>OX596274.1:56645031-58122822 GCA_951394225.1 Harpalus rufipes
TATACATATATACATATATACATATATACATATATACATATATACATATATACATATATACATATATACATATATACATATATACATATATACATATATACATATATACATATATACATATATACATATATACATATATACATATATACATATATACATATATACATATATACATATATACATATATACATATATACATATATACATATATACATATATACATATATACATATATACATATATACATATATACATATATACATATATACATATATACATATATACATATATACATATATACATATATACATATATACATATATACATATATACATATATACATATATACATATATACATATATACATATATACATATATACATATATACATATATACATATATACATATATACATATATACATATATACATATATACATATATACATATATACATATATACATATATACATATATACATATATACATATATACATATATACATATATACATATATACATATATACATATATACATATATACATATATACATATATACATATATACATATATACATATATACATATATACATATATACATATATACATATATACATATATACATATATACATATATACATATATACATATATACATATATACATATATACATATATACATATATACATATATACATATATACATATATACATATATACATATATACATATATACATATATACATATATACATATATACATATATACATATATACATATATACATATATACATATATACATATATACATATATACATATATACATATATACATATATACATATATACATATATACATATATACATATATACATATATACATATATACATATATACATATATACATATATACATATATACATATATACATATATACATATATACATATATACATATATACATATATACATATATACATATATACATATATACATATATACATATATACATATATACATATATACATATATACATATATACATATATACATATATACATATATACATATATACATATATACATATATACATATATACATATATACATATATACATATATACATATATACATATATACATATATACATATATACATATATACATATATACATATATACATATATACATATATACATATATACATATATACATATATACATATATACATATATACATATATACATATATACATATATACATATATACATATATACATATATACATATATACATATATACATATATACATATATACATATATACATATATACATATATACATATATACATATATACATACATACACTGGCTTGCAAAGAAATCGCGTACACCTGTTTTTTGCTTTACTGAATCGGTCTCGATTGTTAACTTGTCAGTGTCACAAGTCAGTGTCATTAGTATCAATTAAGATGCCAAAATTATCAGAAAACGAGAAAGTTATAATACTTTCTAAGTTAGAAGAGGGGTGGTCAATTAGATCAATAGCAGAACATTTTAATATTAATAGAAGTACTGTTATGAGGGTGAAGAGTCAGTGGGAAAATGAAGGAAGTATAAAAAGGAAAGAAGGTTCCGAACGTCCCAAAATTTCCACCAATGATCAAGATGAAGCGTTTTTAAATCATTTATGGGAACATCCTTTGTAATTTAGTAGTAACTTAGCACAATGACGAACTTGCTCCACGAGACCTAAAATAATGACATGACAGTGACAACGATGACAACTCCATTGACAGTTGATATTAACCTATTTTTAAAAAATCGTATTTACATAGCTAAAAAAAGGTAAAAACTCGGTTATTGATTTTTAAGGTGTACGCGATTTTTTTGCAAGCCAGTGTACATATGTACATACATACATACATACATACATACATACATACATACATAGATACATACATACATACATACATACATACATACATACATACATACATACATACATACATACATACATACATACACACAGACATCATCGTGAAAATGTTAAAAATGGATTCTAGGGATCTTAAAACGTGGTCATTTACCAAAATCTCGATATGCAATTTTTAGCACGATCCCTATACCTCCCTTACCAAGGGTAGCGGGAGGTAAAAAATGCTGTTTCATCCAGACAAGCATGAGTGAACAAAAATGAATTAGGTGTCTAATTGTTTCCAAATCTACCATATTCTCCAGATTTAATCCCCTGCGACTATTTCCTTTTCCTAATTCGAAGAAATTGCAAGTCGGAAATAAATTAGGCTTCAATCAGTAGATCATCGATAAAAAAACACCTATTTTAAAGAGTTAGCGAAATTGTCTTATTTGGAAGGGATGGAAACATTGTAATGACGTTGGACTATGGCCTATGTAGAAAATTTTTTTTTTTCCGAAATAATTATTCCTTGTTTCATTTCCACCAGAGTTATCACTCCACCGTCGTATCCATACACCAAACAGATGATAAAATAATGGAAGCATGTTGGTTTTCTTCGACCTAAAAACTATTTATTTAATTCTTGAAGTGTACATTTCTAGTGCCAATAAAAAATTCGTATTGACCAGTCGCACTAAAAATGTGCACATCAAAAATTAAATAAAAAAAATGTTTTTTGTTACATAAGTGTAGGGTGCGAGCAGTCATGTGACATTTTTGACCTTGACAAGCAGATATATAGGGGCCCGTTTCAGAATGATAAATAGTAATTATGTACATAGATGTCAAATGTCAGAATTTTCATTAAAAATTTCAATATTTTCTAAATTCACGTAGTTAATTGTTAATTTGTAGCCAAGAGTGTGGAGGAAAATAAAACACAATGAATTGGAAAATCACTAAATTTAGAATCAGAAATTATAATATTTGACATCTATGTACTATTTATCATTCTGACACGGGCCGCCATATCTGCTTGTCAAGGCCAACAAAGTCACATGACAGCTCGCGCCATATTGTATTTAACATTTCTTGTATACCTACGGTCTACACCAAAAATTCGACTTACATATATTCCTTATATTTAGATTGTTTATTTTTAAATTCATTTTATGAAGAAATTTTGTCCTACTCTTCTAATTTTTCGAGATGTTTCCAATTCATTGTCGGTATTGACAGTATTTTTGAAGGGTATACGTAATATAACTATAATTTTAAATATTTAATCATTAAATCTGGATATGCGATTTTTAGCATAAATCCAATACCTCTCTCAGCGAGAGGTAAGGATTCAAATCAAGACTCATGTTGCAGTAAGAAATCGGGTTTGTACGGCAAGGATTTTTTTTTAAGTCAGAAGTTATGTTCGAGTTATTGTATAAGCGTTGTGTTATGTATATAAAGATGAATGGTGATTACAGTGAATAAAATAATACTATTTCGCAAATATTTAGTTCATTTGTACATGTACTAAGTAATCAGGTACCTATATATACAGCAGGAAAAAATATTTTTAAATGGCATTAAAACCACAATAGTAATATTTTACTTTTCAAATTAGAAAAAAATAAGAAGTTTTAAACATATATTGGAATTTGGATGCCATTACAGATATTATAACTAGTCATAAAAAATAATAAAGATTAGACTGCACAAATGACTGCATCGTGTAATATGTGTAATATGTATAAGTGTGTATTTTCAAATAGTACAAAAACAATCCCTGTGGGCTACTCTTCATTACAACTTTGAGTATTCGTGAGGATAGCGTCATCAACGCCTCAATATTACCAAAATCTGTGAATAAACACAGATTGCCACACCCAGAAATGAGTAATAAGCTGTGTTGATATGAGTATATACGGCAATAAATTTCAATATTGCTTACAAGATGTTAGTATTGCTAACGAGTACATTTACGTCACTGGTTAAAGTTATACTCCTACAAGTATATATACTTGGTCATATGTTTTATATCTTTATATAAACAATTCTATAAATAGTTCATAATTATAAATAAATTTAATAATTTTTATATCTTTTAGTCGTGTGAATAACATATTCTTCATTATAATGAAATGTTTCATATATAATTGAATGTAATTAGTGAGAACCATTATTTGGCCTTTTTGTACTGTTGGTTCAAAATAAATAATAATAAAAAAATATTAATATTAATATAAAAGAATATATAAACATTTTCTTAAAATTCACTTGTGGTTATACGCCCCATCATTATTGAAATGAATATCGGACAAATTGCACTTCCATTAATTTCCCTTAATTTTAAATATATAAAAAACTAATTCTTTAGCATGTAAAATGGATACTGATGTAAAGTGCGTGGTATTCATTTTGGGAAGATTGAAATTTAGTTGAATAAATTTAACAGTGTACGGCGACGGAAACTCGAAGTTGGTGTGGAAAAGAGAAATGGAAAGTTTGTGTCGGTACGCAGGCTTTTCTGGCAAATGAGAGTAGGTGTATGTTTGCTGATCGCAGATACCGTGGCAAGCGGTGATTGTTCTTTTTGTTAACACTGTGGTATGGAATGACGTCTAATTAAAATGTGACAGGTCATTTTACATTCCTTTCAAATGTATTCCTGTCTTCATTTACTGTACTCAACGCAGAAGAATACAAGATTATTATCAAGGCATCGTGCCATGTAAACTGACGATGACATCTCTATCACAATGTTATAATAATAAGAATTCAGATAACATTTACATAAAGTAAATTAATAAATATTTCAGTTATTTGTTTATCAAATATTGCAAAGATTTACATGTATATAAATTTGTAAATATATAAACAAAACATTATGGATTATTATCCATTTCTAGGTGTGCTAATCAGATTTTATTTGCAGAATTTGGTAATAATAATTATAATAATAAATATATTATATTTTGTCTACTATCTCGAGAACTATAAGAGCTACAACGTCGGTTAAATAAGTAAACAATTTCTATTAATTTCTTTTAATGAGCGTAAAATTATTTTTTTCATCCAATTGTTTTAAAACTGTGGAGACCAACTTTGGTATTTTAAAGAGGACCGTATATATTTTATTTTCTTATTAGATAAAAAAAATATTCTGAAATTAGTGATATATTATTTGTATACCCTTAATGACAATTTTTTTTTTGATAAAAATGCATATTTAGTTTTGTTAATTATATAAGTGTGCCATGGAGGATACAAGCGAATATGGATTCAGATTTTATAGTTCTGACCAAAAATGGAGGACTATTTGAGCAGAATTCGTTAATTTATGTGTTTGTTATTTTTTGTTACATTCATTTGTATCGTCCATAGCACACTTATTTTATCTGTAGTTTATTTTCTATGTCACTTATAGTTGTAGTAGATGTAGTAGATGAGTGGTTCATATATATATAATTACTGTAATTAGATCCTTTATAGTTAAATATTTACATCAAACATCAACCAGTAAGCACTCTTGCAAATTAAAACAAAAAGTATTTATTTGTGAGTTCATAACATAATAAATATAAATTTACCTATATAATAACCAAAGCTAACTAACTTCTAAATAAATGTTCTCAAAATGTCAAAATAAATTAAATATCAAATGTTTATTGTAACTGTCAATGTTACCAATCTTGGTATTTTAATATATCTTTCAATAATCATTTTGAAATAAAAGTAAATTAAAGTGAAATACGAAAAATAGTATGAAAAATACGTATTACAATGTCCATTTATAATATATTCACTTACAATATATGATCCTATTTCAATACCAGACACTATACAAAATATATTAGTATAATGCAATACTATGTGCTTTAAACTGATTAATATGTTTCCAAGGATTGTTTTATATATTAAAATCATGTACAAGTTTTTATTGAAAATATAAAAATAATATTTCGTAAACGTAACATTTTTTTAAAAAATATCCATTATCTTCGGTTATAATTATATTTCTATAACTGTTTAAAAACAAAATAAAAATTTTGAAATCCTAAAACTAAAATGTTGCAAATAACTAAAAAATGTAAAAATTGTATTTTATTAAAAAATGCAACGTTCAAACATACTCCTATAGACAAATTTCAATTCAGTGGCCGCAAATCTTATTTTGCACGCTAAGCATATGAATTATTTGCATTAATAGTACAAATAATAAGTAAATGTAAAAATAAATGTATATTCACTAAATGAATAATAGAAAATGAACCATGTTCGCTTACTGTCTGATCATTTTCGTCGAAACTTCAATAAATCATAACTTTCTACATCATCTTCATACCACCACATAACGGTATCTTTAAAATCCTTATCGATAAAGTTCACTCTTTGTTTTCCCGCCTTTTCATAGCTACTCAGGTCTGGTCACAGAAACCGCTCAAATTTTTCAAATATTTTTCCTGTACCTTTACACACTCCTATTGTTTGACTGACACTAAACAGTATACCGGAATGGTCTACGGAACAATTATGGATACTATGTCATCTGCCTACACAGCTCGTGTGTAAACAAGTCACAGAGCGCATATTTTTGTCATTTATTATTTCGCGCCTGTAAAACAGGAGGCGGAGTTTAGCCGGTGTGCTGTCGAATCGCTAGATCAAAGTGCACGCTGAGGAGTACAACTACTGTTTATATTTATACTGTCTTCACTATCACTGTCATACACACTATCATAGTATAGTGTGTTTCAAGATATTTGCAAATCTACCTGCCTTGGTAATGACTCGGTACACCGCAAAACAGCATGGTATAAATGTTTGTATGCGTAAGGGGAGGATTAGCAAAATTTGAAACGGCACTTTCTTAAAATCCCTTTAATTAATATACCTACTTGTATTTATAATTTGTGAAAATTTGGTGTAATGCCATTCGATTGTTGACTTGTTCAGTTGCTGTTGTGCAAATTCAGACGAAATTACAGAAAAAAATCTGATGTGGCCAGCACATAACCTCTCGCCGTATATTTTACCTGGCTCTATTCATAAAGCAAAGGATATTTTTACTTGTTATATCTAAATAACCTTAATTCCCTTTAATAAAGTGACGGATAGATTGCACTCCGATTATTCTTATATCGATGTGTAATTTTGTCAATATTTACAACTTACTTGAGAAGAATTTGATAGCTTTTTCGCAATTCAAAGTTACTCTAGTCTACAGTACTGGTGTACATTGTCCCATAATGTTTGAAACAAATTTAAGTCCTTCAACCTAGACTTGTCATCTCCATAATAGTCACAGATCAAGAATTAAGGGATTCTCCAAATACATTTTTCTTTCATTACTCATTATTTCTGACACTGACATTTATCTGTCAGTTACAAATAATTTAAATTTGCAACTATTTTTCATGGCATCCTTTCGGTTGTAAAATTAATTACAACATTATTTTATATATTATATTCCTTTTATCTCTAAATCTATAAAATATGTATAAAAATATTTAAATGTATCAGAAAGAGAATTTATTTTTCTTTAATATTATCAAGAAAAATTTTCAAAAAATAATATTTAGAAGATTTTTTTTCAAGAATCTTCTACTTCCGGTTGTCCAATTGTTACCAAAACCTTTTCAGATCTTCCCATGAATGTCCGATTGGGAAATACGTTGTTAAACAAATTTTAAGTCTTATAGTTTTTGAGTAACCGTCCTTCCAACATCCCACACACACACATCCACACACACACACACACACACACACACACAGACATCATCGTAAAAATGTTAAAATCGGATTGTAGGGACCTTAAAACGTGCTTATTCAATAAAATCTGGATATGCGATTTTTAGCATGAATCCAATACCTCTCTTAGCGAGAGGTAAAAATGTAGCGACCATGGGACAAAGAAACTTCAGTTTTGTTCAAATTCTATTTATGTATTGATAACTTTTTACCTCTCGCTAAGAGAGGTATTGCATTCATGCTAAAAATCGCATATCCAGATTTTATTGAATAAGCATGTTTTAAGGTCCCTACAATCCGATTTTAACATTTTTACGATGATGTCTGTGTGTGTGTGTGTGTGTGTGTGTGTGTGTGTGTGTGTGTGTGTGTGTGTGTGTGGATATGTGTGTGTGTGTGTGTGTGTGTGTGTGTGTGTGTGTGGGATGTTGGAAGGACGGTTACTCAAAAACTATAAGACTTAAAATTTGTTTAACAACGTATTTCCCAATCGGACATTCATGGGAAGATCTGAAAAGGTTTTGGTAATAATTGGACAACCGGAATTAGAAGATTCTTGAAAAAAAATCTTCTAAATATTATTTTTTGAAAATTTTTCGTGGTAATATTAAAGAAAATTAAATTCTCTATCTGATACATTTAAATATTTTATTATATATTCCATAGATTTAGAGATAAAAGAAGTATAATATATAAAATAATCTGTTGTAATAAATTTGACAGCCGAAAGAATGCCATGAAAAATAGTTGATAATTTAAATTATTTGTAACTGACAGATAAATGTCAGTGTCAGAAATAATGAGTAATGAAAGAAAAATGTACTTGGAGAATCCCTTAATGCTTGATCTGTGACTATTATGGAGATAACAAGTCTAGGTTGAAGGACTTAAATTTGTTTCAAACATTATGGGACAATGTACACCAGTACTATAGACTAGAGTAACTTTGAATTGCGAAAAAGCTATCAAATTCTTCTCAAGTAAGTTGTAAATATTGACAAAATTACACATCGATATAAGAATAATCGGAGTGCAATCTATCCGTCACTTTATTAAAGGGAATTAGTGTTATTTAGATATAACATGTATGAAAAAATAAAATGTAAAAGAAGATATGTAAGAATAGATGCACAATCCATATATACATTTTAGACCGCCCAAAATTAATGTTTTTACTAGAAGAATATGAAGAGAAAGTAAACAACGTTGTTCGAATTGAAAATTGCTGTTACCAGCCTAATATTTATATATGGTAAACTCTACTTTGTAATTTATTATAACATAATTTATGGTAAAATATCTTCATGTTGAGACATGCTATATTGAATAATAAAGATGTTTATACGTCATAGATTTATATGAATATATTATTTGTATTTATAAAAATATTCTTTGCTTTATGCATACAGCCAGGTAAAATATAAGGCGAGAGGTTATGTGCTGGCCACATCAGATTTTTTATTTTATATTCTTTGTTCTGCATTTCTCAAAATTCAAGTGAAACATTAAATTCTACACAAATATTTCATATGCTGGATTTCAAATAATTTGTTACAACCCTGTCATTTTACCCATCAAGCCCATTTAATAAGCCACCCACTGCGTAAGTCGAAGCAGGTACGTTTGCAAATATCTTGAAACAAACTATACCTATGCGTGTTCCAGTCAACGATATATGATGCGTTACTAACATAGAGGTATTTCTTGTAGCAGTTCAAAGTGTAATTTGGGCGTGGTGAAGCGAATGCTGGGCATCGACGGACAGCTTGCACGGGTTGCTGGGCGTCGCTAACAAACCGTTCACCTTGATGCCGTAAACGACTCGTCGCTTGTGGAGACAACTGGCCGGAAAATTGGGGTCACCATTGAGCATAGATAAGTTACGGACACACACACACACACACACACACACACACACACAAACAGAAACACACACACACACACACAAACAGACACACACCCACACACACATACACGACAGCAGTGACATGTATCAGGATGATAGCTAGGAAGAAACTTCCAAAGACTCGTATTTTACATGTTTGCATTTATTTTATACCTGCAACGGACTTCATGTTATATACAGGCCCAAGGTTACTACTAAATTATGTATTAATTAAATTATTAATAATATTATCTGTTGTGTAATGACCTATGAGCTTGAAATAGTATATTACATTCGAGGTGGGATATGTTTCATTACAGCCGTGGGCACATGTATATTACTGTGATGAAACTACCACCGAGGTATGTATAGTGATAAAAATGAGATATTTTGTCTGTTATTAGATAGAGTATAAAAATATGATGTAGCCAGTACATTACCTTCCGTCAATTTTGTATATTATGTACAAATTCCATAGATGATTTTTCCTGTAAAATTTTCCACTCATTTCTATTTTTCTTGTCTTTATTCAGTTCCTTTTCTTTGAAGTCTTCTGCAGTACAGTCCTTCCATATTCTTTTTGGTCTTCCTCTGTTTCTTCTACCTTTTACTACAAAGCTGTTAATTCTTCTTCCAATATATTAGTTTCTCTTCATGACATGTTCAACCCAATGTAATCGTCTGTCTTGTATCTTTCTAGAAACTTCTATCACCCGAGACATTTGCCTTATCTTTTCATTCCTATTTTTCGTGTATTCCCCAACATCCTCATCGATGCCACATTCATTTTCTTTTTATTGACACTGAAATCTTTCAATTAGAATTTTTTTAATATAGTAGCTCTTTCCATGGTTAAGGCATAGCTGACTTCTTTGTGAAATTGAATTCCTTTAATTTGTTTATTTTGCATCCATTGAATATGAAGTGTAAAATGCAATCAATTCGTATAGATAATAAAATATCCTTGGATATTTATAATAATAATAAAAATAATAATAATAATGATAATAATAATAATAATAATAATGATAATAATAATAATAATAATAATAATAATAATAATAATAATAACAATAATAATAATAGAACCTCTCGTCAGGGTGAGAGTGAAAATATCGAATAATAATAATAATAATAATAATAATAATAATAATATAATAATAATAATAATAATAATAATAATAATAATAATAATAGAACCTCTCGTCAGGGTGAGAATGAAAATATCGAATAATAATAATAATAATAAAGCTAGAAGGTCGGTTAAATAGGCAATGTTGTGCAGTTTTGAATGCTCATTCAGATTCCGTTGAAAAAATTTAAAATTTCAAACAGTTTCAAAGTTATTTAAAAAAAAAATCTGATGTGGCCAGCACAGTACCTTCCGTCAATCCTGTGTATTATTTACAAATTCAAAATAATGTTACTGCACGCGCCCATACATAAATTGTCTTGCAAAAGATCCTATATTTCCAGTAAAGTTATTTCATTAACAAACTATGCAAATTGCACTTGACACTGACATTTTCTTCTTCTTCTTTAGTTTTTCCCATTCGTTAGGGGGTCGCCATTTTTTATTTTCTTCTGCCACTCATTTTTGTTTTGCGTGTCATTCCTCATTCAGTTCCTTTTCCCTCAAGTTTTCTACAATACAGTCTTTTCATCTTATATATGGTCTTCCTATGTTTCTTCCACCTTCTATTAATATATTCATCTCTCCTCATGACATGTTCAAACCAATGTAATCGTCTCTCATATATCTAGAAACTTCTAACACTAGAGTTACTTCCCTTATTCTTTCATTGATTTACATTTTATTGATACTGACATCTGTCAATTTGAATTACCTGAAAATATTAGCAGTTTCCATGGTTAAGTTAGCATAGCTGGCTGAATTATGAAATTTATGTGAAATTTATTATTTGTATTCTTCTTTAACTCTATATCTGTTGAATAACAAATATAAAATGCAATCAATCGTATAGATAATAATATATTCTTTAAGATATAATAACATTTAATTGATTTTTTCAAGAAAAACTGTTAAAATCTTCAAATGAGGGTACTTCCGGCCGACCAATTATAACCAAAATCTAAACAGGTCTGCATATGGTTGTAAGGAAGAGGAATACGCAAGAATTGTAATTTTTGGAATTCTAGTATTGGAGATATCGTCCACGAAAAAGCGGTCACATACACACACACATACACACACACACACACGCACATACGAACACACACACACACACACATCCAGACATCATCGTAAAAATAGTAAAATCGTATTGTAAAGACCCTAAAACGTGCTTATTCAATGAAAACTCACCACCGAATTTTTTGACCAAAGAATACCTTCCTTACCTAGAGGTGACGGAAGGTAAAAACAGAAAATCGCGATTTTTAAATAAGTCAAATAACTCCGTAATTATAAAAGATATAAGAAAATGTTTCTTATAAAAGTTACAGGATTTTACAAGACAAATTTAAAAGTGATGTCAGAATAAAATTCAAGATGGCGGTTTCTAAGATATTAATAGCAACTTTCTTATTTTAAATGGGCGCCATATTGGATTTTTACATAAATAAATAGAACTACTTTTTTTCTTTTCAACGAGGTGTAACAAAGTATGTTTAAATTTAAATTTAATAAAAAAATAATTATTTCTATTTTAAATTGAATCAAACAGGCTTAAAAACAAATGTAGGTGAATAACAAACAATAAAACAAAATTTATTATAACAGCGAACTGTCATAATTAAATGGTTTAAGTAATCAACAATATTTCTAGCATTGTGTGCAGGAGCGCCATGTTACCATATTCGAACATTTTATGCCAAAAGTAAACCGTCTAGTAAATCATCTAGGGATGTTTGAAGAATTTGCAAATACCGTTGCGTAGTTTACATCAAATATTATAGGACCAACTAAACGATTTCCCAACATGCTACAAGAAACATTAAACTTGATTTCACCGTGGGATCACTATGCATGGATTTTTCTGTGCCCAATAATTCTCGTTATGACGATTAAATAAGCCACAGTTTGAAAAGTGAGATTCGTTAGTCCATAAAATGTCTTTGTAGGATATCGATAGCTTCTCCACGCAACGAGACAGTCAACGCTGTAGCCTTCTCTGTGGGTGTCCAGTTATTTGCTTTCGCAGCAGCTTCAAATGGTTTTAAATAGTTCTGCCACGAAGATTTTTCATCAAATTCAGGGGTTTTTATGTGCATTGTTGAAGTAGTACCAGGTTTTACTACTTTCCTTTCTTCTAGTACACCTACCTTTGCTACATCGGAATTCGACGTCGATTTTAGTGAATATTTCACGTATTTCTTCGATCTTCTTGTCGTACTTATCTTCTAAATTCTTCAGGTCTTTATTTTTTCTAGAATTCTCTTCTAATTTTTGTTATAGTGTTTGCTCCAGAATTCTAGAACGTTCTTCCAATTTTTTTTCTAGTGTTTTAGAATGTTCCATTAATTCTTCTTTTAATTTCATCTGCTTTTCTAGAACTTTCTTCCAATTTTTGTTCTAATGTTCTAGAATTTTCTTCTGCCTTTCTAGAACTCTCCTCTAATTTTTGTTCTAATTTGTCTGTCATTTCTCCTTTTAATGTTCGAGAATTTTCTTCTGCATGTGTAGAATTCTCCTCCAATATTTATTCTAATGTTCTAGAACTTTCTTCTGATTTTCTAGAACTTTCTATTATTTTTTGTTCTAGTGTTTCGGTTAGTTCTCCTTTTAATGTTTGAGAATTTCCTGTTTTAATTCTTCTTTTAATGTTCTGGAATTTTGTTCCAATTGTTGTTCTAATTTACCAAAGTCAGATAGATGAAATAAGTAAGGATTTTCACCAGAATTAATTAATGCTTGCCGCAGTCTTTCTTGTAGCACTAACTTTTTCCTATTGTTTCTAAATCCCGTTCTTCCAGTTCTCTCTTGAGATCACTTACTTTTAATGCAATTTCATTTTATTTGTTTAGTCTTCATTTTATTTATTTTTATTTACACTCCACAGTTTATTAACAATCCCACTTCTGACACCAATTGTAACGTTTATTTATTCGGGTGAAGTGTAAAAATAAGAGAAATAATATTAATTAAAATAATACGTTTATTAAACGATACATAATTAGGATAAATATTAAAAAGATAATAAAAATAACTAACACTATGATTAAATAATTATAAACACTAATTTAAAACTAAGAATATTATTAAATGCTTACACTCTAAGATTATTTATTTACACAATAGTTATATCACTACATTTATTTATGTTTACCACTCGTAGAGTGTTATTTACATCACCCGCTGTTCATTGCTCATTGTTTCTATATATCAGACTATGTTCGCTGGCAATGGCGACGGGTTTATATAGCGCGATGTCCTTCTCGAACTTTCTGACGCCTCAATGACATTGCATACAAAAGATACAGGTCACCGGTGTAATTAAACGTCTAGCTGCATGGGTTTTTCCGCCGCCGGCGGGGATCACGTTATCGCTCGGGAATATTCTACTAGTAGCGGCGCTCGTATACTTCTAAGTCAGGGGCGCACGTTACAATATAATATTGATATACCCAAATATCTAATACAGAAAGTTATATATATATATATATATATATATATATATATATATATATATATATATATATAGTAGCCAGTAAGCAATATCTTTTATAATATATAAAAATATATTTATACAACATAATTTATGATCGAAAACAATTGTAAGTGGGACATTTCGCGAAAAGATGTAATAGATTTTCGGGCTTGTGGAGATTGCATATAGTGCAGAAATTTTCACCTTCGAATTGATATTTAATTCCTTAAATATTATTCTTATATATTTAAAAAAAGTTGTTGTTTGAGAGCGGTAACACCTATGTTTAAACATATTTCCAGATTCCAGGAGTTTTTTTTATTTGCTTATAGTGATCATTATATTTTGATTCAGTATTTTTATCCAGGTCTTTTTGTCGCATTACTTCTGAGAGTTTTGTCGTTATGTTTATTATTTAATTTTTTTCTTATGCATTATCTTTCCCATATATCCTCAAACGGTCTTCGTGTCCACGATTTTCTCAGCGAACCACGGCCTCGCAGTCGTTCCGAGGGCCGTACAACGGGTCAGAGAGGGTCCATACACCAGGCACCAAGGGGTATCTAAGAAACAGGACGAAAAAATACATTTTGTTTCGTCAAAACATGCTTAGAACTTACCAGTCACACGTGGGGATCGTCACTGTTTGCCAAGCGACGCCACCACAAACCATAGGCCGTATACACTCCTCTGATGGTCGCTGAGAATATCATCACCACAAATCCACCACCAGGGCACGGAGAAAACCACCTAGAAAAATGAAATGTTTTTCAAACACTGGCCATCAGCCAATCGGAAACCGCCGTGACACTCCAACTCTATACCAATAAAAACACCGACAAAGTTCCCACACCCGAAACGCGCGAGTTTAAACCAAACTCGGGCCAACATGAGTTAAATTCTACGTCGCCGGGCTTAGAAGAGATTCTAGGCAGTAGCTGCTCTCAGCTCAAGCTTAGGAACTCGAGAAGCAGCCAGTCTACAGTTCCCTGTAGGCTCAACCCCGTCCACAGCGATCATCCGTCGAATTTGCGCCAAGTCCCAAACAACGTGTTGGTGAGTCTCAGAGTCGAAAACCGGTTTATTAGTCTATCGGTCTGCAGTAAGACAGACAGTAAAAGACGCAGAGTTAAAAGTCTGTAGTCAAAGTTTAAATACGCGGTGTTAGATCAGTTTTACTATAAAATACATAGCGTCTCAGTCAGTCGACAGTAAAAGTCAATTCAGTAAAATACCTAGAGTCACGTTCAGTAAAGATAATTAAAGCGTAAATTCAATAAATGCCTGAAGGCAGCCCTTCCAGTTTTCCCGAACTTTATTCGCATTATTGTACATAGTATATCAATGAACATAGTATAAGTTTTACACAATTTATTCAACTTCACAAATAACAATAAACTACGACTAGCTATCCGCAACCCCTTCCTATTCCCTCACAGTAAATTTCAAAATGGCGCCCGAGAGTAAACACAGCAACCTGCATTTTATGATTTTTTCGATCTCTCTCAATTTTCATTCCTAAAAGATGATTCACTTCACCCATATGTTTTAGGTCAAACTTGGATTTTAATTTATTCATGATTTCATTGTTCAAAACTCTTGAAGTTGAAGCTGTTAATATATCATATACGACAAAGTATTAAATAGTCATTGTTAGTTTTATAAAGACGTAGGATTCTGAAAATAATTCAATAAATTAGTGTTGCAAACCAAGTTGTAGCACTTTTTTTCAAACCATAAATACCATTTTATAAACTTTATTAGTCTTATTTTCTTTTACGCCTTCAGGAATTTCCATGAATATGTCGTCTTTCAACTTTTTATTGAAATACGCTGTTATAAAATCATAATGATTTAACTCTAGATTTTCTTCTACTTCTAAAGCTAAAATTATCCGAAGTGTATTTAGGCGAATAACTGGTGAAAAGTTTCATTATGGTCTATCTCTTGTTTTTGATTGAAACCTTGGGCTACTAAGTCTTGCTTTCAGTTTTTCTATTTTCTCATCTCCGTCTTCTTTTATCTTGAAGATCCATTTTGAATATATTATAGTTTTATCAGTTGGTCTATCTACTATTTCGCACGTTTCATTGTTTATATCTTGAATCGATTCTGTTTTCGTCAATGATTGTAATGCTTCTTGATACGTTGTAGGACATCTTAGTGTTTTTTGTAGAATTTGTTTGATTTTCATATTTTGCTTTTATCCTTTCTGATCTTCTAGCTTGATTGTTGTTTATACTTGCTTTATTGTTTGAATGAAAATTTGGGTCTTTCCCGGTTGTATATTTTTCCCCATCATCAGTTACTAAATTTCCTTCTGAATAGCTTGGATTCTCACTCGTGTTGTCAGAAAAATCTTCATTGGAATTTTTATTTTTCGTATTGACGAATACATTTTCGTTATCGTCATTATTGTCCTCATTAATTATTGTAATTTCTTCTTCATTTGTATATCTCGTTACTGATGTGTAATTTGGTATTTCTATATAAATTTCTTCTTTATTTGTGGTTTTTAATAATTTTGAACCTAGTTCATTTTCAATAATTTTGGCATCACTTGTTCTCTTCTAACACAGTAAATTCTCATGTGGTTAGATAAATGTTCGTATCCTAAAAATATACCTGGATTTGTTGTTGACGACAGATTGTCATTACTTTGCGATTATGCTACCCAATAGTAAGCTATGACTCACACTCTCGATAAGTATATTATGTAGATTTTGATGACCGAATTGCCTGTGCCATTTTCTGCTTCAGTATTTTGTGCAAACTGTGTGCTCTCAATATTCATTTCTTTTTCTATATCCATTTCATACAGGTCATTATTCTTGTACCTGTAATCAGGAGTGTTCAATTTTTGTCTAATACTTCACACTTTCCGTTTTTAAATATAACATTACAACTCTTTTTCTCGAATTTACATATAGAAACGTGGTTTTCCGTGATTTCAGATACCCATAAAACATCCAAAAGATCAATAAACTTGTATTTGCACTCTGTATTAATTAATTGAATTCGTACTGTACTTTTGCCAATTTTTATACAATTTCCGTTTGGTAATTTTACAAAATTTGGTTCAGTTTGCTCAATATATGTAAAAAAGTTTTTGTTTTGCGTCATGTGACTTGGGGCTCCTGAATCAATAAATCAGCTAGTTGTATTATTTTCTATGTTTGATTTATAAATCTGTGCTTGTAAAGTAAATTCTTGCTCTGAATTTTTACTTTTTTCTTCAGATACCGGACTCATTATTTTGACTTCTTCTTTCTGTTTTGGTCTATATGGATTGTTGTAATTACGCTTTTGTGGTTCGTTTCTTTTGCTATATTCTATAAATTCTAGAAATGGTTAAATCTTCCCCACGTGTAACATGCTTTATTTTTCTTACTTTCATATTTCTTTGTTGTTTTGGTTGTCTCATCGTCATCACACATGCTGTTTCCATTTTGGTTTCTATTTCTTCTAATGCAAGTTCATCTTTCTGTGCCTTTAAGCCTGAAATAAATTATTCTGGGCTGATTTTTTCTAAACCCGTTGCCTACATCTATATAGAAGTAATGGCGCCGAGTAATAGTAGTGGTATATCTGAGTGCAGCATTTGTAGCAAAAAAGTGTCAAGATACGATGACAAAATAGTGTGTAGTGATGTGTGTCATAGATATTTTCATATTCAGTGTGTTGGTGTAACAATCGAACAAATGAGAAACAACGAAGAAGAAAAATCTTGGATTTGTGTAGATTGTACATCGCACTCGCAAAATTCGCCCTTGAACGTAAGTCAAGTCAACTTAAATGAAAAAATTAAATTAGAAAACATTTATTTGAAACGTGAGATTGAGAATTTACAAAAACTTATTAATGAAATGGAAAAAGTTAATGATTTACAAACATTTAAAATTAAAGAACTAGAATCAAAGTTAAAAATAAATGATTCTCCAAGAATTGAAGTAAACAACATTACTGCGACATCTAACACCAATCGTGCTAAAACTTATAGTTCGATATGTGCGAAATCTGCAGAAAAAATATTAGTTGTCAAGCCAAACAATAATGAACAAACCTCGACAGCTACTAGACAACAGGTTGTGAAGTCGATTGACCCTATAAACCTATCTCTGTCTGTCAACAGAATAAAACATTCTAAACAAGGAGGAATTATCATAAACTGCAACAATGAAGATACGTTAAATAAATTAAAAACAAATTTAAATCAGACAAAAGAAAACTACAATGTCTACGAACCAAAAAAACTCTCTCCACGTCTTATAATATTTGGAGTAAATAAAAACGAGACAACAGACACCGTTAAATTAATAGATAATATTATAAAACAAAATAATATAGATGAAAAATATGCAAAAGACGTAAAAATTGTTAAAATTAATACACGTGAAAATTTGAAAACAGCAAATGTGATTATTCAAGTTAGTCCATTAGTAAGAAATATGTTATTGAAATATGATTCAGTCTATTTAAATTGGAGTAGTTATAAATGCGATGAGTATTTCTCTGTAATACGGTGTTATCGCTGTTCCGTGTTTGGACACTTAGCTAAAGACTGCAAGCAAGACAAACCTACATGTGCCAATTGTATGGGTGATCATGAATATAAAGATTGTAAGAATAATACAACTAAATGCATAAATTGTATTAATTCTAATACTAGAAATAAAACTAAATATGATACTAATCATCCAGCTACCAGTAGAACATGCGAAATTTATAAAAAAATAGTCGAATATATACGATCCAAAACAGAATATGACATATAGCAATTAATGAATAATACGACTCCTGCAGAAAAACCTAAATATTTAAAAATAATGCACCAAAATATGCAATCTATCCGGAATAAAATAGATATGCTAGAAACCTTCATTTCCTTGCATGATATTGACATTCTCTGCGTCTCCGAACATTGGTTAACAGAAGATGAAATGAAAAACATATTAATTAAAGATTATATATTAGTAACATACTATACTAGACAATATCTAAATTGTGGTGGTGTCTTAATTCTTGCAAAGTCACATTTAAATATTAGTGAAATAAAAATACATTGTTGTGAAGAGAAAAATATTGAGTGTGTTATGGTGCATATAAAATATTTAAACTTAAACTATTACGTGGCATTAATATATAGATCACCTGATGGAGATACTAACATTTTTTTTGATAAACTAGGTATGATATTTAATAAACTATGTTCTAACAAAAACTCTAATCTAATTGTTTGTGGTGATTTTAACTTTAATATTCTGGTCAACAATAAAAAACGCAGTGAATTATTAGATTTTTTCAAAACATTCGGTCTACATCATACAATCAACGAACCCACGCGTATAACTACTAATGGTGGCTCGTGCATTGACAATTTTTTCTTAAACCCGGAAGACACTAATTTTGAAGTTGAAGTGAATCACAATGGATTAGCTGATCATTCCGCCCAAATTCTGAAACTCATCGTGAATGATTCTACTTCAAACAACACAGGTGAAGAAACAATTAGAATCTTTTCAAATAATAACATGCAATACTTTTGTTACTTATTAAGCAAAGAAAACTGGCATGAAATATATAACGCAAATGATGTAGATTCCATGTATAATGCATTTACTGAAACTTTGACATATTGTTATAGTATTGCTTTTCCTTTAATTAAACGTAAACCACATTGTATTAAAATCTACAAAAATTGGTTAACTTCTGATATAATTGATTCATCAAATAAACTTAAACACCTATTTCAACTACGTAACAATGGTCTTATTTCAAAGGAAGATTATAATACATACAAACGTATTCATAATAATAAAATAAAAACTTCAAAGAAACAATGTAACGATAATTTCATACAAAAATCAACAAATATTACTAAGTCAGCCTGGCAAGTAATAAATGCAAACACAAGTAATAAACCTAGGAAACCAAATGTCAATGAATTAAGTATAAATAATAAATTAGTTACCGATCCTCTTTCTATTGCTAACCACTTCAATTCATATTTCTGCACACTAGCCGAAAATCTCACTAACACGACACAATTCCATTGTACAAATGCTGATCAACCTACTACGAATATAATAAGTAACAACCACTCAATCTATTTAGCTCCTACTGATGAAATAGAATTATTAAATATAATAATAACACTCAATAGCAGTAAGTCCACAAGTCTAGATAATATGTCAAATGTTCTCATTAAATGCATTAAAAATTACATTCTATCTCCTTTGAAAGTAATTATAAATTGCTCATTAGAAACAGGACATTTTCCTACTGAACTAAAAAAATCTAAAGTTGTTCCACTTTATAAGAATGGAGAAAAAAAATCCGTTGCAAATTATAGACCATTAACTTTGGTATCGCCGTTACATAAAATATTTGAAAAAGTAATGCATATAAGAATTCAATCATTTATTGATAAACATAAAATTTTAATTAAGGAGCAACATGGCTTTCAAAAGGGACTCGATTGTATTTCTGCTTTGGCAGAATTAACAGAAACAATATACTCGATGATAGACAAGAAACAAACAATTGTTGGTACTTTCATTGATTTATCTAAAGCTTTTGACTGCATTGATCATGAAATATTATTAAACAAATGTGAAAAGTATGGTCTTCGTGGTACTTGCCACAATTGGCTTCAATCCTTTTTACACAATCGCAAACAAGTAGTTCAGATTAATTCAGTACAATCCGCAGAATGTATTAACAAAATGGGAGTACCACAAGGATCAATACTTGGACCTTTACTGTTTTTGTTACATATAAATGACATTAAAAACTGTATTACAAGTGGCCGCTTTGTCCTTTACGCAGATGATTTATCTCTACTTAATTTCGACTTGTCTCTTTCTCTCGCTATTCACCAAGCAAATGATACAATTCTTAATATTTCCGAATGGTTAAGTAGAAATAAACTCATTCTCAATAGTGAAAAATCTCATGTAATGAAATTTTGTAATAGGCCAGACAATAGTGCAAGCATTCTGATTAAGTGTAATGGAAAATCTCTACAACAAGCTAAATGTACAAAATTATTGGGTATAAAGATTGATGAATCCGTTACTTATAACGCACATGTTGAATACATATGTACTAAACTCAATACAGTATGTTATGCCATAAAACGTCTAACAGATATTGTAAACTCACATACAGTGAAATCATATTATTACGCTAATTTTTATTCTTTAATTAATTACGGCATTATCTATTGGGGTTCAGCCACCGACGCTTCTAGAGTGTTTATAATACAGAAAAGAGCGCTGCGTTATATGTCTGGTCTATCATGGTGTGAAAGTTGCAGAAACGCATTTGTTGAACAAAAAATATTAACTTTTCCATGTGTCTATATATACAATGTTTTAATTTTTGTAAAGAAAAATTTCAACAATTTCAGTAAACACTCCGACTATCACACATACAACACGCGTAATAAGAATGAATTACTATTACAGCACCATAGATCAACTATGTTTGAAAAAAACATTTATTATATGGGAGCAATTTTTCACAATAAGTTACCAAAAGCCATCAAAGAAATTCCACAAATAAAAGAATACAAAAAACAATTGAAAAATTACCTTATTAATAAATGTTTTTATTCAACAGAAGAATATATGAATGATTAATTAATTATGACTTTTTCCATATCATGTAATGATCACAAGGAATAAATAAATATTATTATTATTATTATTATTATTATTATTACATCTGCAGTCTTATTGTATTGTAAGTTCGAGGTAAATCATTTAGTATTAATCCGAAATATTCTTCATCTTCTATTTTTGCTCCACACCTTGCCAGTTGGTCCCTAATAAACTGTCCTCTACCTAGATATTTATTAATTTTTTCGTCATCTTGTTTTTTTTAATTGTGATCAATTCAAGGGCTTACGTCAACTTTTCGCAAGGATGTCTTTCCTTCGTGGATCTGTTTTAATTTGTACCAAATATCTTGGCCTTCGTCAAAGTTTAGTACTTGCTGTGCTTGTTCTGGTTCTAATGCTGAGAGTAAAATTGATGCTGCAATGATACTTTTTTCTTCATGTTCCTCTTATTTCCTTCAATCTTGCAGTTTTGGCTTCATTACTTGCATCATATTCCAAATTTCTTAAAACTCTATCATTAAATAATTTTAAAATTCATTTAAAAAATTGTTAAACTGATGCAATGTCTAAAGTGTTATATTTATGCATGTCTGTCTATTATTAAATATTATTATGTACTGTTTACAAAAACATATGTTATTGTATTCTGGGTTAGGTGGAAGAACAGCCTTTGGCTGAACCTCGCCTTTGAGTGGGTCTCAATAAAGCTATGATTATTATTATTATCATTTCCCGGCTTTTTGGGTTTATTGCACAGCCTACCTTTTTTTAATTCTAATAATATTCGCATTTGGTGATTCTAGAGTTGGTAGTTTGTATTATTTAGTTTCAGTACGCTTTGAATATTAACAATATTTAATATTTCGCGGTTTCTTCGTATAATCTACAAATTTGCTTGCTCACAAAATTGTTATCTTCCTTCATTTTTTATCACCGCTCTTTACAACAGGACGCCTGGGCCCCATAACCTGTTTGATATTATAAATAAAACTGCCT
The DNA here is from genome assembly GCA_951394225.1 of Harpalus rufipes. Classification (NCBI taxonomy): domain Eukaryota; kingdom Metazoa; phylum Arthropoda; class Insecta; order Coleoptera; family Carabidae; genus Harpalus; species Harpalus rufipes. The sequence goes on from OX596274.1 coordinate 56,667,806, forward strand.
TTTTTGTGATTAGAACTTTAAATAAATTATTATTGATTTATTTATTCATACATTGTTATTTTTATTTTTGACACATACAATTGCAGTAATAATAGTATTTTCATTAGCCAGGTTATTCTTACTAACAGAGGGATTAAGTAAATTAGATTATTAATATGAGTCTCTCGCAAGAAGAACTTACGAATATGGTGTATGCTGGTCAGGCCAGGCGTCACCTCACGGGCACTTAATGCTGGCGTGGAGAGTGCGCAAGAAGAACTTACGAATATGGTGTACGCACTTGAAGCAGCGGAAACAAACCCTCTTTTGGCATCAAGAATTTATACACAGCGGTTTCCGGGAAGACGACATCCAAATCCACGTTCTATTGAAAAACTAAGGGAAAGGTTTGAAAGAACTGGTCATGTTCAGTACGACAAAAGAGGGTTTCTTTCCGCTTCTCCAAGTGCGTACACCATATTCGTAAGTTCTCCTTGCGAGAGACTCATATTAATAATCTAATTTACTTAATCCCTCTGTTAGTAAGAATAACCCGGCTAATGAAAATACTATTATTACTGCAATTGTTTCTTATTCAAAAAACAATATCCATGGTATACTAGATTTAATTTTTAGTTAAATATATAAATTTAGAGAAAAATGGTGAAAATCTCCGAAATTATTGGTTTTAGGCATGGTATACCCTTAATAACATATGAACAGAATACAAAAATACACACAACTGAATAATAAAATATAGGGTGTTCCATTTAAAAATGACGAGTTATAGTCATTTGATATTGAGCACATTTGATTCGGTTTATTGAACAGCCTGTATAATTACATTTAACAAGAAATATGTCAGAACATAGAGTATAATTACAGTTATACAAAAAAGAAAATTCTTAATTCTTACTATTAAAATAACTTCAGTAAGCCTTTATAAAGCAATGCGTGTATTCGGTCTTTTTTAGAGAAAAAACGAAATAACTTGGCTACGCCGTAGAAAACTAAAACAAAATTCATATGTTCGTATAGGTGAATAAAATACAATTCAAAATATATAAAAATATATAGGGTGTTCCATTTAAAAAAAGAGAAACTATTCTCGCCGAGCCGTAATTCAACATCCTGTATATGTGAAAATAATTTTACGTTATGCTCCTTGAGTAGACGAATAAATTCTGTTAATAAAATTATGCTGTAATTCTAACGACAAGGGAGATATCGAAGACGGCGATTTCGGTGACTCACCTGTATATATATATATATATATATATATATATATATATATATATATATATATATATATATATATATATATATATATATATATATATATATATATATATAATATATATATATATATATATATATATATATATATATATATATATATATATATATATATATATATATACAAAACATAGATGGCAGTTCTAATAAAGTCAAAATAATAATCACAATTTATTATCCCAAAAAGATTTCAAGCCAGCAGAGGTAACTAACCACATGCAGAGCCATCTATCAGGAAAACCGCGAGCTTGGCTAGCAGAATTATAATAATAGAAAACTGTACAATGTACAATTTGCGACACTTGGTGAAGTTCTAAATATTTTAATATTTTGTGAACACTTGGCACACTTCACAAGATTTCGGTCTTTGAATCAACATCTCGGTTATTTATCAGAGAATGGCCCACTCAACCAGAACCACAGACTCGTTTCGCTCTTAATGGAGTTCTTCAGTGTGGTGCACTGACGCCTCTTTCGAGGCACTGGAGACTAGTTGAGTGGACGGATTATAAACATCCCAAAAAGATTTCAAGCCAGCAGTGGTAACTAACCACATACAGAGCCATCTATCAGGAAAACCGCGTCAGTACACCACACTGAAGAGCTCTGCTGGCTTGAAATATATATATATATATATATATATATATATATATATATATATATATATATATATATATGGCTAACGTTCCCTTTGAGGACGGATAAAATTGTTCATATATCGATAACTTTGAGGACCAGGCATAGACAGAGGTGGTTCAAGTCCCCGCTATGTAGTATATGCAATGTTCTTTACTGCAGTGATGTATTTGTTGCTTTTATTCAATCTCACGTTGATTCATCGTGGATTGTGAAGTCATGTTCACACCGACCAAATTATATTCTAAACGAAATGTGTAGCCAGGGTAGTATCGGAAAATTTTATTTGCATGTTGACGTATTCATTAGATTTAAATTCAGATATATAAATTTTATTTCTGTTAAAACGTTTCATGAAATTTATTTCGCTAAGAAGTTTTAAAGAAATTTCTAATAATGCAGTAATATATAAGGTGGTAAATAAATAATCCTAGTATTTAAGTATTTAATAATATTCTTAATCTTAAATTAGTGTTTATATTAGTTTAAACAGTGATAATTATTTTATTTTTTTAATATGTATAATAAATTTAATAAACGTTTATTTTAATTGATAATAGTTCTTTGATTTTTACACTTCATTAAAATGGTCTGCTAATGGGACAATTTTTGAGCGATCAGTTCTCCCCGCGGTCAATTTACTAGTGATTAATTTTCCCCGTGATCAATTTTTCACGCGGTAAATTTACCGGTAATCAGTTTTGCTTGCGACAAATTTTCTGACAATCAATTTTCGAACGATCAATTTTCCTCGAGATCAATTTTCTTTTACTTAAAGCTCATAACAGTTTTTAATGAAAAACTATTTTAATTATATAATCCAAAACTTTTCATTTTCAGTATTTGAGACTTTTGTATCAATGGGAACCACATATTAGATTTTGGCTAAAATTGATAAACCGGAAGTAATACTTAGATTTTGTTTGCAAACGATCAACTGGAAGTGTTACTTTACTTAAAGCTCATTGGTAATTTAAACACGGAATTGGCTGGGATCATGTGCTGGCAACATCTGATTTTTTATTTAAATAATTAATTAGACTGATTTAAAACCGTTTACTTAAGTACTTAGGGTCATTTTCATCAATCTCAGTTAAAAAATATTTTTAAGGAATAAATACTACAAACTAAAAAAAAATATTTTACCAATCTTAGTTAATTTTAACAAAGGGGATCAAATATAACAGATGTATTAATTGTGCGTTTGACAGATTACAATCCATTGTCAACCATTTCGTATATATTTGTGTAAGTATAATATAATTTACTTTGGTAATGATTCTGAAGAAAAGTTCTCCAAAACGAGGGCAGTGAGTTTCGGAATTTACATGGAGGTTCCGCATGTGTTGCAAACAATATGTTTTCTGCAATCATTCAAAAAAATAAGAAAAACGACTAAATATATATATTAAATTTTTGATCTATTTGCTATTTGGGTCAATGACTACGTTTACACCGTGCGTATTATTCTGATACGCAGACCAAGTGTATACTAAAATTTATCTTAGTACGGTATGTTTACACCGGTATCTAAATAAACAAACGAAATATTTTGGTACGTTACACACGCTTGCGTAGATTTAACTGTCACAATCACCCTAACCTAAAATGACTTAACAATGCAAAATAGTCGTGAATCTATGTAATTTACATTGCAACACTATTAAACTTGTAAATATTACTAAATTTTTACAGTTTCCCTAAATGTTAGTAAACAATTTAATTAAATTAGAAGTGGTCATAAATGGCAGAAATATGGCATTGGTACGCTTGCTGTTTACACCGTGCATGAGTAAGGTCTGGTACATCCCCCTTTGCAGCTTTGCACGTACTAAAAATGTGAATCAATTGCGTACCAAAGGTTTGGTACAGAGTGTTTACACCATTCGTCGCCATCTTGTTATGTCACTTGGTATGCGGACTAAGTGTTTAATACGTGTGGTGTAAACGTACTCACTATTGACTTTTAGCCGAATGTTTACAATAATTGTAACCTATTTATTAGTACTTATTATATGCTGTTATTACAACGAGGTAAACATTTCATCAACATCTAAAATTGGTATAAAGAGCAAGGAGTTTCACTCACAACACAACCTAAAGAAAATGTAGTCGATGTTTTCAAGTTGGCTACTATGCGCAGATCATTTGAAGTGAATGCGCGGCAGCTATACACATTTTTAAATTTCAAATTATTGTAACATTGTTATTTAACTTTGAGGCTATTGCTATATAATAAATTTTTATTTATTAGTAAGCAATAAGTATTCTGAATCTGTGAACAAGTGATTTACAATAATTGCAACATCGTAAAGTACTTACCTACACATAAATAGGATAGTGGAATATGCTAACAGTGAATCTCACATAGGTCTAAGAATTTAGTGCACTATAAACGAAAGTTCACTATAACAAAAGTGCACACTTTAAGTTTAAATTAAATTCTCAATCTGAAACATTTAATTTTTTTATTATATCTCGTGTAGGTTTGGAGATATAGTATATAATAATATAGAATAATCTGTTGTAATAAATCTCGTTGCCCAAAAAACAGTTGAGATATTTAAATGTTTGTAATTGACAGATAAATGCAAAATGTCAGTGTAAAAAATTTGCATTTTTAATAAAACATTATTGGAAGATTTTTCTGAGACGTATGAGTACATTTAATATATATTATTGTATTGTATTAATTAAATATGTATTTAAATTATAGGTATGTTTATATTACATAATCCTTAAGAAATACCGCTAATACTGTCAATGAATTTGAAGAATTTTGAACATATTAGAATAGTAGGACAAAATTTCTCATAGAACAAAAGAAGAGATGCAATTTCAATTATTTGTGTGTACAAGAAATGTTAAATTCGTTACTTATAGTCATGTGAATTTGTGGGCTTGGCAAGCAGATATGAAGATCCGTGTCAGAATGACGCCTAGTAGTTTTTTACATAGATGTCACTGTTATATGTCATAATTTTTCGTTCAAAATTTCAAAATATTCTGATGTTTATTTGTCGTCAATAATACTTGTCGAGGAAAATAATACACATGGATTTGGAAAATCATCATTCAACACATTATGATTCTCCAAATCCATTTGTATTATATGTACATTATGACTAGCTGTCATTCTGACACCGGCCTCCATATCAGCTTAGTCACATATCTGCTCGCGCCCTATGCAACATAAAAGCAAATGGCAAGAGGTATTGTGCTGGGCACAACAGATTTTTTTTTTAAATAACAGAGTAGGTATATACATGTCTAAGAAAACAAATTTCTGTTATTTTCGTATAGCATCTGTCTGCTTCAAGAAATAATTTTGTAATAATATTTTGCCGATGAGTAAACATATTTTTACTGCCTATTGTTGCTATTTACATAGCAACCGCTTAACAAACGCATAGCAACCGTTGAACAAACGCATGGCAACATAATTTGATGGCGACAACTTTCAAAATGGTTGTTAAAAATAATCACTAAATTAATATTAATTCTAAAATAGGCAAAAAATAATGTGTTCAACAGGACACCAAACACAGATTTACAGCTTCGGCAGCATTGAATGTCGTGATTGAATGCAATGAAACGGCAGCCTCTCCTGTAAATCTGATATTTTAGTGCCTAGTTAAACAAATAAATATTTGTTTACATCTTCCCATTATTGTTCACTTGTTATAATTTAATCTAATAAAAACTTTTATTTGTAACACACGCATTAGTTACATATGTACAAAACAATTTAAAAAAAATAACTGCTAGCGTGTTATTACTTCTTTTTTTACCTGTCTTGGCGGATGAATTTTCCTCCATCTATGTTTTTTTTATACACGTATTTACTATTTGACTACTAAACGTCTATTATTTAAAATTTAACAAAACACTATTGTTATATATCTTCATATTTTTCTTAGTTTTCTCTCGTTTCATAATATTCTACATTATTTAAACAATATAGAAAAGAGATTGAGACAATAAGAATAGAATGACTACGGGTATCTTCATTTATTTTTAAGAATGTCGAAAATATTTTCCTAAAAATTAATTGAAGGTAAATGTAACATTATTCTTTAGAATATTGTTGACTGCTCAGTACAAGACTAAATAAGTTTACGCGAAGAAACGATTAAGTTGAAATCATGTTATCTTAATACATAATATGCAGATAATCCGAATTTCTTAAAATTAAATATTTCTTTGTTATATTTCCTATTATGCACAGTACTTTTAAACAATTTAGAGTGTATCACATAAATTATGTGATTAGAATTAGAATATTAATAATTAGCTGTGTATTATAATTTTCGGATAATTTGCAATGTACGAAATCAGATGTATGTTAAATGTTTCCAGTATTTTAATAACATGAAACATATCATTTGTTTAACAATAGGACTATTTAGTTTCAATAAAAATATGAAAATCAGTAATGAACATTAATAATTAGCTGCTTATTATAATTTTCGACAACTTTTCAATTAACCTAAGCACAGACAAGTAGCAAGCTTGCTGTTTTCTGTGACCTAAGTTAAAGTACGAAATACACGAAATCAGATGTATGTTAAATGTTTTCACTATTTTCATCACATGAAACAGATAATTTGTTTAACAATTACGTATTTAGTTTCAATAAACATGTGAAAATCGGTATTGAATATTAATAATTAGCTGATTATTATAATTTTCGACAACTTTTCAATTAACCTAAGCACAGACAAGCAGCAAGCTTGCTGTTTTCTGTGACCTAAGTTAAAGTACGAAATACACGAAATCAGATGTATGTTAAATGTTTTCACTATTTTCATCACATGAAACAGATAATTTGTTTAACAATTACGTATTTAGTTTCAATAAACATGTGAAAATCGGTATTGAACATTAGATGCTTGTTATAGTTTTTGGAAACTTTGCAATTAACTTAGAAAAGGAGCGAAATGCACAAAATCAGATGTATGGTAAATGTTTTCACTATTTTAATTACATAAAGCAAATAATTTGTATAACAATAACCTATTTAGTTTCAATAAACATGTGAAAATCGGTATTGAATATTAATAATTAGCTGATTATTATAATTTTCGACAACTTTTCAATTAACCTAAGCACAGACAAGCAGCAAGCTTGCTGTTTTCTGTCACCTAAGTAAAGTACGAAATACACGAAATCAGATGTATGTTAAATGTTTTCACTATTTTAATCACATGAAACAGATAATTTGTTTAACAATTACGTATTTAGTTTCAATAAACATGTGAAAATCGATATTGAACATTAGATGCTTGTTATAATTTTTGGAAACTTTGCAATTAACTTAGAAAAGGAGCGAAATGCACAAAATCAGATGTATGGTAAATGTTTTCACTATTTTAATTACATAAAGCAAATAATTTGTATAACAATAACCTATTTAGTTTCAATAAATATGTGAAAATCAGTATTGAATATTAATAATTAGCTGATTATTAGAATTTTCGGCAAATTTGCAATGAACTTATAAGAGCGAAATGCACAAAATCAGATGTGCCACATATTTTTAATATTTTAATAACCTGAAACATATAATTTGTTTAACAAAAGCCTATTAATTTTCAATAAACATGTGGAAATATATATTGAAAGGTTGTAATATTTTGTTACGTCGGTAGTACACCAGGGACTCTGGGACAAGGCTATGTCGGCAACCGAGCTATCGCTCGCCGACTCTTGAAAACTCTGGGTCCCCGGTTGGGAACTTAAATTACGTTAGACTTGGATATTAAACATATGTATCGAGTATCGTTTCTGTTAAATAAAAAAATATAAATTAAATACTTTTACTGTGGTAATTATAAATAGGGGTTAAATACTGAATATCCTCCTTTTAACACAGATATAGTTTATTACGAGCTTAACCTACAAATGAATAATAATAAACATAGAATAAGACAACTCTATAGAATAAACTCTCCATAAACGTCATTTTAACAGAGGGTTAAGAGATATTCTCGGAATACCTAATCTGGAAATAGGAAATTATTTTTTTATTATCGCTGTTAATGTTACTATTAACTTATAAATAAAAATTGAAACATATTTTTTATTTATATTTTTATAGTGTTAATATATTTGAACAACTTATTATAAATATAAAATTGTTTATAAAAAGTCAACAAATTATAATAAATCAATATTAACTCTGTGGTATATTAAGTAAATTCATTACTTTGTTAAAACTCCGGGTAAAGAATAACCACTTTTTTTACTACTGGTAAGAGTAATATTTTTCATTTTGGCGTAATAAATTACTCATTAATGTGCATTAAATACACCAATTTTTATCTCTCGCTAAGAGAGGTATTAGATTCGTGCTAAAAACCGCATATCGAGATTTTAGTGAATAAGCACGTTTTACGAAAAATTAGATTGTTTTGTGTGTACAAGAAATGTTAAATACAATACTTAACATAAAATGGAAATGGCGAGAAGTATTGTGCTGGTCACAACAGATTTTTTTTTGCAATGGGGTTGTGCCAGCTTCACAGTGAAGTTGTATCAACCATACTTTTTTGTTAATGAGTAAAAAATATTTCAATTAATTTTATTGAGTTATGCCATAATGGTTTTGCCAGCATCACGGAGCTGGTATAGGAATCATGCGAAATTTCACATATAGAGATTTTTATGAATGAATACGTTTTAGAGATCCTGCAATTTGTAAAACATATTTTCACGATGAAAATCATATATAGTACGTCTTCCAACGCACCAACCTGTAGATATTGCAATAACAACAAAATGTATTCAATTCTGAAAACTATAGGCGAAGGAAAATAAGATCGCAGCGCCAAAGTGGAACTAATGTTAACGGGATAATTTGACATTTACGAATTGTATTTATGCATTAAGTGTATAATATGAAGAGATATTACATATGCAAACGTAAATATTATAAACATACTAGATAACAGTTGTGTTTATACAAGCAAGAAAAATGTCACGTGTATAATTTATCCCGGCAACTATAGTTCCGAAAATACCACCAGATGTTATATTGCTTATTTCCCGTCGCCTATAGACTATATGTGACGGGAAATAAGCAATATGACATCTGGTGATACTTTACAGAACTATAGTTGATGGGATAAGTTATACATGTGACATTTGCTTGGTTCTATAAACACAAGTGTTATTTATTATGTTCATATTATTTGCGTTTAAATATAAAATATCTCTTAATATTACACACTTAATGCATAAATGGAATTAGTAAATGTCAAATTATCCCGTTGACATTAGTTCCTTTAAAAGCCACTTTGGCGCTACGACTTATTCTCCGTCGCCTATAGCTTTAAATTCCATAAAATAAACTATTACATATATTGCAATGTCTATTGTATTTAAATTATTTAAGCATTAAGCATATCCCTTTATTTCAAGCAAAACTCTTAAAAAACGTAATTAATTAAAGTACGGCCGGAATTATAATTGTAATTAAGATGCTAACTAAATTTATAAATGAAAAGTGAAACAATAAACCTAATTTTACAGGTTAAACTTGCATTGTTGGTCTACTGCATGCCGCCTTTTATATTGCCGCCGCTAGGGAAATGTAACATACCTACCTAATGTAAACACGCTGTTGTTAGGGAGGAGGTTGTTATTAGTAGTTTGACAATTTGAATTATTACATATTAATTTTTAAAGTAACTTGTACATTGTAATAAACTACTCATGGAACAAAAAATAATTAATACATTTTTTTTGTTTATTATTCCGTTATTATTAATAATTTTATACGTACACATATAGGATAGATTTTAATATAAATAAGTAAGTATATAAATAAATCGTCACTTTCACAACTTTTACCCGTTGCCGGGTGTGTCAATTCTGCAAGTAAGCAAATATCGGTAATGAGATAATATATTCCAACCGTAGGGCGGCTACCAGAGGTCACCGCACGGGCACCCAAAGTTGGTGCGCACCACAGGGGTCATTTTGTGCTAGTTATATATTATAAATAATTTTCGGCAGCGGTCAAGCTTGAACCTGGAACCACAGAGCCGTACCGGGAACACACACATCCTAATGTTCATCATACATTGCCCCGTTCATTTCTTATTTCGTTCAGTTTCCTAATGTTGAAATCTTGACCATGAAGTTGGCGCAGATGAACTTGGCGTGCTCACAATTTAAAAAGTACACTACGGAGTACCAAATGTACATGAAAATTATTTATTGAATTGGAGTATGTAATTATTGCTAGTATTTTTTTTAAATTTGTACAGCTAAGTTTACTTTTTAAATTGTGAGCGCGCGAAGTTAATCTGCGCTAACATCATGGTCAATAATTGAACGTTCTGAAACTGAACGATACAAGAAATGAACAGGGCGATGTATAAACATTATGACGCTTCATACCTAGCCATTCGTAAACAGACACGCTGTACACTGAGATATGCGACACCATAATTAGAATATAGAATTAAAATTTAATTACAATTAGAATTTAATGTACTTCTTATTGTTTATTCTTTCTTTAAAAAAAAAAAAACCAAAATGTAAATCTAGCAAAGTACTAAAATGTTCCGATTAATTTGGCTGTAAAGTGAAAAATTAAGATACTGTGATGATTTAAATGTAGAATTTAATTGTAATATATATGGAGGTAATTGTTTGATATTAAAAGTAATGTTTCCCATTGTAAATACCCCGACTACATAAAATTATGACTTATAAGTAACGTAGCGTACGTACATATTAAAAAAAATCAGTGTTCGGATTTCCTTGCCTAATAAAGACTTTTAAATCGTGTCACCCTTCGTGAGTAAAAAACATAAGCCCTGAGAGTACGTGATAGTGAATTTTCAAGCGTTGGGCTTGAGTTACTGTTCGTGATTATTTGTTTATTTATATATTTTATAACTATAACAGATTTGAAGCTTTTGAAACATATAATTATTATATTTGTTCGATTTTCGTTGCGAATAAAATCGACTTTATGAACATATGGTTTTGATTCTATTAATTCTAATAAACTTAATATTGCATAATATGTATTTGACAATATTAGTGCATACTAATACTCAGATCCGTGAATTTAAGGCTTTTTACCTTTCGTTACCTTTAGGTAAGAAAGGGATTGTCTGGTCAAAACAATTCGATTATGAGTATTTAAAGAATAAGCACGTTTTAGGGTTCGTATAATACAATATTATCATTTTTACGACGATATGTGTATGTGTGTATGAGTGTGTGTGACGATTCTTTCGGATTCGATAACTCCAATACTACAATTCATTTAAAAAAAAATCGTATTCATCTTCCTTACATCCATATGCAGACGTGCTTAGATTTTGATTATAATTGGTCAACCGGAAGTATCATATCATTTAACGTTATTATAACAAAGAATTTATTATTCTCTATGTACGATTTGATTGCATTTTATACTTCATATTCAATAGATATAGAGTTAAAGAATTATATTAAATTTCATAAATCAGCCAGCTAAGCTAACCATGGAAACTGCTAATATATTCAAATAATTCAAATTGACAGATGTCAGTATCAATGAAAAGTAAATGAATGTGGCAGAGATGAGGATGTTGAGGAAGACACGGATAGATACGGTAAAGAATGAAAAAATAAGGGAAATAACTCTAGTGTAAGAAGTTTCTAGCCAGATAAAAGAGACGATTACATTGGTTTGAACATGTCATGAGGAGAGATGAAGAATATATTGGAAGAAGAATGAATAGCTTAGTAATAGAAGGTTAAAGAAACAGAGGAAGACTAGGATAAGATAAAAGAGAAAAGGAACTGAATGAGAACGACACGCAAAACAGAAATGAGTGAAAGAAGAAAATAGCGATCCCTAATGAATGGAAAAAGCTAAAGAAGAATATGTCAGTGTCTAATACACAGGATTGACGGAAGGTATTGTGCTGGTCACATTTTTTTAATATAGAGTTCATTGGCACATACACAGAAGATGTTAATAAATTGCACTTTATAAACATGGCATTGATTTATACAATATTGTTAATATGTATTTGACAGTATTAGAGAATTATAATACTCAGATCCGTGAATTTAAGGCTTTTTTAATACAGACTTCATTGGCACATGTGCGTAAGATATAAATAAATCGTACTTTATGAAAATATGGTTTTTATTTAAACAAAATTGTTGTAAATCTAATTATATAAATATTGCATAATAGGTATTTGACAATATATTCTTATATTCTGATCCGTGTATAAGGTTTTTTTATTACAGAGCTCATCGACATTTTGTGTGTGTGTATTCTAGATATTCTTTTTGAACATTTGTTATTAAAAATAATAAAGATCATTAAATTCAAAATCTCATTCATTTAAAAAAAATATTATATCTTTTATTCATTAAGAGATAATATGTAGTAATATAGAATAATCTGTTGTAATCTTGTAATGCATGTTTCTTCCCAAACAACTCCATGGAAACCAGTTGAAATAGTTAAATGTTTGTAAGTAATTGACAGATAAATGCAAAATGTCAGTGTCAAAAATTAACAGTTTACTGACATTACTGAATAGGTACATTTAATATTTCTTACTGTACTATTAATTAAATATTTAAAATTATAGGTAGGTATATTAATATTACATATGTCCTTTTATTCTTATACCGCTAATACCGTCAATGAATATGAAGCATTTTGAACATATTAGAAGTGCAAGACAAAATTCCTCATAGAACGAAAGGATAGATATATTTTGAATTATTTGTGTGTACAAGAAATGTTAAGTTCGTTAATTATGTAACAAAATGGAAATCGCGAGACGTATTGTGCTGGCCACAACAGATTTTTTCTGTTGCAAAAAAGTCCTCCAAATTGTAAGCTTATCTATAAGTACTTTATACATATCTAACTTCAATTTAAAAATTGCCGTAATTTTTTTAAGTCGAATGTAACCGACAGTCTTAGTAAAATCAAAAACACTGATTTCCGTTTGTGGAACAGGTTGAAGGCTGAACAGATGTAATTAATTCAATGGGCGGGTCAAAATTGCGCAGTACAACTTGCACAGGAACCAGCTTGAAAAACGCGGAATAATTCAAGTATTTAATTTTAATATCAATACATATAACGAATATGTCAAAAATATGAAAAGTTAATAATTATTATTCCAAATAATTTTAAATAAAACCGGAAGTTATTTAATGAAAAAATTATTTAATTGGCCATTTATAGACGACAGAAAGGATTCAAAATTGTGTTTATTTAAATAAAAATAAATGAAATAAGTGTAATAAAAGAATCAGAAATATGAAGCAACGTTTTTAATATTTACTATTTCATTGCGAATTCGGAATAATTATTAAACAAAATTCGCATTTTATAAAAAGTGGCTTTAATTTGTTCAAAATTGCTAACTAATTCTAATAAACTAAATATTGTAAAATAGGTATTTGATAATATGGGAACATTTTAATACATACATCATCGACAATTTTTAGAAATGGTGTATTCTAATGGAGCAAAATTTAAGGTAAAAAATGTTATAACAATGTGGGTTATGAAAACAGTAACCGAATAATGTTAAAAATATCATTTTTTTTCCTAACATGAGTTTTCTTTTGTCATTTATTTTGGCGTTAAAAAGATACCACGTGGTTTGTGACATACGAGTGACTGACGAGATGAAATTTCTTACAAATTTTATATATAAACATATTCTGCCATTGACGGGTAAACTGTCTTGTTCGCGTTCGTTTTATTACATTATTCAGAAAATAAAATTAACAAAAAAATATTAGAATACCCCATTATGTCGGGCGTGTATGCCCGCCAATATACAATTTGCGGTCACAACTTTTATAACATTCGTATTCTTGCATTTAGTACTTTACAATAACATTGTTCGATTTGAATTTTTTTCCACTTGGCCATTTCTTCATATTTGGAAAGAGGAAGAAGTCACAAGGGGTCAAATCAAGAGAGTAAAATGGATGAGGGAGCAGTTTGTAGTACAATTAGAGCAATTTGGCCATTACAACTGCGGACGAGTGAGCTGGTGTATTATTATGGTGGAACAGCACTTTTTTCTTTTCCAAAATGGGACCGCTTTTTCATCAATTCAACATGAAATCGATCCAATAAAGCGGCATAGTAATGTCCTGTGGCTGTTTTCCCTTTTCCAGATAGTCGATAAAGATTATGCCTTGCTAATCTTTGAAAACCATGACCATGGCCTTTCCGCCCAATCGAACCGTTATTGCCTTCTTGGGAGGACGTCCATCAGGAGAAATCCACGGTTCTGGCTGTTTTTTGATTTCTGGTGTACAGTGATGTATCCATATTTCATCAATAGTTGCGAAACATTGTAAAACACGGCACCCATCTTGTCGGTAGCTTTTCTATGCCCCAATATTCACGCAGGATATTAAATACGCGTTTGTCTGAGATGTTTACCATCTTAGCTTCAGGACCGAATGACGCCGAGCGATCATACAAATTTTTGCACGGACTGTACAAATGATTATTTACCTATAATTCTATTATTATATCTCTCTGTTCATCGTACTATCGCAAGTATTTTACGCAATCCAGATGAATTTATATTTTGGTAGACCTATACTGTAATAATTGCATATTTTTACGATTAAATATGCGTTTGTTATATAAATTATCTGTTTCATGTCAACAAAATAGTAATAATTTGTAGCATACTACTAACTGCGTACATTTCGGGTATTAAGGTAGTCATACCATGAAACTATTTTACCCAGAATTAATTGAAATATAAAGTGCATCTAAACTGAAGTATAATCTAATTGCTCTCCAATTTTTAAAACAATTGACCACGCGATAGCTGAAATATTTGCAATTAAATTTGGCTTTTTTAACACGTAAAGAATAGGAAATGGTAAAATAAACATAACTTTTATATCCAAACCGACATTTAATAGAAAAACTAGCATGTTATAGAAGACTAATTAAGGGAATGCATACAAATTCCTTAATGCCCATATAGCACTCTGTACATTCCTTGACATATACATTTATCTTTCGTACAAATACGTCCGTTGAAGTTATATTGCCCTGTACATTTCTCGCCTTATACATTTGTCACTGTGAATTCAAACTTGGCGCGTTCATTTCATTTCAAATACAAAACGTATTTTAATTTAAATATGTGCAATATTTGCATTATGTTTTAGGATAGGTTTACGTTTATATATTTTTATTAAAAGGAATAAAATACATTTTATTTACGAAGTCTACTTCGAGAGAAGATAATGCACCATGTTCGAATTCTCTGATGTGCGACAACTTCATGGTATAGATTTGTCACGAATGTACAAGACGAGAAACAGGGCAATATAAATTGAAGGGACATATTTGTACGTTAGGAAAATGTATATGCCAAGAAATGTATAGAGTTGATATGTGTGCAGTTTGTAATTTGTATTCTAAGCCTAATATACATTTATTTCTCAGATTTTATTAGTCTACTCAGGTAATATATTATTCTAACCTTAAACTGAAGTCATATGTCATATTTATATTCAACACCGATGTTGTTACCCTATTATTCCTTTATAAATTATAAAAGCAGCTGAAATAAAATATATGGTATTTATTTTATTTAATATTTAATATATATAGTAACACTTACACTAAAGGAATGATAAATAGACAGCGACATCAAATATTGGCTTATGCAGATGACATAGCAATTATCACCAGATCAAAACTGGAATTAGCAAGAGTTTTTTCCAACATCGAAAAAGTAGCTAAGGAAACTGGTCTAAAAATTAATGAGGAAAAAACCAAATTTATGCAAATAGGGGAGGAATTTAACGGAAGTCTTACAATTAACACAGACAGTAAAGCGTACAGTTTTGAAGAAGTAAGTAGATTTACTTACTTAGGAGTCAACCTTACGAATAATAATGACGAGGAAACGGAAATCAATGCTAGATTAGCAAAAGGAAGTAGATGCATAGGGTCATTATATGGTATACTTAAATCCAAGAAAATATCGAGAGGAGCTAAAATAAAAATATACAAGACAGTCATAAGGCCAACAATTCTCTACGGATGCGAAAGTTGGGCATTAAACAAGAGGGATCAGTGTAAAATGGAAGTATGGGAGAGAAGAGTCTTAAGAAAAATATTCGGAGGTAAAAACGAAGGAAGCATAATAGTGCGCAGAACAAACAACGAAATAATGGACTTATATGGTGAACCGGGCATAACGGGTATCATAAAGGCCCAGAGACTAAGGTGGTTGGGGCATATAGTGCGGTTGCCGGACAGTAGGACAGTACGAACAGTTTTGAAAGGTGGAACGCAGGGTAGGAGAAGACGGGGTCGACCAAAAAGCAAATGGCACACGGCAGTTAGGAAAGACATGGAGCAGATGGGAGTACAAAATTGGGAAAGGAAAGCAATGGACAAAACCATATGGAGAAGAATCGTTCATCAAGCCAAGGGCCTGCATGGCCTGGAGAGCTAACATATATATATACAAATTCCTTAATGCCCATATAGCACTCTGTACATTCCTTGACATATACATTTATCTTTCGTACAAATACGTCCGTTGAAGTTATATTGCCCTGTACATTTCTCGCCTTATACATTTGTCACTGTGAATTCAAACTTGGCGCGTTCATTTCATTTCAAATACAAAACGTATTTTAATTTAAATATGTGCAATATTTGCATTATGTTTTAGGATAGGTTTACGTTTATATATTTTTATTAAAAGGAATAAAATACATTTTATTTACGAAGTCTACTTCGAGAGAAGATAATGCACCATGTTCGAATTCTCTGATGTGCGACAACTTCATGGTATAGATTTGTCACGAATGTACAAGACGAGAAACAGGGCAATATAAATTGAAGGGACATATTTGTACGTTAGGAAAATGTATATGCCAAGAAATGTATAGAGTTGATATGTGTGCAGTTTGTAATTTGTATTCTAAGCCTAATATACATTTATTTCTCAGATTTTATTAGTCTACTCAGGTAATATATTATTCTAACCTTAAACTGAAGTCATATGTCATATTTATATTCAACACCGATGTTGTTACCCTATTATTCCTTTATAAATTATAAAAGCAGCTGAAATAAAATATATGGTATTTATTTTATTTAATATATTTTATTTAAGTTGGAATACAGTCCGTCACAGTGTTCCTTTGCACATAATTTTTTTACCAACTAAGTCATTTTTTCTTTTATTATATATTTTAATCATTATAATAAAGGTAAGTTATATAGTTTATAATTATTTTTCAGATAAGAACATTTTTAAACCATCACATTATTATTTACTATAAAAATCATTTTAACCTATTTGTTTTAAAGGTCTGGACATTGAAGAAAACGTTAACGAATTAATAAATAATAAAAATTATTTATAATTAACTTAATTAATTACTTAATTAAAAACCATGTAATAAAAATTGTGACGGTGCATTTTCTTTGCGGATAATGTTATTACTCTGATATAGTGTAAATATGACTTCTTAACTTACGTAAAGACATCCTTTTAAATATGTAATATCACACCTTAAAAGTTGTGAGGGTTACATACGGAGGTATTGATATTTAGCATTGAATCAAACCACTTTTTTATTTCTTACTACTGCCACACTTGGCGCCAGAGTTCCTGTCCTCGAACTGACTGATATATGAATTAGGCACTTTGAGGACGTCCCCAAAGGGCCTGCTCTGTCCTCATAGTGCACAATATATGAACTAGAATGTCCTCAAAGGGAGCATTGGCCATATATATATATATATATATATATATATATATATATATATATATATATATTTCAAGCCAGCAGAGCTCTTCAGTATGGTGTACTGACGCGGTTTTCCTGATATATGGCTCTGTATGTGGTTAGTTACCACTGCTGGCTTGAAATATTTTTGGGATGTTTATAATCCGTCCACTCAACTAGTCTCCAGTGCCTCGAAAGAGGCGTCAGTGCACCACACTGAAGAACTCCAATAAGAGCGAAACGAGTCTGTGGTTCTGGTTGAGTGGGCCATTCTCTGATAAATAACCGAGATGTTGATTCAAAGACCGAAATCTTGTGAAGTGTGCCAAGTGTTCACAAAATATTAAAATATTTAGAACTTCACCAAGTGTCGCAAATTGTACATTGTACAGTTTTCTATTATTATAATTCTGCTAGCCAAGCTCGCGGTTTTCCTGATAGATGGCTCTGCATGTGGTTAGTTACCTCTGCTGGCTTGAAATCTTTTTGGGATAATAAATTGTGATTATTATTTTGAATATATATATATATATATATATATATATATATATATATATATATATATATATATGTATATATATATATATAAACTAATTATGAAAAAAAATATGTGATAATACGTATTCATTTAGTAAGCGGCCCGATTTCTAAACATGGACTCGAATGTTAACAGATTGCGTTAAATTGGCTATACTTGTAATTATATAGGTATGAAGAATAGCCGACTTTTTGCGATTAAGCGGTTAACCAGTTGACCTTATTATCGTTTTCGAGGTTAAAACGGAAAATCGCTCATAGCCTGTCACGGTTAGTAATCACTAAAAATAAGTCACTATTTTATAAAAATTTTGACCGCACTATAAATTATTAAAAAAATATATTTTTTATATATCTATTTTATTTGTTAGTATTGAAAAAAAATTATGTAGATATGTTCGCTCTTACTTTGTTGCGAGTATCAAATTGTAACCACTGTTGCTAAGATTTAACATTTAACCGAGTTGTTAATAGTTTTTGGGAATATCAAATTTAAACATAAGAAAGTAGTTAAAAATTAAAATCTTTAACTACATTGCTACATAGTTGCCTTTTTAAACAATTATTCACAGAATTAAACTGAATATGTATCTATAATTATTTAAAGTTTATGCACCCGAGTTTACGAACAGAAATTAACGATTTCAAAAAGATAAAAAATAAAAATAAAATAAAAAGTACTATTATTGAAAACTTACTATCACTACTGTAATGGGAACATGTACATTGTTGTTAACTGTTAGAATATTCGGTATATAAATGTGGTAACCATGATATTTCTTCCAGATGTATGTAATTTAAAAGCGTATATTACTATAATATCTAAACCATATATTTCCTTGCTTGTATTTAAGTATTTCAATTAGCTAAGCTTCGATAGAGCATCGCAATCTCATCGACCGAGGAATATCAAATAAACGTCTGTTTTCCGAGATTAATATGTGCATGGGTGGTTCACATCGTCCGCATCGCGGCTTCGGTTTACCATCGCGGCACTCGGCACTCGCACTGTGAGATATATGCCCGTCAGACGGTCTTACCACCGACATCGAATAACTCAGTGATCCAACATCGGACGGGAATCGGCTGCAGCTGCTGACCCGATACCGACTATCATTTTCATGTAAATTTACCAACAACTGTCTATTCTGTTATAGCGAGCAGAGTTATATTGAAATTAGGTCGTGAAAATTAATTTTCATTTAAAAATTTTCAACTTTTCACACTTTGTAACTATTTCATTCATTTCTAATATTTGTTGATAGCAAAATTATTGTCATACTCCGTTGAATCAACAATAAAAGTATGTTTAGTTGTCGCGCGGTAAGTTGAGACTGACCTTAAATGCGCAGAACCTAGGATCCGTACTTGAACTGATTGAAATGTATTATTAATTATTATGTGCTATTATTATAACGAGGAAAATAATGCGTCAACCTCGAAAAATAGTAAGAAGGGGAAGGGTATTTTTTTATAGGCCAAAGTCTGAACAGATCTAGTCTCAACGTAAAGTGCGCAAGCTATAATTTTTTTTGTAAGACTTTTTCTAGAATACCAGTTATTTCAGAGTTTTTTTGAAACAATTTTTTTAATCAAAATTAATTTTCGTTATTATGCGAACTTTTGGTAAACAAAAGCTCATCTAAGATGACCTTGCAATGGCACACCAGATGTCCTATTTTATTCTTATTTTTGCCTTATAGTCTGCAAAATCCTAATGGTAGCCATAGACCCTCGAAATTCTAACATATGTATATTGACCCTAAAAGTATGTATCAAAAATAAGAATCAAGCATGGCTACTTCAATCCGATTGGTCAAGTAGCGACTGATTAGATAACAGAACGGATCAATTGCCATGAATCAACTAAGACGCAACCATTTCAAATATTCTTTACATTCTTCTACATCACGTTAGTGAAGAAGATATTTATTAGAAATAATTTATTATTTGTTTCAATATCAAATAGGTATTTTGTTAAACAAAGAACATCGATATTTCATCGAAACTTATCTATATATGTTGTATTACACAGTAAATGACAAGTAGATTGTGTTCTGCTGAATAAGTTTGATTAGGTCAAGATTTATTGTCATCTTTTACTTTATTTATTTATTTATTTTTATTGCAAAACCAACTCAATCCAATTATAGATGATTGAACGAAACAACTCTCCATTATCGCACCTGGAACTCCAGCATGTTCCTGTTGGAAAGCCGCTGTGTTTACTGAATGAGCCACAAAGGTCGAATATTTTAATAATAATAATGATAATAATAATAATAAAAATAGATAGTCATGGACGTGGAAATATTTCAAGTCAACATATTGTTTTATACATGTTTGCTATTTTACGGCTGTAATTAAAACTAGGGATAAATAAAATCAAATTAAACTGATGTGAACTAAACGCCGCAGTTTTAAAAGAAAACGTAGTTTACAGTTTAATAATGACATAAACATATATTTTCACATATTCTTCTACATGTTCTGTTTTACTTTTCTATATCAAATATGAAATATAAAGTAATAAAATATTGACTGCAGCTCAAATAATTGATTGATCTTTATGTAATTTATTTTTCACTTATTATTTTGTTAGTGTTCAAATAAGTGAGTGGATATATGGATCGTTTTGCCATAGTGAAAGAAAAAAATCATTATAGTAGAATATATGTACGTATGTTGATATTGATTCGAACTAACATGTTTGTTACAAAAAAATACCTAATATTTACTAGAAAAAAATGTTTAATATTAATTTTAATTATTTACGTTATTTTAGTAATTCTAATATAATACCTATTCATTTTAAACATGGGTGTACCTTAAAGAAAATTTAGAAATTAAACAGGAAGGAATTAATTATTTTAAATGTATGTATTTGCATGTTAGTAAAAACTATTGAAAGTCGTACACAGTGTTTGTATTATATTATATTTTATACTCTTTATTTTATAATAATTATTTGACATACATTTATTTATTTATATTTTTTATTATTCTTCTTTTTTCATGGGTATCTTGACTTAAAAATATTCATGGGTGTCTTGAGTGTCAATGTCTATAATGTCAGTGTCACTGATTACTGTCAATGTCACTAACATTCCCCCTCACGAAAGACCATTATGCGACCTCATCTTTAATACAGTCCAATATTTTTTCTTAATTTTTCTAGTTTCGAGCCGCATAAAGATTTGGTGAAAATGTCAGCTTCCATTTCTTCTGTTCTTTTATATGTCACGTTTATTTGACCATTTTTTATAGTGTCTCGAATGAAGTGTTCCTTTATGTTGATGTGCTTCGATTTTGAACTAATGATGGGGTTTTTTGTTAAATTTTGAGCAGCTTCATTATCATTATATATTGTTGTTTCATATGCTATTCCTAAATCCGTGAATAATTTTTGAAGATGTAAAGCCTCCTTTGCTGCTTCGGTTAGTGCCATATATTCCGCTTCCGCTGTGGATAGCGCAACAGTTCTTTGTTTTCTTGTTTCCCAACTTATTACTCCACTTCCATATTTAAAACAATATCCCGTATATGATCTTCGATCTATTTTGCATGCAGCCCAGTCATCATCGGCGTATCCTTCTATCGGTTTTCCTGATTTTACAAAATTTAGTGAAATATGTTTTGTACCTTTTAAGTATCGCAATATCCTTTTCGCACATTTCCAATGTTCTCCGTTGTAACAGTTATTATATTGGCTTAAGTAACTTACTGCAAACATAATGTCTGGTCTCGTCGCTACCGCTAGGTACATTAGTGATCCGATTAAATTTTGATACAGGAGATTTTTCATTTCTTCTGAATTACTTTCTTTTTCTAATTTTAAATTGGTTTCCATGGGAGTACTTGCTGATTTGCATTCAGTCATATTGAATTTTTTTTAAAGATTTTCTATATATTTTGCTTGATTTAATAGTATTTTTGTTTTTGCCATATGATGCTTTCTTTAATTTGCATATTTTCGTATCTTTTGAATTTCTTGAATCTTTCAGCATCTTTTTGGCTTTCTTAAATAATGAAAAGTCTTCTTTTCCACTTTCTTCAATAATTATATCACTTAAATATTTTTCTAGTGACTTTTGTTTCTCCATATAAATATCTTCTTCGATTTCTCCATTTAGAATTGCTGTGCATAGATCTAGTTGACTTAAATTTAAATTTTGTTCAACTGCTGTTGCTATTAATGCCCTTATTGTGCTTAATTTTGCTACCGGCGCAAATGTTTCTTGATAATCAATGCCTGGTCTTTGAGAAAGCTCTGGCTACTAATCGGGCTTTCTTTCTTTCTAATGTTCCATCTGCTTTCAATTTGTTCTTCAAAATCATTTTGCAGCTTACTATATTTGATATGTTTTCTTTTTTGACTATTTCCCAGGTATCATTTATTAAATGTGCTTTTATCTCATCTTTTATAGCATTATCCCATTCTTCTTTTGGTTCATTATTTGCTTCACTTTCTTCTTCACAAAAATACAACTCGTAATTTTGTGTCCATGTTGGAAGTTTAATTTCTCTTTGGGATCTTCCTTCATTATTTACTGATTCTTCTGCAATTTCGTTAAAATTTTCTACCATATCTTCATTAATATCTTGGTTTATTTTTTCTATATCTCCATTAAAGTTGTCGTTTCTTTCTTCATTAATCTTTTCATTTCTTTCTTCTATTTCTTCATTAATGTTTTCATTTCTGTGTTTATTATTTTCTTTATCTTCTTCAAATTCTTCAATTCTTATAATATTCTTTGTTTTAGTATCTTGACTTGTTTTATTTTCGTGATACAGTTTATTCATAACTTTTATATCTCGGGTTACTTCTATTTTCTGTTCATTTGGTATCCAAATTCTAAATCCTTTTACTATTTCAGAATATCCCATAAATATTCTTGTTTTAGTTTTTGCAGAATATTTACCACCTTTTCTGTTTTTGTTCAATATAAATGTTTTCATACCAAAAATGTGAAGATGATTTAATGAAGGTATATGACCAACCCATTTTTCAAATGGTGTTTTATTGTTTATACCTTTTGCTGGACTTCTATTTATTAAATAATTTGCTGTAGCTATAGCTTCTGCCCAGAATCTTTCATGTAAGTTAGCTTCTAATAACAAACATCTTGCTTTTTCAACTAAGCTTCTATTTTTTCTTTCAGCAAGACCGTTTTGTTGCGGTGTATATGGTGCTGATAATCTTCTTTGGATACCATGTCTTTTTAAATATTTTTCAAATTCTTGATTGCAGTATTCTCCTCTGCCATTGTCGGTTTGTAAAAACTTTATTCTTTTTCCAGTAAAATTAGTTACTTCATTCTTATATTCTTTGAATTTATCGAGAACTTCATATTTGTGTTTTAGGAAATATACTTTACAATATCTGGTGTGCTCATCGATGAAAGTGACAAAATATTTTGCTCCTCCTGGAGAAAGAGTTTTGAAAGGTCCACATATATCTGACTGAACAATTTCCAGCGGTTCTCTTGTTCTATTTTTTTGTACTTTTGGAAATGGTTTTCTTGAAAATTTTCCCATAATGCATGTTTCGCAATCACCCAATACTTCTTTATGATTAAAATTTAGTCCTCTTACAGAATTATTCTTCAAAGCTTCTTTTAAATTATTTTCGTTTATGTGTGCCAATTTTTTGTGCCAGTTCATTATATTATCTTCTTTTACTACATTGGCATTTTCTAACTTATTATTTTTTGTATCTTCTTTTAAACTTTTGGAGTTTATATAATATAGTCCATTTGATTTAGTTGCTTTCAAAGTTATTCTTCCCTGTTGATCTTTTACTGTGGCAGTATTCCTTTTGAATAGGACAGTATTTCCTCTTTCAGTTATTTTAGCAACTGATAGTAAATTCGTTGATACATTTGGTACATACAGTGAATTCCATAAATTAACTTTATCTCCATCTACTTTAATTGTGACTTTTCCAGCTCCTTCTACTTTCGCAGTATAACTATATGAAGCTAATTTTAAATAACTTGGTTCATTTCATAAATTTTGAAAAAGGCTCTTGTTGAAAGTCATGTGGGAAGTGCAGCCACTATCTAGGCACCATTTAGTTTCATTTGAAGAGTTATTTTCTAGTGATAGGCAAACTGGTTCAATATTATAATTTTTGTTTTCATATTTCATTCTTCTACAGTCATTAGTTTTATGACCCTTTTTGTGACAGATTTGACACTCGTCACTTTTTGAGTAATTATTTTTGTATTGAAAATTACTTGTTTTCTTAAATCCGCGATTCCAATTTTTGTTTCTAATAATGTTATTCTTATTCTTGCTATAAAATGCTTCGTGGTCGTTGTTATTATTTTTTCTTGCGTCGTTTTCTTCAATAATTTTAATTTTAAGCTCTTCTGGGGACGGTAAATTATCTCTGGTTTCAATTGCGACTCTAAAATTTTCGAATGAGGATGGTAAACTATAAAGCATAATAATACTCAATAATTCTTCATTTATTATTAAATCCATTTCGGCCAATTTATCTACAATATCTAAGAAATTATTTAAATGTTGTCTAACATCATCTGTTTCTTGCATCTTGCATAAAATTATTTGTTTTAACAAGGATGCTTTTCTAGCCGGATCATTGCTTTGGTATATATTTTCTAAAGTGTCCCAGACTTCTTTTGATGTAGTACATTTTTTAACTTGTTTTAGTTCTGATGGTGAAATAATTAGTAGTAGGTCCGATCGTGCAAGCAGGTCTTTTTCTTCATATTCTTCTCTGGCATTACCATCTTCTTCAGGTTTAATTTTCTTTCCATTAACGTAGTCCCAGAGTCCATTTTTAATTAATACAGCTTCAGCCTGTACTTTCCAGGTGTCGTAGTTATTCCTATTCAGGAGCTGTATACTGTATGTTTTTGACATTCTGGTCCCATAACCTATTGAAAGTCGTACACAGTGTTTGTATTATATTATATTTTATACTCTTTATTTTATAATAATTATTTGACATACACTTATTTATTTATATTTTTTATTATTCTTTTTTTTCATGGGTGTCTTGACTTAAAAATATTCATGGGTGTCTTGAGTGTCAATGTCTATAATGTCAGTGTCACTGTTTACTGTCAATGTCACTGTCTAACAAAAACAAATAATAATATTCGGTGATAGATGTCACTTCAACAGCAGATTAAGTAAATTCTGGGAATCATTATATCCTTCAGAGTTTAACTAGCTATCTATACCAACCCTACCCCCATTTAGGAATAGGGAGGTAAACGGTAGACGACAGACGATGTCCTTTCAATATTGACATCAAATTAACGTCGATTCAAAGCGGTACACAATAGAGCACCATCGCAACTACAGCTATTCACGACTATCAGCACAAGATAGCCTGAATTAGCTGAGACTGCATAAACAATACTGTCTCCTAGCTGCTGTTTTTATTGGTACATTAATTACTACATTTCAATCAATATTAGATATCAGGACCAATACTATTATTCATTGCACCGTGTTATCTAGTATAACTTCTCCAATTAACAGAGCAGTACAATAACTTGATTGCTTGATATTATTAATAATGGGCAATAGTTACTATGATATTTAATGAAATGGGACATTTTTTTGATCTTCTTCAGGAGCTACATTAAAAAACAGTTTTTATTTTATAACAAATACAAGAGAACAGTATATACTATAAAAATAATTTTAAAAAATTTAGAACTTACATGAAAATTGCTGTATAACTTAATATTTATGTGTTAATTAAATTTAACATGGAAACAATCTTTATATAAAAATATAATTCTTAAACATATTTAACAAAGTCACAAAAGTAAATAAAAATATACATGTGCAAAAACGGTGTGCCACTCCATAACGGTCAACTTAGACTAAGTACCGTTTGATCCTGTGGAGTTAATCAAAGTAGAAAGTTAAGGTGAAACCTGACAGCTGTTTGATGCAATTCTGGTTGCAGCGATTATGACAAATTTAAAATCGAAATATTTTTTTTATTGTTATAATATTTTTAATAAATTACAGACAAATAAATAATAAAAGTATTAATATTATTAAAATTTGTCAAAATTTATTACAAATTTTTTGTAGTTAATGTAATAAAATTGCAATTTTATTACAAAATCGTAAATTACACAAATTTCTCCCAGTAGATTTTTTTTAAAATGTGTGCAATAGAATTTTATTCAAGGATTATACACAGAAAATTAAAAAAATATATTTCTAGAAGATACTGAAAATAAATAAAATTTAGGTTTTTTTAGAGTAAATCATTTATAGTGGACGTTCTGTAAATTCAAAAATTCTTTAAAAAATATATAATTAAGTATACACATTTTTATATCTCCATGAACTTTTTTTATTAAAAATTACCGGTTGATATATAAAAAATAAGAAGCAAAACTCGTTACCGTAAGGAGAAGTATTTATTTTCATCTCAAAAATAAATGTTATAGGGTTCAGTATACCATAAGCGTCGGTTGGGATGGAATTCGGTACACCCAAATTCGCGAGAGCTGACGCCCGCACGGTACAAATATATCTTTATTATTACCCACATCTGTGTACAAAGCAGATTGGCTCACCCAGCAATGGGTAATATGCCGTAATGATATATTACATGTTTTTATTATCATACCTTTATTTTTACATATTTATTTATCCTGAAAACTGTATTAAAGTTCCTTTCCATATAATTATTGTTCCATTTACTATTTTCTATTTAAAACGTTAATATTATTGTTTGAAATGATTAGTTTGTTGACAGTGACATATTCTGTCAGTTACAAACATTTGAGATCTGAACTGTGCAACCATGTATGAGTTGAGTTTAAAGCGTAGGCTCCGGGATTAAAGATAATTCTATAAATTTATCCATTAAATATATACAAAAAGTATTAATGCAAACCTGTGGAAAATTTAAAAACTTTAATTTTTATAATAACAAAACTCGAAAAAATAACATTTAAAGGTATTTTTCGAAGAAAAACTATTTTGAGCTCCCAGTAGAGTGCCATTTCTGGTTCTATGATTTAAACCAAAATCTAATGGCATTTTTTCATATAAGAGTAAGGTAGAAATACAAGGTTTCAAATTTTCTGGACGACAGTATTTGAGTTAGAGCGTAAAGAGGATCCACACACACACATACACACACACATACACACACACATACACACATACACACACATACACACATACACACATACACACACACACACATACACACACACACACACACACACACACACACACACACATACACACCGCATCATCATGAATATGTTAAAATTGGATTCTATGGACCTTAAAACGTGGTCATTTACCTAAATCTCGATATACGATTTTTAACATGATCCCCATACCTCCCTTACCGAGGGTAGCGCGAGGTAAAAATGAATTTTTTAAAGAAACTGGCGCGCAGAATGTTAATTTTGTTATATGTGCTGCCTCTACCTCTGCACTAAACACTAATACTAAATGCCTGATGTCGGTAAATCCCATGACACACTGTAATAATACATACATAGATCCATATTTGTAAAGTAGCGCTATTTCACTATTTAAAATTTTTATTCATTTTTATTTCAGCTCGGTACTTGAAGCATTGTCGTTGTGTGATTTTCAAACGCTCTTGTATCCGTTATCTATTTTATTTGTTTCGTTAATTATTATATTTCTTTTATTGTTTCTGTTATTATGGATATTTTCGTTGTTTTGATTGTTTTTGTTACTTTTATTGGTATATTTTTATCGCCAGCTGGCACTGAATTATTTCAAAGGGAATTATGAAATAATTTCAATTCATTTCGACATTATCATTAATATGAATAAGGTTTTATGAAAATCGTCTTCTGAAATGTCTAAAGCTTACGCACTATCGAAATAATAAATTTTAAATTAAACTTATTTCTGAGTTTGAATTCAATTGTACTGAATTATTAATAGATGGGAAAATAATTCAATATACACTTTTAGGGTATTTAGAATATTGTTTACGTACATTTGAAAATTATAAAAAGATAGGGCGGTAAATTACAAATTGACTTGTAGGTACATATATATATATATATATATATATATATATATATATATATATATATATATATATATATATATATATATATATATATATATTAAGGTATTAATATTTTGAACACACCTGTTATCTTAGTTCCCACTTCATAAAAAACATTGTAATACAATCGTACAGGGGAATCTCATTACACGAAAAATTTAGGATGATCGTCCATTGGAACCATATTTGTCCGAATAGAAGTCGCCCGAATACGGCACCTTAATTCTATTTGAATTCATTATTATACATTATAGATACTATAGTAATCGAAAAATGTAATCCCGTTTCTCGTTAGTTTTTCATTTGGTAATGAAATTCTCCTAGAGGTATTTATGAATTTTCAAGATAATACTATAATACTAATCACAAATCCATCCCTTGATATTACCTATCGATACTGGCGCAGTGAAACTATTTTTGTCTCATGTGATTAGGTTGCAGTGAACGACCTAATCGGTCGTATGTCGGGCGACCTCCTACTCCTACGGCTTACGTCTGTATGAATCCAGGATATATTGTGGATAAATAATGTGGATCCTTATAAATTGGCACTTTTTTGACAAGGATTATAAATGCCGCAAAAAATCAATATAAATTCAATAATTGATTACCTAGTTTTTAAACCTTCGTAGTAAACACAGATAAAATATTTTTTTCTGTTTCCCAGTTAATTCTGCTGGGGCAACCAACAACGGCGCAAAAAGGTGGCATACTAAAAAAATCTGTTCTGGCCTGCACAATACCTCTCGCCATTTTCATTTTATGATACATAGGGCGAGAGCAGTCTAGTGACTTTGTTGGCCTTGGCATGCAGATATAGGGGCCCGTGTTAGAATGACAGCTATTAATAATGTACATAGGTGTCAAGTATCATGTTTTAATTCAAAACATTATGATTTTCCAAATAACTATTAGCCGTCATTCTGACACGGATCCTCTATCTGCTGCCAAGGCCAACAAAGTAACATGACTGCTCGCGCCCTATAAGTAACGAATTTAACATTTCTTGTATATACAAATAATTAAAATTGTATCTCTTCTTTCGTTCCAGGAGGAATTTTGTCCTACTCTTCTAATATGTACAAGATTCTTCAAATTAATTGTCAGTATTAGCGGTATTTCTCAACGATAATATTAACATACCTATAATTTAAATACATATTTAATTAATAATACAATAATATATATATATATATATATATATATATATATATATATATATATATATATATATATATATATTAAATGTACTCGTACTTCCCAGAAATATATATATATATATATATATATATATATATATATATTAAATGTATTCGTAGCTCCCAGAAAAATCTGATTTTTGACAGACATTTTGTATTT
The DNA here is from genome assembly GCA_951394225.1 of Harpalus rufipes. NCBI lineage: Eukaryota > Metazoa > Arthropoda > Insecta > Coleoptera > Carabidae > Harpalus > Harpalus rufipes. The sequence continues at coordinate 56,697,468 of OX596274.1, forward strand.
ATCTGTCAATTACAAACATTTGAATATCTCAGCTGTTTTTTGGGCAACGAGATTTTTTACAACACATTATTCTATATTATTATATGCTATATCCTCAAACTTATATGAGATATAATAATAAAAAAAAAATTGTGTCAGATTGAGAATTTAATTTTCTTTAATATTACCAAGAAAAATTTTCAGATAATAATATACAGATTTTTTTTCAAGAATCTACTACTTCCGGTTGTCCAATTGTTACCAAAACCTTTTCAGCTCCTCCCATTAATGTCCGATTGGGAAATACGTAGTTAAACAAATATTAAGTCTTATAGCTTCTGAGTAATCGTCCTTCCAATGTCCCACACACATACACACACACATACATCCACACACAGACGCACATACACACAGACATCATTGTAAAAATGTTAATATCGGATTGTAGGCTCCTTAAACCGTGCTTATTCATTAAAATCTGGATATGCGATTTTTAGCATGAATCCAATACCTCTCTTAGCGAGAGCTAAAAATATTTAAATTTTGTGATTCTGTTATTTAAAAAAACATTTTTTATGCATAGATATTATTAAAGAAAATTACATACTATATTTAAATATTCGAACAATATATTCCTAACTGATTATATTTAAATTATTCTAGATGTAATAAAGGTGCACACAAATAACTACGATTAGGTTAGCTTTAATTTAATAACCTCTAACTCACTAAATAATAATATCTTCAAATATTTTTTTACGGAGACCACTGCACATACACTCACCTCTGCAATAAGTATTCTAAAAAAAAAACAATAAAAGCTTACGGGACGATATTTCTCTATAAGACGCAATATAAACTGAAAGTTTGCCCACAATCAACTCTTAGCCATCATATTGAAACGTCACGTGCATGTATATATACCAATATTTAGCTTATTTAAGTGTAATCGAAAAATGATATCGTTTTAGGTCCAGTGCTCTTTCATCTCTTTCCACTCATTTCTGATTTGGCTTTGGTGCTCCATATAAGTCCTAAAGTTATTTTTATGTCGTCGTCCCAACGAGTGAGAGGTCGTCCTTTCGTACGTATTCGATATCTAGGTGACCATTCAGAGATGATTTTTGCCCATCTTTCGTTTGGCTATCTGGCAACGTGGCCGGCCCATCTCCATTTCTGAGCTTTTCTGTAGCTGAGTTCATCGGTGGTCTTGTAGCGTTTACGTCTTGATTTCTGATTCTGTCGGAGATTTTAAGACCTAACATGCTTCTTTCTAGTCTTGTGTCGTTTGTATTTTCATATTTTTTTGTTAGATCTGTAGGTTAGACACAGTAATATGTTTTGGTTAAAGATGTTCTTTTTAATATTTATTTGGTGGTTACTTTTCATAATTAGTTTAAACGACCAAAATTTGTTCCAAGCTGCTGAGATTATTCTCTGTAGTTACAATGTCGTCTGCAAATTTTAGATTGTTTAGTCCATAGCCATTTGTATTTATTCCTTTGCTTTCCCAGATAGGGTTTTGAAATATTTGTTCTAGTACCAAGTTGAAAAGGAATGGCGAGGTGGGTCTACTTGCTTAACACCGCGTTGTATTTTGAAATCAAGCCCCGTACTTTCCAGTATGATATTTGTAACGCTTTTAAGTAGACATTTTTGAAAATTTCTATGTATTACCCGTTAATGTGTAGTCAGTTCAGACAGTCGGGAATTGATTTATGGTCGAAGGCCTTTGAATAGTCAATAAATAAGATATAGAGGCTAATATTGTATTCTTTTACTTTTTCGATAATAATATTTACTGTGTGACAGTGGTCAATTGTTGAGGTTTTCCTAAATCCTGTTTGATCTACCATTAAATTTTCGTGTATAATTGGAGTGATACGGTTTATGATGATCTGGATGAATATTTTATACATAATAGAAATTAGACTAATTTGTCTGAAGTTGTTTATATCATTTTTGGTCTCTTTTTGTGTAATAAAGTTATTGAGGGTAATAACCATTTCTGTGGAATTTCTCCAGTGTGAAGGACTTTATTGAAAGGACACACACGATATGTAGTAGTTTTTCAGAGTTCAGTTTTATTATTTCGTAAATTATTTTATCTGGGCCTAGGCATTTGTTGTTTTTTGAATCTTTTATCGCTTTTTCGACTTCTGCCGGCAGGATGTTTGGAAATTCTTCAGTATTGTACTTAAAGTTTTGTAAGGTTTCCTTGTTCTTATGGTATTTAAATCATTCCTGTCAAAAAGTCGCGTTGAATTTGTTTTAAATACGTAATAATGTTTGCTTTTGAATAATTTAAATTTCTTTCATAACTGTTATAAGTAAATGCCGCCATTTTTTCCAAGTAGCGGGAGGTTCCCATGCTCCGATTTCCGGAAACTTTTGAATGTTATTCAGCGCAATTTTAATTATAATATATATATATATATATATATATATATATATATATATATATATATATATATATATATATATTGTTTAACTTTTAATTCTAAAGAGATTTTATAGTCCAGGATATTTATGATTTTACCTCAAAATAATTACAACAAAATATTTTTACGGAATCTTGTCCGGAAAATTGCGCTGAATAACATTCAAAAGTTTCTGGATATCGGAGCATAGGAACCTCCTGATACTTGGAAAAAATGGCGGCATTTACTCATTATAGTTATGGAAGAAATTTAATTTACTCAAAAGCAAACATTATTACGTATTTAAAACAAACGCGATTTTTTGACAGGAATGATTTAAATGGCATAAGATCAAGGAAACTGATTCGAATTTGTTCATTTTTATGGTCCGTTAATTGAACAAAGCGTTGATGAACGTTTCTGCAACCGGGAATAAGTCTAATAGATTTTACTATTTACATTCCTCATAGCATCGTTGATTGAAAAAAACAATGTGAACGTTTTTGTTCAATTTTCTTATTTTTTTCATCCACTAATCTGATACTGTTACTGAGACAATAACGCGGTTTGAAAACTTGAATTCAGCTTGAAATTCTCTTTCATATCATGTATTACACGATCTTTGCCGATGAACGATTTGCTAATTACAAACCACTTAAACTCACGTGAAATCCCTCTAAAATTTTAAACATCTGCAAATCGGCTTAGTTCTTTCTCATTTTTCGTGTAAAATTTTGTCACGATTAAAGATAAACAATATTAAGTATATAGTATTTATCGAACAGGAGAAAGACACGTCTCTCATATACTCCACACCTCTCGTATTCATGGGAGTACAATATCAAGATTTATGCCAGTAGAAATATTCAAACACACCATGTACAAATATGGCCACTTTTTGTATTGTTCAATTAATAAACGAACACGGGGACCACTAACTGTACAGCCACTCTTCCACTCATTTCTATTTGCGTGTCGTCCTCATTTAGTTCCTTTTCTCTCGTCTTCCGCAATACAGTCCTTCCATCTTATCTTTGGTCTTCCTCTGTTCCGTCTACTTCTATTACTAAGCTATTCATTCTTCCAATATATTCTTCATCTCTCCTCATGACATGTTCAAACAGATGTAATCGTCTCTCTCGTATCTACCTAGAAACTTCTATCACTCAAGCCATTTCCCTTATTCTTTCATTCCCTATCCTATCTTTCCGTGTCTTCCCCAATATCTATTTCAACATCCTCATTTCTGCCACATTCATTTTCATTTCATTGACACTGACATCGGTCAGTTAGAATTTTCTTAACATAGTAGATGTTTCCAGGGTTTATAGCACAGTTGGCTGATTTATAAAATTTAATGACTTTATAATTCCTATATAGACATCATCGTAAAAATAGTAAAATTGTATTGTAGGGACCTTAAAACGTGCGTATTCATTGAAATCTAACCACCGCATTTTTTGATCAAAGACAATACTGTCCTTATCTAGAGGTGACGGCAGGTAAAAAAAGAGGAAAGTAAAGTAAAAGGCGTAATGAAATATGTATAACAACAGGTGTCATTTAGATTATTTGACTTTACCGGAAAATGTTGTTGGGTCAATTGACCGGTCAATTGTCTACGGTACAACCCTGACGATAGGCACTCAAATTAAATAATTATACTGTAATTCATAATTATATTGTGGCGATCTCGGCCAATATTTAATTTTCAAATTACTTCGCAACTATTAGAGTTCGAGGAAAATGTTTCATATAAAATTTTATTGTTCTTTATGTGCTGACATAGACAAAAAAATTCGATCACTACCTTTGTCAGATTTTCATCTATTCTAATATAAAATATTCTCTCTCTCGGAAACAATTGAAGGTCAGACCTATGTTTATTAAGCTATTTTACTCATTCTGGTCAGTACTATATAGTTCGTCAAAAATACTTACCCCTTTTTTTCGCATTGTGCCAAAGCCAATTATAACGTTGATAAAATATAATTTATCGAACCTGAACAAAAATTAATTAAAAATAATTTTAAGAATATAACTATTAGATATAGAATTAAAATAAACAAATGATGATATGTAATATATTTTTTTATTTGTTTCTTAATAATTATCAATTTTGTCACTCCAAAAAATTAATAATTTATGTTTTATTCATGTTTGAAATAGAATAATGTAGACTTGTTATATACCATTGAATAGCATATAAAATAAGCAAAACTATTTTCAACATTGATTTCTGTTTTAAAAAAAAATATAAGTTTGTGTTATTATTAAGTTTTCAAAAAATCTGATTACGCTATTTTATTCTATACAAAAGTGGTATAAAATTTGTCGAAACATTTTTTTTTCTATCATAATAAATAAGATATTAGATATTTTCTAAATTAAACGATTTTTTGCATGTAGCTCAAAAACAAAGAAGATCGAAAATTCCTGTGGCAACTATTAAACTTTTCTCGAAAAGTTGACCCTGGAATCTGCAAACGGTTTTGCTTTATCGATATATTACCCGAAATACATTCAAAAAACATCGAAGATGAGATACCTGCACATAGTTCATAAATGACTGAAATAAAAAATTTGCCAACGCTGCGAAGTAAATAAAAGTTATTAGTAGTGAAAACTTTAAAATAGGGAAATGAAAAATTCTAGTCATATCTGTGTAAACAAAGCAGAAGCTTATAGTATGTTGAAAGAAAACAATGAGAGGTGGTAATGGTAGGGTAGAGAGTACATTTCATAGCAAAGTTTGCTAATTAGGCTCCTCATCGCAGAATAAATAAGTGGTCTGTAAAGGAAGTTGGGAATTGTTCATGATTCTTCAATTGGGACATGTTCTCCGCTGCGGATAATTTATCGCCCGCAATTCAGTACGCTCAGCACTCGACGAGCTCCGGTCGCCGTGAACGTGAACGAGGAAACGACAATCCTATTGATATAAAGTGCACTGCCTCCACCGCTGCGGTGCCAATGCGGTTTGCTTCAGTGCATGGCCCAATACTCGCGAACTGTTGCATTGCAAATTTCGCTCAAATAGGAACCAACCAATACCCTTTAATATTTTATCACCTAATCTTGCTTTTCATATTTAATCACTCATTTACCACACCATGCTCACTATAAATTTTGCACAGCATGTATAAAAAAAACAGTTCTCTACTAAGTAATTCAAATAATAATATAATAAAATGTTAAAATTTATCTTTCGCTCTAAGTTTCTACTTACTAGGTTTATACGAAAAAATGACATTACCGAAATCTGTGTACAAAGCAGATTGGTACACTCAGCAATGGGTAATATGCCGTGATGATATATTTATTTTATTTTATTTATTAATGAAGAAAAATGTTCAGCATGAAAAAGTTCATCCATTTAGTAAATTTCGTTCAATTGTTTCTTATGTACGAGTTATAAATAAAAGAAAATTCTCGATTTAGAGCAATGGGGTATTCAATCATTGCAAAGAAATGGTAAACTTCAATAATCATAGGGTAGTATACTCTAAACTAAGAATTTTAATAAAATGAAAATTATGAAATATTGCTTATTTGTAATAAAAATACTTAATTATTGTAAAAGCCACGTCACAGGTTATTGTTGTAAAATTTCGGTTGAATTCGGACGAACTGTAGTGTTGCTATAGTTCTTAATTTGAATTCAAACAAAAACAACAAATGCCATCCTAATGACATTTTCAAAATGTTGCATCAAATAAATGTAGGTAAATAACATTTATTTTAAATATTTTACATATTTATTTGAATCACTTTTCTTTATTTCTGTATTCATTACTAATTAATTTGACAAGGGAAAGAAAATTTATTAAAAATAAATTAAATTTTTTACCCAATGCAAACAATGAAGATACCCTCAGAAATAATGGTTTGAGAACTATAACCAACTTGAGCCTATGACTTTACAAATAATTTCAGACATTCACGAATTCTCGCTTACTAACTCGAATATTATCATATTTTTACCAAATGGAGGAATACCCCATTATCGGATTGCTATGAGAAATAAAACATTAATTTATGTTTATAGTGTCCGATATAACTGACAAATTAAGGGCCAGTTACATAAAACGTTTTTAGCTGATCATGTGTTTAATTGCACATTGTAACCATGGATACGTACAAAAAATACATTGGGAAATAAACCTTTTCAAAGTTAATGTCATTAAAATGACAAAGTTTTATAAAACTGGGCCTTAACCTTTCTTTTGATTTTATTAGTACAATCTGCGATTAGATTTTTTCTTCAAGATTAAGTCTTCCCATAATTTAAATCACAAACACATTTTTCTTAAATAAAGTTTTCTTGGATATTTGTATGAAAACGACACAGTACTTTTATAAGAGTAATATGAAAAAAATCTGATGTGACCAGCACGTTACCTTCCGTCATTTCAGTGTATTATGTACAAATTCCATATGTAAATTTTCTTGCAAAATATTATATATTTTCAGTAAAATGATTTCATAAACAATTATGTAAATTGTACGTGACACTGACATGTTCTTCTTCTTTGGCTTTTCTCACTCGTTAAGTGGTCACTGTTCTTGAATTTCTTCATCCACTCTTGACTATTTTGCTTGTTGTCCTCATTCAGTTGCTTTTCTCTTAAGTCCTTCGTAATACAGCATTTCCATCTTATCTTTCACCTTCCTCTGTTTCTTCTACCTTCTTTTACTAAGCTATTCATTCTTCAGCTAATATGTTCTTTATCTCTTCTCATGACATGTTCAAATCAATGTAATCGTCTGTCTGGTATCTTTCTAGAAACTTCCATTTCCCGCATTTTTTCTTTCCTTATCCTATCTTTCCGTGTCTTCCCCACTATCTATCTCAACATCCTCATATCTGCCACATTTATTTTCTTTTCATTGACACTGAGATGTGTCAGTTAGAATTTTCTAAATATAGTAGCTATTTCCATGGTTGTATCATAGTTGGCTGATTTATGATATTGAATTCTTTATAATTCGTTAACTCTATATCCATTGAATATGAAATATAAAATGCAATCAATTCGTAAAGATACAATTATTCATTAATATTTATACTTAACATTAATTGTAAAAAAAATATATTTAACATCGTTTCTTCAAGAAAAAAATCTTCAAATGAGGGTACTTCTGATTGACCGTAACCAAAACCTAATCAAGTCTGGATATGGATGTAAGGAAGTGGAAAAAATGTATTTTTTTGAATTCTTGTATTGGAGATATCGCGGCCGAAATTATAGTCACATACATACAGACATCATCGTAAAAATAGTAAAATCGTATTGTAGGGACCCTAAAACGAAATTATTCATTGAAAACTAACCACCGAATTTTTTGACCAAAGAAAATACCTTCCTTACCTAGAGGTGACGGAAAGAAAAAAGAACATTTTTCCATAATTTTTTTGAATTTTTAAAATTAAATTTTGATGTGTAAATCATATATGTTTTATAACTTTTTTATTTAGAAAAATCTGTTGTGGCCAGCACAATACCCCACGCCACTTCCGTTTTTGGTTAGACCACATATCTAACCATGTCAGAATGACAATTAGTAATTTTGTACATAGATGTCAATTGTCAGAATTTTTCATTAAAAATTTCAAGATTTTCTAAATTCACGTAGTTAATTTGTCACCAAGAGCGTGGGATATACTTGTCGCGGAAAATAAACCACACGGAATTGGAAAATCACTAAATTTAGAATGAAAAATTAAGATATCATTACTAGCTATCATTCTGACACGGGCCCCCACATTTGCTTGTCAAGGCCAACAAAGTGACATGACTACTCGCCCGCTAGTGTATTTAACTTTCCTGTATACCTACACTTTACACCAAAAATTCTGCTTACATCTATTCTTTATATTTAGATTTTTTAATTTTAAATTCATTCTCTAAAGAAATTTTGTCCTACTCTTCTAATTTTTCGAAATGTTTCCAATTCATTGTCGGGATTGTTAGTATTTTTGATTATATCTATAATTATAAATATTTAACTATTAATACAATAAGAAATAATATAATGTATGTAATTCCCAGAAAAATCTTTAGTAATGTCTCTGGATTTTTGACACTGACATTTATGTGTAAGTTACAAACATTTTAATTTTTCAATTGGTTTCCATGATATTGTTTGGGCTGTGAGATTTATTACAACAGATTATTGTATACCTTATATTTCTTTATCTCTAAATCTATAAAAGATATAATAAAATATTTATATGTATCAGATAAAGAAATTACTCTTCTTTATTAAGCAAGAAATATAATATTGAGAAGATTTTTAAGAATCTGCTACTTCCGGTTGTCCAATTATTACCAAAATGTTTTCAGATCTTCCCAGTAATGTCCAATTGAGAAATACGTAGTTAAACAGATATTAAGTATTATAATTTTTGACAAATCTTCCTTCCAACCTCCCCACACCCATACACACGCACACATACATTCGCGCGCACACACACACAGACATCATCGTAAAAATATTAAAATCAGATGGTAGGGACCTTAAAACGTACTTAATCATTAAAATCTGGTTATGCGATTTTTAGCATGAATCCAATACCTCTCTTAGCGAGAGGTAAAAAGTAGGTATTTCGACAACTATGGTTACTACCATAGTACATTTAGATATTTACTTTATACTTGTTTTACAGTTTTTTAATTACTTCTGTATCAATTAGGTAGTTTATTATTTTGGCTCGTTTTTTACAGTTATTTCTTAGATCATTTACAGATTTCTTAGATCATTACTTATTTTATGTTTAGTCTTTTGGTCACTGTATTTTTCATATTCGACTATTCTATATTTCATTGTAACTTGCACTTTATACTTTTCACAGATTGGAGGGTTTTTTCAGTTTAGTATGTGTTCATGTGTTAGGAGTGTGTGTCCTATTCGTAGTCGGATCAGGATGATTTTGCGTCTTCTTTTGTTGTTGGTTGTCCATAGTGTTATGTATTCTCTTATGTCTCGTATTTTGTTTGTTTCAGTTTTGATCCATTTATTTTGCATTCTTCTTTTATCTTTTTTTTATGTATTTCTTCACATCGCTAGCTGGTGTTTTGTTGTTTTGTGTAATGTCTAATTTTATATAACTATGTTAATGGAAAGTTGTATTAAATTTATTAGTAATTTACATACCTGAAAGTGATACTTCAATGGGCGAGCAAGCTCAGTAAAGACACTTTCATGTCATGTTGGGTACATTTTTTTTGCGGTCCTGGGAAAAAGAATAAAAATCTATTGATATGAATTATTTTATTTTTTATTGCGAGAAGATAAGAAATAACTAAATTAACATCTGAACGCTATGGAAACATAGGGATCGGAAAGAAGACTTTTCGATCTCTTATAGATAATTTTACTAGCTAGCTCAGTAAAAAAGAATTTTCTGGTCTTCCAAGGGATCAGAAACAGCTCATTTTCTGGACGATCTCAAAAAAAATCATATTATGATATAAAAATAGTTTTATAAAATTTGGTTGAGTTTGTAACAAGTTTATGTAAGGCTAGTTGTAAAGTGTATACTTAATTAGAAGTCTGCAGAACAAAATCAGCATAGTGTAGGTTTGGGTTTGAACATTTCAGGGTGAATTTGCATGCATTAAAGCAGGAGTTATGTGTGAGCATGCCTAGTCGGCGCAGATAGTTGACTTGCAGAAAGCAACAGAGCCAGGCAGCGCCAAACGGTAATGCCGTCACATTGAGAAAACTCACGTAAAGCATTACCAACACTCAGCACTCGGCTCCAGTGTCGGACTATGTAAAGAGGACTCACTTATACATACATTGTCTTTTGTATCATTCTCTACTATAACATGGCACATGGCTCAAGCAGAATACATTAGCACACTGCACCGTTATGTGCAATTAACTAAAACTTAACTTTACAAAACATCAGTTTAAACAAATAAATATTTTCTATCACAATGGGTTTTCACTTATTTTTAGAGCGTTAAAGAAAAGCTCAAGTTACGTCAGATACTAAATCATATCGTAATGTGACATCTTGATGCGTTTAATATAATTTCATGAAATCAAGTACAACGTTTCATTTTAGTCTTTCCTAATTATCCTATTCTTTTAACCTCCTTCCTCATCTTTCTTCCTACTATATAGCCTTTCGTTTGCCCCGAATTTCCAATTTTCTACTACATGCCTTTCTGAATCTAAATCTGGCTGTCATGTATCGTTTTATTATCTTCTACTGTGTTTATTCTTCGTGTATTTTTGTATTTTTCAACCGATATTCTTTTTCTTATACTAGTATGTTGTTCAATAAACAACCTTTTGTTGTTAAACTCGTCTGTTTGATGTAATTCTATTCTGTAACTTACCTTTCTTCTTGTCTTGGCTCCTTTCGTTTTATTTTCGTGCTGTTTGCTATTTTTCAATATTTTATTCTTTGGTGATAACACGTGGTTATTTGTTTACCTGTTTGACACGTTTTTACTTGTTGAGATGGCCAGTGGCGTACGGTACGTTATTATTGTATTTCTTCTTTTTATTTTAATGTTGCATATTTAAGCGCTGTCTTCATCCGGCAAAATTTCTGGGTTCCGGAGAAAGTTTCCAGCCTCAGAGCTCTCTGGTACTGAACGTGTTTCGGTGTGGACGTGTATTCTTACTAGTGTGTTGGCACGTGGTCGATAGTCGGCGGCGTGACTTAGTTTGACGCGAGTGGAGTACCCGATTGTGATTTTGGAACCAGAATTTGGTCACGCAATTGTTAAAGACTTGTACGACTTCAGGAGTGCCTGAGTTGTCACGAGCATCTTTTTTGGATCTTGGAAGTCATCTCTCTACAGAGCATTTGCGACTCTGCCGTTATGTGGACACCTTCTACCTTTGTGCTCAGCGGCTGTCTCATACGCCGTCACTATCGCCCTACATCATCGCCAACAGTTACTCCGAACACGCCACTCAAGATAAATACATTTTGCCAATATCGCTCTTCCTCTTTTGTTGAATTATTGTTGAGGGGAAAGAACTTTCATTGTTGCCTAGGAGGACTGTGATCCTTGTTGTAATACACCATTTGGCGCCTCATTGTTGGAATTAGAGTGTTTGTTAACGTTTGGTGTAAGTTGAGGATTTATTTTAAGTTCATCATAGAGTCAATTGTATTGTACAATTTTGTAGTTTACAGTTATTTACCAATTTGGGGCAATTAGCCCATTATTAGTCATATTGTTGCTAAATTCAATTAGTGCAAAATAGTATTTTTGATATTATATTTGGTTGCATTGTTGCCCATTTTCGTAACTTGTAACTCTGGAACGTGCGTGCGTCCCAACTGGCTTATAACTGGCCCGAGCTACAAAGTTGATCAATTTGTCGCTTCGTGGATGTTATAGCTCCGAAACTGGGTTATAAGCGGGTACAACAATTCCTTCTACATTTTGTACCTTCACTATTTACGTTTTTATTCTTGCGTTATTGTACATTCATACTTTACAGTTTTTATAGTGCTTTCAGCATCTTTCATTTTACAATTATTGAATTCACTTTTATTAATTTTTTTTTTATTTCTCGCACCTCAGTCGTTTTCAGGCACCAGTTACGGTATGTAAATATAATTTTATATATTGTTCGTACCGGCCTTTTCGTAATTTTCCGGTCAAAAATTACGTGGCGCCCTACATCCCTTTTTATAACCATTCCCGTAGTTTCAACCCCGCCCTTCTCCACTGTCTGAAAGTTGGCGGCCGCAAACCTCCACAACTAGGATGCGTAAATAGTCACAACCGCTCATGTAGCGGGAGCACATCACACAAGATAACAAGTGAATAATCAAAAACTTTAAAATTAATCATTTCGTTAAATGATAAATTTTGTAACTTTTCGAAATGAAAGGTTCTAATATTTATAAAAATGGATTATGCTATAAATGTATCATTAACATATAACAGGTGACTGAGAAAATTGGAACAAACGGCTATTGTTCCATTTTTAATTTTAGACATGAGTAAATTATTATATAAGTTGGAGTGAACTTAGATACCATTTTTGGTGTAAAAATGTCCTAATTTCTAATACCGGTATCGCTAAAAGCTATATCATAATTAAATGTTATTAAGTATATACATATACATTTTTATATATTCTTAAAGTAATTTTGGCTAACGGTCTAAGATACAATAAAGAGTAAAATGAAATTGAATTGATATACAAATTAAAAATAAATGATATATAAAGTAAACGTCAATATATCTTATTTCTTTAAAGAAAGAAAGCACAAATTAATGTCATAAAAAAACTAATAATACATTAATATCACAACGCAAGTATTTTCTCTCAAAGAATATAAAAAAATATTCTATATCATTATCATTCCATTTAAACCTTTTCACAAAAAAGTGGTAGTATGCCCACAATTTTATGATTTAAAATATAGGTCTTTAGAAAATGGCTATTTATCTCTATTTTTTTCAATCGCTCCATATATTTACTTATAAATTCATTATTAGGTATTTAAGTAAACTTGCAGACAATGAATTTTTTTAAATTTTTTCAATAAATTAAACATAGAGATTGTTTCCTTTAGAAAAACTGCTTTTTTGGGTGAACTAATAAGTTTAGAGGAAAATGTTATAAACAAAAAATGATCACGAATAAGGGGCCAATTTATCAATAATAACAAACTAAAAATTCAACCAGTGGTTCTCAAACGGTAGAACAAAATTATGCTTATTTAGATGGTATTCTATATAATTTTTTTATCCATTAGTTAGAGATTTTTTTCTGGTTCCAACTTTCAACGATATAAATATTGTATAGGATTGTTTAACAATTATTTTGAGAAAACTACTATTAAAAATTAGAAATAATATAATAAAAATGGTTCTACTACTGGTGTCACGTAGACAACAGTCGTATTAATAGTTATAATTGCATATCCTATTTCAACATTATAACATTATTTCTAATTTTTATTTCCATTTATTTCGAAATAAATAAAAAAACTATCTAATGGATTAAAAATTTATATAGGGTACCATATAAAAAACATAATTTCGTTCAACCGTTAAATTTTGGATTTGTTTTTACTGATAAATTGGTCTAATATTCTTGATCATTTCTTTTTAATTTCTTTAAAGTTATTAGTTCACCCAAAAAGCACTGGTTGTTTTAAAGGAAACACCCTTTATATGTATTTAAAAAGAAAATTAATTAAGTTAAAATTTAGAACTTCTTATAACGTATTACCCCCGATTTACATTTTAAAAATAAAGTATACGTAATGCGTCTAGGCGACATTTTGTAAGCTATCGTACATATCTCAAATTGCAAAACGAAATGGTTCGCTAGGTATTCCGTATTGTACACGTATGAAAGTGGCATATTGTAGGTACAACTGAAATAACAATCCACATGTTAACCATTATGAACACAGCGTGCGGATAGCTATGAAAATACTCACTCGGCCGCCCGCCTGCAAACAATGAAAAATTAGTGGAACGTTCACAAATATTTTAAAACTCTGCATACGCCACTCCACTCTATGTACATTAACGCATGTAGGTACACAACTCTGAATATAGCATCACCCGTTGTGTGCTTTGCTTTGTTGCTGGCAGTTGTTTCTCTGCTCCAATTACATTCTGTGCTTATTTATTCACTCTGTTTTTATTAGTTATCGGAAGTTGAATAGATCTTATTGTGAAATACAATATATTATTAAACAATGATATCTTTTTATGTTTACTTCTTACACTTTATTGTTAAACTTTAAGTTAAGATTAAAATCCGTTGCAATTTGAAGACTATTGATATTTTTTACCTTCCGTCACCTAAAGGTAAGGAAGGTATTATCTTTGGTCAAAAAATTCGATGGTGAGTTTTCATTGAATAAAATTCCAAAAATTACAATTCTTGCGTATTCCTCTTCCTTACAATCATATGCAGACTTGATTAGATTTGGTTATAATTGGTCAACCGGAAGTACCCTGATTTGAAGATTTTAACAGTTTTTCTTGAAAAACTCAGTTAAATGTTATTATAACTTAAATAATATATTATTGTCTATACGATTTGATTGCATTTTATATTTGATATTCAACAGATATAGAGTTAAAGAAGAATAAAGATAATAAATTTCATAATTCAGCCAGCTATGCTAACTTAACCATGGAAACTGCTAATATATTCAGGTAATTCAAATTGACAGATGTCAGTATCAATAAAATGTAAATGAATGGAAGAAGAATAAAGAAAGTAACTCTAGTGTTAGAAGTTTCTAGATATAAGAGAGACGATTACATTGGTTTGAACATGTCAGGAGGAGAGATGAATATAATAATAGAAGGTGGTAGAAACATAGGAAGATATAAGATGAAAAGACTGTTTTGCAGAGGACTTGAGAGAAAAGGAACTGAATGAGGACGACACGCAAAACAAAAATGAGTGGAAGAAGAAAATAAAAAATAGCGACCCCGTAACAAATGGGAAAAAACTAAAGAAAAAGAAGAAGATGTCAGTGTCAAGTGCAATTTGCATAGTTTGTTTATGAAATAACTTTACTGGAAATATAGGATCTTTTGCAAGAAAATTTATGTATAGGGCGCGTGCAGTAACATGACTTTGCTGACTTTGGCAAGCAGATATGGGGACCCGTGTCAAAATGACAGCAATTAATTATGTCCATAACTGACAAGTGTTATAATTTTTCATTCAAAATTTCATAATTTTCTTATTTCATGTGGTTTGTTTGTTATCAGGAGTATGGAATTCAGTTGCCGAGAAAGGGAATCACAAAATACCAAAAATTTAGAATCTTTTGCAAGAAAATTTATGTATGGAATTTGTACATAATACACAGAATTAACGGAAGGTATTGTGCTGGCCACATCAGATTTTTTTTTAGCTAAAAACGATTATTATAGAAACAAGATATGTTTGCGAGAATTGCGATATTGTTTTTTTGCTTGCATAGATTAAGTGAACTTGCAAGTATTGTGTAAAATGCCCTACTATGAAAGACGAATGTTTTTCGTATATAATATTTTTAGTTTTATTTTTCTTTATTACTGATATAAAGTGCGATTGAATTTCATTGCAGCATAAATGAAAAACTTTTAAAATATTAATCTTTGTAGTAAAACTAACGAATCTTTGAGGTTCTAAGGTTGTAAATATTATAAAAAACATCGTCAGTTAATATTACATTCTTATTTTTCTTTTCTGTGTGTATTCCCACATTACTACAGGATTCGCTTATACGCTACGGTTACCATATTTTGAAACGTCCGAACCGGGATACGTTTTGTTTGTTTAGAAGATACATTAGAAATTAATACGTATATAATTTAAAGTGATTTACTTTGTAGTTATCCGGTTTAATTTATTAAACCAAACACAAAATTAAATTCAATATTAATAATTTACAGTAGCAATCAAATTATATTTCTGACGACATAATTCTTTTAAGAACAGTTTGATTATTTTGAAAAATTATTTCTATTATATTTTTTAATTAGGTACCTTGGCTTTAATTTAATTTAATAGTAACTTAGAACTCAATGCAGAATTTGCTCTACAATAGATAAAATACTGACATGATACTAACGACACAATACCTCCCGCCTTTTATTTTTTGTTAATGTAAATACATATCTACATATTCACTTATGCTGGATACTTTATTAAGTTCCTTTCCATATAACTATTACTCTATTTATTATTTTCTTCTTAACACGTTATTAATTTGAAATGATTAGTTTTTGACACTGTTAGTTACACACGAGTACATTTGTGATCTGAATTGTGTAACCAAGGAGTTGTATTTAAAGCGTAGGTTCTAGGATTTAAATTATAAATAAATTTACAAATTTATCTATAAAATATGTAGAAAAAAGTATTTATGTAAGCTTGTGGAAAATTTATTGTTCTTTAATTTGAATAATAACACAAATCTCGAAAAATAACACTTAAATATATTTTTCGAAGAAAAACTATTTTGAGTTTCAAGAAAAGTGCCATTTCTGGTTATCTGATTTCCACCAAAATCTAATGGCTTCTTTCCATATTAAAATAAGGTATTAATGCAAGGCTTCAAAATAGTATTTGAGTTAGAGCGTAAAGAGGATCCATACGCACACGTATACGCGCATACACGCACCATCATGGGTTCTAGGGATCTTAAAATATGGTCGTTTACCAAAATCTCCATATGTGATTTTTAGCACGATCTATATATCCTTTACCAAGGGTAAAGGGAGGTAAAAAGGTAAAAACTCGGTTAATTGATTTTTAAGGTGTACGCAATTTTTTTTGAAGCCAATAGATCTACTGAAATATCTTTTCCTGAAAAATATTTATAAAGATCAATCCATTTTTCCTGGCTAGAGATATTTTTTCTCGCCATATCCGCATTCAGCCAAGATGCGTTCTGAACGTTTCTGATATGTCATCCCCTGATTTTCTTTTTATAATTTATTTTACTATTACGTATTACGTTTATATTGTGTTTAATATCAATGTGGCTCAATTGAAAATAAGGGGTACAGAGTGTATGTTAGTCGCGACACTTGACTATTATAAATTCCGTTTCTGATATGTCATCCACTATTTTTTTAATATCTTATAGGCTTTTTATCTTTATCAACGTATTATGTTTAAGTGTGTTAATGTCAAAGTGGTTCAATTGTAAATAAGGGATATAGAGAACATTTAGTAAGTGTATATTTGTATGTTACAACGGCACTAGATCAATGTAAGTTCTGTTTCTGGCATGTGATCCCCTGATTTTTTTATTATATTTATATTATTTATATCTTTACCAACGTAAATAAATAAATAAAGGGTAAAGAGCATATTTAGTAGTTGTATATGTTGCAACAACACTGGACTATTATAAGTTCCGTTTCTGATATATAATTCCCTGATTTTTTAAATTTATACTATTTTTATCTTTATTAACGTATTAAGTTTGAACTGTGCTCATGTCAGAGTGGCTCAATTATAAATAAGGGTTACAGTGCATATTTAGTAAGTGTAAATGTTGCAACAATACTTGACTATTATATAAGTTCCGTTTCTGATATGCCATCCCCCGATTTTGTTATAGCTTTTTTTTACCTTCCGTCACCTCTAGGTAAGGAAGGTATTGTCTTTGGTCAAAAAATTCGGTGGTGAGTTTTCATTGAATAAGCACGTTTTAGGGTCTTTACAATACGATTTTACTATTTTTACGATGATGTCTGTATGTGTGTGTGTGTGTGTTCGTGTGTGCGTGTGTGTGTATGTGTGTGTGTGTGTGTGGACGCCGTTTCGTGCACGATATCTCCAATACTAGAATTCCAAAAATTACAATTCTTGCGTATTCCTCTTCCGTACAACCATATGCAGACCTGTTTAGATTTTGGTTATAATTGGTCAACCGGAAGTACCCTCATTTAAAGATTTTAACAGTTTTTCTTGAAAAAATCAGTTAAATGTTATTATAACTTAAATAATATATTATTGTCTATACGATTTGATTGCATTTTATATTTGATATTCAACGGATATAGAGTTAAAGAAGAATAACGATAATAAATTTTATATAAATTTCATAATTCAGCCAGCTATTCTAACTTAACCATGGAAACTGCTAATATATTCAGGTAATTCAAATTGACAGATGTCAGTATCAATAAAATGTAAATGAATGGAAGAAGAATAAAGGAAGTAACTCTAGTGTTAGAAGTTTCTAGATATAAGAGAGACGATTACATATTGGTTTGAACATGTCATGAGGAGAGATGAATAAATTAATAGAAGGTGGAAGAAACATAGGAAGACCAAATATAAGATGAAAAGACTGTATTGTAGAAGACTTGAGAGAAAAGGAACTGAATGAGTACGACACGCAAAACAAAAATGAGTGGAAGAAGAAAATAAAAAATAGCGACCCCCTAACGAATGGGAAAAACTAAAGAAGAAGAAGAACATGTCAGTGTCAAGTGCAATTTGCATAGTTTGTTAATGAAATAACTTTATTAAAAATATAGGATCTTTTGCAAGAAAATTTATGTATGGGGCGCGTGCAGTAACATGACTTTGACCCGTGTCAAAATGACAGCAATTAATTATGTCCATAACTGACAAGTGTTATAATTTTTCAATCTAAATTTCATAATTTTCTTATTTCATGTGGCTTGTTTGTTATCAGGAGTATGGAATTCAGTTGCCGAGAAAGGGAATCACATAATACCAAAAATTTATAATCTTTTGCAAAAAAATATATGTATGGAATTTGTACATAATACACAGGATTGACGGAAGGTATTGTGCTGGCCACATCAGATTTTTATCTTTATCGATGTATTTAGTTTATACTGTGTTAATATCAAAGTGGCTCAATTAGGAATACGGGGTACAAATCACTTTAAATAAGTGTATTTTACTCGTAACACTTCTCTATTATAAATTCCGTTTCTGGTATGTTATCCCCTGATTTTGTTTTATAATTTATATTACTTTTATCTTTACTGTGTTAATGTCAAAGTGGCTCAATTGTAAATAAGGGTTACAGAAAATATTTAGTAAGTGTCTATGTTGCAACGACGTTTGACAATAGTCAAGTTCCGTTTCTGATATGCCAACCCCTGATTTTTTTAATAGTTTAATTTTTATTTTTACCTTTATCGACGTATTCATTTTATACTGTATTACTATCAAATTGGCTCAATAAGCCTTTAAATAAGTGTTTGTTAGCCGCAACACTTGACTGTTATAAATTCCATTTCTAGTATGTCATTCCCGGATTTTTACCTTCCGTCACCTTTAGGTAAGGAAGGTATTGTCTTTGGTCAAAAAATTCAATGATAAGTTTTTACTGAATAAGCATGTTTTAGGGACTCTATAATACGATTTTACCATTTTTACAATGATGTCTGTATGTATGTGTGTCTGTGTGTGTGTCTGTGTGACAAAAATTCCGGATCCCATAACTTCAATACTACGATTCCAAAAATTATATTTTTTTCGTATTCCTCAAGTTTATATCCAGAAGAACAAGTGATTAGATTTTGGTTATAATTGGTGAACCGGAAGTAGCCTCATTTGAAGATTTAACAGTTAAATTTGATTTATTGACATTTAATATTATTATAACTTAAAGAATATATTATTCTCTATACGATTTGATTATATTTTATACTTCATATTCAATAGATACAGAGTTAAAGAATTTTAAAGAAATTAAAATGTATAATTTAGCCAGCTATGCTAAACATGAAAACTACTAATATATCCATATAATTCAAATTGACAGATGTCAGTATGAGTAAAAAGTAAATTAATGTGGCAGAGATGAGGATGTTGAAGTAGATGTTGGGGAACACACGGAAAGATATGGTAATAAAATAAATCTAGTGTTACAATTTTCTAGAAAGATACAAGAAAGACGATTACATTGGTTTGAACATGTCATGAGGAGAAATGAAGAATTATATTTGAACAAGAATGAGTAGTTTAGTAATGGGAGATTGAAGAAGCAGAGGAAGATCAAAGATAAGATGGAAGGACTGTATTGCGGAAGACTTGAGAGAAAAAGAACCGAATGAGAACGACACGCAAAAGTAGCGACCCCTAACGAATGGGAAAAGCTAAAGAGGAAGATGTCAGTGTCAAGTGCAATTTGAATAGTTTGTTTATGAAATAATTTTACTGGAAATTTAGAATCTTTTGCAATAAAAATTATGTATGGAATTTATACATTATACACAGGATTGACGGAAGGTATTGTGCTGGCCACAACAGATTTTTTATATTTTATATTGTTTTTATATTTATCAACGTATTCAGTTTATACTGTGTTAATGTTAAAGTAGTTCAATTATAAACAAGAGGTACAAAGCGCATTTAGTAAGTGTATATGATACGTCATGCCATTATTCTTTTATAATTTATATTATTTTTCTGTATCAGCGTATTGCGCTTATACTGCGTTAATGTCCAAATGGCTCAATTATAAATAAGGGGTACATAGCACTTTAAATAAGTATGTCTTATGTAAGTGTACTATGTACTTTAATATGTAGGCTTGACTTTATATTATGCACTTACTACTTCAAGGTAACCCTGACTGACACATGTACTCATCTACATACCTACGTTGTGTAGGTCATCAAATTCTAGATTCTAGCACACTTTTCAATTATTTTGCTAGTCTAGCGGTAACTAGTGCCAGCCCGGCTGAATGCGAACATTTTTTTTGTTCTACCACCCTTGGTCATAATTTTTTTGAAAAAAAAAACACATCAAAAAGACTATATCAATTACTGCATCTTTATAATTTTTATCTATCATTTCGACGGTAATTTTTCAATTTCAGTCTAATTTACTTCATAAAATTTCTTCAATATCAGCGGAATTTACTTTCTAACAGAAAAGTACGTCATACAAACTTCATTAAACGAAATTTTGGAGCTGTACGCGTAAGGTGCTATATAAATTAAGTTTAAAGCCTTTTTGACTTTGAAAAATATAAATTTATTTTCTGTTTAAAACATACATTAAGTATATTTGGTTGGTTACAACAAAACTAACAAACGATTGCTTTTTTAGCTCCTAACACATGATTATATACTAACTAATTCAAACTATCTTACGTTCTAAGGAGGGGGCGGTCATGCGCAATAGCAAAGTATACTACTATAAACAATAACATAATTCCTCCCTCGCAAGACTTTGCTATGTCGCATGTTTTTAAGCTAATGGGTTCAATTCTATTTCTTTTTCTTCTATTTTATCTTTCTTACAAAGGTTTATACATAATATTTTCTTATACCTAAGTATTAAAATACAAATACATATTATAATAATTACGATTATTAGTATATGAATAACATAAGAATGGTAATTGTTGTTTATTTCTAGGTCCTTTAATTTTGGTAGGATGGCTAATGAATCTTTCATTTTTTCAATTTTCTTTAAATTTAATGTCCCATTAACTTTATTTTCATAGTTTATCTCTAAATTTTGGATTTGTATTTCTTTGTATTGTTGATTAACAACTTCAAAAATATTTTTATTTATTTGACATTTTTCGTCCGTTTTCATTTTAAAAATTCCTCTAATATCCTTATATATGTTTTTATTTAGACAGTTAATTTGTATCTGTTGTTTATTAGGGCTAATGATTATTATATCATTTGTGTTTCGAATTTGTTCCATGTCATTTTCCATACTTATATAGTGATACAAACAATTATCATCCTTTTTCTTATCTATTAAATTCAACATACATTTACTTATTTCAAAATACTGTGTAACACACATATACTTATTCTCTACAAATACACAGTTATTGATTATGTAGTTTTCCTTCCCTATTTTGAAAAACAATTTTTGGTTTTCATTTATTGTGATTAATTTCTGTTCATCATCATATGTGGGAATGGGACTGAATTGGAATAATGGATAAGACTCTTTCGAGAAGTTTGGTATCGTAATTAGGAAATGGATCTGTTTATTTTCGAATTTACAATGGGTTTCAATAAGTTCGTTAAGATTCCATATGTCTTCATTTTGGGTGATTTTTTTCAAATTCTGGTACGTAATAATACTAGGATGTATTTTGTGTAAGGAGCAAAAGGTTAGACTTGTTTCTATTTGTTTACAAAATTCATTAAGGTTTTTAATTACTAATATTAATTCTAATATCTGGTTATTTACTGCCATCATACTTTGCCAATCTTGATTCTTATTTAATTTATTTATTATCAACGTTAATTTTTCTTGAAGGTGTTCCTCATTATGCTTTATATTTTCTAATTGCTGATTAAAGTGCTTAGAAATATTTGTTGAAGTTTGTAAATTTAGTTCATTTTGTTTTTGCAATGTTATTTCATTACTTTGTATTTGTGCGAAGAGTTTATTATATTTCTCTTCATCAGTCGAATCTAAATTTCCAGTAATCGCTTTTATTATTGACCCGAGTCCATTAATTAAACCTCGTTTGGGCCTTTTGTTATTTCTCAAAAATAGTTTCGTAACTTGATCTTTCAGATCGGCATAATTATATTTTAGTATATTTAATACATTTTGAAAAAAATATTCTTTGTTTTCTAATTGTTTTTGCAATTTAGTGAGTGTGTCCGTAACCTTAATAAATTCTGTTTCTATTTGGGATATATCAAAATTATAGTATATTAAATGCTCGGAATTTTTTATTTTACACTCGCCTAATTCGATTAGGTGGAATCCATTGTTTTTAGAAATGTCAGTCAGTTGTCCGTGGCATAGTCTGTAATAATATTTAATGTTATTTTATTGTTTGATTTTATTAATTCTAATGTTTTTGTCACCGTGTTCGTCAGTGATTTTTATTCGTCCTAATAAGGGATCGTATGTTTTTGGGGAATATTTTTTGTATAAAGGTTTCTTTATTTTTCCGATTAATCTGGGATTTTGTTTAATATATATTTCGTCTTTTAATTGTAGTGGATTGTCATTTTCTTTAAATCTACTTAATTTTTCGTTCATAATTCTATTTTTTACTAATTCATTTACAGTGTTGATATTATCTTTATGTTCGTTTAAGATTTGGTCTTGGGTAGTGTCTTGTTTAAAATATTTATTTTGGTCAGGTCCGAATAATATTTCGTTGGGAGTTAATTTGGTTGTGTGATGTTTTGTGTTATTGTATGCTATTAGTGCTAGATCTACCTTTTGGACTAAATTTTGATCTTTTACTCGCTCTTTTTGATTAATTATTCGTAATGATTCTATAATTGTAGAATGAAATCTTTCGATCGCATTGCTCTTGGGATTATTTACACAAATAAAATGAATATTAATTCCATACCTTTTTAGTAGGTCTTGTAACAATGTATTTTTAAACTCTCCTCCGCTATCTGTTATTATCTTATCGGGTATCCTATAAGTTTGGAGGTATTTGATTATTATGTCACATATAGCTCTAGCTGTTTTGTTAATGAGAAAATATGCTTGTGCATGTTTTGAGAATTGATCCATAATAGTTAAAAAGTATTTGCCATCTAATGTTAACAAGTCTAAATTAATTATTTCGAAAGGCTTTTCGGGGGTTGGAGTGATATTATCAATGGCGGGTATCGGTTTTCTATTGTATTTATTTAATTTACATAATTCGCATTTGTTTATATATTCTATAATGTCTTTATTCATTTTCGGCCAGAAATATTTTTCTTTCAGTGCTTGAATAGTGGCATTTATTCCTCTGTGGTTCGTTATACCATTATGAAATTCATGGATAATTTCTAATTGTTCTTCTTCCTGTTCTATATCGGAAACTAATTTATCTACTGATATTATATTTATTGAATCTGGAGTGAAATTTTTCGATATAACCTTTGTTACCTTTTTATCAAGATCTTTATTAAATATAGCAAAATATCTAATTTTTGGAACAATATAATCTTTTAAAAATTCTAATATTTCCTGTTCAAAATTGTCTTCATTAATTGTTACGTGTAATCTTTGTTTTTTGTTATTAAATAATTTTGTAATTTGTATCCTCGTTTCTTGATTATGTGAATCAAATATAATTTGATTATCTGCAACGTTTAACCGGTTGTTTACGTATTTAATTCCTGCTATGATGTTCTCGTTATCTGAATGCACTGTATTATCGTCTTGTTCGCTGTTAGGGTTTTCGCTGACGTTTGTTAAATGAAAATTTTCTTTTAAACTAAATACATTAATTTGAATATTAGTATCTTCAAAAATTTTGTATAATTTTTGTTTTACGTCTGTCCATGATAACCTATCTAAACCGCAGCCTAATTTCGGGATGTTAATTTCGTGTAATTCGTTTTTTATTAAAAAATCTCTTAATTCTTTTAATGGTTTATCCAAATTTTTAATAGACGGCTGATCATAATGATTTTGCTTTGTTATTAAATGAATTATTATTTTATCACCCAGTTTCTGTATAACTAAGTGTTTGTTTAATGAATCATAATTTTTACAATAATTTTTACTATCGAATTTTTCTGTTATTTCTTTTGCTAGTCCCTTGGACATTTCAAAGTCGCAGGACACACAGTGTGCAATAATATTTGTATCTAATACATTCCCCGTTGTTTCTGTTATCTTTAACTCTGGACGCTGTCTTGATAACAAGTCCGCTATGACATTTTGTTTACCATTTAAATATTCTATATCGAAATTGTACTCGCCTAATTCAATTTTCCACCGCATAAGCTTCTGATTCGGATTTCTCATATTAAAAAGCCATACCAAAGGTTTATGATCTGTTTTAATTTTGAATTTTCTTCCGTATAAATATGTTCGGAAATTCTTTACTGCCCAAACAATTGCTTTTAATTCCTTTTCTACTGTTGAATAGTTTTGTTCCGCAGAGTTCAAGGTTTTTGATGCATAGCAGATAGGTCTTTCTTGATTGTCGCACGTTTGTGTTAAAACGGCTCCAATTGCATAGTCCGAGGCATCAGTTGTCAGTATGAATTCTTTCTCGAAATCTGGCGTTTGTAGAAGTGATGATTCAGCGAGTATCTTTTTACTGTTTTCAAAAGCAACACGATACTCAGGATCGTAGATATCAATGTGGGATTTTTTTTTTAAACATTTAGTGAAAGGTTTCGTTAATTCTGCAAAATTTGGAATAAATTTTCGATACCATCCTAATGTGCCTAAATATTGTTTTATTTCTTTTTTCGTTTTTGGAATGTTTAGTTTTTTTATAGCTTCAATTTTCTTTTCATCAGTACTGAGTCCGTTTTCACTTATTATATAGCCTAGGTATTTAACTTGAGGTTGCAAGAATTCAGATTTATCTTTTTGAATTTTTAGATTAGCTTTACGTAATTTTTCAAATACTAATTCTATATTTTTGATATGTTCGTCTAATGTTTTGCCAAAAATTATTATGGCATCAAGATATACGAGACATATTTTATTAACTAATTCACCTAGGGCTGTATTAATCATTCTTTGAAAAGTTGCCGGGGCATTTTTCAAACCGAATGGCATTCTACGGTATTCATAGTGTCCTGAAGGGGTGGAGAAGGCAGTTTTCTCTCTGTCAGATTCGTTTAACAATATCTGGTGAAAGCCAGAATGCAAGTCTAGTGTTGTGAAGTATTTTGATTTACCGATATGGTCGAAAATTGTCTCAATATTTGGAATGGGAAATTTATCGTCTTTGGTTTTTGCATTAATTTTACGAAAATCAATAACCATTCTTGTTTTGTTTTTATTAGATGCATCCGCCTTTTTTGGAACTATCCAAATAGGGGAGGCCCAAGGGGATTGTGATTTCTGAATTACTTGTTCTTTTAATAATTTTTCTACATGCATCTCAATTTCATTTTCGTAGATTTGAGGTAATCTATAATTTTTTGTGTAAATGGGTGTTTCATCGGACATTATTATATTGTGTGTAAGAACGTTTGTGTGGGATAAGGGTTCATTTTCTTTAGGAAATAAATCTTCATATTCTTTAATTAATTGATTTAATTTTTGTTTCTCTATTGTGTCCAAATGTGAATTACGAATTTCTATCGAAT
The DNA here is from genome assembly GCA_951394225.1 of Harpalus rufipes. Classification (NCBI taxonomy): domain Eukaryota; kingdom Metazoa; phylum Arthropoda; class Insecta; order Coleoptera; family Carabidae; genus Harpalus; species Harpalus rufipes. Next base: position 56,723,383 of record OX596274.1, read on the forward strand.
TTGTTTCTTTTGAATCTTTGTTACTTGTTAAATTGTATGTCTTTTTATTGATAATTACATTATTATTTTTGAAATCTAATTGAATATCTAATATACGAAACGCTTCTATTCCTAATAATAAATTATAATTTTTATGAAAATTATACACATAACATTTGATAAGGGTTTTATTTATTTTGATTTCTACGTATTCGTTACAATTCGATTTGCCGTGTACTGTTTTAAATGTTATTTTAGTGTCGAATTTTTTCAAATTTAATTGTTCTACTAATTTTGGGTGTATAAGGTTTATAGAGGATCCCGTGTCAAAAAGTATGTTAAAATGATTTTGTTGTAATGAGGGTAATTCTGTTGTTATTGAAGACATTATGTGGTGTTCTCGTGTATTATTGGATCTATGTCTAAAAAAGTGTCATTTTTTTGGTCTGGTTCCTGGTCAATAGTTTCTTCTTCTTCTTCGTCAATAATTTGTTCTTCTACATTATAATTTTGTCTAATTGTTTGATAGGACATAGGTTGAGTTAATCTAGTCTGTGTTGTCATTGGTTGTGGTTGAAATTTTTGTTTCGTTTCGTAGTAATTTTTCAAATTTTGTCGAGGGGCAAAAGGTTTCGGTTGTGTTTGGTGATTATTATTAATCTGGATTGGTTTGGATGGAAATTGTTGAGCCGGGAATTTTCTGGGTGGTGTATTAAAATTTAAATTTTGCTTATCTCTTAATATTGGTGATTGATGTGAACTCTGATGAGAATAATTGAATTCGTTTCTTAACAAACTTTCGCATTCTTCCAAAGTGCTGGGTTCTTTAACTATGAATGATCCTCTTACTGATAAGGGTAGGAGGAATATGAAATGGGAAACTGCTAGTTTTTGATTTTCAGTTATTATTGCAGTTTTTTGTAATTGAGTGTATTCCTTTAGCAAAATTTTTGATTTATATTGTGCGAATTTTTGTGAAATAATTTCTAATGTTTTTTCTGTACTAGCTTTATTTCTTGTCTGTAAAATTTCAAGCAGAATTGTTTCCGCGGTACTTTTGTCACAAAAATTAGTTTTGAGGTAAGTTTTTAATTCATCCCAGTCTTTAAATTTATTTTCGGACAATAATTCAGCAGCTTTTTCTGCGAGTTTATTCTTTATCAGTCCAAAGAGATATGTTTCTTGGATGGGAGTTAGTGCAACGTTCGTTAATGTAGACTGCACGTCGTCGACAGCAGTGATAAAATTGTTTAGTATTTTTATGTCTCCGTTATATGTAGGGATAATTTCACAAAGGTTTTTTATCTCGGAAAGTGAAGTTGTCATGTTGGGATTATTTGAAACGTTCGATACGTTTAATCTACTTAATTCGAGGGTTAAATTTTCAATACTCTTATTTAAGAGGGGATTATTTTCTACTGTAATATCACTAATATCAGAATGTTCAGATTCTGAGTTAGTTTCACTATCATACATGAGTTAATTTGTGTGTGTTGGGACTGTGCCGGTCCCTCGGTACCTTTATTACTAGTCTAAAACTAGAGGTACCCCTTTGTGTAATGTACAGTAAATAGTTTTAAACTTTAACTTACAAAGTTACTGTAAGTAGTATGAATATTACTTGATGCTTTACGGACATCACCGGAATCTTGTAGTTTGTTGAACCTGGTATCTCTGTTGAACAGCGACGTCTTCGACGCGACGACGTGAACCAGCTACCGAACAGCAAGTACTTCTTCTTATGATGAGGACGTGATCTTGTAGTGGAACAGCAAGTTGTCGATGTGGAATGTCTTCTGTTAGAGATGGGTCGTGGTTAGACCCTGATGGGCTAATGTTGAAGCCAAGTTGAAGTTCTTGTAGGTTTTTGTTTGAAATAAGACTTTTAAAAAAGTGCCACAGATGAAATTTTTAGTTTTGATTTCTCTGTGTTTTCACTGATCCTACCGACTGCGCCAATTAAGTTTAAAGCCTTTTTGACTTTGAAAAATATAAATTTATTTTCTGTTTAAAACATACATTAAGTATATTTGGTTGGTTACAACAAAACTAACAAACGATTGCTTTTTTAGCTCCTAACACATGATTATATACTAACTAATTCAAACTATCTTACGTTCTAAGGAGGGGGCGGTCATGCGCAATAGCAAAGTATACTACTATAAACAATAACATAATTTATATACATATTAAAAACTATAATTCTTATATTCGAAAAAGAAATTGAAAATCCGGGACTCTGCCTGCCAAACCGGGATATATGGCAGCCCTAAGATAAGCTCAGATTGCCTCAGTCTATATAAGGCGTCAACTTGGCCTGATACATCCTCCTAGAATGGAGAGGATGCATATTCTACGGAAATTTCTTCTTCGCACCAATGGAAAACCAGTGTCGGTTAACCGGAAAACCATCTGCAAAACAAGAATTGACAAAGAAGTGGCCTAATCTATCATTGATGTTATCTACTTGAAATATTCACGTTATCATAGATGGGTCCGTATATTTACATATCCACTGATGAGTTTATATCAAAAAAAAATCTGATGTGTCCAGCACATTACCTTCTATGTATTATGTACAAATTCCATACAATATATTCTATATTTCCAGTAACATTACAACACAAATATTACTACGAGCCCAATCTCATATTAGTTCGATCGGTTAACATTTTCAACAAGAAAATTATAAAACCTACGCAAATGGTGAGAAATTTCTACAAATTTCTTTCGACTAGTTTAAAATATAGAATTCAAGTTTACTAAAACTGATTTATGTTCATATATTCTGCCATTTAATATTAGGTAACACCGCCTTTATTAGTAATACAAGCTTTAATTTTATTAGGCATTGTATCCCTAAGCCCTGCACATTTTCCTGTGAGTATTGTTCTACAGGGTGAGTCACCGAAATCGCCGTCTTCGATATCTCCCTTGTCGTTAGAAATACAGCATAAGTTTATAAGCAGAATTTATTCGTCTACTCAAGGAGCATAACGTAAAATTATTTTCACATATACAGGCTGTTGCATTACGGCTCGGCGAGAATTGTTTGTCTTTTTTTAAATGGAACACCCTATATATTTTTATATATTTTGAATTGTATTTTATTCACCTATACGAACATATGAATTTTGTTTTAGTTTTCCACGGCGTTGCCAAGTTATTCCGTTTTTTCTCTAAAAAAGACCGAATACACGCATTGTTTTATAAAGGCTTACTGAACTTATTTTAATAGTAAGAATTAAGAATTTTCTTTTCTGTATAACTGTAATTATACTCTATGTTCTGACATATTTTTTTTTAAATGTAATTATACAGGCTGTTCAATAAAGCGAATCAAATGTGCTCAATTTCAAATGACTATAACTCGTCATTTTCAAATGGAACACCCTATATTTTATTATTCAGTTGTGTGTATTTTTGTATTATCTTCATATGTTATTAAGGGTATCGCATGCCTAAAACCAATAATTTTGGAGATTTTCACCATTTTTCTCTAAATTTATATATTCATTTAAAAATTAAATCTAGTATGCCATTGATATTGTTTTTTGAATAAGAAACAATTGTAGTAATGATAGTATTTTCATTAGCCATTATTAATAACAGAGAGATTAAGTAAATTAATTTATTAATATGAGTCTCTCGCAAGAAGAACTTACGAATATGGTGTACGCACTTGGAAAAGCGGAAAGAAACCCTCTTTTGTCGTACTGAACATGACAAGTTCTTTCAAACCTTTCCCTTAGTTTTTCAAAAGAACGCGGATTTGGATGTCGTCTTCCCGGAAACCGTTTTGCATAAATTCTTGATGCCAAAAGAAGGTTTGTTGCCGCTTCTTCACGTGCGTATACCATATTCGTAAGTTCTTCTTGCGCACTCTCCACGCCAGAATTGAGTGCCCGTGAGGTGACGCCTGGCCTGACCAGCATACACCATATCGTAAGTTCTTCTTGCGAGAACTCATATTAATAAATTAATTTACTTAATCCCTGTTATTAATAATAACCAGGCTAATGAAAATACTATCACTACTACAATTGTTTCTTATTCAAAAAACAATATCAGTGGTATACTAGATTTAATTTTTAGTTAAATGTATAAATTTAGAGAAAAATGGTGAAAATCTCCGAAATTATAGGTTTTAAGCATAGGATACCCTTAATAACATATGAAGATAATACAAAAATACACACAACTGAATAATAAAATATAGGGTATTCCATTTGAAAATGACGAGTTATGGTCATTTGTAATTGAGCACATTTGTTTCGCTTTATTGAACAGCCTGTATAATTACATTTAAAAAAATATATGTCAGAACATAGAGTATAATTACAGTTATACAGAAAAGAAAATTCATAATTCTTACTATTAAAATAACTTCAGTAAGCCTTTATAAAGCAATGCGTGTATTCGGTCTTTTTTAGAGAAAAAACGGAATAACTTGGCAACGCCGTGGAAAACTAAAATAAAATTTATATGTTCGTATAGGTGAATAAAATACAATTCAAAATATATAAAAATATATAGGGTGTTCCATTTAAAAAAAGACAAACAATTCTCGCCGAGCCGTAATGCAACACCCTGTATATGTGAAAATAATTTTACATTATGCTCCTTGAGTAGACGAATAAATTCTGTTAATAAACTTATACTGTATTTCTAACGACAAGGGAGATATCGAAGACGGCGATTTCGGTGACACCCTGTATAAGTCTTGAAAGGTACGTTTTACTGTACACGCTGAATTTTTATGAAATTGTTTTTCATTTTGCCAAAAGTAAAGGGTCGCGGTACAAGCTAAATCTGGACTAGAAGATGAACCTTAAAATGCTGATCGAACTATTATCACCAGTCATTTGACCCACAGTTTATTAAAGTTATAAGTCTATATTTAAAGAAGCCGAAAGAATTTTGTAGATATTTCTAACCATTTGTGTAGGTTTTATATAATTAGTTGAAAATGTAAAGTAGCTGTAATATTACGAGTTTGGGTTCGTACATCAGTTGAATTTTTTGACCAAAGACAACACCTTCCTCACCTAAATGTGAAGGAAGGTAAAAAAATCAAGAAATCAATTAATTCTGAAATTACTTTGATTTAAAAAAATATGCATTTAATATAGATTACATGACATTTTACCTCTTGCTAATATTTTTACGATGATGTCTGTGTGTGTGTATGTGTGTGTGTGTGTGTGTGTGTGTGTGTGTGTGTGTGTGTATGGTGTATGTGTGTGTGTGTTTGGATGTATGTGTGTATGTGTGTGTGTGTGTGTGTAACATCTGCTTAGGTACGTATTTTTCAATCGGATATTACTGAGAAAGCTGAAAAGGTTTTGGTAATAATTGGACAACCGGAAGTAGCAGATTCTTAAACAAATTCTTCTAAATATTATTTTTTGAAAATATTTGTACTTTAGTATTAAGAGTAAATTCTCTATCTGATACATATAAATATTTTATTATATCTTTCATAAATTTAGAGATAAAGAAATATAAGGTATATAATAATATGTAATAAATCTCACAGCCCAAATAATGTCATTGAAATCAATTCAAAATTAAAATGTTTGTAACTGACAGATAAATGTCAGTGTCAAATATCCAGAGACATTACTGAATTTTTTTTCTGGGAAGTACATACATTATATTATTTCTTATTGTATTAATAGTTAAATATTTAAAATTATATATAATATTACATATATCTTTCAAAAAATACTGTCAATCCCGACAATGATTTGAAAACATTTCGAAAAATTAGAAGAGGACAAAATTTCTTCATAGAATGAATTTAAAATTAAAAACTAAATATGACGAATAGATGTAAGTACAATTTTTGGTGTGGAGTGTAGGTATACAACAAATGTTAAATACAATAGGACGCGAGGAGTCATGTTACTTTACTGGCCCTGACAAGCAGATATGAGGGGCCCGTGCCAGAATGATAGCTAGTAATTATGTACATAGATAACAAATATCATAAGTTTTCATTCTAAATTATGGGGTCTCGTGGCCGTGTGCCTGAGTGTCTGGTCGCGAATCTGAGGACCCGGGTTCGATCCCGACCAACACCAAAAATTACATCGAATTTTAATGGCACAAAATTGACCCCTGTGGTGCACTCTCCACGCCAGCTATGGGTGCCCGTGAGGTGACGCCTGGTAAGCGCCCGCACGGTAGAAATATTCCATCATTACCGATATCTGTACAAAGCAGATTGGCACACCCAGCAATGGGTAATATGCCGTGATGAAATATTTATTTATTTTATTTATTTCATTCTAAATTTAGTGATTTTCCAATTCCATGTGTTTTATTTTCCTCGACAAGTAAATTCCACACTCCTGGTGACAAATTAACTACGTGAAGAAGATCTTGAACTATTTTATGAAAAATTCTAACATTTGACATATATGTTACATAATTACTAATTTTGTCATTATTACACGGCCCCCATATCTGCTTGTCAGAGTAAACAATACACATGACTGCTCGCGCCCTATACTTATGTAACCAAAAACGGAAGTGGCGAGAGGTATTGCGCTGATCACAACAGATTTTTTTATTACTACTTTAGCCATTAAGAAACAGAAATACTACATATTTTCGTCCCTTGATAACAAAATATCTTTTATGCAGGTATTTAATTTTGCAAAATAACTACCAATTTTTGTATGTAGTAGTGCATTTAGTACAGACTAATATACATACATGCTTATATAGGTACACATATGGGATAATTGGGAAAAAATAATGTAATTATCTCGAAATGAAAACAGCAGCAGTCAGTAGTTAACAACCGAGTACCAAATGCATAATGAAAGTTAATTACCAGTACTTTCAGTGCTCGCATTGCTCTCACTACACAAAATGGTAATATGTTAAATTAATGTGTATGTTTGTTTAATAACATCAGTTAGGTTTACTTATGATTTCATGCATTTTTCATTATTTCGCTATTATGGCAATATTGTTTGATTAGTTTAAGCGGTGTCTCTTAACGTAGGAATAAAATTACATTATTTTGTATAAATTATACTTTACGATTTATACAGAAAAAATCTTAACATTTATATGTCCCCGCTGTCATGTATAAGCAAATAAAAAAATAATTTCACAAAATCACAAATAGTGCACGTACATAAACAGGTGTTAATTTTTCAAACGATGTAAAAAAAATGTTATTTCACTGCAATAAAAAATAGAATTAGGAAACATAGTGTCAAATAGTGAATTAATATCCCCGAATTGTTTAGCTATGGTATTATGGCTTTTTCATTAACTTTTGTACCGACCCCAGTGGTATAGTGAGCAACGTAGCTGCCTCATAACCTTAGGGTTCCGGATTCGAATCCCGAGGAAGGTATGGCTGTTGTGAGCATCTTTCCCAATTTCATCTTCTTTCACAACGAATACAAAGTTCAAAGCTACGAAAAATATGTAAGAAAATTATCTCATCGCCATGACGTCACCGCTTATATACATACATACGGTCAACTGTGGTTGTGCGGTTAAAAGTGCTCACCTGGCATCACAAAGTTTGTGCATGTGGGATAGCGTTCGAATCCCACACGAGTTAGTTTTTAATAATAAAAAATCTGTTGTGGCCAGCACAATACCGCTCGCCATTTTTATTTTATCTTGCATAGGGCGCGAGCAGTTATGTGACTTTGTTGGCCATAGCAAGCAGAATTGGGGGGTCCGTGTCAGAATGACAGCTGGTAATATACATAGGTGTCAAGTATCATAAGTTTTCATTCGAAACATTATGATTTTCCAAATCCATGTGGATTATTTTCCTCGACAAGTATATTCCATACTAATGGATGACAAATAAACAGAATATTATGAAATTTTGAATGAAAAATTATGACATATGACAATTGTGACATCTATGTAAATAACTACCAGCCGTCATTCTGACACGGATCCTCATATCTGCTTGCCAAGGCCAACAAAGTCACATGGCTGCTCGCACCCTATAAGTAACGAATTTAAAATTTCTTGTACACACAAATAATTGAAATTGTTTCTCTTCTTTCGTTCTATTAGAAATTTTATCCTACTATTCTTATATGTTCAAAATACTTCAAATTCGTTGACGGTATTAGCGTTATTTCTTAAGGATATATGTAATATTGACATACCTGCAATTTAAATAAATATTTAATTAATAATACAATAATATATATTAAATGTACTCATACCTCCCAGAACTGACACTGACATTTTGCATTTATTTGTCAATTACAAAAAATTTAATATCGCAACTGTTTTTCTGGCAACGAGATTTATTACAACAGATTATTCTATATTGTTATATACTATATCTCCAAACCTATACGAGATATAATAAAAAAATTAAATGTGTCAGATTGAGAATTTAATTATTTTTAATATTTGTAGTAACAATTTTTTCAAAAAATAATATTTAGAAATTTTTTTTTTAGAAACTATTACTTCCGGTTGTCCCATTGTTACCAGAACCTATTCAACTCTTCCCATTACTGTTAGATTGAGGATTCCGTAGTCAAACAGGTCTTTATTCTTAAAGAATTTGAGAAATCGTGTCTCCAACAACCTCACACACACACACATCCACACACACACACATCATTGTAAAAATGTTAAAATCGGATTCTATGGACCTTAAATCGTGCTTATTCAATAAAATCTGGATATGCGATTTTTAGCATGAATCCAATACCTCTCTTAGCGAGAGGTAAAAAAACCGTCATACCCACAGATGAGTCTGAGTGGCACCAGAGATCACTATAAACTACTCTGCATGTGACGAGGGTGCCAACAGAGAGCACTATAAATATCTCTGTATAATTGTATGTAAACTGTGAATTGTAAATTGTGGTAATTTGTATAGGTCAAATGACCTAACAAATCTATACATTATTACACATTCGCTATTCATTTCTCTTTCAATATATTCTTTATCTATCCCCATGACATGTTCAAATCAATGTAATCATCTCTCTTGTATCTTTCTAGAAACTTCTATCACTCGGGCGATATCCCTCATCCTTTCATTCCTTACACTATTTTTCCGTGTCTTCCTCAACATCTATCTCAACATTCTCATCTCTGCCACATTCATTTTCTTTTCATTGATACTGGCATCTGTCAATTAGATTTTTCTTAATATAGTAGCTGTTTCCATAGTTATAGCATAGCTGGCTGAGTTATGAAATTTAATTCCGTTATAATTATTTAATTCTATATCCATTGAATATGAATTATAAAATTCAATTAAATCGTGTAGATAATAGTATATTCTTTAATATTTATAGTAGTGTCAAAAAATAATTTAACAGCGTTTTTTCAAGAAAAACTGTAAAAATCTTCAAATGAGGGTACTTTCAGTTGAACAATTATAACTAAAATATAATCACCTCTTCTTTTGGATGTGAACTTGAGGAATACGAAAAAATTATAATTTTTGGACTCGTAGTATTGGAGATATATGATCCGAAAAGATCGTCACAAACACACACACAGTCACACATACACAGTCACACAAAAAACACATACATACATACATACACACATACATACAAGTTATATTTTTAAGGTTCGCGGAAGGGTTTTTTAGAAAGGATTATTTATTGCAAGTCGAAAAAATTATATTCGCTAATCTTTTCTTTTGTCACAAAGTTACAGTTATAATTTATTTAATTATGTTACATTTGAGTGTTTGGTATGAAATTTACATGAGACTACATCAGACTACATCAGACTGACTAAAACTAAATAAAAGTACAAAATATATAGTTTCTCCTTTCCGGTGTCGGGTATAAACCTGGGAACTGCAACCTCAGCAATATGGGCTGTGGTAACTTACATACATACGTACAGACAATGGTAAAATCGTATTATAGGGACCCTAAAACGTACTTATTCACTAAAAACTCATCATTGAATTTTTGACCAACAATAAATACCTTTTTCTATTTTGCATCTGTAACAAAGCTATAACAGCACCCAAAGGAGTTCGCTAATAGCTCGTTTGAGTGTTTTAACAGCCTAGTACAATTTATTTTTATAAAGTTGGTAGCATAGTTGAAACGTCAAAAAATATCAAATTTCAAACCTCACTGAATAAACGGTACTAACGATTGTTAAGATTTTTATTTTTGTTTATATATATTTAGGGCATAAATAGTTCAAAACAGTATTAATTGTTGATATTTAAAATATGTAATTTATTTTTATTTATTTATGAACTCTGTCGGTAAATTAGTTCAAGCTTTTTGGCGCTGATGTCATAGCCAAAGTTACGCAGAGTAGTTCAGACAGAAGCAAAATGACGGCGGAGGAGAAATGTCAACAAGAATTAAGTGTTTATTTATAAGAAAATAGTGTTTTAAATATAAGTTGTGTATAATTATATAGTTTTACACTTTCCACATCCTTTTCAGTTAGTTTTATACAATAAAATGTAAGTAACTTGTAAATTTTTTATATTTGGTTATGATTATGAAACCTGACTTTTTTACCTCTCGCTAAGAGATGTATTGCATTCATGCTAAAAATCGCATATCCAGATTTTATTGAATAAGCACGTTTTAAGGTCCCTACATTCCGATTTTAACATTTTTACGATGATGTCTGTGTGTGTGTGTGTGTGGATGTGTGTGTGTGTGTGTGTGTGTGTGTATGTGTGTGTGTGGGATGTTGGAAGGACGGTTACTCAAAAACTATAAGACTTAAAATTTGTTTAACAACGTATTTCCCAATCGGACATTCATGGAAAGATCTGAAAAGGTTTTGGTAATAATTGGACAACCGGAAGTAGAAGATTCTTGAAAAAAAATCTTCTAAATATTATTTTTTGAAAATTTTTCGTGGTAATATTAAAGAAAATTAAATTCTCTATCTGATACATTTAAATATTTTATTATATATTCCATAGATTTAGAGATAAAAGAAGTATAATATATAAAATAATCTGTTGTAATAAATTTGACAGCTGAAAGAATGCCATGAAAAATAGTTGATAATTTAAATTATTTGTAACTGACAGATAAATGTCAGTGTCAGAAATAATGAGTAATGAATTAAAAATGTACTTGGAGAATCCCTTAGTTCTTGATCTGTGACTATTATGGAGATGACAAGTCTAGGTTGAAGGACTTAAATTTGTTTCAAACATTATGGGACAATGTACACCAGTACTGTAGACTAGAGTAACTTTGAATTGCGAAAAAGCTATCAAATTCTTCTCAAGTAAGTTGTAAATATTGACAAAATCGGAGTGCAATCTATCCGTCACTTTATTAAAGGGAATTAAGGTTATTTAGATATAACAAGTATGAAAAAATAAAATGTAAAAGAAGATATATAAGAATAGATGCACAATCCAGATATATACATTTTAGACCGCCCAAAATTAATGTTTTTACTAGAAGAATATGAAGAGAAAGTAAACAAAGTTGTTCGAATTGAAAATTGCTGTTACCAGCCTAATATTTATATATGGTAAACTCTACTTTGTAATTTATTGTAACATAATTTATGGTAAAATATCTTCATGTTGAGACATGCTATTATTGAATAATAAAGAAGTTTATACGTCATAGATTTATATGAATATATTATTTGTATTTATAAAAATAATCTTTGCTTTATGCATACAGCCAGGTAAAATATACGGCGAGAGGTTATGTGCTGGCCACATCAGATTTTTATTGTTTGCTTTTGGAATTATAAAATGTATTTTCCGTGATTTCACGTATTTCAGATGGAGTACACAAAAAATCGTCTGTATTATATTTATTTTGATATGAATTTGATTGTCGAGACAATTTTAAATTCAAACAATTGAATTTTCAAATGTCATATTATTACCAACTGACACAAAATTCCCTAAATTTTGAATTTACTATTTTTTATTTAAAAAGATCATAAAAAGCGCAAAATAGAAAAAATAGTATAAAGAACTCATGTTATAATTCTCGAAGGTTTGGGCAACTCCGCTACGCGTCGTTACCCAAACTTCCTTCTCACAAAATAAAATGACAATTATGACATTCGTTCTTTAATATACTATTATTATCTAAAGGTGACAGAAGGTAAAAATCATTAACTTTTGTAGAACAGGATATTATGTTCATTTCTCATATGAAATGGTGTAATAAAATAGCCTTATCTCATCCTTTGATTTTACAAATATTGATCAAAGTAATTAGGTATAAATTTTCTCTAATACTCATAAAATAATATATAAATCATCTTCGATACATTAACTGACTAACGTATCTTAGAAATACAAAATTTTATGAAATAGATATGTTAAAGCTCATTAAACAAATACGTTTGCCGTTTGACATCTAGTACGATTTATTGTGACTGCATTATTAGATTAAGCAATATTTAAAAATATGAACACGTAGCACATTAGCACCTTGTTGCATATTTTATTAAACAATCAAAGCTGTCATCGGTAAACCTATATCATCTAACACAGCGCTTGGCTGTAGGTAATGGAACATCTCTCGGCACCGTATGTTATACACTATTACCGAAAGTAAAATAAAATTATCCTAGGTATTTTATTACAAGTATGTTTAAACACTTTTTCTGATGTTTAGCATTCGTCCAGCATTCGTTGATGGTGATAGTCCAACCCAGTAAGCTTTTGCCCATGAAAGGGACAATTTCATTATTTCTGTGTTGTTTATTGCAAATGCAACTGCATCTTCATAAAACCACGTTTTTCCAAGCTTGGCTACACAATCACATTATGTGCACATAATCTCACTATTTTTCTTGCAAATCATCCAAGGTGTAAGGTGTTTTTTGGTAAGTTTCTTGAAATGTATTACCTGCAAGCACTCACCAAATCTTATTGGCTGGTAGTATTGTCACGGTTTTATCCACGGTTGTAAGTTTCAGACTAAAAAGCGTAGTAAGGTACGGTTTTAGATGTGTTGTAAGTATGTTTGGTTTTATTTACCATAGCAACGCTGTCAAACTTAAAACCAAACTTACAACTGGTATACGGGAAGTATATAAGACTTGTTTACGAATAAAAATGGCAGGTGTAGAAGGATTTTTTGATGAAATTGAAGAGGTAAATGAAGTACAAGAAATAGCAGAACACAGACAAAGAAGGTGAAGATTACGTGAAAGAATCAATCCACACACGGAAAGTTTTATTTATTAAATTGAAGAAAAATACTTTGTTCTAAATAAATCATTTCTTTCAATAGTGGCAAATAAATATTTGTTTAGCAGTAATAATTAATTTATTTAATATTATTTCTTTAGTATAAATAAATATGTGTTTTGATATGAAAAAGATATGTATTCTTTATGTCAAATATAAAAATTTCTTTCATTTAAAAGTATCACAAAATTTGAATTAAAAAAACTAATATCTTTGGAATAAATCAATTTTTCAAAGAAATATATATTTTTAATTTGAAGATATTAGTAACTAAATCAAAGGTTTTTGTATAAAATAATACAAACAGTACATGTTAAACAAATAATTTATTTAATTATTAATTATAAACATATAAGTGGGAAATTTTTCTTGTATGTGGTCATAGTTACAGCATTTATTTTACACAACCAATATTTCGGTACACCTTTGTTCCTTCAATACTCTGTCCATGTACAATAACAATCTTGACATTTTCAATAATGCTCAGTCCGGGTTTGAAAAGAAAATTATGAACTATTTCTTGTCCGATCTTTCGCACTTGCATTAAGTTATTCTTAATATTGTCACTTTTCATTTTGTCTTGTAACTACATTGTATTATTCTTGTTTTTGTTAATAATTCTCTGCAATTGGGAACTTTTGTTCCTGTTGTGATTAATGATAAATAAATAAATAAATTTAAAAGAAGATATCGAGTATCAAAACAAACAGCAAATTATTGATCTTATTCGCGGACAATTAGAAGAACCCATGAGAGAAACCAAAACAGTAATTCTTCCAGAATTACAAGTTCTAATTACACTGAGATTCTTTGCTAAAGGACCATATCAAGGAGATAATGGTAAATAATAAAATATATACATTTTGCTCACATATACAAATTAATACCGACATATAAGCAAGCGATATTCTAATACATAACATAATTATCAATTTAAGCCATTATATTTTTGTTTCTCTACACATTCCAACAAAAACTCCTTCTTCTCTGTCGTCCAATTTTCACTTCTTTTCCCACTCATTTCTACTTTTTTCCCAAAAAAAATGTTAGTTTATTTTCACAATAATATTTTAATAAAATGTAATAATCTTACCACAAGATTCAAGAACTGTCAATCTAACGTTAACGTCAAAACTCAATACTTGGCCAATCAGCTGACAGTTTGACGAAAATTACGTCACGTGTTTGCAATGTTGGCAAGTCAAATTTATTGCTTCTCGGTTATATCTTAAAACCGGTCTAAAACCGTGACCTTACTAGGCTTGGTTGTAAGTTGGTCTTAAGACATTGTCATGGTTTTAGCTACAACCGATTTACAACCGGGGATAAAACCGTGACCATACTACCACCCATTGTGTTCTATACATATTTTACCTCTCACGACGATGTACTTATTGTAGTCTTTAATTTTCATTTTATTACAGTGCATGGATCGAATTCATCGACAAGGAAATATATACGCCTATAAACTTTTATATACGAACTTTAGACTATTACAATCTATATAATAAAAAAATATATACATATCATCACGGCAGGTATATAAGGTGCTAATATCAAAGTGGCGAATTATAAATAAGCGTTACGGAGCATATTTAATAAGTGTGTCTGTTGCAACGACACTTGAATATTATATAAGTTCCGTTTCTGATATGCCAGCCCCTGATTTTTTTATAGATTATTTTCTTTGTGACAATGTGCTTTGTTTACAAATTTCGATATTGATGATGACATATTTGGACCGTGCGGGCGTTTATCAGGCATCACCTCACGGGCACTCATTGCTGGCCTAGAGAGTGCACCACAGGGAGTCAATTTTGTGCCATTTTAAACTCAAAATATTTGGCATCGGTCGGGATCGAACACGGTTCCCCAGATTCGCGACCAGACACTCAGGCACAAAGTACTCTACAATATGAAAATAATGTTTTTACCTCTCGCTAAGAGAGGTATTGGATTCATGATAAAAATCACATATCCAGATTTTAGTGAATAAGCACGTTTTAAGGTCCCCAGAATCCGATTATAACATTTTTACGATGATGTCTGCCTGTGTGTGTGTGTGTGTGTGTATGTGTGTGTGGGTTTATTGGAGGTACGATTTCTTAAATTCTATAAGACTACAGACCTATGTAACGACGGATCGCTCTGTCTAACAGGAATGGGAAGAGTTGAATAGGTTCTGATAACAATTGGATAAAGTAATAGTATTTTAACAAAAATCTAAATATTTTTTGAAAATTTATGTTATTACAAATATTAAAAAACAAAATTCTCTATCCGATACATTTAATTTTTTTATTATATCTTCTATAGATTAAAAGATATAGAAATATAATCTATAAAATAATCTGTTGTAATACATCTCACAGTCTAATTAACAGAAAAATGTCACTAATATCAGTGTCAAAAATTCAGAGATAGTACTGCAGGCTTTTTCTGTGAATGATATTTAATATTTCTTATTATATTATTAATTATATATTTAAAATTATAGGTATATTATATGAACCCATCAGAAATACCACCAATCCCGTTAATGAATTGGAAAAACGAACATTTAGAAGAAATGGAGAAAATTTGCTCATAGAATGAATTTAAAATTATAGAAAATACGTAAATATCAAGATTAGGTGAAATTAGAATTTTTTGTGTGTATACGTACAGGAAATGTTAAATACAATACTTATATATACCACAATGGAAAGGGCGAGAGATACTGCAATGGCCACAACAGATGTTTTGGGATTTTTTCGGGCCTGACATTGCTTTTATATTAATACAGTATGAATATTAGTTATCAATAAAAATATATTTCCATTTAGTTTTAACATTCTTCTGAAAAGAATAATACTGTCAATTTAATTGAGCCGACACGACAACAATGCCACAAATTTATGAAGAAAAACTGAACAAAAAAAAATCTTATGTGGCCAGCACATTAGTTTTCGTGAATTCTGTGTATTAAGTACAAATTTTATACATAAATTTTCTGGCGAAAGATTAAAATTATTTCATAAACAAACTATGTCAATTGCACTTGATACTCACTTTAGCTTTTCCCATTCGTAACGGATCGCTGTTCTTGATTTTCTTCTTCCACTCATTTCTATTTTGCGTGTCGTCCTTATTCAGTTCCTTTTTTTAAAGTCGTCCGCAATATAGTCCTTCCATTTTCTCTTTGATCTTCCTCTTTTTCTTCCATCTACTACTACTAATCTGTTAATTTTCCTTCCAATATATTATTCATCTCTCCTCATGACATGTCCAAACCAATGTAATCCATCACTCTTGTATCTTTCTAGAAACTTCTACCACTTGAGCCATTTCCTTTATCCTCCCATTCTTTACCCTATCTTTCCGTGTCTTTCCCAACATCCATCTCAACATCCTCGTCTCTCTGCCACATTTATTTTCTTTTCATTGATATTGACATCTGTCAATTTGAATATATTGAATATATTAGCAGTTTCCATGGTTAGCATAGCTGGCTGAGTTATGAAATTTAATATGTAATTCTTTAACTCTATATCTATGGAACATGAAGTATAAAATGTAATCAAATCGTATAGAGAATAACATATTCCTTAAAATTCATAATAACATTAAATGTCAATAAATGATATTTAACTGCGTTTTTTCAAGAAAAACTGTTAATAGTTTCAAATGAGCGTACCAATTATAACCAAAATCTAATCACGTCTGCATATGGATCTAAACTATTAAAATATGGCTATAGTAAGAGTGCCCCGATTGGAAAAAATGAATATATTTTATTTTTTTACATAAAAAAAACTCTCGGTATAATATACATAGCCATACTGTTGATGAACGGCTCTATAAACATTTATAAAACTTAGCATTTATCACCCTTCAAAATCCAGAGCCCTACTGCTTTGCTCTAGGTCTACATGATATAGAGAAAAAATAAATGCATAGAAAAAAATGCGTACTTACTTCTGATGGACAATATTAAAGAAATATGAAACATGGAATATGTGTAGATAATACATACCAAGAGTGATCAACTACACCCAGATGCACTTAAGCTAAAAAAATACTTGGACAAATATTTATTCTTTATATAAAGGTTACGGAAGGTAAAAATTGCAAACTGAAATAGAATATGGTAAAAAAAATTAAAAATTACAGTACGCTGTATATGTAGGTACTTAGAAAAATAAACTATTTTTTAACATGCACGTATTATAAAAACGAATTGAATATACAGAGAAATTTACTACAACACCGTCAGTCAGACACAGGATTGAGGGCGAAGCAACCCTCTCGTTGGTGTTGCAGCTATTACTCATAGTAGCTGACATGACTTATTTGAGTTTCTGTTATTTCCTTCTCCAACTTTCTAATACTGCATACCACTGTTTCATTTCCGGTGCACGCGGAATTACAATTACATCCATGGATACAAGTCAAACAAGCTTCATTCCATCTACATGCCCTTGATAAAATTAATAAGAATAATATTTTTTCCGCTAGCAACAATTTACCTCTTGATTTAATTTGCATTTCTATTTTATAATTTTAC
Source organism: Harpalus rufipes (assembly GCA_951394225.1). Lineage (NCBI taxonomy): Eukaryota > Metazoa > Arthropoda > Insecta > Coleoptera > Carabidae > Harpalus > Harpalus rufipes. The sequence continues at coordinate 56,741,100 of OX596274.1, forward strand.
AATTTTAAAAGTAACTTACAAAATAGGTACGCAAAACAACAATTATTTGCATAGAAGTACATGTATATAAAAAAATGTAATCATAATATTAAGCCAGTAATAATTGTTGCTTTATAACACTAATGAATATTAAACGTGCTTTTACACATTTTTTATACTCCGATGTGTAAAATATCAACTTCAACTTTACACACTGCAGACAATGTGGAAAAGTAAACAATTTTCGTATTTTATTTACACATTACAGAGTTTGGCATTTAAATTATCTTACCTAAATTTAGTTTTTTCTATACATTCATGTTGGTAATACTGACAGAACTGAAGTATTCAACTTCAGATCTGTTATCTGTTAAATGTAAACTCTGTATTTGGTGTGTTCAAATTGTCGTCTGATCGTCTGTCAAATTTCTAATTTGCTTGAGTAATTTTATTTAAGGTCATATAAAAAATATTGTATGCAACTCAAGTATAAACAATCTTTATGATAGTCGGTCAACAATTTTCGTGACTCGGCAAGCCTCGTTACGAAATACTTGACCTCATGTTATAAAGATTGTGTTTACACTCTTGTTGCATAAATAACTATTATGAAGTTAAACGAATTAGGTTCGTAATATGGGTCAATAAGATTATCTTTTTTCTTTAAAATTGAAAGTTTTTTTCAAATATACTCAAAAACATTCATTAAACCTTTTGAATAAAAAGTTTTTTATTCTACTGTTCTTTAGTAACCAGTCAATGAGTGTTTCGAAAAATCTGAAAATTTTGCAAAATACACATATATGTATACACAGTTAGGTTTACATTATTAATATAATAACGATGCGATGATTAAACAATAACGGCACGATACAATTACATTAAAAAATATTATTTTATCTCTGTGTACGGTGACAATCTATTTTTATCTTCCGTCACCTCTAGGAAAGGAAGGTATTGTCTTTGGTCATAAAATTCGGTGGTGAGTTTTCAATGAATAAGCACGTTTTAGGGTCCCTACAACACGATTTACTATTTTTACGATTATGTCTGTATGTATGTGTGTGTGTGTGTGTTTGTGTGTGTGTGTGTGCGTGTGCGTGTGTGTGTGTGTGTGCGTGCGTGCGTGCCTGCGTGCGTGCATGTGTGTGTGTGTGTTTAATTTCGGCCGCGATATCTTCACGTATTTCTCTTCCTTACATCCGTATACAGGCTTGATTAGATTTTAGTTATAATTATTCAACCGGAAGTACCCTCATTTAAAGATTTTTACAGTTTTTCTTGAAAAATCGCTGTTAAATATAATATTAAAATATTATATATCTATACGAATTGATTGCATTTTATGTTTCATATTCAATGAATATAGAGTTAAAGAATTATAAAGAAATTAAATTTTATAAATCAGCCAGCTATGCTATAATTATGGAAAGAGCTACTATATTGTGATAATACTAACTGACAGATGTAAGTGTTAATGAAAAAAAAAAAATGAATGTGGCAGAGATGAGAATTTTGAGATAGATGTTGGGGAAGACACGGATAGACAGGTAAGTAATTAATGCATAAGGGAAATGGCTCTAGTCATAGAAGTTTCTAGATAGATACAAGAGACACGATTACATTGGTTTGAACATGTCATGAGGAGAGATGAAATATATATTTGGAGAAGAATAAATAGCTTAGTAGTAATAATAATAATAATAATAAATTTACTTTATTGACATATATCAACGGCGAGGTTCAGCCTAAGGCTGCTCTTCCACCTAACCAAACAAATACAAATAATACAAAGATGTATATATATATATAGCTAATAGACACGTTACAAAAAGTAAACAAAAACAGATCTTGAAAAATAATAAAAATACATTAATGACAAATAATGTAGAAGTAAATAGTTAACAATGAAATAATAGGAACAAACATTAAGTATATAATAAAGCTCGTACATTTCTTTTAAAGCTATTTAAAGAAAGCACCTTCAGATAATCGGGAACACTGTTATATAAAGTACGGGCCATATATGAAAACCCACCTTTAAATTTTGACTTTCTGAATGTTGGGACAATATACAAATTCTTTATTCTAAGAGAATAATTATATTCTTTAATTACTAATTTGTCAAATAAATAGGAAGGAGTACCTGTCAATTTAATTTTATGTATTAAGCATAAATAAAGATATTTGAAGCGGTTTTCAACAGACGGCATCTTAGAAATTTTGCGGTATTTAGATATGTGATCGTATTTACGCACACCGTATACAAAACGTAGACAAGAATTTTGCAACAAAGTTAGTCTTTGTTTGTCTGTCTGTGTGAGGTTCGGAATATAAGTACAGGCGCAATAGTCAAACAGTGGAAGAATGAGTGAATTTACAAGTTTAAGTTTTACTAACGAATTTAGTTCATTTTTAAAATGAAACAACTGTCGTAATTTTAGTCTTGCTGCACATAATTTTACATTAAGATGTTTTCTAAAATTTAAGTCTTTGTCAATGTGAAGTCCCAAAATTTTAACGTTATCTGTACGAACTAAAATAGAACCATCTAGCACAATATCAGGAATATTACCACAATCACTAATGGTTAGAAGTGATGATTTGTCAGTATTAATTTTGAGACCATTGTTCTTTACCCAGGATACAAAATCACTTAATTCTTTGTTAATAATAGCGCAATGTTCATTTACTTGCGACTGTTCCAGAGTTGCAAGAACCTGGGTATCATCCGCATAAGAGTGAACTGAGCAAAAATTAAATATGTTTGGCATGTCAGCAACAAATATTAAAAAGAACAAAGGTCCCAAAATTGATCCTTGTGGTACACCACATTGAAGAGAAAACTTTGATGATGATTGTATTCCTTGTTTTGTACTCATATTAATGTAAAATAATCGGTTTTCAAAATAGCTCCTACACCACGATATTGCGCTTTCAGAGAAGTTGTAATAACTTAATTTTGAAAGAAGTAAACTGTGATCGATCATATCAAATGCTTTTGAGAAATCTATTTGTATAAGTAATGATGGTTTCGATTTATCCAGATTATTTAAAATAGTATCAATAATATTCAATAAACAAGTATTTGTACTATAACCTGATCTAAATCCGGACTGATTGGCAGGTATAATTTCATTCTCAAAAACATATTCCATGATCTGATCGCAGCATATTCTTTCAAGCACTTTGGACAAGGTCGGCAGAATACTTACTGGCCTCAAATCATCAAAACTCACACAATCTTGTTGTTTCACTATTGGCCTAATTGCGGCTATCTTCCACACCTCAGGCACAACACTATCTATTATACATGTATTTACGATATGCGTAATGTAATCATTTATAATTGGTAATATAAGTAAAATCATTTTTAATGAAATTTCATCTGCCCCAGTTGCATTAGTTTTAATGTTGAGAATGACTTCTCTGACTTTATCGCTACTTACACATGTAAAATGAAAAGGTTCATCATGTACGCCTGCATATTTATTCTGCGAAAAGAAGTTGATAGTACAAGGATTTGCAATTGTAGTGCTTACTTTATCTAGCAAATACTGTCCATAACTATTAGGATCGCAGAGTGTTTCTGGAATGCTCCTTGCTGGCTGATTTTTTACACCAACACGTTTTAAGTTAGCCCATAATTCACTCGTATTATTCATATTATTATTAATTGCAGACTCAAAGAAAGCTTGTTTTTCTCTCCGTATTGCACTTGTTGTATAATTACGTAATTGTTTATAATATTCATATTTTGCGGGAGTTTTATATTTCTTATACTGAGCAAGCGCCTTATCTCTTTTAGCCTGCATTATTTTAATAACATTTGTGAACCATGGACTATATGCCTTACAATATCTCGTTGACTTAATAGGTGCATGAATGTCAAATAATTTTATAATGTTCTCATTTAAAAAGCATACTTTTTCGTTTACATTGTTTATTTGCATAATATTACTCCAAGGCACATTATTACAGTCAACAATAAACCTTTCAGAATCAAATCTGCTAAAATCTCTATATGTAGTAGAAGGTAAAAGAAACAGGAAGTCCAAAGATAAGATGGAAGGACTGTATTACGGAAGACTTGAGGGAAAGGGAACTGAATGAGGACGATACGCAAAACAGAAATGAGTGGAAGAAGAAAATAAAAAATAGCGACCCCTAACGGCTGGGAAAAGCTAAAGAAGAAGATGTTAGTGTCAAGTGCAATTTGCATAGTTTACTAATGAAATAATTTCACTGGAAATATAGGACCTTTTGCAAGAAAATTTATGTATAAGACGCGAGCAGTCACGTGACTTTGCTAACCTTACCAAGCAGATATGTGGGCTCGTGTCAAAATGACAGCTATTAATCCATAATTGATAAATGATCATAATTTTTCATTCAAAATTTCATAATTTTCTTGTTTTATGTGGTTTAATTGTTATCGGGGTGTGGAATATAATCATATAATACCAAAAATTTTGAATGAAAAAATATTACATTTTTCACTTATGGACATAATTAATAGCTGTTATTCTGATACGGTTCACCATATCTGTTTGCCATGGTCAGCATAAGCACATGACTGCTCGCGCCCTACGGAATTTGTACATAAACAGGATTGACGGAAGGTAATGTGCTGGCCACATCTTTTGTATGGTGTTTGTTATAGGTGAATCATCCTTCAATAATTTTTAAATATTTCTCAATCCTAGACCATTTGGATATTAATTTTAATTAAAATTTAAAAATAAAATTTGACGTGTCGAACTGAGCAAATATACATACATGTAAACAAACGTTCACTACTTTTTCTAGCATGGCGACATTATTTTGTTACTACTATAAAAGTACTATGTTTTCAAAATAAATAACGTGATACAGTGTTGAGATCTTTTTGCCAGGGTAACGGTAATGTAAATCAAATTAGCTTCATCGTATCGTCATAATATTGTGTTCGTATCGTTATCAAACAGAATTCGTATCATGATCATATTGTTGTCGCATCGTCTTCGAGTCGTTGATGTAAATTAAGACTTACAACAATAACGACACAACAAACAAAATGACTTTTAGACAAGACAATTGTGCTCATTACCTTCTTTTAAAGATCCTGCAATGTTTTTATTCTGAACATAGAACACTATTGTGTGTACTATTAAAAATGTGTATAGTTCATACGAGAACTAAGCTACTTGTGGAATATTATTTGACGCAATTTGAGAGAGAAACATATATACATCCTGAGAACAGATGTGAAGTTATCTTAAATCCCTAAGCGCGAGATACAAACCCAAAGCGTTTTGTTGACTGACCTTTATGCATTATGCATTAGTAATTATGTTTGTTATAATTTAATAACCGCAAGGATATTCTATTATCTAGTGTACTCTGGAAATTGTGTTATCCGTTCATCATAAACTTGGACTACTACCAATTTTTTTACTATGTCGAGAATACTTCGTCTTTTTTACCTTCCGTCACCTCTAGGTAAGGAAGGTATTGTCTTTGGTCAAAAAATTCGGTGGTGAGTTTTCATTGAATAAGCACGTTTTAGGGTCTTAACAATACGATTTTACTATTTTTACGATGATGTCTGTGTGTGTGTGTGTTCGTATGTGCGTGTATGTGTGTGTGTGTGTGTGTATGTGTGTATGTGTGTGTGTATGTGACCGCAGTTTAATGCACGATATCTCCAATACTAGAATTCCAAAAATTACAATTCTTGCATATTCCTCTTCCGTACAACCATATGCAGACTTGATTAGATTTTGGTTATAATTGGTCAACCGGAAGTATCCTCATTTGAAGATTTTAACAGTTTTTCTTGAAAAACTCAGTTAAATTTTATTATAACTTAAAGAATATATTATTCTCTATACGATTTGATTGCATTTTATATTTCATATTCAACAGATATAGAGTTAAAGAATTATAAAGATTGTAATAATTATAAAATTTCATATATCAGCCAGCTGTGCTCACTTAACCATGGAAACTGCTAATATATTCAGGTAATTCAAATTGACAGATGTCAATATCAATAAAAAGTAAATGTTGAAAGAATAAGGGAAATAACTCTAGTGTTGGGCGTTTCTAGAAAGATATAAGAGAGACGATTACATTGGTTTGAACATGTCATGAGGAGAGATGAGTATATTGGAAGAATGAATAGCTTATAACATAAGTTTGAAGAAACATAGGAAGACCAAATATAATATGAAAGGAGAGAAAAGGAACTGAATGAGGACGACAAACAAAACAAAAATTAGTGGAAGAAGAAAATAAAAAATAGCGACCCCCTAACGAATGGGAAAAACTAAAGAAGAAGATGTTAGTGTCAAGTGCAATGCGAATAGTTTGTTTATGAAATAATTTAACTGGAAATATAGGATATTTTGCAAAAAAAATTATGTGTAGGGCGAGTGCAGTGACGTGACTGTGCTGACTTTGGCAAGCAGATATGTGGACCCGTGTCAAAATGACAGCTATGAATTATATCCATAACTAACAAATGTCGTAATTTTTCATTCAAAATTTCATAATTTTCTTATTTCATGTGGTATATTTATTATCAGGGGTGTGGAATTCAGTTGCCGAGAAAAGGAATCATAAAATACCAAAAAAAAAAAAAATTTTGAATGAAAAATTTTGACATGAGGATGACCCGCAAAATAGAAATGAATGGAAGAAAAAAATAAAAATTAGCGACCCCTAACGAATGGGAAAAGCTAAAGAAGAAGAAAATGTTAGTGTCAAGTGCCATTTGCATGAAATAATATTACTGGAAATTTATAATCTTTTGCAAGACATTTTATGAATGGAATTTGTACATAATACACAGGATTGACGGAAGGTATTGTGCTGGCCACATCAGATTTTTTCAATTGCATCTTATTATATAATGCACCGTCCTGCTGTAATAGTAAAACCTATGAAACTTAGAAGAAAATAAGAAAACGTATAAATTTTAAAATGAACTATAATCGCTTTTTATTTACGGGTATATGTTTGCCTTTTACCGACTTACAGAATTTAGCTTAACACATTTTAACATAACCCTTATTATTTTACAGCCAGTGGTACTCAACTTATGGATCAATGTTAATTTTTTTAAACGGCATTATATATTTTTTATTAACTCAATAAATAGAGAATTTTCTTCTGAATTCAACGATATAATAATAACATACTCTCACATTGCGAAAAATTTGATAAAAATTAATTCAAAGTTAGTATTTATTTCTATTTAATTTATTTAAGTAGGTTGTAAAAACGTTTAATCATTAAAACAAAAGAAAATTAACTGTCATTTTCGTATTGCATTGTTATTCATTATTACCTTTTGTGACCTTTAGGTACGGAAGGTATTGTCTTTGGTCAAAAAATTCAATGATGAGTTTTTAGTGAATAAGTACGTTTTAGTGTCCATATAATACGATTTTACCATTTTTACGATAATGTCTGTATGTATGTATGTATGTATGTATGTATGTATGTGTGTATGTATGTATGTATGTATGTATGTATGTATGTATGTATGTATGTATGTATGTATGTATGTATGTATGTATGTATGTATGTATGTATGTGTGTGTGTGTGTGCCGAAAGTTTCGGATCGCATAACTTCAATACTACGCTTCCAAAAGTTATATTTTTTTCATATTTCTCAAGATTACATCCAGAAGAACAAGCGATTAGATTTTGGTTATAAATGGTCAACCGGAAGTACCCTTATTTGAAGATTTTAACAGTTTTTCTTGAAAAAACGCTGTTAAATATAATATTAAAATATTATATATCTATACGATTTGATCGCATTTTATACTTCATATTCAATAAATATAGAGTTAAAGAATTTTAAAGATATTAAAATTCACTCGAAAACTCATAACTTAACCAGATATGCTAACCATGGAAACTTCTAATATATTCAGATAATACAAATTGACAGATGTCAGTATCAATAGGTGTGTTCAATGAAGTAAGCAGTTCAAGAAAATGCTAGGTAAGCAAACGAGACTTGTTGCTTAGTACACTGAAATATTTGCTAGCTATATGACGAAGAGATATTCACAAATGTCAACGAGAAAGTTATACAGTTGTCAAAAATAACATGTGTATCTCTCATATCCCATTTATTGGTCTGGAAAATTATACAAAATGAATTTATAGGTAGGTACGGTTATTTGCAGATAGTGGAATTAATTTTAAACATTCTTTTAGGTCTAAGAAAATATTTAACAATGTTATGAACATTCATCACAGAAAGCCTTTTTGACAAGTAATTGGTATAAACACACCATAAAATGAGATAGTAACAGTACAAGTTAAATTCATGTATGTAAAATTTGCATTTCCCGCCATTATATTGCATAAGTTAGCAAGACAAGCGAGAAATTTGGCGCTTGGATTGCTTGCGAGCAAATCAAGCAAATGCTAGGCTAGCAAAGTCGTTCAACAAATTTTACTTCCGATTGCTTATTTTCCTGGGGCTTATCGAACGCACGGAAAGATACGGTGAGGATTGAAAGAATAAGGGAAATAACTCGTGTTAAAAGATACAAGAGAGACGATCACATTGGTTAGAACATGTCAAGAGGAGAGAAATGAATAGCTTAGAAATAGAAGGTTGAAGAAAAAGAGGAAGACCAAAGATAAGTTGGAAGGACTGTATTGCGGAAGACTTGCGGGAAAAGGAACTGAATAAAAACTACACGCAAAACAGAAATGAGTGGAGGAAGAAAATAAAAATAGCGGCCCGTCAGTGGCGTAGCCATAGGGGGGGTTTTAGGGGTTAGAACCCCCCCTGTGAGGCCATGGTAGGCCGCTTTTAACACTAATTTAAAAATATACTCGTTTGTTGTTCATATATAATATGATCTGAAGCAAAAAATAATTAATTTTCATACATACATAGATAAAATTACGCGTGTCCCACTTACTGGGTTCGCATAAACCCGAAAACAATAAGAACAACATCAACATCATACAACAAATCCTTACTCTTAAACATATTAAAGTGACTGATTTTCGGTAGCGAAATACCGCATTCGATAATAGTTACGCAACAATCATCCTTCGCCACACATTCCTGTCTAAGCACACTTCTTTCACCCCGGCCACACTCATAATCGCATTCATACATGCTCTTCTTCTCTTCTACCAACCACATCCATCCACTTACACACCGGTCGGCCACGCAATCGAAAACACTCAACTTCACCAAGATATATACGCTTAACAAGCCATTCTCTCCACATGCCCAAACCATTTCAACTGACTCACACCAACTCTCTTAATAACATTGTAATAGAATATTAATTTTCGTAGAAATCTGTTTACACGCAATTATTAGCTACAGTCTGTAGCCTACAGATGCCATTTCGCGCAATGTCCTCGTGAAAATGCCGAGCTTTACCAAAATTTACCGACAGCCGACAGCTAACAGTGAATCTTATGCGCTACGTTCTTGTTCTTAAGTAGAATACCTACGTTAATTTAATTTATTAGTGTTACAACTACAACTTTTCTTGTGTTTATACTGCAGTTTGTATAAACATATTTAGATGAGTGGTTTGAAATTCACTGCATAATTTAGCATTGTTGTTATTTACCTATTGATTAAAAAAAATTGCCTACTAATAAAAATTATATTTATAAAAATATTGTTTTTGTTGATTGTTGTTATTAAGCCTGTTTAACCTCATATTTATTTAAAATTCATTGTCCTAAAACCCCCCCTGTATTTTTTTGCTGGCTACGCCACTGCGGCCCGTAACGAATGGGAAAAGCTAAAGAAGAAGAAGAAGAAGATGTCAGTGTCAAGTGCAATTTGCATAGTTTGTTTATGAAATAATTTTATTGGCAATTTAGAATCTTTTGCAAGAAAATTTATGTATGGATTTTTTTATTTATGCAAGACCCATCAAAATGTATTCTTAGCATGCAATTTATTTGCAGAAAGTTATCCTTATTACGCAAGACCAAATAGTAATTACGCGAAATAAAAAAATAACGAAATTTGGAACATTTCGAAAAAATAATATAACACATAACAATGACATATAAAAATAACTGATAATTTTCTTTTGATTTAATAGATGAATGTTTGCTTAGCCTACTTAAAAATATTTAAAATACTAACATTGAATTAATTTTTATCAAATTTTTCGCAATGTAAGCGTATAATATTATTATATTGTTGAATTCAGAAGAAAATTCGCTATTTAATAAGTAAATAAAAAATATATGATGCCATTTAAAAAAAATATAACATTGATCCATAAGTTGAGAACCACTGGCTCTAAAATAATAATAATAGTTATACCAAAAATGTGTCCGCCTCTATACTTTACAAAATATCTTAATCACTTTTTATGTATCTTTTCATATTCACGAATAAATGACACTGTTCCATTATCTTGATACACCCTGTATATATACAGGGTACATATATATATATATATATATATATATATGTACACTGACGTAGCTATAGGTTTCTTAAGGGGGGGGGGTTCTGGTAGGGTTGGATGAAAAATGTATGGAAAAAAAATATATGCGCCGCAGGGGATTTTTTGAAAATTTTCAAGGTCAAACGTGTTTTAATGCAATGTAAGATAATATAGAGTTCTTTACAATGAAACAAATTTAACAAATTCTTAAAAATTAAAATCCATATTTTATGACGAAAACGCGTATGTATGCTCCAAAAGCGTATAGTTGACACTTCTACTAGACTTTATGATACGAGATGGGAGCATAAGCAATAACTACAAAAACAGAAAATACAATGTTGCATTAAATTAAAATGTTATATTACTGAGTAGTAGCAATATCATTATTCTATTGAACTGTTCAAAATAAAATGTATAATAATTAAATGTTAATTAAATTGCGTTCCTCACAAAATACGGGACAATTGGGCGTCCCGAACAGTACTTTACGGGACGCTCTAATGTTAGCTAAAATAGGGGACAATCCCGTATATACGGGACGCCTGGCAATCGTGTTCCCACCGGCATTGCGGCCCATTTTTGGTTTTCATTTTAAGTAGGTACATAATCCCCCAATTTTGTAAGAAAGTTATATGCAGCTTAATATCAAACGTAGCAAAATACAACCGATGGGGGGGGGGTTTGAACCCCATAAACCCCCCCCATATATACGTCGGTGTATATATATATTGTTTGCAAAAATAAAATCATTGAGTTTATAGGAATTTAACCCTATTTTTTCACAAAAAAAAATGCCAAAATCACTATAAATATTGCATTCCGCGCCCAAATTTTTGTGGAATTTATTGTTTCTAATGGTTTTGCAACTATATGTAGGTATTATCACAATAAAATCCTTGAGTAGTAGGTATTCTAAAATTTTGCCTTTCTTCCCGTGATCAAAATGAAAATCATCCATATTTAACAATGTGTCAAAAGTGCACATTCTAATGATAAGTATTAAAATATTTTATTAATGCATTATTACATACCGAATACTCCTAGTTTGCCTCGTATTTCATCGTAAGTTTCCTTCCTAATATTTTGATTCCTGTTAGTCTTTATGTATTATGAATAGTTTAAAAAGAAGAAAAAGAACAAGTCTCTGGTATTGTTATGTTTAGACATAGTAAATTTAATTTTGCATTTTTCATGTTATATTTAAAAAAATTATATAAAGTCTGTAACTATAATAGTTTAAAAAGAAGAAAAAGAACAAGTCTCTGGTATTGTTATGTTTTAGTAAAAAAAATGTATTTTTCATGTTATATTTAAAAATTTATATAAAGTCTGTAACTATAATAGTTTAAAAAAAGGACAGGTCTCTGGTATTGTTATGTTTAGACATAGTAAATTTAATTTTGTATTTTTCATGTTACATTTAAAAATTTATATAAAGTCTGTAACTATAATTATTGTATGCCGACCTCTACTTGTACGAAGTGTTTCTTCAAACAAGGAAATAAAATTGAATTGAATTGAATTGAATTATGTATTGGATTATATAAATTCTCGTACTCTCTAGCATATTCTATCAATTTTTCCATCCATTTTGCTAAAAATTCAGAAGAATATAGAAAAAAGAGTAAAAAATTAAAAAAATATGTAACCTAAAATATACTGTATATACCTCCTGACGCAATCTAATGCCTGTCAAAAACTGGGAGTTCGGAAATCGTATAACACGTCATAATGCGCATCTGACTTTATCAGACGCAATAACATGTCATAATAAAATACATCAGAACAATTTGAACAGTCCCATAAAGAATAATGAATTAGATTTTCATTTAACACGTATCTGACTATTTGACGCAACAACACTACTTCAGGACAAAACACATCAGTACAATTTGAACATTCCCATAAAGAATAATGGATTAGATTTTCATTTAAGACGTCATAATGCGTGTTATCACGAAACGTCAGCATAATCTGTATACACCTTACTAGTATTTGTGAATCATTGCGGTAATCTATTCAATATGTTAGAACATCATGAATTTTTATTTGAGAGTTATCAACTACACGATGGTTTTATAAGTTTTATGATACATACGAGTACATAAGATTAAATTAATATCCAGATGAGTAACCACTAAAAAAAGAGTTTCCTCTATGTAAAAATATCATTTCTATGATCCCTGTTGCTACCCTAATTTAAAAACTCACTCATGTCGACTACATCAAAATTATTTTGTTTCTCTATAATATCTAAAGCTGAGTTTCTCAACATTTTTTCAGTTCGAAACAGCTTGAAATGTTGAGGTACTTGACCTTTACCTAGTAGGTCTGTATAGAACTGCGTAAGCCAACTTCTACCTGATGGGCATAAATGTTTGATTAATTCAGGATATATCCCATCAGTTCCAGCAATTTCTTTACTTTAAGGGCTTGTATTATCTTGTTAAGTTCAGTATCAATAAAGGGTGAAACTAGGGTGATCAGTTAGCTCCTTATCTATGTTTTTAATTCATGATTTATTTTACCTTCCGTCACCTTTAGGTAAGCAAGGTATTGGGTGATATGAATAAAAATGAGTATATACTTTATTCTCCAAATATTGAAGTAAATACTCCAAGTCGTAAGAATAAAATCAGGAGAATATACTCGTAGCGAGTATAATATACTTCGATGTACAATTTTTGAGGAGTATATGCTCTGTTAAAGTGAGTTACTACTCGATATATTCGGAGTCTGATTCTTAGCAGACTCCAGTTGTAGAATGTAGCTTGAAAAGACAGTTATGGCTGAATTAATGTTCAATTTACGGTCAAAAAAATATTACAAACCCGGAAGAACTACTTGTAGCCGTGATTTTAAAACCATATACAGATTTTCTGAGGATAATGTGCAGTGGTTAACGAATCATTTTCTGAATGAAGAATCAGGAGAAATCCTAAAAATTTTCTTTTTCACAGTACATTTCATTAACATTTTTTATTACATGGAAAAGTGTTTAGTATTCGTCGAGAGTGTATCCCTCAACTGTATGCCGAGATACAAAATCATAATTCAATTCAAAAACTTTCACCTTTCTATCTTATATGGTAAATAACTAATTTATTTCTGCACTAATTTGAATAACGTAATCTCTATTATTTATGATTTTTTTAGGAAATTTAAAAATAATAAAAATACTTTACCTGGTATTTTCCTAAATACTGGATTACTGTCGCCATCCAAAATATCCAATATCTTTCCCAATGCGTACAGGATGATCTTCTTATTGCCAGTTCTATTTACATCGGTTTTTTTCTTGAGTCTAGTTTTCATATTATTAATTTTCTTTAATAATTTCCTACTTGTTATATGAGAGCCAAGATTTGCCTTAATTGTTTTCTAATTGCATCAAGAGCAAGTGATTTTGATTTTCTTGCAGTTGGTGTTTGCGATTTTGAAAATATGGGAAACTCACGCAATATCGTGACAAATGCTATTTGAGACACATTTTTAGTTTCTTCACAATTATTTCATTTCTACTAAACAGCAGAATAGTGTAAAAGCAACTTGTCTAGTACATATCATCTAAAATTGGTTAGACGCGCTTGTTTGTACACACGAGTATATACTCGGTTTACGAGAAGCATTTAATCCTTGTGCACAAACCTTTTTTATTCATATGGTCTGGAGTGTCAACTCCTACTTTATGCTCATACTCAAGAGTATATACTTGGAGTATATACTCTTACTTTATTCATATGACCCATTGTCTTTGGTCAAAAAATTCAATAAGTTTTTAGTAAATAAGCACGTTTTAGGGTCCATATAATACGATTTTACCACTTTTACGATGATGTCTGTATATATGTATATATGTATACAGGATGTTTCCTTTAAAACAACCAGCGCTTTTTTGGGCGAACTAATGACTTTAGAGAAAAACGTTATATACAAAAAATTACCAGGAAAAAGGGCTTAATTTATGAGTAATAATAAATAAAAAATTCAACCAGTGGTTCTCAAACGGTAGAATAAAATTATATTTTTTTAAATGGCAACCTATATAAATTTTTTGTCCATTAGATAGAGAATTTTTTTCTGATTTCAACGATAAAAATATGATATGGGGTTGTATAACAATTATTTCGAGAAAAATGATATTAAAAATCAGAAATAATTCTACAATATTGAAGTAGGCTATGCAATTAGCAACTATTAATACGACTATTGCCTAGGTTACGATAGTATATTACTTTTTATATATAAAATAACTTATATATATATATATATATATATAACGTCAAAATAGCCTACTTACGATATCGGTAGTGGTAAAATTATTTTATATTTGGTTTTAGTTTATTTTAAAATTTCGAAATAAGCTCTTTCATCAATTGTCAAATTACCAAATAAATACTAATAAATTCTGCCGCCCATCAAAAATCGGAAATCGTCCACTAGTGGCCGGTACCGCCCCCGTTGAGAAATCCTAATCTAAAGTGATGAAAATGTTAAATCATAAAATTTCTCATTTATTCCCGCTGTACCGTTGAAGTTAATATCATTAAATTCTCCGCATAATTTGAATTCACTTATTCTGAGCCTGAGCATAATGGAATGTCATGTGACAGTACATGTCTAGCACATCGATGAACAATCTCGTTAAGCACGTAGGGAACAATCACCGCGAGGTTTTACGCCTGGCGACACTGCTGCTGATTTCCTGCTTCAATCAACTGCTTCTAGTCTCGCTCTCTGCTTTATATTTCTTTCTCTTCTTCATAATATCATTTAGCGGTGCAGTCGTGCAGAAAAGCAGGTAGGAACGCAAGCTTCAATACTCGTCAAAAACTCAAATTTCTGAAAATTGAAAGTATGAGTCATACAATATGGTATTCCAATCACAGTATGTACAAGAAAACAAATAATTACACTATACTTGTATAAGGTGGAACAATTTCGGGTTCCTTATATGAAAAACTTTCTTATTATACACGCTACAGAAAATTGATGTAGATCTTTATAGCCCAACTTTTTGAGACAATTTTAATAGGCGCCACAGGAATTTTCTCTCGTCTTTTATTTTTGAGCTACAGGCTAAAACGTGATTTTCATTTATTTTGAAAATACCTCGTATTTTGCTTATTACAAGAGATAAAAAAAAGATTTTTAGATAACTTTTATATGATTTTTACGTAGAATATCATAGTGTAATTGGAATTTTTCAAAATTTAATAATTCTCGAAGTATTACACAAACAATATTTTTTTAAATGGGATCATATGTTGAAAATAATCTCATCTTCTTTATTTTATAAGCTTATCAACGATGTATAACAAGTCTACATTCCTTTGTTTCAAACATGTATAAAGATGAATTATTAATTTATTGGGGGGTAAAAAGTGAAAACTATTCTAAAACAAATGAAATAATTAATTACAGATCATCAATTGTTTATTTCTAATGTTATTTTCTTTATTTATACCCATTTTTCTAATTTATATACTTCAGAAAACATATTGAACCACATTTTTCGAATTGTGTCAAAGCCAGCTATAACACCAATAAATAATAAATTAACTAATCCAGAAATAGTTAACTAAAAATAATTTTGAGAACTTAATATAGATAGATATAGATTCAAAATAAACAAATGATGATCTATAATTGATTTTTCGTTAGTTTTTCAATAATTTTCAATATTTTCACCCCAATTACTTAACAATTCATCTTTTATTCGTATTTAAAACAAAAAAATAATGTAGATTTGTTATACACCGTTGCAATGCTTATAAAATAAGGAAAAAAATTGTGGCTATTTTCAATATATGTTCCCATTTAAAAGAATTAATTACACTACGATATTTTAGGTAGAAACCAGTGGCGCGCGAAATAAATTATAATATCCGTAAATCTCTAAGATATAAAACAATGTTGTTTTTACCTCTCGCTAAGAGAGGATTGCATTCATGCTAAAAATCGCATATCCAGATTTTATTGAATAAGCACGTTTTAAGGTCCCTACAATCCGATTTTAACATTTTTACGATGATGTCTGTGTGTGTGTGTGTGTGTGTGTGTGTGTGTGTGGATGTGTGTGTGTGTGTGTGTGTGTGTGTGTGTGTGTGGGATGTTGGAAGGACGGTTACTCAAAAACTATAAGACTTAAAATTTGTTTAACAACGTATTTCCCAATCGGACATTCATGGGAAGATCTGAAAAGGTTTTGGTAATAATTGGACAACCGGAAGTAGAAGATTCTTGAAAAAAAATCTTCTAAATATTATTTTTTGAAAATTTTTCTTGGTAATATTAAAGAAAATTAAATTCTCTATCTGATACATTTAAATATTTTATTATATATTCCATAGATTTAGAGATAAAAGAAGTATAATATATAAAATAATCTATTGTAATAAATTTGACAGCCGAAAGACTGCCATGAAAAATAGTTGATAATTTAAATTATTTGTAACTGACAGATAAATGTCAGTGTCAGAAATAATGAGTAATGAAAGAAAAATGTACTTGGAGAATCCCTTAGTTCTTGATCTGTGACTATTATGGAGATGACAAGTCTAGGTTGAAGGACTTAAATTTGTTTCAAACATTATGGGACAATGTACACCAGTACTATAGACTAGAGTAACTTTGAATTGCGAAAAAGCTATCAAATTCTTCTCAAGTAAGTTGTAAATATTGACAAAATTACACATCGATATAAGAATAATCGGAGTGCAATCTATCCGTCACTTTATTAAAGGGAATTAGTGTTATTTAGATATAACATGTATGAAAAAGTAAAATGTAAAAGAAGATATGTAAGAATAGATGCACAATCCATATATACATTTTAGACCGCCCAAAATTAATGTTTTTACTAGAAGAATATGAAGAGAAAGTAAACAACGTTGTTCGAATTGAAAATTGCAGTTACCAGCCTAATATTTATATATGGTAAACTCTACTTTGTAATTTATTGTAACATAATTTATGGTAAAATATCTTCATGTTGAGACATGCTATTATTGAATAATAAAGAAGTTTATACGTCATAGATTTATATGAATATATTATTTGTATTTATAAAAATATTCTTTGCTTTATGCATACAGCCAGGTAAAATATACGGCGAGAGGTTATGTGCTGGCCACATCAGATTTTTTTTAATGGTACTCATATCTGATTTTGGTCTCAAAAAAAAATTTTTTTTTCTATTTTCAATGATGTAAATGTTCTATTTAAAAAAATATAACTGTGTTATATCTCGGAAATTTACTAACTTCTTTATTGGGAACATGTTTCTCGATTACTAATGGTTTAGAAGTTATTTGAAAAAGAAAAATAAATACAATTCAGTTTTTCGCCATTATCTAATGCCCTATGAGGATTTTTGGAAAAAAATCTGAGATGACCCCCTATAGGTGCACAAAAAGTTCCATTTAAACGACATTGTATCACTTATTGTTCTCGAGATCCCAATAGTGGCAGCCATAAATGGGATTCAGTGTATATGTTACAGTTAAAGTATACATTTCAGTCAGTGCATACACTGTCTAGTTGATGTATGCTTCCACTAGCTGTTTTAGTGAAAGTATAAATTATTGCGTTGCCCACGCAACATGCCCACCCAAACTGCCCACCCAACAATCTAGGCGTATAAATTTTATAAAAAAAAAAAACAAACATAACCAATACCTAACGCACAGAACTCGGATTTAGGTAGACAGTGACAAAAGGTGTATACACTAACTAGTCAATGAACACATTAACTAGATAAAGTATGTACTATATAAAATAATGTATACTTTCACTAAAACAGCTAGTGGAAGCATACATCAACTAGACAGTGTAAAGTTGATACTTTAACTGTAACATATATACTCTTCAGGCGTGGCCACGGCCCCTTGTGCGCATGCGCCAACTGCATTTGATTCATTATTTGCCTATCACACGCCTATCAACTATGCGCGCTTGCGCTTGTAGACGTGTGTCCGAGCGCTAGGATGGATATAATAAAGTATCAGACATTTTCCACTTATACGAGAGAATTGGTCACACACTACTCACACATGGCCGCATCATGCAGAAGACCAAGCAAGTCATATGTCACAAGTGTAACGTACCCGTAACAGTGAACCATGGTTATAATCGAGTGCCAAAATTGCAACCAACAAAGACTGAAACACAAAATTCCCCGAAATACTAAACTGTCCCATCAAACAATTCAACAATGCAAAATAATGTTATACAATACATGTTGCACATATATATTAAAAACCAGATACCGTTTACCTAATTTATACTGGCGAATCGGAAGTGCAGTAACTAGGGTACCGTAGTTCAGTTAGTAGTACATTTATGTTGTCTGTCGACTAGCTAAGCTATATAGGCAGTGTTGTACAGTCTGAGTTTAAAATAAAAATGCGCAGTGTTTGTTTCGCATAGTTTCCTCCAAATTTGTACTGCGTAGTGTATTCGGCCAAGCGTACTACCTGTCACTTTCTGGTCTAATGCCTTCTCTATCTGCGCAGCGGCGAGTCCATGCGCCAGTACACATTTGGTGAACTGTAAACATAATGTACCGAATACTAGTGACCAAGAAGTCGAAGTACCTGTGTGCACATTTTCTTCAAAATAAAAAAATCTGTTGTGGCCAGCACAATACCTTCCGTCATTCTCGTGTATAATTTATAAATTCCATAATTTTTCTTACAAAAGATTCTAAATTTCCAGTAAAATTATTTCATAAACAAACTATTCAAATTGCACTTGACACTGGCATCTTCTTCTTCTTTAGCTTTTCCCATTCGTTAGGGGTCGCTATTTTTGCATGTCGTTCTCATTCAGTTCCTTTTCTCTCAAATCTTCCGCAATACAGTCCTCCCATCTTATCTTTGGTCTTCCTCAGTTTCTCTAACGTCCTATTACTAAACTATTCATTCTTGTTCCAATATAATTCTTCATTTCTCCTCATGACATGTTCAAACCAATGTAATCGTCTTTCTATAAAGTTGTAACACTAGAGTTATTTTCTTACCGTATCTTTCCGTGTATTCCCCAATATCTACTTCAACATCCTCATATCTGCCACATTAATTTACTTTTTATTGATACTGACATCTGTCAATTTGAATTATATGAATATATTACTAGTTCCCAAGTTTGGCATAGCTGGCTGAATTATAAAATTTAATTTCTTTAAAATTCTTTAACTCTGTATCTATTGAATGTGAAGTATAAATTGTAATCAAATCGTATAGAGAATAATATATTCTTTAAGTTATAATAACGTTAAATGTCAATAAATCAAATTTAACTGTTAAATCTTCAAATGAGACTACTTCCGGTTGACCAATTATAACCAAAATCTAATCAGTTGTTCTTCTGGATGTAAACTTGAGGAATACGTAAAAATTATAATTTTTGGAATCGTGGTATTGAAGTTATGGAATATGGAACTTTTGTCACACACACACACAGACACACATACATACAGACATCATCGTAAAAATGGTAAAATCGTATTATATGGACCCTAAAACGTGCTTTTTCAGTAAAAACTCATCATTGAATTTTTTGACCAAAGACAATACCTTCCTTACCTAAAGGTGACGGAAGGTAAAAAGAGCCATAAATATAAGAAAGTAGTTTTTAGCTCATTTTAATAATATAATAAGACGATTTCCTGTTTGTAATAATCAAGGAATGATTTCTTTGTTGTGCACTGTGCTGGAAATGAGTTGACAACTTACGCTGGTTAAGCAAGTGATCACGTAAAGCTAATTATTATTGTCTGTAACTACAGGATCAAGAACAGAAGTTTACAAATATGACACCATACATTTTGCCAGACATTGGGTAAGTAGTACAACCGCCGAAGGAGATTTTCAATATAACAGGAAAATGAGCCCAATCCAAACTTGAACACAATATTCGAGTTTTTAACGGACATAATAATAATAATACAGCATCAAATTAGTATTTGAGTAGTATAGCAATGAGAGAGCGGGACCAATTTCAAGATGGCGGCTGCTTCAGAGAACAAGATGGCGGCAGCCACAAGATGGCGGATGGTTAGGTCATTGCACTCGCACACCTGGGGATGAGTCACCTGGGGTTAGGATGGTTAGGTCATTGCACTCGCACACCTGGGGATGAGTCACCTGGGGTTAGGTCAATGCACTCGCACACCTGGGGATGAGTCACCTGGGGTTAGGTCATTGCATTCGCACACCTGGGGATGAGTCACCTGGGGTCAATGCACACCTGGGGTTAGGTCATTGCACTCGCACACCTGGGCATGTGGCACGTGTGCAGGTTAGTGCTCTGGTATTTCGCGACATGTGCATTTCTTAGGGCAATACACTTATGTTTTAACACCTGGATAATGAGTCACCTGGGGTATATACCTACCACACGTGCAGGTGTGTAGCGTAAGGGTGAACACGTGCAAGCCATATGAAAAAAAAATGTGCTAATTTGTGACACGTGTAAGGTTGAACACGTGCTAATTTGAACACCTGACTTATTTCTTATATGACGTCATCGAACAAGTTTGAACCTGATCGTACACACATTTGCTTACACATTGAAAATACCTATAATACCACATTTTAATGAAGTAACCCCTTTGAAAAATATTTTTTGCAAATTAAGTAGTAATACCCCGTGTAAGATGTGAGTGATCCTGCAGAAGTGACGTCATCGAACAAGTTCCAACACACAACTTTATCTTAAGTAGGTTCTGACCCCCTCCACCTTTCTTGATTAAGCTATCCTCCAGATTACTTAAATAAGTGTATTGTTACTGCAGTGCACACTAAACTCCAATATTGCGTACTGTTAACATAACAACAGGAACCTCTGATCACAATGTCTTTAAAGTTAAGTGAAGCAGAAAGAAAAAAATTGGAATTTACCATAAATAAAATACTTTTTTTCAAAAAATATAATGAACTTATGAAAAATAACAAAATTAAATATAATAAAATAAACAACGATACTACGATTCAGCCAAAAACTAGGTCTTCATCTACTGATGTAGTCGAAGAGCCCAATGAACTTTAAAACTTGCAAATTTAGATTTAGCCTGCGTTAACCGGCATATGTAGTTGAAAATTCGTGACAAACTGTATTATGCACTTCAATACATTTACGCTCATTAGGGAGTTGCGATTTATTTATATAATTTGTGAGTTTTAATACAAACATTCCAAAAGATCTCCAGCTTCACAAATGCTTGGATAGGGTTGGAGTGGGGGGGGGGGGGGGAAATTTTATGGTATAAAAGCAATGAAATTAGACATTGTTAGTCAGTTCAGATTAAACTACTCAAGGAGTAAAAACTACACAACATGTCTGTTCTCGATATATTGAATGAAGTTGCTCAAGTGAAAGAGCCCATATCCCTGAATGAGCTGAAGAAAGGGAAAAATATAAAGTTATGAATATTCGACGAATGAGTACAACCTACGGCGAGAAAGTAGTCCTCGAATTTGAAAGCAACATTTTATTCTTGGGGGCACGGTTTAATCAGCTAACCAATGAGAACATAGAAGAGGGTATCCAACAAGATAAAGCAGGGAAATTGTACGTGGTTTCCAAGGGAAAAATCGGAAAAGTGGTGGATTTACAATTTGGTTCTCTATAATCGGCAGTAGCAACTACAAAGCGGTGAAATTGGAATATGGTTTATCGGAAAGTGAATTATAGAAACAATTTAATAGATGATATAAATAAACATTTAATAAAACTTAAACGTTTGAAACAAGATATTCATAATTACTAGGTTTTGAAAAATATAATTAAAAATATTAAACAGTTAAATATAAGCCATGAAAGTACAGTTCAAGGAAACCGTCAAAGTGCACTACATGTTTGTGTGGACATTCGCTTACAAAACAGCGAGACAGAGCCCATGGACACAGATAGCTGTTGATAGGGCACACTTTAAATATAAGATTGATAATTTCTATGAACCATTGTTACCACCTATATTAAGAAATAAAATAAACCATGTTCATGTATAAAAAATAAGTATGATATAACAATTTGTAACTATTATTACCGATAATAAAATAATAAAACTGCATTGTTCTTTTAATTATTTGCTTACCTACCTATTTGTTTTGATCCTATGAAAAATAGCTGATAGGAGACGGTAAGTATATGTGGTTGCATAAGAAATAAAACAAGACATATTTTAAATTGAAATTTATTTTTAATCTCATTTCATTACAATTATATTACATAAACTTATTTATTACATTCAATACAATACTTTTTAATGGGGTATACATTCCCGACTTGGTCACCATTGGTATCATCAGCAATTAGAGGGTGATCAGTGCAGTGCCTATAATTCTGGAATTCCTTGTCATTCTGCCATGCCTTGGGAATATAATAAAAATATTAAATGTATCAGATTGAGAATTTAATTATCTTTATTATTTGTAGTAACATAAATTTTCAAAAATAATATTTAGAAAAAAAAAATTTTTTTTAGAAACTACTACTTCCGGTTGTCCAATTGTTACCAGAACCTATTCAACTCTTCCCATTTCTGTTAGATTGAGGATCCCGTAGTTACACAGGTCGTTAGTCTTATAGAATTTGAGATATCATATGTACAACATCCTAACACACACACACACACACATACACAGACATAATTGTAAAAATGTTATAATCGAATTATAGGGACCTAGAAACGTGCTTATTCAATAAAATCTGGATATGCGATTTTTAGCATGAACCGAATACCTCTATTAGCGAGAGGTAAAAATTGGACACAAACTTGCGAGAAATGTCAAACCTGTAAAATCATTTGACACACAAAAGCACCACTCCAAAAATTCCATATTCCTACAGCACGTTTCGACAATATACATATAGAGTTAGTTGGCCCATAGCCCATTTCTAAAGGCTATCGCTACCTACTTACTTGTATCGACAGATTTACACGATGGCCAGAAGCCATCGCCTTTCCAGACATCAAAATTGAAACCATAATGAAAACATTTTTATATCAGAATGGATTTCCAGATTTGGAAAACCTCCAACAGTAACAACAGATCGCGGAGCACAATTCGAATTGTCATTTTTCAGTCAATTTTACACTCACTGACTTCACAAGACTACGTACAACATCTTACCACCCACAAACTAACGGTCTAAATGAACGATTTCATAAACAATTTAAAATAGCATTAAAAACCTCTGATCATCCGAATGAGTGGCATGATAACTATTTCACTGCACTTCGTGGAGGTAGCAAAGTAAAATAAATATACACTTTTATATTAACAACTTTAATCAAAATCCGGCGCTATACACACAAAAATGTCAAGTCAGAAAACAATACAATTATTTATATTGTACATATTGCATATATAAGCAACAACAACTAACAAAATGCATGACGAGAATTTTAAATTTAACACTTCCACTCTTGGAATGCATGAAAAAGTGAAAAACATTTTGATTATTATACTTTCATCCCAATTTTCTCTTATAATTTAATAAATCTAACTCTTGGAAGTGGTTTCGTCAGTACATCCGCTAGTTAATAATTTGTGTTAACAAATTTTACACTAATATCACCTTTCTCGCTTTTCTCCCTGATGAAGTGATATCGTATATACATGTGTTTAGTTCTTTTGTGGAACTCTGGGTTTTTGACAAGTTTTATAGCACTCTGATTATCCACAAAAAGAGTTATTGCTTCGTTACATGGATATGCGATTTCATTCAAAAATCGTTTGAGCCAGACAGCTTCTTTAGTTGCAGTGGCTGCAACCACATATTCGGCTTCCGTCGTGTTCAAATTTTTTGTCGTTCACAACCCCAGATCACAAGTCCGTTTTTATAATTGGAACACATGACCGGAGGTTGATCTTCTGGTCGGGGGGTCACCTGCAAAGTCTGCATCTGACTAACCTATTGGCTTTCCAACGCTTCCGTTGCGAGAATATACTATGCCCAATTCAAGCGTACCTTTTAGGTATCGTAAAATGCGTATTGCGAATTGCCAATGACTGTTATCATAATTACTTAAATGTCGACTTGCTTGGTTGACTGCGAAGGCAATATCAGGGCGACTTACTATAGAAATAAAATTTAAACAGCCTATAAGCTCTCTGTAAGGAATTTTCGGATTAAACTTATTATTTACAGGTGCTGAGTTTAGAGATAAATGAGAGTCACATGGGATACAAAGGGGTTTAGCATTTTACAACACGTTTTATATAAGATGATTGATGAATTTTTATCTTTCCTAGATCCTTATCGTGATCGATTTGCATTCCAACAAACATATGACAGTCACCAGTAGTTATTTCGAATGATTTGCGCAAATTATTAAGTACAACATCCAATACATTTGCATATTTTGAGAAAATCAAACCGTCATCTACGTACAAAGCTAGATATACTATACTGTCATTTATTTGTACTTTGAAAATGCATTTATCGCTCTCACATTCTACAAAATTAAACTTTTTTAAATTTTTCGTTCCAGCAACGCGAGGCTTGCTTTAATCCATACAAAGATTTTATTAATTTACAAGCGACACTACCTGTACTAGCACTTTTCACCTCAAGCCCATCAGGGACTTTCATGTACACTTCCTCTTTTAATTCGCCATTCAGGAAAGCAGTCTTCACGTCGAACTGGCTAAAGTTGAGGTCCTGTTCTGCGGCGATAGCGAGGAGAATTCTGATGGAGTCGTAGCCAGCTACTGGTGAGAAAGTCTCGTGGTAATCACGACCTTCACGTTGCTTGAATCCTCTAGCGCACAGTCGCGCCTTGTAGCGCTCAACGTCTCCTGACGGTAAGCGTTTCAGCTTAAAAACCCATTTGGAGTCAATGAGTTTCTTCCCAGCTGGAAGAGGTACGACATCCCAGGTATGATTGTCTCGATGTGCTGCCAACTCGTCGTTGATTGCAGATTCCCAACGATCTGCATCCGGCGATGTTTTGGCTTCTCGGTAGGTCTGAGGTTCCTGTCACTCGACGAAATTTACATCGTAACGGACCGGACGCCTAATGGTGGCGCGATCCCTTAGTTGTCTTGCATTCTCTGCCGGCTGCGGCGGCTCAATTTCTGGAGGATCCGATGACGCGCTATCTTCGTCGTCATTGTCGTCGTTGACCTTGATCATTAAATGTTGAGCATCATTTACCTGTTGAGATTGGGAAGGAAATCTGAAATCAACAGTATTGTAATTTGTTGTATTCATGTTGTCGTTTTCGTTAAATACGACATTCCGGCTGACAAATATTTGACGTTTCGCAGGGTCAAACAGCTTGTAGTTTGGAGACTCTTGTTCATATCCAATAAGGATTGATTTTCTGGCCTTTGGATAGTATTTTCGACGTTGAGACTTTGGAATATTTGCATACGCCGTACATCCAAACGTTCTTATGTGACTAATGTTTGGCTTTTTCTTGAACCAAACTTTGTATGGAGTCGAATTTATCATCTGTGTTGTGGCTGTACGATTAAGAACATACACGGCGGTGTTCACCGCCTCTGCCCACAGGAAACGTGGAAGATTTTTGGCTTCTAGCATAGCGGTGGCAGAATCCATGACTGTCCTGTTTTCTCTTTCTGAACGCCCATTTTGCTCGGGCGTGTAAGGTGCAGACGTCTCCATGTCGATGTCGTATTGACTGCAAAAGGGCCTTCATGGTTGAATTTATATACTCTGTGCCGTTGTCCACACGAATAGATTTCATGTGGCGACCAAACTTGTTGTTTACAAGCTCTGCAAATTCTTTGAACTTTTCTGAAACAGCAGACTTATGTTTGAGGAAATATACATGCCTGAAACCAGATGCTTCATCTTTGAATATAACATAAAATTTAGATCCACCAAGCGAAGGGGTTTGCATCGGACCTCCAACGTCGCTGTGAAACTTCTCACCCGGCTCCATATTTGCTTTTTCTTCTTTTCTTGAAAAAGGAAAGCGATGAAATTTGCCCATCTGACACGGCTCGCAGAAGAAATCGTTGGTAGATTTAATTTTTGCACCTGTCACCAAACCTTTGGTGAACGTTTCTAGCAGCGATTTCTTGTTGAGATGACCAAGTCGATTGTGCCATACTTGTAAAGAACTAGTCGCAGACTGGGCTTCCATCTTCATGGTAGGTATTAGGTAAAGTCTGTAAAGTTGATTACCTTGTTTCTTTCCCTGCACTAGAAGCTCACTGTGATTGAAAATCTTCATCGATTCTTTAGAGAAAATTATGTCAATTTTTTTCTCTGTACATACGCCAATTGACAGGAGATTCTTTTTGTACGTCCTCGAGATTTACCTCCAACTATTTTCCATTGACGTAGCTTCTAACAGGTACGACACCTTTTCTTTTTGCTTCTCTCTCTCCGTTGTCACCAACCAGGACAGTTGTGTCACTGACGGTTAAGAAAGACGAGAACCACTCCCGATGATGTGTGATATGCATGGTGCACGCACTGTCAGCAAAGAATACATCGTCTGTCCGTTTATTCATGATCTCTTGATCGATAACGCAGGATACTTGTTTACTGAAGGATAGGCTTGTCTCATTCTCACCCGGATTTGAAGTGATGAGGGCAGTGACGTTTTTCTTGTCGTCCTCTTTTCTATCTCTTTTGAGTTTCCGGCACTCCTTCTTCACGTGACCTCGCTTGTGACAGTAGGAGCACTCTGGTTGTTTCTTTTTAGTTCCCCCAGGCTTCTGCTCATCTTTCGATTTGCTGCTCCTATGGTCGGCGAAGGATGTAGTGGAGAATGCCAACGCCATGTCATCCATGTTTGACATGTACGATTCCTTCTTTATGAGACGTTCGCGGAGAGTTTGTAGCTTTTGGTCATTTATTGATACGCTATCCCAGGCAGTGATAAGGGCACTGAATTTTGATGGCAAACCACCAAGAATTTTTGCCATGATGGCAGTGTCTGACACTTTTTCACCCAAATCTATTAGTTGACGCGTTGCGTTTTCAACTTTTGCCATAAAGTGCGATACGGATTCATTCGACCCCATTTTTAATTCATGAAACCTTTGCAGCAATATTAATATATTTGATGCAGATTTTTATTCGTGAATTTCCAAGAGTTTGTTCCACATTTCCTCAGCTGTTTTACATGTTAAAAGATACTGGAGCTGCGAGTACTCCATGGTGGTCGAGATTGTGCACATAGCGATTGCATTGTTCTTTTCCCACGTCGGATGCTGTGCATCACCGGCGTCCGGTTCAGCTACTGTAACATCAACGTAACCTTTAACACCTAGTGCGATTAAAACAGTATTAATGTGGAATTTCCAGACTTGAAAGTTAATGCCGTCGAATTTGACGATTTGTTTCGCAAACGACAAGTCGGCCATGTTCGGATACACTAAACTGTCAAATAATACTTGCCACGAATTTTGATTTTTAATACACTGATTTATTTCACTTACGACCAGGAACGTCCTGGATCCATAACCTGTTGCACTACACTTCGTGGAGGTAGCAAAGTAAAATAAATATACATTTTTATATGTAACAACTTTAATCAAAATCCGGCGCTATACACACAAAAATGTCGTCAGAAAACAATACAATTATTTATATTGTACATATTGCATATCAAAGCAACAACAACTAACAAAATGCATGACGAGAAATTTAAATTTAACAATAACTAACCTTTCGTACTATTAGGAATTAATAACTGATTTTAAAGAATCCTTAGAATTTACCTGCGCCGAACTTGTTTATGGCACACAGTTGTGATTACTCGACGGATGAACGTTGGTTGTTCAGTTCTTGTAGTCGTCCGAATTCTGATACGCAATGCTCGAGGGAATAATCTGAAGACACGGTGAACGTAATATTCCCCGGCCAGATCTTCCCCAGGTTTACTACCGAACACCAAGTCGCATAGTAAGCGCAACTCAAGCCCAAATAAGATGTTCGCAGGGGTTTGCCCTGTTGTTTCCTGCACGAATGAACGATAAGCCATCAAGAACA
Source organism: Harpalus rufipes (assembly GCA_951394225.1). Lineage (NCBI taxonomy): Eukaryota > Metazoa > Arthropoda > Insecta > Coleoptera > Carabidae > Harpalus > Harpalus rufipes. Next base: position 56,769,516 of record OX596274.1, read on the forward strand.
GATGAAGATGTCAGATCCAGTCTCTTTAGTATTTGGAGACTACCTTCGACAAATGTCGGTTGATCGTTCTGTTCATTCGTTCAACGATGCGATCGGACTGCGGATGTAATGCAGTTGTTCTTGTTTTATTGATCCCTAATATCTTACAGATTTTGATATCGTATTCATGTAGTCTCTCAATGCATCTGGCTACTTGACCTTCTAGATTATGGAATTGTAGTAGTCATTTTAAAGCAGCATTGTCAGTTCTTATCACAAATATCTTCTTCCGTGTAAGAATCTGTATAATTGATCAACGAATTTCACGACTGCCATGAATTCTTGTGAATTCATTTGCATGTTTTTTATGCATCTTTTTGAAGTTACTTAGATGTAATCGAAGCTGCTCGTCTGAGCACTATTCATTTCCGGTTGGTTTTCCTCTTCCTCTACCTCTGGAATTTTATCCTAGATTTCTTCTTTAATATCTTGCTGAACACGATCTCTTTCTCTCTCGCGTTCTCTTTCTTTCTTCCTTTATAACAGCGAAATTTATTTTTTCTAGCAAACACTTGGCTTGTAACTCGTCGCACCTTCTCATCTAGCTCCCCGGTATTTTCTTTTCTCTCAGCATCAGTATTTTGCACTCGCGATTGATTATGTGAAGCTTGTTTGACAGTTTTATGATCTGATACATATGAGTGCGACAACCATAGTTTTTGGGTGGCCTAATTGCTGTGCTTGCTGAGTATTGCTGTCTCGAACTCCATAGATGAGTGTTTCAGTTTTTCTAGAAGACTCCAAACCTTGTTGGAGTATGCTCCAGAATTTCAGAATTCTCCTTTATTCTTCCAGAATTCGTCTCCATTTCCTCTTCCAATTTCTGTTCCAGAATTCCATAATTTTCCTCTACTCTTTTAAATATTTCTTCATTTCCTGTTCCAATTTCTGCTCAAGAATTCCAGAGTCTTCTTCGGTTTTTCTAGAACTCTCATTCAATTCACGTTCCATCGTTTTAGAATGTTGTATTAATTCTTCTTCCAGTGCTCCGGAATTTTCCTCCGGTCTTCTAGAACTTTCATGCAATTCCCTTTCCAGTGTTTTGGAATGTTCCTTTAATTCTTCTTGCAGTGCTCCCGAATTGTCCTCCGCTTTTATAGAACTTTCCTCTAATCTCCACTCAACTTCTTCTAATATTTGATTTAATTCTTTTAGTGTTCTGGATTGTTCTATTAAAAGTTTACAAATGTCGGATGCGTCATGCATAATTTCGAATAAGTAATGTTCAGGATTTTCACCAGCATCAATTAATGCTTACCGCAGACGAGACTTTAGAACGGTTTTGATTCCTGTTATTTCTAAATCTCGTTCTTCCAGTTCTGTCTTAAGATCACTTACTTTCAATTCATTTAATTTTTATAGTTTAATCATTTTATTTATTTTTATTTACAATTCATAGCTTATTAACCCCACATCTGACACCAATTGTAACGTTTGTTTATTTGTGTGAGGTGTAAAAATCAGAGAACTATTGTTAATTATAATAAAAGTTTATTAAACGATCAATAATTAGGATAAAGATAATAAAAATAACTGACACTTATGATTAGACAATTATAAACACTAATTTCAGAATATTATTAAATTCTTAAACATTAATTTTATTTATTTAAACAATGTTTATTTCACTACATTTATTTATATAACTATATTTATTTATGTTCGCAACTCGTAGACTATTGAGTTATATCACCAACTATTCATTTCACGATGCTTACCTATATGAGAATGCCCGACTGGCTTCCCTGATATATATAGTCCGGCGTCGTTTTACTGGAATGTTGTCCGCTTTTATATCGAATACAAAGGTTCCGGCGATCGGAAGTAATAAAACAGGTCGAGACGTGTTTGTTTACCCCGCCGATGCTCGCGACACTTACAATATATTTTATGGGAATTTAACCGTACTTTTTTCATGAAAAATCACTATAAATATTGGGTTTGCGCCCTAATTTTTGTGAAATTTAGCGTTTTGCAACTATATATAACAATCAAAATAAAACTCATGAGGGGTGGGTATTTTAGATATTAGCCTAAATTAATTTCAATGCTCGTAGTAAATAACGCTCCTGACCAAGATAGAAACAGTGCATAATTTATTTGTTTTCGAGCCTGCTTTTCTATTTACTTATAAATGTATGTACGTAGGTATATCAGGCTTGAAAACTATTATACGACAATTATTATTATTATATATATATATATATATATATATATATATATATATATTATTCGTAGTCAAATAAGAGTAATCTTAGAATGTTACTGCATATTTTTTTTATTTTTTTGATACTATCTTATTATAAATATTAAAGAACATGTTAGTTATACGTGTATGTCATTCATGTTCTTTATTTTAATTTCTATAGATTTAGAAATAAAAAATCTATTAAATATTGTTTTTAAAAACCCTGCATCCTACATAACTCCCAGGGCACTAGTTGATATATTCAAATGATAATCAAGTAGAGTTTACATATTTGGATCGTGAAATTAAATAATTTGGTATATATTAAGTACATTACTTATTTTTTTTAAAACATTTACTACAAAAATATAATTGAAATAAAATCTTTGAACAATGTACGCCAACTAATGTATGTATATATTGTTTAGAATGAATGGTTAGTAAGACACTTTCATTTAAATAGTCTGGATATCATTATTTATCTTCTTTTTTCGGAGGATTTTTATTGTCTGCTCAGTATGCAAGGTACACAAATTAATATGGTTGGAAAGCCGTCTAATTTCACGGCGACTTCGTGCATCCCGGCAGAATACCAAGCCGGTGGGTTGATTAAGACACCGCAGACAGAGGCCGTGCAGCCGTCGATCCCTCGATCACTTTAAAATTGACGGCTTCATTATGAGCCAACAACCAACACTTACATCTATCTGACATGAGAATCGAACCAACTTGCCCTTTCTGATATCTGAGCAGAATTTTAATCCTTACATTATAAAATTAAATTGATATTTCTTAGTAGTACACCCGGCATTCGATGTCTGAAAAGTTGGTTTAATCCACAAGAGGTTTTACATATAAAAAATGTTTAAATAAATATTTCATTTTATTATACTTTGTGTGTAATTCATGAGCTCTACAGAATTAATTATTAAGTGTGCATACGGAGTGTTAAGAAAGGGTAAAAAAATTGAGGGTATATACATTTCAATGTGCCGATTCTCAATAAAAAATATTTTTCCAAAATTCGGAAAATGATTCCTTAGTTTTCATTTAATTCTTTTTTACTGGATAATGAATTATGTAAACACGTAACAGTCGTTGAATAGGAAATAATTACGAATTCATTTATTTCCTATTCAACGTCTGCTACGTGACTAAGTATTTATTTATTTTTAATAAAAATGTCATGTCTGTATTGGCGCTTTAAAAAAAGATTAAATGAAAAATTATGAAATAATTATCCGAATTTTAGAATTTCTATTTTATTAGACTATTGCAATGAGCAAGAAAAATATTTTTTTCCAGTTCTCAAAATACGGGATACAACTTATTTTAAATGGGAACGTATGTTTTTTATTTGCTTATTAGATTCAGTATTTTTCTGAATTCAACGATGTAAACGTGTCATGCCCACTGAAATGTATTATTGACAGGAATGCGCATACTTATTATGATAGTAAAGGTCTGTTGAATGCTGGCCGCAGGAGAATTCGGCGAACATCAGGATAATTTGTGAGGACGAATATTATTTCGTCTAGTGCGCTCCGTTTAGTGGCCGTAGTTGTGTGGTATTCCCCTCTCATTGTATCTCATTGAAGATATGGAGAAATTAACTACTTGAAGTTGATTTTAAATTATATATTCCTTAGAAAATGTATGTACTGGTTAAAATAGATTTAAATTAGTAGCAAAATGATTCATTGTTGCATTCTGAAAAAGTGCCTTAATATTTGTTTTGATACTTGTCAGTCCTTCTTTGTTTGCTATAATACGAAAATTTCTTTCTATAAAATGCACAATTTTATATACTATGTCGGATGCATATAATCAGAGCTGAGCAGTAATTAATTACTTTGGGTAATTAATTACTAATTAAATTACTTTTTCCAAAATTGTAATTTGTAATTAATTACTTAATAAAAAAAGTAATTATATTCAATTACTTTCGAAAATTTGAAAAAATAATGTAACGACAGGTTACAAGTGCAACTTGTATTGCGTCTTTGGAACGTACGACGTACTTTGGACTTTTACTTGAGTTATAAATTTATTATTTTTTCTGAATCCTAATAGTAATAATATACTTTTCAATGAATTTGCAATGTCTTGATACAGGATTTCTTATAAATCACTATAAAGTATTTTTAATAACCATATGTCTATATATATATATGCATATATACAGGATGAGTTTGGGATGAGGCCCACACTTTCAACATATTTATTATAAAAAAATCTGATGTGGCCAGCACATAACCTCTCGCCGTATATTTTACCTGGCTGTATGCATAAAGCAAAGAATATTTTTATAAATACAAATAATATATTCATATAAATCTATGACGTATAAACTTCTTTATTATTCAATAATAGCATGTCTCAACATAAAGATATTTTACCATAAATTATGTTACAATAAATTACAAAGTAGAGTTTACCATATATAAATATTAGGCTGGTAACAGCAATTTTCAATTCGAACAACCTTGTTTACTCTAACTTCATATTCTTCTAGTAAAAACATTAATTTTGGGCGGTCTAAAATGTATATATCTGGATTGTGCATCTATTCTTACATATCTTCTTTTACATTTTATTTTTTCATACTTGTTATATCTAAATAACACTAATTTCCTTTAATAAAGTGACGGATAGATTGCACTCCGATTATTCTTATATTGATGTGTAATTTTGTCAATATTTACAACTTACTTGAGAAGAATTTGATAGCTTTTTTGCAATTCAAAGTTACTCTAGTCTACAGTGCTGGTGTACATTGTCCCATAATGTTTGAAACAAATTTAAGTCCTTCAACCTAGACTTGTCATCTCCATAATAGAGACAGATCAAGAATTAAGGGATTCTCCAAGTAAATTTTTCTTTCGTTACTCATTATTTCTGACACTGACATTTATCTGTCACAAATAATTAAAATTTTCAACTATTTTTCATGGCATCCTTTCGGTTGTAAAATTAATTACAACAGTTTATTTTATATATTATATTCCTTTTATCTCTAAATCTATAGAATATATATAAAAATATTTAAATTTATCAGAAAGAGAATTTATTTTTCTTTAATATTATCAAGAAAAATTTTCAAAAAATAATATTTAGAAGATTTTTTTTCAAGAATCTTCTACTTCCGGTTGTCCAATTGTTACCAAAACCTTTTCAGATCTTCCCATGAATGTCCGATTGGGAAATACGTAGTTAAACAAATTTAAAGTCTTATAGTTTTTGAGTAACCGTCCTTCCAACATCCTACATACATACACACACACACACACACACACATACATCCACACACACACACACACACACACACACACACACACAGACATCATCGTAAAAATGTTAAAATCGGATTGTAGGGACCTTAAAACGTGCTTATACAATAAAATCTGGATATGCGATTTTTAGCATGAATGCAATACCTCTCTTAGCGAGAGGTAAAAAGATAAAAAATATTTTTACTTAAATATACTATTTGATGGCAAATGTAGATATTTTTTATAAAGTCAGGTTTGCGAGAATCGGCTATCAACTTAAATAGCAACAAATAAATAGCAACCCATAGTTATTTTATTAAAATATAAATTGCCATTTTTTTTCTTTTCAACAATGTAAAAGTTTGTACATCAAAAATATGAAAAAAAATCGATAAAATGATATAAGGTTTGTTCCAACATACAATCAAATCAGTACGGAACTGTCCGAAGTATGCGCAGTATTAAAATGGCGTTCTCATTTGAATATTGCGCATGCGTCGGACAGTTTCGTACTGACTTGATTGTATCTTGGAACAAACCTGTTATTGAAAAATATTTCTTGTTTCCTATTGTTCTATTTTGTTTATTTTCACATAGCCACCTAGAATATTTAAATGAAAATAATATCTGTTATTGTTCAATTCTTATTTTTCTCGATTTTTTTTTCATATTTTTGATATACAAACTTTTACCTCGTTGAAAAGAGAAAAAATCGGTTGTGGCCAGCACAATACCTTCCGTCAATCCTGTACATAATGTATAAATTCCATACATTATTTTTCTTGCAAAAGATTCGAAATTTCCAATAAACTTATTTCATAAACAAACTATTCAAATTGCACTTGACACTGACATCTTATTCTTCTTTAGCTTTTCCCATTCGTTAGGGTTCACTATTTTTGCGTGTCGTTCTCATTCAGGTCCTTTTCTCTCAAGTCTTCTACAATACAGTCCATCCATCTTATTTTGGTCTTCCTCTGTTCCTTCAACCTCCTATTAGAAAACTATTCAATCTTGTTCCAATATAATTCTTCATTTTTCCTCATGATATGTTTAAACCAATGTAATCGTCTTTCTTGTATCTTTGTAGAAAATTGTAACACTAGAGTTATTTTCTTACCGTATCTTTCCGCGTGTTCCCCTACATCTATTTCAACATCCTCATCTCTGCCACATTTTTATTGATACTGACATCTGTCAATTTGAATTATATGAATATAGTAGTAGTTTCCATGTTTAACATAGCTGGCTGAATTATAAAATTTAATTTCTTTAAAATTCTTTAACTATGTATCTATTGAATATGAAGTATAAAATGTAATCAAATCGTATAGAGAATAATATATTCTTTAAGTTATAATAATATTAAATGACAATAAATCAAATTTAACTGTTAAATCTTCAAATGAGGCTACTTCCGGTTCACCAATTATAACCAAAATCTAATCACTTGTTCTTCTGGATGTAAATTTGAGGAATACGAAACAAATATAATTTTTGGAATCGTGGTATTGCAGTTATGGGAACCGAAACTTTTGTTACACACACACAGACACACACACACACACACACACAGGCACACATACATACATACAGACATCATCGTAAAAATGGCAAAATCGTATTATAGGGACCCTAAAACATGTTTATTCATTAAAAACTTATCATTGAATTTTTTGACCAAAGACAATACCTTCCTTACCGAAAGGTGACGGAAGGTAAAAATGGCGGTTTATATTTTAGTAAAATAATTATAGGTTGCTAATTAAAAATACGAGTTGATAGTCGTATTTTGTAAACCTGACTTTATAAAAAATATCTACATCTACCAACAAATAGTATATTTGAGTGTAGTGTAAAAAATAAGAGAAATATTATTAATTAAAGTAATACGTTTATTAGATGATATGTAATTAAGACAAATATTAAAAAGATAATAAAAGTAACTAACACTATGATTATATAATTATAAACACTAATTTAGGACTAAGAATATTATTAACTGCTTAAACACTAAGATTATTTATTTAACCAATATTTATATCACTACATTTATTTATGTTAACAACTCGTAGAATGATTATTTATATCACCCCTTGTTCATTGCTCGTTGATTCTATATCACAGACTATATCTCCGCTGCCGTTCAGAAGGTATTTATACAGCCCAGCGCCCTTCTAGAACCTTCCGACGCCACAGTGATACCGAGCACAATAGATTTAGGTCAACGGTGTAATTAACACGTCTAACTGTTCCGCCGCCGGGGTTACGTCATCGCTCGGGAACATTCCACCAGTACCAGTAGCGGCGCCCGAACATTCTTCAGTCAGTGGCGCACGTTACACTGCCCCTCATTAAGACTGTTTCGTCCCGGAATAGTTCTTGATGACGAAATCTGCATGTATTACCCTTGGTACATTTAAAAGTCTTGAAGAAGTGACAGTCGATGGTCCGCTGGAGTTCTTCTTTATGTCCGTTAAGGTTAAAGCTGCAGACGAGAATTTCAATACCGGTATAGCGGAAGAGGATCTCTAATATGATCCTAACAACCCTCCAATCCAAACCATCTAGTCCACAGCCTAACTTCGGTACTGATAGTTTCAAAATGTCATTCTCTAGCAGATGATCCTTCAAATCACACAGTGATCTCCATAGACTGCGATACGACGGCTTCTGGTACGAGCGTGGTTTTGTAACCAGTTAGTATATATACCGCTGATATTATGTATTGCTATCCCTCAGTCGCAGCGTTTTCCCGGCGGATGGACCTTGGTTAGCCAGTTCTTGTAGTCGTCCAAATTTCGTCTTAAAGACAAAACAAAAGTCGGTTCCTGAGCTATGATCCGACGAACCGTTGCTCCATGCTGGTCTTCATGGCAGTCACCAGCGAAAGGGGCTAGCCGATTGGAGTGTATTACTCTCGGCTTTCCTGATGGTGTATTTCTAATCCTGTACATCACGTCGTTTATTTTCTTAACGACCTCATATGGACCTTCCCAACTTCTTTGCAGCTTTGGTGATAAACCTCGGTGCCTTTGTGGATTGTACAGCCACACTAAATCCCCAGGTTGGTATCCACCTTTTTCTGCCTTGATGTCATACTGGTCCTTCATTCGGTCGCTGGCAGCCTGAATGTTTGTGTGGACTTGTTCATGAATGTCGTCCTTTCTTCTCCGTAAGTCCGTTACGTAATCTTCTCCGGCCAGATCTTCCCCAAGTTTACTGCCGAACACCAAGTCACATGGCAGGCGAAACTCACGCCCGAATAAGGTGTTCGCAGGAGTTTGCCCTGTGGTTTCATGCACGGATGAACGATAAGCCATCAGGAACAGATGAAGATGTCGATCCCAGTCTCTTTCGTGGTTGGACACTACCTTCGACAAGTATCGGTTGATCGTTCTGTTAATTCGTTCAACCATGCCATCGGACTGCGGATGTAATGCAGTTGTCCTCGTTTTATTAATTCCTAATATCTTACAGATATTTTGGAAAACGGCAGACTCGAAATTTCTTCCCTGGTCGGAGTGAAGTTCACGTGGTACACCAAACCGGCATACACACTCTTTAACTAAGGTTTCGGCGACCGTCGTGGCTTCCTGGTTGGGTAATGGATAGGCTTCAACCCATTTGGTGAAGTAGTCCATGACAACCACGATGCATTTATTTCCGTCTTCGCTTTCTGGAAATGGCCCGGCCACATCAATCGCAATGCGCTCAAATGGACTACCCAGGATATATTGACGCATTGGAGCTTTTCGCCGTTTATGTGGACCGTTGCTTCCAGCGCAAACCACACATTTCTTGCACCAGTCTTTAACGTCTTCCTTGCAGTTAACCCAGTAATATCGCTGGCGCAATCTTTCTAATGTTTTGTTGACTCCAAAATGGCCTCCTCCAGATTCGTCATGGATCTCTTTCAACTCGTCTGGTATTCTATTCTTAGGAATAACCAACTGAGTTCTTTTCTCAGTCCCATCGGTATTTTCCACCTAACGTTTAACATAGAGTCCCATTGCGCCCAGTACGGTTTTACACTCTGTGAGTGTGGTGCAACTTCTTCCCATCTTGGTTTGGCTCTTTCCACTCCAGTATTATTTTCGAAGTCGGGTCATTTTCTTGGTTCTTGCGTAATCCATCAGCTGCCAACTATCGTCGACTACTGTTATTCTGGCGACGGTGGAATGCTTCTCTTCCACTCGACTACAATGCTTGCATTCATCTTGGCATTGCCTTCTGGACGATGCGTCGGCATTACTTCCCTTTCTTTCTAGTTCCTTTCTCTGTTCCTCTGTGTGTCTTCCACGCGTCTTAAGTCTTCTTGAAGGCATCGGCACTGCTTTCCTTTCTTTCAATTTCCTTTGTCGTTCGTCCTGTATGGCATCCGTTTCCTTTTGCGGTTTTCAGTAAAGTCTTTGCGTATGATCTAGTTCACCATTTTTTCTTTCTGTCAGCAAACACTTTACTTGCAATTCGTCGTAATCTCTCATCCAGATCTTCAGTATTTTCATTTCTCTCAGTCTCATTATCTCGCACTCGCGATTGATGTCGTGAAACTTGTTTGGCAGCTTCATGTTCTAATGCATATGACAGTGCGTCTATCAAACATTTTCGGTCGGTATTTATACAGCCCAGCGTCCTTCTAGAAGCCTTCGACGCCACAGTGATACCGAGCACAATAGATTTAGGACAACGGTGTAATTAACACGTCTAGCCGTTCCGCCAAAAGGAGTAGTGCAAAACTTTAAATGAACGGTGCATTTTAGCGCAAAATGAGTACTTTTGTATAGTCTACAATTTTTTTATAAAAGAATTACAGGAACGGGCTGCGTTAAGTAGGCCCCCTTCAAATGCATATTGTAATAAAATTACAACATAAGTAGTGCAAAACTATAAGTTTACGGTGCATTATAGCGTAAAATGAGTGCATTTGGATGATCTAAACCAGTGTTGCCCAACCTACGGCCCGCGGGCCCGACCCGGCCCGCGGGCCCGACCCGGCCCGCGAAGAAGCTCAGTCCGGCCCGCGAGCTCCTACTCGGATATAGGTAAAGTAGTGGCCATTTACCGCGTATTTTTTAAATTTATTTAAAATATTGCACATATTGTTTTTTCTAAAGAACATATAAAAAAACAAGATATTTTATTTTAAAATATACAATTAGAACTAATAGAATTACAATGCCAAACACCATTACAAGATCTTTTTCGTGAGAAATCTTTACCAGATTTTTATGCAACGTTAGACTCTTATCCGAATTTGAGGAAACTTGGAAAGAAAATGACGACGGCGTTTGCAAGTATGTACATTTGTGAACAAACATTTTCTACTTTAAAAAAAGCTAAACCAGCGTCTCGCGCTCGGCTTTCAGATGATCACCTGCATTCCATATTAAGGATTAACGTTACTCAACTTGAACCATATATTGAAAAATTAGTTTCTGAAAAGCAACATCAAACTTCACATAAATAAATCGTTAGTACAGATTCTTTTTTAAAATTTTAACCCAATGATTTCGTTTAATTCAGGTATCAGCAGTCTTTTAAATGTATTCAAATTTCAAGTTGGTTAAAAAACATGTAGATATCCTTATAAAAAATTAAAAAAAGATCTTAACGTCTTAAACTTTGATCTCCCTGATCTAACATGTGATTTAAGAGGATTGTATATCTTAGCCGCACCGTTGATTCAAAAACGCAACATTTCATTAAATTTACGAATATTTTGAAAAAAAAATGAATCAGCACAAAAATATTCGTGAATTCATTTAAAATGTTGCGCTTTTTAATCAAAGGTGCCGCTAAAATATACAATTATAAAGAATCCGGCCCGCGAAATCCTATGTCATGTTGAATCCGGCCCGCGGACAAAAAAGGTTAGGCACCACTGGTCTAAACATTTCTATAAAAATATGATAGGGGGGGGGGTACTTTAAGTTAGCCCCTCCGAACAGTGTTGCCAACCGTACGATAATTATCGTACATGTACGATATTTTGGTCATTTGTACGATGTACGATAGTCACGTCATTATCGTACGCAATTGTACGATAATTTTGCCATCCAGAAATTTTCTTTTTATGTTAAACAACAAAACCAAATTTTAATATTTTCTTGTATTTTGCTGCGTAGTTTTTTCGTTTTAAGGTTTTATGTATGTCGTGTATCAACTCGGAGCTTCGTACAGTTTCGTGAATTCATAGTTCGTTACCATGGCAACTTGTTTACTTGGGACGCCGTTAGGTTAGGTTAGATAGTCAGTGGGCAAGACGCGCTTTGTTGTGATCCCCCATGGTGTAGACGTAGATTGTGGATATTTGGGAATTGTGTACTTTTATAATTACTACCATCGTAATATTTCTTTATGGTAAAGACCCGTTCCTTATTCGAATAATCATTATTAATTAATTTACTTATTACAAAAAAATGACATTAATAAAATAATATTGTTTTTTATGTCATAAGTTTGCTACTAATCGAAGGAACTTTTTAAATTTCTTTTTAAAATTATGAATAAAACATTTAAAAAGTTTCGTATGCAACTCTGTAAAACTTTGTAGTCTACAGTTTTTGCCGAAAAATGAACAGGAAATTGCACATAATTAAAATCCCACCATCCTGTATATTTCATATACATGTGTACGATAATTTTGCGGCAAATACGATAATTTTGAACCTATTGTACGATAATTTGTTTCTTTTGGGTTGGCAACACTGCCTCCGAACGACATATTGCAATATGAATAGTGTATTTAAATTGACGGTGCATTTTAGTGCAAAATGAGTCCATTTGAATAAAGCATACAAAGTTCAGATTTTTTTATAAGGGCGGGAGGGCAAGTTAACCGACCCATTATACTTTTTTAAATATTTCACAAACTTACTAAAATTAGTTGATTTAAAAAAAAGCATATTTAAGATGACCTCTAAAAGGTAAATAAAGAATCTCATTTAATCGAAGTCGTAATTCTGCAAGTGCATCACTGTAGTGTAAATGCGTACGCGCGTAATATAACATGCACTCACAAAAATTGTGAAAACTCGACGATAAGATAGGCTGGTTTCGGCGTGGCGCGCAATGAAAATCACTAGGCTCATGGCACTAAAAGCCTTACTATCTCCTCTAAATACGGAAAAAGTCTGTATGCAGAAATCGAAAAATGGTGCAAACAGACAATACTGCTCCTACACTGCCACGTGTGCAATACTTGACTTCCCATTCGCAAAGAGTTTTAAGTTGTAATAAAATTTTATACACCTTCGATTCTTCGGCAAAATTATAAATCATTTTATTTAGCTTAAATTCCACTAATAGTAGCACAAGACTTTAATTAGGGCACCTGAGCATGGCCACAAGACTACCGTTGCGTTTCGCGGCAACACAGCAAAAGCCCCAAATTTTGCAAAGACGTTCAATTAAGTGACTGTATATGCAACAGACGTAAATAAATTTAAAGCGCTTAATACCAAAATTAATAAATTAATAATACTAAAAACTATTGAATATTTTATAATTATTAGAATCCCGAATCTGAAAATTGTTAACTTGATCTACCTAATTAAATTTCAATTTTGAAAACATTTTTATATCGCTGTAGTATAAGTAATATAAATATAAAATTTAACAACAGTGACATTATAACGCCTTCATTTATATAAAAAAAAAAATTGAAAAATATTGTATGCTCTGGTAATAGTAAACTGAATTAGAAAGGGCTAAAATAAAACTAACAAAAAAATGTAATTTTATACGTTTCCAAATTACAATTTTTGTAGTAAAAATAAATACGTTTTTTTCTTCGTCCATATATGAATTTTCTCACTATGATATAAAATACACATTTCATTCCTGAAATGGAAATTTCATGTTTTAATATTAGCATTACAAAAAAAATGCTATTAACACACTATTCTGCCACGAGTACATGCATTCAGTGTATATGTTCCACACAGAAATGAAATTTTACCATTATATTTGTTTTGCTACACACATGTTTATAATATATTTTTATTATTATTTACATGTGTAATAATAAATGTCACAAGTTTTATTATTTATTTACAGTGTCATATAATGATGAACGGTAGAGCAATTAATATTTTTTTTCTACGAGTGCATCGTAAAGTTGATTTCGCTCGCCCGCAAAATAAAAATAAAATTATTTACAATATTAATAGCATATTATACACCAAGGTTGTGAAGAGTATGATTATTGACCGAGCGAAAAGATTATAATCCCGAGGGAACCGAGGGATTATAATTCGCGAGGGCAATAATGCTCTTCATAACCGTGGTATATATACTATTTTTTTCACTACTAGCACGTAATTTTAATAATTATTTATGCAATTAATCCCACCATAACGTCATTTTACTTTTAAATGTGATGGCACAATTAATGCATAGTTGGCCTAGTAAAATTGTTTATTAAAACAAAAACTGAAATTTTATCATTTCATTGTGACAGTTAATTCAAATTAATCCGAATTTTTAATATTGAATTAAGCTGTTTAAACAACCATTTAAATGCATAAAATTATAAATAAATAAAGTCTCTTGGTTATACTTATACTTGCTATAAACATTTCCGATTTAAAACTGTCACAGAATTATCAAAAAATGTAAATTTATTCATTATTAACTTATTATCGGTTAATAATGAAAAATTATATACCGGTAACCATGGACGGGTTGAGAAATTCAATTTCACGGCACTTTATTCGGTCAATAAAGTACCTCTGTGTAGCTAGTAGTGAAAAAAATAGATTTTACACTTATGACAAGTTTTAAGTTTTAATATTAATTCCTGAGCTTAAAATTATATTAGATAAATTTTTCGTTGCTTTCTGCTTGTCAATTTTTTTTAGAAATATCGTTATATGGAAAAAATGTCTGTATTACGAGCGTAAAGTATCTTTGTCGTTTTCGAAATATTGCCACGAGACGCGATAAAGTATGACTTTACTCTCTTAATTCACAAATATCTATTTATTTCTCCAAATGGAAAAAATAGGTTAATTAAGAATAGGATATATTAATTGAATATTTTTATAAAAAATACGTGCTTTTTAAATACTTATATTTTGTACAGTAGGTACCTACATTTTGTACAGTAGGTACATATATTTTGTACAAACACCGGTCAGCTATGGATATTAGTGTTCATCTTTATCATTTCTATTAATTAATAAAACTTATTAACTTAATATGACAATTAACAGTTGCGCGGCCATAAAACCTTACAAATAAATATATTATTTTTCTTTATTGTATCAACTCGTAATGGGTTAATTTCACATTATCTAATTTATTTTTTTCTTGAAAGAATAGGTCAAATTAAATATGTAGGTGTATATTTTATACCTTACAAGTCTTAGAATCAGAGATATATTTTTTTTTAAGTTGTCTTTAATTTCAAATATTTCGACGCTGACGCCACGGCTACATCACGGCTTAGCGGATACGGCAGTAAAGCTCTACCGGTTTTGTTTGGAACTACGTTTGGGTTATCACATGTCAGTTTGATTTTGTGACAGCAACATATTGTTAACTAAAACATATTTCATACAACTTGTGATATTTATTTTAATAAATGTTTTATTTACATACCTTTACTCTTAACTATGCTGTCATCTGTCACAATTTTAGGTTAGTTTGTTTACAACGACAAACGGATTTCATGATTTTATAAAAAAACAACGATTTTTTTTAAATGACCTCATTACAGTTATTTATGCAATGAATGACTTTTTCGTCATACCTACTACGATAATATATCATTGTCTTGTTGACGTTTTGAATGAGTTTAGATTCAAATGCTGATTACCATAGACAACTGGATGAAACATTGTTCTTTTGGTCTCAAGGACAAAAAAATAAATTGTCTACAAAATTGTATAAATTTCTAAAT
Source organism: Harpalus rufipes (assembly GCA_951394225.1). Classification (NCBI taxonomy): domain Eukaryota; kingdom Metazoa; phylum Arthropoda; class Insecta; order Coleoptera; family Carabidae; genus Harpalus; species Harpalus rufipes. The sequence continues at coordinate 56,784,922 of OX596274.1, forward strand.
ATGTCATTGAGTTTTCGCAGGTAACAAAATATGAGAGAATACATTTACCGCCTATTCTCTTTCTTGATAGTTGAATAGTCCGGCGTAGCGACTATTACGTATTTGTTTCTTAGATTTTTTTCCGTCAAATTTGTAGTTTTGAGTTTTTCTTCAGTTTGAAGTATTTATGAGACAGGGAAAAATTATATATCCAAGCGGATCTTACAAAAAGTCTCAGGGTTACAGATTTTGTGCAGATTTGTGAGTTCTAAGAAAATTTTGTCCGTTACTTGGTGTCTCGAGTTTTCTATATGAGATGAGCCGAAATTAATGGTTTGAGAGTCACTGATTTCTACCCTTACAAAGTACAAAATCAGAGTTTTGACTCTGACTCCTGCTTATTTGCTCTTGTTTGTTCTTGTTGTTTTCTTGTCTTAGTGTGTGTAACTAAAGATAAAGTATTAAGAGCCATTGTCATAAACACAGAAGCTTAAAAAATTATTCATTTTGTAATGTAATAGTTATACAAAAATACAGTTTTATATTTTTTACATAATTCTACATGTTTACTTTAATCTTACAATCTTATAATTATTATTTGGTCAAATTGTACGCATATCTCCAGAAATATTTTTCACTTGTCATAAAGTGGTTGGTGTGACGTATAGACAACCTCCAAGATAGAACACCATGGGCAACCTTCTGCTTGCACAGAGCGGCTAATAGTCTACACAATTGGCGACCGAACTGCACATAATGTCCCTCCCGGTCAAAATCAGAAATATTTGGAAGCAAAGAGGACACACTAGGAAGACAGAACTAGCCATTCCGGCAACGCTTCACTGGTTAAGTTCATCAGACACAGAACTATGAGATTGCCTTTTATTGTATTACAATTTATATTTATATTTCTGTAGCCATACGTAAATAATAATAGTGTTTGTAGACTGAGATTGGTATTTCTGTGTGAAATAATGAATTAAATTGTACTGTGGGCTCTCTCACCGTGGTATTCTTTGTGAATCAGTATTGGCAGATTTGTAGATTAATGTATTCCGCTTGAGATTGATTTTGTAAATTAGAGATTAAGAACTTAGAGTTTATATAAGCCGTATTCTTTCGCTGCGTTGGATCAGATCCATGTCACATGGATCAGTAAACTGCATGTTCTTTCGAATTCCGATCAGTATCCCCACCCCAAGACCAAGTAATCCAGATCAGTACCATCTACTCCAACAAAAACTTGGATTAGAAAGATCATATTACTTAAGATTGAAAAATGGCGTGAGTATCAATTGCATTACTTAGTGACACTACCCAAATTTTGATTGATTCTTTGTTTAACATGTTTTGCCCATGTCCTTCTATTCAAAGACTTTTAAAATACGGACAGTGGTGGCAGCGATTCCGTTGCCTTTTACCTTAAGAGTTTTTACATGAATAAAATTATTGTTTTACTCTCGGGTCAAATAAATTTTCATATTGTGTAAGTCTAAGCAGTGTAAACGCTACCCATCTCAATCAGATATTTTTGTTGTCAATACCGTACCTGTTACAACTTTTGGTAGTTAACATTAGGATATAAAAACACCGCTAGTATATCTGTTACAACTTTTGGTAGCTAGTGGGGTGATATAAAAATACTGCTAGTATTCCAATTGTACGGACACGTAACATATTTGAAATTTTCTTGATGAAATAAATATGTGTTATTTTGTTTTCCAAGATATCAATAGCATCGCCAATTATTCATACGACAGACATAGGCATTATAAAATAGGTTTTCTTAATACATTTTTTTGTAATGAGGTAAGTTACAATTATTTTTTTAATGCGACTTCGCAGATGAAAATTCATTCATTCTCCTCTAAAAACTAAAAGCCCCAAGAAGAGTGAGTTTATATATAGATGTAACAGAAATAAGTACATTAAATTTAACCATTGCTAGAAAAACATCAAAGTAATGTTGTAGACCATAATATAAAATTATTTTGCATGGTTTGTAATAGCATAAATTACTAATTAGGCATGAAAAAGTCGAAAAATACACTAAAAATAGCGAGAGCCATTGAATTGAAACTAAAAATTAACAAATATTAGCGATTTACCTGTCATAATAAATTTGTCTTATTGATCGTAATACAAAATTTTATAATTTTATTTGAAGCTTGGTCGCTACAGTTATTTAGGAGAAGATATCAAGTATATATTTATTTTATGTGTTTTGATAAAACTGTTTAAAGAATTATGCTAATGGAGTGTACATTATAACATCTTTTTATTGTCATTCAGTATAATTAGGCAAAGAATTTTGAATTGAAGGAGTAAACAATTTCTCTATTCGTTATTATAATAAGTTAACAACATGCAATTATTTTAACAAATTTTATAAGAAATTCTGAAATTTCAAATACCAGGCGTCACCTCACGGGCACTCATTACTGGTGTGGAGAATGCACTAGGGGTCACTTTTGTGCCCTTTAAATTCCGAAATATTCCTTTTGGCGTCGGTCGGGATTGAATCTGGTTCCTCATATTCGCGACCACACACTCAAGCACGCTGCCACGAGACTCCATAATTTGTTTTTTGCAATTACGAATTCAAATGTTAAATTTTCAATTGTCATTTTCAATGTTATAACTTACCTGTTTTTTAACTAGTAAAAAAGATAGGTATTTTGTTACTAGTAAAAAAATTTAGGTAATTTTTGTAAATAGCAAATGTTGTACTTTACAGATTAAGATAAAGAAGAACAATCCTTTATTTATTTATTATAAATATTAACGGTACAATTTGTTATATTATTCAACTGAACAGAAATTAATGAATTGCGTGCACTACTATTATATACTTCTGCAGAGGTTGAAGAACAATTAAAAACTGATAAATTATTTTCTCCGCAGTCTTTCTCTATTGAAGTCGTAGTTTCTGAAGTCGCTCGTCCTCCTAAGATTTTTCTCGCAATTTGTTTTTTATTATCAAGCGAGTTCTCCACATAACCTTCGGCAACGCTGGTAGATTTCCATTCCCCATGGCACTTGAGAATGGATGTATCTACTCCAGAATCAGCTAGCAGAGAAGCTGAAGATCTTCTAAAAGCATGACCAGTATACTGATTGGGTAAACCAAGAAACTCAGTAATTATTTTTTATTATTAGTTTTCAAAGGAAAGTGTTGTAGGTTATACGGATCAAATATTCTTCACATTTAATAATGTTTACATATATTAGAACGTTTCGGTGGTCAAAATGCCACCATCATCAACTAATAACAAATAAGTCATTATGATCAATGTTACAAAAAGTGAAATATAAAATAGTGCCTTACAAAATAATTATTTATTAGTATAAATGCATATATGACGAAAACGTTTTTCGTTTTACATTTTGAAGTTTACATAATATTGAATGTTATAACTGAAAAATAAGAACAAACATTAGGTTTCAAAAGTAGTACATATATAAAGAAAAACGTGGTTTACCTTAAAATTGAGAGACAACCACTCTCCACGGTGGAGGTTTACAAATTGAAAAAAATTATTAATTTTAGAAATTCCTGTTAGTTTTATTTTACCAACAAAACTTCCAGCTGATCTGTAAAGTAACTATTGAAGGTTACTTATGATGGGCCGTGCGAAATTCAAAATGTTGTCGAAAGTTGTTTGGTGGTTTATGGTTTTATTTTTGTGGATATTTATATGAATAGATTCTAAAGTTAACCTTTTGTATTTATTCGCTTCACTGGTTATGATTTTAGTATTTTGAAAAATACACAAAGAAAACTGCCCCCTTAGACCTATTACATCAACCACTGACACACCCACTTACAAGTTAACAAAAAATTTCTCAAATATTTTAAAAAATGTGACAGACACTTCACCCTACATTTTAAAAAATTCATTCAATTTGGTACATGACATTAACACTTTGCACATTCCACATGAATATGTTATGTTTTCGTTGGACGTTTGTTCGTTGTTTCCTAGTATACCGCAGGAGTTAGTTGTTGAATGCATTCAAAACAAACGGAACGAAATTAGTCAATTCACAGAATTAGGATTAAAAGATTTTAAAACAGGTATAAAATTATGTTTTGAGTCATCAATTTTCACTTTTCAACAACAATTGTATAAACAATTAAATGGTATGCCAATGGGTTCCAGTTTAAGTAATTAATTAGCAGATTTAGTGTTGCAAAGTATAGAAAAGAAAATAGTTTCAGATAATCAATTAAAATTATTTACTACAGAAGATACGTCGATGATTGCATAATTATAGCTCTAAAGATCAAATAGACAACATTTTGAATGCATTCACCAATCATCATCCTAGATTAAAGTTCACCATAGAAATGGAAGAAAAAAGAGACTTAATTATTTAGATGTTACGTTGATAAATTACAATAATACATGTATAACCGATTGGTTTTGAAAATCAACCTACTCAGGAAGATACTTAAACTTCCATTCATATACACACTTAAAATATAAAACAAGTGTTATTAATGCATTGGTAGACCGAGTAATTAGATTATCACATCCCACATTTCATAATAAGAATATCGCATTCATAAAAGACATTTTAATTAAAAATAACTATCCACCACAATTAATTTCTAAAATTACAAACAAACGAATAAATCAATTAAAAAAGATACACATGGACACATAAATAACAACAATAACGACAACAATACGGCTAACGAAAATATAATATACACTAAAATACCGTACAACCACAAAATACAAAAAGATTTAAATAAAATATTGAAAGACACCAATATAAGTATAGCAAATAATAATTTAGCAACAACAAAAAAATTGTTTACTCAACTAAAAGACAAAGATGAATTCAAATTTAAAAAAAAATATAGTATACCAAATTGAATGTAATGTGTGTAGCAAAATTTATATTGGTGAAACATCCCAACCCTTACACAAAAGAATTTACCAACATAATTACCATTGTCAATTATTAAACCCACACCACAGTGCTTTAACAAAACATCATCAAGAAACAGGACACAAATTTGATTTTCAAAATACTAAAATCATAACCAGTGAAGCGAATAAATACAAAAGGTTACGCTAAAACACTTGACGCAATGTGTTAACTAGATTGCAAGAATATCCGTAAAAAATTCAAAAATTATCAAAAAATTGCGGAATTTACTCCATAATTGCAAAAAATAGTGTATGTTACACGTGTAAAATGCATGTTTTTTTTACTAGTCGCATTATAGATCGAGTTCGAAGAACTCGATCTATAATTCTTGCGACTCGTTAAAAAAACATTCTCATTTTACAACTTATAACATGAATAACTAGTATCATTGATTAAATAGTATATATAGATTGGCAACCTTATGAGCAATTGCGTACCGCGTTGTAAAGCTACGTATTATGCTGCCACCTTTAATAATTTTATTATTAAGCCGTACTAACATTTTGTGCAACGTAGTATCGGTGCACATTAAAGCTGAAACTTGAAGATGAACACAGGTAATAAATAAATTCTTGAATTTCAGGAGCAAAATTTATTTCTTATGCTCTGGTCGGAGCTATTACAACAACTGAACTCCGATAATAAATAAACACATAACATGACAACCAAAAAATAATAGCAACAATGAAAATACAAGGTTGCTTTACAAAAATGATAATTATAACTATAACATTTGAAATTGAATGCATCTGGGCCAGCGTGGGTAACGTAGTGATAATTATTTAAAATTGAATTACCCGCGCTGGCACAGTAACCCTCCCCGGCGATAAGAGTCGACCACCAGAGACCTCTGTTGGGCCGTTCGACGGTTTTCGTAATTCGCCGGATCCATGTACGCCGGCTTCAGTCGGTCAATGGAGACTATTTGATTTGCATTGTTGACATTGATATTGAAAAATTTGTTCCCTCGTTCTATCACTCGGAATGGACCTGTATATGTGTGTGATAGTTTATGTCTAGCGCCATCTGCGCGTAGAAATACGAATTCACATGACTGAAGGTCTTTGTGTATGAAAGGAGTGATTTGACGTTTACGTGGAAGTCTGTATGTTGTATTTGAGAAAGTATTTTTAATTTGTGTGAGTACCTCGTGTTCGGTTAGTTTTGGTGTAGTAGTTTGGATAAAAATTTCACCGGGTAGTCTTAAATTTTCTCCATATACAAGTTCCGCTGGGGAACATTGTATAGGTTCTTTGATCGCGGTTCTGACACCTAACAAAATTAAAGGTAAGTGTTCTAACCAATTATTGGTTGATAACTTTGCTATGATTGCTGTTTTAATTTGTTTATTTAATATTTCCACTGCGCCGTTGCTTTGAGGATGGTAAGAGGTTGTTCTAATTCTGTTTGAACCCAAAAAATTGGCGAGTTCTTTGAAAAGTTTGGATTCGAAAGGTGTTCCTTGGTCTGTTGTAATGGTGAGAGGTATGCCAAATCTAGGTATGTATTGTTCGAAAAAGGTTTTTGCTATTTTAATTGCTGAAGCTTCTTTTAAAGGGTATGCTTCTGGCCAACGAGAAAATCTGTCAACTATGGTGAAAATGTAGCGAAAGTTATTTATTTTTGGAAGTGGTCCAATGATATCCATGTGAATGTGTTGAAAGCGACCTGTTGGATTTTTAAAGGGTTGTAATGGTGATCGAGTGTGTCTGGAATTTTTTGACTTTTGACAGTTGATACATTGTTTGCACCATGTGTAAATATTTTTTGACATATGAGGCCAGAAATATTTAGAGGTTATTAGTTTGTTGGAAGCTCTATAAGAGGAATGTGATAAACTATGGAATTTATTAAAAATTGATTGACGGAATTTTGGAGGTAAATAAGGTCTTGGGTGACCTTTACTTATCTCACAAAAAAGTTTTATGTCTAGAAATGGTAAGCACATTTCTTTGAGGGAGAATTTTGAATTCTCAGTTTTTGACAGTAAGTTAGTTAGTTCGGTGTCAGAAAGTTGTGCTTGATGAATTTTTTGTGGTGTGATTTCTTGTAAGGAGATAGTTTCGATACGTGAAAGTGTATCAGCCACTATATTTTCTTTACCCTTAATGTATCTAATGTCGGATGTAAATTGTGCGATGTAATCTAGGTGTCTAAATTGTCGAGGGGTTCTTTCTGTTTTGATGAATAAGGAGGTTGATAATGGCTTGTGATCGGTTAAAATAAAGAAATTTTTTCCTTCTATGAAGTGTCTGAAATGTTTGATAGCTAAGAATGCTGCTAACAATTCCCTGTCAAAAACTGAGTAGTTCATTTCTGTTTTTGAGAGTTTTCTGGAAAAGAAAGCCAGTGGTTCCCATGTGTTATTGGAAAATTGTTGTAGGACGGCCCCCACCGCAAAAGAAGATGCATCTACTGAAATTGACAGTTGGGCTGAATGATCCGGAAAAACTAATGAAGAAGCGGATGCTAATTTATTTTTGACGTTATTGAACACTTTTAGTGTGGATTCTGTCCAGTCTAAGACTTCATTTTGTTTTTTGTATAAAATCATTTCGTAGAGTGGGGAAAGAGTTGGTGCGAAATGTGGGATGAATCTGTGGTAGTAGTTGATCATTCCTAAAAATCTGTGTAAGCCTTTACATGTGTTGGGTGGTGAAAATTCAAGAATGCTTTTAACTCTGTCATGTGCTGGTTTGATACCGTCTTTCGTTATGTTATGTCCTAAAAAGTTTAAAGATGTAACGTTAAATTCGCATTTTTCTGGTTTGATTTTAATGCCAAATGAATTGAGTCTTTCGAGTAAAGTTTTAAGGTGAGTATAATGTTCGTTTTGATCTTTACTTGCTATCAAAATGTCATCAATATATACGAAAACGAAATCGAGATCATATAATATTTCGTTCATAAACCTTTGAAAAGTTTGAGCTGCATTTCTAAGGCCAAATGGCATTCTAGTGAATTCGTATAGGCCGAACGGTGTTGTGATGGCAGTTAAATAAATATCTTCTTCCGCGACTGGAATTTGATGGTAGGCTCTTACCAAGTCGATTTTAGAAAAAAAATTGCAGTTGTGTAAATTGTTGTGGAATGAGTGTATGTGTGGTAATGGGTATCTGTCTGGGATTGTTGCTAGATTTAGGGCTCTGTAGTCACCACATGGTCTCCAATCGTTTTGTTCTTTTTTGGGAACCATGTGGAGGGGTGAGGAAACTGATGATGCAGAAGCTCTGCAAATTCCTAGCTTGATCATGTCGTCGAATTCTTTTTTGGCGATTTTAAACTTTTCAGGGTTTAATTGTCTTGGTTTTGTATGTGGTAATTTGCCGTTTATAGCTATGTGATGTTTAACTTGATGAACCACTGGTTCGTTGAAATTAATGGGGGAAGTAATATTAGGAAATTGTTTTATTAAATTTGTTATTGTTTTATTGTGAGTTTTTTTTTTTTTTTTTATTTTTTTCCGTTGACACAAAAACAATGTATATGGAACAAGTCAAGGTATACATACATAAACAAAAAAATACAAACAGCATTATACATATGTGTTACAGGTTCAGATACTCGTCACTACTATAAAAACTGTTTTGTAAAAGAAAAGATTTTAATTCTTTTTTGAAAATATTAATGTTTTTAGCATCTTTAATTTTTTGGGGAAGTTTATTGTAAATAATTAAGCCTATTTTATCTGGACTGTTTTTAACTACATTTAACTTGGTATTCGGGACATAAAAATTATCTTTATGTCTTGTATTATAGGCATGTTTTTCAAGAACTAGACAAAAGGAGCCTTTATTTTTATAAACATAAATACAAAGTTCCAAAATAAAAATATCTGTTACCGTTAAAATATTAAATTTCTTAAAAATTGTGCGGCAAGATGCATTGAATCTTACTCCAGCCAAACAGCGGACAATTCTCTTTTGACAGATAAAAACATTTTGACTAGCTTGCGAGGAGCCCCAGAAGCACACCCCATAACGTAATCTGGATTCGACATAAGCATGATAATAAAGTAAAAGCTGATTAGGGTTTAAGAATTCTTTCAGGTAACGTATTTGGTAACAAATAGAACTTAATTTACCAATAAGTTCATTACAATGCGGATTCCAATTTAGATTTTCATGAATTAACAATCCTAGTACTTTGGCAGTTTCATTACATGTCTTAATGTTTTCACCAAATAGCAAGCTAACTTTTTGCAAATTATAATTTTGGTAGTTGTGAAAATGAAGAATTTTAGTTTTACCGTCGTTAAGATACAATTTATTTCTATCGAACCATCTATTTATAGAATTAACGTTCGTATTACACTTATGAGTTATATCATTAGTATCTTTACCCGACACAATTAAACTGGTATCATCTGCATACAGAATCGGAAAACAGTCGTTCGTTAAAGCAGAGGTCAAATCATTAACATAAATGATGAATAAAACGGGTGCTAGGATAGTACCTTGCGGTAAACCCACGGTAATGTCTAGTACTTGAGATTTTATTGTTTGATTCTTGGAGAAATTATCACTGTGCTTAAGAGCAACGTATTGGCGTCTATTATTTAAAAAGCTGGCAATCCAGGTGAGAGAAACCCCACGAATACCGAGTTGTTCCAGTTTAGATAGTAAAAGAGAGTGATCAACACAGTCGAATGCTTTACTGAGATCACAAAAAATTCCCACCGGGCATTCCCCTTTATCTAAAAAGTGCATAATATTGTTATATAGACAGTGTAAAGCATTCGAGGTTGAACTATGAGCTCTGAAACCAAATTGTTTATCACTAATAATGTAATGTTTATTTAAGAAAGATTCAAGTCTTTGTAAAAAACAATATTCAAAATTTTTGGAAAAACTGGAAGTTAGGGCTATTGGTCTATAGTTGTCTAATTTGCATTTATCGCCTCTTTTATGTACAGGGATTATTTTATTTATTTTCAGTTTATCAGGAAAAACGCCTGATACAAAGGAAATATTAATTATATGCATAAGAGGTACAACAATAAAGTGAGCAGCTGATTTTAAAATAAAACTGGGTATTTCATCTGGACCAGTCGATGTTTTAGATTTCATTTTGTACATTATTATATTATATAATTCTTCCTCGCTAAGTGGATTTAAAAATAAATTATAGCTGATGTTTAAATTGTTACTTTGATCTTCCGAAACATTATCATTAAATGGTATTTGTTTTAAGATGTTAAGTGGAGCATTTTTAAAGAAGTTGTTGAAAAGGTTAGCTATAGTATATGGATCATCAGTAATACTATTGTCAATAGATATCTTAAAATTTGTAATTGTCTCACCTCTATTCTTAGCATTAATAACATTCCAAGTACTCTTCATCATGTTGTCAGATGTTAATATTTTATTTTGGTAATAATTCTTTTTAGTATTTGCTATCAGCTGAGAATGTCGTTGTTTAGCTTTTTTGTAAGCCGGTATTAATTCATTGTATTTGTTTTTTAAAACGTAAAGAGTTTTTAAATTTATACTTGATTTTTTTATTCTTGAGTCGACCCAATGGTTATCATTTTTCTTCAAATAAAATTTCTGTAATGGAAAATATTTATTAACATAATACATAAAAATATTAAAGAAATTGTCAAAAGCACTATCAGATGATGTTTCAGACAGTACATCTGCCCAGGATTCTTTTTCCAGTTCTGAGCAAAAATTGTTTATATTATTCTTGTTGTTAAATTGCCTTCTATAATGAACAGAGCTGTAAGAAGTCTGATTATTTATATTGGAGTTTAAAAATACACTTTTATGATCTGATATATAGTTATCTTTGACTATGTATCCACATTGTTGAATATTTGTATAACAATGATCTAGAATATTTAGTCCTCTAGTGGGAACTTTAACTATGTTAAAAGCATTAAATGTAGCTAGAAACTGTGAAATGTTATTATATTCATGAAAATCTCTTTTCGGATCTAAGTTAAAATCACCGCATATTAGTAACCTATATTCAGGTTTATAAATACTATCCAAAACCGAAGCAATTCTTTCACAAAATAGTTCATAATTGGAAGACGGGGATCTATAAATATTAATAATTAAAACAGGGTTGCTGGAATCGGGTTTCCACAGCGCAGCGCATACTTCAAAATGTTTGTCTATGCTACAATTCGAAATATGTAAGAGTTCAATTTGTGTGAGTATGGAATTGTGACACCAGATTCCAACACCTCCACCTTTGAAATTTGATCTACAAGAATAAGAAACACAGCTGAAATTAATTAAATTAAACACATGTATATTATCATTGTTACACCATGTCTCTGTTAGGCATATAAATTTTAGACATTTCAATTCATTTAAATATTCAGTGATAATAAAGTTCACTTTGTCATTGGTTAAAGCTTGACAGTTCATAATAAGAAAGTCATATTTGTCACAATAGGCATCATTGGGAATATTTAAGTCCTCGGGGCAGTTTGCTGTGCATTCATGTTGAGGCTCCGGAACCGAAAAAATTTATTTATGCGAGTACCACATGGCCATATAGTAGGATCCATAGCTTTGTCACGATTTGAGTCATTTACTGTTATCTTAAATGAAGAATAATAATTAGGATATTTTGCGGCTAGTTTTTCGCAGCTCACTTCTGGAAAAAATGGCATTAAATAGGTCCTTAGGGTCTCTGCCGTAGTATCAGGATGAAGCTTATATACGTGCAGAGATGAAGGTTGTATTTCAGCGGCTTTTAGCGAGATATGCTCGTTCGGCGGTAGACTCCCTACGATCGTAGTTGCACTTGATCGCCTATTCCTCGGTTTATTACTATTATCATTTGAGTTATGCACAGATTCCTCATTATCATGTTTTAAATTGCCCTTACTATTAGCATTCTTATTGAAATCCATATCTGAGAGTGAATGACTTTCAGAAGTTTGTTTACTTTCATTGACAGGTTTTTGCACATTCTTGTTCGTTGATAAATTAGCAGAATTTTTATCCGCAGATTTGACTTTAAGCGAGTAGTTGTTGATATTAGGCACTGATGGCGTAGGTTGTACCTGTTTTTTAGTATTCTTATTATTTATTAAGTAAAGTTGTTGATTTAATGATTTTATTAGATCACTTTGATTTTGAATAATTATATCTTTATTGATGAGAAGTTCTTTTAGGTACCTGATTTCAACTTTTAGTGCTCCAATGTTGTCATCAGCTACACTTCTGAAGGTTGAATTAAGATCTTCAACTTCTTCAGATACTTCTGGTTGACAGCAGTCTATTGAGTTATCATCACAAACTACAACATTTTTTATTGATTTAGCACAATTTTTATGCCACATAGTTCCACACGTAGTACATTTAACTCCATTTACTACATTTTTATTACATTTTTTACACTTGTTAGAAGCACTGTTAACAACTCGTGTATCATTAGAGGCCATCTTGGTACTTTCGGTTGCATATGGGTTGTATATCAACTGTGTTTAATTTTGGTGTATCAATAATTTTGATTTTTGCCACTTGCTGTGTATGATTTTCTATTAGTTTTTTATTTTTTAAGTCTAGTAGGAGGTTAAATGTGGAAATAAAATCAGCTCCTAAAATCGGTTGGTTGATGTTGGCGATGATGAATTGGAAGGTAAATGTTTTGCTTAAATTGAGGTCTAATGTGAGGGTTTTGTAGCCGAATGTTTTTATATTAGTGTCGTTGACTGCCGATAACAGCAGTTTTGGGTTAGCGTGTTTTAGTTTATAGATGGAATTGGGAATCACTGAAATTTCTGCCCCTGAATCAACTAAAAATTTAATTTTATTGATTTTATCATAAACATGCAAGCGACATGAATTGAAAGTTACACTACTTGTCGCTAATGTAGGTAACTTTATTTGTTTCGTTTCCTTCAAATTGTTTGAATGATTTGGTGTTTTTGTGTTTTTAAAAGTGCAAGGATTTTCACATTTGAAAGCTCTATTCCCGAATTGTGTGTGATACCAACACATTGTTGTATTTGGGTCGTGTTGATTTGAAGTATAGTTTGATTTGAAAGTTGACGTTTGGGGATGTGTCAGTTTTTTGTTTATGATTTTGATTAATTGACTGAAATCTGATCGTAGTTCTTGGATTTCTTTTTTGGCAGTTGAAATATCTTCCGCATTTTGAGTGTCGATTGATTGTTTGTTTTGGAAAATTGTGGAGTGATATTTATCTTTGTTAGTTTTGAAGGTTGATAGGTTAGGTTTTTCCAGCTCCCAAATTTTGTCTGCTATGTTTAGTAACTCTGAAATGGGCTTTTTGTTAATAGGAATAAGTGCAATGTTAATGGAGGGTGATAGTTTTCGAATCCAAAGTTTAAAAAGGAAATCGTTATTAAGGTAAGTTTTGTTTCCTGCTAATGCGATAATTTTTCTGTATGATTCAGATGGTTTGTCAAACTCGAAATCTGTATTTGATAAAATTTCCTCAAGGCTACGTTCTTCGCTTATTGAGTGTCTGTCGATTAAATTGTTTTTTAGGAATTCGTATTTGTTTTGTACTGGTGGTGTGTGTAGGATATCGGTTATAGAAATGATACCTTCTTGGGGTAGGGCTGCTAATACATGGTTGTATTTGGTCTCATCCCGTGTGATACGCGCGAGATGGAATTGTGCTTCAATGCATGTAAACCAGGCGGAGGGACTATGGCTCCAAAATTGGGGTAATTTGACAGTGAAAGAAGCGTTTTGTTGTCCTTCTGCCGGCGTACCTGGTTCCGGGAGAGCACCAACCTCGATGTCCGTGGTGGGCGACGCCATTCTCCGGGGGTCGTTGCCTACACACACAAAATGTTTTTAAATGCGTAAAGGAATGGATTCCTGAACAATGTAAAAATATTCCCTTACGGGCTGTTAAATTGTATAATTGTTGTTGGTAGCTTATGGAATAGCGTCTATAAATATGTAGAGGAATGGATTCCTGAACTTTGTAAAAATATTCCCTTACGGGCTGTTAAATTGTAAAATTGTTGTTGTTGATTGATAAGAAAATAAATTTGATTTTATTGATACTTCATCGTCCGTTTCAATTTGTAGAAGATGGTGTTGACAGTCTGGAGGTTTGGTCCGTTTCGTTTTGTAGAAGATGATGTTGATGGTCTGGAGGGTTAGTCCGTTGTCGCTGGATTGCGACAATCCATGGGAAGAAAGGGATGATTGGAAGTTGATTCGCAGAGAAGAGATGATACTGTTTGGAGTTTAGTCTTGATGAAGATCAAAAATGCATGCTGCTAATCGGGGTCACCAATTGTGCAACGTAGTATCGGTGCACATTAAAGCTGAAACTTGAAGATGAACACAGGTAATAAATAAATTCTTGAATTTCAGGAGCAAAATTTATTTCTTATGCTCTGGTCGGAGCTATTACAACAACTGAACTCCGATAATAAATAAACACATAACATGACAACCAAAAAATAATAGCAACAATGAAAATACAAGGTTGCTTTACAAAAATGATAATTATAACTATAACATTTGAAATTGAATGCATCTGGGCCAGCGTGGGTAACGTAGTGATAATTATTTAAAATTGAATTACCCGCGCTGGCACAATTTGATCAGGCTGGTGGTTATTATGTTCGGATGTATTCGTGGCAAGTCGCTTGGAGTCGGAGACACGAAATTTTTTATAAAAAATAAAGAATTATTTAATCACATAACTGATTATGAACAACAAATAAATTAATTTATTATTATTTTGAGGGACTCTAAAAATGAACTTCAAGAAATTTATGAATATTGAAAAAACATATGTTTGACTAAAAATTAGCTCGTCGAAATGCATATATTCTCAATTTTTTTAACTCTTCTTTTAACACCCTGAACTGTATAAAAAAATAAATTAAGCTATTTTGTCTAATGAATAGCATAGGAAAAAGGGCCACTGAAAATAACTTTTTTATTTATAATTATTTTTTAATTCCCTTTACATATTTGTAAATTAGGCTTAGGGGCTCACAAATCATAGTATTTGGCATGATGCTAGAGCTTTCGGTTTAACCGGAAGTGACATTAACTTTCATATTTCAAATGGGACATTCTATTTATTTTTACATCTTTGGAATCTACGTAAAATTACGAATTCAACGATATGTTTGAAGTGCATTTTTATTGAAGAAATTAATTACAAGAACGTAAGAGAAAATGATGCATAATTAACCTGCTAAGCCAAGCTGTGAAAACAGTTGAGATAATATTAAGTAATATTTAAGTTAATTTTATAAATAGTAAGTTATTTTTGTAAGATTCCATATTTAGATAAAGATAAAGAAAGACGAAATATACATTGTATTCATTCAAACTATTAATGGCATTTTAAAATTATTTGCGGACATGAAAGAAGATAATTATTTATTTTTATTAACAAATAAATTGCAGCAAGATTGTATGGAAAACCACTTTTCAATAATTAGAAATAGAGGCTGGTATACAATCTAAATCCATCTGCAAAACAATTTAGGCAAAAATTGCAAAGAACTATTCATAAGTATAAGAATTTTAAAACCAGTTGGAATCGGAAACTGTGAAATACATGAAGATGAAAAGATCGACAATGTTAAAATTGTACGACCAGAAAATGTGGAAGATAGTGATGACAATGACAATGAAACTCAAATTCAAACGCCAACTACTTTATATGAGGAATGTGCTGTGGTATACTTCACTTTTTCGTTGTATTAAAAAATACATTGCGAAAATTGTAATAAAATTTTAAAGAAAAATTACCTTGTTCTTCATGAAAATGAAATTTATTTAGTTCTTAAAGATTATGGCAAAGTGAATGAAATATAATATTTTTGCACACCGAAATAAACTAACAGTAAAAATTGTATTACACATTTATAGTGAATTAACATTCAAACAATATAACCAGAAATTTATTAAAAAATAGTATACGGTGCATAAATTTGCATTACAGTAACTGGTTAAATAAAAGTGATGGATGCTATGACCATACAATTTTTATTATAAAAATATTTATTAAAAAAAAAGTTTTAAAATTTTGAAATGGAAATCTACAGATATCGCAAGAAAAGCTTGTAAAAGAAAAATATATATTTTGCAGAACAAATAATAATTAAAACGTTGAATAGTGTAAAAAAATGTTTATGTCGAAAGTTCTATATATATCCTTGTTTAAATAAATATAAACTTTTTTCTAAGTGGTACTTTTTCTTTTGTTATTAATTGATGGTTAAAGAAGATATTAAAAAATTGCTTTAATTTATAATTATAAAGTAAAACAACAAGAAAACTTATTCGGAGAAGATTTATTTTATTAAAATAGGTATATTGTTTTATTTGCGGAATATTTGAAAAAGTTGCTCTTTTAGCAGTATTTAAAAATTAATAATTTTATGTGCGTCAAGTTATCGGGTGTGATTTTTTTAACAGCTCCGGTTCAATTCTAATCCAATCTAATTCAAGGACGCTTGGTAAGCACCTTATTTAAAAAGAATAGCTATTTATAATGTGTTAAAAGTGACATTATATTTTGTGAGAAGGAAGTTTGAAGTATGACGCGAAGCGGATGGTCCAAACCTTCAAATACATATCCACTGTAAATTCATATTAAATCATTTCTCGATTAAATGATAAATGAATGTATATCCCCTGTAAATTCATATTAAATCGTTTCTCAATTAAATGTTAAATGAATTATTATTAGAAATGTTAAACACGTTGTGAAATAATGTAAGCTTATTTTTACCTTCCGTCACCTCTAGGTAAGGAAGGTACTGTCTTTGGTCAAAAAAATCGGTGGTGAGTTTTCATTGAATAAGCACGTTTTAGGGTCTTTACAATACGATTTTACTATTTTTACGATGATGTCTGTATGTGTGTGTGTGTGTTCGTGTGTGCGTGTGTGTGTGTGTATGTATGTGTGTGTGTGTGTGTGGACGCCGTTTCGTGCACGATATCTCCAATACTAGAATTCCAAAAATTACAATTCTTGCGTATTCCTCTTCCTTACAACCATATGCAGACCTGTTTAGATTTTGGTTATAATTGGTCAACCGGAAGTACCCTCATTTGAAGATTTTAACAGTTTTTCTTGAAAAAATCAGTTAAATGTGATTATAACTTAAAGAATATATTATTGTCTATACGATTTGATTGCATTTTATATTTGATATTCAACAGATATAGAGTTAAAGAAGAATAACGATAATAAATTTTATATAAATTTCATAATTCAGCGAGCTATGCTAACTTAACCATGAAAACTGCTAATATATTCAGGTAATTCAAATTGACAGATGTCAGTATCAATAAAATGAAATCAATGAAAGAATAAGGGAAGTAACTCTAGTGTTAGAAGTTTCTAGATATAAGAAGAGAGACGATTACATATTGGTTTGAACATGTCATGAGGAGAGATAAATATATTAATAGAAGGTGGAAGAAACATAGGAAGACCAAATATAAGATAAAAAGACTGTATTGTAGAAGACTTGAGAGAAAAGGAACTGAATGAGGACGACGCGCAAAACAAAAATGAGTGGAAGAAGAAAATAAAAAATAGCGACCCCCTAACGAATGGGAAAAACTAAAGAAGAAGAAGAAGATGTCAGTGTCAAGTGCAATTTGCATAGTTTGTTAATGAAATAACTTTACTGGAAATATAGGATCTTTTGCAAGAAAATTTATGTATGGAGCGCGTGCAGTAACATGACTTTGACCCGTGTCAAAATGACAGCAATTAATTATGTCCATAACTGACAAGTGTTATAATTTTTCAATCAAAATTTCATAATTTTCTTATTTCATGTGGTTTGTTTGTTTTCAGGAGTATGGAATTCAGTTGCAAGAAAATTTATGTATGGAATTTGTACATAATACACAGGACTGACGGAAGGTATTGTGCTGCCCACATCAGATTTTTTAAAAATAAATTTATAATTAAATTAAATATATCTGAAGAAATGACGAAATAGGTTTAACATATTCTCATTATAAAATTGTTTGGCCCCGCCCGATGCTCCGCCCGGCGATGTGTACTACCATGCTGCTATCTTGTAGCGAATTAAACACATGTATAGTATGCAACTACAGCACAGATGGCTCTTACTCGTACAGAATTAAAATGTGTTACGCGGATTTACTATTGCATTGCCAATCTATATATACTATTTAATCAATGCTAGTATCTAATTCCGCTTTAAAAAGTTGAATTTTGTCCTAACTTTATGACGTTATGAAATGTCACTCTTTACATAATTGATACGAAATGAGTTTTGTAAAAAAAAAAATATTTTGACGGTAAATTGATTTTGAAATATGTATATGCATTGGGCTGTCATAGAAAAACCTAGAATTTTACGTATTTTTCATTTATCTTAACGGTATTGGATAAATTATTGTTCATAATATCTTATGAAAACATAATATTGTTTGACTTAAATAATTTGCAAAATTCGCTTCGCTCATTTTGATAATTATTATGTTCGTCAAATAATACCACTGTTTTCATAACTGATTATGTACATAACTATTATTTGAATTGAGATGTTTTATAAACTCCGTTTCGAAATTACACTTGGTTGTTTCCAGTTAGTCTTTTACAATAATTTTGTTGTTTAAAACTTATTACAAAATCCTGATTTACATTTTATATAAATTATTTTATCCACAACTGTCAAAAAATATACCTATAATTCAACCGAATTTCATCAACTAAGTTACTGTTGTTAATTGAATAATATTGACAGTTCGTTATGTCAAATTCAAATTCTACTTTTTAAAGAGTACAAACAAAATTACTTTTAATAAGTAATTCTGTCTACATAAAAAGCCAAAATTACACTGGTTTTGTTATTTTTCATAGTTATTTTCTTCTTAAGTTTAAACTGCAGATGCTAGACGGTTTAAGTTTTTTTGTTAAATGTCAAATCATTTAAATTTTTGTTATAAGAACGATAACTAGATTTGTCTTTGTAAACAAAATTTTACTTTTTTTTCAATACAAATATGTTACTGATATGTTATTTGACAATTGTGGACAAAGTATAGTATTCTATTCGAATGTAATGTCTATTATTCGTTCGAATTATTTACTTCACTAGCCTTCCAGCTCGTGATGCAAACATCATTCTCATGAGTAATAGCATACATTACATGCTCATTGAATAATATACTATAATTTTTAAGTGATAACCAAATAAGAACTTCAGAAGAAGTGTAGGTAATGATTTCTTTGAAAATGTTTCTGTAACCTTGAATTTTCGTATATACATACGAGTACATATATAAAATACTTGTAACTTTATAATAAGTATTTTCTTGATTTCTAACTGTAATAAATAACCCATATTTTGTAATAAAAAGAACATTGTTTAAAGACTAAAACCGTACAATCATTATATAAAAATGTTTGATAAGTATAAATTTATTTTACATTTTACTCTTTAACCTTGAAAAGTCTTGTTCTAAACTAAGCTACTTGATAGCCGAAGGCTTGCCCCAAGTAACAATTTTTGACTTGTTTGGCACAGTAACTATTGTCTGGCTATTAAAACGTTTTCATCGCTACAGTTTAGTTGTGGATCAGTTATTGAAACAAGTCATATTGTGGTCTCAACTTTGAGTTTCAAAAAGGTTTTCAATACGTTATAAATAACTAAGCTATTACAATCAAGCAGCAAAACCTTTTTATAACTAATTCTGTAACCAAATGGTTTTTAGTTATTTCTAAATGGTCAGGGAAACGTTTTAGGTTTTGTATGTACAACTCAAATATAAGCAAAATATTTTAGCATTAATAAATGTATATCACAGCTTTAATAGCTAAAATATTACCCAGGACACAACTATATTGTTCCCCGATTAATATAAGTTATTTTTTGGCTATAGATGCTAAAACATATTTTACATTATTAGAATTATACCATCTTTAATTTAGTTAGGTTATAAAAACGTTTTTATGCCCATAACTTTACTGTTACATTGTGGCCATTATAATTTTTATTATTTCTGAAATATAAATTCTGTCAGTTCATATAGTGCAAAATGGCGCAGCTTGGAACTAATCTTAAATCTTTAGAAATAAATAAATAAATATAGCACAAGTTACTACCGAAAAGTGCAGCAGCGTGTAAAAACAAATAAAGAAAATGTTCTTCACTTATTAAAACAATCCGATAAAAAAAGTGAAAATATTAAAAAACCTAGTTGCAGTAACGTATCATTTGGTACTGAGAAAAATTTCGGAAGCAGCAATCTTTTAAATATAGCCGAAATAAAGCATCCAAGCAATAACTTGAATTTTCCATTAGTGTCAATAGACAGTAATGAATTTGCTTGTAATGACACCATAGAAGATGATGAAATTAATGAATATCCTCCGAGTAGATGATGATTCAGAAGAACAATATATTTATAAAACAACCGTCCTTTCTGAGGATCTACGAAATTGGGCCTTTACTTATAATATACAACACACAGATATAAATTCATTGTAGAATATTTTATCTAGGCAAAATATTTCGCATCTTCCAAATGATTCACGAACTTTATTAAAGACACCATCAACAGTACATATTATATCAATACCGTTCCAAAAGGGAGCAAATGCCAGTCAACGGTTGTTATATTTAGTTTTTAAATTATTAAAATAACTAAAACAAGAGCCAATTTTCAAAGTCGTACATTACAATTACTATTGTAGTTATTTTTTAGTTTTAATAAACAAAAAAATCCAAATAATGCATTTAATCCACGATTATATTTTAGTGATATTGAAGCACAAAATTAGTTGTAATAGCTACATAATTTCTTGTTAATAAATATTTTCAGTATTATTAAATCTGTACTCTGGATATAATAATAGAACAGTGACTATTTAATAACTCATTGATTGTAAAATGTAATTTCGAAATAAAAACGTTGTACGCAAGCTTTTAGTTGGATATTATAATTATTTAACTTTTTCGGATGGTCGCCATATTTTGTCACTAACGGGGCATCATCCATTTTGTAACAAGAAAGTTGATAATTAAAAAGAACATGCTTTTGGTCGAATTTTTGTATTTTAATGGAATTTTAATTATTATTAAAAAGTCCATTCAACATTTGAACATAATTTTCACTTCAAATAAAAAAATATTTTTTCCTATAATATATTATTAATATTTTTGAAATACTTAAGAAAAAGATTTTGGAAAGGTGCGTGAAGTTTTTCGAAGTATCGTCATAAATATTGCAATAAAAATAGCGGTCGCAGTAAAATTTGGAACATTGACAAACTTAACTAGAAAACAATTTTTACTATAATAAGAGACATTTATTTGCAATTATCTGTATCATGGATGAAATGTTGAACTTAGTTATTTTATGAGGACATAAGAAAGCAAAATTGCTGAAAATATTCTAGTTTATAAACGATTGGCTGCATATTAGTCAGAATTGAGCAAGCGCATAAACTTGTAAACACATGGTTAAGTTATTAGTTGTAAACTCGTTACGTTGTGGTCATATTTTAGTCACAATAACTTATGGACTGACTAATTAGTTTTAATACTGCTGCATTATGGCAAAGATTTAGTCAACATAATTTGTGAACTGACAAATTAGCTTTAATTTATAAGTTTCCAAAACGTTTTCAAAACTATAAAATAATTCCCCAATTTCGTAAGGAAAACGTTTTAAAACGGTTGTATGAACGTTTCGGTAGATGGTAATTATTGCTAAAAAGATTTTAGCACGGTTATGAGAACGTTGTGGTATTCAGAATACAGCTTCCAATGCTACTTGGGGCTTCAGCTTGAAAATTCAAACTTTTTTAATGTCAGGCTTGGTTTGGGCTTGATGAAGCAGATAATAATAATAATAATAATAATAATAATAATAATAATAATAATAATAATAATAATAATAATAATAATAATAATAATAATAATAATAATAATAATAATAATAATAATAATAATAATAATAATAATAATAATAATAATAATAATAATAATAATAATAATAATAATAATAATAATAATAATAATAATAATAATAATAATAATAATAATAATAATAATAATAATAATAATAATAATAATAATAATAATAATAATAATAATAATAATAATAATAATAATAATAATAATAATAATAATAATAATAATAATAATAATAATAATAATAATAATAATAATAATAATAATAATAATAATAATAATAATAATAATAATAATAATAATAATAATAATTTTTTTTTTTAACTAGAAGAGGGCATCAACTGCTGAGGTTATTAGCCCATAACTAATCAAAAAGTATAATATAAATAAATACGCGGGACATATACTACTATGTAAGTATTAAATATAAATATGTATACGAGATCAACAAAAACCTACATGCATAAAATACAATATAAAAATATGTTTTTACGCATACTTACGTATACGTATAAGGGAAAAATATAAAAGTATACAAGAATTAAATAATGAAAATTTAAATGAGATGAGAAAAAAAGACAAGTCTATAACTTTTCATATATATTTACCGCACGCAAAAACTTCAGAACATTACGAATCTTACCAGAGTCTGTTAAAATAAAGGAAAGGTCTTGATCTAAATGATGTAGTCGCCTGAGTAGATCATACTGTGGACATGCAACAAGAATGTGTTCAACTGTCAGAGCAGTATCACATCTGTTGCACATAGGGGCATTATCCCGATTTAAACGGTACCCATGTGTCAGACTTGTATGACCCATTCTCAGACGATGGATCTTGACTTGATCCCTTCTAGTAAGATCATTCGGCAATAAAACTGGTGCAACCAACGGCTTAATGGTTTTTAGATGGTTCTGAACCCCATCCCATGTGCGCTGCCACAAAGCCAATACCTCTTTCTTCAGATGAAGACTTATATCTGAAGATTTATACATTACCACATCAACAGAGTTACTATCAGCGGCAAAACGTGCTGCCTCATCAGCCAATTCGTTACCCCTAATGCCGACGTGACTTGGCACCCAAAGAAAATAAATATCTCTCCCTGTCTCATGAAGATGTTTCATGAGGGACAAGATTTGCTGAATAATTGGGTCAACAGTAAAAGGGTTTGAAATGGCTTGTAGGACGCTCAAAGAATCGCTTACTACGAGGAACTTCCTAGAAGTTCTGACGAACTCGCAGTAGCGTAGAGCTTGCCAGATAGCATAGGACTCTGCTGTGTAGATAGAAGTTAGAAGAGGCATTGACCATGAGTGCTGTGTGTTATCGACAGCAATTGCGCAACCAGTACCATGGTGGGTTTTAGAACCATCTGTATAAATTACCATCGTGTTTTTGTACCCGTGCAGAACCTCTAGAAACCTTGACTGTATCATTATCGGGGGACTGTTGGACTTGTCGTACATACTTAGTATGTAGTTAGTTCTAGGTAATGGAACCAACCACGGCGGTACTTCAGATTCCCCTACAGGAATCGATAATGGTATATCAAAGTTTATTTGGTCTAGAAGCTCTTTCGCGCGGATACCTGCGGGTCTAGTTTGAATATGTCGTGGATTGCACCAATTATCACTCCGAAAGAAAGTGCTGAAGTTTTTGTGTTGCGGTAATGACTTGATTTTAGAAACATAAAGCAGCAGAAACTTTTTACGTCTGACATCAAGTGGCGTCAGTCCTGACTCTGAATACAAATTTAATGTGGGGGTACTGGGAAACGCACCAAGAGCGTACCGTAGAGCCTGGTTGTGGATTGAGTCTAGCCTGTTGAGGGTTGTACGTTTTGCCGAGGCATAGACGACACACCCGTATTCAATCTTTGATAAAACCAGAGATTGGTACACCCGTTTAAGAGTTTTGGGTTCTGCTCCCCATTTAGTACCCGCCAACATTTTTATAATGTTTAGAGCTTTAAGACAAGCAGTCCTTAGCTCTTCAACATGTAATTTCCAAGTTAGCCTTGGATCGAAATAGAGTCCCAGGAATCTGACGCTATTGACGATTTTAATTGTATTATCCCTCATAAAAAGGAGTGGTCCATAGTGTGGTCGGTTTAGGCGACAAAAGTGCATGCACTGGGTTTTTTCACGAGAGAACCTGAATCCAATTTTGTCAGCCCTCCGGGTAATGCTGTTAATTGCAGATTGCAAAGTTCTGTTGATGTCTCCCATCTTCTTACCAGAACAGAAAATGGCGAGATCATCAA
This sequence comes from Harpalus rufipes, assembly GCA_951394225.1. Taxonomy (NCBI): domain Eukaryota; kingdom Metazoa; phylum Arthropoda; class Insecta; order Coleoptera; family Carabidae; genus Harpalus; species Harpalus rufipes. Next base: position 56,808,999 of record OX596274.1, read on the forward strand.
CATACAGACACATACCTACAGAGCTGACAAAGGACACAAGCTCATTTACCGCAATGGCAAAAAGTGTGACGCTCAAAACAGAGCCTTGGGGTACTCCATTCTCTAATATCCTTGAGGATGATAGAGAAGTACCGACCCGAACTCTAAATTTGCGTTCTGCCAGAAAAGAAGAAATAAGTTGCGGCAAATTACCACGGAAACCCCAGCCATGTAGTTTCTTAAGAATGTGATACCGCCATGTCATATCATAGGCCTTCTCCAGATCAAAGAACACTGCAACCAAGTGTTCTTTATTATTGAAAGCAGTGAGAATTGCATCTTCTAGATATACGAGATGGTCAACGGTGGATTTGAATTTTCGAAACCCGGCCTGGTGATCGTTTAACCCTTGACCAACACTCTTGTGTTGTGGTATTGGACGAAATACCAGAAACATATTCGTCCCAAGATTTTCGCTTGCTTTCCAATATACAACGTCGTGCTAGTGCTCTGGCTTTTTTAAAAAGAATAAGGTTCTCCTGAGTGGGAATCCGTTTGAAGCGGTTGAAAGCCATTTTTTTATCCCGGACCAACTCTTGAATTTCGCGGTTCCACCAGGGAACCGACCTTCTTTGAGCTATGGACTTGCTCTGAGGGATTGCAGTTTCTGCTGCCAAGAAAATATTTTCTGTTAGTTCTTCTACATTAACATTGTTGTTATCAGTCATGGGTGGAATTAATAATTATTATTAATAATAATAATAATAATAATAATAATAATAATGTGGAAGACAAAAACATTTATAATTCCAATAATCGTAGGAGGGACAGGATTTGTGGATGCATAATTTAAAAAAACTATAGAAAAAATCCCTGGTAAACATGACGCACTGGAAATTCAAAAAACTGCAATATACGGTACTGCACATATAATAAGAAAAACAATTACTTAACACCCTTACCTGAGCTGCTTGGTAAGCAGCTGGAAGGAGTGTAAATCCCGGAACAGGAAGTGGGCGCATACTACTGAGATTACACCCGAAAAATACAAATGTTTGTGTATATATTGTACCTATAACCTGTATCTGTGAAATAAAGGATAATAATAATAATAATAATAATAATAATAATAATAATAATAATAATAATAATAATAATAATAATAATAATAATAATAATAATAATAATAATAATAATAATAATAATAATAATAATAATAATAATAATAATAATAATAATAACAATAATAATAACAATAACAATAACAATAACAATAATAATAATAATAATAATAATAATAATAATAATAATAATAATAATAATAATAATAATAATAATAATAATAATAATAATAATAAGACCTGGCCATGAAGAACTATTCCTGTGATGTCAATCTTAAATAAAATTAAAATTTGTATTTATTAAGGCATATATATTATACGAAGGTAATAATTTAATAATGTATTTCTATATTTACAAATAATTTTGCTTTAAATTTAAAAATAAAATATAATTTTAATGTATAAATTTGTCACCTGTCAATCTAGTATAAAATTTAGTATTCTAATACAATATATTTAAAAATCTATAATCATAGAAATAATTAAGATGTAATTTAATATTCTATTTATATATAATAAAATTATAATTCATAAAAACTTAATTAAAAAAATATAAATTGACAGGTGTCAAATATTTGATTGATATATGACAGAGCAGGAATATTATAAGCCAAAAATGAGTAAAATTCAGAGGATGGGTTCGAAAATTTGGAACCAGAACAGGGAGTGGCGTCCCTGGCTCCTCGTGCCTTTAAGGGGTGCGTCTGTACGCCAGAGGCGCGGCACCTCAACAGCGTCTGTTTCCCAGAGGGGCGGCTGTTATTAAAACTAGCAAGGATGATGTAAAATTACCATTGCATCCTGGTGAGTGACGACACCACGATCCTGAGTCAACATAGCCCTGCGTCTGTCTCCAGAGGAGCGGCAGGACGATAGCATCTGTTCCCCCATGGTACTTACCTTGGCGTGGTTGGGGGCTTAGTGGCTTAGTACCTGAATACAAGCCAGCAGGAAGGGGAAAGTACCAACCGGGGGCGTCTGTCGCAAAGTGCGCGGCCCCCAACAGCGTCTGTTTCTCCAATGGAGGCGGCTGAATATAAAGCTGGCAGCTAGCTATAAAATGCATTACCCTTAGGGTGTTAATATAATGGTTATTACAAGAAGCCAAAAAAACCGTGGCGTGCCGGGTTCACCGGGTCGGATCTCGCCACAACCACGACTGGATAATATGGATAATGACCCATGCAATTCAAACGGATCAAGAGCACAAAACACTGTAGTAACACAATCACAACAATCAGAAGGTCACCGCAACGATACAAGTCAAAGCGGCCCCTCTAGTAGTCAAAATCAACTGACACAAAAGACAAGTAGAATTAATAGAGTACCATGGTCAAATGACGAGTATAAAGAAGTTATGAGATGTTACTACTATTGTAAGCTGTCTGATGGAATGTACAGGGAAGCGTACAGTATTTGGCGTGAAAGGAATCCAAATGTGAGATTAAATCTTGATGCCAATAAATTACAGAATCAAAGAAGACATATCGAGCAAAATAACAAATAAAAAGATTGGGAGTTACAAATAATTTTAGAAAGTGTCAAAGAAGAACTGCAAACAACAAATAATGTTCAAACGACCGCAGATAAAGATGAAAATACCATTGAATGTTTAAATGAACTTGAAGAAACAATAAGTATTCCTAACATTACAGACAGGATTAATAACCTTCTACAGAAATTCGATAGCTCTGACTTTAATAATAGACCAAAGCTAACAAAATTAAAGTTTAACCCAAAAAATGAAGATCTAATTAAAACAGGGAATAAGCATATACAAAACGTTCTTAAAGCTACACCTAATCCTAGTTTCATATTTGTAAATGCATTAATATACACCACAGCATTTGTATTAACGGAAGAGATCAATAAAGAAAAACTTATACTACTTAACAATAACAAAAAGTCGAAACCATCAAAAATACCCAAATGGCAACAACGATTAGAAAATAAGATAAGTAAATTGCGAGCTGACTTATCGCAAGTCATTCTTATTATTTATTTAATAAATCATTCCAACAGGATTAAAAAGAAAAATCCCAATTACAGGAAGATTACAAACAAAGAATACAAAAAAAAATATATATGCGTAAGCATTAGTAATGAAAATATAAAGAGAAATAGAATTATTCTATTCTATTACAATATACATAAGTACTTATAACACAAAGATGAATTAATAAATATTTTGCAACGATATGAAAGTTTTGCATGTAAATAGTGAGTCTGCAAATATGTCAATGTCTGCACTGAAATTATTAAAAATCGAACATAGTTGCAGTACAGGTGATTTCAACTCATAATTGGTTTTGGCTGTTTTACAGTTAAATAATAATTTATGACGAGAAGATATTCGGGGAACATTAATTAAAATACGCTTCAAAATATTTGGATCATCAAAGATACAATTCACTAGTTTATAGAGAAATAAACATGACATCATTTTTCTTCTTTGTTCAAGAGATGTAACATGAAACTCAAGAAGAAGATTGATATAGTCGTAGTCATAACTAGGGTACTGTTTATGAACTTTGAAATAACAATATTTAATAAATTTTCTTTGAATAGATTCTATGGCCTTGACGTATTTAATATAGATAGGATTCCAAATTTGTAGACAGTACTCAAGTTTTGACCTAACAAAAGCAAAGTAGAGACATTTTAAAGTAGAAATTTTGTGAAAAGTCTGAGTATTTCTCATCACAAATCCAAGATTTTTGTATGAAGCTTTAACAGTGTTATCGATGTGAGCATTAAAAGTCAATTTATGGTCATACAATACTCCAAGGTCCTTGAACTGAAATACTCTATCAAGAACGGTATGATCTAGTTTATAAGTATGAGTGTATACAGTTTTTTTAACAAAATAACTCATTATTTTGCATTTACTATAGTTAAAGAATAGTTTAGAGGATAATGACCAGGCTAATAAGTTATTTATATCATTTTGAAAATTGAGAGCATCTTGAACAGTATTAATGGTTTTAAATATTTTCATGTCATCGGCATACAATAAAACTTCAGAATATTTAACAGATTCAACAACGTCATTAATAAACAGATTAAATAATAAAGGTCCGAGATTTGATCCTTGGGGCACACCGGAAGTGGCCGGATAGGGAGTAGATAGAAAGTTATTGAAGAAAACAGACATTTTGCGTTCACGAAGATAAGAGGAAAGGAATTGAATGAGATCATAAGAGAAGTTAAAATTCACATCAAGTTTTAGAAGAAGGATATCGTGGTCAATAGTATCAAATGCTTTAGTAAAATCTGTGTATAAAACATCAATTTGATTGTTATCATGCAAAGCATTTAAGGTAAATTCAGTAAAATTAATGAGATTTGTTGTAGTTGATCTTCCTTTCATAAAACCATGCTGATTTGTAGATATCAAATTTTTTATAGAACTGTATATATATTTATATAGGATGGATTCAAAAATTTTTGAAATATTGGGCAAAATAGCAATTGGACGGTAGTTGGAGATGTCCGTATTGTCACCTGATTTATAAATAGGAGTAATAAATGAGTTTTTTAGAGATGAGGGAAAGGATTTTTTTGATAATGAGAGATTAAAGAGAAAATGGAGAGGTTTAATGAATAGATGACTACAGCCTTTTAATATATATGCAGGTAGGTTATCAGGACCTGGATTTCGAGTAGGCTTCAAGCTAATAATCGCTAGACGAATGTCGTTTTCAGATATAGTGGGAATATTAACTAAGTTATGATTGCAACTGGTAGACTCATGGTTATTAGTACAAACTGCAGTATTCGCAGAATAAACTTTTGAAAAATAATTTGCAAATCCCTCAACAATTTCTTCTGTGTTATTAAATGTTTGATCCTGAAAATGCATAGTTCCAGGAATGCGCGAAACACGTTTTTTATTGTTAATAAAAGACCAAAATTTGGAGGGATCAGTAGAAATGAGGGCCTCAGTGTTAGCTATATATTTGGAGTACTCTTTTTTAATTTCACTTTTTACTAACTTTCTTAAGCGTTTGAATTCATTGTTGTAATAATCAGTGTTATGAATTTTATATAAGTTACGGTAGAATTCTTTTAATTTTATGTTCTCAATAATATGTTTATTAAACCATGGGGGGTATTTAGATGATTTTCGCATAGTCTGTGGGACACATGTATCAATAATGTCATATAATACTTTATAAAATTTATCGAAGGCAGCATCCACTGTATTATACATTGACAAGCACTCCCAATCAACGTTAGATAATAACTCATAAAAAAGTTCAAAATTAGCCAAGCGGAAGTTATAAAAAGTGGATTGATTACAAGTTGAATTTCTAGATTTACCTAAATTTTGGAAATTTAACGATATAGATAGTGCCGGATGATGAAGATCTTCATCAACAATGGCATCTAAACAATGAGAAACTGTGCACTCTCTATTAGAAATTACAACATCCAGTAATCTACCAGTTGTGTTAAGAATAGTATTAAATTGAGAAGCAGTCAAAAAGGTTAGCATATTGTTAAAGCCATCAATAATACTATTAGTATACCCATTATTAATATGATCAATAAGTTTGGTAATATTGAGATCACCAATAATGACGAAATTGTGATTTAGAATTGGAGGAAAGGATTCGAAGAATTCAAAAATATAGTTTTGTTGTTCCACAGAAATAGGAGAAGGAGAGTATAAAACAAATATATAAAATGGAGTAATGGAATTGAATAAAACTTTAACACATATGATATCCGAAATAGAGTTAGGATCAAGGTTGATTTGTACAAGACTAGATTCAAATGTATTGTGAACAGCACATAAAACCCCACCACCCCGTTTTTTACCGCCAGCGGATGCGTCTCTGTCCTTCCTATAGACATTGTAGGAGTCTGTGAATAATTCTGAATTATATACCGTGTTATTAAGCCATGTTTCAGTTAAGGCAACTATTGGAAAATTTAGAGCAGCGTGATTATTAAAAAAAGTTTCTAGTTTAGTATTAAGTCCTCTAACATTCTGGTAGTAAATGCTCATTGTGTATATTAAATATTAAATGTTGTAAAATGTAAATTCGGTAGTTAAATGTAAACGTTATAGAATATTCAATTAAAAGATCTTACAAATATTGTGAAGGTTAGAGAAATACTCAGTAAAAGTAACTGAATACAAACTTAAGTAATTAAATTAATTTATACAATGCAAATACACGTTGGAGAACAGAAACAAAATGGTTTTTAAACTATTATAATAAAAATATGGTAACTTAGTGTTCAAGCCAAAAACGTTCTGATAATATATGTTCACAGAAAGTTTCAAAGAAATAAGATCAACACAGCTCTAAAAAAAATACAAACAAAACAAATAATATTGCAAAATAAAAGAAATAATACGAATTGACTTGTTACTAGTAAGGCAGAGTCAACGACCTTACTTGTACCAAATAAAACAATATATTGATGTTTAATTAAAGATTTAGAAAAAAGTATGAATATATGACAAATGTATATAAAGTATAAAGTTGCTCCAGATTAATGTAGGAATATAACTAACAGCAAATTTAAATATTATGATTTTATTTCATTGCTTAAATTCAAATTATTAAGATCTAGACTATTAAAGTCCACTTTATTCACTTTGTTAACAGATTTATAATAAATTTCACCATCCCTTGACCACACATTTTTGTAACCATAATTTTTAGAAAAGGAATTTAAAATGTTGAGACGATTCTTAGTGAGATCTTCTTTTATTGAAATAGTTGAACCTTTTAATTTTGACCTGGATTTAATTACGGCATCACGAGTTTTATACGACGTGAACTTCACTATAATGGGACGGGGGCGCAGTTTGGATTGGGACAATGAAGCACTCGAGTTCGATTTAATTTTTCCAACACGATGACATCTATCGATTGCCGTAAATGGGATATCGAGAGATAATTTTGAATGTATTATAGCACCGACCTTGTTTTCGACGTCTTCTTTCGCCTCTTCTGGTACTCCATATATACGTATGCAGTTACGCCTTGAATATTGTTCAAGGTGATCAATTTTCTTGTGAAGAATACTGTTCTCAGCAGAGATATTGTTAATGATGGCCTCATAAAACTTCTTCTGCTCTTCAAGTTTTTGGACCACTTGCTCAAACACTTTGGAGACTAGCTTTTCAACAAAAGTATCATCACTTAGCACTTTTAAAGCTAAATCAGCTGCAGCACGAGTGGCAGTACTCATTTTTAAGTGAAATAAATCAAAAAAATAGAAAAAATAGAATCAAAAGATTCACTGCACTGACTGTGGTAGGAGCAACAGTTAAACGTGTCTACTCGCTTCGACGCATGAATACATATATGTATATATATTAGTGAGAACAAAAGACCTAGATCTAAACAGAAATTACATTACATTAAAGAAACATATTTTAAAAATCCTAATAAGTCTGTACAGGAGATCATTGAAGAAATTAAGCAAAAGATTGCTGCCATAGCGCAAAGACTCCGAAGATACAAATCCAGGAGCAAACAGTTTATCGATAACAAAAATTTTCATCAAAACGCAGCCATATTCTATAGAAATATGCGGAAGGTTGATATTGCTAATAACATAAATCATACCCCATCAAAAGAAGAAATCGAGGAATACTGGCAAAGTATATATCAGAATGAAACAAACCATAATGGATCGGCAGAATGGATAACAAAATTAAAACAAAACATCAATAATATACCTATGAACTTTAATAACATCACAGAAGAAGATATCAATACCTCAATTAAAAAAATCTTAAACTGGAAAGCTACCGAAATTGACATGATTCCTAACTATTGGTTAAAAACTTTAACAGCGTCCCATAGTATATTGGCAAATCAATTTAATGATATATTAAATAATCCAGAAAATATTCCAGACTGGTTGGCCTCAGGAAGAACATTCTTAATACCTAAAGATGGCGACAGCAAAGACCCCAAAAACTATCGCCCAATAACTTGTTTAAATACATCTTATAAGTTGCTTACAAGTATACTATCAAATAAAATAACACAATATCTTCGACAAGAACAGATTATGCCTCCTGAACAACGTGGATGTGCTAAAGGCTTTCAAGGATGTAAAGATCATTTGTTATACTCAAAATATATCTTAAATGATTGTGAGAAGTACAAAAAGAACCTGAATATAGCCTGGATTGACTATCAGAAGGCATATGATAGTGTACCTCACACGTGGCTAATTGAGTCCTTAAATATATATGGCATATCTAAAAAAATAATACAATTCTTAAAACAACTGATGAAAACATGGAAAACAACACTCTATCTAAGATCACAGGACAATACCATTGTTACAAGTGAGATAAATGTAAAAAGAGGTATATACCAAGGTGATTCCTTGTCTCCTATTTTATTTTGTATAGCATTAGCTCCTTTATCAACCTTAATAAATGAAACTGTTGCGGGATACAAACTTTCTAAATCAACAATGCCGATATCACATCAGCTATATATGGATGATCTGAAGTTAACATGCAAGAGCGAAACAGAATTAAAAAAAGCTCTTGATATAACAAAAATGTTTTCGGATGACATAAACATGAAATTTGGTTTACAAAAATTTGCAACGGCTACTTTCATAAAAGGCAAGTTAAAAAGGAAACAAAACATGCAGCTAAACAGTGGTGACACTATTGAAGCATTACAGCCTGGTAACACATATAAATACCTTGGGATAGAGGAAGGAGAAGGAATTGATAAAGAAAGCATGAAAATTAAATTAAGTAAAGAGTATTTTACAAGAGTGAGAAAAATATTAAATTCACATCTTACCTGCAAAAACAAGTTTCAAGCGATTGGAGTTTTAGCCATTCCTGTCCTAAGATACAGCTTTGGAATCATAAACTGGAACCTTCATGAAATACAAAAAATCGATCGTAAAACTAGAAAGCTCCTTACTATTCACGGACAACTACACCCAAGAGAGGATGTAGAAAGACTACGAAGAGACGTAGGTGGTAGAGGACTTCAACAATTAGAAGCTGTTTACAATCAATCAATATACAGCTTTAGTTATTACTTAAAACAAAACAATCATACAGACCCCATTATATCCAACATTGTTTTATATGACATGAGCCTGCCACAGAATTTCTCCATCCTTAAGAAAGCATCAAAACTAAAGACCAAAATCAACAAACCTATACAACTGTACGAAGACATAAACGAAATAAGACTTCTAGATATGGACAACGAAACTGAAGTAATTGATGAGGTTATTGTACAGGAAAGATATGGAGAAGATACTGACACTACGGACATAGAACGTGTTATTGATGTAAATGAAACACCTGAGGAAGAAAGGCTTGCTCATTCTCAGTACACACCAAAACAATTTAAGGAGCAATGTTATCATCGTTTTTATCAAAAATGGAGAAATAAACCATTACATGGGCAAAAACTTAGAAACATGAAAAGATTGCGTATGACAAGAAGGATTCGTTTAAATGGCTAATACAAGGCAAAATGAAAGGAGAAACAGAAAGCCTTATAACATCTGCTCAGGATCAAGCAATAAACACCCGCTATATTAAAAACAAAATTCATAAAACAAGTACTAATATAAAATGCAGAATATGCAAGAAAGAAAATGAAACCATACACCATATAATATCCCATTGTGAAGAATTAGCAAGAAAAGAATATCTTGAGCGTCATAATAAAATATGCAACCTGATCCATTACAATTTAAGTAAGTATTATAACTGCCCTACAGATACTGACCGATGGTACAACCATACACCTGCAAAAGTAGTAACTAACAATGGAACAACTTTAATGTATGATATGAGCATCAGAACAGATCGAACAATCCACGCTAATAGACCGGATTTAGTCATAAAAACTCCTGGTAAAACTTATCTAGTAGATGTATCTGTTCCTGCGGACGAAAATATTATTACACAAGACGCTAAAAAACAACTGAAGTACAAAGATCTTAGTATTGAAATATCAAGAATGTGGAACACTAAGACTGAAATTATTCCAATCATTATTGGTGCGACTGGATATGTAAATTCTGAATTTAAAAACAACGTTTCAAGACTTCCTGGACAACACGACCCATTCGAAATTCAAAGACAAGCGTTATTTGGTACAGCACACATAATCAGAAAAGTGCTTGGATGAAACCCCTTATAGCCTCAGCTGTATGGTATATGGCTGGTATAAGGAGTAAAACCAGAAGAGAGGTATTTAGACCTTGACTGTGAAAAGAAGATACTTCATTCGAAGAGTTCCTGTCCATCTGGAAATGTGAGGAGACTGAACAACTACAAATCACAAATTATAAATTTATTATATGAATGAAATGTATCTTTTTGAGATAAATAAAATAATAATAATAATAAAATAATAAACCCCCAGGGGGTGGGTTCCTTATGTTGGAACCTGCACGGGGAGTGGCGTCCCCGGGTCCCCGAGCCACGAGGAGTTGGTGCCCGCACCATTGGGAAGTAGCGTCCCCACGGATCTCTGAGCTACGTGTGGCAGCCCCACACATACCGCTGCTAGGGCTAGCACCCCGAAACAGTGTGACCTTTCTAAACGCTCCTGTCAATACAAGAAGGAACAGATACTCTGGCGGGCTGGGACAGCAGGACCCGGGTCGGAACCGTCGTGATGCCATACCTGCAAACGACCCCCCACGCAATGTCCCCGGACAACGAACCAGGCGCTCACAACAACCCCAGACGCCTGTAGAGGAGTTAAGTGTTGCTGAACCAGTTGTTCAGCCCACTAGTTCTTCCCGCAGTAGACAGAGGACCATCTGGAATGATGAAATCAATGAGTACGTGGTCCGATGCTACTATAAAATTACAAATTTAGAGACATACAAAGGGCCATTCACTAAAGAACTTCATAGACTAGTGACGACAAAGTATCCAGAATTAAGAGGAAAAACAGTGCAGAATATTATAGACCAGAGACGTTCCATATTCTGCAATAGCCGGTTACCTGCTGAAACAATAAAGAGAATTAAGAATGAAGTGGCGATAGAGCTGGGAATCCAGACTTATGTAGAAGACGAAACACCAACTCCTGAAGAACAAATTACAGTTGAAGACAACCCGGTTGAAGAAGAATTTCTCCGTCAGTTGCTAAAATACGAAGGGATGGACCCAAATTTTAGACCTCGGCTTCCTAAACTAAAGAACAATGGTGAAACAAGCGAAGTAATAAAGAGCGTAGATGCAGTAATAGGCAAAAGACTAAGTGAAGAGATATCACTCACAGAACTACACACACTGATTTATGTTGGTGCGGTAACAACATTAGAACTGCATGGACAGAAAATAGGAAGTACCAACAAGAGGCCTACAAAGGAAAAGAAGAAATGTAACACACCCGCATGGGAGAGAAGAATGGTTAACAAAATCAGTGGACTTAGAAAAGAAATTGGCATTTTATGCCAAAGCACTAAACCACAAGCTTCTGCGAAAGTCAACAAAGCTGCCACTGAAATTGCTAATAAACACAAATCTCAAGAAAACCCTACATCAATAGAAGTATTAGACCTATTAAAACAGAAGTTAGCTGCAATGAGTGCCAGACTAAAAAGGCACAAACAAAGTAACACCCGCAGACAACACAACCATATGTTTGCTGCGAACGAGAAAAATTTCTACAGAAGCCTGCAGAAGAAAATGGATATTGAAGAAGGATCACCACCTACATCCAATGAAACCAGAAAGTACTGGAAGGATATCTGGAGCAATCCAGTTAAACACACACAAAACAAATGGTACTACGAGGAAAAGGCGCACAACACCAACCTTAGAACCATGTTAACATGGGAGATCAGTAAGGCAGAAGTAGAAAAAGCGATAAAGAAAACACAAAACTGGAAAGCACCAGGTCCCGATAAGGTGCAGAACTTCTGGATAAAATACTTACCATCAACTCACAGACAACTGGCGAAATGTTATACAGAAATCCTGCAAAATCCAGAACTTATGCCAACATTTTTAACCAGTGGTAATATTTTCCTGTTACCAAAGACAGAAACCTTGTCCCCAGATCCGGCGGCGTACAGACCAATTACCTGTCTATCAACGAGTTATAAAATACTTACCGCTATAATCTCGGAAAAAATCTATGAACACCTAAAAAATAATAAAATATTAGATGAAGAGCAAAAAGGTTGCCGCAAGGGCTCGCAGGGTTGCAAAGAACAACTGGTGTTTGATTCAGTCATCACCAATCATGCTAAGAAAAGGAAGGAGTCATTATACACTGCTTATATAGACTACAAAAAAGCGTATGATTGTGTACCACATACATGGTTAGTAGAGGTACTAAAACTATACAAAATAGAAGACCATATCATACAATTCCTACAACATGCCATGAAGAACTGGAATACGACCCTTATGATGAATACACCAAATGGAACAATCGATGCTGGCCATATACCAATACGTAGAGGCATCTTCCAAGGTGATGCCCTTAGTCCACTATGGTTTTGTCTCTGCATAAAACCATTAACATCATTATTAAACCGTCAACACAAGGGTTACACCATAGAAAACCAAAACTTCACCCACCTCTGGTATATGGATGACTTGAAACTCTTCGCAAAGAAAAAGGAAGAAATGGGGAAAATGTTAAAAAATGTAGGAACATTCAGCACAGACATAAAGATGACATTTGGGTTGAACAAATGTAAAACAAGCACAATGATACATGGAAAATGGCAGGAAAGTGCAGGATTTGATATTCAAAACCAAGGAAAGATAACAGGAATGTTAGAAAATGAGAGCTATACTTACCTTGGTTATGCTCAGGCTCAAGGGATTGAAGATAAGACCTGTAAAAAAATGTTACGAGACACCTACCTTACTAGAATCCAGGCATTACTAAAATCTAGTCTATCAGCCAGAAATCTTACTAAAGCCATTAATACATATGCTACATCGGTACTCACCTATAGTTTTGGTATACTAAACTGGACCGAAACAGAACTGGAAGAGATGAATCGGAAAACTAGGAAAGAGTACCGTAACAATCGTGGACACCATCCCCACAGCGCCATTGAACGGTTTCACTTACCGCGGCATCAAGGAGGAAGAGGAATTCCTAGCATACCACTGCGAAATATGACACAGGTCCAAAACCTCAGAAAATATTTCCATGAAAAAGCAGAAGACTCCAAGATGCACAAGGTAATAGTAGAAGCAGACAAGCGATTAACACCTTTACGCCTAGCAGAAGAACAACTTCAAAGCTCTAAGAAATGCCTCACTGTGCAAGAATTAAAAACTATATGGAAATCAAAACCATTGCATGGCAAGTACATTGCACAAATACATCAAGAGCATATAGACACCAGAGCATCGGAAACGTGGCTTAGAACTGGCGCACTTTTTAATGAAACTGAGGGCTTCATTACTGCGATCCAAGATCAAGTAATACCAACGCGCAGCTACCGGAAAAGGATTATAAAAGAAGCAATACCCAACATAAAGTGCCGTATGTGTGGGGATTATGAGGAAACCCTGGACCACATAATGTCAGGGTGCACTGTCTTAGCTCCGAAACAATACCTAGATAGACTTAACAAGGTAGCAGGTATAGTCCATCAAGAACTAAGAAAGAAATATATGGAATACAATGAGATCGTCCCCTGTTATAAATACCATCCACCTAACATCTGTGAAGATAACAAAACTAGGCTTTATTGGAATAGGAAAATAATTACCGATAAAACAATCGAGTGCAACATCCCTGACATTGTACTGACGCTGAAGAACGAGAAAATTACATACATAATCGATATAACTGTCCCACTATGTGCCAATGTCAATACAGGCTATGCGGGAAAAATTAATAAATATTTACCATTAGCTGATGAGATCCGCAAGATGTGGAAGATGGATCGAGTCCAAATAGTACCAGTAGTCTTGGGATGCACCGGCGAAATCCCACTAAAATTACATAAAAGTCTGGAAACATTACAACTTCAAAAGTCACTGTACATACCCATGCAGAGAGCTGTTTTACTCCATACCTGCAGCATCGTTAGAAGGGTCCTGGGAGAGTCCTGAATTGAACCTGAAAAAGAAAAATTTAATTAGTATAATATACCAGTAACTTAATACATTTTACTTACTAAACCATTGTACATACTTGCCGCTGGCCGTATGTATGATTATTACCTGGATAAAAACAGAGAAATAGGCAATAATAATAATAATAATAATAATAATAATAATAATAATAATAATAATAATAATAATAATAATAATAATAATAATAATAATAATAATAACAATAATAATAATAATAATAATAATAATAATAATAATAATAATAATAATAATAATAATAATCCCCCCCCGTGGACCCACCTTGTTGTGGTGGGGGGGCTGAATAGCTCTTGTTGCCAGCAAGAGTGAAACTAACGGGTCCTAGACCTCTGTGTCATACTTTGTTCGTACCGGGCGATCAGTAGGCAATTGGCCGTGTTCTGTATTTCTTTAACCTACCTGCATGTTGGCCGTGTGCAGTGACCCGTGTCGGAGGAGGAGGGGATCCTGGTAGTTGAGGAAGCCCCAACATGCCTACTTTGGCCCTGAATTCACCTAAACGGGAGGTTACAGGCTAACCCACCTGTGATCAATCGGTCCCCATCCCATTATGAGGCTGGGGGGTGAGTCGTCTCAGGGTGGGGGTGGGATAACCAGAAAGCGAGTGTGCGTATGGACTTAGCGGATCCGTGCGATCTCACCCGTGGACTGCCCCTGCTGCCCCCTGGGATGGCTATAGTCTTGGAGAAGCCCTGGCGCTACATCGGCTTGCGATGCATGCGTCCCATATGAGGCTCCGTGGAGGGCGGGGATACCTGAGACCGAATTTCTTTACTTAATGGATGATAAGTTTCACCCGCTAACCGGTTTGCCATCCGGTCAAAATGGTGCGTCTGGGGCCACGTCAAAAGCTTCCGGGTAGAAAACCCCGTTAAAAAAACGAATTTCCACGTCTGGAAATAAATCATACATTCCTTGTCTTTCATCGAGCAAGTTGTCTCCCTCTAAGGTGGAAAGTAAAATGGTTTCAGAGATTAGGAATGAAACTTCGAGCCAGGAAAAGATGGTTGTACCTCGGTTCCTGGTCGTAAAATCTATATCTAGTTCATTTGATAGAGAAAGTCCTTTTATTATTAACAAATGTTTATTTGATTTAGTAGGAACTTTGAAATCAATTAAAAAAATAAAAAATGGACTGTTAATAGAGACTGTGTCCGCTGCCCAAGCTGAACGGCTTTTAAAAGCCAAAAAGCTTGGCATGCATAATATTGAAGTCACTGCACACAGGACCATGAACAGTTCCAAAGGAATTATTTTTTGCAAAGACCTATTAAATTGTAGTGTTGATGAAATTGTGGAAGAATTAAGTGATCAAGGTGTTGTTGAAGTACGCCGTATTAAGAAGCGTGAAAATGGTGAGTTGATGGATACACCAAACCACATTCTCACCTTTAATACTCCAATTTTACTGGCGCGTATTAAGGTAGCCTTCTACTCCCTCAAGGTTAGATTGTTTATTCCGACACCAATGAGGTGTTTTAAGTGTCAACGTTTCTGCCGTACCTCTGCTAGATGCATGAATACTCAGATATGTATCTGCGGGAAGGAACCGCACGAGGGAAAAGGATGCGAAGAACCTTTACAGTGCATTAACTGTAAAGGTGGCCATTCTGCTCGATCCCGTAATTGTCCTATCTACAAACAGGAAGCGGCCATTCAGGAAATTAGAATCCGGGAAAATCTGACCTACTTTGAGGCGAGGAGCAAGGTTGTTGTGCGTACGCCAACTCCTGGAGTCTCGTATTCATCCGCAATAAATATCGTAAAACCACCAATTGATTCTTCACAAATAGTAAAAGATCTTTTACCACAATTAGTAGCAGTTCTTAAATCTGTTTTTGTAGTAAAAGATAGTTTAACTCATCCTGGGCCACCAACATCACACACCACTTTGCAAAAAACAAATAGTCCTGCACCATCCGAGATATCAATTAAAAACAATAGAGAAACTGAGGACGGAGGGAACTCTTCTGGGGCAGAATTCTCAGTTTACTCCGTTTCCCCTAAAAACTCTACAATAACTGAGACCAAAAAGAAAAAAGGCTGGCCTGCTGGGAAGCCAAGGAAGCCTAAAGCTGTTGGCTAGATCTATTATTTGTAAATTTTATTATGGATTCCATCATCCAGTGGAATATAAAGGGCTGTGTGTACCACTATTGCCAACTGAAGATACTACTAACGGAATTCAACCCGTTATGCACGTGTCTTCAGGAAACACATTTTAAACCAGGCCAGGCCTATTCTCTTAAAAACTACTCAATAGTCCGAAGTGATATGGAACCCAACGCCCGGGTTCGAGGTGGGGTAGCCATCATCATGAGAGACGGAACGAAATATGAGCGTGTCCAAGTTGACACAAGTCTCCAAATTGTAGCAATCCGCATGTCTATCCCATCTGTCTTGACAATATGTAATATTTACTTACCAGATGCAGATTGGGATCTTGACGATATACGACATGTTGTAAACCAACTACCAACTCCATTCGTACTACTTGGAGATTTCAATGCTCATAATGGACTCTGGGGCTCTGATCACAGGGACCAAAGAGGTCGTTTAATTGAAGACCTTTTGTTGTCACCCGATCTCGTTCTTATGAATGATGGTTCACCCACCTATTTCAATGCACGGTCGAAATGTTTCTCCCATATCAACCTTACCATAGTATCTTCCGGACTAGCGAGTAGATTCTCTTGGAGAGCTCTTGACGACCTGTATGGTAGCGATCATTTTCCTATAGTGATCACTACGGACACAATTACTACCAACCAGGTTAGTCCATCCAAGTGGCTACTCCATAGGGCTAACTGGCCAAAGTTTGAAGCGGCACTTGTTACTCCAGACCCAAACTATAATGTCCACACTCAAATTATTGATCTGACCAATAATTTGTTAGGAGCAGCTAAGAACTCAATTCCTGTCACCAAACCAGGAATCTACAAACGTAGAATCCCCTGGTGGAATCAAGAGGTACAAAACCTTATTCGCCTCAAGAAAGCTGCTTTTAATAGATTCAAAAGGCACCCTACTGATCACAACCTTGTAGCTTTTAAGAGAGCCAGAGCTATGGCACGTAAATGTATATTGGAAAGCAAGCGAGCATCCTGGAACGCCTACGTCTCTAGCATTTCGTCAGAGACTACCACTAAGGAGTGTTGGGCTCGGGTGAAAAGCATCATGGGTAGGGGTTACTCCCCACCTATAACCCACCTGAAATGAGATGAAGAGAACATTACGAACGATGTTAGCGCAATTGTTGAACTAATTGCAGATCAATTCGAAATGACTAGTAGTTCTTTGAACTATGAACCTGGATTTTTATCTTCTAAGGTTGCCAGGGAAATACCATTGGATTTTAGTCTAGAGGTTCAAAATGTACTCCCATATAACGAACCCTTTACCAGGTTAGAACTTGATACTGCAATTGCTCGTGCTACCTCTTCATCTCCTGGACAGGATAATATCCCGAATGAGATGCTTAAACACCTAACCCCAGCATTTAAAACATCCTTGCTTTCCATATACAATCATTTATGGCTTGAGGGAAACTAACCTACTGTTTGGAAAGAAGCACTTGTTGTGCCAATTCCAAAACCAGGGAAAGACCCTCTTCTTCCATCAAGCTACAGGCCAATCAGCCTGACTTCGTGTCTAGGGAAGCTATTGGAACGGATGGTCAACAATCGGTTAGTTTGGTGTCTCGAGACTCGTGGTCTTCTAAGCGAGCACCAAGCTGGATTTCGTAAATACCGATCCACTACCGACCAATTAGTGTACCTAGAACACTTCATTCAAAAATAATAATAATAATAATAATAATAATAATAATAAATACAAATCAATAATAATAATAATAATAATAATAATAATAATAATAATAATAATAATAATAATAATAATAATAATAATAATAATAATAATAATAATAATAATAATAATAATAATAATAATAATAATAATAATAATAATAATAATAATAATAAATACAAATCAATAATATATATGTATGAACAAGTCACAAAATTATATAGAAATAGTACTAATTATAATAATAAAAGGGGAAACCAATGCAAATTCGATAGTAGATTAAATAAATTTATTAAATGGAAAAATATTCATTGAGTATATAACAATTGTTTTGCAGAAGAAAGTTTTTCTTAGAGTTTTTTAAAATAGTTTATTATTTTGACTTCTTATACCTAATTACTGATAGTTTATTAAAAATATTTACATACCTATAGCTAAGAGTGCGGAGTTAAGTAGTTTATGTTTATATATATATATATATATATATATATATATATATATATATATATATATATATATATATATATATAAACATAAACTACTTAACTATATATATATATATATATATATATATATATATATATATATATATATATATATATATATATATATTATATTATTATTATTATTATTATTATTATTTACCAGATGTATAAGATACATGTATAAAACGTCACATAAAATATAATTGTACAATATTATAAGTATTCATGTACATTGTAAAATGCGTGATTAAGCAGATGTCTTTTACATAGTTTTAAAGTAGATAGAGTAGTACTTATTTTTATATCGTTGGGAAGTTTGTTGTAAACATCCACACCCATGAGATCTGGAGACCTTCTAGTGCAATCATATTTTGCTAAGGGTTTGCAAAATTTATCCTTGTTTCTCGTGTTTTTGTTATGAAAATTAGAGTGAGTTTTAAATTTGTCCTTGTTTTTGAACACATATACACAAAGTTCGTATGAATAGAGACTGATAAGTGTCATGATTTTAAGTTTTTTGAAGATCATTTTGCATGAACGTGAATTTGAGACGCCAGCAATACATCTCACAATTTTCTTTTGGCTTAGAAATACTATAGAAGCATGGGTTGAGTTACCCCAAAAAAGGATTGCATGACGCAATTTAGCTTCAACAATAGCATGATAGAATAATAATAAATTTTCTAAATTCAAGAATGATTTCAAATATCTAATTTGAAAACATTTGCTTAAGTTGGAAACTAAGTATTCACAGTGATGCTTGCCATTTAGATTTTCATCAAATATAAAGCCAAGAATTTTAGATTTTTCTGCCTTTTTACCTCTCGCTAAGAGAGGTATTGGATTCATGCTAAAAATCGCATATCCAGATTTTATTGAATAAGCACGTTTTAAGGTCCCTACAATCCGATTTTAACATTTTTACGATGATGTCTGTGTGTGTGTGTGTGTGTGTGTGTGTGTGTGTGTGTGTGTGTGTGTGTGTGGATGTGTGTGTGTGGGATGTTGGAAGGACGGTTACTCAAAAACTATAAGACATAAAATTTGTTTAACAACGTATTTCCCAATCGGACATTCATGGGAAGATCTGAAAAGGTTTTGGTAACAATTGGACAACCGGAAGTAGAAGATTCTTGAAAAAAAATCTTCTAAATATTATTTTTTGAAAATTTTTCTTGATAATATTAAAGAAAAATAAATTCTCTTTCTGATACATTTAAATATTTTTATACATATTTTATAGATTTAGAGATAAAAGGAATATAATATATAAAATAATGTTGTAATTAATTTTACAACCGAAAGGATGCCATGAAAAATAGTTGCAAATTTAAATTATTTGTAACTGACAGATAAATGTCAGTGTCAGAAATAATGAGTAATGAAAGAAAAATGTATTTGGAGAATCCCTTAATTCTTGATCTGTGACTATTATGGAGATGACAAGTCTAGGTTGAAGGACTTAAATTTGTTTCAAACATTATGGGACAATGTACACCAGTACTGTAGACTAGAGTAACTTTGAATTGCGAAAAAGCTATCAAATTCTTCTCAAGTAAGTTGTAAATATTGACAAAATTACACATCGATATAAGAATAATCGGAGTGCAATCTATCTGTCACTTTATTAAAGGGAAATGGTAAACTCTACTTTGTAATTTATTGTAACATAATTTATGGTAAAATATCTTTATGTTGAGACATGCTATTATTGAATAATAAAGAAGTTTATACGTCATAGATTTATATGAATATATTATTTGTATTTATAAAAATAATCTTTGCTTTATGCATACAGCCAGGTAAAATATACGGCGAGAGGTTATGTGCTGGCCACATCAGATTTTTAATATTGCCATTGACTAAAGTTACTTCTGGATGGTTACTATTTTTATTGTGAAATTGAATATAGGTAGTTTTTGAACAATTTAGAACCAAATAATTTTTAATACATCAATTTTCCATATTTTGCAAAGCACTATTGCAATTAACAGATAGAACATTATGTTTGGTGGATAAGATGAGAGAAACATCATCCGCAAACATTGTCATCAGGCATGAATCATCTATTACTGAAAAGAGATCATTTATATATAAACAAAATAGAGTGGGAACAAGAACAGTACCTTGAGGAGGATCAACTCCTACAGTTAGTTTATTAGAATTTATATTTCCACCTGTTTCATCATGTAAACATACATATTGTTCCCTGTGTGATAAAAAGCTGGCTATCCAATTTAAAGGTGATCCTCTTATGCCCAATGCTTCTAGTTTACTAAGAAGATTACTATGGTTAATACAATCAAATGCTTTGCTCAAATCGAGAAATAATCCGATTGGCTGTTCTTTGTCTTCTAAATGGACCAAAATTCTATTCGTGATGTTACTTATTGCATCTTGTGTAGATATTTTCATACGGAAACCAAATTGATTTTCATTTATTATTTTATTGTTTTCAAGAAAAATATGTAGTCTTTTCAGAAAACAATATTCAAATTTTTTAGAGAAAATTGATGTTATTGAGATAGGTCTATAATTATTTGCAATAATTTTCTCATTCCCTTTGTGTATTGGAATTATTTTGGCTAGTTTTAATATGTCTGGAAAAAGACCCACTTGAAATTATAAATTTACCAGGTAGATTAAGGGTTTTAAAAGATGTACAAGGCAACTTTTAACTAAAAAGCCAGGAATTTCATCCAGACCAGATGATTTCTTATTTTTTAGTTTTTGTTGAAGCAAACAATTCAATTTCACAGTAGGGTAATAAGAACATACTATTTACATTATTGCAAATGTTATTATGTTTTTTGATCATAGGAACTTGAAGTAAATAACATTGTCATGTATTATGGGTGTGTGCACATTAGTTATTCTGAAAATTGTCTTTGTCATTAAAAATATACAAGCATGTTTCAAATATATATCAAGAGGACAATGTTAAAATTTTATATTGGGAGAATAACTGCCTACAGGAAGTTCTGCGAGATACACAATAAAACATTGTGACGATGACGCTCCCGATAGGCAAATTTCATATCTAAGTCTGGATTCAACAAGTGTATGATAAAAAATAATAAGCTGTGGTCTAGATAAATAATTTCTTAAATCTATCGATTGTATGGTCATTGATTGTAAGGTTTAAATTCAGGATTTTTCCTACATTGGGGAAAATTAAATCTAATGTAATGATTTTTACTTATGTTGAAGTATAATTCGTTTGATATCATATTTAGGCAGTTTTTACAGTTGTTTTGCAATTAGTCATCATTTTTATCTGACATAATTACCGAGGTATCGTCTGCATACTATGTACTATGGTATTTTTGTTCAAATAAGTTCGTAGATCATTGATGTACAAGATGAATAACATTGGTGAGATCACACATCCTTGCGGTACTCCCCTGTGCTAGGCATGAAAAATCAAGTTTTTGAACGACAGGCTTGGCTTAATTTTTGATGCATTTTCAACCCAAGCTAAACTTCAAGCCAAGCTCGTAAATCTCCATTTGCTACAGAATTCGGGTGGTTATACATACATTTAGTCGTAGTTAAGTAGTTACATATTAGTTATTAAAATCATAATATCAATAAGTTATATTTCAATGTAAATACTTTTAGGTCCGGTTTTTTCATCTGTGGATAATGTGTCAGTTAACTTAACTTTAACTGCAAGATAAAAAAAAATATCGCATCATATAATTGACATGTGTATAATTTTGCCAAACGTTCTAATATTGATGTGATATTTTCATGTTATCTGGTAGTTAAATTAACTAACATTTTGTCTAGAGATGCAAAAACAGGGCCTAAGATATTTTTCAGGGAAAAACATAATTTAATAAAATCAAGTATCTTAATTATATTATTTAGTGTATTCCAGCACGTGACGACTACAAATTCTATTTCAGTAGGTAATATAACTTTAAAAATGATAATTTTGTTCATAACCTGTGGCAGTTCGGGAAAGATTTTTTTATACATTCATACCTGTTTAAATAGCATATTCACAGGACTTTTTAAATATTCTATATTAATGGTTAATTTAATATAAACATGTTAAACTCTAACATCATTTCACACAGTTTTAATTTGAATTTTGACCTGCATATCATTTCCACTTTTTTAAAAATAAATAAATATACCTATTGTCACAAAAACAAATTTAATATATTATTAATTTACATAGTTTATGAATTTTTGAGCTAGTCAAAACCTGTCCCTCGCCCGGCCACAAATTAAACACTGTGAAACAGCGCTCGAACGGCCGATGAACGAAAAGAGATTCATACGTGTACTTCAATAATACAGTAGTTTATACTTCTGTAGTTCATATTTTATATAAAACTTACAGCTATTTAAAGTAAAACATTTGCTTGCAATGTAAATATCCAAGTTCTTATTCTTTTGAAAAATATATAATTACACAGCAATATTATTTTTGCTTACCTATGAGGAAGTTAGGTTTGAGAAAATGTTTATTTTTTTTAGATTCCGGATACATGTTGTGTCTCAACCTTTCGGTCTAATTGTGCGAGTGGAATAAAAAAGAGGGTTTCTAGCGAAAAAAAAAATAGATTCAGAAAAAGCTATGAACTAAAAGTCTTCTTGGTATACGTTTCTTACAATATGGTAATGTGTCGCTATACACAATTTGGAAAAAACATATTTGACTAAGTTTTGAAGAACATAACAGAATTGACGCATTTTGGGACATTGTAAAAACAAATTATTCAGATGACATCACTGTTAATCAGTTGGCTGTGATTTATGTTTATGGTTTTTCTGTCTTTAACCCTACGTCGGTCGCATGCGTATCAAAATGATACACGTCCACCTATTTCATAATGCCATTTTTCAGCCCGAGGGTGGGAAGATTTTACTGCGTCAGTACCTTTCTGTCTCTTTACCGCCTATCTCTCGTGCACACTTGTGTCTTAATTGATGGTGACATTTTTCGATTTATTTTAAATTCTGCTTATTAGAATAATGACCCAAAGACAATATTTTGATCTGAATAACGCCAAAGACATAAGCTGTTCAGAAGTTAATTTAATTATAAATATATATTGACTAAATAAAATAAAACCTATCAAAAAACGTACCCTGTGTATATAATTATGTAGGTCACGTTAGGGGCATGTATCAAACTGATACACTGCGATCGCCACCGTCCTTCCTTTTTCCAAATATTGACTTTTTTATAAATGCTAATATTATTACTTAAAAATACAGGAATGAAATAAAGACTAACATTAGAAAAAAATAATATAATGCAGATACTAATAATAATAAGCATGTTACAAAAATTTCAATATATTCATCGTCATCTCATGCCAAAATCAAATGTAAGTATCATTATGATACTTTGCGACCGTGTATGATATGAATCATGTTGCGACCGACGGAGGGTTAAGGTGTCAAGAAATACTAACTGCATAGATTGTTTGTTTAATTTAATCACCAATAATAAAATTTCTTATAAAGCTAACTATTTTCAACAATTAGATGAAGTTTAAATGTACCTATAACGCAAATATTAATTTAAAAAAAATTGAATCCCTTTTTCTGTAATTGTAAAATAAGCAAAAAAATATTTAATGTTGCTCAATTTTTTCAACAATTTCTGCCAATGAGGAAATAAACAGTATTGTACAAGGTTCTTGCATTTGTGGTAATCCAATTGCAGTATTAGTTAAGTATTTGATGTCCAAGATGGCAAACATCCTTTAGAATAATTACTAAAAATTATGATTCGACAAAGAATCACAGAATAAAGGATCAAATTTTTTTTTTTTTAGCTTTAGATATTATTCGGTAACAGAGTATATCAACTCTCGGCCGTCCGCTCCCAGCGATACGTTGTTCCACAATGTGCGACCGCAGCCCTGTTTATAGGTGGTATTCGCTATGTACACAACGTGTGCTTCCTGCTTTTAATAATCAATAAACAAAATAATATAATTATTGCTAAGAATATAGTTTGCGAGGTAATTACAACAACTAATTAGAACATTTGCAATGTGAATACAATAATTAAATTATTGTTTGTAATGTAATATCTGTTGACACTGTAATCATCATTTTACGGTGATTCATGAAACAAGCTCACTCCTCATTTGCTATTCATAAATAAACTCCTTATCTTTCTAATTTGTTTGTGCAGCTTAAAAAATCCTTTATTGCAGTCCCTGCCCTAAATGTACTTAGTTTCGAGCAATATATATGAGTGCAGTTTGAGAATCCCTGTGCAGAGAGTGATAGATGAACGGGAGGAATCGAAGAAGTCTTGGGGCTCCGTTAAATGATCAATCGTACTCTTCACGCGTCCGCACCACCCTCCAAGCTTCCCAAGTCGACGACAACTACGAGGCTCGCAACTTTACACATAAATTGCTAACCGCACCAATATAAATCAACGACACGTGTTAACATATACAACCCAACTCAAACTGCACAAATATACCGCCATGTGAAAATCTAAATAAATTCTGTACCCCTATGATTTGTGTATCTTTTTATTTGTTGTTCAAGTTATTGCCGGAATTTTTAATGCAGTGAGTTCCACTTATATTTATTTCAACAAATATAAATCAGTAAATATACGGCATCGTGCCTTTCGTCACAGGTTTTGGCAATTTGCTCTACATTAGTGTTAGTATTATTACAAAGCGGATTTATGTTAACCACACTAAAATGAACAGTAACTCTACATTAGCATCAATATCAGTACTATAAACCAGCATATCTAAACACTTTCGTTAGAAATACGTAATAGATGCATAAATCATACTCATTTCCAATAAAAACTGATAAACATAAATAATACATACTTTAAAACGTTGGAAAAAGTTGATGAAGTCAGCTTACAAGTTTCATTCACCTGAATTGACCGGTAATTTAATATTTTTTTAAAATATTTATTACGTCATACTAGTGTCATTTCAAAATATAGTGCATTTATTAGTTTTTCAAAAATAAAATTTCCTTTATTAAACTGATTCTTTAAATATTATTATTATTATGAACAAATTTTAACATTTTAATTTATGAATTTGATGTTACATATTTTTAAGAATCATTTAATAAAAGAAAAAAAAACCACGAATGGTACTAATTGCATTGAAATTCACACCGTAAATTGATATCGTAATTGGCGCAATCAACAAGCATTTGCTCAGTGAAAAAGGGCACTTTATTCTACAATCAATGATTCTGCTAAATGCAACTGATCACTGAACGTGAACATTGTTCACCCATCGGTAGATGATCAAGTGAACTTAAAAATTATGCAATCACCGCTTGGTGAGATTTGCCGTGTTAAATTTCATTTGGTGATTAAATAAAAATATGTAAGTTTTATAATAATATTTATCAGTCTTTTTATTACTAATACATTTACCCTTTAGATGGAACGAATTATGTGCCTAAGTGTACCGCTAAACTTCAGATTGAAATTTAATTATCAACGGTAAAGTCTGGGTAATCTGAACATTGGATATGCGAGTTTTCAATAATCCGAGCCATTTTTTATTAAGCGTTCTGTTATTATTTATGATTTATACAATTATATATTACGATATTTATATATACTTATACAGTATTGTATTTCAAAAATATGTACATACATAATGTATGAAACGAAAGGTTTTGAACAATTTTTAAATTAAAATTGTTTAAAAAAACAAATATTTGGGGTAAGCATTAGGAATTACCTAAATCAAATAAGCCTTCCCCACTCTTTTAATTGTCATTTATGTTATATCGCTTGCAAAACATGATGCAGGACCTTTGTATCACATTTTCGGGCCCTAAGCCAAAACTTTTTTCGGGCCCCTCTCCCTATTTATAGTAAAAAAAACAAGTACACATCTTTATACAATGTAAGTTTATTTATTAAAGAAAAAGTAAAATTATCTACATAGGGAAATAGCTGATCAATTATAACGTATGTCCTAAAAGTTTTGGCACAAAAACATTTTTTTTTGTACTATATAATGAATTTACTTAAAGTTTTGTAATACTTAATAATTAATTGTTTCATAAGCAACAAAATTATGAACTTAAATTAAATAATGGTGGGCGTGTTCTTCCACAAGGCGCATAACATTGTACGGACACCTAGCATTGGGTGTTGGACAATATTTACATCGATTTCTCGGATTTCACATTGAACAACTTAATTAAAGGAAATGATCGTTTTTATACTGACAATATTTCAAAGGTCCCTAATAATGTCAAATATAAACAGAAAGCCAAATTCGCAGATAGGGTGTTGGTATGGTGCGTTATTTTCACAAGGGGTGCATCCAGGTCTTGTGGGTCGAGTGTGGTGAAGCCCTGCATAGTTAAACGTACATCTAACAAAATTTGGAAATTTTATTGAAGAACACGCTGAGAATGATTTTATCTTCTGCCCAGAACTTGCGTCCTCTCACTATGCAACACAAACTCAAAATTGGCTAACTGACCAAAACGTACCATTAGTTCCGTGAAACGACAATCCTATAACATTCCGCAGGCTCGTCCCATAGAAGGTTTTTGGGTCCTTTTATCTTTAAAAGTTCACGATGGAGGTTGGGCAGCTCAAAATGAGAACGAACTTCTGCGCATTATATACAGGAATTCAGGAATGTCCGATATATTGACGCAAATATCGTCGAAAACCCAATGCTAAGTGTCCATAGAAAGATACGCCTTGTGGGAGAGCACGGCCATCTTTATTTATGTTAATAACTTTGTTGCTTATGAAACAGTTAATTAATAAGTATTACATAAGTAAATGCATTTTATATTGGTAAATTAAAAATTATTTCATAGCAATCGGACCCTGCGGGTCCAATGTGTATGCAGGCCCTAGGTCGTGACCTCGTGGGTCTAGGCGATAATAAGGCCCTGACATGGCGTATAAAATCGATTTGCAGAAATGTATTTACAGCCTAGTTGGAACTGAAGCAGTAGAGATGCAAACATCTACATACGAAATTGTCTAATGTCTTCGTAAATTAGAAGAATTCATTAGCACGCAACACAGGAATGATGATGGCATATTTTGGCCTAACAATGCATCGTGCCATTATTAGAACCACTCAGCAATAGCGAAGGTTCCATAATATCACTTTTGTGCCAAAAAAGTTAAGACAAACCTGCAAATGTTCTACAGGCGCGACCAATTTTTTTTTTGGCCTTATTAAAAGTGTACGATCAAGGATGGGAAGCCAGGTCGGTACAACAACTACACAGAAGAATATTTCAAAAGTTACGATAAGTTGATTTTGTTACCATTTGGGGGCTAATGGAAGGTATTAAACGAAAACTGAGACAGATTAAATATATTGGACCACTTTCAGTTATTTAGTGTTGTTCCTTATTTTAAGTCCCACACAATTTTATGATAATGATAAAATTTCATTAAAAAAAAATGTGTTTCTATTTTTGAAGCTCATATGTAGTACATTAAAATAATTCTGAAATTTGACTAATGAATTTATAGTTTTATACTATACTCAAACAATTAATAAATAAATAAATAAATAAATACATGTTTTTTGATAATGTCTGAATAAAACTATAATTTCTTATTATATATTCCATTATTGGTATATTTTGAAATAATCCGAGTTTTTTATTCTTCAAGTGGGTGTCAATCCCATCTTACTTGATTAGTCGCGATTCGTCGTAATGTAATAAAAATTGCTGATACAGGCAATGAACTGATGAATAAGCACCTTTTAAGGTTCTTAGAATCCGATTATAACATTTTTACAATGATGTCTGTGCCTGTTTGTGTGTGGATGTGTGTGTGTGTATGTTGGAGGTACGATTTCTCAAATTCTGTAAAACTAAAGACCTGTGTAACTACGGATTCCTTAATTTAACAATAACGGGAAGAGTTGAATAGGTTCTAGTAACAATTGGACAACCGGGAGTAAAACTATTTTAACAAAATTCTTCTAAATATATTTTTTTTCAAAATTTATATTATTACTAATATTAAAAAACATAAAATTCTCTATCTGATACATTTAAAATTATTATATCTTCTGTAGGTTTAGATATATAAAAATTTAATCTATAAAATAATCTGTCGTAAACAACTCCATGGTAATCAGTTGAGAAATTAAAATGTTTTTAATTGACAGATAAATGTCACTAATGTCAGTGTCAAAAAGTAAGAGATAGTAGGTACTGAATGCTTTTCTTATTATGTTATTAATTAAATATTTAAAATTATAGGCATATTACATAAACCCTTCAGAAATATCACCAATCCCGTCAATGAATATAAATATAAAGAACAGATGTAGGTAATTAGATTTTTTTGTGTGTACAAGAGACTTTAAATACAATACTAAATATCCCACAATGGAAATGGCGACAAGTTTGTGATAGCCGCAACATTATTTTTTTTAATATTTAAATGATTCACATATTATAATCGTATAATATTTATTTACTCGTAATTATTATTCTTGTTAATGGTTAGGTGACCGAATGTAATTTAGACGTCATGGGTTTACTTTCGACCACAGTCAAACTTAAAATTTGAAAATTACTTCCAATTTTATAATAGCACAAAATATACTCTTGTAATGCTTCCCTCCAATTTCTTTGATACGCCGTGAGATGATGCCTCAACCCTTTCTAACATAAATGTACTTTTCTCCTTGTTGTAGTACAATAATAAAAATCTATTCATATTCTCTACGTTAAGTAGGATAGGCGCCAAAAGTGATTTGTTATTTGGATTTGTAAACAATATAAATATATAAAATAGAACTCATAAATAAAAATAACCGTATACCTTTGAGAATCGCTGCATAAACTGTATGTTTGCAGGCAAACTTCACCCCTAGTGAAGGGGATAGACTGGCCATTCACCCTGGATAACAAAGCTTGGGAAGATATCGTAGTGTGGAGCATTCTCGCTGTTCGGGATCGCGTCGTGCACAACATACATGTCTATTTATCAATTTCAGCACCAAACGCACATAAATCGTTTAGTATTAGTAGTATACAGGGCCAGAATGACGGTTTTCATAACGGAAACTTTATATTTTGTCCAAGTTTTCGGTTGCTTATAGCAGATTATTCTCAATTTGTTGCGAGATTTTTATGGGATGCTGAAGTAGGTGTGGCTGTGTGGTGTGGTTCTAGTATGCCATATACATGTCGGCAAGATGCCAAATTTATTTATTATATATAAGTTATTGTTTTATACTTTCTAATATTTGTAAATCAGAGTTTTTGTTCTTAATTTCAGTAGGTATGTAGTTTTTCAATGTTATACTATACAATCTTTTAGAGAAATGATTTAACATATTTTTTTTAGTATTTAACGGTGCACTATTGAGAATGCCTGGGTAATGTGTTACATAGGGCAGAGTAATAAATTGTTTATTACTATGACCAAACATTAAAAATATTAAAGAGTTTTAAATTGCAAAAATAAAAAATAACGATACGATAAAATTTGTAGCAATTTATTCGATGGTTTGAAGTTGGATGAATATTATGTTTCTTTTCACAGAGTAAACATTAACAACTGCTTATAACACCGATCACTGGGGAGCCAAGTACGCATAGCAATCTGGATACTTCGGGTCCGTGAAGTTAGCAACCACCAAAAAGCACAAACAATCAAATTGGTGGGAATCATTTGTGCTTCGTTAGTGCTTAATTGTGCCTTTAAAAAATATACAGCAACCCCAAGCGTTGATTAGTTATACACAAATTAAAAGTGGTTGCCAACTTCACGCTTAGCAACCACTTTAGAAGCACAAACGATCATATTAATGTCAATCGTTTGTGCTTCGTTAGTGCTTCAAGGATATACATAAATAAAGTCAGCAACCCCAAGCGTTCATTAGTTATTAACAAAATAAAAGTGGTTGCCAACTTCATGGTCAACAACCACCTTAGAAGCACAAACGACCAAATTAGTGTCAATCGTTTGTGCTTCGTTAGTGCTTCAAGAATATACATAAATAAAGTCAGCAACCCCAAGCGTTCATTAGTTATTAACAAAATAAAAGTGGTTGCCAACTTCACGCTCAGCAACCACCTTAGAAGCACAAACAACCAAATTAGTGTCAAACGTTTATGTTTCGTTAGTGCTTCATGGATATGCATAAATAAAGTCAGCAACCCCAAGCGTTCATTAGTTATTAACAAATTAAAAGTGATTGCCAACTTCACGCTCAGCAACCACCTTAGAAACACTAACAACCAAATTAGTGTCAAACGTTTGTGCTTCGTTAGTGCTTCATGGATATAGTTGGTGATAACTTTTTAATTGTTACACTTGACCCAAATAAATAAATGTTACAATACCTATAGTTTTTTTTCCCAGTACCGCTAAAGATATTGTACCCAACTTGACTTGAAAGCACGGACGTATTTAGAGAGGGGTTTTGGCGGTCAGAACCCCGCAAAATTTGGAAGAAGAAACTCATTTATTATTAATAATAAGAAAAAAAAGTTATTACACTAACTTTAATAGGATATTAAAATATAAGTTACAGAAGGCTATCTATTCAAGCACGAGTTTTAATTTCGAACACGAGCGCGTAGCAGCGAGTGTGCGAACGAACGAGTGCTTGAATAGACTTCTGTAACGATTATTTTTATTATCTTCTCTGTTTCGGCTTTCATTTACATTATTTTTTATAAAAATATTTGACAATAAGGGATTTTTTGGCAGAATAGTAGGTTGGTAACAGAAATTTGTTTTTTACTATAGTGCAATCAAACCAATCCCAAATATAATGTTACCAAAAACCATTTTGAAGCTTCTTCTAGCATCAATAACGTGCTAGAATAAGGTATTTTAATACCGAAACAGAAAAAATACGTTTTCGGGACAAACAATTGCTAATGGGAAAGAAGCTACCACGCTTTGAATACATAACAAATATGAAATAAATATTTATCCCAACCACAACCTATTCATATTTCTTATTATTTTGGCAACATTATCCGTAACATCTTGCAGAAGTCAACGTTCATTTTCGAAATTTAAATGTCTGGAATGGATTAACTGGCTTAGCTGTTTTTAGCATTAATCCAATACCTCCTTAGCGAGAGGTAAAAAGGCAAAAAAGAATATGTAATGATAAATTTGAATGTTTATTCATTCTCCATTGTCAATAAGCGAACCGAACACTGAGGCGAGCGTCAACAAATGGCGAGCGGCCATGCGTTCACTGCATCTTGAACTGCACTCCGAAAACAAAAGATGTTTTGTTTATTACATATGTAATTTCTGCAAATATTTTAGATTAGGTTACGTTTGTATGTTTATTATTAAAAGGAATAAGATCCATTTTGTTTTCGGAGTATACTTCTAGGTGCTGCAAACGCGCCAAGTTTGAATTATTTTATGCGCAGCAACTTCATTACATAGATCTGTACAGAGTGACTGATGTATATATAAGGTGAAATAATTGTATAGGGTAAAAAAAAGTATAAGTTCAAGTAGATTTATACGCTAGGAAAATATATATGACAAGAAAACTAAATAGTGGTATATGTGCATTGTGACGAAGTCACATTTTTTGTCTCCCTATGGTCCTCCACGTTTCCTGTTCATGTCTCATGGCAAGGTCGCCAGCCAGATTTCACAGCCAAGCGGTCTTCGTGCCCACGACGTTCTCAGTGATGCACGGCCTCACAGTCGTTGCATGGGCCGTGCAGCGGGTCAGAGAAGGGGGGCATACACCAGGCATCACGGGGGTTGTCTAAGAAACGGGACGGAAAAATGTATTTGTTTCGTCAAAACATGTTTAGAACCTACCAGTCACACGTGGGGATCGTCAACGTTTGCAGAGCGACGCTACTACAAATCACAGGCCGTATGCACCCCTCTGAAGGACGCTGAGAACATCACCGCCACAAATCCACCTGCCATCTGTCAATTTGAATTACATGAATATATTAGTAGTTTCCATGTTTTGCATAGCTGGCTGATTGATAAAATTTAATTTTTTTAAAATTCTTTAACTCTATATCTATTGAATATGAAGTATAAAATATAATCAAATCGTACAGAGAATAACATATTCTTTAAGTTATAATAACGTAAATGTAAATAAATCAAATTTAACTGTTCAAATGAGGCTACTTCCGGTTCACCAATTATAACCAAAATCTAATCAGTTTTTCTCCTGGATGTAAACTTGAGGAATGCGAAAAAAATATAATTTTTGGAATCGTGGTATTGAAGTTATGCGATCCGAAACTTTCGTCACACACACACGGACACACAGACAAACACACATACACACACACGCACACACACGCACACACACACACATACATACATACATACATACATACATACATACATACATACATACATACATACATACATACATACATACATACATACATACATACATACATACATACATAC
Organism: Harpalus rufipes; assembly: GCA_951394225.1. Taxonomy (NCBI): domain Eukaryota; kingdom Metazoa; phylum Arthropoda; class Insecta; order Coleoptera; family Carabidae; genus Harpalus; species Harpalus rufipes. The sequence continues at coordinate 56,841,921 of OX596274.1, forward strand.
ATACATACATACATACATACATACATACAGACATCACCGTAAAAATGGTAAAATCGTATTATAGGGATCCTAAAACATGCTTATTCAGCAAAAACTCTTCATTGAATTTTTTTAACCAAATACCTTCCTTACCTAAATGTGACGGAAGGTAAAAGTACGTATATTACCAACTTCATCATTGTTAATTTAAAATAGTAACAAACCGATAATGTAATATTAACAATAAGATGAGGACCAAAGCAGCTAATGGGTTTTAATAACTAATGAAAGCTTGGGTTTGCTGACTTTATTTATGCATATCCTTGAAGCACTAACGAAGCACAAACGTTTGACAACAAATTGGTCGTTTGTGCTTCTAAGGTGGTTGCTAAGTTGACAACCACTTTTAAATTGTTACTATTTAATGAACGCTTGGGGTTGCTGACTTTATTTATGCATATCCTTGAAGCACTAATGAAGCACAAACGTTTGACACCAATTTGGTCGTTTGTGCTACTTAAGTGGTTGCTAAGCGTGAAGTTGGCAACCACTTTTAAATTGTTAATAACTAATGAACGCTTGAGGTTGCTGACTTTATTTATTCATATCCTTGAAGCACTAACGAAGCACAAACGTTTGACACTAATTTGGTCGTTTGTGCTTTGTAGGTGGTTGCTGACCGTGAAGTTGGCAACCACTTTTATTTTGTTAATAACTAATGAACGCTTGGGGTTGCTGACTTTATCTATGTATATCCTTGAGGCACTAACGAAGCACAAACGATTGACACTAATTTGGTCGTTTGTGCTTCTAAGGTGGCTGCTGACCGTGAAGTTGGCAACCAATTTTATTTTGGTAATAGCTAATGAACGCTTGGGGTTGCTGACTTTATTTATGTATATCCTTGAAGCACTAACGAAGCACAAACGATTGACATTAATTTGGTCGTTTGTGCTTCTAAGGTGGTTGCTAAGCGTGAAGTTGGCAACCACTTTTAATTTGTTTATAACTAATCAACGCTTGGGGTTGCTGTATATTTTCTAAAGGCACAATTAAGCACTAACGAAGCACAAACGATTCCCACCAGTTTGGTTGTTTGTGTTTTTTGGTGGTTGCTAACTTCACGGACTTGGATACTTCATATATTTATTTTGCATTGCTCACTAAACTGCTACATGTGCGTACACTTACCTACATACATAACTTTTCTTCACAGATCTTGTTGTAGACGCAGCAGTGTACTAATTTTGACATTTTTGCTACAAGAATATTCAAGAGATCACCAGTGCATATGATTTTTTTTGAATAATTTATTTTATTTAACTAAAATTTTAAAAGTGTATTATATATATATATATATATATATATATATATATATATATATATATATATAACCTGACCTATGAATAGTGTTAGAATTAATCACACGATTCATAATAGAGTAGTATTGTTTTTTCTAACAGAAAATGTATAGACTAGTGAGTATTATTCCGTTTGTAAGCATTTTTTATCATTAACGAAGCAAATAGCAGACTAGTTTCAGTGGTCATATGGGTTCTATTTACATAAGTAACAGACTGTTTAAGTTTAATATCAAGTTAATGTGTTTTGAACAAATATTCGTAGAGGTAAACTGAGCATATGTATACATATGTACCTACAAACGTCGTGAAAACTTACAAGGAGTATTTACACAATGTTTGCTTCATGTATAGTGTTGCTTACATAAAAGGAAAGAGTTTTATATGTATTTTTTTGGTTGTCGTTTCCTCCAGCACAGGAAAATCTTTGCGTGACAAGAGCATTATTCACAGGGATTAAATTAAACATATCAAAAAATTTGACAGGATATTTATAACTGACGCACGTTACTTAAACTCGGTTATGAGGATTTCGACAATACATCATCCGCAATACCGAGCACAATAAAACGGCCGTAGACACATTGGGCGATAGCTCAGCCGTGTAGTGACACCTGACGTTTGAAGATGTATTGTATATCCGCTCCTTATTACCTAAATGGAGATTTCATAATATGTATTTACAAATGCTTACTCAACAGTTTTTACTTTTTAATTAATAAAATATTAAATGACATTTTAAATAATATTCAAATAAAAGTGTGATGTCGAATGTTATCCAAATAGTTATGAAGGAAAACGACTGAATATAAAGCAATATTTTATTTGCTTGCTTTATATGCAATTTTTAAAACTTTAATTGAACGTTTTTAATATCAAATATTAACATATTTCAAGTTTTTTTTTTTCGACTTTTCTTCTACAGGTAATCCGCACTTTCATTCAGCCTCAATAGACTTCCGGCTCCATCAAAATTATATACACCATATTTTACTGTAAAATAAAACGGCTCAACTTCTCCATACATACAGACTGTTAATTAGAAAGTGGGCCATATGCGTTTAACATGCGAAATCAGTTTTATTTTTGCGCAAAAATTCCCATTTAATTTTAGACAAATAAGTTTCAAATAAATGTTGTAGATAATTAAATTCCACACCTAAATCATTAAACATATTTTGTTCTGCACATTTCGTAACTTCTAAAATCGAATTTGAAATTTTATAAATATTGCTCATTTGTAGTGATAGCCAAGGAATGTAAACAAAATTACAATAAAATGCATGTCGTTTGAACTGAATAAGCACGTTTTAAGGTCCCTGGAATCCGATTATAACATTTTTACAATGATGTCTGTGTGTGCGTGTGCGTGTTTTTTTTTTATATAAAATACCTTTATTTAGCATGCTCCATTTTACAATACTACATGCCATAGGTATACATTTCATATTTGTAAACTTATTGATTACAAATTCAGAACATTTTGTTTTCATATATAAATAATATTAAATATTTCTATTATTCTTATGACTACATAACATTAAATTAATTAGTCCATGTACAACATAAATATTTAAATTAAATATTTTATTCTTTTTTATGTTTTATTAGTTTATTTAATTTTGTTTTGTTTTTACCATTTTTTGTTTTATATTAAACAAGTATATCAAAGTCTATCAAATTTACAAAGTCAATGAAATGTCTTTTGATTAAATCTTCTTTTGATTCTGGCCAGCTCCTTCCTCTGCTCCTGATTTGTGTTATGAGTTTTTGTCGCTCACTGTCTAGTATTTCACAATTATATATAAAATGGTCTATAGTTTAATCTTCACAGGCACAAATACACTCCGCATTTTCACTTATTTTATACTAGTACAGATGATTTTATTTCGACTATGTCCACTTAAAATCACTGTTAGTTTATGCGAGTACACAAGCTTAGTTTGTAATATTGAATTTACGTCAGGGAAAAACAATTTTATTAAAACCCTTTTGGTCATGTTTCTCCACTCCCTTTGTCATTATTGTTCACAGAGTTTTTGTTCTTCGCGCATAACAACTTTTTTCTTCACATTGTGTTCTTCCCGGGAAATTGTCATATCATTGGTAGTTTTTAGTTTGTCGTATACTCCTACTATTTCTCGAAGTTTTATGAGGATAGGTGTGTTTCCTGTTAGTATGCAGGAAGCTTCATTTGAGATTGTTCTGAAATCTTTCAAAATCCTAATATTGATTATTCTTTGCACTCTTTTTATTTTGCACTGATTGTACTTTTGGTTAAGGGCGCTTATCCAAACTGGTGCACCGTAAGACAAGATTGGTATTATTGCTCCTTTGTATAATGTATGAATTGCCTTTTGTCTTAATCCTCATTTGATTTTCGCTAATTTTAGCAGTATGTTTATTAATGTAAAGTACTTGTTTGTGATGTAACTTACATGTTCATTGAAGTTTAGCTGCTTATCGATAAGTATATCAAGATATTTTATGGTGAGTACTTGTTTCAGGATCTTGTAATTTATAAATATTTTTATCTTGCTTTTGATTAATGATACTCTTCTTGTGGCAAGCATTACCCGAGACTTTGTTTCATTGAATGTCATCGTATTGTTTGTGGCTCATTTCATTATCTTCACTAAATTTATATATGCTTCGTTTTCAGCCTCAAGAACTATTTTCCCTCTAACTAGCAGAACTAAATCATCTGCAAAAGCTATTATTTTTGCATTATGTGAATAGGCGAGTTCCAGCAGTGGGTTATACTTAATGTTCCAAAATCCAGGACTGCTGCATAACCCTGGGAACAGCCCCTATATTTACCGGTTTAACTATTTTATTGTCATTTGATGCCAATTCGGCTGTTCTATTACTGAAGTAGTTATTCGCTAGGTTAAACAAATTTCTGGGACATTTAGAATTCTGCAGTTATTTCATTATCGCAGGATACCAAGCAGCGTTGAATGCGCCTTTGACGTCAGGACTTACTGTCACTACTACTTTACATTCTTTAAAAGTGTACTCTGTAAATTTTGTTAGTTCCAGTATTACTTCAGTTGTACCTTTTTTTATCCATGAAACCGAACTGATTACTATTTAACAAAATGTTCGTGTGTAAATATGACAATATCCTGTTTATCATTAGCTTTGCAAGTAATTTTCCACCATAAGGCTTATGGGCTGTAACTTTCCTGCCTCGTTGGAGTTTTCTTTGCCTGGATATATTATGGGAATGATAGTTGCTTGTTTCCATTGCTTTGGGAAGTGTACCCTCTTCAGACATTGATTGTAAACTTCTGTAAGGAATGTAGGTAGTACTCGGAATATTCTATATAATATTGTACTTGTCACGCCATCTTAATGTATGTGTGTGTGCATGTTGGTGGTAAGATTTCTCAAATTCAATAAGACTAACGACTTGTTAACTACGGATTCCTCAATCTTACAGTAATGAGAAGAGTTGAATAGGTTCTGGGAATAATTGGATAACTGGAAGTAGTAGTATTTTAACAAAAAAAATATTTTTTTAATTATTACAAATAGTAAAGAATGGTTAGTTTTGATTATTAAATGTTTCATGTAATTTGTTATGTCATGTTATTTTGTAATTTTGTGCAATAGAAAAAAAATGTTTTAAAAGATTAAAAAATAGACGTCTATAATAGATTTAAGGATATAAAAATACAATCTATAAAATAATCTGTTGTAGTAATGCTTACAACCCAAACATCTCCATGGTAACCAGTTGAGAAATGAAAATGTTTGTAATTGACAGATAAATGTTACTAATGTCAGTGTCAAAAATTCAGAGATAGTACTAAAGGCTTTTTCTTGGAACGATATTTAATATTTCTTATTGTATTATTCATTATATATTTAAAATTATAGGTATATTACATACACCCTTCAGAAATACCGCCAATCCAGTCAATGAATTAGAAGAACCTCGAACATTTAGAAGAGTAAGAGAAAACTTGCTCATAGAATGAATTTATATTTATAGAAAATATCTAAATATAAATATTAGATGTAATTAGATTTTTTTGTGTGTATAAGAAATGTTAAATACAATAGGTACCTATATATTCCACAATGGAAAGGGCGAGAGGTATTGTGTTAGTCACAACACATTTTCCTTAACAAAATATGAAATCTTACAAAAATAACTTAATATTATACAATTAACTTAATTATTTCTCAATATTATTGCAACTGTTTTCACTGCTTGCCTGATATGGCTTAGCAGGTTAATTATGCATCATTTTCTCATACGTTTTTGTACTTTACTTCTTCAATAAAAATGCACTTCAAGTATATTGGTGAAGCCGTAATTTTATGTAAACTCCACATATATAAAAATATATTGGATCTCCCATTTGAAATATGAAAGTTAAAGTCACTACCGGTCAAACAGGAATTGCTACCATCATGTCAAATAACATGATATGTGAGCTTCTAAGCCTAGTTCACAAATATTTAAAGATAATGAAATAATAATAATAACGAAAAAAGTTATTTTGACTGGCCCGTTTTTCAGTGTCAGCCTGTATTCTAGAATACCTCATATTTGTGGATACTTTGCTTTCAATAATAAAAAACTTTATGTAAATATATAGTAACTATAAAGTTTGAAAAACTGCGATATTAGCATTTTTGTGGCGTATTTGAACGTTCAGCATACAATTTTCACAATATTATGATGAACAATTTCTGCACCACATATTTTTTGTATAATGGTGTAATGTAGAGTGAAATAAAAATACATACGATTTGTTTCTATAATTATTAAACAACAATAAATAATTTAAATTAAAGGTCTATCAAGTTAAAATTATACGAATCAAGTTCGGATGCATTCAAATTCGATTATAACGGGTGTCCCAATTGGAACTTTAGGATTCCATTTCTGCGCCATTTTTGTTCATTCAAAGATAAATCGTAGAAATGGGCTAAGTAGGTCGAGGAGAAGTTAAATAAACGAAGAAAGAAGTTGTGAAAAATTCATGGACCTCGCTGGGATTTGAACCCAGGGCCTTCCTATATTTAGTAGCACGCTCTAACCAACTGAGCTAGGAGTTTCCATCAAAGTCAATGAATATTTCACAAGTCTTTTTACAATTTAGTGGGGTCCACAATAATTATAATCTACGTATATGTGACGGCTTATAGTTCACAATAATTTGTATACAGGATGTTTATTAAACATACGGCAAAAATTCAAGGGGTTATTCCCTGGACTATTCTAAGAATATTTTGTCCTTTGATGATTTTTGAAAAGCCGCTTTGTTTCGAAGATACAGGGAGAAAAAAATTTCGACAATAACAACATTTAATACCAAAAATTACATGTAAAGTTTCTCAATCTACAAGAACTGTTGAAAATGACTACCTCCAGCTACGATGCAAGAATCCACTCTTCTTCTCATTGATTGCTGAACTCTTTCAAAAATACCAGGGTCGTTTCTTATGGAGTTACACACAAACGTTTAAGTATTATAGACAGAAAATACACGTCAAACAGCCAAACGTCAATCAGTCTCAACAAATTTGACACATAACTTGCCTGCTGTTACTGGATTAATAATTTGAAAAATATCAAAATTGGTTTTGTCAATTTTCTTTTAGCCCTGTATTTTCGAAACAAAGCGGTTTTTCAAAAATCATCAAAGGACAAAATATTCTTAGAATAGTCCAGGGAATAACCCCTTGAATTTTTGCCGCATGTTTAACACCTTGTATATGCGCTATGTTCGCGCTGAGTATTCATCTCTCCATGTAGAAGAGTGTATTCGTTACGATTTGTAAAAAGACTTGTGAAATATTCATCGACTTTGATGGGAACTCGTAGCTCAGTTGGTTAGAGCGTCTTACTAGATATAGGAAGGCCCTGGGTTCAAATCCCAGCGATGTCCATGGATTTTTCACAATTTCTTTCTTCGTTTATTTAACTTCTCCTCGACCTACTTAGCCCATTTCTACGATTTATACATTTAGTGGGGTCCACAATAATTATAATCTACTTATATGTGACGGCTTAAAGTTCACAATAATATGTATATATAATAATAATCTTTATTGTATTTAAAGTTATGTACAACTTATTACAATTGGTGATTAAATGGGGGTGAGTCAACTTTCTTTAACAATTTTTTGTAACCTCGCAGTTTTATTAATCGGTGTGCTGATGGAGATGAGATGAGAAAGACGCCACAAACATCCAAGCCCTTGGTGAGAATCGAACCCACGACCCCGGGATCCGAGCGGTAATGGTCGCTTAGAGCGCTGTCTGAACCAGCTGCCTCAACACGCTCGGCCACTGAGGCGGCTATAATATGTATATATGCGCATTGTTATTCATCTCTGCATTTAGAAGAGTGTACTCGTTACGATTTGTAAACAGACTTGTGAAATATTCATTGACTTTGATGGGAACTTGTAGCTCAGTTGGTTAGAGCGTCCTACTAGATATAGGAAGGCCCTGGATTTAAATCCCAGCGAGGTCCATGAATTTTTCACAATTTCTTCCTTCGTTTATTTAACTTCTCCTCGAACTACTTAGCCCATTTCTATGATTTAAACATTTAGTGGGGTCCACAATAATTATAATCTACGTACGTATATGTGACAGCTTAAAGTTCACAATAATTTGTATATATGCGCATTGTTCGCGTTGAGTATTCATCTCTCCATTTAGAAGAGTGTACTCGTTACGATTTGTAAAACGACTTGTGAAATATCATTGACTTTGATGGGAACTCGTAGCTCAGTTGGTTAGAGCGTCCTACTAGATATAGGAAGGATCTGGGTTCAAATCCCAGCGAGGTCCATGAAATTTTCACAATTTCTTTCTTCGTTTATGTAACTTCTCCTCGACCTACTTAGCCCATTTCTACGATTTATACATTTAGTGGGGTCCACAATAATTATAATCTACGTATATATATATATATATATATATATATATATATATATATATATATATATATATATAAGGGCTTAAAGTTCACAATAATTTGTATATATGCGCATTGTTCGCACTGAGTATTCATCTCTCCATTTAGAAGAGTGTACTCGTTACGATTTGTAGAAAGACTTGTGAAATATTCATTGACTTTGATGGGAACTCGTAGCTCAGTTGGTTAGAGCATCCTACTAGATTTAGGAAGGCCCTGGGTTCAAATCCCAGCCAGGTCCATGAATTTTTCACAATTTCTTTCTTTGTTTATTTAACTTCTCCTCGACCTGCTTAGCCCATTTGAAGAGTCTGGTTCTGTTAATAATAAAGCAACACCAATAATTACTCGTATGGATCAGTTAAACAAAAATATTTCTGTAGTGAAGATAATGACCCAAACATCAATTTGCCGTCGTTTGCAATAAATGTACGCTATCGTGATATAAAACTGGTAACTTTTGATTTCAGCAGGTCGGTGCTCGGTACAACATGTCGCACAGAACACAGTACACGAAACAACTCTATTGTGAACCAAATATCTTAGTCTTCTTATCTCGAGATATGATGAAATCAATTATTGACCTATTAGGTAATATGATTTAAGACCCCTGGGATTATTTAAATAGAAAAGTATACTTTATTAAACAGCAACTATTAGTAATCTCAAATGAAACATACAACGTGTTATTGAGGATATAGAGTCAACTTCATTCAAGTCGTAATATCTAGATTTTATTATGAAATAAAAAACAAACTATAGAACAAAAGTAAAGTTTTGTGTTGAAATGAGGTTGCGGCTTATATACATTTTTATTACCAAAATTTACGAAACAAATAACTTACCCAACAACAAAAAATTAAATATGAATTTATTGAAGAGTACCTATGTATTTTCATAAGAATGAAATTTTCACATAGTTTTCATTTTAATTCCTTATCATATAAGATTCTTCTCACGTTTATTTTTTAGAAAATAACATACAAATAAGAATGAATCAATTGTTAGTAACTTCACTTTAGCTCTTAGTTGATCAATATAAAGTTTAGTGAGAGAAAGCTGTTGAGTTCAAATTAGGTTAAATATATTTGTCAAAAAATGTTACTGTGTCCGAGTTCTTACATAATACTCAGTGAGTTATAGATTCCTTTCGATGGTTTGGACTTAAATTCTGCATTTAAAATATAACAAACAAGAAAATGTAGTTCCCTGTGCCTTTCAGTGAGCTCCATGGAAAAGTTAAATGAACAATGGATTGATTAATTTTAACGAAGAGCTAGATAGATACAGGATGAATCTGGGAAAATGCCCACACTTTCAATATATTTATTATAAGTAATAGAAAAAAGACTCATATAAAAGTTTTATTTTTACTTAAATTTACTATTTGATAGCAGATAAAATCAGGTTTGCGGGGTATGACTATCAACTTTTATTTTTTAAATAGCAACCTATAATTGTTTTATTAAAATATAAACTGCCATTTTTTCTCTTTTCAACGATGTAAATGTTTGTATATCAAAAATATGAAAAAAATCGAGAAAAAGAATATAAGGTTTGTTCCAACATACAATCAAATCAGTATGGACCTGTCCGAAAAATGCGTAGTATTAAAATGGCGTTCTCATTTGAATACTGCGCATGCGTTGGACAGTACCGTACTGATTTGATTGTATGTTGGAACAAACCTATTATTGAAAAATATTAGAAATTATTTTTATTCAAATATTTTAGGTGGCTATGTGAACATTTAATTTACATTTTGTGATTAAAAAAAACTCGGTCAACATGTTACAATTAAATGTCTGTTTATTTTCACATGACCGCCTAGAATAATTGAATAAAAATAATTTCTGTTATTTTTTAATTCTTTTTCTCGATTTTTTTCATACTTTTGATATACAAACTTTTACCTCTTTTTCTTAGTAAAGTAATTGAAAAAGTAATTAAAATGTCAATTACAATGCAAATGTAATTAGTAATTTGAGCATATTTTGGTTAATGTAATTGTAATTGTACTCAATTACTTTTTGAAAGTAATTTGCCCAGCTCTGCTGCCAAAGTACCTCACAATGAGGATACGGCTATTCGTCACTGCATTTAAACATAATTAGCCAAGCTCATAACCTTTTACTAAATTTTACAACTAAGAGTTACTTACTAAAATAGAATAGTATGATACTAGTCATACTGGTTCGCATAAATTCACTACAAGCTTATTTTAACTAGTAGTAAAGTATGTGGCAACCCTGTATTATTAATGAAAACGTTGAATGAGAGGGATAGATATATAGAGAAATAAACATTTTAGCATGAAATGAAAGATCTGTCAATAGCCGTTAGAGTGCTACTAGACCAGGAAGATCGGATTAGAGTAGACATAACCTGTGAAATAAGCACAGATTTGACAGTTGTAAGAGCGGTAAAATAGTGAAGTGTTGTACGTATTGAATATGAAAAATAAGATTATTTTTAAAAATGGTAAATAAACGGAAGCGTGGAGAAAATTGAACACAAAAATAATCTGTTGTGGCAGCACAATATCTGTCACCACTTCCGTTTTTGGTTACATAAGTATAGGGCGCGAGCAATCATGTGACATTGTTGGCCTGGAAAAGTAGATATGGGGGCCCGTTGGAGATAATAATTAGTAATTATATACATATCATGTAAATATCAGAATTTTTCATTAAAAATTTCAAGATTTTCTATATTCACGTAGTTACTTTGTCACAAGGAGTGTGGAATTTAGGTGTCGAGGAAAATAGATCACATTGGAAAATCACTAAATTTAGAATGACAAATTATGATATTTGACATCAATGTACTTATATAATTACTAGCCATCATTCTGACACGGGCCACCATATCTGCTTGTCAAGGCCAACAAAGTCACATGACTGCTCGCGCCCAATTGTATTTAACATTTCTTGTATACCTACACTCTACACCAAAAATTCTACTTACATCTATTCCTTACATATTGTCCTACTCTTCTAATTTTACGAAATGTTTCCAATTCATTCATAAGGTAATTTTCGTATTATAAATATGTTTGTAAATCTCTTTATTACATGCCTTTTTACAACAAGTTTTAATATGTAATAAATGTTTCGTTTTAATTATTACTCATTTGCTTATTTTGGTTGTAAGGTAATTTTTGTATTATAAATATTTTTGTAACTCTTTTTCTTACATGCATTTTTACAACAAATTTAAACATGTAATAATTGTTTCCGTTCATAATGAATTTTTGTATAATAAATAATATCTTTGTTACATGCGATTTTGTGACAAATTTAAATATTTAATAAATATTTATGTTTAAATCATTTGCTTTTTTGGTTATTACAATTTATCTTGACCCATCATTTTGAATTACAAATTTTATTTGACTTCAGAAATTAATCAAATTAGTAGACTAATTTTATATTCAAATATAATTTTCCAAGTAACTGAATTTGAATTTAGCGCCAAATTTTCAAACTAAAATCACAGTTACAATGTAAATCAGGTTTCTAGTTACTGAAATCTTAAGAAAAATAAAGTATAGACAAAGCGGCAAACATCCGGCGAATAATTTTCAACAAATTAAAATAAGTAATTTTAAATGAATCGAAATTGTGTACATTCGCAAATACGAAAATATGAATTTAGTACTTTAATGAATATAAATAATAATAATCTCGACATCCAATTGGGTAAACGAGAAATCGAATAAATATATATATATATATATATATATATATATATATATATATATATATATATATATATATATATATAATATTTTGTATATTCTATTGACAGTGACAGTTGTGTTTTTATACTCCTCCTACGATTTAAAAATTAAACAGTTAGATTTTCGATATTGAACTATATTGTTACAGTGATCAAAAGTACTTTTAGTGCCCAATAAGTTCTTATAGTTGGTTAGTGATAAACCTTTTCTGTAAGTACTCTGTTTTAACTTAAAGTGTATCAATTATATTATCGAAAACCAGCCATATACAACGTGCATAAACAAATATTATCAATTGCAAGTGACTTAAGTCGTTTTTTTTCGCCTGATTCTTCACGCAACCCACACACCGCCTTTGTATATAGGAATAATATACTTCTAGGGGAATATGACAGATCTAACTAATAAACAACTATTAGACATATTAGATAAAAAAATTGATAGCTGTTTTGAAAATGTGAGAAAGGACATGAAAAAAAATTCGGAGAAGATTGACTCATTGATAAAACATACGAACGAAGAAATATCCTCCCTTAGAGACGAAAATGTACGTCTAAAAAACAAAATTAACACCCTTGAGAAGAATTTAAAACGCAATAACATCATAATAAAGGGAATTAAAGAAAATAGGAATGAGGATCTTGAATCAACAATAAAAACGTTATTCAAAGATAGACTTGGTTTTGAAGTTGATGATTATGATATTGAATTTATTCGTAGAATAGGAAAATACTCGGACTCTAAAACTAGACCTATACTTTTAAAATTCTTAAGTTATAAAGTAAAATGTGAAGTACTAAAAAATGTGAAAAAACTGAAAAATACTGGTATATTTATTAGTGAGGACTATTCAAAAGAGGAATTAGAATTACAACAAAGCTTATATAAATATAAACTGGAGGCAATAAAGAAAGGACATAAAGTTCAGCAACATAAATATGGGTTAAAGATTAATGGTAAATATCATTCGATAAATAATCTAATAACTGAAAACTTAAACGTCAACGAAATTGTTCTGAATGAGGAAAATGATGATGAAATTTTCAATACTACAGTTGCATCAAATGATAATGATATAACAATTCTGGAGACCACAGAAACAGCTAAACAGCAATTAATGGTGCACGCTGATGTTCACAATTGCACTCCGAATAGAAACAACTCCACAACTTCCCTGCCGGATAAACAATCCAGCCGTTATCAGTTTCGGAAAAACAATACAAAGAATAAATAATATTAAGGTCTATTACCAGAATATCCAAGGCATGCGAAATAAGTTATTAGAACTTGAAATTCTTATACAACAATTCAAAGATCCACCTCAAATTATATGCTTAACTGAACACTGGCTTAATGAAGATGAAATTGCACTTCACACTATACCAAATTATAAAATAATTTCCTCTTTCTGTAGAACTGAAAATGAGCGTGGTGGCACATGCATATTAATTCTTAATAACATCGCTGCAAAAAATATAACAGAATACAACAACTTGATAATAGAAAAACATTTTGAATTTACCATAATACAACTACTTCAATGTAGAGGAAAATCTGTTTATATAATAGCACTTTACAGATCAGCTACTGGAATCGACAACATCATTACGTCCAGCAATATAATAAGTCTCCATGAAGTTGTATACCCCGGATTTTCGGATCATCATGCAGTAATTTCTCAGTACTTAAATCTATTTACTAACAATAAACATAACACATATACATACAAAAGACACTTTTCAGAGAGAAATATTACTGAATTTAATGATCTATTGTCAAATGAAACCTGGGACACTATGAATGAGAATATGGGTACAAATGAACTATTACACGAATTCTATGTGACTTTTAATAGACATTTCAACAAAGTTTTTCCTTTAAAGAAAATTAAAATTATACAAAATAACAACTCGGGCTGGATAACCAAGGGTATTATTAAATCTTGCAGAACAAAAAGGAAACTTAGCCAACGTTTGAAAAATAATTATTCAAATGAATTGTTCGCACACTACAAAATGTACTGCAAAATATTATCCAGAGTTATTAATGAAGCCAAAAGAATAAAAATTACTAACGTAATAAATTCATCAAAAAATAAAATAAAAACAATTTGGGATATAGTGAGAAAGGAAACCAATATTTCACCTAACTCTTTAACTTTTGAGGGCAACATCGAAGAATGGACTAACAAATTTAGTACACATTTTCTTTCCATGGGTAATGTCAGTCCATATCATCAATATAATTTCGCAACTCCATCTTGCCCATTTACAATTTTCCTCTATCCCACAACAAAAACCGAAGTTGAAAATGTAATAAATAGTTTAAAAAATACTCTCTCTACTGGTATAGATAATGTACCTCCCTTACTTGTAAAAAAGTGTGTGTGTAATATCTCTGAACCCCTCAGTGCAATCTTCAATAATTCTTTTGCAACTGGTACATTTCCAGCTTACTTTAAAAACTCAATAGTTACTCCGGTATTTAAAAATGGTGATCGTGCTCTTGTAGAGAACTACAGGCCTATATCTTTATTGTGCGTTTTTTCTAAAATATTTGAAAAGCTAATATACAACAGACATACCAAGTATCTGAATAAAACAATTTAATAACAAAGTGTCAACACGGTTTTGTTAAAAATAAATCCACTATTACGGCAGTTAATACTCTTGTTGAACGGATTCTCAGTGAACTTGATATTAATAGTAATTGTGTTTACAGCATATCAAGTGATTTATCTAATGCCTTTGACAATGTCAACCACAACGTACTTCTTCAAAAACTCGAACACTGCGGTATTCGTGGAGTCCCCCTTACTCTTCTACAGTCCTACCTGAGTGACAGACAGCAAGCGGTCAAAATGACAACTATATGTAACAACGTCTACACACAATATTATTCCGGATGGGGTAATATACGATCTGGGGTACCCCAAGGGTCTGTTTTAGGGCCACTATTATTTCTAATTTATATTAACGATATGTCACAATATGTAGAAACTAAAGAAACCATAATATATGCTGATGATGCATATTTTCTAATAAGTTGCCCTAAAACCGAATCCTCAAATGTAAGTGACTTAATTGATACTGCCCTTTTAAATATAGAACAATGGTGTGACGATAACGACTTGGCCATAAATTTTAGAAAAACAAGTATAATACAGTTTTACTTGAACGCGGCAAATAAGATAGATTTAGACATTACAGGAAGGCAAGTCAATATTTGCTCTAATACAAAATGTCTGGGAATTCATCTTGACCACAATCTAAGGGGCAACAGTCACATAGATAACTTATTACCTAAACTAAGTAAAGCATGTTACTGCCTAAGAATACTTGCAGCGAAATTAGATACTTGTAACTTATTAATTATTTATTACAGTTATATGTACTCACTCATTAATTACGGTATTATTGTATGGGGAGCATCTTCTAGAATATATGAAATTTTCATTGTACAAAAACGTGCACTTAGAACTATATACAAATTAGCACCAAGAGAGTCCTGTCGTAGTAAATTTAAAAAATTAAACTTATTAACTGTACCTTGTATATACTTATATGAACTTTTTAAAAATGTATTTAACAATTTCAATGCTTTTACTTTCATATGCTCAAAATACACAATTAGGCAGAATAATAAATTCTTACAGATACCTAAGCATAAAACCACCTCATATGAAAATGGAGCTTATTATATGAGTATTAAAATATACAATTGCTTACCCGAAAACATAAAAGGTCTCTCTATAAGGCGTGCACTTGCTACAATTAAAAAAATACTAATTTCTAAGGAATATTATTCAACACAAGAATATTTGGATGATTGTATGAAGAATAATTTCAAATTGTAATTTATTTCTAATAATTAATATTATTTAAAACATTATTTTCTTCTATTTTTTACTATGATTTCATAATATTATAAATACTGTACTGTCATCATTGTAACTATTTGTAATTTGTAATTATTATTTTGTATTAGCAGAGTGGAAGAACAGTGATTACTGAACTCTTGCTATTTGATTTTGATCAATAAAGTTATTATTCTATTCTATTCTATATATATATATATATATATATATATATATATATATATATATATATATATATATATAATCCGTCCACTCAACTAGTCTCAGTGCCTCGAAAGAGGCGTCAGTACACCACACTGAAGAGCTCCAATAAGAGCGAAACGCGTCTGTGTTTCTGGTTGAGTGGGCCAGTCTCTGATAAATGACCGAGAGGTTGATTCAAAGACTGAAATCTTGTGAAGTGTGCAAGTATTCACAAAATATTTAAAAATTTAGAACAACTTCACCAAGTGTCGCAAATTGTACGTTGTACATTTTTCTGTTATATATATATATATATATATATATATATATATATATATATATATATATATATATATATATATATATATATATATATATATGATGAATATAAAGAAAATGACTATTCACACAAAAAAATTATTATAATAATTATCCTTGTATGTATTTATTCTAAGTACAACAGAATTTTTTGATTACACTGAAGAAAATTTGATTGCAATAATAAATATCAGTAATTACCAAAAAATAAATAATTGTTCTTGTATGTATTTATTCTAATTACAACAGAATTTTTTTATTACAATGAAGAAAATTTGATTGCAATAATAAATATTAGTAATTACACAAAAATAAATTAATTGTAATCGTTGTTGGATTTAGGCGGAAAACCTATCAGACTACAGGTGGTAAAATCATTAATCCGCCATTGATAATGGAAAGTTGAATTAGATTGTATTGCGCAAAAGTAAAGCGAATTAAGCAGAAGTGGCTATGTAGAGTAATACAAACTTGTAGTTCTGCATATCTGCATATATACTACCACCGTTTCTAGATATTAGTTTTATATAATTTCTGATTAAATGTTGTATTTTTCTTGCAGTCTCTATTTAAAATCTGTATATTTCCATACTCCATCTATCTTTACATATCTTTAAATAATTTTTAATTATGACGACAGTCTTCTGATTGACAGGTAATAGTATTTAAAATTGTCTTTTGTTGCTACTAATTATCACTACTAAATTACTCTTTTATTAGGTCTTACTATGTTACACTTGTGCTAATTTTACTTTATGAGCGCAAATAATTTAATAGTGAGTAGTTGCAATCATTAGAAGTGGTACTAATATTTAGTAAAAGGTTATAAGCTTGGATTAATAAATAAATGTCCCGGATTCAAATCCCGGTGGCTGACATGTTTTTTTTCACAATTTTTTTTAACATATAGACTGTTAGCTCGTCGTTAATATAAGCCAGGGTCTAATCAGGGCTCAGAGAAAAATATGACATGTTCACAAAAATGTTTAAATGCAGTGGTATTCCAACCCCACATCTAATAAACGTGACGAATAATCTGTCCTTATTGTGAGGTACTTTGGCAGATCCCTTAGTGGAAGAATATGTCAGCCATCGTGATAGAGTCCGTCATAGCTCAGTTGGTAGAGCGTTAATGCGGCAAAGTAAATATTCCGGTGGCTGACATGTTCTTTACACAATTTATTTCTAGATTGATTACCTTTAATATTAAGTTGGTCAGTAGTGGCAGATTTACGAACAATATATGACCTAATAATTTATGTATTTACTACAAAATTTGTATAATTTTTTATAGTAAAACTAAGTTTAATTATATTTTTCAGTTCTTATAAAACGCTCTATAAAATTAGAATTATATATACATAATTGCGAGTAGCAAAAGATCACAATAAAATAGTTACTTCTGGTGTATTTTCAGTCTCAAAATTTATTGTTTAAAGCAAATTAAAGTGATTTAATATATACTTCCTTATGATATTTATCAAGAAATAATAGACTTGTATATAAATTAAATCTTTGTGTAAAGTTTCGTACATAAAGTGAAATACTTAGAATTTCAGCATGATTTGGCCTGGTTGGCACCGCGATATTAATTTGACGTCTTTATCCTGAGAACTGGAGCTGTCATTCTAAATTTTTGATATTTATACGAAATCTACTGAACGGTGTACGTTCCC
Organism: Harpalus rufipes; assembly: GCA_951394225.1. Taxonomy (NCBI): domain Eukaryota; kingdom Metazoa; phylum Arthropoda; class Insecta; order Coleoptera; family Carabidae; genus Harpalus; species Harpalus rufipes. The sequence continues at coordinate 56,860,007 of OX596274.1, forward strand.
TCATTAAGTTTAAAACTTTTAATTGCTCTAGCACAAAAACTTAGCCGGTAAATTATTTAAACAGTGAAATGCTTCCCTAAATGACTTGGTTTGCATAATTCAGTGATTGTGTCCCGCCCCAAGTGGAGATGGCAGCACTGCTGCTCACTGCTCTTGAGCTCCAACACTCGGAATATATTGTCCAATTTTATAGCCAATAAAAAATGAACATGCCGTGATTTAACTTTTCGAATCTCTACACTAGAATTGGCATGGAAATCATAACCTGTTATCCTATCTAAATACAATCGATTACTTTACGTGAATTATTTTAGCTTGTAAAACCAAAATGAATCACATACAAATTGGTGTAGGTATACGCTATGGTATTTTAAGAAAAATTAGAAATAATAATAATATATTTAGTCCCGGATTGAATTTACAAGAGGGATAAAATCCTTATTTCTGAATAAAAAAATGTTATAGGAAGCACTTTTTTTGCTTAACACGAAACATTTCTGTCATTTGCACCTTTAGTTAATAATATTTTATTAGATCATATATATATATATATAATACTTTTATTATTATTATTATTATTTTTGCCTATTTCTCTGTTTTTATCCAGGTAATAATCATACATACGGCCAGCGGCAAGTATGTACAATGGTTTAGTAAGTAAAATGTATTAAGTTACTGGTATATTATACTAATTAAATTTTTCTTATTATTATTATTATTATTATTATTATTATTATTATTATTATTATTATTATTATTATTATTATTATTATTATTATTATTATTATTATTATTATTATTATTATTATTATTATTATTATTATTATTATTATTATTATTATTATTATTATTATTATTATTATTATTATTATTATTATTATTATTATTATTATTATTATTATTATTATTATTATTATTATTATTATTATTATTATTATTATTATTATTATTATTATTATTATTATTATTATTATTATTATTATTATTATTATTATTATTATTATTATTATTATTATTATTATTATTATTATTATTATTACATGGGATGGGGTTCAGAACCATCTAAAAACCATTAAGCCGTTGGTTGCGCCAGTTTTATTGCCGAATGATCTTACCAGAAGGGATCAAGTCAAGATCCATCGTCTGAGAATGGGTCATACAAGTCTGACACATGGGTACCGTTTAAATCGGGATAATGCCCCTATGTGCAACAGATGTGATACTGCTCTGACAGTTGAACACATTCTTGTTGCATGTCCACAGTATGATCTACTCAGGCGACTATATCATTTAGATCAAGACCTTTCCTTTATTCTAACAGACTCTGATAAGATCCGTAATGTTCTGAAGTTTTTGCGTACGGTAAATATATATGAAAAGTTATAGACTTGATTAATTTTTTCTTTCGTCTCATTAAAATTTTCAATATTTAATTCTTACATTCTCTTCTATTTGTCCCATCCACGTATACATAAGTATGCGTAAATACTTATTTTTCCTATGTTTTATTTTGTGCATGTGAGTTTTCTTGAACCCCGTATACATATGTATATTTATTTACATGTTACTTTTTTTCAAATTATTATTATACGTACTTCTATTTGTAATACTTATATAGCAGTATAGGTCCCGTGTACTTATTTATATTATACTTTTTGAATATGGGCTAATAACCTCAGCAGTTGATGCCCTTTCCCTAATAAAAAAAAAAAAAAAAATTATTATTATTATTATTATTATTATTATTATTATTATTATTATTATTATTATTATTGAGCTGGGGCCCCATCCTGCTGGAAGTACACATTTTGTATTGTAGCCAGTGGTATATCATCCAGAATTTGTTCAAACATATTTCTCAAAAGGGCTAAATATCTATCGCCAGTTAAAGTTCCTTCATACATGTAAAAATAAACATTATTATGTAAAATCGCACACCATACATTTAAACTAAATTTATTTTGGAAACATCTATCGCGAACTAAAACAGGATTTTCATCACTCCAGTAGTGATTATTTTTTAAGTTAAACATTCCATTATTGGAAAAATTTGCTTCATCACTCCATATTATAAATTTTAAAATATCAGGGCCTTCATTTATCAACAAATGACAAAATTCTAATCTTCTTTCTTGATCACCGGGTTGAAGATGCTGTACTCGGTGGAATTTATAAGGCTTGTACTTATGTTTCTTCAAGTATTTATTCACGGTTCCTACACTCAAATTGCATTCGTGTGCAGCCATTCTTATCGATGCCGTAGGATTTGCTGCAAAATACGATACGACATTAGTCTCAGCATTTATATTTTCAAATCGTTTACGTCTTTTTTTAAATGTTTCTGTATTAGCTCGTAGTCGTCGTTCTAATTTTCTAAAAAAATTGTAGTTGGGAATATTCCTGTTAGGGTATTGTTCCCTGTATATGTTAACTGCAGCACAATAATTCTTATGATACAAAATGTAAATTTTGAACATATCTACCTTTTCGTCATGTGTGAATTGATCCATTTTTAGGTATTAAAAATGATATGAAGAACAATGTCTCATTTGACAGAAGTAGCAATAAACAAAATATTCACTTTTTTCATTCATGGCACTCTAATTAATATCATATTTAAGGGGAAGTAATTCAAAACTTTATTAATTTTTTTTTCAAAAATTTTGTTATGTAAGGGTATAAAAATTTTATATCGTTGGATTCAGAATAAAGAGCTCTATTGAATTCACAAATAAAAAATATGTTTCTATTTAAAATAAAAAAGTTGGTATCCATATTTTGAGAACCACTGGTTGAATTTCTTTTTTCAGTATATCTTTGAAATACCTATGTGCAATAGAGATTCTTTGCTAATTTAACCAACTTCGTATTTCTTCTTGTTTTCGAGATCGCAATGGTAGCCACTTAAAAATGAACAATCTGTATATACCGGTGTCCCAAGCAAACCTTGACATAGGCGTTTAACATGGGAAAACAGTTTTTTGCAAATAAAAAGTGTCCGGCAGAAAATTAAGCCATGCTCTTGAACATGATAATAGTACATTACCTCCTATACGTTATTTAATACTAATTATTGTATAATCAGTGCATAAATTAAAGAAAATTATAAATAACTGTCAATAAATAATTTATTCAATATTTTATTATGTAATATAAAAAAAACTTCCAATTGTCATTGTGGTTGAATGGTTAGTATGGCTGCTTGTGGAATAAAAGAACTTTTGAAGGTTGGGGTTCAACTCTTCATCAAGACAAACTTTGCATATTTTTTATAATATTCACTCGATCGTTAACGTGTAAGAAATTCATTTTGACACGAATATTTGATATAAACAAAAACAAAACAATGAAAACATTATTGGCACGAAAAGAAAAATACTTCAAATAATTTTTATAGGAAAAGCTTATTGCTAAATTGTTATAATTGGAAATAGAAGATAGATATTGAAATGGATAACAATATTTTATAAATAAAAATAATTGGTTTTAACAATGACAAAATTGATTACAATAATCTAAACATTAATTTAATAAAAATGCATAATATTTTATTTTGATCTAAATAAAACATGATTGAGATACAATAAATGTGTGCATATTTCGTATTTTTATTTTATTTGCAAAGAAAAATTATGTGGTATAGTTTAAATTCTTGCTTGTGACGATTACTATTTCCATTGAAATTAGTATTATATCATGATAGAAACTTATTTGTAATTATTTAACTAATTCTTCCATATTATGATCTCATAATATCTTTAATATAATTCGAAATTAATTGATAAATAGAAAAAAATAATGAATAGTTAGCTTGATGCAGATTTGAACCCCAACTTTCAAAAGATCTTTCATTCCACAGGCAGCCATGCTAACCATTGAGCCACAATGGCAATTGAAAATATTTTTTTCTATTTCGGTGTTCTTACGTTTCTATAAACGCACTGTTTTGTACTGCAAACACGACGTTTAGAAGATCTATAAGCGTACTATTTTTGGCGCCTTTCATGTTCTAGAATTGGTAGTCATGCTTTCATAACTGACAGATGACAGGTAACCTCAAAATGGTAAGTTGTTGATAATATTTCAACATATTACTTTTAATTATGGATTTTTATACTTTCTTTAGGTGATAGGACTAGAAAGAAATATAATATTAATTTCACAACCAGAATCAGACCTTGAATCATAAATACAATACACCTTGCAATACATTAATTAATCAATAGTTGACAAAATATGAAATTTCAATTGTTAGCGAGAAGCGTTACCAACATAAACATAACTAACAAAAAAATACCTAGTCATAATTTGACGTCGCAATTTAAATAAATTTAATCGTAAAATTACCTCAATAGAAAAAATAGTATAAAAAACACGTATCATAAGGCCTGTTGACGCACTCGTCCTTTGTAAAACTCGCCTAGCGGCTCGTTTTCCAAACTTGGACTCGTACGTTAACAGATTGCCTTATGATACTTGTGTTTTAATGTACTATTATGTTACATAATAAAATAATGAAACAAATATATATTGACAGTTATTTATATTTTTCTTTAATTTATGCAATGATAAGAAAGTAACCAGTATTAAATAACGTACAGGGGGTAATGTACTACTATCATGTTCAATAGTATGCCTATGTCAAGGTTTGCTTGGGACATCCGTTTGTTTTAATGAGTTCTATCTACCATTTTCGGGTGCAACGACGTAATATTAACACCCTGTATATATATATATATATATATATATATATATATATATATATATATATATATATATATATATATATATATATAGCTACTTGTCGCTCCAAATATTAGCGATATATTAAAGACAAGCGCACAAACGTGAATGTTGAGAAATGCGGCATAAGTAAGGCCGAAATACGCAAAAAATGTACAACAAAAAGGGAAAAACGTAAAAAGTAAGTAAATTTTACATAACTATGAAATGATTAATTATTAATAAGACGTTATTTAAAATAAATTTATTGGAACAAAGGACTAAATTAGAACGTTACGATTATCAAACCTGATGCTCAAACATGTATCGTACAAAATAATATAATTGTTATAATACTCGTATATCACTTTCTACTAGGTATTATTGGCAAACTTGTCTTTTAAATTAACTTGCATATTTATGGAATAATTTAAATGAACATAATTTCAAAACAATTATATAAAATTCAATATTGTAATTAAAATTTTAATGCATACACTTTGTGTATGTTATTATTGAATAATATATAGCTATAAAATACGTATCTATGTGTGTAGATGCATTTGTAAAATCATAATAAATGGATATTTATTTCTCTTTAGAAAATAAACTAAAACAGTAATTTACTTTGTAAAACAATGAAACACAAAATATATTTCAAACAGTAATTGTTTTTGTCGTAAAATTGAATTACCATTCAGTAATTATTAAATTGAATTTGTGCTTTATGTACAAAATAATTCCTCCAACATGTTTATACTAAATACAAATATTAAATGAAAATAATTTGTAAATCATGAATATTCATTTATAAAACATTCGGTCGCGATGCGGTCGATTTTCGTGTATATTTAAAATGCAATCGACAAATAATATCGTTGTGGGTATTAAGTTAACGCGTTCTGGTCGCGCCGGTAATTGGTGCAAGAGGACGAAGCGACTACTCAAACCGGAAGGAGATCAATACAACTTCCGTCCCCGTCGTCGGCTGTCATATTTGGTTTTATTTCCCTGTGGCCGTGTTTTCATTTATTCATTGCAGATAATTTAGTGGCGGTTTAAGGCTTTCGGGAAATCCAAATAGGGTGGCACGCTAAAAGGACCAGCGGGAACTGACGCAACTTGCCGGGTTTTGTTTATGGAGATCCCGGTACTTGGTACCCGTACACGTGTTCTGGGACTTCTACGTCAACATTTTGCCACTCATGGGAAATATTAAGCGACACATTGCCTTTTAATATGATTTTATTCGCGCCTACTTTACAACTGCTTTTTCTAATATATATATATATATATATATATATATATATATATATATATATATATATATATATATATATATATATATATATATATATATATATGTCTCTGTTATTTATTTATTTTATTTCTCTCTGTCATTACAAGATGGGAAATTTCATTACTGTCTACTGTTTTCATAAATGGTAAACTTGTTTCCATAAAGGAATATTCCTATACAGGGTAACACTGAAAAACGGGCCGCTCAAAATAACTTTTTCAATTACAATTATTTTTAATTATCTTTAAATATCTGTAAACTACGCTTAGGGGCTATCATGGTATTTGGCATGACGGTAGCACGTTCATATTTTAAGTGGAACGACCTATACATTTTAATATATTTGAAATATCCGTCAAATTACGAATTAAACGATATTCTTGAAATGTATTTTTATTGAAGAAATAAATGACAAAAACGTAAGAGAAAATTATATATATAATTAACCTACTAAGCTATGACATCAGGAAAGCTGTAAAAATAGTTGAGATAATATTAAGTAATATATGTATAAATGTTTAAATAGTAAGTTATTTTTGTAAGATTTATTATCCCAGCCTACCTGATATAGCTTACCAGGTTAATTTTTTCTTAGAGTTTTGTAATTTATTTCTTCAATAAAAATTCACATCAAGCATATCGTTGAATTCGTAATTTTACGTAGAATCCAAATATAAAAAAATATATAGCATGTTTCATTTGAGATATGAAAGTTAATGTTATTTCCGGTTAAACTGCAAGCGCTACCATCATGTCAAATATCATAATTTGTGAGTCCCTCAGCCTAGTTTACAAATATGTAAAGAGAATTATAAAATAATTATAAATAAAAAAGTTATTTTAATTGGCCCGGTTTTCAGTGTCATTCTGTATATAATATTACGTACGTAATAATCCACTTTTATCCTGGATATTTACATATTGTTTTTTTTTTTTATTTTCAAAAAAGTTCAATATATTATATATTTAATACAATTAAATTTAATAAAATAACTTTATTGTTTCGCAACAAATACCGATATATTTCAACTTATTTCTGTTAAGAACTGATTAGATGACTTTTTATTGCAATTTGAATATTTAAATATATTAATGCATTTTATTGAATATTTAAATATTCTATTTTTATTGTTGTTGTGTTGTACGTAACTTATTATTTTCAATATTATTTCTTTTAATTTCATTAATTAATTAATGCCCAGATACTTTTTGTAAAACAATAAGTTAATTACAAGAAGAGAAGTATTCTGCACATAATAATATCATTGTGCAATAATAATTCGTTTATAGGTACATGATTCAATTCGCTATATAATCTGTGCTGACACCTACTAGGAAAGTACCTATTTCTGCACCAAGAAATTTACATGCTAACAAGATCATTATTCTAGCCTTGTAGTTTTTATAGCATTATTGATATATTACGTAAATCAACACGTGGCACAGAAATGCTAAAATACACACCAATGTATACGAACTATGTTGACAATTACAAATTATTTCCTGAACGGAGTTACGACATACATTTGCCTTATAAACATACGAGTATTCTATAACCTGTATGGCGGAATGAAACTACTTCGATTACGTGTGTATCCGACAACCATACACTTTTATTGCGAAATTCCGTTCTTACGTAATGAATACTATAAAAATTGACTTCATATATGACTGAATCCTTTCCTTATGATACTGATTAAGTAGTAAATTCCTGGGTCTGTTATATTCAATTAACACATTAAACACAGAAATACATTCAAACTAAAGTGATATAACATTCAAAACACTTTACCGTTATAATGATATATTATATATTTATATACCAACTGAGTTAATGTATATCCACGAAAATGAAGGTTTAAGCCAAGAGCCCGTAGGACGAGTGGGTTAAACTCTTTGATTAAAAACAGACGGAAAAATTCGTCATTTAGGTCACAAAAGAGACTATTAACAGCATGTAAAACTAGTAAGAATGAAGCACATTCCTATAAACAAAAAAAAACCTATTTATTTTTAAATTTTTCACAAAAATCATATTTTTCCCAAAATAAACATAAATAAATAAATATATCATCATGTCATATTACCCATTGCTGGTTGTACACAGATTTTGGTAATGATGATGACATATTTGTACCGTGCGGGCGTTTACCAAGCGTCACCTCACGGACACTCATTGGTGGTGTGGAGAGTGCACCGCAGGGGTCAATTTTGTGTCATTTAAAATTTGAAATATTTGGCGTCAGTAATATAATTGATAATATTCGACATATCTGTTAATCAATATCAATTAACAATTATTGTACATAAAGAAAATAAAATTCTTGAATCACTTTAGAGAGTACTTGTCATTTTTATTTTCCTGGATAAATAATGAAGCACATTAAGTAATGACTGATTAAAATAAAGTTAACATTATTTATCGGTTTTATATAAAGAAGCTTTATTTTCTGCCATTTGTGTAATGATAATGGCTGAAATGTCTGACAAAGACTGCGGTATTATTTTTGTGCCTGATATTATTTTAAATGCATTATTTGTTGCAGAGTGCGTTAAAATTATGTGAGACATTTTTTTTTAATTCACTAGCAAATAACAAGTTACTTATAGTTGTTGATATGGAGTTAATAAAGTGTCCAAATTGAATAAATTAATTTAAGAGTTATTTCTGTATTTCATAACACTCGGAGGGCTAGTTGCTCTTGAGTTGCATGTTAGTTATTTATGCATGTAATATGTTATATTATATATGCTACATGAATTGTCACTTCGATGAATTTTTACTAATGTGGTTTGCCGCTAATTTTTATATTTTATTATGAAACTTCATATGGGGTCTCGTGACTGTGTGCCTGAATGTCTGGTCGTGAATCTGGGGACCCGAGTTCGATCCCGACCGACGCCAATAATTATATCGAATTTTAATGGCACAAAATTGACCCCTGTGGTGTACTTTTCACGCCAGCAGCGAGTGCCCGTGAGGTAAAACCTGGTAATTTTCCAACGATGACAACTTTAACTTAACTGGTGGACGTCGATTTGACGATAACGGCTTAATTGATTACACTAAACATAATTAAAAACATAAGCTAAACAGTTACATTGTTGTAACCCTGAGTATTAGAGTCTAGTACACGCTCAAACTCGAACCCGGGAGTACATGTCTTGTTGAGACGAGTATCTAATACAGAATACTTAAAACAAAGTGTTATCTTCGTGAGAGGATTATTTCTGAGGGGTTGAAGGGTATGGTATCGTATGGCATCCATATCAAAATATTAACTCTGTACGTAGGCTTGCAATAACTTCCAGACTTTTTTATCAACTAATAACAGTCAGTTAATAGAAAATGATAATTATTCCTAAACAGCATTTTGACTAACAAAAATAACAAGTTCAAATATTATTCCTGAAACTATAATTAAGAATAATTTATAAAAAGTTATTTATTTGTTATTTCTCGCCTTGTCACAGCGGATTGGCACACGCAGCAATGGGTAACATGCCGTGATGATATATTTGTTTATTTATAATATGAAATTTCATCTAAACTGAAAGCGATTTTTAATTTTAAAGTCTATTGTTATTCCTAAAGGCGCATTTTTTTAATATTCTGTGGCGATATAGAGATGTTCTGAAACAGTGGACTTCGCTAATAATTGGATCACATAAATTAATCCTTTTCAGGACTTATAAAAATATATTAATATGTTAAAATAACTTTTGCGGGTAATAATTGAAAATATGCATGAATAATAGGTAATTTAATAAAATAATTATTAAAAAAAAAACATATATTTTAGTCCAATTTTAGAATACCACTGGTGGATATACGTAGAGATGAGAAAATGGTATTAAAAACTATTATTTTCAAAAATAATAACTTTTTTTGAACTCTGATAGTCTTTAACATACATGCATAATTTATACCATGATGGAGGATACCATTGTTATATTACAGACAAGTATGTATTTTGAATAATAATAAATAACGTCTCCATAAGCTTCAGGCGAACTATAATAATAGCCCAGAGCTCTGAGTTTGTAAAATATAACATTAAGTCTTAAGCATATAATGTAATTAATTTAATTTGGTCGTACGTGAAATAAATTAATATTTCCCGGTTCCACAAACATCAAAAAATAAACAATTTTAAGATAAAGTTAGATCCATGTTAAATATACTTTTCTTACTATAATGAACAATTATTGTTTTTCTACACTATTTCGAAATCATCTATTTATATACTAATAAATTGATAATAACTGTGTTAATACAGTATGAATACGATAATCCGTAACATGTACAGTTATCATGAGAAACCAGTTACATATATTCATATATTACCTGTCGTGTAAAATTTTATGCAATGACTTATAAGAAATAGAATTTTAATTATTTATTGCCAAAAAATTTAAATTTATTGCTTTAATGTCAGAGAACACATAATTTAAAACAGATAAGCATTATTTCAATATATTTTCGCTAATTAACTGCCATGCATATATTTGACAGTTTACTCGTCGTTAATTTTTTTGAGAATTCGCATACAAGATCTTTAAGTTTACATGTAAATTTGGATTTAAATATAAATATATAAGTACATGAGTTAATTACTTCAACAATATACTCGTATATACGATAATGATTGCGAAAATGAGTTAAGAAAGTAAACTGTGGCGAACAAAAGTATAAATCTTTTAGAATATTACAGTAAGTTATCCTGACAAATAAATAATAAGGTAGACAGTATATTGTAAGTTGTAGTAGATTTTTAAACGAAGTTTAATAGAGTCGACCCAATTAACCTGTCCCGTGAGCTCACGCAACACAATGTTCTGACCGAGTTCTTAGCTAGTAATAATAACGTAACAAGTCCAAGTTGCGGTATTGGACCCAGAGGATCTACGCTACGTCTGTATGCTCTAGTCGTCCAGCGTCGACAAACTTTGACTAAAATCCCTGCGATCCAACTAGCAGAGTCGCGGAGACTTTCTTGTCCACGCTCTACGATCCCCGCCCGAAACGTGTTCGAGTTGGCGTTCAAGCTAGCAGCCAAGGGTTTTGTAACTTCGCGGTATCAATTTACTTTCTTGTGTAGCTGTGGCAACACTGTTGCCAACTCTCTTGCACGCTAGACATACTGATTTGCATTTTGTTTATTTCAATAACTAGCAATAAGGACGCTTGTTTATTGGACGCCACATTGCAAAGTTGCAATGTATACAATACGTTAACCATTTTAATTTTGTTACTAGCATTATATATATATATATATATATATATATATATATATATATATATATATATATATATATATATATATAAACATAGATACTTTCTTATATAAAGACTATAGGGTAATTTTGGGATGTACACTGTACCTAAGGAAAATTGGCTCTAAAAAGGCATAGGTTAGTTATTTTTAAATAAGTTGTTGCTACTGTATTTAGAACATTTTTTTTGCAAAACATATGATTTAAAAATAACTATTGTTCATAGTTACCCTAAAATTTAATGTAAATCTGAATACCCATTGTAGTATAGATGCCCACCTATGTAGTACTTATGCCTTACCATAGAGAAGTGGTGCGCAACTTTTTATAAAAAAGGGCCAATTATATTATTTGTATTCCTAAAGGGCCATTTCAGTTAGTAACAAAAATAATCGGGGAATAACGTTAATATCCATACAAATTTGCCATTTACGATTAACCGACTATTTATACTAATACCTACTGATTTTTGTTCAGTTTTTAATTTTATTAAATGCTCTAATATTTAATTTCCCCTAAGCGTTTTATAAAACGCGAGTGAAAAGCAGCCAGATTGTCAAACCTTTGTTGATTTAGATCTCAATTTGGCTAGTCGTAAAATCAGTTTATAAAACGAAGAATAGCTTGTATATATAACAACAATAACCTAATGCACAGAAATCACGTTTGGTAATTTTGATTTAATATTAAATTTGTGCGTAGTTGATTTTGAAATTACCGTAATTATTGATTTTTATAATTACTGCATATGTAGGTTAGTAACTGAATTCTATGCCGTGTGCCTGAGTGTCTGGTTGCGAATCTGGGGACCCGGGTTCGATCCCGACCGACGCCAAAAATTACATCGAATTTTAATGGCACAAAATTGACCCCTGTGGTGCACTCTCCACGCCATCTATGAGTGCCCGTGAGGTGACGCCTGGTAAGCGCCCGCACGGTACAAATATTCTATCATTAGCGATATCTGTATACAAAGCAGATTGACACACCCAGCAATGGGTAATATGCCGTGATGAAATATTTATTTCATTTTATTTAAGGCTGTAACATTTAATTTTATTTGTATTTTTTCGCATTAAATGATATTTTTGTTTATTTTATAATTTTTAAAAATACCACAAGTGGCCCTCGAGGCCACACTTGTGCACCCCTGCCATAGAGGATATATACCGTGTGTTCCAGCGTTTGGTTGACATTAGGCGTTTAACATGGGAAAACAGTATTTTGTAAATAAAAAGTGTCCGGCTAACAACTGTCAACATATTGTATAGAACAATACTACTCCCAGTTCTACATCATATTTAATACAGATTATCTCATTATAATAGCGTAATTTATCAATATTAGCAAAAATATTTCCTAATTTTTTACATGTATTTATTACCTACTGTTAGACAGTGACATTGACAGTAAACAGTGACTGACATTATAGACATTAACACCAGGGCCGGATCTAGAACAAAAGTTGGGGTGAGCAAGATCTAAAAATGCCGCCCCCCCCCCTACACCATAATATACAGATATATAATTTTTTTTCACTTGTCACACTCTTATTATACCCATATTTTAATCAAATTAATATAAAATTTTACATGCATTTTTCACGAAAAAATCGTTATGTAAAAGTATAAAAATATATTACTGAATTCATAATCTAACGAATGAGCAAATAAAAAATATATGTTCTTATTTAAAATAAAAAAATTAGGTCCCATATTTTTAAAACCATTGATCGAAAAAAATCTTTTCTTTAAATTATTTACACATTTAATCGTCTTTGTAGCTCTTATACTTCTCGAGATAACAATGGAGGCCCATTTAAAATAAACGCTCTATACAGGGTGAGTCACCGAAATCGCCGTCTTCGATATCTCCCTTGTCGTTAGAAATACAGCATAAGTTTGTTAACAGAATTTATTCGACTACTCAAGGAGCATAACGTAAAATTATTTTCACATATACAGGGTGTTGCATTACGGCTCGGCGAGAAATGTTTGTCTTTTTTTAAATGGAACACCCTATATATTTTTATATATTTTGAATTGTATTTTATTCACCTATACGAACATATGAATTTTGTTTTAGTTTTCCACGGCGTTGCCAAGTTATTCCGTTTTTTCTCTAAAAAAGACCGAATACACGCATTGCTTTATAAAGGCTTACTGAAGTTATTTTAATAGTAAGAATTAAGAATTTTCTTTTCAGTATAACTGTAATTATACTCTATGTTCTGACATATTTTTTTTTTAAATGTAATTATACAGGCTGTTTAATAAAACGAATCAAATGTGCTCAATTTCAAATGACCATAACTCGTCATTTTTAAATGGAACACCCCATATTTTATTATTCAGTTGTGTGTATTTTTGTATTATCTTCATATGTTATTAAAGGTATCCTATGCCTAAAACCAATAATTTCGGAAATTTTCACCATTTTTCTCTAAATTTATATATTCACTTAAAAATTCTTTCGAGAGACTCATATTAATAAATTAATTTACTTAATCCCACTGTTATTAATAATAACCTGGCTAATGAAAATACTATCATTACTGCAATTGTTTCTTATACAAAAAACAATATCAATGGCATACTAGATTTAATTTTTAAGTGAATATATGTATAAATTTAGAGAAAAATAGTGAAAATCTCCAAAATTATTGGTTTTAGGTATAGGATACCCTTAATAACATATGAAGATAATACAAAAATACACACAACTGAATAATAAAATATAGGGTGTTCCATTTGAAAATGACGAGTTATGGTCATTTGAAATTGAGCACATTTGATTCGCTTTATTGAACAGCCTGTATAATTACATTTAAAAAAAAATATGTCAGAACATAGAGTATAATTACAGTTATACTGAAAAGAAAATTCTTAATTCTTACTATTAAAATAACTTCAGTAAGCCTTTATAAAGCAATGCGTGTATTCGGTCTTTTTTAGAGAAAAAACGGAATAACTTGGCAACGCCGTGGAAAACTAAAACAAAATTCATATGTTCGTATAGGTGAATAAAATACAATTCAAAATATATAAAAATATATAGGGTGTTCCATTTAAAAAAAGACAAACATTTCTCGCCGAGCCGTAATGCAACACCCTGTATATGTGAAAATAATTTTACGTTATGCTCCTTGAGTAGTCGAATAAATTCTGTTAACAAACTTATGCTGTATTTCTAACGACAAGGGAGATATTGAAGACGGCGATTTCGGTGACTCACCCTGTATATACTGTGTTTGAAAAAAAAACTAACTCGAAGTAGGCTATGAGCAAAGAAACGTATGTCAGCTTAAAAGTATTTTATTAAATGTCAATTTGATACGAGATATTGTCAAAATGAAATCAAAGCTTTTCTTCTTGAAAACGGCAAATGGCAATATACTGTTTCCTTCTTTATAATCTTTTCTCTTTAAAATTACATTTCAAGATCAATTTTTGACAACTTGACTTTTGAATTGAATAATAATAAGATAAGTTTCTTCGTTCATAGCCTACTCCGAGTTAGGTTTCTTTTAACATATTGTACCTATATTAATATTATTTCTCAATGTTTTGGAATCCATGGTACTAATATTTTTTAGGTTAAATACAAATGAAAATGTAATACTGAAGTAAAAGAATTAAATGCTATGTAGTAAGTAATGTTTTTTTTTGTGAATTGCCGCCCCTTGCAAACTTTGGGGTGGGCTTTCGCCCACCTTGCCCACCCCTAAATCCGGCCCTGATTAACACTCAAGATACCCATGAATATATTTAAGTCAGGACACCCATGAAAAAATTAATAATAAAAAAGGAATATAAATAAATAAATGTATGTCAAATATTTATTATAAAATAAAAGGTATAAAATGTAATACAATACAAACAATGTGTACGATTTTCAACAGGTTATGGGCCCAGCACGCTTTCACTGCGGAAACGGAATATATGGCACTAACCGAAACAGCAAAGAAGGCTTTACATCTTCAAAAATTATTCACGGATTTAGGAATAGCACATGAAATAATAACAATATATAACGATAATTAAGTTGCTCAAAATTTAACAAAAAACCCCATCATTAGTTTAAAATCGAAGCACATCAACATAAAGAAACACTTCATTCGAGACACTATAAAAAATAGTCAAATAAACGTGACATATAAAAGAACAGAAGAAATGGAAGCTGACATTTTCACCAAATCTTTATGCGGCTAGAAAAATTAAGAAAAAATATTGGACTATATTAAAGATGAGGTCGCATAATGGTCTTTCGTGAGGGGGAGTGTTAGACAGTGACATTGACAGTAAACAGTGACACTGACATTATAGACATTGACACTCAAGACATCCATGAATATATTTAAGTCAAGACACCCATGAAAAAATGAATAATAAAAAATATAAATAAATAAATGTATATCAAATATTTATTACAAAATAAAAGGTATAAAATATAATACAATACAAACACTGTGTACGATTTTCAATACCTGCTACAAACGTAAACAGATATATGTTGTCATGGTACAGTAATAGCGTTTCGAAGTACGGATTCTAAGTTCTAACCTCCACTAAGTACATACTTTTTTCTCTTCGTTTTTTTAGAAAAGAAGATATGACATTTTCGTCAAAAATCAGATAGCCATGGAAATAAAAAACAAATAAAATAAAATCTCATTCTAACAGTTCAGTTCAGTGTTATTGATGTTAATTGTTGCAATCATTGTGTCTATACTGTTGTAATCAATAAATTGCATCACTGTTTGTTTGTGCATAATAAAATGGATTTGTTCAGTACCGAAGAAAAAAATTTGATTGTCAAATTACATTGCAGAAGAAATAGTTATGAAGAAATTCGTGCATTTTTTGATGGTTCTTATCATAATCCTCCAATTCCAAGTAAAACGACAATATTTCGTATAAGTGAGAGATTTAATAAAACAGGAAGTGTTTTAAAACCATGCAAGTATCCAAGGCCAATTGCAGATGAAGAAAGACAAGCAAATAAAATTAATGTAATTGCAGCCATTGAAAATAATAAAAATTTAAGTTTGCGGCAAATAGAAAAATACATTTTAATTCCATTTAGTACTGTAAGAAATTATTTAAAAGAAGAAAAATATAAATCTTTTAAATATGGCAAACACCAGGAATTGAATGAAGAAGATAAGTTTCTAAGAGCAACATTTTGTGAATTAATGCTGGAAAAAGCAAATGCAGATTCACATTTTATTGAAAATAATTGTTTTTCCGACGAAAGCACATTTATACTCAATAATGAGCCAAATATTCAAAATTTTAGATATTGGCGTAAAAATAATGAGCATCTGTATGTTACGACTCATACACAATATCCCCGAAAAGTCAACGTTTGGACTGGAATTTAAAAAAACCATATTATTGGGCCATATTTCATTAACGGCACTTTAATTGGTCAGTCCTATTATGATCTGCTGGTAAATGATATTGGACCAACAATTGAAGAACTGGCCAATGATCGTGTAGTATGGTTGCAACAAGATGGCTGCCCAGCTCATAATAAAAAATTGTAAAAGAATATCTTAATGATGTATTTCCCGATACATGGATTGGTAGAGACGGACCAATTCACTGGCTCGCACGGTCTCCTGATCTAGCGCCAAATGATTTTTTTCTAAAATCTAAAATCAAAAATTTACAGTGATTACAAATATCCAGATTTAGAATCACTAAAAAACAGAAACTAGCGAATGTTAGGCGTTCTTTTTATGATAGATTAGGTTATTGTTTGGCGCAGAAAGGAAACATATTTGAGCGTTTAATTTTAAAAAAACTTCTCTATTTTGCTGCTATTCTTTTCTTCCGATTTGTATGATTTATTTTATTATTAAATATTCCCATTTTTGATATTCACCGAAAATTCAGTTGAGTTCAGTGTTATTGATGTTAATTGTTGTAATCATTGTGTCTATTATTATAATTCAGCATTAAATATTAAAGTATTATGATCTTTATTGTTATTTTGTTTTATTTGTTTTTTATTTCCATGGCTATCTGAATTTTGATGAAAATGTCATTTTCTACATATCTAGTGCTACAGATATTCTATTGCATTAAATGAGGGCTTTTTAAAGTAAAAATTAATTCTAAACAACTTTTAATTCTTGTACTTTTGCTGTAAAATGTACAGGAGAGCCAATTTCCGCGCATTTTTAAAATTCTATGTTAAAGTCCTATGTTCCACGTTTCGTTGCACAGACTGTAAACACTATATTTAATAATATAGGTGCATTTATCCTGTGTATTATGTAAAAATTCCAAAAAAAAATTCTTGCAAAAGAATCTATATTTCCAGTAAAATTATTTCATAAACAAACTATGCAAGTTGTACTTGACAATGACATTATCTTCTTCTTTAGGTTCCCTTTCGTTGGGATTCGCTATTTTTTACTTTCTATTTCCACGCATTTTTGTTTTGCGTGTCGTCCTCATTCGGTTCCTTTTCTCTCATGTCTTCCACAATACAGTCCTTCCATCTTATCTTTGTTCCTCCTTTCTTTCTAATACCTGCTATTACTAAGCTATTCATTCTTCTTCCAATATATTCTTCATCTTTCCTTGTGACATGTTCAGACCAATATAATCATGTCTCTTGCATCTTTCTAGAAACCTCTATCACTCGAGCCATTTCCCTTATCCTTTCATTCCTTACCCTATATTTCCGGGTCTTCCCCAACATCTATCTCAATATCATCATTTCTGCCACATTCATTTTCTTTTAATTTGTACTGACATGTGTCAATTTGAATTATCTGAATATATATTAGCAGTTTCCATGGTTAACATAGTCGGCTGATTTATGAAATTTAATATCTTTATAAGTCTTTAACTCTATATCTATTGAATATGAACTATAAATGCAATCAAATCCAGTAGGGATTAATATATTCTTTAAAATTAATAATAACATTAAATGTCAATAAATGATTTATAACTGCGTTTATTCAAGAAAAACTGTTCAAAGTTTCAAATGAGAGTATTTCCAGTTGACCAAATATAACCAAAATCTAATCACGTCTAAACTCGAGGAATACTAAAAAATTATAATTTTTGGAACCATGATATTGAAGTTATGCGATCCGAAATAATGGTCACATACACACACGCGCACACACGTACGCGCACATATGCACACGTACATACAGACATCATCGTAAAAGTAGTAAATTCGTATTCTAGGGACCTCAAACCATGCTTATTCATTAGAAACTAACCATCGAATTCTTTGACCAAAAACAATACCTTCCTCACCTAAAGGTGACATATTTATTTTATTATGTAATTACAAATAATACAAATGAAATTAGATATACTTAACAAACAACAAACTATATTATAATAGTGTCGAAATATTCGTACTGATTAATGATTATATTTTAATTTTTTTTTTGTAACGCACTCGGATTTATTTATTTTCTTACATTCACTGCAATATGGGTGCATAGATGGCGTAATTTTCATGAAGCCGTATATTATATTTGCTCGTAATGCATTGAATCCGTAGCACTAATAATCATAATAATTCAAAGCATTCTACACAATTATTTTTTTCACTGTTACTGTTATCTTCAATTTCGGTATCAAACTCATTATTCTTATCCTTGTTGGAATACCAAATATTTTACTCTCGAAATTGATCCTCATATTTTTACCTCCCGCTACCCTTGGTAAGGGAGGTATAGGGATCGTGCTGAAAACCACATATCGAGATTTTAGTAAATGACCACGTTTTAAGGTCCCTATAATCCGATTTTAACATTTTGACAATGATGTCTGTGGGTGTGTATGTATGTATGTATGTGTGTATGTTTGTGTGTATGTTTGTGTGTGGATCTTCTGGGCGCTCTATCTCAAATACTATTATTCAGAAACTTTTGAAATCATCTTATTCTAATATGGAAAGAAGTCATTAGATTTTAGTGGTAACCGCATAACCGGAAATGGCAGTTTACTTGAAGCTAAAAATAGTTTCTCTTCAAAAAATACCTTTTAATGTTATTTTTCCGCAATTTGTAATTATAAAAATTAAAGATTATTCCATTTTCTACAGGTTTGCATTAATACTTTTTTTATATATTATATATAAATATGCAGGTATGTATTTGAATAATAATAAAAAAAAATATTATCACGGCATATTGCCCATTGCTTGGTGTACTAATCTGCTTTGTACACAGATTTCGGTAATGATGATGATATATTTGTATCGTGCGGGCGTTTGCCAAGCGTCACCTCACGGGCAGTAATTGCTGGCGTGGAAAAAGCACCAGAGGGATAAATTTTGTGCCATTTAAAATTCGAAATATATGGCGTTGATCGAGATCGAATCAGGATCCCCAGATTCGCAACCAGACATCAGGCATTTAAATTAATGAAAATTAAATAGCGGGAGGTATTGTTTTGGTGACATCAGATTTTTTGATTTAATATTATTTATAGAAGATTTTAAATTTGTTTCAGTCCATTTTCCTCGCTTTGGTGCACTTTCTTTTTTTGTATTTTATTAGCATTTCAATCTAAATAAGTGAATAAAAATTCATATCACTATACAGGGTATCTCTATAAGTTTGGTCACCTTTGGTAACTTTTTTTTTATTTGAAGAGGTACGAGGTTAGTAAAATGAGCAAATTTTGCCATCTTTAATAAGAAAATTTGTGATATTATCAAAAAAAAAATTGTATCAGCGGTTCCCAAAGTATGAGACAAAATATATATTTTTTAATTGGAACCATATATTTTTTATTCTTTTATTGGAAAGAGAATTATTTTCTCTTTTCAATAATAAAATGTCTATGTACAATTTTTCCAAGGAAACGGGTTATTAACGTTTAAAAATTAAAATTTTGTTTACTGTTTTTAGTTAATTCAGCCAAGTAAGCCATGGAAAAATTGTTTTTTTTTATAAATTTATTCATTTTATTAGGTGACAAAATTGCAGCAAGAATGTTGAAGAATTGCGAAAAAAAGAATTACGAGAATGGTAGAACTATTCCCAAAAGAGTTAAAATGTATCTAAGAAATGATAGCTTATACTTATAATTTGAATATTTTGTTATTACTATAAAATAAATTAATAAAATAATAAGTTTATAAAAAATGTTTTCATGATTTAATTGGTTAAATTGACCATAGAAACAATTTTTATACTTTTAAACGTAACTAACTAATAAATTTAAAAGAGAAAAAAATACTCTTTCCAATAAAAGAATAAAAATTTGTTGTGACCAGCATAATACCTTTCCCCACTTCCATTTTTAGTTACATAAGTATTGTATTTAATATTTCTTGTATATATACATTCTACACTAAAAAATCTACATATAAATATTCTTAATATATAGGTCTTTAATTTTAAATTGATTCTATAAAGATATTTTGTCCAATTCATTGTCGGGATTGACAGTATTTTTAGAGGGTATACTCGTCAATTACAATATATAATTTTAAATAATCAACTATTAATACAATAATAAATAATATATGTATGTACTTCAAAGAAAACATCTTCAGTAATGTCTTTGAATTTTTGGCACTGACATTTATCTGTCAGTTACAAATATTTAATTTTTTCAATTCGTTTCCATGGCATTATTTGGGATGTGCGATTTATTACGACAGATTATTATTATATTTCTTTATCTCTACATCTTCAAAAGATATAATAAAACATTTAAATGTATCATATAGAGAATTTAATATTCTTTAGAATTTCAAAAATAATAATTAATATTTAGAATTTTTTTTAAGATTCTGCTACTTCCGGTTATCTTATTATATTGTCTTATAGTTTTTAAGAAATCGTCCTCCCAACATTCATTCACACATACACACACACACACACACACACACACACACACACACACACACACACACACACACACACACACACACACATACATACATCTACACATCCCCACACACACACACACACACACACACACACACACACAGATATATATATATATATATATATATATATATATATATATATATATATATATATATATTACAGGGTGAGTCACCGAAATCGCCGTCTTCGAAATCTCCCTTGTCGTTAGAAATATAGCATAAGTTTATTAACAGAATTTATTCGTCTACTCAAGGAGCATACCGTAAAATTATTTTCACATATACAGGGTGTTGCATTACGGCTCGGCGAGAATTGTTTGCCTTTTTTTAAATGGAACACCCTATATATTTTTATATATTTTGAATTGTATTTTATTCACCTATACGAACATGCGAATTTTGTTTTAGTTTTCCACGGCGTTGCCAAGTTATTCCGTTTTTTCTCTAAAAAAGACCGAATACATGCATTGCTTTATAAAGGCTTACTGAAGTTATTTTAATAGTAAGAATTAAGAATTTTCTTTTCAGTATAACTGTAATTATACTCTATGTTCTGACATATTTTTTTTTTAAATGTAATTATACAGGCTGTTTAATAAAACGAATCAAATGTGCTCAATTTCAAATGACCATAACTCGTCATTTTTAAATGGAACACCCCATATTTTATTATTCAGTTGTGTGTATTTTTGTATTATCTTCATATGTTATTAAAGGTATCCTATGCCTAAAACCAATAATTTCGGAAATTTTCACCATTTTTCTCTAAATTTATATATTCACTTAAAAATTAAATCTAATATGCCATTGATATTGTGTTTTGAATAAGAAACAATTGCAGTAATGACTGTAGTTTCATTAGCCAGGTTATTATTAATAACAGTGGGATTAAGTAAATTAATTTATTAATATGAGTCTCTCGCAAGAAGAACTTACGAATATGGTGTACGAACTTGGAAAAGCGGAAAGAAACCCTCTTTTGTCGTACTGAACATGACCAGTTCTTTCAAACCTCTCCCTTAGTTTTTCAAAAGAACGCGGATTTGGATGTCTTCTTCCCGGAAACCGTTGTGCATAAATTCTTGATGCCAAAAGAGGGTTTGTTGCCGCTTCTTCAAGTGCGTAAACCATATTCGTAAGTTCTTATTGCGCACTCTCCACGCCAGCATTGAGTGCCCGTGAGGTGACGCCTGGCCTGACCAGCATACACCATATTCGTAAGTTCTTCTTGCGAGAGACTCATATTAATAAATTAATTTATTTAATCCCTCTGTTATTAATAATAACCTGGCTAATGAAAATACTATCATTACTACAATTGTTTCTTATTCAAAAAACAATATCAATGGTATACTAGATTTAATGTTTAAGTGAATATATAAATTTAGAGAAAAATGGTGAAAATCTCCGAAATTATTGGTTTTAGTCATAGGATACCCTTAATAACATATGAAGATAATACAAAAATACACACAACTGAATAATAAAATATGGGGTGTTCCATTTAAAAATGACGAGTTATGGTCATTTGAAATTGAGCACATTTGATTCGCTTTATTAAACAGCCTGTATAATTACATTTAAAAAAAAATATGTCTGAACATAGAGTATAATTACAGTTATACTGAAAAGAAAATTCTTAATTCTTACTATTAAAATAACTTCAGTAAGCCTTTATAAAGCAATGCATGTATTCGGTCTTTTTTAGAGAAAAAACGGAATAACTTGGCAACGCCGTGGAAAACTAAAACAAAATTCACATGTTCGTATAGGTGAATAAAATACAATTCAAAATATATAAAAATATATAGGGTGTTCCATTTAAAAAAAGGCAAACAATTCTCGCCGAGCCGTAATGCAACACCCTGTATATGTGAAAATAATTTTACGTTATGCTCTTTGAGTAGTCGAATAAATTCTTTTAATAAACTTATGCTGTATTTCTAACGACAAGGGAGATATCGAAGACGGCGATTTCGGTGACACCCTGTATATATATATATATATATATATATATATATATACAGGGTGTTAATACTACGTCGTTGCACCCGAAAATGGTAGATAGAACTCATTAAAACAAACAACTTTTCTTAGATCAAATTTTTGATTTGGAGCCCCAGTTCATAGTTATTGGCGTTCTCTTGTTTTTCGAAAAATCGTCATAACTCCCTTATTTTAAGGAATATTTAAAAAATACAAAAACTTTCAGCATTTGCTTTCGGTTTTCTAAATCTTGTATTTACAATTATTTTCTATTTCATCAAATAACAAAATGGCGACCAATCAAATTTTTCAAAACAAGATATTATAATAACCACCCCATCGATTTTCGAAAATAAATCATTTATAAAATCCATGAACTTTCTACTACAATTTGTCTGAAACATTTTTTTCTATCTGGCCAAAAAAAGTTTTTATTCAAATTGAATTGCAAGATAAATTTTAACAAATTGCAACAATCATTTAAAACAAAGTAGGCTTGCTGCCATTTAACAAGAAAAACAAGAAACAAACTAGAAAAATAAAACAATAAACAATGAAACAACAAGGATGGGACTAAATATGATTTTCAAAGTGGCCACCATTCGCAGCAACGCAAGCCCGGCAGCGTGCTTTGATGTTGGTGGAGACCTTCGCAAGGACTGCTTGCTTCTCTTTTATATCTTCTGCTGCAGCCACCATTCTAGCCACTAGTTCTAACTCTGTTGTTAGGTAGAAACAACCAGTTTCTAACAAACGCCTACAAATTTTTCTGAAGAGTTGGCTACTTGGTAGTTGACGATTCGGGTATCTTTCCCGATAAATTCTTCGAGCTTCCTGTGCATTACGCCTTGCCTACCCAAAAACCAGAAGTATGTCAAGAAGTTCAACGTTTTCATAATGATGCATGTTTACGTATAAATTATGCAAAATACGAACATACAAACGGACATATACGTGCGCTAAATTTGAAGTAACTTGTTTTTGATTACTTGTCAAATCTAATCTCTTTTTTGTTTCATTGTTTTCAGAAGCTACTTCGTTTTAAATGCTTTTTTTAAGTTTGTTAATACTTATTCAAGCCAAGTAAGTGAATAAACCTTTTTTTTGGACAGATAGAAAAAAATGTTTCAGATAAATATTGTAATAGAAAGTTTAAGGATTTTAAAAATGTTTTATTTTCGAAAATCGATGGGGTGGTTTTCAAAATATCTTGTTTTGAAATTTTTGATTGGTCGCCATTTTGTTATTTGATGAAATAGAAAATAATTGTAAATATAAATGTTTTAGAGAACCGAAATCAAATGCTGAAAGTTTTTGTATTTTTTAAATATTCCTTAAAATAAGGGAGTTATGACGATTTTTCGAAAAACAAGAGAACGCCAATAACTATGAACTGGGGCTCCAAATCAAAAATTTGAGCTAAGAAAAGTAGTTTGTTTTAATGAGTTCTATCTACCATTTTCGGGTGTATTGACTTAGAATTAACAGCCTGTATATATACAGGGTGGAAACGAACTTTATGTCATAAATTTAAGGGTGAATAGTATGACATGTGTAGATTACGAAACTGAAAGATTTTTTTTAAAATTCGAAAAGCGAAAATTCGACTTTTCTTAAGGAAACTTTTTTTTACTGCTGTTTTAATTCATATTTCATTAGAAATATGGTTATCAAAAATACATTCAAAGTTAGTTGTATAAGGTATTATTCTTAATAATTAAATTAAATAGCATTTTTAGCGAAAATTATTGTGTAATATATAAAATAATGCAAATGCGTTGCCAGTGGTCCAGTGGTACCCAAAATGTTGGTTTCATGAAAACTACCCTTAAATATGCGAATTTTAAAAAAATTCTTTCTGTTTCGTAATCTACATATGTCATACTACTCACCCTTAAATTTATGACATTAAGTTCGTTTCCACCCTGTATATATACAGGGTGGAAACGAACATAATGTCATAAATTTAATGGTGAGTAGTATGACATGTGTAGATTACGAAACAGATTTTTTTTTAAAAAAATCGCATATTTAAGGGTAGTTTTCATGAAACTAACATTTTTGGTACCACTGGACCACTGGCAACGCATTTGCATTATTTTATCTATTACACAATTATTTTCGTTAAAAATGCTATTTAATTTAATTATTAAGAATAATATCTTATACATCTAATTTTAAATGTATTTTTGATAACCATATTTTTAATGAAATATGAATTAAAACAGCAGTAAAAAAAGTTTCCTTAAGAAAAGTCGAATTTTCATTTTTCGAATTTTAAAAAAAAATCTTTCAGTTTCGTAATCTACACATGTCATACTACTCACCCTTAAATTTATGACATTAAGTTCGTTTCCATCCTGTATATATATATATATATATATATATATATATATATATATATATATATATATATATATATATATATATATATATATATATATACAGACATCGTAAAATGTTAAAATGGGATTATCGGAACCTTAAAACGTGCTTATTCATTAAAATCTGGATATACGATTTTTAGCGAGAGGTAAAAATATATGGTTCCATTTAAAAATATATATTTTGTCCCATACTTTGGGAACCGTTGATATATTTTTTGCTGATATGACAAACTCGCACAATTTTGCTCATTTAACCAACCTCGTATCGCCTCAATTAAAAAAGTTACTTATAGTGAGCAAGCTTATAGAGACATCCGGTATTTTGTCATATTTTACTCATATTAAATAAAAGAAATATATTAATAAACTCTTACGCGTAAAAAATAAGTAAAATTTTGGAGCATTTATACCACATAATTACTGCGGCGTGTATTCTTTCTTGGGCTATAGACGCCTAAATCATGTTCAAACAATTTTTAATTAATAGGTTTCAGTTACAATATACTTTGATAATATCATCACAAAAATGTATTATTTATACAATAGTACAAATATAAGAGCTTTGTTTCAAACCTACCGTACGACCAAAATCACGATCTTAAAAAAATTCTGCCAAAGTTATTTTTTTTATTGCACCAAAATTGTACTCACACCATGTTTGATACACGAGTTGTACACACTACTGCATCAACAATTTCGTTTGGAGCTCACTCTATTGTATTTATCGAAGTTATAAGCTTTGAGGCCAGTGTCCTACGTAAGCAACTAACCCACATTTACCCTAATATGATTTTTAGTCAGTGCTATAACATATTTTGCATGCTAGATAACCTATTGTAACGTCCAAAACAAAACACAGAATTTTTTAAATTTTATTTATTTATTTATTTTTAAATAATTTTATATCTGATACCTGTCCACATATGCTATAAACACGGTAATGTAACCATGATTTATAACATATTACATAAATTTCAACAAATTATAGTAAAATATTGTGTTTATAACAAAGTTATATGTTATCGCTTTGGGAGCGGTACAGATTAAAGAATGTTATAAAACAGACCTGTTATAACACGTCCACACTTAAAAACAATGTCTTATAACATTTAAGATCAATTCAACTATTCATGTGTGTGGTTGTACAGTTTCTTTGGTTATATCTGCGTGTATACAAAGAAACAGAATAGTGAAAGAAATCTACTGTTCTACTTATCTTACAGACTTATTTAAAGAAAAACAGGGGTTGTAGGTCATAATCACAAAAAAAAACAAAAACTTCAAGAATCCTCAGCGGCAGCGAAAACATGATGCTTGTGCGATATTCCAGAGAGCAATGTTGGATATATCCAAAACCTGCTTTTTCTGCGTTTTTTTTTTTGTATTATTTACTTTCTCAGTTTCATTCGAAATAATTACACAAGACATCTTCATGTTAACTGTAGAAGTTATAAGCAGATGTGGACGTCCGAAAGTTGTATAACAAACTGAATAAAACTCCGTTGCATAACATGTATTACAAAATATTATACAATGTAGCTGGGCTATAATAAAAGTTTGTTACTTTTTAGAATTTGACTAAAAAAAACTGTTGAATAAAATCACATCGGTGCGTATTGATTTTTTTGTCATACAATTGCTAGAAATAATTAATAAGATTTCACAAACATAAATTATGTATTCAAAATAATGATCTAAAAATCTATTTATTTAGTTGTTTAGGCTCTGAAATATATTACAACAGATTATTTTATATATTAATTTTTTATCTCAATACATAGAACATATAATAAAATTTTAAAATGTATCGAATAGAGAATTTTACGTTCTTTAATACTAATAATAATAAATTTCAAAAAAATATTTTTTTTGAATTTTTTTAAGATACTACTATTTCCGGTTTATCAATTGGTACCAAAACCTATACAACTCTCCCCATTAATGTTAGATTGAGGAATCCGTAGTCAAACAGGTCTTTAGTCTTACAGAATTTGAGAAATCGTGTCTCCAACAACCTAGCACACATACGCACACACATACATACACACACATGCACACACACATACACACACAGACATCATTGTAAAAATGTTAAAATCGGATTCTATGGACCTTAAATCTTGCTTATTCAATAAAATATGGATATGCGATTTTTAGCATGAATCCAATACCTCTCTTAGCGAAAGGTAAAAATTGTACTTTTACTCATATTTTCGACATTTTTTTTGCTCAATACTCTAGACTTCGAAATCGTAATGAGTATTTTCTATGAACTCTGAGTACGCAATGTACTCCGAGTATTTTAAATATGTATGTACTCTGAGTACAAAATTATGATTCATATTTTTATAATCCGTCTGCAAGGAATATGTTTAGACAAACATAATTTCAGTGTATACGGATACGAAGTGGTACAAGTTACATATCGTTCAAAATATTAATGTAAATATTATTTGAGTAGTTTAGCTTCTTTATCTGGTGCAGTACATTATTTCAGTGTGTAATATTTTTAGACGCTTAATTAAACGTTCAATATTTTATCAATTTTTTATTATTATTTATTATTCAGTATAAAAAATAATTGTTCAGTAAATAAATTAAAAAACATATTTTGTTCAATATTTTTTTATATTTGCTCAGTATTATTTGTTCAGTATAACAAAAGCAAACCATAACCTAACCTACCGCACCTCGTGTCTGCAAAACTCGATTTTGAAAATCGACGAAAACTCGAAAACGAAGCCTGGCCCCGCGACGTCGATGGGCATCGCTATCTTCTGACACCCGTCGAAGTTGATTCCCCATGAGTGGTTTTGAGAATGACGCCTGGTAACGCGACGTCGATATAAATGAATACTGAAAATTTAAGATTAACACTACATATTTAATTTTATTACTAATTTTATTTAAATACTGAACATATATTAATTTTCTGAACATTCAATATGTATAATGTATGTAATGTATTATTTTACTGGGAAAGTCATAATTAATAATGACCATTTATGAAAAATACTGGACATATGATACTGTTCATTTAAATAAAATACTGAACAAATAAATTATTCCCAAATTTGGAAATAAAAAGCTAAATAAATAATAAAACATAAATCTAATTATTTTTTAAATATAATTTACTAATGCTATAACTCTACACGTGAGAATAAGAAAAAATAATTATGGTCACAAATACTCGTTACTCTAATATGACGAGTGTAAAATGTTCTCTATACATGGAGTAAAAATAATTCTTTGAACTTGACAAAAGTACTTTTGAGTACTTTTCCTTTCTTGTACTTGTACTCTGTATACTCAAATACTTTTGTCTGGTACTTTGCCCGGCTCTGGTACCTAGTAATCAGAATTTATCCAAAGTATTAATAAAAACTATCCTGCTAGACTTTCTATCGTTGATATATAAATTAATCTAATAATTGCTTTATCTTCTTTTATTATGCTGTGTATTTTAAACGGAAATCTACCTGGGTATAAGTTTGGAGAATATACTTATTTAAACACAAGAGGAGCAACAATAGTAAACTATGCTATTGTCAACGAAGAAGCATTTAGTAAAATAAATTCATTTGCATTAGAATAGAATCAGACTATCAATCTATAGTAATAAAAGTCAACAATGAGTACGAAGACGATGATAGGGAAGAAACTGAGGAACAAGTTATCATAAAATGAACAGAAGACATACTTCAGAAATATAAAGAAATAGAAAATAGAGAACAAAACATAGATGAAGACAGAAGAATTAATTGTACAGCTACATAAGGCAGTAAAAGTAATTAAAAGACACGGCTAGAATAAAGATGAAAGATGACCCATCATGGCTCAATAGAGAATAATAATAATAATAATAATAATAATAATAATAATAATAATAATAATAATAATAATAATAATAATAATTTATTTATCGCCCAACAGTTACACACCATTAACAGGACAACATAATGAAACAAACATTACAACATGTACATGTTATAAAGAAAAACATATTTTAAATTTGAAAGTATCTACATAACATCTTACATAAAACAAATAATTAAGAATATTAAATTCGTTGTGAATTATACAGAAGTTCTCTTAGTCTAGGGTATGTAATATTAAATAAATCAACATCGATAATGAATTCATTAGCATTATTACACATAATATGAATAGGTGATCTAGTCAATAAATTTGTTCTAGCAAAGCTTACAAAGAATGTAACATATGTTCGAGCACATAATCGTGGAACAAAAAAATTTATTTGACTTAAAATTGAAGAACAATCAACAGTATTATTTAGTAATTTGTACAAGAACAATATGGATATATTTCTCCTACGCTGTAATAATGAGAGGTAACCAAATCGCTCTAACATAGTTAGTGTTTTGTTCAATTCCTATGGGGGGAAACTGATTATCATTCCTGTACGATAAATATTTCAGGAAACGCCTTTGTACAGATTCTAAATCATTTATATAACATTGATACATAGGATACCATATCAAACCACAATATTCCAACTTTGACAATATAAAAGTGGAGTACAATATTTTTAGTAAATCGGTATCATCGAAACATTTAGTATTCCTAATAATAAATCCTAATAATTTGTTACATGACGTTACAACATGATTTGTATGAAAAGAAAAGGATAAGCTAGGATCAAAATAAACACCTAAATCTTTAATAATATTGGTGCGTTCAAGACGAGTATTATCAATATTGTATTCAAATGTAATAGGGTTTTTCTTACGGTGATATGACATAACTTTACATTTGGATGGACTTAAACATAGTCTGTTATTTTTACACCAATTGTTTACAAAATTAATTGCAATTTGTAAGGCTGAACAATCGTTATCGTTATATATTGTACAATATAGTTTTAAATCGTCTGCAAATAATAAGTTGCTACATTTGACTTCTTTACATATGTCATCTATATACAATGTAAATAACAATGGCCCCAGATTAGAACCCTGTGGGACTCCAGAGTACACCTCAAACAACTCTGATTTACACCCATTATATTGAACGTACTGTTTTCTTTGGTGTAGGTATGATTTAAATAGTGATTATAATGGATTACTCAAACCAAAACTATTTAATTTTTGTAATAATACACCGTGGTCTATTTTATCAAATGCCTTTTGAATGTCCATGTAAACAACATCTACTTGTACTCCTCGGTCTATAGTATCACTTAAGAATTGCTTGAAGACTGTGAGATTAGTGACAGTGGATCTATGTTCTCTGAAACCATGCTGGGCATCAGACAGTTTGTGTTGTATACCTTTGGAAATACAGGAATATAAGAGCATTTCAAATATTTTAGCGAAATTACACAGAATAGAAATTGGTCTATAATTTACAATATTGGCTGCATCACCAGCTTTGAGTATCGGACATACTTTGTAAATTTTCCAAATATCTGGAAATTGGTTGCTACTAAGAATCTTATTATAAATGTAACAGAGTGGTTCAGATAAAGGAAACGCACAATCTTTGACGAAGAACGCTGGTACCTGGTCAATACCTGAAGTCATCTTATTCTTCATTTTTCGAATGGTGTTGAGCACTTCTTCAGGAGAAAGGGCTGGTAGGGAAATGTTGTCGGATCCGCAATCCTCAACACTAATGTCTTTGTCAGATGAGTTTTGATACACACTAGAAAAATAGTGTGCAAATGCATTTACTATAGAGTTCGGGTCATTTAACTGCATGCCATCAGCGTTCATAGTTCCAGGAATACGTGAGCTGCATCTTTTTGATTGTATGAATGACCAGAAGAGATTTGTGTTTTCTTTTATAGAAGATTCTGTTTTGTGTAGGAATACTTTATACGCAGCCGCTACTTGCTGTTTAATTTTTTTCCTCAAAGCTTTAAATTCAATGAAGTCTTCATTATTCTTAGTTCTTTTAAATCTTTCATGAGTGTTGTGCTTTCTTCTTATGTTAGAAATGATCTCTTTCGTGTACCACGGCGGGAAATTATTATTCATTTTATTTTGCCTGTGATATGGAACATGTGCATCAAAGATGTTTGTTAGTATTTTATAAAGTTCAGAACACGCACAATTCACAGTAGCACTTTCATAAAGAGGGGACCAATCTGCATTCAACAGAGCATCATATAGTGCAGGAAAATTAGCTTTTTTAAAATTATAACATTTTTCTTGATCCGTAGATAAAAAATTGGACTGTTTTATTATATCAAGATTTGCAGTGATTTCCAAGGAAGGATGAAGAATGTAGAGATAAGAGAAGTACGAAGAGAACTGAGAAAATTTTAACTGTGCAGCGCCACAAGAGAAGACTACTGCATGTTGAGAAAAGAATATAAATACATAAAGAACGAAAATGACATTTTGATTTGGAAGTATTTAGGAAGAAATAAGAAACAATATAACAAAAACCAAATAGAAATGATTGGAGAGAGCACTTCATTGGATTGCTAGGACAAGCAGATCGGCGCATCTATACTTACGGAAAGATTAAATGAGGAAATAGAGCAAAAAAATACTCCCGGACACAAAAGCACGCTTCAGAAAGCAGAGGAGTACGATAGACAATATATACATACTAAACTACGTTATTACCAAGTAACTAAAAGAAAAAATCTGTTGTAGCCATCACAATACCTCTCGCACCCTTTCCATTGTGGTATATATAAGTATTATATTTAACATTTCTTTTACACACAAAAAATTCTAATTACACCTAATCTTTATACTTACGTATTTTCTATAATTTTAAAATCATTCTATGAGCAAGTTTCTCCATTTCTTCTAAATGTTTGATGTTTTTCCAATTCATTAACGGGATTGGCGTCATTTCTAAAGGGTTAATGTAACATACCTATAATTTTAAATATATAATTAATAATACAATAAGAAATATTATATATCGTTCCCAGAAAAAGTCTTCGGTACTATCTCTGAATTTTTGACACTGATGTTAGTGACATTTATCTGTCAATTACAGACATTTTAATTTCTCAAGTAGTTACCAAGGAGATGTTTGGGCTGTGAGCAGGCTGTGAGATTTACTACAACAGATTATTTTATAGATTATATATCTATATCTTTAAATCTATAGAAAGTATAATAAAAAATTTAAATGTCTCAGAGAGAGATTTTTTTTTTAATATTTATAATAACAAATATTCAAATAAATAATATTTAGAAGATTTTTGTTAAAATACTACTACTTGCGGTTGTCCAGTTGTTACCAGAATCTATTCATCTCTTCCCATTACTGTTACATTGAGGAATCCGTAATTACACAGGTCTTTAATCTTATAGAATTTGAGAGATCGTACCTCCAACAACCTAACACACATCCACACGCACACACACACACAGACATCATCGTAAAAATGTTATTATCGGATTCTAGGGATCTTAGACCGTGCTTATTCACTAAAATCTTGGTATGCGATATTTAAAATGATTCCAATACCTCTCTTAGCGAGAGGTAAGAAATAATTTGTACGTATTCTTCGCGGACCTTAAAGCTGCATTTGTTACAGTCAACATACAAAAATTAATAGAAAGAATGGCAAAAAATAGGAATTAATAATAACTTAGCCAGAAGGGTGACAGACATATATTCGGAAACTAAGAGCATAGTACAAGTAGGAAACGAAAAGGCAAAAGAAGACTAAAGGCTTAAGGTAAGGTTGCCCACTAAGCCTATCTTTATTTGCCTTATATTTGGCGGATATAGAGGATCACATGGCAAAAGGACAAACGATAGTATAAGTAGTCGGTAATAAAAAGTTGTGGACACTAACATACACTGACGATATAGCGGTAATTGCAAAACCGAAGTGGAGATGTAATCAATGCTAAAAAGATTAAAAACGTACCCATACCGAAAAGACAACATTTAAACGTCGAAAAATAAAAAATGATGAAGTTCAGGAACGGAGGAGGAAGACAGTCTGCAGAGAGGTGTGAATGGTAAGGAAAAGAGGTAGAGAAAGTCAAAAGCATCAAATACCTGGGTTTTGAATAAAAAAAAACAACGGACATGCACAAAAATTGGCAAATGTACTTCAGAAAGCAAGAATTGTAATGGGGCAAGTATGGAGTATAGGACTGTTACGTCGCCGCCACCGCCGCTCCGTAGCCCTCACCGCCGCCACCGCCGCTCCGTATCCCTCACCGCCGCCGCGCCATAGCAGGCGCCGCTGTGTCTCGCCGAATGTCCGCGCGTAACTGACAAGTTGTGATATATAAGCAACGAGTAAAGAAGTCTGATATAAATAAGCGTCGTGTCGTGAATTGTTGGTGATGTAAACAAGTCGACAAGAAGTGAACAAAAATAAATGTAATTAGTGACATAAATAGTAGTGTTAATTATTTAAATAAATAATCTTAGTGTTTAAGTGTCTAATAATATTCTTACTCTGTAAATTAGTGTTAATATTTGTTTATTATAGTGTTAGTTAAATTTATAATATATAAATTATATATAATTTATTTAATAAACGTATTCTTTTAATTAATAATATTTGTCTGATTATTTACATTTCACCCATATAAATAAAACGTTACAATTGGTGTCAGGTTGTTAATAAACTGTGAAGTGTAGATAAAAATAAATAAAATGGCGACGAAACAAATAAAATTAAGTGAATTAAAAGTAAGTGATCTGAAGAGAGAACTGGAAGAACGGGATTTAGAAACAAAAGGAAAGATGTCAGAGCTTCAAGAAAGACTGCAGCAAGCGTTAATCGATTCTGGTGAAAATCCTTAAGATTACTTATTTGAGCTATCCAAATTTGGTAAATTAGAACAAAAATTAGAACAAAATTCTAGAATATTAGAAAATAAATTGGAAGAAAATTCTAGAAAGGCAGACGAAAATTGTAGAACATTAAAAGAAGAATTGACAGGAACATTAGAACAAAAATTAGATGAAAACTCTAGAGTATTAGAACAAAAATTAGAGGATAATTCTAGAAGTTTAGAAGAAAAATTAGAAGAAAATTCTAGAAGTTTAGAAGAAAAATTAGAGGAGAATTCTAGAAAAACCGAAGAAGACCTGAAGAATTTAGAAGAAAAGTATGACATGATAGAAGAATTACGAGAAAAATTCACTAAAATTACATCGTCGTCAATTCCGAATTCTGGTGTGGCTGAGCCAAGTCTAATAGAAGGAAGAAAAGTAGTAAAACCTGATACTACTTCAAAAATGCACATAAAAACACCGGAATTTGATGGGATGTCTTCGTGGCCGAATTACTTAAAACAATTTGAAGCGGCTACCAAAGCAAATAACTGGACGTCCATGGAGAGGGCTACAGCATTGACTGTCTCGTTACGTGGAGAAGCTATCGACATCCTACAAACGCTAAAGGAAGAGGAACAAGAAGACTACGACCAACTAGTCAAGCGGTTGGATATACGATATGGCAATGCGAATCTGGAGCAGGTATACGAAACGCAGCTGAGGAACCGATTTCAGAGTTCTAAAGAAAGCCTGCAAGAATTTGAAGCCGACGTAGCCCGTTTGGTTCGTCTCGCACATCCTACAGCTCCTGACAGCGTTTTGGAGTGCTTGGCCACTCAATCATTTATCTACGGAGTTCGAGACAGCGAAACCCAACAAGCACTGCGATTGGCCCGTCCAAAAACTTTAATTGACGCACTCTCATATGCATTGGAGCATGAAGCTGCCAAACAAGCTTCACGTAACCAATCGCGAGTGCGAAATATGGATGCTGAGAGAAAGGAAAACTCTGAAGATCTAGAAGAGACAGTGCGACGAATCACAAGTGAAGTGTTTACCGGAAGATAGAAACTCCGCTGTTGGATCTGCGGTGAACTGGGTCATCCGCAAAGACTTTGCAGAAAAATTCAAAAGAAGACGGACTCGCCAAAGGAAGAAAAGGAGTCGGAAAACTAAATCTGGTTGATGCGAAGGAGCAACTGTCGACCCGTAATCTAGTAGCTCCACAATCCATCAGTTATGTCGTATCTCTTCAACATAAAGCCAATAGCATCTAAGTGGATGGCTCTATTAACGGAAGGCCACTGAAAATGCTACTGGATACGGGTTCGACAAAAACTATAATTAGACCCGACTTGATAAGGAAAACTGGTAAGACGAATCTTCAACCAACTAAGTGGCGATTACGCATAGCGACGGGAGAACAAGCTACCGCATTAGGAGAAGTATATATCACCATCACTATTGGAAATACCTCATTTAAACATCGTGCGCTGGTAGCTGAAGTTGAAGATGAATTAATATACGGAATGGACACAATGACAAAGCATGGTTTTAAACTTGACCTGAAGCAGGGAGTGATGATGGTCAATGAAGAAGAACTCTTATTAAATCCACGAGATGACAAAGCTGTGCGCGTACTAATGGCCGAAGACGTTGCCCTCCCAGAACGAAGTGAAACTATCCTGGAGGCACATTTAGATGGTAGTTTCTGTGAGGGAAGTAACGTTATGCTGGAGCCCAAGAATGATGATGCCAAAACTGGCACTGGAGTTCGAATAATGAATGTAAATTTTTATCCTGTTGTTCTGAAGACAGGAACAATTGTAGGAGAATGCATGGCAGTATCCTCGATTATTCGAACTGTGAAGACCAAGAGAAACACATCTCAAGAAGTTCCAGACACTTTAATCAATCAGATATCAACAACATTTCAAGAATTGGCCGCCGACCAGAGAACAAAGGCAAAGAATTTAATTGGAAATTTTCAAGATGTGTTCCAATTTGACGAGAAAACCAAAGAGAGAACTAATATAGTTCATCATAAAATAGGCCCATCCGTCAACCAGCAAGAAGACTGACATTGGCGAAGCGTGAGGAAGCTGGAAGAATTATTGAAGACATGAAGATGGAAGGTGTAATCGAACCTTCAAGTAGTCCTTGGGTTTCAACAGTGGTGTTAGTGAAGAATAAGGATGGATCTACACGATTTTGCGTCGATTATCGTTAACTCAAAAAAAGTGACGAAGAAGGATAGCTACCCGCTACCTCGAATAGACGACACATTAGTCACTTTGGCTGGCTCAAAGATTTTCTCCACTTTGGATCTAAAGAGCGGCTACTGGCAAGTAGATTTGGATCCAAAAGACAATGAGAAGATGGCGTCCACAATTGGTACAGGACTCTGGCAATTTACCGCAATGCCGTTTGGGCTCTGCAATGCTCCTGCAACGTTTGAACGACTCGTGTAAACAGTATTGGCTGGGCTATCTTGGAAAACCTGTTTAGTGTACCTCAACGATATTATTGTGGTAGGTAAGATATTCGAGGACCAAATGAAGGATTTGGAAGAGGTTTTCCAGAGATTCAGGAAAGCTAACCTGAAACTTAGCCCGAAGAAGTGTCACCTATTTCAAAGAGAAGTTCATTACCTAGGACACGTGGTTTCCGGTAAGGGTATTGCAGTTGATCAGGAGAAGATAAAGGCTGTGAGAGACTGGCCAGCACCTAGGGACAAACACGAACTTAGAAGTTTCCTTGGTTTATGTATCTATTATCGACGATATGTACCTGGATTTGCCAACATAGCCAAGCCACTGACAAGGCTTACTGAAGAAGGAAGAAGATTTATCTGGGAAATGGACTGTACAGTTTCATAGAACTAAAATATGCTTTGACAAGCGCACCTGTCTTGAGTTATCCTTTACCTGAAGGAGAGTTCATACTAGACACAGACAACGTCGGAATTGGTGGTGTTCTTTCCCAGATACAAGACGGGCATGAGAAGGTTATTGCCTACTTTAGTAAGACCTTGTCAAAACCAGAAAGGAATTACTGTGTGACCAGAAAAGAACTCTTGGCAGTCGTGAAATCCGTGGAGCATTTCTACAAATATTTGCACGGAAGAAGATTTTTTATTAGACCTGACCATGGTGCATTAAAATGGCTGCTACAATTCAAGAATCCTGAAGGTCGGGTGGCTAGATGGATTGAAAGACTACAGGAATACGATTTCAAAATCGAACACAGGATAGGTACCAGCCATCGTAAAGCCGATGCATTGTCCATAAGGCCTTGCCAAGACGAATGCAAACATTGTCGTCGACTTGATGAGAAACAGTCCACCGTCGCCAGAATAACAGTATTCGACGATAGTTGGCAGCCCGATGGACCACGCAAAGACCAATAAAATGACCCGACTTTGAAATTTTTTATTGAAATGGAAAGCAGATGAATGCAAACTAATATGGGAAGACGTTGCACCACACTCACAAAGTGTAAAAGCGTACTGGGCGCAATG
Source organism: Harpalus rufipes (assembly GCA_951394225.1). Classification (NCBI taxonomy): domain Eukaryota; kingdom Metazoa; phylum Arthropoda; class Insecta; order Coleoptera; family Carabidae; genus Harpalus; species Harpalus rufipes. Next base: position 56,897,823 of record OX596274.1, read on the forward strand.
GGACTCCATGGTGATTGAGGATGGCCTGTTGAAGCGTGTGGTAGAGAATTCTGATGGAACTCAGAAGAAAACTCAGTTGGTCATTCCCAAGAGTAGAATGCCAGACGTGTTGAAAGAGGATCCATGACGGATCTGGAGGCCATTTTGGAGTCACCAAAACTCTAGAAAGATTGCGCCAGCGGTTTTACTGGGTTAACTTCAGTGAAGATGCTAAAGACTGGTGCAAGAAATGTGTGGTTTGCGCTGGAAGCAACGGCCCTCAAAAGCTCCAATTCGTCAATACAACGTTGGCAGTCCATTTGAGCGCATTACGATTGACGTGGCCGGACCATTCCCAGAAAGTAACGACGGAAATAAATATATCGTGGTTGTCATGGACTACTTCACCAAGTGGGTTGAAGCCTATCCATTACCCAACCAAGAAGCCACCACGGTCACTGAAACTTTAGTTAAAGAATGTATATGCCGATTCGTGGTTCCACTTGAACTTTATTCCGACCAGGGAAGAATTTTTGAGTCTGTCGTTTTCCAAAATATCTGCAAGATATTAGGAATTGATAAAACCAGAACAACTGCATTACATCCGCAGTCCAATGGCATGGTTGAACGAATGAACAGAACAATCAACTGATATTTGTCGAAGGTTGTCTCCAACCACCAAAGAGACTGGGACCGACATCTTCATCTGTTCCTGAGAGCTTATCGTTCATCGATGCACGAAACAACAGGGCAAATTCCTGCGAACATCTTATTCGGATGTGAGTTGCGTTTACCATGCGACTTGGTGTTCGGCAGCAAACCTGGGGAAGACCTGGCCGGAGAAGACTACGTTACGGGCTTACGGAGAAGAATGGATGACGTCCATGAACAAGTCCGTTCGAACATTCAAACTGCCAGCGACCGAATGAAGGAATGGTATGACATCAAAGCCGAAAAAGGTGGATATCAACCTGGGGATTTAGTGTGGCTTTATAACCCACAAAGGCGCCGCGGGTTATCACCAAAGCTGCAAAAGAATTGGGAGGGTCCCTATGAGGTAGTCAAAAGAATAAACGACGTGGTATATATAATTAAGAAATGACCTACCGGGAAGCTGAGAGTGGGACACTTTAATCGGCTAGCCCCTTTTTCCGGAGACAACCACGAAGACCATAATGGAGCAACAGTTCGTCGGATCATAGCTCAAGAACCCACTTTTGAAGATTTCATGGCGCACTATTCCTTTGAGCGCAAGGCGTGCTACGGCGTGACAAAAGAAGAACACCGAGACCTGTTCACCGTGTCTTCTGATTATTCCCTCGGCCACTGCGTATCAGAAGACTTAAAGATGTCCCGCGGCATAGCTTCAGTCTTTAAGGCGAAATATGGACGACTACAAGAACTGGCCAACCAACGTCCATCTGTTGGGAAAACGCTACGACTGAGAGATAGCAATGTAGACCATCGGCGGTACATCTACTACCTTGTTACAAAACCACGCTCGTACCAGAAGGCGTCGTATCACAGCCTATGGAACTCGCTGTGCGATTGGAGGGATCATCTACTGGAGAATGACATTTTGAAGCTAGCGGTACCGAAGTTAGGTTGTGGTCTAGACGGTTTGGATTGGAGGATTGTAAGGAACATCTTAGAGATCCACTTCCGTTTCACAGGCGTTGAAATTCTCGTCTGCAGATTTAACCCTAACGGACAGAAAGAAGAAGTCGAGCGGACCATCGACTGTCACTTCTTTAAGAATTCGAAATGCACCAAGGGTAGTACTTGCAGATTTCGTCATCACGAACTGTTCCGGGACGAAACAGTCTTAAGGAGGGGGCAGTGTAACGTCGCCGCCACCGCCGCTCCGTAGCCCTCACCGCCGCCGCGCCATAGCAGGCGCCGATGTGTCGCCCCGAATGTCCGCGCGTAACTGACAAGTTCTAACTTGTTGCGATGACGTGATCTATTGTGCGCGCTGTTTTTATCTCGCAGTAGTCTAGTAGGTTCTAGAACTAAAGTCGCCGGGTATATAACGCGTTGCCAAAGCCAGCGAACACAGTCTGTGATATATAAGCAACGAGTAAAGAAGTCTGATATAAATAAGCGTCGTATCGTGAATTTTTGGTGATGTAAACAAACAGTTGACAAGAAGTGAACATAAATAAATGTAATAATTGACATAAATAGTAGTGTTAATTATTTAAATAAATAATCTCAGTGTTTAAGTGTCTAATAATTAGTCTTTAAATTAGTGTTAATATTTGTTTATCATAGTGTTAGTTAAATATATTATCTTTTGATTATATTTTTAATATTTATTTATCGTTTAATAAACGTATTCTTTTAATTAATAATATTTGTCTGATTATTTACATTTTACCCATATAAATAAAACGTTACAGGACACGATATTTAAAGATTTAACTTAAGAAGGTTGATGTTTGATTATACTGTTAAAAGTATACTGTTGTATGCATGTGAAATACGGGGATAGGTAGAAAAAAAAAGAAAATAACACATAAAATACATACGATGAGTACTAGGATTGAATACTTTAATGATTACAAAGGATATAGAAATTCAAAGAAAAGAGCACAGAGATAAGTCATTAAAATAGAAGAAGCGATATCAATATTTATACACAACGGAATTTCCGCAGTACTTGACAAAAACAAGATATAAATAAATAAACAGATTTAGATGTGGCAACGAAGAAATAAATTTCAGGATCTGGCTTACAGAAGAAAAAAGAAAAATAGAAGATGCGGCGAAAAGGAAAACACGTTAGAACACATGATAAATGAATGCAGAGGTATGGCAGGGAAATGAAGAAGTTGGCAAGAAATTTTGAACAGTAATGCGATGGGACTAATATGGATGAAGAAGGTGTTATAAGAACTTAAGAAACAGTAATAACAACCGTTATCCAGGAAATGAGAACATGAAGCTACCAATCTATACTAATAATATTTAAACATATGATCATGTAATATTTGGGAATGAATTGTATTATATTTTTTTGTAGATTTGAAAGCAGAAAGGCAACAAATAAATAATTAAAATAGTATCCTGTGTATTAAAAAAGTTTATTTTATTAAAGCAAATATGTCATAAAATTCTCAACCAACTTCTTCATTTTCCGAAATATTAAAATTAATTTACATAATTATTACTATTTTTCATTTGTAAGGCAGCAAAAATTTAGGTATTATTTAAATTAAACATATTAAAAAAAAATTGATGTGACCAACACAATACCTCCCGCCATTTAATTTTTATTAATTTATTAACATTAACATTGCACTTATTCCTATCAACAAAAAGCCCATTTCAGAGTTACTAAACATAGCAGACAAAATTTGAGAACTGGGAAAACCTAACCTATCAACTTTAAAAACTAACAAAGATAAATATCACTCCACAATTTTCCAAAACAGACAATCAATCGAAACTCAAAATTCGGAAGACATTTCAACTGCCAAAAAAGAAATCCAAGAATTAAGATCAGATTTCAGTCAATTAATCAAAATTATGAACAAAAAACTGACACTTCCCCAAACGTCAACTTTCAAATCAAACTATACGTCAAATCAATACGACCCAAATTCAACAATGTGTTGGTATCACACCCAATTCGGGAATAGAGCTTTCAAATGTGAAAAACCTTGCACTTTTAAAAACATAAAAACATCAAATCATTCAGATAATTTTAAACGAATAAAGTTACCTACATTAGCGACTTTCAATTCATGTCGCTTGCATGTTTATGATAAAATCAATAAAATTAAATTTTTAGTTGATTCAGGGGCAGAAATTTCTGTGATTCCCAATTCCATCTATAAACTGAAACACCCTAATCCAAAACTGCTGTTATCGGCAGTCAACGACACTAATATAAAAACATTTGGCTACAAAACCCTCACATTAGACCTCAATTTAAGCAAAACATTTACCTTCCAATTCATTATCGCCAACATCAACCAACCAATTTTAGGAGCTGATTTTATTTCCACCTTTAACCTCCTACTAGACTTAAAAAATAAAAAAAACGAATAGAAAATCATACACACCAAGTGGCAAACATCAAAATTAATGATACACCAAAAATTAACTCACACAATAAGACAATAACAAATTTAATAAAACAATTTCCTAACATTACTTCCTCCATTAATTTCAACGAACCAGTGGTTCACCAAGTTAAACATCATATAGCTATCAACGGCAAATTACCACATGCAAAACCAAGACAATTAAACCCCGAAAAGTTTAAAATCGCCAAAAAAGAATTCGACGACATGATCAAGCTAGGAATTTGCAGAGCTTCTGCCTCATCAGTTTCTTCACCCCTCCACATAGTTCCCAAAAAAGAACAAAACTATTGGAGACCATTTGGTGACTACAGAGCCCTAAATCTAGCAACAATCCCAGATAGATACCCATTACCAAACATATACTCATTCCACAACAATTTACACAACTGCAATTTTTTTTTCTAAAATCGACTTGGTAAGAGCCTACCATCAAATTCCAGTCGCGGAAGAAGATATTTATTTAACAGCCATCACAACACCGTTCGGCCTATACGAATTTACTAGAATGCCATTTGGCCTTAGATATGCAGCTCAATCTTTTCAAAGATTTATGAACGAAATATTATATGATCTCGATTTCGTTTTCGTATATATTGATGACATTTTGATAGCAAGTAAAGATCAAAACAAACATTATACTCACCTTAAAACTTTACTCGAAAGACTCAATTCATTTGGCATTAAAATCAAACCAGAAAAATGCGAATTTAACGTTACATCTTTAAACTTTTTAGGATATAACATAACAAAAGACGGAATCAAACCAGCACATGACAGAGTTAAAAGCATTCTTGAATTTTCACCACCCAACACATGTAAAGGCTTACACAGATTTTTAGGAATGATCAACTACTACCACAGATTCATCCCACATTTTGCACCAACTCTTTCCCCACTCTACGAAATGATTTTACACAAAAAAACAAAATGAAGTTTTAGCCTGGACAGAATCCACACTAAAAGTGTTCAATAACGTCAAAAATAAATTAGCATCCGCTTCTTCATTAATTTTTCCAAATCATTCAGCACAACTGTCAATTTTAGTAGACGCATCTTCTTTCGCGGTAGGGTCCGTCCTACAACAATTTTTCAATAACACATGGGAACCACTGGCTTTCTTTTCCAGAAAACTCTCAAAAGCAGAAATGAACTACTCAGTTTTTGACAGAGAATTGTTAGCAGCATTCTTAGCTATCAAACATTTCAGACACTTCGTAGAAGGAAAAAAAATCTTTATTTTAACCGATCACAAGCCATTATCAACCTCTTTATTCATCAAAACGGAAAGAACCCCTCGACAATTTAGACACCTAGATTACATCGCACAATTTACATCCGACATTAGGTACATTAAGGGTAAAGAAAATATAGTGGCATATACACTTTCACGTATCAAAATTATCTCTTTACAAGAAATCACACCACAAAAAAATCATCAAGCACAACTTTCTGACACCGAACTAACTAACTTACTGTCAAAAACTGAGAATTCAAAATTCTCCCTCAAAGAAATGTGCTTACTATTTCTAGACATAAAACTTTTTTGTGAGGTAAGTAAAGGTCACCCAAGACCTTATTTACCTCCAAAATTCCATCAAACATTTTTTTAGTTTATCACATTCCTTTTATAGAGCTTCCAACAAACTAATCTCCTCTAAATATTTCTGGCCTCATATGTCAAAAAATATTTACACATGGTGCAAACAATGTATCAACTGTCAAAAGTCAAAAATTTCCAGACACACTCGATCCCCATTACAACCCTTTAAAAATCCAACAGGTCGCTTTCAACACATTCACATGGATATCATTGGACCACTTCCAAAAATAAATAACTTTCGCTACATTTTCACCATAGTTGACAGATTTTCTCATTGGCCAGAAGCATACCCTTTAAAAGAAGCTTCAGCAATTAAAATAGCAAAAACCTTTTTCGAATAATACATACCTAGATTTGGCATACCTCTCACCATTACAACAGACCAAGGAACACCTTTCGAATCCAAACTTTTCAAAGAACTCGCCAACTTTTTGGGCTCAAACAGAATTAGATCAACTTCTTACCATCCTCAAAGCAACGGCGCAGTAGAAATATTAAATAAACAGATTAAAACAGCAATCATAGCAAAGTTAACAACCAACAATTGGTTAGAACACTTACCTTTAATTTTGTTAGGCTCCAGAACCGCGATCAAAGAGCCTATACAATGCTCCCCAGCGGAACTTGTATATGGAGAAAATTTAAGACTACCAGGTGAAATTTTTATCCAAACTACTACTCCAAAACTAACCGAACATGAGGTACTCACACAAATTAAAAATACTTTCTCAAATACAACATACAGACTTCCACGTAAACGTCAAATCACTCCCTTCATCCACAAAGACCTTCAGTCATGTGAATTCGTATTTCTACGCGCAGATGGCGCTAGATATAAACTATCACACACATATACAGGTCCATTCCGGGTGAACAAATTTTTCAACATCGATATCAACAATACAAATCAAATAGTCTTCATTGACCGACTGAAGCCGGCGTACATGGATCCGGCGAGTTACGAAAACCGTCAATCGGCCCAACAGAGGTCTCTGGTGGTCGACTCCTTTCGCCGGGGAGAGTTACTGTGCCAGCGCGTGTAATTCAATTTTAAATGTTATCACTACGTTACCCACGCCAGCACAGATGCATTCATTTTCTTATTTCAAATGTTATATAGTTATAATTATTATTTTGTAAAGCAACCTTGTATGTTTCATTGTTGTTATTTATTTAGTTTGTAAAGCAACCCATGTATTTTTATGTTTTTTGGTTGTCATGTTCTTGTTTATTTATTTTCTGTAGTCAGTTGTAATTGCTCTGACTTGAGCACACGTAATAAATTTAGCTCCTCAATTCAAGAGTTTAATTATTACCTTCGTCCACCTTCAAGTTTCAGCCTTTATCTTATAATGTGCACCGTTAAACGTTGCACAATACACACCCATAGACATCATCGTGAAGATGTTAAAATTGGATTTATAGAGACCTTAAAACATGGTGATTTACCAAAATCTCGATACGCGATTTTTAACACAATCTCTTTATCTCCCTTACCAAGGGTAGCGGGAGGTAAAAATCTGTTGTGACCAGCACAATAACTCTCGCCTCGCCACTTCCCTTTTTTGTAAGATAAGTATTCGTAAGTTCACGTGGTTAATTTGTCACCAGGAGTGTCGAGGAAAATAAACCACATGGAATTGGAAAATCACGAAATTTAGAATAAAAAAATCTGATGTGACCAACACAATACCTCCTGCCATTTACCTATGGGGTCTCGTTGTCGCGTGCATGATATCTGGTCGCGAATCTGGGGAATCCGATTCGATCCCGATTAACGCCAAATAATTGGAATTTTAAATGGCATAAAATTAAGCCTTATAGTAAACGCCCGCACAATACAAATATGTCATCATCATTACCGAAATGTGTGTACAAATCAGATTAGCACACCCAGCATTGGATAGTATGTCGTGATAATATATTTATTTATTTCTTTATCCAAATAGATACCTGCATAATTACTAATGGTAAAAATTATGTATATTAAGTTCCTTTCCATAAAACAACTGTTCTATTTACAATTTTCCATTTAAAATGTTACTATTATTAATTTGAAATGATTATTTTTTGACAGTGACATTTATCTGTCAGTTACATAGATTTAAGCTGAACTATGTAACCACGAAGATGTGTTTAAAGCATAAGCTCCAAGATATAATTTTTATATTACTTTATAAATTTATCCATAAAATATATTATAGAAAAAGTATTAAAGTAAACCTGTAGAAAATGGAATAATCTTTAAATTTTATAATATCAAATTGCGAAAAAAATACTTTTTAAGATATTTTTTGAAGAAAAACTATCTTGAGCACCAAGTAAACTGCCATTTCCGGTTATCCAATTGCCACCAAAATCTAATGGCTTCTTTCCATATTAGAATAAGGTAGAAATACATGGTTTCAAAACTTTCTGAATGATAGTATTTGAGTTAGAGCGTAAAGAGGATCCACACACACACACACACATACACACACACACATACACACACACACACATACACACACACACATACATGCATACATACATACATACATACATACATACATACATACATACATATAGACACCATTGTAAAAATGTTAAAATTTGATTCTAGGGACCTTAAAACGTGGTCCTTTACCAAAATCTTGATAAGTGATTTTTAGCACGATCCCTATACCGCCCTTACCAATGATAGCGGGAGGTAAATATTATGATATTTCACATCTATGTAAATAATTACTATCTATCATTCTGATATGGGTCCTCCATATCTGCGTGTCACGTCCAACAAAGTCACATGACTGCTTGTGTTCTATTGTATTTACCATTTTTTTATATCTACACTTTATACAAAAAATTCTATTTACCTATACCCATTTTTTATATTTAGATTTTATAATTTTAAATTCATTCAATGAAGATTTTTTTCCTACTCTTCTAATTTTTCGAGATGTTTCCTATTCATTGTCGGGATTGACAGTATTTTTGAAGGGTATATGTAATATACCTATAATTTTAAATATTTAACTATTAATACAATAAGAAATAATATATGTATGTACTTCCCAGAAAAAGTCTTCAGTAATGTCTCCAGATTTTTGACACGGATATTTATCTGTCAGTACAAACATTTTAATTTTTCAATTGGTTTTCATAGCATTATTTGGGCTGTGAGATTTATTAAAACAGATTATATTTATTTATCTCTAAATCTATAAAAGATATAATAAAATATTTATATGTATCAGATAGAGAATTTACTCTTCTTTTACTAGGAAGAACACAATTTATTAAAAAAAAATATTTAGAAGATTTTTTTTTAGAATCTGCTACTTTCGGTTGTCAAATTACTACCAAAAATTTTGCAACTCTTTCCATTAATGTCCGATTAAAAAATACGTAGTTAAACAGATTTAAGTCATAGTTTTTGAGAAATCGTCCTTCCAATATTTACACACACACACTGACATCATCGTAAAAATATTAAAATCAGATTGTAGGGACCTTAAAACGTGCATATTCATTAAAATCTGGTTATGCGATTTTTAGCGTGAATCCAATACCTCTTTTAGCGACAGGTAAAAACTCTGTAACACCTTTACTTTTGTATGCTGTCATTAATGCTGGCATCAGTAATTTTTGTTGTAAATGAGAAAACAAAAGTAGACATACGAGGCAAATGTGATTTTATTTTAAAATTTTGCTTCATACAGAAAATGTCTGAATTTAAATCAAACCTGAATTTTCCTACATATTGTATGTCACAGTATTCATTCATCCATATATTTCTATAAAGTTTAGAATGGAAAACATTTTAATTTTTATACAACATATTATATAAATTTAATCAAATATTATTTTAAAATGAAGTCTATTTAGAAAATTCAAATAGTTTGTTAATATGTACATATACAAATGAAAGATCAAGCTATTTATATATGAAAACAGACAAGTGGTGGCTTAAGTAATCATGAATCCAATTCAATGAACGGGCTAAAAATAAAAGTATAGTGATCAGTTTGCTTCAACCGGGTGCGTGCTATAGTTTCGCAATTAACTGAATTCGTTCAGCGCCATTCAATTGCCACTGGATTTAATTATTGCAGGATGCGCTGACAGGAAACGTGTGTATTGGACTGGTGAACAATTGTTTTAAAATCGATTTACGCATTTATTTCCTGCTGAATTCATATACGTATCAGAAAAATATTATCCGCAATCATTTATATTCGTGTGCGAAAACCATCATTCAATCTCGATATTTTAAAATATTTAATCATAAATGAATTAACATACTAATCATTATTTCTAAAAAGAGGTAATAAAATAAAAATATGGAAGTATTGAAAGTAATTTAAAATAGCTTTACAGTGATCCAAGACAGGCAGGTGCATTTTTATCTAAAAGTATTTTTTTAAAATTATGAAGCTTTATTATGGCAATACATGCAATTAGTGTTATCGTAACTCGATTTTTGTCAGCTTTGAGTTATGGTGATCTTGTAATATTATATGCGCTCTTCTATTTACAGTAAAGTGATCGTATATCTATAGTGCAAATAATTCAAAAGTTATTTCAATATGAAGTTACTATTGTATTCTGATTTATAAATGCAATAGTGCAAATATTGTTTCCTCTGTACTGCAAAAGTACAATTTTCATATTATTAATTAACAGCTTGCCATGTCATTTGTACCTTCATTGTTTTTGAGGAAATATTAAGATAGTTGAATTTAGGTTTAATCAGTTTTACTTTTCATTGAATCTTAAATAATTCGAATTGTTTGAAATAAATGGAAACAAGTAATATCAGGTACACGGCAACATACTTCTTTAAAAAAAATTCTGCTGTGGCCAGCGCGGTACCTCTCGTCATTTCCGTTTTATATTACTAATGGCCGGTTTCACCAACGTAACTTCAATTTTAAACATCCCTTAAATTGATAATATTCATCGAAATATCATGTCAAATGAAATGTTATGCATGTCAAAATATCGATTTGCATTTTTTTTTTGTTTCAGGGTTGCTTAAAATTTACGTATTGTATTTAATATTTCTTATACACACATTGACAGGATTGACGGTATTTCTTAAGGATATACAGGTGATACTGAAAAACGGTTCACTCAAAATAACTTTTTTAATAATAATTATTTTTTAATTCTTTTTCCATGTTTGTAAACTAGGCTTAGGGGCTCATAAATCACGGAATTTGGTATGATGGTGGCGCTTTCTATTTAACCAGAAATGACATTAACTTTCACATTTTAAATCGGACATCCATATATTTTTACATACTTGGAATCTACGTATAATTACGAATTCTATGATATGATTCAAGTGAGTTTTTATTAAAGAATTAAATTAGAAAAGCGTAAGAGAAAATTATGAATAATTAACTTGGCAAGCCACATCAGGTAGGCTATGATAACAAATTGAAAAATTTTTGTAATAAAATATGGTATCTTACAAAAACTACTTACTATTTAAACAATTAACCTAAATATTAATTAATATTGTCTCAATCGTTTTTACAGCCTGACTGATACATGGCTTAGCAAGTAAATTATGCATCATTTTCTCTTACACTTTGTAAATTACTTCTTAAATAAAAATGCACTTCAAGCACATGGTCGAATTCGTTATTTTACGTAGATTACAAATATATGGGGTATCCTATTTGAAATATTAAAGTTAGTGTCACTTCCGGTAAATCGGAAGCGTTACCAACATGCCAAATACCATGATTTGTGAGACCCTAAGCCTATTTAAAGAGAATTAGAAATAACTGTAAACAAAGTTATTTTGAGTGGCCCGTCTTCAGTGTCAGCCTGTATATAATATTAAAATAACTATAATTTGAAATATTTAATTAATGCGACAATAAGAAATATAAAATATATTTCCCAGAAAAAGCTACTAATAATGTCAGTAAAACTTTCGGTTTGGACAACTGATTTTTATCTATCATTTACAAATATTTGAATGTCAGTTGCTTAGGTATTTTATTCTTGTAATAAAAAAATCAAGGAATATAGATAGATAAATTTTATATTAAATATTTAAAAATGTTGGTTCCAATTACATCACGTTACATATTATATATTGGGTGAAACTGCCATTTTTGTGACTAATGTGTAGCCTGTACGATTAAGGCCGATCACTCACTAAGATATTGGATAAAAATAAAAGTCCCAATCCGTCCCAGAATATAACATTTGTATTGTTTACATATTTCTCCAGACATGTGAATTCACAATAATAAAAAATTACATCGCAATATAAAAGGGATTGTAATACTCGAACACCTATAACACATGATTTTCATATGTAAATATGTTTGTTTCCATGTAAAATACTTAAAAAAATTCTTCTGATCTTTTATAAAAATAGTTTTGTTTTCTCCATTGTTAGTCTACTTCAAATCCCTTAGTGCTGTGCCTCTTTCTGTTTCAAGAAGCTTTGTGCTTTTTAAATCAAATTTACTGCACTGCATATCTTCCTTGTTTCTATATACCATAGTAACAAGCATATGCCGTTAGAAAGAAATCCATCCAATAAAATAGTTTTCAAATTGATTTTAGTTTATATGAATCTCTTAGAATAGTTTATTCAGATTATTCTTGACAAATCCGTTCATAATGTGAAACTAAGTACTAAATAATCATGCTCAAATAAGCCATAGGAACGTTATTTTTTTTAAACTTATTTATAATTAAATATTCAGAGTAAATATTCAAATTAAAAGCTATGACTTCTTAGCCACATTTCAGCTCTTTTGGGAATAGTTCCGACCGTTCTACCATTCTACGTAACTAATATCTAATTACATATTGGCAAGCCTGTAATTTTTATTTTCGCAATTCTTCAACACTCTTATTGCAAATTAGTTAGTAAAATAAATAAATTTATTAAAAAAAAACAATTGTTTCCTTGGCTAAATTAATTAAAAACAGTTTACAAAATTTTCATTTTTAAACGTAAATAACTCGATTATTTGCAACAATTGTACATAACCTACATTACCTTGTTGAAAAAAGAAAATAATACTCTTTCGAATAAAAAATATATTTTGTCCCATATTTTGGGAACCACTGACATTTTTTTTCTGGTATCACCAATTTTCTTATTCAAAAATGCACAATTTTGATCTTTTAACCAACCTCGTATCTCTTCAAATAAAAAATCTGTTATGGCCAGCACAATATCTCTCGCCACTTCCTTTTTTAGTTACATAAGTATAGGGCGCGAACAGTCATGTTACATTGTTGGCCTTGACAAGCAGATGTGGGGGCCCGTTTCAGAATGATAATTAGTAATTATGTACATAGATGTCAAATGTCAGAATTCTTCATTAAAATTGTTAAGATTTTCTAAATTCACGTAGTTAATTTGTCACCAGGAGTGTGGAATTTACTTGTCGAGGAAAAAAATCACATGGAATTGGAAAATCACTAAATTTAGAATGAGAAATTATGATATTTGACATCTATATACATAATTACTATCTATCATTCTGACATGGGCCCCCATATCTGCTTGTCAAGGACAACAAAGTCACATGACTGCTCGCGCCCTAATGTATTTAACATTTCTTGTATACCTACACTCTACACCAAAAATTCTACTTATATCTATTCTTTATATTTAGATTTTTACCTTCCGTCGCCTATAGGTAACGAAGGTATTGTCTTTGGTCAAAAAATTCGGTGGTGAGTTTTCATTGAATAAGCACGTTTTAGGGTCTTTACAATACGATTTTACTATTTTTACGATGATGTCTGTATAGTGTGTGTGTGTGTTCGTGTGTGCGTGTGTGTGTATGTGTGTGTGTGTGTGTGTGTGTGTGTGTGTGTGACCGCTTTTTCGTCAACGATATCTCCAATACTAGAATTCCAAAAATTACAATTCTTGCGTATTCCTCTACCTTACAACCATATGCAGACTTGATTAGATTTTGGTTATAATTGGTCAACCGGAAGTATCCACATTTGAAGATTTTAACAGTTTTTCTTGAAAAAGTCAGTTAAATTTTATTATAACTTAAAGAATATATTATTCTCTATACGATTTGATTGCATTTTATATTTCATATTCAACAGATATAGAGTTAAAGAATTATAAAGATTGTAATAACTATAAAATTTCATATATCAGCCAGCTGTGCTAACTTAACCATGGAAACTGCTAATATATTCAGGTAATTCAAATTGACAGATGTCAATATCAATAAAAAGTAAATGATGAAAGAATAAGGGAAATAACTCTAGTGTTGGGCGTTTCTAGAAAGATATAAGAGAGACGATTACATTGGTTTGAACATGTCATGAAGAGAGATGAGTATATTGGAAGAATGAATAGCTTATAACAGAAGGTGGAAGAAACATAGGAAGACCAAATATAATATGAAAGGAGAGAAAAGGAACTGAATGAGGACGACATACAAAACAAAAATTAGTGGAAGAAAAAAAAAACAGCGACCCCCTAATGGATGGGAAAAACTACAGAAGAAGAATAATATGTTAGTGTCAAGTGCAATTCGCATAGTTTGTTTATGAAATAATTTAACTGGAAATATAGGATCTTTTGCAAAAAAAAATTATGTGTAGGGCGCGTGCAGTGACGTGACTTTGCTGACTTTGGCAAGCAGATATTTGGACCCGTGTCAAAATGACAGCTATTAATTATTCTATAACTTACAAATGCCATAATTTTTCATTCAAAGTTTATGATTTTCTTATTTCATGTGGTTTATTTATTATCAGGGATGTGGAATTCAGTTGCCGAGAAAAGGAATCATAAAATACCAAAAAAAGAAATTTTAAATGAAAAATTTTGATGTGAGGATAACCCGCAAAATAGAAATGAATGGAAGAAAAAAATAAAAAATAGCGATCCCTAACGAATGGGAAAAGCTAAAGAAGAAGAAAATGTCAGTGTCAAGTGCCATTTGCATGAAATAATATTACTGGAAATTTATAATCTTTTGGCAAGAAAATTTATGTATGGAATTTGTACATAATACACAGGATTGACGGAAGGTATTGTGCTGGCTACATCAGATTTTTTAAATTTAAATTTGTTCTATGAAGAACTTTTGTCCTACTCTTCTAATTTTTCGAGATGTTTCCAATTCATTGTCGGGAGTAACAGTATTTCTGAAGGGTATGAGTAATATATCTATAATATTAAATATTTAACTACTAATACATTAAGAAATAATATAATGTATGTACTTCCTAGTAAAAGTCTTCAGTAACGTCTCCGGATTTCTGACACTGATATTTATCTGTCAGTTACAAACATTTTAAATTTTCAACTATTTTCCATGGCCATTTTTTCGGCTGTAAAATTTATTATAACAGATTATTTTATATATTATATTTCTTTTATCTCTAAATCTATACAATATATAATAAAATATTTAAATGTATCAGACAGAGAATTTAATTTTCTTTAATATTACCAAGAAAATTTTTCAAAAAATAATATTTAGAATATTTTTTTTCAAGAATCTTCTACTTCCGATTGTCCAATTGTTACCAAAACCTTTTCAGATCTTCCCATGAATGTCCGACTGGGAAATACGTAGTTAAACAAATGTAAAATCTTATAGTTTTTGAGTAATCGTTCTTCCAACATCTCACATACATACATACACACATATACACAGACATCAGCCTCGCTGATATTCGCTACTGGCATCGCCGAAGTAGGAGCTGATATGGACGTCATCTGCGTCGGCTTCACCATGTAGTTCGCGCCCCATGCAATGATCACTGTAATCACTGCCGTAGGGTGAACTCGTTCACCCTTCGAATGCACCTCATATCCGTGGACTGTCTTCGGTTCCTCGGTGGACTCTAAGATATCAGCCTCCTCGAAAAGATATTCGTGGACATCTGCATGATAGATTCCATGCACGATGTCCTTCCGTTGCTCTGCCAGTAGTAACAAAACGAAATCAGCCGTGCTGATATTCACTACTGGAATCGCCGAAGTAAGATCTGCTATGGACGTCATCTGTGTTGGCTTGACCATGTAGTCAGAGTACCATAGATAGATCTCAAGGATGGTGGCTTCACGAAGTCCTGGGATAATTCTGCTTCCTCATCAGACGCCATGTCACCAGCCTCCTCGTGGGCACATATCGGAGCTGGTATAGATGTCATCTGCGTCGATTTAACCACGTAGTCGGCATTCCACGGATAAATCACAATCAAATCGTTAACTGAACTAGGGATCATCATAAACAATGCAGGGTCTACCCCGTATAAAAAAATACATTGTTAAATTTTCAACGCGCAAAAATAAGTCCGAAATAAGAGTTACCTATATTATAATCCATGATCTCTGGTTCGAAGATTGGTAAAGAAAGCATAGTTTATTTCTTTCTAGAAAAGATAAACTGTAACTTAGAAAGGATAACTAGTAATCCTGTAAATTTATCGATCCTGTCCACAGCGTTAGTGTAATAAATCGCTCCATGGTGAACTTGATTTGCGGTCATTGGTTATAAAATAATTAAACACAAAAATAAACAAAATTAAATATAATGAAATAAAACAATATTTGGGTTTAGTTCTGTATATATTTAATTATTTAACGACGTTTCGACAGCGAAGTGCTGTCTTCATCAGATAAATAGCAAAGTACATGTAGTCAAGACAAGTTTACAAAACGAGGGTAACATAGATCAAAAGTTACATAAAAAACATACATAGATAAAATAGAAAATTATGAACGAATAACAGGTAACCACGACTTATTAAACTCAAAACGTGTATTTAAATTAACATTATTAGTCTTCTCATCCAGTTTTTTTCTCTTGCTAAAATCTTCGTGTTTTTAGCTACATCCAAATATTGTTTTATTTCATTATATTATGAGTTCTGAAAGCTTCTATCAGTATTTAAAATTATATATATATATATATATATATATATATATATATATATATATATATATATATATTTGTTATTGTTTAAGGGCACGGAGCTGCTATGAATATTGTGCCCGAGAATATAGTCGCATTTTTAGTGTATTCTGTTATCTATTATGTATTATATTAAGGGTTGAGTTCTTAAATATATTTATAATTGTTCGTATTTATATTTTCTAAAAACTTAAATATTTTCGAATTTGGAGGGATCTTTTAGGCATTCGATAGAGATACCTAGTCTGATATGCTCGTTGGTATATTGGGTGTAATCATTTAAAAGATGTTTCACTGTTAGTCTTGTATTGCATGAGACACATATTGGAGGGTCTTCATTTTTAAAGTGGTAGCTATTCGTGAGGTTTGTATGACCAATACAAAGTCGAGTGATAATGACTTGTTGTCTTCTGGTTAGTAAGGAATACCTGTTTTTCCCATGGTTCTTCGCAGTTTTTAATGTTTCTTAGGTGACTGTTCTGTACTCTGTCCCACTCTTGCTGTTGTAAATTAGTGAGGAAAACTGAAGTGTATCGTATGATTTTACCATTTTTACGATGATGTCTGTCTATGTGTATCTATGTATGTATGTATGTATGTATCTATGTCTCTCTCTCTCTCCCTCTCTTTCTGTATGTGTGTGTGTGTGTGTGTGTGTGTGTGTGTTTGTGTGTGTGTGTGTGTTTGTGTGTGTGTGTGTGTGATGAAAGTTTCGGATCGCTTAACTTCAATACCACGATTCCAAAAATTATAATTTATTCGTATTCCTCCAGCTTACATCCACAAGAAGAAGTAATTATATTTTGTTTATAATTGATCAACCGGAAGTACTTTCATTTGAAGATTTAAACAGTTAAATATCATTTATTGACATTTAACGTTATTATAACTTAAAGAATTTATTATTCTCTATACGATTTGATTTCATTTTATACTTTATATTCAATAGATATAGAGTTAAAGAATTATAAAGATATTAAATTTCATAAATCAGCCAGCTATGCTAACCATGGAAACTGATAATGTATTCAGATAATTCAAATTGACAGATGTAAGTATCAATGAAACAAAAATGAATTTGGCAGAGGTGAGGATGCTGAGATAGATGTTGGGGAAGACACGGAAAGATACGGCAAGGAATAAAAGAATAAGGGAAATAACTCTAGTGTAATAATTTTCAAGAAAGATACAAGAGAGACGATTACATGTCATGCGGAGAGATGAAGAATATGTTGGAAGAAGAATGAATAGCTTAGTAATAGAAGGTGAAGAAACAGAGGAAGACAAAAGATAAGATGGAAGGACTGTATTGCGGAAGAATGAGAGAAAAAGAACTGAATGAGAACGACACGCAAAACAGAAATGAATGGAAGAAGAAAATAAAAATAGCGACCCCTAACGAATGGGAAAATCTAGAGAAGAAAAATATGTCAGTGTCAAGTGCAATTTGCATGGTTTGTTTATGAAATAATTTTGCTGGAAATTTAGAATCGTTTACAAGAAAATTTATGTATGGAATTTATACATAATACATAGGATTGACGAATGGTATTGTGCTGGCCACAACAGATTTTTTTAATATGATATTTGTTTTAAAATTATTATGTAAATAATTTTATTATATTTTGAGTTTATAATGAAGTCATCACGAAACCCAGTTGAGTATAGGAAGAGCCTTCATTTCGATACGTAATTTTATGTTTTAGAAGGTTGGTACTGCATGACATTTACTTATGCTCGTAAATCAGAATTGACAAGAACTTTCAAATAAAATTGAATAAATGTCAATCCAATGTTACCAACGACAAACATTGCACATCCAAATTTTACTAAATAAACTCGGTTTAATATAGCAGTTTTTAAAATATTTTGGTATATAAAAGACGCAAAATGTAAAAAATACTATAAAGGTGTCATTTTATAAGAATTGTTTTGCACTTGTCATTTAGAAAACTCGCCAAGCCTCATTGATGCGTGTAAAAAAACATGTCTTGTGAAACTCATTCTTTAATATACAATTCCCTGTTTCGGAATTATAATGTTATATTCTAACACACTTAATGACGTCAAAATGAACTTCAATCTGAAACGATTTTTTGCAATATTTTGTTACCTCGGTTGGATATGACCGCATCATATTCACAAAAGATCCACGCAATGGCAAATTAGAAAACAAAATAATTGTCACCCACCTAACTATTCTACTAAAAAATTCCCTTAATGTAAATTGTCAAATATTTTTATAAAAAAAATAATGTAAATTAAAACTAAAACATAGAAAATAATATAAAACATTCGGTACAGAAGCCTATTTAAGCACTCATTCTTTCGTTCATTTTTTAATTCATGATGGAAAATACGACGGCTTGGAAGGGTCAGGGTAAATTTTTTTTTTCTCTAAAATCCCGACTTTTTAATGTCAGGATCCCGACTTTTAATCTCGAGATCCCGACTTTGAAAAGTCTGGATCCTGAGTTTGACAATTCGGGATCCCGAGATTTAAAGTCGAGATCCTGATTTTTTAAACTCGGGATCTCGACTTTTTAAACTCGAGATTCCGACTTTTTAACCTAACCAAATCTAACCTAACCTGACCCTGCCAAGCTGTAGTAAAAGGGTCAGGTTAGATTAGGTCTGGTTAGGTTAAAAAGTCGGAATCCTTCTTCCTTCGGGATCCGGACGTTAAAAAGTTGGGATATTTTACCCTGACCCTTCCAAGCCGTCGTAGGAAAAGGTTGCCTTCTGTAAATATTATATATTTTAATATACTAGTACCAGTGTAATACAAAATATAAAAGAAAATACTAACTAATTTTAGAGGAGATAAATTCTAAATTATTCCTAATAATACAAATAGATTATAAACAGCAGTAAATTTTTGGAAAAAAATATTATAGACCTAAGTTCTACTCAATACTAATAGGTACCAATTTTCATAATTGTTTGTTCTACAGTACCGCCAATATCATCGTAATAATAATTGATTCCCGTATCTACTCTTAGGCAGAATTTTTTCTCGTTTCAATGACAATTTTACTACTTGCACTTTTATGGTGTAATTTCAACCTGAAGTGTCTGCAAACCTCACATAGCTTGCCGAATCCCGCGAAAAGAGATATTTTTTATTAATGGTCGACGTCTAATATATACTTCACATAAATAATATTAAAAATTTCGAGGACCTTATAACGTTCTGATTCACCAAAATCTTGATGTTCAATTTTTAGCGTATGTATTTACCTTCTTGGTTTCAGTGGGATATTCAATGTTCATTACGAAAAAAAATTAAAAAGTATTTTTCCTTGGGATTTATATTATATTTATATTCATTGCAATCGTTGCAAAAGAAATATTATTATGAAACCTAAGCAGTTTTCCTCCAATAAAATTAGAATGGTTAAAAGGGAAAGCGAATAAAGGTGCAGTAGAATAGTAAAATTGGTTGGCGTTGAACAGTGAAATTTTATACGCAGGCGAAAGAAAGAAGAAAGCTGTAGTTTTTGTCCGTTTGGCAGGGTTTTGTAGCACCCGCATTCACAAAAAAAACTTCCCTAATCGAAAAAGAAGTTTTAGTGCGAGTTGTGGACACAACACACTTTTCTCTTTCTTATTTCGGCTTCAATCTCGTCTGTCGTCCTTCTCTATTGAGAGCTGGCGGGAACGCACATTGCGCATGGACATATATTTAACAGGAATAATTTGTGTTGACGTATTTTCACAAAGTTTAAAGGGCCGCACAGCTGCGTTCACAATAGCAAAAGTGAGAGACCGGCTTCGAGGCGTCGGCCGTCGACGTGACTTCAGAACCTTTCACCGACTCTGGATGAAAGCTGTGCCAACTTCAGCATCGGTCTGCTTATTGAAAACGTTCGCGGCCTAACATCTAGTGACATTTGCTACATCTAATTTACTACATTACCACCGGAGAGAAAGTTATTATCCAATTATTACCAATATTATATACTTCATTTATAAATCCTTTAATTTTCTGAACCTATGAGAAGCTGCCCTACCCATATTTTTGTCGATTGTGATTCATTAGTGAACAATTGTACTGAAAATCTATTTCGTTTGTATCTTAATAGTTAGATCTTTAATATGAGGGGGCAACTTCACGACAGCTCCCAGTTTAAAAATTTATGATTTTTTCCATGCATGGTTGGTTCGCTAGTAAATGATTCTACTACAAACCATTTCGTTTCCACCGGAATACTTAATTACTAATAACAATATGCAATACAAAGGGACAGGTTCACGGCAACATCGTAAATTAATGTTTGCAATTATTTCTTGTGTAGTCGATTTGTAATTTATTTGTTATATATTTTATCATAAATAATTACATTTACATCCACCCATCCATCCATCCATCCATCCATATACATATATATATATACCGGATGTCCCAAGCAATCCTTGATATAAACGTTAAACATGGGAAAACCGTTTTTTGTAAATAAAAAGTGTCCGCCAGAATATTACGCCATGATATTGGACATGATAATAGTACATTATCTTCTGTGCATTATTTATTATTAATTAGTGTATTACTATTGCACAAATTGGAAAAATCATAAAAATTATTGTTTCAATATTTTATGCTGCAATATAAAAAGATTTTCAAATATCTTCCGTAGTAGCGTAATACAATGATTAACATAGCTGCTTTTGGAATATTTAATTTTATTGATTTGGGTTTGATTATCCAGCAGGATTTTTATATTTTTTCCAAAAAAATTATTTAATTTTTAAAAATCTATTTTTTATTTCTTATCACAATCATTTAGAAATAACAATAACTTTGTAATAAATAAAGGAAAACAACTAACAAAAATTTATTACAACAATCAAAAGAGTAATATAATAAAAATGCCTTATATTTTCTTTGATTTCAATGAAAAATAATTTTGTTTTTTATAAATACAGTAAAAATACAATACATGTACATGTTCATTATACCTATCTATATGTACCTAATTTTTACTAACAAGGAAAGAAAATATAATGCATTTTTATTATACCACTGTTTTCATTGTTGTAATCAATTTTTGTTAATTATTTTTTCTTTATTTATTACAAAGGTATTATAATTATTTCTAAATGCTTCTAATAGGAAATAAAAAACAGATTTTTAAAAATTCAATATTTTTTGCAAAAAAAAAATTGTCCTGCTGCAGAGTCGAACCCAAATGTATAAGGTTTAATATTTCAAAATCAGCTACGCTAACCACGGAAGATATTCAAAATTTGAATCAATAATCAGTAAATATTGAAACAAGTATTTATTTATATATTTTTAGTTTTTTTTCTAATTTGTAAATAATAAAGTAATTAATAATAAATTGCGTACAGAAGGAAATGTATTATTATCATATTCAATATTATGGCTTAATTTTTTGCCGGACACTTTTTATTTACAAAAAACTGTTTTCCCATGTTAAACGCCTGTCAAGGATTTCTTGGGACACCCGGTATATATATATATATATATATATATATATATATATATACATATATATATATAT
Source organism: Harpalus rufipes (assembly GCA_951394225.1). NCBI lineage: Eukaryota > Metazoa > Arthropoda > Insecta > Coleoptera > Carabidae > Harpalus > Harpalus rufipes. The sequence goes on from OX596274.1 coordinate 56,919,946, forward strand.
ATATATATATATATATATATATATATACATATACATATATATATATATATATATATATATATATATATAGATATATATATATATATATATATATATATATATATATATATATATATACATATATATATATATATATATATACATATATATATATATACATATATATATATATATACATATATATATATATATATATATATATATATATATATATATATATATATATATATATAGGCTGTTAATAAAAAAACTTTACACACTTTAGCAGGTGATAGTAGAGATGAAAACAAGAAAAAAATTCTAATACACTTAGGTCCAATACTCATTGGTTTTTAGAAAATTTATGTATGGAATTTGTACATAATACACAGGATTGACGGAAGGTATTGTGCTGGCCACATCAGATTTAACAACTAAGGGCTCTAGGTGTTTACGATCAATTGTAAACAAAGTTGCAGGCGTCGTCGAAGAGACTCACGCACTTGATAATAATAATTCTACAATATTGAAGTAGGCTATGCAATAAACAAATGCAAACAAATGATACAGGTGACAGACAGTTTTGTTACTTACGTTATTAAGTGTTTGTAGAATTATTTCTGATTTTTAATATCATTTTTCTCGAAATAATTGTTATACAATCCCATATCATATTTATATCGTTGAAATCAGAAAAAAATTCTTTATCTAATGGACAAAAAATTTATATAGGTTGCCATTTAAAAAAATATAATTTTATTCTACCGTTTGAGAACCACTGGTTGAATTTGTTATTTATTATTCCTCATAAATTAAGCCCTTTTTCCTGGTAATTTTTTGTATATAACATTTTTCTCTAAAGTCATTAGTTGGCCCAAAAAAGCGTTGGTTGTTTTAATGGAAACACCCTGTATATATATATATATATATATATATATATATATATATATATATATACATATACATATACATATATATATATATATATATATATATATATATATATATATATATATATATATACATATACATATATATATATATATACAGTGTGTTAATTAAAAACCTGGCCATAGGCGTTTAACATGGGAAATCAGTTTTTCCTTGCGCAAAAGTTCCCAAATTATTTTAGACAAAAATACTTCAAATAAATGTTGTAGAGAATTAAATTCTGCATCCAGATTAGTAATAAGATTTTATTTTCGATGTTTCATAACCGAGAAAATCAATTTCAAAGTTTATCGAAAATTGCTGATTTATAGCGATAGCCATGGAAGTCAAACAAAATTACAAACAATTGTATGACATCTTAACTGTCAAAGAAAGTTTGTGTTTTGTGATTTTCGTTCAGTAACATATTTTTTTGGAAGTATGGAACAGTTTTCTCATGAAGAAAAGCTTCAGATTATAAAATGGTGTTACTGTGGACAAAGCTATAGAAAAATACGTGATTTAATAAGTGTAATGTGGTCACATCGACAAATTCCAAGTAAAACCACAATAGAATCTTATTACAAAAACTTAAAGCTGTAATTTCCAATGAATGTAGAAAAATAAATGCCAGACAGCTGCATAATGTTCGACATGGCTTTTATAATAGACTTGGGTATTGCTTAGCGCAAAATGGAGGGTTATTTGAACATTTAATATAAAATTATATTCATTCTAGTTTTCTGTTTTTCTTTTTAAATAAATACATTATTCTTGTTTTCATTTTTATTTTATTTTGTATATGTTGACAGCTATGTATTCTAAAAAAGTTAAATTCTAATTCATTGTGTCAATGTCATACAATTGTTCGTAATTTTGTTTGAGTTTCATGGCTATCGCTATAAATCAGCAATTTTCGAAAAACTTTGAAATTGATTTTCTCGGTTATGAAACGTCGAAAATAAAATCTTATAACTAATCTGGATGCAGAATTTAATTCTCTACAACATTTATTTGAAGTATTTTTGCCTAAAATAATTTGGGAACTTTTGCGCAAGGAAAAACTGATTTCCCATGTTAAACGCCTATGGCCAGGTTTTTAATTAACACACTGTATATATATGGGCCAAATCGGCCCAAGATATATAAGACCCTTTGTCATTACTTTGTTATTTATTAACCGATCGGAACCAAATTTAAAATGTACTTATTGTGATTTATTCCATGTAAAAACTTGCTCGAATACCAAATTTAACAACTATATTTTAATTAGAAAAGTCCTTTTGGTCGTTTTTAAAATTTAAAAAATAATATAAAATTTCTCAAGAAACGGCTATCGCCATAAAAGTTTATTGGCAGATTCTAAAGTGAAATTGTAAATGAAATTTCAGGAATGGGCCTTACCGGTCCAAAAATATATAAGGCCCTTTGTCATTTCCCAGTTAATTATAAACCGATTGTGACCAACTTTGCAGCATGTTTATTCAATGTGAATAACAATTTTAATAGCAATATCTTCATTAGAAAATGCATTAATATTTATCTAAAGCAAAAAAGGTCCCGCAACTATAACCAAAAAAGGTACATACAGTAAAAACAAAAATAGGTACAAATAATTGGGATCTAACAATAATTTTAAGATGGACCGCTGCAGAAGTTGTTGCTTTAGAGATAGAATTTGCTTCATACATACAGAAAAAAATCTGTTGTGGCCAGCACAATACCTTCCGTCAATCCTGTGTGTTATGTATAAATTCCATACATAAATTTTCTTGCAAAAGATTCTAAATTTCCAGTAAAATTATTTCATAAACAAACTATGCAAATGGCACTTGACACTGATATCTTCTTCTACTTTAGTTTTTCCCGTTCGTTAGGGGTTGCAATTTTTATTCCACTCATTTCTGTTTTGCGTGTCATCCTCATTCAGGTCCTTTTCTTTCAAGTTTTGCGCAATACAGTCCTTTCATCTTATCTTTGGTCTTCTTCTGTTTCTTTTACCTTCTACTACTAAGCTATTCATTCTTCTTTCAATATATTCTACATCTTTCCTTATGACGTGTTCAAACCAGTGTAATCGTCTCCCTTGTATCTTTCTAGAAACTTCTAATACTCGAGTTATTTCCCTTATTCATTCATTCCTTACTGTATCTTTCCGTGTCTTCCCCAACATCTATCTCAACATCCTCATCTCTACCATATTCATTATCTTTTCAGTTAGAATTTTCTTAATATAGTAGTTGTTTCAATGATTATAGCATAGGTGGCATTTAATTTCTTTATAATTCATTAACTCTATATCCATTGAATATGAAATATAAAATTCAATCAATTCGTATAGATAATAGAATATTCTTTAATATTTATAATAACATTAAATGTGTAAATAATATTTCATTGTTAATAAAATAATTTTACTGGAAATATAGGATCTTTTGCAAGAAAATTTATGTATAGGGCACGAGCAATCACGTGACTTTCTGACATTGGCAAGCAGATATCAGAATGACAACTATTAATTATGTCCGTAACTGACAAATGTCAATTATACATTCAAAATTTCATTTTTTGGTATTTTACGATTCCTTTTCTCGGCAACTGAATTCCACATTCCTATAACAAATAAACCACATGAAATAAGAAAATCTTGAAATTTTGAATGAAAAATGATGACTTTTGTCAGTTATGGACGTAATTAATAGCTGTCATTTTGACGAGGGTCCCCATATCTGCTTGCTTGCCAAAGTCAGCAAAGTCACGTCACTACACGCGCCTTATACATAAATTTTCTTGCAAAAGATCCTATATTTCCAGTAAAAATATTCCATGAACAAACTATGCAAATTGCACTTGACACTGACATCTTCTTCTTCTTTAGTTTTTCCCGTTCTTTAGGGCGGTCGCTATTTTTTATTTTCTTCTTCCACTCATTTTTGTTTGCGTATCGTCCTCATTCAGTTCCTTTTCTCTCAAATCTTCCGCAATACAGTCCTTTCATCTTATATTTGGTCTTCATATGTTTCTTTGACCTTCTAAGCTATTCATTCTTATTCTAATATATTCATTTCTCCTCATGACATGTTCAAACCAATGTAATCGTCTCTCTTATATCTTTCTAGAAACACTAAAGTTATTACCCTTATTCTTTCATTAATTTACTATTTATTGATACTGACATCTGTCAATTTGAATTACCTGAATATATTAGCAGTTTCCATGGTTAAATTAGCATAGCTGACTAATTTATGAAATTTATTATCTTTATAATTCTTTATCTCTATATCTGTTGAATATGAAATATAAAATGCAATCAAATCGTATAGAGAATAATATATTCTTTAAGTTGTAATAATATTTTTCAAGAAAAATTGTTAAAATCTTCAAATGAGGATACTTCCGGTTGACCAATTATAACCAAAATCTAATCAAGTCTGCATATGGTTGTAACGAAGAGGAATACGCAAGAATTTTTGGAATTCTAGTATTGGAGATATCGCGGCCGAAACTGCGGTCACACACACACTAACACACACACACACACACACACACACACACACACACACACACACACACACACACACACACACACACACACACACACATACAGACATCATCGTAAAAATAGTAAAATCGTATTGTAAAGACCCTAATTCAATGAAAACTCACCAGCGAATTTTTGACCAATGACAATACCTTTTTTACCTAGGTGACGGAAGGTAAAAAAGTTATCCATCAGGCCAACAAATAAAAGATTTTATACAGAAGAAAAATATAAATCAAACCGGTATAGTTTTAAAATGTAAACTGCAACATCTAATTAAACTTGCGACTAAAAATTAGTTGCTATACGTAAAAGCAGTTTGATATACCGTTTCGATTTTTTTTTTTTTTTGAAGTGCAAGTCTTTTAATTTCAAATTACCAGTAACGGATTATTAGCAGTGGCGGTCACCCATTTTGTTATTTACCTCGCTGTATCCATATGTATAAAACATTCTATAACTGAGTTAAAAACATATCTTATTTCATGTTGCCGAAATCAAACTATCAGTCTGTATGTGTATTCATATTAAAAATCCAGAACGCAGATAAAGAGGTGTCTATGTGACCTCCGATAATGTGGCAACACTGTCGGAGGCAACAACGACTACAAGGTGTACGCATATATACAGTTTTCGGAGGTCACAGCGTACTTTCTGTGCTCCCCATATAGGACCCCATAAAAACTTAAAAATCTTTTCCCCTCTCAAGGAATTCGGATTGATTATCATTTCAACACCCCACATATATACATTTTTTGTCGATGTAGCTCAATGGGAAGACCCGGAGGCCAGGTCGCCTTTTCCATGTACCGGAGGCGACAAGATAGCATGCATCAATATACATATACATATACATATACACATACACATACACATACACATACACATACACATACACATACACATACACATACACATACACATACACATACACATACACATACACATACACATACACATACACATACACATACATATACATATACATATACATATACATATACATATACATATACATATACATATACATATACATATACATATACATATACATATACATATACATATACATATACATATACATATACATATACATATACATATACATATACATATACATATACATATACATATACATATACATATACATATACATATACATATACATATACATATACATATACATATACATATACATATACATATACATATACATATACATATACATATACATATACATATACATATACATATACATATACATATACATATACATATACATATACATATACATATACATATACATATACATATACATATACATATACATATACATATACATATACATATACATATACATATACATATACATATACATATACATATACATATACATATACATATACATATACATATACATATACATATACATATACATATACATATACATATACATATACATATACATATACATATACATATACATATACATATACATATACATATACATATACATATACATATACATATACATATACATATACATATACATATACATATACATATACATATACATATACATATACATATACATATACATATACATATACATATACATATACATATACATATACATATACATATACATATACATATACATATACATATACATATACATATACATATACATATACATATACATATACATATACATATACATATACATATACATATACATATACATATACATATACATATACATATACATATACATATACATATACATATACATATACATATACATATACATATACATATACATATACATATACATATACATATACATATACATATACATATACATATACATATACATATACATATACATATACATATACATATACATATACATATACATATACATATACATATACATATACATATACATATACATATACATATACATATACATATACATATACATATACATATACATATACATATACATATACATATACATATACATATACATATACATATACATATACATATACATATACATATACATATACATATACATATACATATACATATACATATACATATACATATACATATACATATACATATACATATACATATACATATACATATACATATACATATACATATACATATACATATACATATACATATACATATACATATACATATACATATACATATACATATACATATACATATACATATACATATACATATACATATACATATACATATACATATACATATACATATACATATACATATACATATACATATACATATACATATACATATACATATACATATACATATACATATACATATACATATACATATACATATACATATACATATACATATACATATACATATACATATACATATACATATACATATACATATACATATACATATACATATACATATACATATACATATACATATACATATACATATACATATACATATACATATACATATACATATACATATACATATACATATACATATACATATACATATACATATACATATACATATACATATACATATACATATACATATACATATACATATACATATACATATACATATACATATACATATACATATACATATACATATACATATACATATACATATACATATACAACTTGCCTGACGAGTCTTTGGCCAGTATCAAAGTTTACTACGTATATCTTTAGAAAAATCCTTCGTTTTAAATGTTTTTCATTTTGGGCTTTCTGCCTTTAACGTACACCTTTTTTGTATATAACGTCCAAAAAGTTTCAATATGAAATTCAAAGTGAAGGCAAAGTTTTCTGAAAAAAATAATGGCGTGGTGTGAAATTTCGGAAGCAGGCGTTTTCAGACTGTACGATGGACATATGATAGCGGTCAGGCAGTGGATGTTAATGTTTGTAAACGAAATTACCAGCCAAAGTTACATGATTTTATCATTTTACATTATAAAACAATGAGATTAAGTGTTCGTCTGACCCAGTTTCATACCACTATTCCGCAGTGATGTAAGGTAGAAATATACTACTATTTACTCTGTGAAAGTATTCTCCTAACGTACTCTAAGCGTGGCCTATTTACTGTTTGGGCTGTACTTAGAAGAAAAGTGAACAACAATTAAATAAAGAAATTGTCAAAATTTACGCGAACTATACTTTGAAATTGTCCAGACTGCAATGTTAATTATTGCAGTAATTGGCTGACACTCCCCCCTTTTTAAAAAAATCGTAACTAATTAATTGTACATCGTTCAACGAGAGAACGTACATATTTCGCGCAAACAAATATAAAATTTGGGTGGGGGAAGTCATATTAGAGTTGTTTTGTTATTGGGAAGAAGAAAATATTGGATATCAGCCAATTATTATTTATTTCCGCCTCTACCGGTTTCGACACTTCATGTGTCTTTACAGTTTTTAAAAAGTAAAGGATATATATATATATATATATATATATATATATATATATATATATATATATATATATATATATATATATATAGCGTGTGTCCCAGGCAAACCTTGACATAGGCGTTTAACATGGGAAAACAGTTTTTTGTAAATAAAAAGTGTCCGGCAGAAAATTAAGCCATGCTATTTAATATGATAATAGTACATTACCTCCTGTATGTTACTTAATACTAATTGTTTTATTATCATTACATGAATCAAAGAAAGTTAAGTTATGAATAATTGTCAATATTATTTGTTTCAATATTTTATTATGTAATATAAAAATATTTACTACTGTCATTGTAGCTGAGTGGTTAGCATGTCTGCCTGTGGAATAAAACAATTTTTGAACGTTGGGGTTCAAATCCCCATCAAGTTATACTTTTCATTTTTTATTTTTTTATTTATGAATTAATTACAAATTGTAGTACATTTTTATAATATTCACTCGATCGTTAACGTTTAAGAAATTCATTTTGACACGAATATTGATATAAACAAAACAAAAAACCAGACAATGAACACATTGTTGACACGAAAAGAACAACACTTTAAATATTTTTATATAGAAAAAGCTTATTTCTAAATTATTGTAATTGGAAATAGAAAATAGATATTGAAATGGATAGCAATATTTTATAAATAAAAATAATTGGTTTTAACAATGACAAAAATTGATTACAACAATCAAAATATGGATTTAATAAAAATTCATAATTCTTTCTTTTGATCTTAATAAAACATGCTAATAACACAATGAATATGTGTATGTTTTGTATTTTTACGGTATTTATAAAGGAAAAGTGTGAGGTATAGTTTAAAATCTTGCTTTACGGTTTCTACTTCCATTGAAATTACTATTATATCGTGATAGAAACTTATTTGTAATTATCTAACTAATTCATCGATATTATTTTATAATATCTTTAATATAATTTGTAATTAATTCATAAATAAAAATAAAAAATTAAAAGTGTAGCTTTACGGAGATTTAAACTCCAACTCTCAAAAATTGTTTCATTCCACACGCGGACATGCTAACCACTCAGCTACAATGACAGTCGTAAATATTTTTATATTAAATAATAAAATATTGAAACAAATATTTATTGACAATTATTCATAATTATCTTTGATTTATGTAATGATAATAAAATAATTAGTATTAAATAACATACAGGAGGTAATGTACTATTATCATAATATGAAAATTAAGCCATGCTATTTAATATTATTAAATAGCATGGCTTAATTTTCTGCCGGACACTTTTTATTTACAAAAAACTGTTTTCCCATGTAAACGCCTATGTCAAGGTTTGCTTGGGACACATGGTATATATATATATATGTGTGTGTGTGTGTGTGTGTGTGTGTGTGTGTGTGTGTGTGTAAAACTTACGTGAAAATATAGAATTTAAGTAACATTGATAAATAAAAATTACATACAATGATGGTCAAAATTTAAAAAAATAAATAAGTAAATACATTAAAAACTCATGTAGAAGTCAGATGAAATTAGATACTTTTTTAATAATTTTTAATTAACAATGGCACCCTTTTTTACTTCCTTGTACGTAAGTAAAGGAAGTATTGTAATCGCGAAAAATTTCGGTTTTCAGATTTCAGCAGAAATATCCATTTTGATCATCCCTGAATCCATTTTGACTAATTTCGTCGTGACGTCTGTACGTACGTACATATCTCGCATAACTCAAAAACGGTAAGCCGTAGAAAGTTGAAATTTTGTATTTAGGCCTGCTATAACATCTAGTTGTGCACCTCCCTTTCTGGTTATTACACAGTTTCCAGAAGTGGCACTTTACATGAAGCCTATAATAGATTTTAATGAAAAATATAATCCAAAACTTTTCAAATTTGGTATACAAGACTTTCATGTCAATCAAAATAACATAATAGATTTTGGTTAAAATAGGCTAACCGGAAGTGGTACATTACTTGAAGTTGTTAACAGTTTTTCTTGAATAAAATGATTTTATTTTGATTTTAGAAATAAATGCTTCAAATAAAAGTTTTAGAGAATTAATTTCTGCGTCTAGCACATCAAGTATTATTAAATTAGCCCTATGTATAAGCGAGATATGTAAATTAAAAATTATGTACTATTTTTTTTTGTAATAAAGCTTGCTATGGATTAGGACAAAAAAATGTTCATGTCAAATTACGTTAAATACGTGCAATTTTATGATACGTACAATAACAAATATATTTTTATTGTGAAATTAGTCATATTCATTGTTGTAATCAAATATTTCTTTGTTGTAATCAACTCTCTTTAAAAAGAACCGGGTTAGATTAATCTTAATTTAAAAATGATAGTAGTAAATGAATTATTTTTTGTTCTATATCAAAATATTTCTCGGGCTTGGCTTAAGCCTGTCAATATTTTGTAATTTAATTATTAAAAAAATATGTATAGTTTAATAATCGTACAAGGAAGTCGTGTGGTGTACACATCAGATTTTTTAAATTTAAGTTATAACTTATTCCGAAGGTTGTTTTTCAAATTGCCGCTAGATTTTTTAAGTCACATTTCTTCATATTGTTTTTTATTTGAATTTTAAGTATTATTAATTTTGTTTATTATTTTTTTTATATATTTGGGTTTTATTGTATTTTAACATAGGTATTTGTATATATTTTACTTATATTTGTGATGTCAGTTTTTGAATTTATGTTGTTGCTGTCATTATTTATGTGAAACATTTCTAGAGTAAGACGTTTATGTATATTGTGATATGTGTCAATGATCTTGACAGCATCAAAATTAAAATTATATCTAAGTGATATTGTGTGTCCTACCAGAGTACATTTTCCGTTGTTGTTGTTCTAATTGTTGAAATTTCGTTGATGCTCTGCTCTTCTGGTTTGTATATATGCAGCAGGATAGTCATTGCAAGGAATTTTGTACACATGTAATCTGTAATCTATATCTGTCAGCTTTTAGTTTGCAAAAAAGATTTCGTATTGCTTTTGTTTGTTTTAAACCAATATTTATATTTAAATTTTTAGTGGAGTTTTTTTTTTAATTTTATAGCTGTCATCGATGCAAGTCTAGGAGTAATAAATTTTCTTTTCATTTATTTCTGCATCATTGTTATTATTTTGTTGATTTATGTTGTTCTTCCTGTTATTATTTTTATTTCCTACATTATTAATGCCTTATTAACGACTATTCCTCTGGGTAATTATTTATATGTAACAGGTTTTTAACATTATTTATTACGTCGCTCTCATATTTTTTTGAAGTTAATATTGTGTATTGGTAGGGTGTTTCGATCTTCTGAAAATAAACTTCAGAATAGCGCAAAAAATCTTATATCTACAGCCACAATATTAAAAATTAAATAATACTCTATGGTAATAATTTATATCTGAATCCTTCTAAAATTTCAAATTTCACTTTCACCATATTTGTAAAAATATTACTGACATTTAAAAATACAAAATATTCCAAATATGAAGTACTGAAATAACAAAATTCTGTTGAACTATTTATTTTTATAATCGTAGCAAAACTAGAATTATTGTTCAAACATTTCAAGTGTGGAACCAATATAAACTTTGCAAGAAGCAAATGTTTACCGTCGGGATGAGAAATGAATCTGAGTATATATATATATATATATATATATATATATATATATATATATATATATATATATATATATATATATATATATATATAGTGTGTTAATTAAAAACCTGGCCATAGGTTTAACATGGGAAATCAGTTTTTCCTTGCGCAAAAGTTCCCAAATTATTTTAGACAAAAATACTTCAAATAAATGTTGTGCAGAATTAAATTCTGCACCCGAGTTAGTAATAATATTTCATTTTTCACGTTTAATAACCGAGAAAATTAATTTTAAAGTTTTTTGAAGATTGCTGATTTGTAGCGATAGCCATGCAACTCAAACAAAATTTGTCCACCTTTTTATAATCTAAAGCTTTTCTTCATGAGAAAACTGTTCCATACTTACAAAGAAATATGTTATTGACCGAAAATCACAAAACACATACTTTTTTGACAGTTAGATGACATACAATTGTTCGTAATTTTGTTTGAGTTCCATGGCTACCGCTATAAATCAACTATTTCCAGAAAAATTTAAAATAGATTTTCTCGGTTATAAAATGTCAAAAATAAAATCTTAATACTAATCCGGATGCAGAATTTAATTTTCTACAACATTTATTTGAAATATTTTTGTCTAAAATAATTTGGGAACTTTTGCGCAAGGAAAAACTGTTTTCCCATGTTAAACGCCTATGGCCAGGTTTTTAATTAACACACTGTATATATATATATATATATATATATATATATATATATATATATATATATATATATATACCGGGTGGAACATCATACCTGTGTACATAGGCGATTCATATGAGAAAAACAGTTTTTTCGTGCGCATTGCTCCCCAAATTATTTTAGACAAAAATTAAATAAGAAAATATTGAAAATTACGTTGAAAATATCAAATAGCCATGGAATTGAAACAAAAATAGAAACAAATAAATGTCTGACGTTTGACAGATAAATAACTAATTTGATAGGTCTTAATGTTTACATGAATTATTTCCAATTTAAAAAGATTTTCATTAAAAATCCTATAAAAAATAAATATTTCATTGAAATGTACAATTGTCGTAATAATAGGTATGGAGATTTTTGTATGAATTTAATTTACCTATTTATTTGTTTCTATTTTTGTTTCAATTCCAAGGCTATTTGATATTTTCAACGTAGTTTTCAATATTTTCTTATTTAATTTGTGTCGTTACAAAGCATGTAAAAGTAATTCTGTTTATTGATTTAGATGCAGAATTTTATGCTCTACAACATTTATTTGAAGCATTTTTGTCTAAAATAATTTGGGGAGCAATGCGCACGAAAAAACTGTTTTTCTCATATGAATCGCCTATGTACACAGGTATGATGTTCCACCCGGATATATACAGGGTAGAAACGAACTTAATGTCATAAATTTAAGGGTGAGTAGTATGACATGTGTAGATTACGAAACAGAAAGATTTTTTTAAAATTCGCATATTTAAGGGTAGTTTTCATGAAACCAACATTTTTGGTACCACTGGACTACTGGCAACGCATTTGCATTATTTTATCTATTACACAATTATTTTCGTTAAAAATGCTATTTAATTTAATTATTAAGAATAATATCTTATACAACTAATTTTGAATGTATTTTTGATAACCATATTTCTAATGAAATATGAATTAAAACAGCAGTAAAAAAAAGTTTCCTTAAGAAAAGTCGAATTTTCGTTTTTCGAATTTTAAAAAAAATCTTTGAGTTTCGTAATCTACACATGCCATACGACTCACCCTTAAATTTATGACATAAAGTTCGTTTCCATCCTGTATATATTGTATAGATAATACGAGTACATCTCTTATATGAATGCCTGGACTTACAGGCCTATTCTGTAAAATATTCGCTTCTCATAACAAATTCGTTATTATAAAAATCGTTATATCTACTTAACGATAATCGTTATCTTTGTACCCGTATTCTGTAACTCATTTTAAAAAATAATAACCTTGGGATCAAGTTAAGAACTTTATTCCCTAAAATCAAATTTAATTTTATATGAAATATTTAAAATAATTCAATATGACTCACAAAACTTCTGGGTTAGATTAGTTCTGGTGGGAGTCAGCTGTCAGACTCTTTCTTCTTCTTGTTATGGGCTATGTAAGAGCTACTTTTACCATCTGTAGATAAATTGGGAAGCTAGCGTTAGGCGCTATAAATAAAAACTTATATAATTATTTTAATATTACCTTGTAAAAAAACTATAATGTGACGGTTATTTGAGATCACTATTCAACATAATAGCAATTTTATTTTGACACGAATAAAAATACTGAATTATTGACAAAACGTTTAGATAACGAATGGTTTAACGATATCGTTATCTTTTTTTCGTTATGTAGAATCAAATTATTGTTTACAGAATACCAATTTAACAATGCATAATGTCATAACGATCCTTTACAGAATAAGCTTATTAAACGATTTTCGTTATTACCATAACGATATAACGTTTTAGCGAGTCGTTATGTCATAATGATGCTTTCAGAATAGCACTACTAGTTTGGGCAATGTTTTGAAAATATCTATACAAAAATTTGCAAAATACACTGTTCTATAGGTATAGGAAATGTCTAGCCAACTAATTTCTAATATTTTTTAATTAACACTTGATTTTACATTTTCTTTATACATGTTATAATTTTTTTGAGTGATTGTTACAAATTCATATGATTTACTTTTCTCATGTAATAATAAAATATACTTGGCATTAATAATATTAACTTATTTGAAAGTTGAAAATATTGCGTAATTGTCTTATATTCAAATCAACCAATTTCTAGTATTTTTCAAATTAGTATTGTACATGTCGAAACGAAAAGTCGAGTGAATTATTGAATATTGCATCCATTTCTGAGTATACCAATCTGCTTCTATTCGCAGATTTTGATAATAACAATATACCTGTTCCGGTAAGAGCGTTTACCTTGTAAAAGGCTCTCAACATTGTTGTCGGAAAGAACACAACAGGAGTTACTTTTGTACTATTTTCTTCAATATACAATTATTATTATCGGGTCTCGTGGCCGTGTACCTCAGCGTATGTTCGTGAATCTGGAAATTTAGGTACGATCCCGACCGACGCCTGCGTTACATATTTTGAATTTTAAATGGTACAAAAGGGACTCCTGCGATGCACACTATACGCCAGCAATGAATGCCGTGCGGTGTCGAATGGTAAACGCTTGCACTGTACGAATATGTTCTCATTACCAATATCTACGTACAAAGCAAAGTGGTATACCCATGCAGCAATGGGTAATATGATATTATATAATTATAACAAGTTTATGATAAAAAAATCTGTTCTGGCCAGCACAATACCTAGCTATCATTCTGTCACGGTCCCCCATATCTGCTGGTCAAGGCCAATAACGTCACATGACTGCTCGCTCCATATTATATTTTAAAAAAATTGTATACCTAACACACACTCTACACCAAAAATTTTACTTATATCTATTCTTTATATTTAGATTTTTTAATTTTAAATTCATTCTATGAAGAAATTTTGTCCCTACTCTTCTAATTTTTCGAAGTGTGTCCAATTCATTGTCGGGATTGACAGTATTTTTGAAGAGTATGTGTACTATACCTATAATTTTAAATATTTTTATTATTAATACAATAATACCCACAAAAAATCTTCAGTAATGTCTCTGAATTTTTGACACCTTTCAAGCTCTTCCCAGTAATGTCCGATTGAGAAAAACGTAGTAAACAAATATTAAGTACCTATTATAGTTTCTGAGAAATCGTCCTTCCAACCTACCCACACACATACACACATACACACATACATCCACACACACACACACACACACACACACACACACACACACACACACACACACACACACACACACACACATATACACACACAAACAAACACACACATACACACACATCATCGTAAAAGTATTAAAATCGGATTGTAGGGACCTTAAAACGTGCTTAGTCATTAAAATCTGGATATGCGATTTTTAGCATGAAGCCAATACCTCTTTTAGCGAGAGGTAAAAAACCTTTGTTAACGTGTTAATTTTTGGAGTTTTCAGCCGACTGTCTAAAGCAATAATCATAGAATCTTAATCGATTACTTATTGTAGTTCCTAATCTGCGACTCTAATAAATATATATCATCAAGGTATATTACCCATTTCTGGGTGCACCAATTTGTTTCGTACAAGTATTTTGGAAATGATGACATATTTGTACCCTGCGGGCGTTTACTAGGCGTCACCTCACAGGCACTCATTGCTGTCGTGGAGAGTGCTCCACAGACATCAATTTTGTGTCATTTAAAATTTGAAACATTTGGCGTCGTTCGAGATCGACCCCGGTTCCCCAGATTAGCGACCAGACACTGGCACGCGGTCATGTGTAGGTATAGGTTTCTTCGGAAAATATATCATGGTGGTAAAAATATTCCTGAATTTCTGTTTTAGCACTAGATTTATTTGGTATTTTTATTAATTTCCTGGAATTATAGCTGGCGTTATCCATAATTATTACACTGTTATCTGGAATATTTGGTAGTATTTTATCGCAAAACCACTTTTCAAAAATTTCAGACGACATATTATCATGAAGTCCAGACCCGCGTTTGTCATGTTGTGACCTGATAAAAGCAAAAGCTGCGTTCACCCATCCTTGCACACTTCCGGCATGACGTAAAATTATTCGTTTACCTCGTGAAACTGAAATATTTGCAACACCATTCTCACTGCCATCGGTCCAGTTTTTAAGATAGTGTCATGTGTGTCATACGACGTTTCGTCCAGATATATAATTGGCCGATTCTCGTCGCGAAACTTTTTTTAATTCTGTTAGATAATGAGTGCGCTATTGACATATTCGTCTACTTTCCATCAAAACTTGAGGTTTATCAATTTTTTTGAATTTAAAATTCATACTTCTAATAACATTGCGAAGCGTACTAACTGAACACATAATATCACATTCATCTTTTAACTTCTGATGCAATAAACTAAGCGAAGGAAATATATTTTCACTGTAAAGCGAATATATTTTCCGACGGACGTGAACTTTTTCAAACATATTTAAAATTCGCGGTTTACCAGCATCATGTCTTTGTTTTCTGATAGATGCACCTTCTTTAATTATCCTTCGAACTGTAGTACAAGGCACTTGAGTCATTTCCGCAGTTTTTGATATAGGCACACTCTCGTTATCGCCACTTTTCAAAAAATTAAACACATTCAGAACTATTTATTTTGCATCGTCTCATGTATGTTTACGTTTTTGTTTCGCGATCGTTGTATTTTCTTCAAAATCTTCGTTCTCAGGATGCAACATTTTTAATGATCACTGCGACAATGTTGTTAAACTAATGAAAATAAATTTACGTTCTGAAGAACAACTAAAATGGTATTTATAAAAAAATTCTAATTAATAATTTTCTGAGAAACAACTGTAATGAAAATATACCGTTATTAAAAATGACTGAAATTCAACGTCGAAAAAAAAATTTCAAAAATTAATATAATCCACTTCTGAACACAAGTAGACTTGATATCTGTTGAGTAAATCCAGCCGACCCACCATTAGCGAGTCAAATAATGTTAACAAAACTATACATACTCCGATATTTCATTTGTTTTTTTTTTTTTTAATTTGAAAAGTTTGAACCAACAGCAACTTTATCAATTTGTGTTAGAGTAAATTGGAAATAGAATAGAAACGGCAATTCGTGTGTTGGTCCGCTGCTATATAAATTTGCGGTGAACACAACAAGCAGCTCTCAACGTAGTAATTAATCCAGTAACTAGTTAGTTTTGTTGTCCCCAAGTCCCGGGCCAGCCGCACGCCACTGGTTTGGCGTCTCTTGGCGTCTGTACTTATTTAATGTTCCGGGGACCTACGGACGTTTCGCTACGCTAAATTGAATTAGAAAGTTGCTCGACCTCATATTTATGCAACAACTACGCAACTGGACTATTTCTCTATAAAATCTACGGGCTATTTACAGATTTTCGTTTACTATTTCTATACATACCTATGACTTTGTGAAATGACATTTTCATTAAAAAATTGTTTAAAATTATTGCAGGAATATATTAATAAGAAACAGAGGAAGACCAAAGATAAGATGGAAGGACTGTATTGCGGAATATTTGAAAGAAAAGGAACTGAATGAGAACGACACGCAAAACAGAATTGAGTGGAAGAAGAAAATAAAAAATAGCGACCCCTAACGAATGGGAAAAGCTAGAGAAGAAGAAGATGTCAGTATCAGGTACAATTTGCATAGTTTGTTTATGAAATAATTTTACTGCAAATTTAGAATCTTTGGAAGAAAATTTATCTATGGAATTTATACGTAATACACAGGATTGACGGAAGGTATTGTGCTGGCCACATCAGATTTTTTAAATTTTAAGAAATTTTGTCCTCTTCTAATTTTTCGAAATGCTTCCAATTAATTGTCGAGATTACTCAACCTGAACAACCATAAAGACTACATTATATGCACTGACTCACTAAGTACAATCCAAAGTATCCAGGACCTCTACAGTATGGATCCAATAATACAAAAAATCAAAGAAAACATATACACGATAACACAAATCCACAAACAAGACGTCATCATATTCTGGACTCCTGCCCACACAGGAATCAAAGGTAATGAAAAAGCGGACATTGCAGCGAGAGAAGCAACAACATTACCCCAAATTACCACCATCCAATTACCACACAAAGATGTGAAAAGTACCTTCAAAAATACCAACAAACAACTTTGGAACAAGCACTGGGAATCAACACCACAAGAAAACAAATTGAGAAGCATAAAAGAGGATACAAAGCCCCTAAATATGCTCCAAAACCGAAAACACCAGATCACAATAACAAGATTAAGAATAGGCCACACGAACATGACACACAAATACCTAATGAACAAAACAGACCCACCCCTATGTGACACGTGCAACACACATATTACAGTCAAACATATTATAGTAGATTGCCCAAAATATACCACCCAAAGAAGAAAATACAATATACAGAACACATTAAAAATCGCACTCTTCAATAATACCGAAAACATTATTAAATACTTAAAAGACACGAACCTGATAAATGAAATATAATGTAAAATATCTGTATTATTATGTAACCTTGGATGCTAATAACCATGGCAGTTGAAGTATCCTAAAAAATAATAATTAAAAAAAAAAATTGTCGAGATTGACAGTATTCTTGAAGGGTATATGTAATATACCTATAATTTTAAATATTTAACTATTAATACAATAAGAAATACTATAATGTATGTCCTTCCCAGAAAAATCTTCAGTAATGTCTCTGGATTTTTGACACTCACATTTATTTGCCAGTTACAAACACTTTAAATTTGCAATTGGTTTCCATGACATTATTTGGGCTGTGAAATTTATTACAACAGATTATTAATGTCTCATATTTATTTATCTCTAAATCTATAAAAGATATAATAAAATATTTATATATATCAGATTGAGAATTTGCTGTTGTTTAATACATGCAGAAACAAAAATTTTCAAAAAATAATATTTAATAGATTTTTTTTAAGAAGCTGCTACTTCCGGTTATCCTATAATTACCAAAATCTTTTCAGCATAACTTTGTGAAATGACATTTTCATTAACAAATTATTTTAAATTATTGCAGGAATGTATAACTGTTTACAAATACAATAGATTTTTGCTAATACGGAATAATGTGGGTTCAAATATTCCGGATGTGTTTATTTTTAAATTATAAAAAGAATGTATGCTAATATGTACTCATATAACGCGTTTTATCTTAAGGAATAATTGTTTATTATAGTTTTTTCATAAACATAATCTGAGCAAGGTCTCCCTTCTTTAACTTGAAACCTCAAATGAAAACGTATTCATACGAAGAAAAAGCCGCCTCGGTGGTCGAGCGTGTTGAGGCAGCGTGTGTCCAGCGCTCGAAGCGACCGTCACCGATCGAACCCCGGGGTTGTGGGTTCGATTCCTACCAGGGGCTTGGATGTTTGTGGTGTCCTTTCATTATCTCATCTTCATTAATCCAATGAATACAACGTTGAAATTACAAAAGAGCTTAATAAGGCGTGGTTACCTGTTATTCATTCATAATTTTCTGTCTTTTAACTTTGTATGTTTTTTATGTAACTTTTGATCTATGTTACCCTCTTTCTGTAAACTTGTTGTCTTGATTACATGTACTTTGTTATTTGTTATTTACTTTGTACCTGAAGAAGACAGCACTACGCTGTCGAAACGTCGTCGTTAAATAAAATAAACAGAACTATTCCCAAATATTGTTTTTATTTTATAGTTATGAGTTCTGAAAGCTTCTTTCAATATTTATGAAATATTTACTCACCCCCATAAATATCAATTGTAATAAGTTGTAATAACTTTGTATACAATAAAGAATTATTATTATTATTATTATTATTATTATTATTATTATTATTATTATTATTATTATTATTATTATTATTATTATTATTATTATTATTATTATTATTTACTTTATTCACCTAAGTCTAGTACATCTAAGAGCTACAAGGAAAATAATTATATACAATACATTAGCAAAATTGTACATTTCATTTTCAGGGCTCTAGGATTGCTCGTAATGATGGCCTAAACTTCGTGTTGGCAGAATGGAGATCTCTTCTGCTGACTAGGATGTGATCTTTATGTATCCTAGTCGGTTTCAACCATATTCCAGCTATAAACCATACAGCTGAGGATATACGGGATTTTAGGAAAGTACTTTTCTTATAATGTGGGCTGTTCCTAGGGTTTCATCAAGTCAAGTAGCTTGATGTTTTTGTAAATTACTTGACTTGACTTGAAAATCAAGCTTTTCAAAAATTCATTACTTGACTTGACTTGATTTTCTATCGCTACTACTTGACTTGATCAAGCAATTTCAAGCAAATTCAAGCTACTTGATAGCGAACCGATTATGCACGAAAACGGGCGAATCAGTAGAATCGTAATCTAGCTGTGTGTGGTACGGCCTGGCGTGCCATGCTGTGCTGATTCACTACTGCAGAGGTTTAAAAAATTCACTAATATTGGAATATATACTAGAATGGCCCGAGAATATGTCGACAAAATTTGAAGTCCTAATCATTATTATTAAGATAACTGTAGATGGTTAAACTATCCCACAAAAGCCCAAAAAGCTATACTCCATTTGAATTAAGAATAATAATTGGGACTTCAGATTTTGTCTACATATTCTCGGGTGATTCTAGTATATATTCCAATAATGAACGGATTTTTAAAACCTCTTAATAACTCGGAGAAAAATAAAGTTCCAAAATGTGCTAAAACCGAATGTTATTTAAATGGGTAAAATCAAGTGCATTTAGCACAGTCAAATATTAAAATTAAGTGGAATCATTGCCAGTATATTTTTTTTATTTATTTGAAACCACTTTAGAGGGCGGTCCGGTTAAAATTCAACTTGTCCCCTTTTAAGGTCCTCCATAATACATATAGTATAAATTGTTTGTTAGTCCATATATTTTTCTTTTAATTTTTTTTTTTAAATTGAATTAATGATTTATTTTTATGAATAAAAGTCTATATGTCAAGGTATATTATTGATATTTTTATTGATATAAAACATAAGGAAGTATATGAAAATGATATGTAGTCTTGAAGAACTTTTTGATTTTTCTGGTAATTAAAATAACAACTACTTGATTTTTTCTAGTAATTGAAAAATAACTACTTGATTTCTCAAGTACTTGAAATTTTACTACTTGACTTGAATTTCGACTTCTATTACTTGACTTGAGCTTGACTTGATTTCAAGTCAAGTCAAGTCAAGTAACTTGAATATCAAGTCAAGCCGTGAAACTCTAGCTGTTCCATATATTGCTTGTTTTTGAATTTCATATGGGTCGTGATTTCCAGGGATGCGTTTGACATTTTTCATTTACATAACCTGTCGCTCCAATTATTACTGGAATTATTTCGCATTTTGTTTTCCACATTCGTTTAATTTCAATACACAAGTCTTTGTATTTTAGCTGTTTTTCGGCATCCTTTGTTATTATTTTCTCATCGGCTGGTACGGAGACGTCAATTAAGTATGTAGTACAAGGAGTTCTTATAATAATATCAGGCCTATTAGCTTTGATGGTTCGGTCAGTTCGCACTCCCATATCATACAATATCGTTACATTTCCGTTTGCATTATTCACTACTTTCTATGGTAGATATTTGTACCATAGCTGTTCACTTGTTTGTCCTATATAATGATTGTACAGATTGTAGTGCATAAGATTGCAGATTTTATTATGCCGTATTATTATTATTATTGTTATTATTATTATTATTATTATTATTATTATTATTATTATTATTATTATTATTATTATTATTATTATTATTATTATTATTATTATTATTATTATTATTATTATTATTATTATTATTATTATTATTATTATTATTATTATTATTATTATTATTATTATTATTATTATTATTATTATTATTATTATTTCTGCTCTTTTGTTTCTCACTACCTCAGGAATCCTGGGTACCATTGACCTGCCTCTGGGAAATTGCTGGAGAGGCTAGGCGCGGACGATATGCCAAGATGGTTAGGGCAGCCACCCAGGTGGTCGGGGTGACTTTGTGTAGTACGCCTACAGATGAGTACTCAGGGTGAGGTAACGGTGTACACACCTGGTCCGGGTTTTCACCAAGTATTATTCGTACGAAGAAAAACTACAAATGCAGCCCTATTTTGTAAGAAAGTTGTTATTTTTTAGCAACGTTACTATATAAAATAACATAATAATTTCGAACACTGAATAAAACATGAAATTGACAGCCTTTACATTTGTTTCTATTGGTTAATTTTTTTAGTAACGTTGCTAAGACTTAACATCTTCCCTATAAAATAGGGCTGATTATTAAGTAATTTTTTGGTGCAAATATACATAATATCCGACAAAAGTTATTGAATTTATTTGTGGTTTTGTTCCGTTTTATAAAAAAAGAATTCGGTTTGCTATGTACAAAATGAGTAAAATAAAATGTGATTATTTAAATGGATGTAAAATTTAATTCTGTTCAATATTTATTTGATATTAGAAGCACTATTTTCTAAAATGGGTAGGCCATTTTCGCTCATCGAAAAAAACATATTGAACTCCTGCCAGCAGTTTTTTGTATTACTCCCGATATATAAAGATAGTATAAGTCACAAGGAGGAGGTAAATGTACTATAGGTCTTGCCAAATAGAAATGACCTGTCAATCATTTCTTGCGCATATACTGTGTACCACTATTTTTAGAGCGGAGTAGTCTCTCACTACTCATTTCGTAATGAAACATACACTTTTTCCGTGCGCCGCTTACCCAAAAATAATTCTAGGGACTGCCCACTAGTCGCTCGTCTATGTACTGTAACGACATAAATGCAAAACCGATGAAGACACAAGCGTTCAACTGACACTGGATGTAAACACTGTGTTGTGCCAGTGGCGTAGAAATAATTACGAAACAATAGTATTTAGAATATTTAAATTAAGCTTAAAAACTAAAATATGTACAAAATACCTAAAACACCAATAATATAAAGATTATTTTACAGTATGTTCAATTAAAACCTAAGTGAGTAGGCTATGTCTGATCATTATTCAATTCAAAAGTCATGTTATCAAAATTGATCTCGAAATGTAATTTTAAGGAGAAAAAATAATAAAGAATGATAGAGTATATTGCCCTTCGTTGTTTTCTAATTTGTTTCCATTTCGAAAATATGATTCAACAAAAAAAGCTTTGATTTCTTTAGACAATATTTTTGACAATATCTCGTGTCAAATTGATATTTAATTAAATATTTTTAAATTGACATACGTTTTTTTGTTCATAGCCTACTCCGAGTTAGGTTTTTTTAACCCACTGTATTACTATATAATCGTTAAAGAGGATAGGGTCGATGGCCTTAATTAGATTTTCGGAAAACCCTTAGTCATGGGCATGTTGGTATCCTGGGTTCAAGTTCTGTAAGGGAATGGTTTTGTATGATATAGCGTTATACTTAATATATATTATTCGGACGCCACCGAGACAAACCCGCTTAAGTACAATGCATGTGATTGGCCCTTTAAGTAAGAAGGGCGGAAAATGCGTAAATGCGTTTTACGCGCAGGTCATTACTATTTGGCAAGACCTATAACAGAAACCTAAACTTTTATTTGAGAGTAAATCTAGTATAGATTTGACTAAATAACTCAGCCCTTCAACTATAAATTAAGCTTTCATTTATCAAATGATAACGTTCGAATAGTTTCGATATAGCGATGTGGGTACGTTATTTATAAACATAAGTCTAAACATTTTGATCCGGTCTTACTGCCTCTTAGCTTAACTGTCAGTTAAAAAGAAAAATATAGCTTTGATATTCAATAATAAAAACCGATACGTACTAAGAAGTTTACTGTGGGTAATTTAATTAATCAAATATTTCTTCAGTTGATGAATTTAATAGTTGGAGTAATATATGTTTATTCATGATATTTATTTTGTCTCATGTTCCACATATTCCACATCAAAGATAATCATCTTCGGGTTAGACTTTTTAGTTTCATATGCATTCTATTTTTCTTTACTGCATTTATAGCGTTTTTTACCTCTCGCTAAGAGAGGTATTGGATTCATGCTAAAAATCGCATATCCAGATTTTATTGAATAAGCACGATTTAAGGTCCATAGAATCCGATTTTAACATTTTTACAATGATATCTGTGTGTGTGTGTGTGGATGTGTGTGTGTGTGTGTGAGGTTGTTGGAGACACAATTTCTCAAATTCTATAAGACTAAAGACCTATTTGACTACGGATTCCTCAATCTAACAGTAATGGGAAGAGTTGAATAGGTTCTGGTAACAATTGGACAACCGGAAGTGGTAGTTTCTAAAAAAATAATTTCTAAATATTATTTTTTGAAAATTTGTTACTACAAATATTAAAGATAATTAAATTCTCAATCTGACACATTTAATTTTTTTATTATATCTCGTATAAGTTTGGAGATATAGGATATAATAATATAAAATAATCTGTTGCAACAAATCACGTTGCACAAAAAACTGTTGAGATATTTAAATGTTTGTAATTGACAGATAAATGCAAAATGTCAGTGTCAAAAATCAGCAGTTTTAATAACATTACTGGAAGATTTTTGTGGGAGGTACGTGTACATTTAATATATATTATTGTATTATTATTTAAATATGTATTTAAATTATAGGTATGGTAATATTACATATATCCTTAAGAAATACCGATAATACCGTCAACGAATTTGAAGAATTTGGACATTTAGAATAGTAAGACAAAATTTCTCATAGAACGAAAGAAGAGATACAATTTCAATTATTTGTGTGTACAAGAAATGTTAAATTCGTTACTTATATGGCGCGAGCAGTTATGTGACTCTTGGTAAGCAGATATGAAGATTTGTGCTAGAATGACGGCTAGTAGTTATTTACATAGATGTCACAATTGTCATATTTTATGTCATACTTTTTCATTAAAAATATTCTGATGTTTATTTGTCATCAATAGTATGGAATATACTTGTCGAAGAAAATAATACACATGGATTTGGAAAATCATGTTTTGAATAAAAACTTATGATACTTGAAACCTATCTATATTATTACTAGCTGTTATTCTGACACGCGCCCCCATATCTGCTTGCCAAGGCTACCAAAGTTAAATAACTGCTCGCGCCCTACGCAACATAAAATGAAAATGGCGAGAGGTATTGTGCTGGCCACAACAGATTTTTACGTTACCAAAAGTTTCAGTATTTACACAGGAAACTGCAACACTGCAATTTCTTAAACATTTAATTTTATTTCTCTGTTTCGGAATTAGAATGTCATATTCCAGCATGCACACTAACGTACACTAAATATCTAGGCAACGGACGGAATATAAAACACAAATCACTGCCACCAACCTAGTAATTCTACCAAAAATTTCTCTTAATGGGTATTGTCAAATATTTTTAGAAAAAAAAAATGTAAATCGAAGCCTCGACAGAGAAAGTAGTTTTTGCTTGTATTAAAGAATAGTAAACTCTGTATCTGATACATATAAATATTTTATTATATCTTTCATAGATTTATAGATAAATAAATATAAGTTATATAATAATGTGTTGTAATAAATCTCACAGCACAAATAATGTAATGGAAACCAGTTAAATAATTAAAATGTTTGTAACTGACAGATAATTGTCAGTGTCAAAAATCTAGAGACATTACTGAAGATTTTTTGTGGGAAGTACATACATAATATGATTTCTTTTTGTATTAGTAGTTAAATATATAAATTATAGGTATATTACATATACAAAATTTCTTCATAGAATGAATTTAAAATTAAAAAACCTAAATATAAAGAATAGATAATTAGAATTTTTGGTGTAAATTGTAAGTATACAAGAAATGTTAAATATAATAGGGCGCGAGCAGTCATGTGACTTTGTTGGCCTTGACAAGCCGATATGGGGGCCCGTGTCGGAATGATAGCTAGCAATTATGTACATAGATATAAAATATCATGATTTTTCATTCTAAATTTAGTGATTTTCCAATTCTATATGGTTTATTTTCCTCGACAAGTAAATTCCATACTCCTGATGACAAATTAACTACGAAAATTTAAAAAATCTTGAAATTTTTAATAAAAAATTCTGACATTTGACATTTATGTACATAATTAATAATTGTCATTCTGACACGGGCCCCTATATCTGCCTGCCAAGGCCAACAATGTCTCATGACTGCTCGCGTCCTAAACTTATGTAACCAAAAACGGAAGTGGCGAGAGGTATTGTGCTGGCCACAATAGATTTTTTAAAATGTAATCGTAAATCACCCCAAAAATAGCGATAGCCATGGAATTGAAACTAAAAATTAACTAATGTTATACTTGCTGGCAAATAAGTATGGATTGAATATTTCTACACTGTTGTCAGTTCAGTATGGCAATGTTGAAAATGCTAAGTTATGAAGAAACGGCAACATCGCAGTGTAAGGGGCAGGGTGCGGAGAAGAGAAAAAGTTGAGCATCAGTCTATACTCCTTTGACGGTGACTATAGCAATTTATCTGTCAAGCTAGGTTAATTTATTTTTATATTATTTGTAATTTCTGTTAAAGTAAAAAATTCAGGAATTTGTTAACTACTAGATAGAGCAAATGTATACATGTATTGCTTGTGTATCCGACCAGATTAAGAGAGAACACAAGAAGTGTAAGTGCGAACAATGTAGATAATTCCAATTTGGACAAGTGAATTTGATACATCACTGTCAAATTCATATCTGTTAAATTCATGTCAAAAATTACGTTTAAATATATTTATTCCTGAAACGTGAAATTCTTATGAATACAACGCTAAATTAGAACACATAAGAATATAAATTGAAAAATTAATTACTTAAAGTAAATAAATTTTAATGGTGATAACAAGAATAACCTAAAAATTGTCAAAAATATCAGCAAACGAATGACAAGTAACGGAAATAAAGACAACAAATCGGAATTATGTACCACTATTTCAGTCGATCTGGCCGGGTACTTGCGAAGATTAACTTACTCTATCCAGTAGTTAGCAAAACCCTAGTAAAATTATTTATTTAAATTAATAGATAATTGTTCACTTGGACATATATTACACATAATACCTAATAAAAATATATAAACCTAACTTGACAGGTGAAACTTCGAATATTTGTTATTTTATCTTTTTTAATTCCATGACTATCTGTATTTTTGGGATGATTTTCGACATTTTCATACCAATTTTTTTCCGTTACAAAGCAAGTAAATTTAATGTTGCTTATTGATTCATAAGTAGA
This sequence comes from Harpalus rufipes, assembly GCA_951394225.1. Taxonomy (NCBI): domain Eukaryota; kingdom Metazoa; phylum Arthropoda; class Insecta; order Coleoptera; family Carabidae; genus Harpalus; species Harpalus rufipes. The sequence continues at coordinate 56,947,471 of OX596274.1, forward strand.
ATTTTAAACTCTACAACTTTTATTTGAAGCATTTTTACCTAAAAGGGAGCAAGAAATTACGACAAAATGACTCACATGTTTTAATTATTAAATAAAACATATCTGTACATTAATAGTGAAATTCAATGGTAGAGTACAGTATACCCATGTTTTCATAGAAGGATTTACTTTTTGCAAACATCTAATTTTGAATTCAGATTTCAGCCACTAGTGGTCTTATCATCGACGTGCGTATCAGGCTGCGTGCAGAGCGTATTGTTTTGCTCGGCTAATTTTGAATGTTTGACGAATGGCGGATCCTGGTAAGCGCTGAAGGGTTACGGAAGTTAGCTATGTTTTGCTACTGCGGCGCCGTTTAAATTAAAATGACAGATTATTCTGAGATTAATGTGAATTATGTTTTGTCACGGTGAATTACAAAGTTTTTAGTACTTGGATGTTGCTATAATGAAGATATCGGATGTACTAGTAAATTTAATTAATTTGAATTTGAAATTAAGATCTAAAAACAAATGCATAAAATATACTTGGTCTTCTATATATTGCCTCCTAAAACTAGGTTTTAAAATAATATTCTACTTCTAATTAATTAATATGGGACTATAAAAGGGTTTACAAAATATAGAGTATTGTGATGTATGCATATGGATGTGGAAGAGCCTAAGGAATAAGGAGAAAAAATATTAGAAAGTTTTGAGATGTAGTTGTGGTGCGACGGTTGGTGAAGATTGGGTGAAAATGTGGAAAGACAGGGTCAGGAATGAGAAGATGTTATGAATGATTAGAAAAGAGAGAAGTTGGAAACAAAAAAGAAAGCTAACTAGATTGAGCATATTTTGAGGACGGATTGTATTCAGAATTATAATTGAAGGAAAAATATATGGGAGAAAGAAAGAGGAAGAAAAAAATTGGTATTTTAATAAATACAAAGGAAGGAATGAGTTACAAGGGGTTTTCGTAATATAGTCTCTACTGTAAATATGGCATTGGGATCTAAAGCTATCAGTAGGAAGAATATTTTCAATATTTTTCTAATAATTTTCTATGAAAATACAATATATTAAGATTGATAATCGATTAATATATTTATTTATTGATGTTTAACAACAATTGAACAAAAATAATACAGTACTTAATTTCAGTCAAAAAATTAAATCTATACAATTATTTTTTATGAAAATTTTCAAAACATTTTTTCATAAAGTTACATTGCATTTTATATAATTTGTCAATGGTTTGGCATTACTAATTTTACCCCGACACCTCCGTTATTCATCTTTTTGCTTTATAAAAGAATCCGTCTTGCCGCTCTAGTAACTTTGTTCCAAAGGAAATTGATGGTAATCGGAAAAAACCAGTATTAAAATATATATATATATATATATATATATATATATATATATATATATATATATATATATATATATATATATATATATTTATTTCTTTATGTGTCAGAAAGATAACGAAGTACCATTTTAATTGTTTGAGCATATTTCATTGTTACTCTTTGAATAAATTCAATTATTTCTTCAATTATAAAAGAATTGAAAACCTGTAAGTTACAGAAAGTATAAATACAGGCTGTTCATTTTATTTTGTCCACTATTGCTATATCGAGAACTATAAGAGCTACGAGGTCGGTTATATGAGCAAACAATTATTTTAGCGTAATTTTTTTTTCCATTTTGTTATCTTAAATGGAACTTTATACTTTTTATTTGCTTATTCGATAGAGTTTGAATTCAATAATATAATATTTGAGCACCCTGAGATAACAATTTTTAGAAAAATTCATCTTTAGATTTATATTAGTTTTCTTTCATTATATCCAAAATAAGTGTGCCATGGACGATAAGTGAATATGGAATCACATATTAGAATGTTGTGGCCAAAAATTGAGGACTATTTGATCAGAATTTGTTAATTTGTGTATTTATGTTTTGTTACAAAGTTATTGTTTTTCACATTCATTTGTATCGTTCATAGCACACTTATTTTAGCTATATTAATATAAATCTAAACATGCGTTTTTTTAAATTGTTTTTTAAGGGTATTCAAAAAATTAATTTTACGCTTATTAAAATAGTCTAGTAAACAATAAATAGTTGGCTAATTTAACCTACCTGGTAGATGAACTTCCTGTGTATATTACAGATAGACGAAACGTAAGATTAATAATATAAGTATTAAATGTTTATTTAAAAATGGAACAATAATTAAAAATAAAAGTAATAAACGAGAAAAAGACGAAATCAAACACGAACAAATTACAAAAATCTGATATGGCCAGCACAATACCTTCCGTCAATCCTGTGTATTATGCACAAATTCCATAGATAAATTTTCTTGCGAAAGATTCTAAATTTTTGGTATTATGTGATTCTTTCTCGGCAACTGAATTCCATACTCCTGATAACAAACAAACCACATGAAATAAGAAAATTATGAAATTTTGAATGAAAAATTATAACACTTGTCAGTTATAGACATAATTAATTGCTGTAATTTTGATACAGGTCCCCATATCTGCTTGCCAAAGTCAGCAAAATCATGTATTTGAGTTAGAACGTAAAGAGGATCCACACACACACATACACACAGACATCATCGTGAAAAGGTTAAAACTGGATTCTAGGGACCTTAAATTTACCAAAATCTCGATATGCGATTTTTAGCACGATCCCTATACCTCCCTTACCAAAGGTAGCGGGAGGTAAAAAATACGGCATTGTACCTCTTCAAATACTTTTTTTTTATTTTATATCTAAGGACCCTATTAATCACCCCCATAAGCCATGTAGCTGACAACCCGTAGGGGTGTTGTAGTTAATCCGTAAACATAACCGCATATGTAGCACTATATAAGGTCTGCAAAATAATTAATTTAAAAAATACGGCATGGTATCACTTTTAATTCTAATTTATTTTATAGCTAAGGAAATCTGAATTTCTTCATAACCTTACTAATCACCCCCATAGCTTTGTTGCTGTTAATCCCGTAGGGGTGAAACATATAACCGCATATTTAGCATTATCATAGAATTCAAAATAATAAAAAAAATCATATTTCTCAAAATGATTTGCACAAACAAATACTTGTTTTGTATTTGGACCTAAATTTTATTATTCTTTTCTTCTTTCATATTTTGTTCAACTATAAAGACTATTTACACTATTGCATTCACCTAATACAAGAACGCATTTTTTCTTAAAGAAGAATCCAAATGAACTTTCACTTTTAATACCGGATTCTTCAATTATGAGTACTTTGTGGTAGCGTGCGCCTTCTAAAGTGAACAAATTTTATTACATAGTTCTAGAAAGTACATGGCTATATGACCACCGCCTGCTTCCATTTTCATACTCTCTGACCCTACCTTTGATAATATCTTCAATCGAAACGTTATGTAAATCAAAAAGAAAGCCAATGAAAGTTCAAATAATAATTCATATCAAGATTTTGGTAAATGACCACGTTTTAAGGTCCCTAGAATCCATTTTTACCTCACGCTACCTTTGGTAAGGGAGGAATAGGGATCGTGCTAAAAATCGCATATCGAGATTTTGGTAAATGACCACGTTTTAAGGTCCCTACAATCCATTTTTAACATTTTCACGATGATGTCTGTGTATATGTATGTATGTATGTGTGTGTGTGTGTGTGTGTGTGTGTGTGCGTGTGTGTGCGTGTGTGTGTGTGTGTGTGTGTGTGTGTGTGTGTGGATCCTGTTTACGCTCTAACTCAAATACTATCATTCAGAAAGTTTTGAAACCATGTATTTCTACCTTATTCTAATATGGAAAAAACTGATTAGATTTTGGTGGCAATCGGATAACCGGAAATGGCAGTTTTCTTGAAGCTCAAGATAGTTTTTCTTCAAAAAATACCTTTAAATGTAATTTTTTCTCAATTTGTTATTATAAAAATTAAAGATTATTCCATTTTCTACAAGTTTGCTTTAATACTTTTTCTTCGTATTGTATGGAGAAATTTATAAAGTAAGATAAAGATTATATACATAGGTAAATGGCGGGTGGTACTGTGTTGGTCACATCCGATTTTTACCTTCCGTCACCTTTAGGTAAGGAAGGTATTCTCTTTGGTCAAAAAATTCAATGATGAGTTTTTACTGAATAAGCACGTTTTAGGGTCCATATAATACGATTTTGTTAAAATATTATATTCGATATTGTTTGCCGCCATTTATTTTGTATTTCTTTTGTAATATTATTCGACTTCAGACAAGAAGAAGAATATGTATATGTTTTTCAAGTTGGGTAGTAGCAGTTGTCAAGAGTGTGTAAAAAATAAAATATGCATTTTTTTTTGTTGTTCTAAAATATTTATTCTGGTTAAATCAGAGCCTTTATTATTTGTCAATGATTGGGAGTGTAAAAGTGACAGTACAAAAGGCCCTTAAAATTCAAACAATAAATATAATGGTTATGGGCCCAGACACTACAACTGCATACTAGCGAATGGGTAGAAATTGAAGTACTGTCTTTAAAAGAAAAGAATAAAGTATCAAAATGTCAACGACCAAGCACGAACTAGCGCAATTGACTAAATTTGACGGCACAAACTTCCAGATCTGGAAATTTAGTGTAATGATTATATTTAAGGCTGAAAAGTTAAAAGACATTGTGGAAGGCATAAAAACTGAACCAGAAGACAGAACAAAACTAGAATGGAAAGAATGGGATGAGAAAGATGCCCGAGCTCAAGTAATTTTACTTACAACAATAACACAAGATCAAATACAATGTCTTGTTAATTGTGAGACAGCAGCGACCATGTGGTCAAAGCTGAAATCCATTCATGAACAGAAAACTGAGATTTCTCGTGAACTTCTGTGGCAGCGGTTCTATGATTATCGAATGGCTGAAAATGATAAAATTTCTACACATGTATCGAAAATTGAGTCACTAGTAAAGGAGCTAAAAGATTTAAATGAAACTGTAAGTAACAGTGCAGTATGCTCAAAAGTAATAAGCAGTTTGCCATCAAAGTACAATGCATTTCGAACTGCTTGGGACTCTGTATCTTCTGACCAGCAAACATTTGACAATTTAACTGCACGATTATTAAAAGAAGAATCTAGAATGACAACGAGTGAAGATGAAGTTACAAAATTAGCTTTGCAAGTTCAAGCCTTGCAAACGAAGCTACAAAATCAATCAACTAAAAATTATGGTCGTCAGGCAAAGGATAAGAAGAAAGAAAATATTGCTGAAAGAAAGAAAGAAAATATTGCTGAAAGAAAGAAGACAACAAACTGCAACTATTGCAAGAAGAAAGGCCACTGGTTTCGCGAATGCAGAAAACGAATTGCTGATGAAGATGCAAAGAAGACTGAATCAGCATATAACACAGATATATCCAAATTTTACTCAACAACTTCAGAAGATGATCAGCAAAGTTGGATCTGTGATTCTGGTGCTAGTGTGCACATGACAAATCAGAAACATTGGTTTGCGAAATTAAAATCACTAGAAAAGCCGATTTTAGTTAAAGTCGCAAATGATAAAATAATATCAGCCATGAAGATAGGAACAATTGAAATACAAGCTCTTGTAAATGGCAAGTGGCATGATCGAACTATTGAAAATGTATTATTCATTCCTGAGTTAAAAAGAAGCTTATTTTCAGTTGGTGTCATGACCGATAAAAAATTCACTTTTCATGCTTATCCAGAAAAGTGTGAATTTCATAATGAAAATGGAAAATTGTCATGCGTGGGTGTTCGCAACAATAATCTCTGGAAGATGCTATTTAGAAATAAACCTGTATATAAATGTAATGTTGCCAAAAGCGAATCATTAAAATTGTGGCATGAACGTCTAGGGCACATAAACTTTAAATCAATAAAAGATAGCAGTAAAAGTAATGCAGTGGAAGGTCTACAAATTAATGACGACGAAGAAACCTTCTGTGAAGCTTGTCAACTTGGAAAACAAGCACGCAAACCACATCGCACTTCAACACGACCAAAAGCTGATAAACCAGGTGAGATGGTTCACAGTGACGTCTGTGGACCCATGAGTATTGAATCGCCTCGTGGATCTCGTTACTTTGTACTTTTCAAGGATGATTGTACTGGCTACAGAACTGTCTTTTTTATGAGATATAAATCCGAAGTACTAAATAGATTCAGAGAATATGAAGCTATGGTTAAAACTCAAACAGGTAATGCAATAAAGATATTGCGCAGCGACAACGGGCGCGAATACAAGAATACTGAGTTTGAAGAGTATTTACGATGTAAAGGGATAATTCATGAAACATCAGCCCCATATACGCCTCAACAAAATGGGCGATCAGAACGTGAAATGCGTACAATTGTCGAAAGTGCACGTTCAATGATCTTTCATAAAAATGTGCCAACAGAACTATGGTCTGAAGCTGTCAATACTGCCGTACACATCCTAAATCGCACATTATCATCACAAGTCAACGGTGCAAGCGCGTATGAAAAATGGTTTAATAGAAAACCTGAAGTTAAACACATTCGAGTGTTTGGAAGTACAGCCTTTATGTCTATCCCACCGCAGCTACGTAAGAAGTGGGAGCCAAAAAGTAGAAGATTAATGCTTGTAGGATACGAAGGACATTCAGAAAACTATCGATTATGGGATAAAACGCGTAGAAAAATTGAAATTAGTCATGATGTAACTTTCAATGAAAATGAGATGATAGAAGACAAAAATAAAGAAGTTACAAATGTTCGGCTTATCTTTGGAAACTGTGAAGAGCAAGAGGAAGAAGCTGAAATTAAAGTTGGAGAAATAACAGAAGAAAACCTGGAAGAAAATCAAGATCAACGTGCTTTACGTGCTAGAGAGAACTTACGGCGTCCAGACTACTATGAAGCAGCAGCTTTTGCTGCAGTTACAGAAGAACCTCGTACATATGAAGAAGCTGTGAACAGTAATAACAACAAAGAATGGAAAACAGCAATGCTAGAAGAAATTGATGCTCTACATAGAAATAAAACCTGGACATTGGTCCCAATACCCGAAAACTGTCACTTAATTAAAAATAAGTGGGTTTATCGAATTAAAACTGACTCAAATTGTAATCCAATTAGGTTTAAAGCACGACTCGTAGCAAAAGGGTTTACTCAACAAGCAGGAATCGATTTTGAAGAAACATTTGCTCCAGTTGTGAGGTACGACTCCATTCGTTTGTTACTTTCCATAGCAGCAGCAAAAGATTACGAACTTGCAAACTTCGATGTCAAAACTGCATTCCTTTATGGGGAACTGCAAGAAATAATATATATGGAGCAGCCATACGGTTTTGTCAACGAAGAACAACCAAATAGTGTTTGTAAGCTGAATAAAAGCCTCTACGGTTTAAAACAAGCACCACGTTGCTGGAATATTAAATTTGTGAACTTTTTAAATAAGTATAAATTCAAGCAGTTGAACAGTGATCAGTGCGTGTTTGTCGGACAGTTTGATGGTGAGTCAATCTATCTAGCGCTGTATGTAGACGACGGACTAATTGCATCTCCATCGCAAAAAGCAATAAATGAATTGCTGACAAAATTAAAAACAGATTTTGAAATTACTATTGGTGAAGCAAAACAATTTGTTGGACTTGAAATAGTGCGCGATCGGGAAAAGAAAATAATCATGATAAGTCAACAAGCTTACACTAAGAAAATAATTAAAACTTTCAACATGACGGAAGCCAAATCTGCTAATATACCTGCTGAACCAGGACTGCATCTTAAAACTGTAAATGATAAAGTGAGTGAGTGTACTAGAAAAGAACCATATCGCGAAGCTGTCGGTTCGCTGATTTTTCTGGCTACCGTAAGCCGCCCTGACATTGCGTATGCAGTGAGTCAAGCAAGCAGATTCTTAAACAAGTGGACTGATGAACACTGGCAAGCCGTTAAACGTATAATACGTTATTTAAAACAAACATTGAACTACGGTATAGTGTACGGGACTGTGACAGATATAAAAGTGATCGGTTACACTGATGCAGACTATGCGGGGTGTTGTGAAACAAGAAAATCTACTAGTGGTTATATTTTTCTGTTAGCAGGAGGCCCTGTCTCGTGGACAAGCCAGCGACAAAGTGTTGTTGCTCAATCAACTACCGAGGCAGAGTACATATCATTGGGACTTGGCACAAAGGAAGCACTGTGGCTGCAGTCCATGATGTCCGAATTAAATTTTCCCCAACAAACAATTGTTATTAACGTAGACAATCAGTCAGCCATCAAATTAGCAAGAAACCCTGAATTTCACAAAAGAACCAAACATATAGATGTCAGGTTCCATTTTGTTCGAGATGTTTGCAAGAAAGGTTATATTAAATTAACGTATGTTGAATCAAGAAAACAACTTGCAGACATACTAACAAAGCCTATAACTAAAGATTTGTTCAATATGTTAATTAAGATGCTCAATATTGTTAATTTAAACAATATCGAATAAGTGGGAGTGTTAAAATATTATATTCGATATTGTTTGCCGCCATTTATTTTGTATTTCTTTTGTAATATTATTCGACTTCAGACAAGAAGAAGAATATGTATATGTTTTTCAAGTTGGGTAGTAGCAGTTGTCAAGAGTGTGTAAAAAATAAAATATGCATTTTTTTTTGTTGTTCTAAAATATTTATTCTGGTTAAATCAGAGCCTTTATTATTTGTCAATGATTGGGAGTGTAAAAGTGACAGTACAAAAGGCCCTTAAAATTCAAACAATAAATATAATTGATTTTACCATTTTTACGATGATGTCTGTATGTATGTGTGTCTGTGTGTCTGTGTGTGTGACAAAAGTTCCGGATTCCATAACTTCAATACCACGATTCCAAAAATTATAATTTTTTCGTATTCCTCAAGTTTACATCCAGAAGAACAACTGATTAGATTTTGGTTATAATTGGTCAACCGGAAGTAGTCTCATGTGAAGATTTAACAGTTAAATTTGATTTATTGACATTTAACGTTATTATAATTTAAAGAATATATTATTCTCTATACGATTTGATTACAATTTATACTTCATATTCAATAGATACAGAGTTAAAGAATTTTAAAGAAATTAAATTTTATAATTCAGCCAGCTATGCCAAACTTGGGAACTAGTAATATATTCATATAATTCAAATTGACAGATGTCAGTATCAATAAAAAGTAAATTAATGTGGCAGAGATGAGGATTACATTGGTTTCAACATGTCATGAGGAGAAATGAAGAATTATATTGGAACAAGAATGAATAGTTTAGTAATAGGACGTGAAAGAAACAGAGGAAGACCAAAGATAAGATGGAAGGACTGTATTGCGGAAGATTTGAGAGAAAAGGAACTGAATGAGAACGTCATGCAAAAATAGCGACCCCTAACGAATGGGAAAAGCTAAAGAAGAAGAAGATGCCAGTGTCAAGTGCAATTTGAATAGTTTGTTTATGAAATAATTTTACTGGAAATTTAGAATCTTTTGTAAGAAAAATTATGGAATTTATACATTATACACGAGAATGACGGAAGGTATTGTGCTGGCCACAACAGATTTTTTACTATTGTAATTAATTTGCAGATCTTATATGTTGCTACGTATGCGGTTATGTTTAAGGGTTAACTACAACACCCCTACGAGATGTCCGGCTACATAACTTTATGGGGGTGATCAGTAGGGTCCTTAGCTATAAAATAAAAAAGTATTTGAAGTGGTGGAATGCCGTATTTTTTATTTTAATTATTATGCAGACTTTGCATAATGCTACATATGCGGTTATGTTTAATGGTTAACTACAACACCCCTACGGGATGGCCAACTACATGACTATATAGGGATGATCAGTAAGGTTCTTAGCTATAAAATAAAAAAAAAGTATTTGAAGTGGTACAATGCCGTATTTTTTTATTTTAATTATTTTGCAGACTTACAGCCTGATTCTCGTGACACTTGTTTAGAAAACGATATTGTAATGAAAACAATTATTGTTTCGTATACGATAAATTGTAATTTTGAAATTCACGTGAACATTGTTTCTGAAACAATATTGTATACAAAACAATAAATTGAATATCAAAAATTTATCGTAAACTATACAATTTTTGGTATTCGGATGATCAAAGTTGTATTGTATGGAAAACAATAATTGTTTTAAAATATTATATTCTGAACAAGAAACTGAGCTACTTGTTGCGGAAACAATAATATTTAAAATACTATCTAAATTGTGAATAATGGTAAACACAATTTTTATTACATTAATTAGTGCTATTATTGACTTCGAAAAGAGGAAATATATGTTATATATATATATAGTAATATATAGCCAATGTACTTACATACGTGTAATGTATCTTTATGAATTAAATAATTCCGACATTTTGCTGAATTAAAAAAAAAAAAAACATTTAAGAGTATGAATGATCCTTTATCCTTACAAAAAACAACAAATTTTTACAAAAATTAACTTACAGGTTCATAAATTGAAAATGCTATTGAATATTTTAAGTATCATCTCTGCTAAATTATCCAAATCCAGATCGAGATAAAATTTCTATTTTATAACAATAAAACTATGTATCTTATTAGATTGTACGAGTATATTCTTTATTCATTTATAAATACACATTACATTTATTCAATGAAAATAGTTATCTACTGATGTAAAAAAAATTTTAAAAAAATTTCATCACGGCGTATTACCCATTGCTGGGTGTGCCAATCTGCTTTGTACAGATATCGGTAATGATGGAATATTAGAACCGTGCCGGCGCTTACCAGGTGTCACCTCACGGGCACTCATTGCTGGCGTGGAGAGTGCGCCACAGGGGTCAATTTTGTGCCATTAAAATGCGATGTAATTTTTGGCGTCGGTCCGGATCGAACCCGGGTCCCCAGATTCGCGACCAGACTGAGGCACACGGCCATGAGTCCCCATCTACTTATTTTTATGTTTTTCGCCAGTTTTTTTCGTTAAATAACCCATTTTAACAAGAATCTAAATTTAAAACCATTTCTTGTCATACCTAAAATATTTCCGAATTTAAATTTGGCTTTTTTCTTCTGGTTTTTAAATGTTCTTGTACTTATATCTGTTATTGAGGCTTGTATACTTTTTTCTTCTTCCACAACACAATTAATAACAAATATGATAATGCTTTTGAGTTTAGGAAATGTCACTTATGTCAAAAAATCAAGTAAATAAATGTCAAATAAGGAAATGAACTAACTTCATACTTGTATACATTACAATACAATAAATTGTATAGAGACAGTTTACAAGGAGTCACGGGAATACGAATTTCATACAATATCTTAAACTATATGATTTTCAATATCGTATTCAAAACAATATTGTTTTCAATACAAGTGTCACGAGAATAAGGCTGCTTATATGATGCTATATATGCGGTTATGTTTAATGGTTAACTGCAACACCCCTACGGGATGGCCAGCTACATGACTATATAGGGGTGAACAGTGGGGTTCTTAGCTATAAAATAAAAATAAAAACTATTTGAAGTGGTACAATGCCGTATTTTTTTATTTTAATCATTTTGCAGACCTTATAGTTTGAATGTTTGAGAACAAATTAGTATTTAAACAATGTTTTTCACTAATACTTTCACTTTCTTATTTAAGATAGATGGTTAAATTATGACTATGGTGTAGTACCACATTAATGATTTTAGAACAAAACAAGGTATGATATCCTTCAAGGTAAATGAGGACGTATAATAAGATTGATCGCCTTTTCATTAGTAAATTACCATTTCGTGTAAAACTAACGTTAGATTAGATTTACCTATTTTTCTTTTATAAAAACGGATATTGTACTGGCACAAAATTTAAAAGTGGCAGCACTTAGTAGCCTGTATCGTATTTTATATTTTTAATTAACTAAGGAAATTTTGGGCCCATTCGGGTAAATACACGTGAATTTGTATTTACCTATTTCTTAAAAAAATAATTTATTTCAAATGAAAGCCCAAAACTTGAAAGTGGTAGCACTTAGTAGCCAGTATCGAATTCTATATTTATAAATAATTAAGGAAATTCGGGCCCCTTCGGGTAAATAGACGTAAGGTTGTATTTACCCATTTGTTAAAAAAATAATTTATTTCAGATGAAAGCCCACAATTTTTAATTGATAGCACTTAATAGTGTAAAATATTTGCTATTATTTCCAGACAGGCACAATTTTTTCTTATTACTCAGGGTAAATGTACGTGAAGCCAAATTTACCCAGATATTTTTTTAAATATTTTTTTTAAATTGAAATCCCAAAATATATAAGTTGTGGCCCTCAATAGTCCAGGAGAAGTCCAAAAGGATGATCTTTATTTAATTGCTCTATTAAACTTGGGTATCGGTAACTTCACCCATCTGGAATCCTTTTATTTGTTTAGTCGTCTTAGGAATTGGCTAATTTTTTATAGCCAAAATTTTGTCCGGATTAGGCTTTACACCGTCGGGGGTAACCACGTGACCTAAATAAGCCACCTCTTTGCGTAAAAATTCAGATTTGTCCATCTGAATTTTTAAGTTAGCTGCTTTGAGTCTCTCAAATACAGCGCACAAATTTTCAATGTGTTCCTGCAGACTAGTACTATAGATAATCACATCGTCTAAATAAACGAGGCAGATGTTATTTACTAGACTCCTCAGTACATTGTCCATTACACGTTGAAAAGTAGCGGGTGCATTTTTCAAGCCAAACGGCATTCTTAAAAACTCATCATATTCATTTTCTTTCGAAAATGCCGTTTTTTGGATATCATCTTTGTGCATTTCGATTTGGTGGAAACCCGAAGCCAAATCTATAGTTGTAAAGTATTGACATTTACCAAGTTTGTTCAAAAGAGTATTTATATTTGGGATAGGGTACTTATCGTCAATGGTTTTCTCATTGAGCTTTTTTTCCGAACGCATCCATGTTTTTGGGAACGATCCACACAGGCGAAGACCACGGTGAATGTGACGGTTGAATAATATTTTCTTTTAGCATTTTGTTAATTTGTTCTTGTACTTCTACCCGGTGAATTTCAGGGTATCTGTATGTTTTTGTGTAGATGGGTAATTCGTCTTTAGATCTTATGTGATGTTTGATTTAATTAGTTTCGTAATGGCCAATTTTTCTTCGGAGTTCATATGGTCTGTTCTAATTTGGGACATATCGAAAGAATTTTTTGAATTTTGAATGCTAAAACTTAAGTTATTAATTTCAAAATTTTCTAATGGTTCTACTGATATTTCTTTATTTTTAGTGTTTAAAATTTCGGAAGTTTCTGTGGTGTTTATTATAGGATATGCAAAGGTATAATTTTTAATTTTTGCAATTCCTGCAGGTATTGTAAAATTTCTTAAATTTGTTTCTGGGACATATGCTTCACCATTTTCTATGCAATTTGTGTGTAGTTTAACATTTTTTTCCGACCTTGGATCTACTTGCACGTAGTGTAGACGCGGCTTTAGCTGGTGATAGTGAATTTTTATCTCACGAGTCGGTGTGATAACTTTATCTCGTGTCAGGTCGATGATCGCTTCTAGATGTTTTAAATTATCGAGTCCTAATAATATGTCAAATTGACTGTGAAAAACAAAAAGTTGGTATTTTCGCATGACATCTGTCTTTTTGAATAATTTTAAACAGGGTATAATTAAACTATAATTTTCTCGGGATGTGCCATATGCTGTAGTGATTTTGAATGGGTCGTTTTGAATTTTGTCGTTATAAAATTTTTGTGCGATCTCTGGTTTTATGAATGAACGTTTACTGCCGGTATCAATGAGTACTTTCAGTTCATGTTCAGGATAAATTATAAATGGTAATTCGCTATGATTATATGTTAAAAACATTAATTCAAATTGGTTTCCGAGGCCGGCCACTCTAAAAAAATATTTGTTACTGATTCTTGTTCATATTCTAGTGTGTCTTCGTCGCCCTCTCTATCGTAATACTACATTATTGTCGTATTGGTCGTCATTGCATTCGTTTACTTCTGTTATTAAGTTCTTCGAAAATGAAGTTGGGTCTAGTCTGTGTATATTGTTTTGGTGTGAATTGTTGAAGACGATTGTTGTAACCTGAGGGACCAGGTTTTGGCTGAAATGATTGTCGAGTACTGATACTCATTGGGACAGGTTTCGGGAATTTTTTATTTGGATTGGGTTTAATAACATTTGGTTTTGCGTTTTGTATTTGATTGGCAGGTTTATATTGGTTATTAGGGTTTAGGTCGGGTCTGTATGTTAATTGTGGTATATCTAATTTGTGGTTGTGGATGTTTGATAGGTGGATGTTGAATGAATTGTTTATGTCTTTGTGTGTTGGTATGAATTTTATGCGCGCGAGTACAACTCTCAATTTAGAAATCGTTAGTCAGCATATTTAGTGCAGAGTTAAGATCTGTTGGATTTTTTGTGCGCATGAGTGTACCTAGCGGCTCCTTTAAGCCACGCAATAAAATTCTCAAAGCGTATTGTCTGAAATAGTCAGATAATACTTTTGCTTCTGCAGCATTTTTATTGAGATTGACATATGATATTTGCGGATTTAAAAGATCCTGTACTTTATGATAATAATCGAAAGGTGATTCATTACCCTGTTTTAAATCTGCTAATTCTATAGTGAGAGTATAACAATCTCTTTTATCAGAATAGGAATTGATAAGAGTACTTTTAATATCATCCCACGAAGTTATTGTGCAGCTAGCTAATTGTACAGCAGCATCGCCTTTTATTTTCGATAAAATTGTGGATAAGAGGTATTCGTTTTGGAAGTCATGGGGGTCGTCTTTGTTAAAAAAACAATTAATAACTTTTCAAAAAATTCTGTGAATCTTGTTAACAATTTTGGCTCACCATGAAAATCAGGTATCATCGTTAAATATTCTTTTTGAATTCTAGGGGTTGGCTGAACCGCCGAAGTGTGTAGGGTAGCCATTTTTTTGTTTATTGATAATTTATTTATTTCAAAGATTAAATTATCTACGTGGGGAATTGGTGAATTACAGAAAGCAACTGAATATGTGTCCGATTCTGTATCTGAACTATTACTACTGATATCACTGAATGACATAGGCACTTACAGGATTATCAAGTCCATGGGCTTGTCTCTGGAGAGCTCCTTGGATGGGTGTGAACTTCTGCATCTCTCTGTTCAGCAGGGCCACAGGAGATCTCTTATCCACGACGTTCCCTCGTGTTGAGTTCTCGACGACATCTGTCGTTGAGGTTCTAGGTACCCAGTTAATCATTGAAACGAAACACTAGTTTTTGCGAATTTTGGATTCGTCAAAGTGCCTGAGAATCCTATCAAGACTGCGCCAGTTAAGTAAACGTGGATTACGTTTATTTCTCTGTTCAGTAATATTCCTGTGGATTTGGTGTTGAAAGGTATAACCGACAAATGGGAAATTATTTCACAACATTGTAATTTGAACTTAGAATCTTTCATAGAATTAATAAAATTCATTTTTGATACTAGTTTTTGTAAATATAAAGATCATTTTTATAAACAAATTTGTGGTACCCCCATGGGAATTCGCTTAGCCCTATAATAGCACAATATGTGTTGGGACCCCTATAGCCATCTATGTAGCTGAGTTGGTTTCATCGGCCACGAACCGGACATAAGTATTTTTCTGTGTTGTTCTCGTACAACAGTGTTTGAGTTCGCACGTCTTGTACACACAGCTCTCGGCATTTTTGCCAGCTGTTCTTTTTATAAGTTTTGTATTTTTCTGAGCCAGTACATAACTAGTTTAGTGGTTTTCTTATATATCAAATCTTTCACAGTTAATTTTACATTATCTAAACTTACAGAAATTCAGTTAAACGTTAATTATATTAATACAACGTGCACATGTGCTCAGCACATTGTAAAACACAGTGTTTGACACTCATTTCGTTTTTAAGCTACACTCTGGAACACGGAACACATTTACACTTGATACCACAGTGGACCAGGAATACACATTCACCATTCACAACACATACATGTACCACATTGATGCACGAGGACCCAATTCCTGCTTACATCGACTTTATTGCTTTGCTTGCACGCCACAGGTAGCTTTTAAGTATTTCCCACGCTTCCTGAACGCAGTGAGTACAATTTGTGTTACATTTATTTGCTACCAGTACTCCACACTTGTTCGTATAACATTTAACCTGGAATTTGACAACCCATGTGTTACATTTTTATTAGTATTGGTGTCACTTTGTACAGTCAGTTTCAATGATTTCATTCATGTATATTTATATTTATTATGTAATCTAGATTTATACTTATTTAATGGTGATCTGTTTCATTATTTATTTATTTTTTATGAGAATTCTGTGATTTTTGAGTACGTACATGCATATTATATTTATTGTTTATTTAATTGATATTTATTCGTTACACCTGTGCATGAATCTCCCATATTCATCCACTCACTTTACACACATTTATTCGACCTTAATTTACACTGTATACAACACATTCACATCATATTATTTAAATTATATTTTATCATTCTTTTGAATTCTCGCGCATTCGCTTTATGTGTATTCCCTCCTATCTTTGCTGTTGTTAGGTTCAAGGGTACTAGCTTCGATTTCCTACACACTATTTGTGGGCCACCCTTTGATCCTTTCACTCCTAGAGCACCCTTCTTGTGAAGTCCTGTAGAGAGCTCCTGCAGGTGAAGCGTGTCTAACCAGACCATTCCTGCTGTATATTTTCTATTTCGTGGAATATTTTTGATTACGTCACAGCGCATCGTCCCCTTTCTACTGCGTCAAATTGTCCTGCCAGGACGTTCAGTCAACTCGCCAATACAGCCACTCACATCCATAAAACGCAACGCAATTTTGGCGCTCTATTTCACAATTATTTCAACTTCGAGATTGGAATAGTGACCTGCGCCGCAACAATATGTAATGGATCAATTACTAGATGATTGCATTCCCAGACTTTGCTTCAGTTTACCTTTTATTAAAAAATATGTAGATGATATAATTTTCGCAGTACCGAGTGATAAGACAGAGGAAATACTTGATACTTTTAATAATTATAACCCCAGTATACAATTCACCATCGAAAAAGAAAATGAAAGGAGTGTACCCTTCCTGGACACTAAATTAATAAGAATATCGTTGAATATAATCATACTTGATTGGTACCAAAAGCCCATGGCATCAGGAAGATATATACATTTTCATTCACACCATACCATGAAAATCAAGGTCAACGTTATTTTGGGATTAAAGAAACGAATTATCAGTATTTCCCATCCTACACTCACTTCTAAAAATTTACATAAATATAAAGATATTTTAATCAGAAATTCTTACCCCGAACCCCTTATTCGTCGTTTGCTTTTCAACACCAACACAATAGGGCTTAACAGTGATAACAACCCTCAGACTGACATAAACAACAGTGACATTACTTTTACATCGTTACCAAATATTGACAATCTTACTTTTCAATTATTAAAAGAAGTTAAAAATAATAATGTACAAATAGCTATAAAAAATCCGCTTACTACTAATTCCCTGTTTTCTAAAGTTAAAGATCCGATTGAAAAAGAGTTACAATCCAACATTGTGTACAAAATTCCTTGCGGTGAATGTGAGAAGGTTTATATTGGACAGACAACTAGATCACTCAAAGATAGAATGACATCCCATAAAAGCGATTGTAGATTAAGACCTAATGCCTGTGCTTTATCGCAGCATTGTAATGATTTTTCTCATGTTGTTGACTACAATAATTCATCTATTCTCGAAATTGAAACTAATTCAAGTAAACGTAATTTTCTGGAAATGGTTCATATTAATAAAACCAACCACACTATGAACAAAAGGACAGATGTGAGTGGTTTGAGCTCTGTCTATAATTATCTTCTTAAATTCAAAGAAACTAATATTATTTTAAGTTCTGAGTAATTGATTTACAATTCATTTTCAGTTATTTAGTACTTTTGACTAATTTAAATTAAAAAATTAACATTTTTTTGTTTCCCGGTCCGACATCCGGTTAGATGTACTTTCTTCTTTTTCTTTTCCGGTGTTTTGCAGATTTGTTCAGGGTTCGAACTTGTTCATTTGCATTTATTCAAACACATGTTTTTTTATAACATTGACTTCTTCTGAACCGATTAGTTCTGTTTTAACAATTTGTTGTAATTATTTAATTGTTTATTGGCAACTTAATTATAAATTTAACTACATAATGTACCGAAATTATCAACCAAAATTTAACACAGTTCTGATGACTGACTTGTTTACAATTTAACCTCACTAAGTAGTAAGTACTGTATTTCATTAAAAACTTTTTTTTTCAAAATTGTAATACGAATTTGTTACTAAATTGTAGCTGTCCTGAAGAAGGAATAAAGTAATTCCGAAAGCTTGACATGTAACTTATAAGAGTATAATTTAACAACCTTCCCAACAATCTGACTGCTACACTTGTGAACTACTTCTATTACTTAACTGATCAGTCGTGATCACACTTAACCTATATATATAATGATGATAAACGCAAATTTGTTAAATAACTTGTACCTTTTATACGTATATGTAATTTTTATTTTAAGTGTAATGTGTCAAATGATCTGTAACTATAATGTATCTTTTGCAATTTTATGTAATATTTACTTTTATCTTATGTGATATCTGTACTTTGTATGACGTTTCCCATACCTTGTAACTTTGGTCTATATATATATATATATATATATATATATATATATATATATATATATATATATATATATATATATATATATATATATAATAAATTTATTTATTTCCTGTAGACCAAAGTTACAAGGTATGGGAAACGTCATACAAAGTACAGATATCACATAAGATAAAAGTAAATATTACATAAAATTGCAAAAGATACAGTATAGTTACAGATTATTTGACACATTACACTTAAAATAAAAATATAAAAGGTACAAGTTATTTAACAAATTTGCGTTTATCATCATTATATATATATATATATATATATATATATATATATATATATATATATATATATATATATATATATATATATATATAAGAGTAAAATATCAGAACATTATAAAAGAACTAATAACGAATATTCAAATACCTGACTTAAATAATATAGAAGAAATGTGGGATATGTTTAAAATTATAATAACAGAAGTAACTAAAAGAGCATGTGGGATAATAAGAACGTCGAGTAATAAGAAACATACACATTGGTGGAATCAAGAAGTTAAAGATGAAGATAAAAAGAAGAAACACAAATGTAATAAATATTTAAAAATAAAGAGCGAAGGTGACTATGAAGAATACAAAAAACAAAGGAAAATAGTTAAAGAAATTATAAAAAAAGCTAAGGTCAAAACATGGGAAACATTCGGAGTAACAATAGACGAAAACTTCACAGAAAATCAAAAATTATTCTACTCCACCGTCAAAAGCTACAAGAAAGAGAAGCAAATAAATCTATATCAAATAAAAGATAAACAAGGCAAGATATTGGCTGAAACTAGCAAAATAATGACGAGATGGAAATAACATTACTGGAAGCTGACCAAACAATGAATAAAACTAATGAAGAAGAAACTACACAACTAACATATACGCGAGGAAACGAAAGCTTAGAAAACATTACAGAATCCGAATTAAAAGAAGTACTTAAAAAACTAAAAAATGGGAAAACAACCGGACATGACAATACTAAAGCGGAACAATTGAAATATATTGGGAGAGGAAGGGGAAAACTTGCTTTTGATGATCTTAATTAGAATCTGGTCCACAGCGAAAATACCATCCGATTGGGAGAAAGCTGTCATATTCCCAGTATACAAAAAAGGTGACAGCAAAAACTGCAATAATTACAGAGGAATCTCACTCTTATGCACAGAAGCAAAAATATACCAGGCAATACTTAAAAAGAAACTGAGAAAAACGGTAGAAAAGACTATGGAGGAATCGCAAAGTGGGTTTAGACAAGGACATTCCACACAAGATCATATATTTACTCTAAGAACATTAATAGGAAATACAATGAGAAAAGACAGCAAACTGTAACACGATTGTACGGCGGTGCCTCTTTGTTTAAATTATTTGTAGCCGAACGTCAAGATTAGCTACGGATCTTGCGTTCAGAACTCTTATATTTTGTAATTTTTTGTAAGATTCTGTAATGGCTTTTGCAAGTTTTAATCTTTGTTAAATTTTGGGATGGGATAGTTTCGTGACATTTTCAAAGAATTATTGGGGGTCATAAAAGTATTTTTAAAAGTATAAGGTTACATAGAGAAATAATTCAAAAAGCGGATGTGTCACAGCGGGAGAAAGCAATTTTGGAAAATCTGTTGAAGGACTTGTCACGTAGGCCAGAATTCGGAAAGCCGTTAGAAATTCAGTTCTTCCCTCAACCTCCGAAATGGTCTAAGTTACTTGACCAATTATAGTTTGTTAATTTTTAAGTTAACCAATAAGGGTGTGAAGGTTGGACTTCCTTATTGGAAAGTGGGGTGAAATCGAGTGAAGATGTGTTTCACAAGATTTCAGCTCGAGGAGTCTTGTTCTGACTTTTGATCGTGAAGTTTGTTCTCTTCCCATTTGATTGTTGTCTAAATTTATAACTTGTCTTAGTGACTTGTGAATTTGGTAGTTGTCTTTGTGACTTAAATAATTGTTGAAGTCCGCGTCCTCCTAAGTTGTTTAATTTGTTGTTTAGAGTTAATTTTATTCTTGTAATTTGAAATCATAATAATCTTAATTCTTGCATAACGGTAGTGAGTAGTTTAATAATAAAGTGCTTCAGTCGAGGCCGACCTGTGATGAACAGTAAGTAGACTGATAGATTACTTTATTCTTAGTAGTTGGTGTTGACTACCTAAGCGCTGATAGCAATTCAGTAAGCCTAGAGCTTATTCTGAGGTCGTCCTTTTTACAATTCAATTAGTTTTTATGAGAGTCAGGTACCGATCCTTTAAACAGTAGTTGTCACGATCCATAGTCATAATTTTGTTTATTGTTGTCAACCATTTATTGTTTTGTGTAAATAAATTAAGTTGATTAACCAGTTCTCAGTTTTATTTGTTAAAGTTGCCCGAATTAATTATTTTTCAGTAATCGCGTAAGCGTAAGTATTCTGTGTGAATATTGTATATTTTGTCGATTGATAGACCGCATCTGTTAATACTCTTATATTGAGTCTTTCTATCCGCGGACTCTGAAAACACGGATAGTGGTGGCAGCGTTACCCTTGATCTAAATAGTTTTGCATTAATCAAATTAGTGTTTTACTTTCGGGTCAAGTATTCAAAAACCGTTTGTTAAACGGGTAACAGTAATGAGTTATTAAACTATATCTCGTTCCCTTGTTATATAAAAGTGGTTATTAATCGGTGGGATGTAAAAATAATAACTCACTAACCTGTTATATAAAAGTGGGGGATTAAGCGGTGGGATGTAAAAATAATAACTCACTAACCTGTTATATAAAAGTGGTGGCAGCGGTGGGATCTAAAGTTTTTCTTTTGCGAAAAACTACCCATTCAAACCAGTATAAAACCGTTAAAATCGACAGAATCTTTTTTTCAAAATTGTAATAGATTACTGTGTGTGGTTATTGCATTTTGAATGGTAGGTGTCGAGCCGTAAATCGACATAGATAGAGTTGTAATTAATACTTTGTGTGTTAATTGTTATTCGGGCGTGTAGGTAGTTGTCGTGCCTTTTAAAACGACAAGAAAGTTTTTTTTTGTGACGCGTAAGTAAATACTTGGAGTTTTTATTACGGTCATAGCAGGTAGTTGCCAAGCCTTTAAATTGGTAAGAGTTTTTAAACAATAAATCTACTTCGTGTGGTTATTGTTCTAATTTGAGTAAATTTTAGTATGGCGCAAAACGAAGCCGGGTCAGTAAACATGAATGACCAATTGTTATTAGATTACCTTGTGGCGGTATCATCTATGTCGGGAATAAATACAAAAATCCCCTCGTTTTCAGGAAAACCGGACGAGAGTGTTGTAGAATTTGTAGAGAAACTTGAGAACTGTAAAGAAATGGGAAAATGGGATGAAGAGAGAACAGTGTGTATGGCAAAAATAAATTTATCGGGAGACGCGGCACGATTTGTGAAAAATAATTCAAAAAGTAGAAATACTAAGAATTGGAAAGTATTTAAAAAAGAATTATTAGAGCGGTATCAACCTAAACAAGACTCCAGGACGGTACAAAAAGCTTTCAATAATTGCTATCAGCTTAGGGACGAAACAACATCTGCATATGTATATAGATTGCATGCTTTAGCGAACTGTTTTATTGAGAGTGAGGAAGACAGTTCGGCTGATGGTTCGGGCACTGGTGCGGAAGCCGCACCTATAGATAATTCTATTTATGTAGATAGACAGTTGTTAAACCAGTTTACAACGGGAATATTGCCACATTTACAAAGGGACGTGTTTTATGAAAACCCTAAAACTTTCGAGAAAGCGGTAGAGATCGCGAAAAGATCAGAGACCGTATTTCAAATGTTGCGTCGTGATGAAGCAGATTATGTAAATAGAGTTGCCGATGAAAGAAATAGCGCGAGTACTAGTAGAAATGATTCACATTTAACGGAGTCAATTGAAAAATTAATCCAAGTTTTGGCGTTAAATAATAGCGAGAATAAGAAATCTGTGCCGGATCGCAGTAGTAAAAATTTCAAAAAAGAAAATTATAACAGCCATGCAGGTTCGAGCTCAAGTAGAGAGAATAAAGTTCTTTGTTTTAAATGTCAAAAGTACGGGCATATTGCGAAAGATTGTCGTGATAATATTGTATGTAAACGGTGTAAGAAACGCGGACATACTATGAGTACGTGTCATGTAGTGCTTCCGTCGGGTAGTAGGCCGATTAATAATAAAAATGATAAAAGATTCAATTTCAAAAACAATAATTTAAACTAGGTTGGGCCGTCGATGTTAGTTCCGAATCGGGCGGCCATAGCAAAGTATCGCAATCAGCCGACATCGTATCCACTCTCCCTTCTAGTGCTAGCAAAGGTAAAAGGCTAAACAAAGTAGAGTTGGTTATTAATGGTAGACGGTTTGATTTCCTTATTGACACCGGTGCAAGTGTTAGTATTGTTAAGCGATACGTTGCTGAGGGACAGCAGGTATTTCCCATTGCACGATCCAGAACCATTGTTGGTATTTCTGGGAAGGAACTACCTGTAGTGGGATGTACAGAGGTAGAGTTGAGTGTAGGCCAGTATGTTATTTTCCATAACTTTGTAGTATGTGAAGATAGGCTTAGTTTAGCTACTGATGGTTTGCTCGGATTAGATTTTTTAACCGATTATCAGGCCCACATTAATTATGCATGCAATGAGATGCGTATTTATTCGGAGCGACTCACGATTTCAACAATTAGTGAGAGTAACAAGACCGCGAATGGGAAACAGGCAAATCGTGACGATCGCGAATTTCGTTCTAATCTGAGTGATAGGGCGAAAATTGCCGAATATGGGGAACTTCGTGTTCCAAAAGCGAGTAATATTACTTCTTTTTCAGCATTTCGCACCGCGAATAACCATAAAGCAAATCGTTCGTTAAGTTCTTTTTGTGATACGGGAATTCCGGTAAAAGGTGAAAGAGCCTCGAGTGACAATTATGTTACTCACGGGAGTATAAAGGCCCAACGTCGCGAGAAGAGTCGCGAACGGTTAATCGGCGGGAGTAACGTTCAAAGTAACGACGTTACTCACGGGAGTATAAAGACCCAACGTCGCGAGAAGAGTCGCGAACGGTTAATCGGTGGGAGTAACGTTCGAAGTAACAAAGTTATTCACGAAAGTATAGAGACCCAACGTCGCGAGCAGAGTCGCGAACGGTTAACCGGCAGATGTAACTTGCAAAGTCATAAAGTCACTCACGGCAAATTAAAAGCCGAAAGTCTCAAAGAGAGTCGCGAAATTGAAATAGTAGTTCAAAATAATACCGCGAAAAGTAATGAAAATTGTAGACAAGCCGTAGGTACATGCCAATCAAAGTTAGATAAAGAGAGCGAAAAGTCGGATAAAGTAATCAGTTCAGATTGTAAAACTAAAAAGAAAACAACAGGTAATAAATTTGTAGAGCAGGATGGTAGTGCGGAGCTAGATAGGGTAGATAAAGACAGAAAATCTGAGTCGAGTCCTTTCTGTCCCTTGAAAAGTGAAAGCGTTCCAAAAAGCATATTGAAAAAGGTTCATTTCGAGGAAATTGCGCAGGTAGAGCATAATATTATCGGTTCGCAAGGTTCAGGCAGTAATATGCAAATGCCAGGCAATCCTCAAGAGTTGGAAAGAGAAATCGAAGCCGTTGAAGCAGGTAGTAAGATACGGTCGGTCCGCATCAAAGAAAGTTTTACGATACCTCCTAGGTCCGAAGCTGTGTGCTTGGCGGAGAGGAGTATTGTTCTTAGGAAAGCAGACAGTATTTTAATTGAGCCTGTGGAACTTAGTGTTCAAGGAGTTATAGCCGCTAGAGTTGTAGCGAGGAGCGATAACACCGACGTACCGGTGAAGCTAATGAATGTAACTAATGAGAATTTAGTTGTACCTGCTAAAACCATTGTAGGTTTCGAAGATGTCACAATTGACATATGCGGTTCTGCCGAACCGAGTGATTTTGTTGCATCAGTGCAGGATGCAGATTTTAGAACCCTTTTCAATTTGGAACACTTGTCGCGTAATGATAAACGTAAAGTTGACGGCGTATTAATGAAATATAAAGATATTTTCATAACCAAAGATGTGAAATTAGGGTGTACGTCGAAAGTTAAGCATCGGATTATTACCGAGGACGTTCACCCGATAGCAAAAAGGCCATATCGTGTTCCGTTTACGCAAAAAGAGGTTTTGCAAGAACAATTAGAAGAGTTACTTAAAGATGGCATAATTGAAGAAAGTGATTCGCCGTGGTCAGCGCCGATAGTTTTAGTTAATCGTGTCCTGTCGGACGGTTCGTCGAAAGTTCGACTGTGTGTAGACTTTCGCGCGTTAAATAAAATAACGAAGAAGGATTTCTTACCGTTGCCGAACTTGCAAGATACAATTTCGCACATGAATGGTGCGGCATTGTTTACAACCTTGGACTTAGCGTCGGGGTATCACCAGGTAGAAATTGCCGAGGAGGATAAAGAAAAGACAGGGTTCAGTTCACCCTGGGGGCATTATCAGTGGAACAGAATGCCTTTTGGGTTGTGTAATGCACCAAGTACATTTCAGAGATTGATGTATTGTGTGTTAAGCGGTTTAATTGGGGAAAAATGTTACGTTTATTTAGACGATATTTGTATATTCTCGCGAGATGATATAGATGAACATTTGTCAAAAATTAAAGACGTATTCAATAGATTGCGGAAATTTAATTTAAAGTTAAAACCAAGTAAATGCGAATTCGTACGCAGAGAGACCGCGTATTTAGGTCACGTAATTTCGGGTGAAGGTGTTAAACCGGATATATCAAAGATTCATGCAATTGAAAAATTTCCCGTACCGAAATCAGTCCGTGACGTGAGATCATTTTTAGGGTTAGTAGGGTTTTACCGCAGATTTATTCCGGAATTCGCAAAAACAGCTAAACCATTAACTAAATTGTTACAAAAAAGTGTTGAATTTGTGTGGAAAGATAAAGAATCAGTTGCATTTAAAGATTTACGAAACGCGTTGATTAAAGAACCGATATTGATATATCCCGACTTTAGCCAGCCGTTTACGTTAACAACAGACGCGTCAAATTTCGCGTTAGGTGCAATTTTGAGTCAAAACCGCGAAGGTCTGGAGCACCCAATAGCGTACGCCAGTAGAGTACTAAACAAAGCAGAATGTAATTACCCAACAATTGAAAAGGAGTGTCTAGCAGTAATTTGGGCAGTAAAGTTTTTCAGGTGTTATCTGTATGGAAGAAAATTCACGTTGATAACAGATCATCGCCCACTTCGATGGCTAAACAGTGTAAATGATCCAAGTAGTAGATTGTTAAACTGGTCGTTAAAATTGTCAGAATATGTATTCGATGTTGTTCATAAGCCGGGAAAACTAAATAGTAATGCAGATGCATTGTCGCGAATAGAAATCCGTTGTGTGAATGAATATGAGCCCGTATGGGACCGGGACTTTATTAGGCAAGAACAAGATAATGATGCAGAAATTCAAAATTGGTTAAAATTGAAGAAAAATAAATTTGGCGAATTTTATAAGGATAGAGATGGCGTAGTTTATAAATTAAGAGAGGAAAATGAACGCGAAGATAGATTGGTTGCTCCTACTAGTATGATCAATAAAATATTGAGATCACATCATGACTTACCTCATGCAGGGCATCCAGGTTTTGAGAAAACCTATAATAGGATTAAAAAGAAATTCTTTTGGAAAGATATGGGTAAGCAGGTAAAAGATTATTGTGTTCGGTGTTTGTCGTGTAACCAAAGGAAGACATCACCGCACCACAGGCCAGCCCCTTTGCAGAAGTTCAGTGAACTTAGTAAGCCGTTTGAGAGGACGGCAATGGATATCGTAGGTCCGTTTGAGAGAACCTGTAGAGGCAATAAATATATTTTGACATTCATTGACTCTTTTACGCGATACCCAGAGGCAATTGCACTACCTGATGACAAAGCTGAGACAGTAGCTAATGCTTTTATTACACAGATAATTGCACGGCATGGCGTACCTAAGCAGCTATTAACAGATAGAGGGACAAATTTTCTATCCAAATTATTTAAGAGTGTGTGTCATACATTTGGTATTAAGAAATTACAAACAACCGCGTATCATCCAATGGGAAACGGTGGTATTGAGCGGTTTCATAGAACTTTTTCAGACACTATGTCACATTATATCAGCAGCGATCACAAGGACTGGGACTTGAAGATTCCGTTTGTATTAATGGCCATCAGGAATTCAGTACATAATTCGACGGGTGAAACTCCGTTTTTCTTGATGTATGGCCGGGAGTTTGAGACTCCGTGTGATGATAGTTTAGCCCCATTAGAGAGTGAGAACAGGACTGATTATAGTCAAAATATTGAGGATAGGCTGAAAGATGCATATCAAGTTGTTAAAGGGCGAATTAATAAAGCTCAGAGTAGGAATCAGGCTCAGTACAATAAGAAAGCAGCAGAACGCAACTTGCGAGTTGGAGATTTAGTTTTCTTACACAACGAGGTAGTGAAACCTGGCTTGAGTAAGAAGTTTGTAAAGCCATGGATAGGGCCGTACAAGATTATTAAGCAGACCAGTCCTGTGAATTTCGTGATCCAGGGCGTGGCAGGCGGCAAGGAAATGGTAGTTAATGTTAACCGATTAAAATTGTACTTGGAGCCGAATTCGAAAGAGGTGGAAAAAGTACGTAGCCCAGTTCCGCGTGTAGCTAATATGAAACAGTTTGATTACGTGTATACACCGCGAAAAAGTAGTCGCGTTGAACGGGAAAACGGTCGTACGGTAAGAGTACCGGAAGTTAGCAGAGCGCAAAGTTTAGAGTCGCTAAATGAAGCAGGTGGTGCTACGGCAACCGTCGAAGCCGAAGTTCATAGCCCGCCAAGAGTAGTTAATGACATGCCGGTAGAAATCACCGAAACGCCGCGAGCTAGATATGCGTTGCGTAGTCGTGGTAGGGTTCCGAATGAACCATGGATTTCTAGAAGTCGGACATAGTTCCGCAGTGTTGGTGTCACAGTTATGTATTGTTCTTGTTGCTAACTATTTTTAAGTTTCAGTGTTCCTAAGGCCTCGTAGTAAATGTGTTACTGAGTGTTCACATAGATAGAGAGTAGGTTCAAGCATGGAGGAAGTGGAGTCTTCCACCATGGGGCAGTAATGTAGTTTGGCGACCGAGACCGATCTGAGTGATGGCGGCGTCAAGTTGAGGCAATTGGGGAAGTCCGCATCAGCGATGAAGAGTCATCGGGAGAAAGGACGTGGAACACATAAGAAAGAGTGAGTATCAATTTTTTTTTTATTAATTGTATTGGATTACTTAAGATTATTGCTTATTACGAAAATAGTAGAGAGCTATTGTTCGTAGCAATAAAAGTAATTAGGGCCAGTGATTCTGCCGTGGGTTTTATGGTTCTAGGACCGCCTGGATAGGCGCCCAGCAGAGGCCATTGTAGCGTAGCCACAACAAGGGAGACGGACGGACGACTTCAAGAGGCGGAGATCATTGCGGTGCCCAGGCCAGGCCAAGTACCGTGGATCATCCGGCACGTGCCCAGAAGCCCCAGCCATTGCCAGTACTGTGTGTATGGATGGTTTTGATAAATTATATTCCCTTCAGGAAGATAATTTATTTTAAGGGGAAAGGGAAAGTTGTAACACGATTGTACGGCGGTGCCTCTTTGTTTAAATTATTTGTAGCCGAACGTCAAGATTAGCTACGGATCTTGCGTTCAGAACTCTTATATTTTGTAATTTTTTGTAAGATTCTGTAATGGCTTTTGCAAGTTTTAATCTTTGTTAAATTTTGGGATGGGATAGTTTCGTGACATTTTCAAAGAATTATTGGGGGTCATAAAAGTATTTTTAAAAGTATAAGGTTACATAGAGAAATAATTCAAAAAGCGGATGTGTCACAGCGGGAGAAAGCAATTTTGGAAAATCTGTTGAAGGACTTGTCACGTAGGCCAGAATTCGGAAAGCCGTTAGAAATTCAGTTCTTCCCTCAACCTCCGAAATGGTCTAAGTTACTTGACCAATTATAGTTTGTTAATTTTTAAGTTAACCAATAAGGGTGTGAAGGTTGGACTTCCTTATTGGAAAGTGGGGTGAAATCGAGTGAAGATGTGTTTCACAAGATTTCAGCTCGAGGAGTCTTGTTCTGACTTTTGATCGTGAAGTTTGTTCTCTTCCCATTTGATTGTTGTCTAAATTTATAACTTGTCTTAGTGACTTGTGAATTTGGTAGTTGTCTTTGTGACTTAAATAATTGTTGAAGTCCGCGTCCTCCTAAGTTGTTTAATTTGTTGTTTAGAGTTAATTTTATTCTTGTAATTTGAAATCATAATAATCTTAATTCTTGCATAACGGTAGTGAGTAGTTTAATAATAAAGTGCTTCAGTCGAGGCCGACCTGTGATGAACAGTAAGTAGACTGATAGATTACTTTATTCTTAGTAGTTGGTGTTGACTACCTAAGCGCTGATAGCAATTCAGTAAGCCTAGAGCTTATTCTGAGGTCGTCCTTTTTACAATTCAATTAGTTTTTATGAGAGTCAGGTACCGATCCTTTAAACAGTAGTTGTCACGATCCATAGTCATAATTTTGTTTATTGTTGTCAACCATTTATTGTTTTGTGTAAATAAATTAAGTTGATTAACCAGTTCTCAGTTTTATTTGTTAAAGTTGCCCGAATTAATTATTTTTCAGTAATCGCGTAAGCGTAAGTATTCTGTGTGAATATTGTATATTTTGTCGATTGATAGACCGCATCTGTTAATACTCTTATATTGAGTCTTTCTATCCGCGGACTCTGAAAACACGGATAGTGGTGGCAGCGTTACCCTTGATCTAAATAGTTTTGCATTAATCAAATTAGTGTTTTACTTTCGGGTCAAGTATTCAAAAACCGTTTGTTAAACGGGTAACAGTAATGAGTTATTAAACTATATCTCGTTCCCTTGTTATATAAAAGTGGTTATTAATCGGTGGGATGTAAAAATAATAACTCACTAACCTGTTATATAAAAGTGGGGGATTAAGCGGTGGGATGTAAAAATAATAACTCACTAACCTGTTATAAAACTATATATTACATTTATAGATCTTGAAAAAGCATTCGACCAAGTACCGAGGGATATATTGTGGGACATACTGAGACAAAAGAAAATTGGAAAAGAACTTTTAACAGCTATACAGAGTATATATAGTACAACATCTAATGATATAAGAACAGGCAATGGAATGTCAGAAGAATTTGAAACAACTCAAAGGTTAAGACAAGGAGGAGCCCTAAGTCCCCTATTATTTATTATGGACCACATTATGAAGAACATCAAGAAGAAAATAAAACAAGTCGAAATTGGATATCACGAGTTAAAAAGAATAATGATGTCAGAATGCGTATTTGCAGATGGCTTGGCGATACTGGCTAACAACGAAAATGACATGCAATATAATCTAGATACTTGGAACAAAGAATTAGTTAAACCCAACATGACGATAAATGTAGAAAAAACCAAAACAATTGAGCAAGTAGAGACATTTATATATTTAGGAACAGCCTTAAACAATAAAGGAAGCATAGAACAAGAAATAAATGTGAGAATCCAACAAGCAAATAAAAACTACCACGCCATCAATAAACTAATATTGAATAACACATATCGAAGAAGACAAAAATAACATTATACAAAACAGTACACAGACCCATACAAATCTACGGTAGCGAATCATGGATAGCAAAACAAAGAATAAAAAGTAAAGTACAAGCAGCCGAAATGAGATACCTCAGGAAAGTTGAAGGAGTTACGAAACTGGATAAATTGAAGAACGAACACATAAGGAATAGTTTACAAATAGAAAGCACTCATAAAGTAATAGAGCAAAAACAATTAGCATGGTATGGACATTTAACAAGAATGCCTGAAAAGAGACAAACGAAACTAGTGTGGAAAGCAAGAATAAGACCAATGAATAAAAGAGGAAGACCAAAAAGGACATGGCAGAATCAAATTGAAAAATACTAGTTAGAAACCAAATTAGTAGTCAAGAAGCGAAAAGGAAAGCAAGAAACAGAAATGAATGGAAGGCCTTTATAAATAATATTGAATAAAAAGACGTAATAATAATCTCGACACCCGAAAGGATAAAAGAGATTTAAAAGCTAATAATAATAATAATGAGATTGAAATTTAACAAATATTTTTATGCCTGAGGTGAGGTAACTTTCAAATGCTTGTATTTTTTCGCCTCGGTTTGTACATTCCGATCTTTTAACTGCAGCAGAGTTAGGACAGAATGAGCCCCGTTTTATATTTCACCCCCCACCACAATCTATGAACCATTGCGCATCTTAACCTGTCAGGTAAGAGTAGACGGACTGTACGGTAACAATAGAAGACCCAGTTTGCACTGGCTATCGGTCACAACGTAAAAGAATTAAGTTATTGTATATACATATACAGCTCTGATAAATTCTAAAACTTAAAGTGTGACTAATCTGCTTTACTTGGTCAATAAAAACCAAAATTTGTAACATAAATTTAATTTAGTAAAAAAGAATACTCTTGTTATTATTTAATAATAAAATTATTGACTATATTCAATATTACAATAAAAGAAAAACTGTAATAAAAAAGTGTATTGGAAAATCGGAAAGTTATTTTCTTTATTGAATTATTCAATAAGACCACAATCACAGAAAATAACAAGAATAAATGGTATAACAAATATAAATTCTTGAGCAGCTCCCATCAGATGCGAAGTATAAGAAAGTTATATTATTAAATTTCCTCGAATCAATAGTTGGAATTGTCGACTAGGTTTCACTTCCACATCCACGCAAAAGGTTGTTTGAAAAAATTGCTTTCTCAGTATCAACGAACTTTCCGCAATAAAATTCCCCAAACTTTGTTATAAAATAAGAAATGTTTTCGCAAAAGGCGACAAAAGCATGGAAAGTTGGGAAACGTGCTCGATATCATATAGTTTAATTTCACACCCAGTTTCGCCAACTTTACGGAACTTAATGGTACTAAACTAAAAGCGAAGTTAATCAATAAAAGCTAGAACCCACACCCTTAATTCTCTCTGCCCGGTTGCAGCACCCTCGGTTTTCCAAGGGTTAGTTAACGAAATTTGTACCGCTGACAATAACTCGCGAAGCGATTACATTTCTTCCAATTATTTAATTAGAAATTGTCTTCTGTCTGCTATGCTATTCCAGCAATTTTCAATTACCACATTTTAACACTTGTAATTACAGTGGCCAGTATATATTATTATTAATATTATTTTACGCATTAGTAAACATGATTATATATACATATTTACATATAAAACAAAAAAATTGAACTTTTTACCTATCGATAAGAGAGGTATTTGGATTCATGCAAAAAATCGCATATCAAGATTTTAATGATAAAGCACGTTTTAATATTTTTACGATGATGTCTGTGTGTGTGTGTGTGTCTATGGATGTATGTGTCTGGGTACGTTGGAAGGACGATTTCTCAATAACTATATTACTTAATATCTGTTTAACTACGTACTTCTCAATCGAACATTACTGGGAAGAGCTGAAAAAGTTTTGGTAATAATTAGACAACTGGACGTAGCAGATTCTTAAAAAAAATCTTCTAAATATTATTTCATTTTTGTTCTTCCTAATAAAAGCAGAGTAAATTCACTATTTGATACATATAAATATTTTATTATATCTGTTATAGATTTAGAGATAAAAAAAATACAAGGTATATAATAATCTGTTGTAATAAATCTCAAAGCAAAAATAATGTCATGGAAACCAATTAAATAACTAAAATGTTTGTAACTGACAGATAAATATCATTTTTTCTGGGAAGTACATACATTATATTATTTCTTTTTGTATTAGTAGTTAAATATTTAAAATTATAGGTATATTACATATACCCTTCAAAAATACTGTCAATCCCGACAGTGAATTGGATACATTTCGAAAAATTAGAAGAGTAGGGTAAAATTTCTTCATAGAATAAAGTTAAAATTAAAAAACCTAAATATAGACAATAGATATAAGTAGCATTTTTGGTGTAGATTGTAGGTATACAAGAAATGTTAAATACAATAGGGCGCGGGCAGTCATGTGACTTTGTTGGCCTTGACAAGCCGATATGGGGGCCCGTGTCTGAATGATAGCTAGTAATTATGTACATAGATGTCAAATATCATAATTTTTCATTCTAAATTTAGTGATTTTACTAACATTGTTTACTAGAGACAAATATATAGTTTAAATACGAGTACATGCTATTCAAGAAATTTATTTTGAAGGTTATATATAGTTTCAAAACCATTAAGAACACTAAAATCTACAAAAATTCTCGCGCGGAAAGCAATATTTATAGTGATTTAGGATTTTTTTTAGAAAAAAAGTAGTTAAACTTCTATAAAATAAACGTAACTAACAGAGTTTCGTGGAAATGAGTTCTGCAAGCGAAAAACTCACAATTTTCACAATTACAACCTAAAATAGTAATAATCATTTTGGCGCGAAATGCATATAAAATGGGCGCAACCACACGAATTTCGTCAAATTGAAATCTATGCGTTAGGTTACGTTACGTTATAGTATTTAAAAAAAAGCAATTGAAGATGTCATAATTTTTACAAGTATAGCCATTAGAATAGGTAAAATCTGACTTTATTTTTGCAAAAATATATGTAAATACTTGCTTCCGCGTCCTAATTTTGTATATCTTTGTTATATTTTAACTAAAAGAAGACATTTCAATAAAAAATTGGAATTTTATGGGTGGTAGGTAGGCATTCCAGAATCCAGCCAAATATATTTCATTTGCCCATCCTTGTATGAAATCTTTTTCAAAATTATGCTTCAACATTTTGGAATTATGTAATACTAAATTGTATATAAATATTTGTATTGACGGCATTGGCAAGTTATTTTCGATATTTTGCAAATGACATTAAATATATATAAAATCAGAAGGTCATCAGTTTTTGTTTAATGTGCGATTATTTGTTCCAATGTTATAGCTATTCGACACGACCGTAAACAGCTACATTGACGTCATCTACACATAGTGCCGCAGTAGGCACATAGTGCTACAGTGCACTGCGTATTTATGTTGACAAAGTATTTGCAGTTTATTTAGTACAAACGTTCGTTTTTGTGTTCAGTGATTGTAGGTTTATGTTGCATACATAATAAAACAAAAATAAAATACTTGTCTGTACATAGAATCCCGCAAAAAAATAAGAAACGTTAGTTGTAACGTGCAAGGATAAATAAAATTACTATTAAAAACAAATTTATATGCTAAAAATTCTGTAGTGTGAGTCCATACGTTTTGGAATAATACTTTGACTCGTCATATTAAAAGTAAATATCCTGTCGTTCATTGTAGCCTACTGGTGTTCAAGCATTTACCCAATGTACAAATTGGGTATTAGTTACATGCCTCCAAACAGCCAATATCTAACAATGTTATTTTTGTAGCATCTGCCTTGACTAACATGTGGTATTTACTCTCCATGTTCTCCACAGTCTATGAACCATTGCGCATCTTTACCCAACTGGCAGGTAAGAGTAGACGGACTGTACACTGGATGCTGCAGCGCGTCAGCTGTATAGCTGACGTCATCCCCGAAATTTCAACATACTATCTCGCAGGAACTGAGGTACGCAGCAAAATTTGTTTTGGACTATTTTTGTCTAATTATAATATAGTTTTGATTTATAAAAAGTCAATTTTTAACTTGCCAATGCCTTTAAGATCTGAAAATGACAAATAATACACTCTATTTTCGAACAAAAATTATTATTATTATAATTTTTGGCGTCGGTCGGGATCGAACCTGGGTCTCCAAATTCTAATTTTAATGGCCCAAAATTGACCCCTCTAGTGCGCTCTCCACACCAACAATGAGTGCCCGTGAGGTGACGCCTGGTAAGGGCTCGCACGGTACAAATATATCATCATTAGCGATATCTGTGTACAATGCCGATTGGCACACCCAGCAATGGGTAATGTGCCGTGATGATTTATTTATTATTATAATAAAAACACTGCTTCAAATCATATGATGAATGTTATTTTTCAGTTAGTCGTGCTAAACCATAGTTTTGTATTATATTCAATAACAAAAAAATACTTCCGGCTTTTAGGCCGAAAAATTGCGATGCGTTCTGTCTACTACAAAGGTCAACTTTCTATTCTAAAGTTCTACACTAACAGCTTGAAAAGCCTACAAAACAGACGTAGAAATACATACGATTATGTCACGTGTAATCGGGCAAAGTCCGCAAGATGAGCACAGTTGACAATGCCTAGGTAACGTCAGTATTATACAAAGCATTAGATTTCATGTATTGTTTTTCTCAATATTTGAATATTTTTGCTTGAAATTAAGGAAACTTGTACAAAAAATAATTATATTGAGACTTGGATACAAATTATTCGTGTTTCTTATTATAAAATGTTTGCCAATTTAACATGAATTATTGAATAATTTTCTTACTTCGGTTCATTCAAGAAAATATTTTTTAATTCTCCAAATTTTATAGATACATTTTTCTCTTTAATTTATTTACAAACTTCATAGTTTCTTAATCTTATCATAATTCACATAAACATTAGTTATAAGCGAACTTTTGTATAGACATAGATCTATCAAGATATTTGTATAATTTGCACATTTTTATCATTTTTTTAAATTAAATTTTTATCAAAGTTTCTTATGCTCCTTTTTTAAAAAAGTAGTAATAAAAATATATGTACTTATATTGTATATAACTATCTATAAATAAAATGTGTGTATAATATTTATTTGCTCTAAAATTATTCAGTATCATATTTATTATATTAATTATCAGTTTACAATAAAATCCTGTTATAATTTTATGTTTAATGTACGAAGATAAAATAAACTTGAAATGTTTAACTTATTAAGTAAAATTTAATCCAATCTAAAAAATATACTATATCCACATACACTGCATATTCATCAACGTGACATACATAATTGTTTCCTACAGATGCAGATACAATTCCTCTGAGATACCAAACATCTCCGTCCTGCTCATAAAAACCACTGCCTGAATCTCCGTGACACGGACCTTCATGTTCACCACCTGAAAAGACTTTTAAATTAGGACCGTTTTCATAACAAACTTTATCTTCACTTTAACACTTTAAATTAAAATTAAAGTAAATTTCGTTTTCATAATATATCAGCACTGTAGCATTACTTTAATATAGTGATAAAGTCTTAAAATAATTTAAAGTCTTAAAGTAACCCTGATTATTAAAAAAAGTTTTTGAATTTGTACAAAATAAACTAATAGATTGTACTTCCAACAAATAACTACGGGATCGAAAATAGCTGAAGTATGCCGCTCCATACCATTTTGAAATTTGCCGCTTACTTAGTATGATAGCGTATTTTCATGGGCGTACCTTTCGTAGAACAGTATTCTTTATGTTGACTTGAACGAAAATATGCTGTCCGCTCTAATTATTTCATTATGGTTTTAAATGATAAAACCATAATGAAATAAATTTTCACGAAGGTATACGAAATAAATATCAAATAAATCAACGTACGGCAATGATATGAATGAAATATCATGCACCTTTCATCATGTGTCATATGTGGAATACATTTTTGATGAATTAAGGAATATTGAAATATAATTGTGGCATTATTTTCGAACAAAAGTGGTCATGTGACCTTCAACCATTTTCGATCACTCTGTATATTTCCAATAATAAGTATTTCTTAAGTTTATGTAATATGTAACTATAGATTATCCACAAAATTTTAAATACTTGCATTTTTACAATTTATTAAAAAGTATGCATACGACGAACTATATCATATTATTGTACAAAATTTGGTTTCTACCCAGATCCCACCGACCTGCCGATTCCAAATAAAATATTATCAAAGCAATGGAACTTCCGACTGAACCGGAAGTAACCCCTAACTTTCTTTTATTAAATAGAATGCCATATTTTTACCTCCCGCTACCCTTGGTAAGGGAGGTATAGGGACCATTCTAAAAATCGCATATCGAGATTTTATAAATGACCACGTTTCAAGGTCCATATAATCCGATTTTAACATTGTCACAATGATGTCTGTGGGTGTGTATGTGTATTTGTGTGTGTATGTGTGTGAGTGTGGATCTTCTGGACGCTCTAACTCAGGTACTATCAATCCCAAAATTTTGAAACCTTGCATTTTGACCTTATTCTAGTATGGAAAGAAGCCATTAGAATTTGATATAAATCAAATAACCGGAAATCGCACTATACTAGAAGCTCAAAATAGTTTTTCTTACATTTTTTCGTAATTTGTGTTATTATAAAAATTAAAGATTACTGAATTTTCTACAGGCAAGCATTAGTAATGTTTCTATATACTTTATACATAAATTAATAGAATAATCAATTTTATAAATCCCGGAGTATATATAATATAGTATATATATATATATATATATATATATATATATATATATATATATATTAGTATATATAGTAATATATAATATATAATAAACACAATTTCTTAGTTACACAGTTCATATTTCAAATGTATGTAACTGACAGATAAATTAATAAAAGTAACGTTTTAAAAAGAAAATTGTAAATAGAACAATAGCTATATTACCCATTGCTGGGTTTGCTAATCTGCTTTGACACAGATTTCGGGCATTCACTTTTGGCGTAGAGACTAACCACAGGGGTCAATTTTGTGCCATTTA
Source organism: Harpalus rufipes (assembly GCA_951394225.1). Lineage (NCBI taxonomy): Eukaryota > Metazoa > Arthropoda > Insecta > Coleoptera > Carabidae > Harpalus > Harpalus rufipes. The sequence goes on from OX596274.1 coordinate 56,984,914, forward strand.
AAATTCGAAATATTTGGTGTTGGTAGTAATTGAATCCAGTTTCCCAGATTCGCGATCAGACACACAGGCATGCAGCCAGGAGACCCCCATAGGTATATGTATTTAAATTAATAAAAAATAAATGGCGGGAGGTATTGTGTTGGTCACGTTAGATTTTATTCTTTACCATTGAATTCAAACGATAATTCTACATATAAATGAAAACATTTTACTCCTAACCAACATATCCGGCGTAATTAAACTTTTTTAATATTTTGTCTAAAAATGAACACATTTTTATCATAGCATATCAGTGAATGGAATAGAATATCAATAATATGTAAAAACAGTTTTATAAAATACGCAAAAACTTAATTTTTACCTCTCGCTAAGAGATGTATTCGATTCATGCTAAAAATCGCAAATCCAGATAATTGCGCAACTTTGACATTAACACAGTAGAAACTGATCACGTTTATAAAGATAAAATTAATATAAATTATAAAAAACTTAGAGGATGACGTATCAGAAACAGAACTTTTACTACTAAAAGTGCTCTGTATCCCTTATTTATAATTGCGCCACTTTGACAAAAATAAAAAAATATCTGTGTTAATGTAAAAGTGGCGCAATTATAAATAAGGGGTACATAACACTTTTAGAAATAAAAGTTCCGTTTCTGATATGTCATCCCCTGATTTTTTTTATAATTTATATTATTTTTATCTTCATAAACACCTAAAGTTTCCTCTGTGTTAATGTCAAAGTAGCGCAATTATAAATAAGGGGTACAGAGCACTTTTAGAAATAAAAGTTCCGTTTCTAATTCCCTGATTATTTTTATAATTTACATTATTTTTATCTTTATAAATGTAGTAAGTATCTACTACGTTAATGCCAAAGTGACGCAATTATAAATAAGGCTTGACTTTATATTATGTACTTTTATTAAATATACTAAAAGGTGCACAATTTGCATGTATACGGAATACGCCGCCACCTCAACATAATGGACAGAACCGTTTTTGTTGCTAGAAAAACGTTGTTATATATATATATATATATATATATATATATATATATATATATATATATATATATATATATGTACATATATATATAGGGGTCTTGTGGCCGTGTGCCAGTGTCTGGTCGCGAATCTGGGGACCCGGGTTCCATCATTACCGGTATCTGTGTATGAAGCAGATTGGCACACCCAGCAATAGGTAATATGCCGTGATGAACTATTTCTTTATTTATTTTATATACAAGGTGCTTGGAGTAAGTCCGGCACCACGAATATTTCGTTTATTTTGAGAAATACAAAAAAATGTTAATAAGCAAAGTTAAACTAGAGAAAGGGGCTCATTAGATGATCATAGCAGAAATTTTGTATCACTTCCGGTTTTAGCGGAAATGGGTACAGCTTTAAAACTAGCATAGGAAATCGGTATTTTTATATTTATTTTTTTCAGAATGTAAATAAAATTTGCTTCACAATGATACCAAATTATCATAGTTTTACTTTCACCATTTCAAAATCTATTCTCAAAATATGTATTAATAAAATTCCATACAAAATAAAACATAGCAAGCTATGAAAACAATTCTATTATCTTATAACAAAAGAAAAGAAGAAATTAAAAAAAAAATAGGCGTGAGGTATTATTTTTTTTTATTTTTTAGCATGTTCACAACGATACCAAAACAGAAACAGTAATGAAATACATTTTCTTATACGTAATAAAATCTCTTTCATTACATTTTCTAGGATATTCTCATTAATTTCTCTAACAGTCGCTCTAACTTTTATTTCTAAATTTTCCAAAGTAGTTGGAGGTGTTCGGTATAATTTATCTTTCAAATAACTTCAAAGAAAGTAGTCCAGTGGCGTAAGGTCAGGAGATCGTGCTGGCCAAGGATTTGGAGAATTTGTTCCAATCCAATTATCTTCATATTTTTCATTTAAATAGGCCACTACATTTCTTGCATTATGAGCTGGCGCTCCATCTTGTTGGAACCACATGCCAATGGTATTGACAATATGTAAGTCGTCCAGCAAATCTTCCACTTCATTTTGTAAAAATAGTAAATACCTTTTTGCTGTCAGAGTACCTTGAAATATAATAGGGCCAACAATTCGGTCCCAATTATTCCCAGCCAAACATTAAAACCAAATCTTTCTTGATGCCTAGATGTTCTTAGTATTCTGGGATTTTCGGTTGCCCAACGTCTTACATTATTTCTGTTAAAAAGCCCATTGTTCGAAAAATATGATTCATCAGAAAATAAAATTTTATGATGAAATCTATTATCATTCTGCCACATTTGTAAAAACCAATTGCAAAAATTTATTCTACGATCATAGTCATATTCCCTAAGAGATTGACTAATGTGCATCTTATAAGAATTAAAACTATGTTTTTTTTTTTAAATTTTGAATGCTCTCCAACATGATACTACGCATTCTCTACTTACTTCCCTCACCGACACTTCAGGATTGTAATTAATGTAAGCTAATATTCTTTCTTCTTCTTCTTCATCTCTATGATTATCTACTTCATTTCCTCTTCTTGCACGTCGATTTTTCAGTTTAAATGATCCATGTGTTTTCAATTTATTAACAACTTCATTAAAATATTGTTTTCCCGGTTGTCGTCGGTGAGGATATCTCTCTCCATAAAGTTGAAGTGCTCTAACAGAATTTATTTGACATTCTCCGAATATTAAAATCATATCAACCATTTCTTCATTTGTGTAATTCACTTCAGCCATAATTATTTAATTATTACAAGAAATTGTCACTATCACAAATGTAGGTAAATTATTTTCTTTTGTTATAAGATAATAAAATTGTTTTCATAGATTGCTCTGTTTTATTTTGTATGGAATTTTATTAATACATATTTTAAGAATAAATGGTCGCCATTTTGAAATGGTTAAAGTAAAACTATGGTAATTTGGTATCATTGTGAAGCTAATTTTATGTACATTCTGAAAAAATATATAAAAATACTGATTCCCCATGCTAGATTTAAAGTTGTACCCATTTCCGCTAAAACCGGAAGTGATACAACATTTCTGCTATGATCATCTTATGAGCCCCTTTGTCTAGTTTAACTTTGCTTATTAACATTTTTTTGTATCTCTCAAAATAAACGAAATATTCGTGGTGCCGGACTTACGCGAAACAGCCTGTATATGCATACACGTAATTTACAAGGTCGAAAAATTATGACGTCTTTAGAAATTGTATATAAAATTTAAAAAATATATATTTCTGTAAAACTAGAAACTTATGTGACGAAATATACATATATTTATGTAAGTAGTTTTAAGTATAATTGGAAAATGTGGTATGATCCCATTGCATATAGTGGGTGGAATCAAAAACTATAGCTCGTTTAAATAGAAATGACCGCGTGAAGTAGTATATTACGTACCATGAACTGTAAGTTTGGGAAATCGAGACCCGTCATAGTTTATGGTACGTAATATACTAATTCGCGCAGGTTATTTCTATTTGGCATGAGCTATAAGTTGTATCATCCGTGACGCCACGGTACATTTTTAGGATTAATTCTAGAGAACCAAATTAGGCTCCCTCTATATTTGAAAATATTTTTGTAAAGGTTTGAGTTTTTTTTTGGATCCATGTTTTCATGTTTATTATACGAGTATGTACAGGCTGGAATGCGAAATTTAAAGTTATTATAGATACCGAAAAATAGTTTAAATAAAGTTTTTAGTACTTTTAATAAGTTTCAAAATAACATAAAAAAAGATTACATGTCATCCATAACTACAACCAACCTAATATTCCCCCTACTAACACAAATAACGAGACATACTTTTGCAAAATTGCTTTGAACATTAGATTTATAAAAAAACTTAAATATACACGATTACAAATTAAACTAATCCCAACAGCACAAAATACTTCTAATAACATACACAAAATTAAAAGACAGTGATGAACCTATTTATAATAAAAACGTAGTATACGAAGTGCAATGTCTCGCTTGTAATATGTCATATATTGGTGAAACGACACAGACATTATAAAAACGACTTTACCAACACTCCTATAATTGTCAACTAATAAATTCATCACATAGCGCACTTTGTAGTCATTATCAGAACACAGGCCATAGATTTGTTTTTAAAAACCCAAAAATCTTGCAAACAGAAGCAAATAAATACAAAAGATTAGCTTTTGAAACATTTTATATTAACATAAATCAACACAAACATGTCAATAATAAAACAGATTTCCACAATTTTGCACAAATTTCAACTTCCATCCTAGAACAACTTTCCGATAGATGACACTTTTATCAGTACTATATATCAATTTAAATTTTTGACCAGCACCGAAACGTCCTAATAAAAAAAAAATATATTTTTTTTTATTAAAACTGATCCTATTTGCCACATACCTTAACTTACTTTTAATAAGCTAACTAAATCCGTATAAATTTGGTAAAAAAAAGTTTAATTTTCGTAGATAGCCATATTTGTACTTTTTTAAAATGGAATACCACTAATTAATAGATTTTTTTTTAAGTTTAAGGGTTCTTACTTTCTAAACTTGATAGTTTTGGAGATATTAAGGAAAATATTTAAATGTTTCTTCTCAAAATAAAGTGACAGTTGAGTTATTTTATTTTGTATTGTATTTGCGCTAAAAAAATGTGTTGCATACATACAATTATTAATTTGTGTCAATAATGGCAGATTATTCAATTAATGAGAAGTTAGATATGATAAAATGTTATTATTTATCAAATAATAATTCAAGACAAGCCCTGCAAATATACAGACAACAGTATCCGGATCGCTTTTATCCAAACCATTCGTATTTATTCATATTAGAAAGAAAGCTGCGTAGGACTGGATCAGTATTAAGGAATTACGAAACACGTGAGATAAATGAATTTAGACGTTGATGTATTGGCATATTTCAATGTTTACCCGAAAAATTCAATTAGAAAAGCTGCATTGGAATTAAATACCACACATACGAAGGTTCTTTCGCGGAAGCATAAGTACAAAGCCTATAAAATACACAAAATTCATAATCTTCATCCGGGCGATGATGTAAGAAAATTACAGATTTGTAATTACTTAATACTGGAAAATATTGCAGATTCTAATTTTTTAAATACAATTTTATGGTCAGATGAATCAAATAGGATATTAAGGAACAGACAAACCCGTTGAAAGAAGAATAAAGAAGGTTGGGACTTTAAAAACTAACATAAATACATCCTAAAACTGATATAACCTTCAAACGAGAAGCCTGAGCGACTGGCTTGCGGCTGCGCGCACGTACCGCTCGGCACGCGTGAAGAATAGTCAGGACCGTATTTAGCCCACTTGTCACATTTAATAAAATGCCAAGCGATAGTGACTCTTCAACAACAGAAGACCAAAAAAGGAAAAGAGAAGAAGAGCTCGAGAGTATATTTAAAAAAACCAAGAGGACTGTTAGAACAAGCAAATAAATCTGAAGATATGGACGAAATTAGAAAAATGTTTAAGAGCTTGATGGGAAAAATAACTGAAATAAGGAACGAACAAAAAAGTTATAGAAAAGAAATAGAACATCTTAAAGCAGAAAACCAAGATCTTAAACAAAGAATGGACATCATGCAAAGGAAAATCGAACAAATAGAAAAGCAGGATAGGAAAAATAACATAGTAATAAAAGGAGTAGACTTCCAAGACCCTGATAAGACTAAAAGAGCAGAAGAATTTATAGAAAGAAAAATGAACATAAAAGTAAAAGTAGAACAGGTTAAGAAAATAGAAACCATTCCAAACAAACATATGGCAATCTTAAAGCTTTCAACTTGGGAACACAAAAAGGAAATAATGGTACATAAAAGCAAGCTGAAAGGCACGGAAATATATATCGAAGACGATTATACGAAAGAAGAAAGAGAAATTCAAACGAAGATTAGGTCGATAGCGCGCGAAGGAAAACAAAAAGGAAAAAGGATTAAGATTGGATACAAAAAACTAATTATAGAAGGCGAAATGTGGGAATGGAACAATAGGGAAAACATGCTAAACAGAAAGAAAAACGAACTAAAAAACTCAACAGTATAACCAACAAAACGCAGAACCCATTGATGAACGAAACGAATCAGGCAATGTTAAAGGCGACGAACAGGAATAATGCTGTACAAAACCAGAGAAATATAATAAGAGTAGCCACATGGAACGTGAGAGGAACTTTTAGTGAAGGAGCGCTGAAACAGGTAGTACTTGAGATGAGAAGGTACAGAGTAGAAATAACAGCACTGCAAGAAACAAAACAAAAAGGAAATAGCATTATAGAAGTTGAAGACTACATTTTCTTTAGTAGTGGCGGAGAAAACAGAATGTTCGGAACAGGGTTCCTAATAAACAAAACCTTGAAAGGAGCAGTGATGGAGTTCAAACCTATATCTGATCGAATGTGCTACATACGAATTAGAACAAGATACAGAAAGCTCAGTATCATTAACGTCCATGCACCCTCGGAGGACAAAGGCTTAGAGGAAAAAGCAGAATACTACGACAAACTAGAACGACTTTACCAGAGGCTGCCGAAATATGATATAAAAGTAGTTATCGGGGATGCAAATGCAAAGTTTGGGAAGGAAGAGAGGTATAGGCCAACTATAGGGAAAGAAAGTAAACATGAGAAGACCACAGAAAACGGAGAATTTCTAATAGAATTCGCAGCACAAAACGATCTAGTAATCAAAAGCACTTACTTTAAGCACAAGGAGATACACAAAGTTACTTGGAGACACCCAGATGGAAAAACAGTAACTCAACTAGACCATGTGCTGATCGAGAAGAAACATTCAAAGCTGATTACAAACGTAAGAAGTTATAGAGGAGCAGAGGCAAACTCAGATCACATTCTAGTGAGAGCAGAACTAAGAGAAGAAAAACCCTCAGTAAAGAAGTACAAACATTGAAAAACTAAAAATAGAACATTCAGAAAATAAGTACACAGAAATGATAGAGAAGCTTTCACAAACAAGCGAACACACAGACACAATAGAAAAAAGGTGGACGACAATACAAAAAAAACATAAAAACAGCAGCAGAAGAAACACTAGGATTAAAGATAACAAACAAAACAAGGAACGACTGGTTTGACGAAGATTGCAGACAAGCCGTAGAGGAAGGAAGAAAAGCCAGAATAAAGTACATTACGAGAGGAACCCAAAAAGACATCCATTTATCAAGAACACAGAAGGAATTACAAGAAAATATGTAGGACAAAAAAACGAAACATGCTAAGAGAAAAAAATTCAGAGATGCAAGAAAATTATAGCAAAAGAGATCTGAGAATTTTCTACCAGAAAGTTAAACAAGAAAAGAAAGGGTATACACCAAAAGGTTTATACTGTCAGGACAAAGATGGAAACCTCATAGGAGACGAAGAAGCAAGGACAAACAGATGGGCAGAATACTTTGATGAGCTATTGAATACTAACGAATTAAACCAAGACACTGACACTTACGAAGATCACGGAAATGAAAGCGAAAATGTACCAGAACCAGAAATAAAAGAAATAGAAGATATAATAAAGAATATGAAGAACAACAAAAGCCCAGGGGACAATGAAATAGCCATTGAACTAATCAAATACGGCGGAGAAGAACTAATACGAGAAATATACGGACTAGTGGTAGATATCTGGAGAGAAGAATGTATGCCAGAAGCCTGGAAAGAAGCAGTACTTTGCCCTATTTATAAAAAAGGAGAAAAAACCAAATGCGAGAACTACCGAGGAATAGCGCTATTAGATGTAGTTTATAAAGTAATGGCAACCTGGCTTAACAACAAAATTAGATGAAAAATGGAAGCCACCTTAGGAGAATATCAGGCAGGTTTCATAAGGAATAGATCGACCACAGATCAGATTTTTATCCTGAAAGAACTTCAAGCAGTACACTATGAGAAAGGCCTAAATATGCATATACTGTTTATAGATTTTAAGCAGGCATATGATTCAGTGAATAGGAATGAATTATTAAAGGCAATGGAAGAACTTCAGATTCCAAGGAAACTCATACGAATGATAAAAATTACCTTACGAAACACAAGAAGCAAAGTCAAAGTCAACGGACGAAAATCAAATCCGTTCAGCGTGAGAACAGGCCTTAGACAAGGGGATCCCTTATCGATAGCGCTATTCAACCTGGCATTAGAAGTTATCATAAGGAGAAGCGAAATTAACAGGCAGGGGCTGATATATGATCGAAGACACCAATGCCTGGTTTTGCGGATGATGTTACTCTGATAACCCGAACAAAAGAAGAATTAAAAAGAATAACCAGACGTCTAATCGAAGAAGCCGGAAGAATGGGACTTAACATAAATATAGAAAAAACTAAATACATGATGATAGGAAAAACGTCTAACTACACAGAAGAAATAGTGGTCAACACTGAACAAGGACAAGAACTTCGGTTCGAAAGAGTACAAAACTTTACATACCTGGGCACCAAAGTCACCGAAAAATGTGATATGACTGAGGAAATCCAAGAAAGACTGGCAAGAGCGAATAAAGTAGCGGGATCACTACATAAACTATTGACAAACAAAGACATATCAGGGAACCTAAAAAGACAAATATACAATACGGTATTGAGACCAACTGCAACATACGGAAGTGAAACATGGGTATTAACTAAACAGGAAGAACAAATATTAGAGGCATGGGAGAGAAAGTTGCTATGGCGAATATACGGAGGCGTGAAGGAAGGAGACCAGTGGAGAAGAAGATCAAATAAAGAAATAGAAGAGATATATGGGGAACCAAATATTACGACCCGAATAAAAATGCAAAGGGTGGGACACGTGGAACGTTTATCAGAAGAAAGGGTACCAAAGAAGATCATAAATAGAAAACAAGAAGGAAAAAAGAAGAGAGGTAGACCGAAGAAGAGATGGCTGAACGAAGTCGAGAATGATCTTAAAAAATTAGGAATTACAAGGTGGAAACTCAAAGCAAGAAACAGAAAAGAGTGGAAAGAAGTTGTACACCAAGCCCAGGGCCTGCAAGGCCTGCCGAGCTGACATATATATATATATATATATATATATATATATATATATATATATATATATATATATATATATATTAAATATTTAAAATTATAGGCATATTAATATTACATATATTATGTACCCTAAGAAATATCGCCAATCCTGACATTCCCGTCATTGTATGTAATGTTAAATACGATACTTATGTCACAAAAAATGGAAATGGCGAGAGGTATTGTGCTGACCACAACAGATATTTTTAAATGGAACACCTCATTTTTTTATTATTTAATTGAATACATCGTTAAAATATGGGGATAGTTTATATCGGGTGATGGCGGTTAGGAGTGAACATAGGGATTTAATATTAAATTTTAGTTATATGCAATTTGCGGCTCTCCTATTAATTTTACAACAAAAACTGTTGTGGAAAGTGGGACAGGATTAAACGTTATACAAAACTCTTTATATTTTTAGCTCACGCTATGAGAGGTATTGGATTCATGCAAAAAATCTCATATCCGGATTTTAGTGAATAAGTACATTTTAAGGTCCCTAGAATCCGAATTTAACCTTTTACGATGATGTCCGTGCGTGTGTGTACGTGTATATGCGTGTATGTGGATGTTGGAGGTACGATTTCTCAAATTCTATTAGACTAAAAATCTGTTTAACTACGAATTCCTCTATCTGACATTAATAGGAAGAGTTGAGTAGGTTTTTGTAACAAATGGACAACCAGAAGTAGTAGTGCCTAAAAAATTCTTCTAAATATTACTTTTAGAAAATTTATGCTGTTACAAGTATTAAAGAACATAAAATTCTCTATCCCATATATTTAAAAAAAATATTAAACCTTGTATAGATTTATAGATAAAAAATCTAATATTTATGTAAATTAATCTGTTGTAATAAATCAGAACCCAAACAACTATGGTAACCAGTTAAAAATTATATTGTTTTTAAATGACATATAAATGTCTGTCAAAAATTAGAAAGATATTACTGAAGGCTTTTTCTGGAAAAGACATTTTATATTTCTCATTTTATTAATTAAATATTTAAAATCATAGGTATATTACATAAACCCTTTAGAAATACCGCTAATTTCGTCAATGAATTGGAAGAATCTCAACATTTAGAATGGTCGGAGAAAATTTACTAATACAATTAATATAAAATCATAAAAATCTGTTGTGGCCAGCACATTATCTTCCGTCAATCCTGTGTACGAGTATTATGTACAAACTCCATACAAAAATATTCTTGCGAAAGATTGAATATTTCCAGTAAAATTATCTCATATACAAACTATGCAAATAGCACTTTACACTGACATCTTCTTCTACTTTAGATTTTTCCATTCGTTAGGGGGTCCCTATTTTTTATTTTCTTCTTTCAATTTTTTCTGTTTTGCGTGTCCTCCTCAAGTCTTCCGCAATACTGTCCATCCATCTTATCTTTCGATTTCCTCTGTTTCTTCTACGTTCTATTACTAAGTTGTTCATTCTTCTTTTAATATAATCTTCATCTCTCGAGCCAATTCCCTTATCCTTTCATTCCTTACCCTATATTTCCGTGTTTTTCCCAACATATATCACAACATCCTCATCTCTGCCATATTCATTTTCTTTTCATTATTGAATTAATTGAATTATGAATCTAATTATTGTTTTACATATGGATCCAAACTCGAGGAATACGAAAAAATTATAATTTTTAGAATTGTGGTATCGAAGTTATGCGATCCGAAACGATCGTCACATACACACTTACACACGCACACACATACAAACGCACGCGCGCACACACGCACATACCATACAGACATCATCGTAAAAATAGTAAATTCGTATTCTAGGGATCCCAAAACGTGCTTAGTCATTAGAAACTCACTATCGAATTTTTGACCAAAGACAATACCTTCGTTACCTAAAGGTGACGGAAGGGGAAAAATATCTAAATATTAAGAATAGATCTAATAAGAATTTATGGTATGTGTGTGTGTATGTGTGTGTGTGGATGTATGTGTGTGTATGTGGGGATGTTAGAAGGACGATTTCTCAAAAACTATAATACATAATATCGGTTTAACTACGTATTTCTCAATCGGATATTACTGGGAAGAGCTGAAAATATTTTGGTAATAATTGAACAACCGGAAGTAGCAGATTCTTAAAAAAATCTTCTACATATTATTTTTTGAAAATTTTTGTTCTTGCTAGTATTAAAGAAGAGTAAATTCTCTATCTGATACATGTAAATATTTTATTATATCTTTTATGGATATAGAGATAAAGAAATATAACTTGTATAATAATCTGTTGTAATAAATCTCACAGCCCAAATAATGTCATGGAAAACAGTTGAAAAATTTAAATGTTTGTAACTGACAGATAAATGTCAGTGTCAAAAATCTAGAGACATTACTGAAAAAAAAATCTTGAAATTTTGACATTTGACATCTATGTACAATGCCACATGACTGCTCGCGCCCTATACTTCTCTGTAACCAAAAATGGAAGTGGCGAGAGGTATTGGGAACAACAGATTTTTTTATTTTGTTTGGTTTCTTCACATTTTTAAAATGAAATTTCAAAATTTGCAATAGTTCGTAGCAATAGCCATGATATTTGTTTTCTTTTTACCTCCCGCTACCCCTGGTAAGGGAGGTATAGGGATCGTGCTAAAAATTGCATATCGAGATTTTGGTAAATGACCACGTTTTAAGGTCCCTACAATTCATTTTTAACATTTTCACGATGATGTCTGTATGTATGAATGTGTGTGTGTGTGTGAATCCTCTTTACGCTCTAACTCCAATACTATCGTTCAGAAATTTTTGAATCCTTGTATATCTAACTTACTCTTATATGGAAATATGTCATTAGATTTTTGAGTAAATCAGATAACCGAAAATGGCACTTTACTTAAATATTATTTTATCGAGATTTATGCTATATAAAAATTAAAGATCATTAAATTTTCTACAGGTTTGCATTATTACTTTTTCTATATATTTTATGGATAAATTTATAAAACTATCTATAATTTTAATCCCGGAGCCTACGTTTTAAACACAACTCATTCACATGGTTACACAATTCAGATCTCAAATGTTTGTAACCTACAGATATATGTCTCTGTCAACGAACTAATCATTTCAAATAATAATGTTAACGTTTTTAAAATATAAAAATTTATTTAGGCTTTTAGGTTCACATATTTAATTGAAAATGAAGTCAGTATAATTGGACGTTTCGGGTGTAAAACCCACCCATCATCAGAAAATACAAATTCGTAAAAAATGTACATTGTGAAATAAATATTTTGAAACATAATTACAAAAGTCGTCTTTTATGATACAACAAGGTTATAGAAAAACAGCACCATTTTGCGGCGATTAAATGGAACAATAATTATATGGAAAGGAACTTAATAGAGTTTCCAGCATAAGTAAATATGTAAAAATATAGGTAAGGTAATAAAAACATATATCATCACGTCATATTACCCATTGATGGGTGAGTCAATCTGCTTTGTACGCAGATGTCGGTAATAATGATGACATATTTGTTCCGTGCAGGCGTTTACCAGGCGTCACTTCACGCGAATCTTGGGAACGGGTTCGGTTCCGACCGACGCCAAATATTTTAGAATTTTAAATGGCACAAAATTGATCCCTGTTGTGCATTCTCTACGCCAGTAATGAATATAGGTAAGTACATAAATAAATAAAATAAATTTATCATTACGACATATTACGCATTGCTGGGTCTGCCAATCTGCTTTTTACACAGATTTCTTCGGTAAAGATGATGAGTACCGTGCGGGTGTTTACAAGGTGTCACCTCACGAGCACTTATTGCTGGCGTGGAGAGTGCACCACAGGGGTCATTTTTGTGTCATTTAAAATTCGAAATATTTGGCGTCGGTCGGGATCGAGCCCGGTATTTAAATTTAATTTAATTTTAAGTATTTACGTGAATAAAAATTAAATTAAACGGGAGGTATTGTGTTGGCCACATCAGATTTGTTTTATAGTTTTCACAAATTATTTATGAACGTCAAACGTCAATCTGACTTATGGAAAATAAATCCCGAATTCTTCAATATCTATTTCTGCCATAATAATTCTTTATAATAAAGACACGTTCGTTATTCGCATAAATATTTGTTATTTAATGTACAAAAAAATGACAAAGTACGAATAAATTAATATTGTTTTCTACAATGTCGTAAGCCATGGCTTTTGCTATTAATTAGAGAAGAAACCAAACAAATAATAACCAATTTGATGTGGCCAATACAATACCACTCGCCATTTATTTTTTATTAATTTAAAAACATATATACATATTTACAAATATTTCAAACTATATTATATTTCTTTACATATACGGGGTCTGGCTATTAAATAACGAGACTGCTTGCTTATGAAAAAGAGTTTTATTTAAAAATTATTTTATAATCGAATGCTCCTCTTCAATGTACTCCCCTCCCCTCGCCAAACACAGTTCCATTCGTTTTTTCCATTGGTCAAAGCAATGTTGGAAGTCTTCTTTTGTAAGAGCGTTTAGGAGCTCCGCCGATTTTCGCTTCACCTCTTCCATCGACTCGAACCGGGTTCCTTTTAAGGCAGACTTGATCTTCGAAAACAGAAAAAAGTCACAGGGTGCTAAATCAGACAAGTACGGCGCGTGTTCGAGCACTGGAGTGCTCTAGCGGCTAAATAACGCTTCACAGACAGCGCGTTATGGGCAGGTGCGTTGTCCTGGTGGAAAATCCACGACTTGTTTTTCAACAACTCCGGCCGTTTCTTACGAACTCGTTCTCGCAGTGTTGCCAAAACTTTCAAATAGTAAGTTTGGTTTACAGTTTGACCCTCGGGAACCCATTCAGTCATCACGATGCCGTTGATGTCGAAAAAAAAAACGATTAGCATGGCTTTAAATCTTAATTTCGACATCCTTGCTTTTTTCATTCTTGGCGATGCAGGAATTTTCCAGTGCATCGATTGTCGCTTAGTTTCAACATCGTATTGGAATATCCAGGTTTCATCGCAAGTGATGATGTTTTCCATCAATTCAGACTCTTCATCTAACCTCTCAAGAAAATCTGAGCAGATCTGTTAACGGACGAGCTAAGGTCAGGGATCAAATTTTTTGGGACCAACTTCGCACAGACTTTCTTCATGTTCAATTCGTCATGTAAAATTTTTCTGACAGTTTTTTTTATCGGCGTTTAGAGTCTCAGCAATCATCCGAATGCTCATACGACGATCTCCGCGCACAATTTCATTGATTTTGGTCACTGTTTGCGGAGTTCAAACAGAGACAGGTCGACCTGGACGTTGGTCATTTTCGGTGCTCACTCGGCCTACAGAAAACCGTTTATACCATTGGAAAACACGCGCACGAGATAGAGAATTCTCACCATAGGCATCTTTCAAAAACTTATAGCACTCAGTCGGTTTTTTTTTTAATTTAACGAGAAATTTCACATTGATCCGTTGCTCGTGTTTTTCGTCACACATTGTTATCGGCACGAGAAAAAACCACGTTCGACTCTAACCTCTACAGAAAAAATACTATTACAGCGACAAAAACGTGTTTTCGTACCGGAATAGTAGACACTTCCAGCTATCCAACGCTGCATTCGTTTCCCCCCCCCTAACCCTCTAGGACGCCTTCTGCGCGCGCAGTCCCGTTATTTAATAGCCAGACCGCGTAATATAACTATTGTTGTCTTTACTATTTTCTGTTTAAACATCACCATTATTAAATTGAAATGATTAGTTTTTTGAGTGACACTTGTCAGTTACATAAATATGAACTGTGTGACTTAGGAATTATGCTAATGTTTAAAACATAGGCTCCGGAATTTGTAAAATAGATTGTGCTGACCACAACAGATATTTTTAAATGGAACACCTCATTTTTTTATTATTTAATTGAATACATCGTTAAAATATGGGGATAGTTTATATCGGGTGATGGCGGTTAGGAGTGAACATAGGGATTTAATATTAAATTTTAGTTATATGCAATTTGCGGCTCTCCTATTAATTTTACAACAAAAACTGTTGTGGAAAGTGGGACAGGATTAAACGTTATACAAAACTCTTTATATTTTTAGCTCACGCTATGAGAGGTATTGGATTCATGCAAAAAATCTCATATCCGGATTTTAGTGAATAAGTACATTTTAAGGTCCCTAGAATCCGAATTTAACCTTTTACGATGATGTCCGTGCGTGTGTGTACGTGTATATGCGTGTATGTGGATGTTGGAGGTACGATTTCTCAAATTCTATTAGACTAAAAATCTGTTTAACTACGAATTCCTCTATCTGACATTAATAGGAAGAGTTGAGTAGGTTTTTGTAACAAATGGACAACCAGAAGTAGTAGTGCCTAAAAAATTCTTCTAAATATTACTTTTAGAAAATTTATGCTGTTACAAGTATTAAAGAACATAAAATTCTCTATCCCATATATTTAAAAAAAATATTAAACCTTGTATAGATTTATAGATAAAAAATCTAATATTTATGTAAATTAATCTGTTGTAATAAATCAGAACCCAAACAACTATGGTAACCAGTTAAAAATTATATTGTTTTTAAATGACATATAAATGTCTGTCAAAAATTAGAAAGATATTACTGAAGGCTTTTTCTGGAAAAGACATTTTATATTTCTCATTTTATTAATTAAATATTTAAAATCATAGGTATATTACATAAACCCTTTAGAAATACCGCTAATTTCGTCAATGAATTGGAAGAATCTCAACATTTAGAATGGTCGGAGAAAATTTACTAATACAATTAATATAAAATCATAAAAATCTGTTGTGGCCAGCACATTATCTTCCGTCAATCCTGTGTACGAGTATTATGTACAAACTCCATACAAAAATATTCTTGCGAAAGATTGAATATTTCCAGTAAAATTATCTCATATACAAACTATGCAAATAGCACTTTACACTGACATCTTCTTCTACTTTAGATTTTTCCATTCGTTAGGGGGTTCCTATTTTTTATTTTCTTCTTTCAATTTTTTCTGTTTTGCGTGTCCTCCTCAAGTCTTCCGCAATACTGTCCATCCATCTTATCTTTCGATTTCCTCTGTTTCTTCTACGTTCTATTACTAAGTTGTTCATTCTTCTTTTAATATAATCTTCATCTCTCGAGCCAATTCCCTTATCCTTTCATTCCTTACCCTATATTTCCGTGTTTTTCCCAACATATATCACAACATCCTCATCTCTGCCATATTCATTTTCTTTTCATTATTGAATTAATTGAATTATGAATCTAATTATTGTTTTACATATGGATCCAAACTCGAGGAATACGAAAAAATTATAATTTTTAGAATTGTGGTATCGAAGTTATGCGATCCGAAACGATCGTCACATACACACTTACACACGCACACACATACAAACGCACGCGCGCACACACGCACATACCATACAGACATCATCGTAAAAATAGTAAATTCGTATTCTAGGGATCCCAAAACGTGCTTAGTCATTAGAAACTCACTATCGAATTTTTGACCAAAGACAATACCTTCGTTACCTAAAGGTGACGGAAGGGGAAAAATATCTAAATATTAAGAATAGATCTAATAAGAATTTATGGTATGTGTGTGTGTATGTGTGTGTGTGGATGTATGTGTGTGTATGTGGGGATGTTAGAAGGACGATTTCTCAAAAACTATAATACATAATATCGGTTTAACTACGTATTTCTCAATCGGATATTACTGGGAAGAGCTGAAAATATTTTGGTAATAATTGAACAACCGGAAGTAGCAGATTCTTAAAAAAATCTTCTACATATTATTTTTTGAAAATTTTTGTTCTTGCTAGTATTAAAGAAGAGTAAATTCTCTATCTGATACATGTAAATATTTTATTATATCTTTTATGGATATAGAGATAAAGAAATATAACTTGTATAATAATCTGTTGTAATAAATCTCACAGCCCAAATAATGTCATGGAAAACAGTTGAAAAATTTAAATGTTTGTAACTGACAGATAAATGTCAGTGTCAAAAATCTAGAGACATTACTGAAAAAAAAATCTTGAAATTTTGACATTTGACATCTATGTACAATGCCACATGACTGCTCGCGCCCTATACTTCTCTGTAACCAAAAATGGAAGTGGCGAGAGGTATTGGGAACAACAGATTTTTTTATTTTGTTTGGTTTCTTCACATTTTTAAAATGAAATTTCAAAATTTGCAATAGTTCGTAGCAATAGCCATGATATTTGTTTTCTTTTTACCTCCCGCTACCCCTGGTAAGGGAGGTATAGGGATCGTGCTAAAAATTGCATATCGAGATTTTGGTAAATGACCACGTTTTAAGGTCCCTACAATTCATTTTTAACATTTTCACGATGATGTCTGTATGTATGAATGTGTGTGTGTGTGTGAATCCTCTTTACGCTCTAACTCCAATACTATCGTTCAGAAATTTTTGAATCCTTGTATATCTAACTTACTCTTATATGGAAATATGTCATTAGATTTTTGAGTAAATCAGATAACCGAAAATGGCACTTTACTTAAATATTATTTTATCGAGATTTATGCTATATAAAAATTAAAGATCATTAAATTTTCTACAGGTTTGCATTATTACTTTTTCTATATATTTTATGGATAAATTTATAAAACTATCTATAATTTTAATCCCGGAGCCTACGTTTTAAACACAACTCATTCACATGGTTACACAATTCAGATCTCAAATGTTTGTAACCTACAGATATATGTCTCTGTCAACGAACTAATCATTTCAAATAATAATGTTAACGTTTTTAAAATATAAAAATTTATTTAGGCTTTTAGGTTCACATATTTAATTGAAAATGAAGTCAGTATAATTGGACGTTTCGGGTGTAAAACCCACCCATCATCAGAAAATACAAATTCGTAAAAAATGTACATTGTGAAATAAATATTTTGAAACATAATTACAAAAGTCGTCTTTTATGATACAACAAGGTTATAGAAAAACAGCACCATTTTGCGGCGATTAAATGGAACAATAATTATATGGAAAGGAACTTAATAGAGTTTCCAGCATAAGTAAATATGTAAAAATATAGGTAAGGTAATAAAAACATATATCATCACGTCATATTACCCATTGATGGGTGAGTCAATCTGCTTTGTACGCAGATGTCGGTAATAATGATGACATATTTGTTCCGTGCAGGCGTTTACCAGGCGTCACTTCACGCGAATCTTGGGAACGGGTTCGGTTCCGACCGACGCCAAATATTTTAGAATTTTAAATGGCACAAAATTGATCCCTGTTGTGCATTCTCTACGCCAGTAATGAATATAGGTAAGTACATAAATAAATAAAATAAATTTATCATTACGACATATTACGCATTGCTGGGTCTGCCAATCTGCTTTTTACACAGATTTCTTCGGTAAAGATGATGAGTACCGTGCGGGTGTTTACAAGGTGTCACCTCACGAGCACTTATTGCTGGCGTGGAGAGTGCACCACAGGGGTCATTTTTGTGTCATTTAAAATTCGAAATATTTGGCGTCGGTCGGGATCGAGCCCGGTATTTAAATTTAATTTAATTTTAAGTATTTACGTGAATAAAAATTAAATTAAACGGGAGGTATTGTGTTGGCCACATCAGATTTGTTTTATAGTTTTCACAAATTATTTATGAACGTCAAACGTCAATCTGACTTATGGAAAATAAATCCCGAATTCTTCAATATCTATTTCTGCCATAATAATTCTTTATAATAAAGACACGTTCGTTATTCGCATAAATATTTGTTATTTAATGTACAAAAAAATGACAAAGTACGAATAAATTAATATTGTTTTCTACAATGTCGTAAGCCATGGCTTTTGCTATTAATTAGAGAAGAAACCAAACAAATAATAACCAATTTGATGTGGCCAATACAATACCACTCGCCATTTATTTTTTATTAATTTAAAAACATATATACATATTTACAAATATTTCAAACTATATTATATTTCTTTACATATACGGGGTCTGGCTATTAAATAACGAGACTGCTTGCTTATGAAAAAGAGTTTTATTTAAAAATTATTTTATAATCGAATGCTCCTCTTCAATGTACTCCCCTCCCCTCGCCAAACACAGTTCCATTCGTTTTTTCCATTGGTCAAAGCAATGTTGGAAGTCTTCTTTTGTAAGAGCGTTTAGGAGCTCCGCCGATTTTCGCTTCACCTCTTCCATCGACTCGAACCGGGTTCCTTTTAAGGCAGACTTGATCTTCGAAAACAGAAAAAAGTCCCAGGGTGCTAAATCAGACAAGTACGGCGCGTGTTCGAGCACTGGAGTGCTCTAGCGGCTAAATAACGCTTCACAGACAGCGCGTTATGGGCAGGTGCGTTGTCCTGGTGGAAAATCCACGACTTGTTTTTCAACAACTCCGGCCGTTTCTTACGAACTCGTTCTCGCAGTGTTGCCAAAACTTTCAAATAGTAAGTTTGGTTTACAGTTTGACCCTCGGGAACCCATTCAGTCATCACGATGCCGTTGATGTCGAAAAAAAAAACGATTAGCATGGCTTTAAATCTTAATTTCGACATCCTTGCTTTTTTCATTCTTGGCGATGCAGGAATTTTCCAGTGCATCGATTGTCGCTTAGTTTCAACATCGTATTGGAATATCCAGGTTTCATCGCAAGTGATGATGTTTTCCATCAATTCAGACTCTTCATCTAACCTCTCAAGAAAATCTGAGCAGATCTGTTAACGGACGAGCTAAGGTCAGGGATCAAATTTTTTGGGACCAACTTCGCACAGACTTTCTTCATGTTCAATTCGTCATGTAAAATTTTTCTGACAGTTTTTTTTATCGGCGTTTAGAGTCTCAGCAATCATCCGAATGCTCATACGACGATCTCCGCGCACAATTTCATTGATTTTGGTCACTGTTTGCGGAGTTCAAACAGAGACAGGTCGACCTGGACGTTGGTCATTTTCGGTGCTCACTCGGCCTACAGAAAACCGTTTATACCATTGGAAAACACGCGCACGAGATAGAGAATTCTCACCATAGGCATCTTTCAAAAACTTATAGCACTCAGTCGGTTTTTTTTTTAATTTAACGAGAAATTTCACATTGATCCGTTGCTCGTGTTTTTCGTCACACATTGTTATCGGCACGAGAAAAAACCACGTTCGACTCTAACCTCTACAGAAAAAATACTATTACAGCGACAAAAACGTGTTTTCGTACCGGAATAGTAGACACTTCCAGCTATCCAACGCTGCATTCGTTTCCCCCCCCCTAACCCTCTAGGACGCCTTCTGCGCGCGCAGTCCCGTTATTTAATAGCCAGACCGCGTAATATAACTATTGTTGTCTTTACTATTTTCTGTTTAAACATCACCATTATTAAATTGAAATGATTAGTTTTTTGAGTGACACTTGTCAGTTACATAAATATGAACTGTGTGACTTAGGAATTATGCTAATGTTTAAAACATAGGCTCCGGAATTTGTAAAATAGATTGTGCTGACCACAACAGATATTTTTAAATGGAACACCTCATTTTTTTATTATTTAATTGAATACATCGTTAAAATATGGGGATAGTTTATATCGGGTGATGGCGGTTAGGAGTGAACATAGGGATTTAATATTAAATTTTAGTTATATGCAATTTGCGGCTCTCCTATTAATTTTACAACAAAAACTGTTGTGGAAAGTGGGACAGGATTAAACGTTATACAAAACTCTTTATATTTTTAGCTCACGCTATGAGAGGTATTGGATTCATGCAAAAAATCTCATATCCGGATTTTAGTGAATAAGTACATTTTAAGGTCCCTAGAATCCGAATTTAACCTTTTACGATGATGTCCGTGCGTGTGTGTACGTGTATATGCGTGTATGTGGATGTTGGAGGTACGATTTCTCAAATTCTATTAGACTAAAAATCTGTTTAACTACGAATTCCTCTATCTGACATTAATAGGAAGAGTTGAGTAGGTTTTTGTAACAAATGGACAACCAGAAGTAGTAGTGCCTAAAAAATTCTTCTAAATATTACTTTTAGAAAATTTATGCTGTTACAAGTATTAAAGAACATAAAATTCTCTATCCCATATATTTAAAAAAAATATTAAACCTTGTATAGATTTATAGATAAAAAATCTAATATTTATGTAAATTAATCTGTTGTAATAAATCAGAACCCAAACAACTATGGTAACCAGTTAAAAATTATATTGTTTTTAAATGACATATAAATGTCTGTCAAAAATTAGAAAGATATTACTGAAGGCTTTTTCTGGAAAAGACATTTTATATTTCTCATTTTATTAATTAAATATTTAAAATCATAGGTATATTACATAAACCCTTTAGAAATACCGCTAATTTCGTCAATGAATTGGAAGAATCTCAACATTTAGAATGGTCGGAGAAAATTTACTAATACAATTAATATAAAATCATAAAAATCTGTTGTGGCCAGCACATTATCTTCCGTCAATCCTGTGTACGAGTATTATGTACAAACTCCATACAAAAATATTCTTGCGAAAGATTGAATATTTCCAGTAAAATTATCTCATATACAAACTATGCAAATAGCACTTTACACTGACATCTTCTTCTACTTTAGATTTTTCCATTCGTTAGGGGGTCCCTATTTTTTATTTTCTTCTTTCAATTTTTTCTGTTTTGCGTGTCCTCCTCAAGTCTTCCGCAATACTGTCCATCCATCTTATCTTTCGATTTCCTCTGTTTCTTCTACGTTCTATTACTAAGTTGTTCATTCTTCTTTTAATATAATCTTCATCTCTCGAGCCAATTCCCTTATCCTTTCATTCCTTACCCTATATTTCCGTGTTTTTCCCAACATATATCACAACATCCTCATCTCTGCCATATTCATTTTCTTTTCATTATTGAATTAATTGAATTATGAATCTAATTATTGTTTTACATATGGATCCAAACTCGAGGAATACGAAAAAATTATAATTTTTAGAATTGTGGTATCGAAGTTATGCGATCCGAAACGATCGTCACATACACACTTACACACGCACACACATACAAACGCACGCGCGCACACACGCACATACCATACAGACATCATCGTAAAAATAGTAAATTCGTATTCTAGGGATCCCAAAACGTGCTTAGTCATTAGAAACTCACTATCGAATTTTTGACCAAAGACAATACCTTCGTTACCTAAAGGTGACGGAAGGGGAAAAATATCTAAATATTAAGAATAGATCTAATAAGAATTTATGGTATGTGTGTGTGTATGTGTGTGTGTGGATGTATGTGTGTGTATGTGGGGATGTTAGAAGGACGATTTCTCAAAAACTATAATACATAATATCGGTTTAACTACGTATTTCTCAATCGGATATTACTGGGAAGAGCTGAAAATATTTTGGTAATAATTGAACAACCGGAAGTAGCAGATTCTTAAAAAAATCTTCTACATATTATTTTTTGAAAATTTTTGTTCTTGCTAGTATTAAATAAGAGTAAATTCTCTATCTGATACATGTAAATATTTTATTATATCTTTTATGGATATAGAGATAAAGAAATATAACTTGTATAATAATCTGTTGTAATAAATCTCACAGCCCAAATAATGTCATGGAAAACAGTTGAAAAATTTAAATGTTTGTAACTGACAGATAAATGTCAGTGTCAAAAATCTAGAGACATTACTGAAAAAAAAATCTTGAAATTTTGACATTTGACATCTATGTACAATGCCACATGACTGCTCGCGCCCTATACTTCTCTGTAACCAAAAATGGAAGTGGCGAGAGGTATTGGGAACAACAGATTTTTTTATTTTGTTTGGTTTCTTCACATTTTTAAAATGAAATTTCAAAATTTGCAATAGTTCGTAGCAATAGCCATGATATTTGTTTTCTTTTTACCTCCCGCTACCCCTGGTAAGGGAGGTATAGGGATCG
This sequence comes from Harpalus rufipes, assembly GCA_951394225.1. Classification (NCBI taxonomy): domain Eukaryota; kingdom Metazoa; phylum Arthropoda; class Insecta; order Coleoptera; family Carabidae; genus Harpalus; species Harpalus rufipes. Next base: position 57,007,960 of record OX596274.1, read on the forward strand.
TGCTAAAAATTGCATATCGAGATTTTGGTAAATGACCACGTTTTAAGGTCCCTACAATTCATTTTTAACATTTTCACGATGATGTCTGTATGTATGAATGTGTGTGTGTGTGTGAATCCTTGTATATCTAACTTACTCTTATATGGAAATATGTCATTAGATTTTTGAGTAAATCAGATAACCGAAAATGGCACTTTACTTAAATATTATTTTATCGAGATTTATGCTATATAAAAATTAAAGATCATTAAATTTTCTACAGGTTTGCATTATTACTTTTTCTATATATTTTATGGATAAATTTATAAAACTATCTATAATTTTAATCCCGGAGCCTACGTTTTAAACACAACTCATTCACATGGTTACACAATTCAGATCTCAAATGTTTGTAACCTACAGATATATGTCTCTGTCAACGAACTAATCATTTCAAATAATAATGTTAACGTTTTTAAAATATAAAAATTTATTTAGGCTTTTAGGTTCACATATTTAATTGAAAATGAAGTCAGTATAATTGGACGTTTCGGGTGTAAAACCCACCCATCATCAGAAAATACAAATTCGTAAAAAATGTACATTGTGAAATAAATATTTTGAAACATAATTACAAAAGTCGTCTTTTATGATACAACAAGGTTATAGAAAAACAGCACCATTTTGCGGCGATTAAATGGAACAATAATTATATGGAAAGGAACTTAATAGAGTTTCCAGCATAAGTAAATATGTAAAAATATAGGTAAGGTAATAAAAACATATATCATCACGTCATATTACCCATTGATGGGTGAGTCAATCTGCTTTGTACGCAGATGTCGGTAATAATGATGACATATTTGTTCCGTGCAGGCGTTTACCAGGCGTCACTTCACGCGAATCTTGGGAACGGGTTCGGTTCCGACCGACGCCAAATATTTTAGAATTTGAAATGGCACAAAATTGATCCCTGTTGTGCATTCTCTACGCCAGTAATGAATATACGTAAGTACATAAATAAATAAAATAAATTTATCATTACGACATATTACGCATTGCTGGGTCTGCCAATCTGCTTTTTACACAGATTTCTTCGGTAAAGATGATGAGTACCGTGCGGGTGTTTACAAGGTGTCACCTCACGAGCACTTATTGCTGGCGTGGAGAGTGCACCACAGGGGTCATTTTTGTGCCATTTAAAATTCGAAATATTTGGCGTCGGTCGGGATCGAGCCCGGTATTTAAATTTAATTTAATTTTAAGTATTTACGTGAATAAAAATTAAATTAAACGGGAGGTATTGTGTTGGCCACATCAGATTTGTTTTATAGTTTTCACAAATTATTTATGAACGTCAAACGTCAATCTGACTTATGGAAAATAAATCCCGAATTCTTCAATATCTATTTCTGCCATAATAATTCTTTATAATAAAGACACGTTCGTTATTCGCATAAATATTTGTTATTTAATGTACAAAAAAATGACAAAGTACGAATAAATTAATATTGTTTTCTACAATGTCGTAAGCCATGGCTTTTGCTATTAATTAGAGAAGAAACCAAACAAATAATAACCAATTTGATGTGGCCAATACAATACCACTCGCCATTTATTTTTTATTAATTTAAAAACATATATACATATTTACAAATATTTCAAACTATATTATATTTCTTTACATATACGGGGTCTGGCTATTAAATAACGAGACTGCTTGCTTATGAAAAAGAGTTTTATTTAAAAATTATTTTATAATCGAATGCTCCTCTTCAATGTACTCCCCTCCCCTCGCCAAACACAGTTCCATTCGTTTTTTCCATTGGTCAAAGCAATGTTGGAAGTCTTCTTTTGTAAGAGCGTTTAGGAGCTCCGCCGATTTTCGCTTCACCTCTTCCATCGACTCGAACCGGGTTCCTTTTAAGGCAGACTTGATCTTCGAAAACAGAAAAAAGTCACAGGGTGCTAAATCAGACAAGTACGGCGCGTGTTCGAGCACTGGAGTGCTCTAGCGGCTAAATAACGCTTCACAGACAGCGCGTTATGGGCAGGTGCGTTGTCCTGGTGGAAAATCCACGACTTGTTTTTCAACAACTCCGGCCGTTTCTTACGAACTCGTTCTCGCAGTGTTGCCAAAACTTTCAAATAGTAAGTTTGGTTTACAGTTTGACCCTCGGGAACCCATTCAGTCATCACGATGCCGTTGATGTCGAAAAAAAAACGATTAGCATGGCTTTAAATCTTAATTTCGACATCCTTGCTTTTTTCATTCTTGGCGATGCAGGAATTTTCCAGTGCATCGATTGTCGCTTAGTTTCAACATCGTATTGGAATATCCAGGTTTCATCGCAAGTGATGATGTTTTCCATCAATTCAGACTCCCATCCTCGTCGCCACAGTACATAGCGGTTAACACAGACAGAATATTGTAATGGAGATTTAAAAAAAAAAACGTGTGTCAATAAACGATATTAAAAGTGATAGTGCCTTTTATTTCAAATATCAGTTTAATCATTATAAAAATATAAATAAGAAATACTACATGGCGCAGCCGGTAATACAAATGTGTATAATTTTTTTAAAAAAATAATAATCCTGTGTGGATGATCTTTGATAAATAAAATTATAGTGATTAAAACGTGTAGAAAAAATGGATACAACATTTAAACCACCTACTGAACTTAAGTTATCTGGAAACGTAAGTGAAAATTGGCGTCGATTTAAACAAAAATTTTCAATATTTATGATAGCAACCGGATTTAATACTAAACCAGATGAAATAAAAGTCGCGATGATGCTCAATGTTATAGGTGAGGAAGCAGTTGAGGTATTTAATACATTTAATCTTAGTGATACAGATAAAAAAGACTTTGTTCTAGTTCAAAAACAATTTGAAGACTATTGTGTACCGCTTAAAAATATCGTGTATGAAAGATATCTTTTTTATAAACGTTCACAAGATGAAAGTGAAAATTTTGATCATTTTTACACTGAAATCAAAAAGTTAGTTAAATCGTGTGAATTCGGAGCACAAGAAGAGTCAATGTTACGCGATAGAATAGTTTTAGGCATTCGCGATCCAGAATTACAAGAAAAATTATTGAGAATTAAAGATTTGACGCTCATTAAATCAGTTGAACATTGCAAAGCAGCAGAAATCATGAAAACTCGAACTAAAGAACTTCAAGATAAACTTACAATTAATAAAATTAAAATAAAAAGTGAGGTGAAACCCTATAAAAAAAGTGATAGAGAGCCTAAAAAATCTAAAAAAGAGATAAAATATCGGTGTAAAAAGTGCCTGCAGAAACATGAACCAGCAAGCTGTCCAGCGTACGGGAAGGTTTGCTACAAGTGCAAGAAACCAAACCATTTTGCAGTGGCCTGCAAATTCAGGGAGGTGAGAGAAGTACAGGACCAAGGCCAACACGACAACGATGCAGATACCGATACCAGCGAAGAAGAAGAATTCGCCATTGATGTGGTAGATGTTAAAGAAGAGGAGCCTATGATAAAGGAAGTAGAAACAATAAATTACTGGACACAAAATATTTTAATTGAAAATAAAGTAGTTAAATTTAAAATTGATACTGGTGCAGAAGTAAATATAATTTCAAAAAACTTATTCGAAAGTTTAAATTGTAATAAAATTTTACAAAAAACTAAAGTCATTTTAGAAGCATATGGAGGCTTTAAATTAAAACCGTGTGGAGTTATTAAATTGAAATGTAAAGTAAGAAATTGTGAGAGTATTGAAGAATTTATTGTTGTTGACAATAATGCCAAGCCATTATTAGGATTAAATACTTCCACAAAATTAAATTTAATTAAAAGAGTAGAAACAATTGAAGTACAAAAAGAAAAAACTAAATTTCTAAATTTAAATAAAGATTTATTTGAAGGTCTAGGTAAACTGAATGACAAATGTAGCATAAAACTTGTAAATAATTATAACCCAGTTATAAGACCTCCTAGGAGAGTGCCTCTAGCCCTCAGAGAAAGACTACAATGTAAACTAAATGAATTAGAATCTAGGAAAATTATTAGTAAAGTTGATTATCCTGTTGAATGGGTTAATAACTTGGTAATTATTGAAAAAACAGATAAATCATTGAGGCTTTGTTTAGATCCACAAGACTTAAATAAATGTATCAAAAAAGAACTTGTACTAATACCTACTTTAGATGATATCAGATCACAACTACATGATAAACAATTTTATTCTGTATTAGATTTAAAAGACGGCTTTTGGCATATAGAATTAGATGAAAAATCTAGTAATTTATGTACTTTTAGTAGTCCTTTTGGTTGTTACAAATTTAACAGACTTCCTTTTGGGTTATCCATGGCTCCCGAGTATTTTCAAAAAATTAATACAAAAAACTTTGGTGATATAAAAGGTGTTTTAATATATTTCGATGATATACTTATTGCAGGAAAAGATAAAAAGGAGCATGATGAAATTCTTTCAAAAGTGGTTGAGAGAGCTAGAAAATTAAATATTAAATTTAACAAACATAAATTGCAGTATTGTGTTCAAGAAGTGAAGTATTTAGGCCACATATTCACTCCTAAAGGCATGAAACCAGATAATGAGAGAGTTAAAGCTATTTTAGACATGGAAAACCCAAATAGTAAAGTGGAATTACAGAGAATTTTGGGAATGATTAACTATTTACGCCAATATTTACCAAAACTCTCTGAAATCACTACAAGCCTAAGACTATTATTAAAAAATAATGTTAGTTTTACGTGGTTGCCTCAACACACAGAGGTTTTAAACAAAATTAAGCAAGCAATTATAAATGCTCCTGTTTTAGGTACTTTTAATCCCAGAAAGGAAATAACAATTCAAACGGATGCCTCACAACATGGACTAGGATGCTGTCTGATGCAGGAGGGGAAACCAATATATTATGCGTCTAGAAGTTTAACGGAAACTGAACAAAATTATGCTATGATAGAAAAAGAGCTGCTAGGTATTGTATTCGCAACACGTAAGTTTCATAATTTTATTTATGGTCGTAATGTAACAGTTATAACTGATCATAAACCATTGCTTGGAATTATGCGTAAAAAAGTCAATGATATTGCTTCAAGTAGATTGCAAAGAATGAAAATAAAATTATTTAAATCTCCATTACAATATTCTGTCTGTGTTAACCGCTATGTACTGTCTGTACAATTTAAATCTTGTCATCTATGTTTTATAAAAACCCAAACAATTTCAAGTATAAAACATAGATGACACTATATGTTACACTCTCAAGAAAATCTGAGCAGATCTGTTAACGGACGAGCTAAGGTCAGGGATCAAATTTTTTGGGACCAACTTCGCACAGACTTTCTTCATGTTCAATTCGTCATGTAAAATTTTTCTGACAGTTTTTTTTTATCGGCGTTTAGAGTCTCAGCAATCATCCGAATGCTCATACGACGATCTCCGCGCACAATTTCATTGATTTTGGTCACTGTTTGCGGAGTTCAAACAGAGACAGGTCGACCTGGACGTTGGTCATTTTCGGTGCTCACTCGGCCTACAGAAAACCGTTTATACCATTGGAAAACACGCGCACGAGATAGAGAATTCTCACCATAGGCATCTTTCAAAAACTTATAGCACTCAGTCGGTTTTTTTTTTTAATTTAACGAGAAATTTCACATTGATCCGTTGCTCGTGTTTTTCGTCACACATTGTTATCGGCACGAGAAAAAACCACGTTCGACTCTAACCTCTACAGAAAAAATACTATTACAGCGACAAAAACGTGTTTTCGTACCGGAATAGTAGACACTTCCAGCTATCCAACGCTGCATTCGTTTCCCCCCCCCCTAACCCTCTAGGACGCCTTCTGCGCGCGCAGTCCCGTTATTTAATAGCCAGACCGCGTAATATAACTATTGTTGTCTTTACTATTTTCTGTTTAAACATCACCATTATTAAATTGAAATGATTAGTTTTTTGAGTGACACTTGTCAGTTACATAAATATGAACTGTGTGACTTAGGAATTATGCTAATGTTTAAAACATAGGCTCCGGAATTTGTAAAATAGATTAATTTTTAAATTTATCTGAAAATATATAGAAAAATCTGTTGTGACCAGCACAATACCTCTCGCCATTTTCATTTTATGTTGCATAGGGCGCGAGCAGTTATGTGACTTTGTTGACCTTGGCAATCAGATATGGGGGCCCGTGTCAAAATGACTAATAATGTACATAGGTGTCACGTATAATAAATTTTCATTCAAAACATTATGATTTTCCAAATCCATGTGGATTATTTTCCTCGACAAGTATATTCCATACTATTGATGACATATAAAACAACATGCTAGCAGAATATTTTGAATTTTTTTATAAAAAATTATGACATTTGCTACAACTACGTAAATAACTATTAGCTGTCATTCTGACACGGAACCACAAATCTGTTTGCCAAGGCCAACAAAGTCACATATCTGCTCGTGCCCTATAAGTAACGAATTTAACATTTCTTGCACACACAAATAATTGAAATTGTATATCTTCTTTCGTTCTATGAGTAATTTTGTCCTACTCTTCTAATATGTTCAAAATTCTTCAAATTAATTGACGGTTTTAGCGGTATTTCTTAAGGATACATGTAATATTAACATACCTATAATTTAAATACATATTTAATTAATAATACAATAATATATATATTAAATGTACTCGTAATTCCCAGCAAAATCTGATTTTTGACACTGACATTTTGCATTTATCTGTCAATTACAAACATTTAAATATCTAAACTGTTTTTTAAGTAACGAGATGTATTACAGCAGATTACTCTATATTATTTATATCTCCAAACCTATACGAGAAATAATAAAAAAATTAAATGTGTCAGATATAGAATTTAATTTTCTTTAATATTACCAAGAAAAAATTTCAAAAACTAATATTACGAAGATTTTTTTTTCAACCGAAATCGAGACACAGACATTTTTATGAAAATGTTAAAATCGGATTCCAGGGACCTTCAAACGTGGTTATTTACCAAAGTCTCGATATCCGATTTTTAGCACAATCCCACACCTCCCTTACTACGGTCGCGGAATGTAAAAATGGAACTTTTAATTTTGTACAAGTTTGCACTTTGCAGTTTTTGTCGTAAAATAGATAGGAGAGCAGGATATTGCATAAAACTAAAATCTCATGTTAAATCCCTATTCCCACCCCTAACCGCTACAACCCGATAATTATGAATAACAAAGTATAATGCTGCATATTTACCTGCACAGAAAGTCTTTTCTGTAACCATATTATTGAGTACTTCATTAGATTTTTTGCACATCTCTAAATCAATTTTGTTTACTGTAATCTTCTTAGGTACTGAAGAATGTTCACCATAATTTTCCTTTCTGCCCCATCCAGTCACTACTCCTGATGTAGCGGAGTCATCATGCAAGTCCCGTAGGCAAATAGATTTGATCTGCAACGATGTACGAGAATATGATTTGGTTATCACAACAATAAAAGTTTTTTACCTTGGGTGTAAATTGAACAGGATTAATTAAAATAATTCCAATATCGTTATTTGGCCCACCTTTGTAATCTGGATGAACATTAAAATTTGTAGCATATACACCTTCAAAATCTTTTTCACTATCATCCATAATATTGTATCGTCCTATTTCCAAATAAATCATAGACTGATTATATAAACAATGAGCAGCTGTAAGAGAAATTAATTTTATAATTGTCGGTCGTACCAATATTTTAATTGAGAATTTAATAAAAATTAACACATATTTTATACGCATATTTTAATTTTCTCTGTATATTTTATTATAAGAACTTTCTTGATCTTATTAGCATGCTAGTAAGTCACTTATATGACATATAAAAATTAAAATAAACTGAGTCTGTTAATAGTATATTACGTTTCAATTTAAGAAAAGTGAAAGTTTACCAAACGAGTATGGCAAGTTTAAGTACGAGTGATAGCGAGTACTTAAATGCCATAGGAGTATCGTAAAATTACTTTTTTATTCTACCGTATTACAATATTCATATTATGATACTGTACACACACTATAGAAGATATTAATTACCTTACTAGTACAACAATGATGTTCATTATTGTACTAGTAAAAAAAATGTTAGCTTCTTAGTTCACCGCTGGCGACAGTAATCATCACAGGATCACAGACAATACTGAATATTGTTATTTGACAGTTATATCGTTTGTGTTTTGTAGTGTACACAGGCAACTTTGGCTGAAATTGCAAACTCTACAATTAAAACAATCCCAAAAAATATTTAAAAAATCCTGTTTTCTTTGAAACACTTGAAGAAAAAATAATATATGTTATTCGGAGTAGAACGCCCTTTTTGTGTTTTGCCCAGATTGCCTAGCCTCGGCTAACGCCTCGGCCGCAATAGCTGGGTTCAATACAAAAAGACAGCTTTTTACTTCTAATAACATAATATACTATTCTGAGGCGGTGCGTATAATTTTTTTTCGTATTTTATATTAGTATTAAATTAGAATTTTATTGCGTTATAATATCCTGAATTAAAAATCTAAAAAATCTGATGTGGCCAACACAATACCTCCCGTTTAATTTAATTTTTTCCATGTAAATACTTAAAATTAAATTATATTTAATACCGGCTTCGATCCTGACCGACGTCAAATATTTCGAATTTTAAATGGCAGAAAAATTACCCCTGTGGTGCACTATCCACGCCAACTATAAGTGCTCGTGGGGTGACACCTGGTAAACGCCCGCACGGTACAAATATGTCATCATTATTACCGACATCTCTGTACAAAGCATATTGGGTCACCCAGCAATGAGTAATATGCCGTGACGATATATTTATTTTATTTATTTATATACTTATATTCGTTGATGGCGTGGAGATTGCACCGCAGGGGTCAATTTTGTGCCATTTAAAACTCTAAAATATTTGGCGTCGGTCGGAATCTAACTCGGTTCCCCAGATTCGCGTGAAGTGACGCTTAAGCTGGATTCAGAGATTGCGTAGTAAACACAGCATAGAAATACACAACACAGGAAAACATAGAAACTTAAAACCAATTCAGAGATTGTACAGAAAACATGGAACTATTGTATGTAGATAACTTCATGTCAGTATTTGTTGCTGCTCTTACAAGTTTTATTTAGCTGTCACTACTTAAATAATTATAATAAACACAACTGTAATACAAAATAACTTAAAAGTTGTCTTACCCAAACTTCTAAACAAATGTCAGCTAGTTGTCAACATAAACGCGCTGCAGAAGTAGGCGTGGTTTAACTACGAATACTCACGAAACATAGCGCACATGGCCGAACATGGCAAAACATAGCTTCGAAATAAAATATGACCAATTCCCCATGTTTTGCTGTGTTGTGCTATGCTATGTCTGTAACTCTGAATCAGTACACGCTTTTCCGTATGTTCATTACCTATGTTTTTCTGTGCTATTCTATGCTATGTTTACTACGCAATCTCTGAATCCCGCTTTAGTAAACGCCCACACGGTACAAATATGTCATCATTATTACCGAGATCTATTTACAAAGCAGATTGGCTCACCCAGCAATGGGTAATATACCGTGATGATATATTATATATTTTTATTATCTTACCTATATTCGTACATATTTATTTATACTGGAAATTGTATTAAGTTCCTTTACCTATAATTATTGTTCCATTTACCATTTTCTTTTTAAACGTTACTATTATTATTTGAAATGATTAGTTTGTTGACAGTGACATATATTTGAGATCTGAACTGTGTAACCCTAGTGTTGTGTTTAAAACGTAGGCCCCGGGATTAAAATTATAGATAATTTTAGATATTTATCCATAAAATATATACAAAAAGTATTTACGCAAATCTGTAGAAAATTTCAATTCTACTTTACTCTTATATGGAAAAATGCCATTAAATTTTGGAGTAAATCAGATAACCGGAAATGGTACTTTACTGGAAGCTCAAAATAGTTTTTCTTCGAAAAGTACCTTTAAATGTTATTTTTCGAAATTTGTTATTATATTAATTAAAGTTATTTAAATTTTCTACAGGTTTGCATTAATACTTTTTGTATATATTTTATGGATAAATTTCTGAAATTATTTATAATTTGAATCCCGGAGCCTACGCTTTAAACACAACTCCATGATTACACAGTTTAGATCTCAAATGTATGTTACTGTCAGATATACAGGGTATTTGGCGTAAGTCCGGCACCACGAATATTTCGTTTATTTTGAGAGATATAAAAAATGTTAATAAGCAAAGTTAAACTAGACAATGGGGCTCATAAGATGATCATAGCAGAAATTTTGTATCACTTCCGGTTTTAGCGGAAAAGGGTACAACTTTAAAACTAGCATAGGGAATCAGTATTTTTATATATTTTTTCAGAATGTACATAAAATTTGCTTCACGATGATTAACAACTTCATTAAAATATTGTCTTCTCGGTTGTCGTCGGTGAGGATACCTCTCTCCATAAAGTTGAAGTGCTCTAACATAATTTCTTTGACATTCTCCGAATATTAAAATCATATCAACCATTTCTTCATTTGTGTAATTCACTTGAGCCATAATTATTTAATTATTACATGAAATTGTCACTATCACAAATGTAGGTAAATTATTTTCTTTTGTTATAAGATAATAAAATTGTTTTCATAACTTGCTATGTTTTATTTTGTATGGAATTTTATTAATACATATTTTAAGAATAAATGGTCGCCATTTTGAAATGGTTAAAGTAAAACTATGATAATTTGGTATCATTATGAAACTAATTTTATGTATATTCTGAAAAAATATATAAAAATACCAATTCCCTATGCTAGATTTAAAGTTATACCCATTTCCGCTAAAAACGGAAGTGATATAAAATTTCTGCTATGATCATCTTATGAGTCCCTTTGTCTAGTTTAACTTTGCTTATTAACATTTTCCTGTATCTCTCAAAATAAACGAAATATTCGTGGTGCCGGACTTACGCCAACCAGCCTGTATATCACTGTCAACAAACTAATCATTTCAAATAATAATAGTAACGTTTTAAAAAGAAAATTGTAAATGGAACAAAAATGATATGAAAAGGAAATAATACAGGTACCTGCATAAGTAAATATGTATGTAGGAATATAGATAAGGGAATAAAAATATATAATATATCATCTCGGCATATTACCCATTGCTGGGTGAGCCAATCTGCTTTGTACAGAGATGTCGGTAATAATGATGACATATTTGAACCCTGCGGGCGTTTACCAGATGTCACCTCACGAGCACTTATTGCTGGTGTGGAGACTGGACCACAGGGGTCATTTTTATGCCATTTAAAATTCAAAATATTTGGCGTCGGTCGGGATTGAATTCGGTATTTAAATTTAAATTAATTTTAAGTATTTACATGAATAAAAATTAAATTAAACGGCAGGTATTGTGTTGGCTACATCAGATTTTTTATACAAATTATTTTGTTAATTGTTTTAGGCAAAAGTTCTTAAGGCATCCAGCGTATGGTCTGCATACTCTGAAAAATACTATACACATAAATGAAAATATGGACATTTCATAATTTAAGAAGCTAATCGCTTTGAAGTTTTGATAATGGAAAATGTAACCAAATTTTTCAACGAGGCTCCAGACGACACATGTTTATTAATAAAAGTTGTACCAAATGGTGCATGTAATAATAAAAGATATAGAAGACACCGGAACAATGTTGGATATAACATTAAACGATACAAACAAGAAGAACAAGAGGACTACGACCAACTAGTCAAGCGGTTGGACATGCGATATGGCAATGCGCACCAGCCGCAACTGAGGAACCGACATCAGAGTTCAAAAGGAAGCCTTCAAGAATATGAAGCTGACGTAGCGCGTTTGGTTCGTCTCGCACATCCTATAGCTCCTGACAGCGTTTTGGGGTGCCTGGCCACTCAATCATTTATCTACGGAGTTCGAGACAGTAAACAATCGGGGTGCAAAATATCGATGCTGAAAAAAATGAAAACATTGAGGATCTAGATAAGAGGGTGCGACGAATTGCAAGTGAAGTGTTTACCGGAAGAAAGAAACTCCATTGTTGGAATTACGGTGAATTGGGCCATCCGCAGAGACTTTCAAGAAAAATTCAAAAGAAGACGGAAATGACAAAGGAAGAAAAGGAATCGGAAAACTAAGTCGGGTTGATGCGAAGGGACAATCGTCGACCCGTAGTCTAATAGCCCCATAATCCACCAGTTATGTCGCATCCCTTCATCATCAAGCCATGCTGTTGGCAAAGAACTCAAGCAAGACACACTTTCAACCAACCAAGTGACGATTACGTACAGCGACGGGAGAACAAGCTACCGCGTTAGGAGAAATATATGTCACCATCTCTATTGGAAACACCTCCTTTAAACATCGTGCGATGGTATCTGAAGTTAAAGCAGTCCATGGACTTAACCAGCGGTGTTAGTGAAGAAGAAGGGTGGCTCTACACGATTTTGCGTTGATTATCGTCAACTTAATAATGTAACGAAGAAGGATAGCTATCCGCTTCCTCGAATAGACGATACACTTTGGCTGGATCGAAGATTTTCTTCACTCTAGATCTAATGAGCGGATACTGACAAGTAGATTTGGACACAAAAGACAAGGAAAAGACAGCCATCACCATCGGTAACGGACTGTAGCAATTTACCGTAATCAAAACCAGGCAAACCAATCCACGAAACTTCTTCATATAAACCTGTATCTTTATTATCAATTCTATCTAAAATATTAGAAAAACTGATTCTTAAAAGAATGAAACCAATAATCGAAGAAAATAATCTAATCCCTCCCCACCAATTTGGGTTCAGGGAACAACACTCCACTACTGAACAAGTACACAGGCTAGTGAAAGAGATTGAAGAAGACCTTGAAGAAGCAAAAGTATGTTCTGCGGCATTTCTCGACATCAGTGAATCTTTCGACCGAGTATGGAATAGTGGTCGTCTGCACAAAACAAAAGAGCGCCTACCACATAATTATTACCTACTAATTAAGTCTTACCTCACCGACCGACAATTTCGAGTAATATATGAAAACGCTTTGTTTGAAAAATACTCAATTTTAGCAGGAGTGCCTCGAGGTAGTGTCTTGGGACCAAAGCTATACCTTGTTCAAATAACGTAACAGTCGCAAGTTATGCAGATGATAGGCCGTGCTTTCCTCTAACGCCAATCCTATAATAGCTTTTGAATTCCTTCAAGCTTCACTAAACGCCATACAAAATTGGGCTAACAAATGAAAAATCAAAATAAATGATAATAAATCCACCCACATAACATTCACCATAAAACATGTTCAGTATCCTCAGGATCATATCAACAATAAAAACTTACCAAGAAAAGACCATATTACATATTTAGGAATACAAACCAAAACTTTCTTGGAAAAGACACATCATTGCTAAAAGACACCAAATAAATTTAAAAATGAGAAAACTCTATTGGTTAATAGTTCTAAAATCCAAACTTAGCTTGGGCAACAAAATATTAATCTACAAAACCGTCATAATACCAGTCTGGACCTATGGGATTCAGTTATGGGGATGTGCCTACAAATATAAACATTATTCAACGAGCACAAAATAAGTGTTTACGTATTATAGCTAATGCTCCCTGGTATGTTTCCAATGAATGTTTACACAAGGATTTGAATATTAAAAAAGTAAAAGAACAAATTAATTTATTTGCGAAAAAACATGAAAAGCGAATAAATAACCACCCAATGGCTAATTGTAAATTAAATGATTGAAATTTGAAAAAAAAAATCACTAAAATGACAGATGTTGATAGCTTTAAAATTTTTGTCTCACCTGTTACTACATGTCGATCAGATATTAAACTACCAGCACATTTATATTTATATTCCCTTTTCTCTAAATAAAATAATGCCACCATCCAAGGAAATTCTCCGCGAATTACTTCTTCGCCTCCTATGATTAATTGGGTAGCTTGTAATAAATTGGTTCTTTTTCCACATGTTTCAGAATAGGGTAAAGATTTTAACCAAGTCGCAGAGCTAGGATTTTTTGGTGGATCGTTAGATTCATATTCATGCGGTGTTTTAGGTAGTAATTTCGTTGTTCTCCAAGAAGTTGTCACTGAAGTCTGAGTTGTAGAAGTTGATTGAAAAGTTGTTGAACGAGCTATTCTAGGCAATTTTGTCCGGGACCAAGGAAATGTAGGTTCAGGCGTTGTAGTAAACCAAGACGTGGACATTTTTGGTAATTTGAAGCCTTGGTATTCGTTCTCGAAGTCAGTATGTGGATATGATTCTTCTTCCAAATCAATTAGAGAATTAGAAGAATGCTGAATTTTTCGCTGGGGTTTCCTCTGGGGGATATATGCTAATTCCGTTGCACCCACCGGGTTGATTATAACATGGCTATAGTCCAGTATAAAATCATATGTGTTTCGATCTGAAAATAATTGTATTTTCAATGAAAATGTGCTTTTCCTTAAAAATATATCTTCATAAGTACGAGTTCTTTTTAACCAAGAGAACAAAGACGAGTAAAGTTATTGGGTGCCTACTGACATATCGTATACATATAGGGAATACAATGTTAATATCTTCATTTTATTGTAGATCGTTTTCGTTACCTATTAATTTTAGACAAACTTCTTTCAAATAAAGGTTGTAGATAAAATTCTACTCTAAAGTCACTAATCAGATTTTATTTTCCACGTTTTGTAACCGGTAAAACCGAATTATTTTTTTTTATAAATATTGCTCATTTGTAGTGATAGTCATGTAATTGACAAAAAATTACAAATACATGTATAATGATTGCACTGTCAGAAATGAGTATTTTACATTCCAAGCAAAGTAAACCGCTTTTTACTGCTGAAAGGAGGAAATGACTGGCGAGACGAGCAGGCGAGCCTGTTATCTCCTTGAGGCAGTGAAATCAGTTACGTGGCGTGTATTGTACAATATTTTATTTGTAACTCACTTGTGAATCAAAATTTATTACCAAAAACTGTCTGTTGCAATTGATACTTATTTTCAATATATATATACAGGCTGTATCAGGACTAGTGTAAAAAAAATTAATAGCATATTCCTGACATCATTTTGAGTAAAAAATGTTATATGAACATAGGTCTTATTCCTTTTGGTTACCAAAATACAAGAGTTCAAAATTTTATAAATAGCAGCAATTTTTAAATTTTTCTAATCAATCCAGAGTAATAAACAATGGAAAACAATGTAAAATTAATCTAAAATTGATTTTTTTACCTGAGTTATTGTTATTGAGCAATGGATGGGTTTAGTGTTGCAGAATACGCAGATATAATATTTGTGTATGGATTCTGTGATGGTAGTGCCCTCCGTGCGTCCAAAGAATATCAAAATAGGTATCCCAACAGACGTCAACCTTCCCATCGCGTATTTGCACGCACTTTTCAAAGGTTGAGAGAAACTGGGACAACAGCTGTACGGGGTGGAATTCAAAATGATGGTATTGGACCGCGCAATATTTACGAAGAAAATGTTATTAATGCAGTTATTGATGATCCGAGAACGAGTACTCGACGAATCGGAAGACACATGTCACACATGTCTGTTTGGTGGATATTAAACCGCGAAGAACTACATCCATATCATTTTCAACGCGTGCAAGTACTCGAACCTGCAGATTATGGTCCACGTTTAGAGTTTTGTCGCTGGTTATTAAACCAAAATGCCAATGACCCACATTTTATTTCAAAGGTATTGTGGTCCGATGAGGCACAGTTTACAAGAGATGGAATAAATAATTTTCATAACAGCCACATATGGTCTCTTGATAATCCACATGCCATCTTGATTAAAAAAATTATTAAAACTGCTGCTACTTGTAAAACATTGATCTCTTATATTTTGGTAACCAAAGGGAATAGGACCTATCATCATATAACATTTTTTACTCAAAATGATGTCAGGAATATGCTATTAATTTTTTTACACTAGTCTTGTTACACCCTGTATATATATATATATATATATATATATATATATATATATATATATATATATATATATATATATGTTACTGTAAATGCCCGAAAATCGGTAAATCCTAGGATTAATGAGCAAAACCTAAGATTAACCAATTTTATGTGGTAAATTAAGTGGCATGGCATATTTCTCTACATATAACAATAACCTAACGAACAAAACTGTGCTCCAGTTTTCAAGGGTTACTTTCGTGCGTTAGGTTAGGTTATTGCTGTAGTGTTTAGAGAAATATACTAGCCAGATTCTAAAACATTGCTGTCTTTGAAGGTTTGACAATCTGGCCGCGTTTCACCAACCTTTTATGAAAAGTCGGGTTTTACAACATGGCTACGACAATTAAAAATGCAATACCAATTTGCAATTGCACTACTACGTTTTAACACCCGAAATTATATAAATTATGTAATTGTTTGTAGATTTACCACATAAAATTGGTAAATCCTGGGTTTTGTACATCAATCTTAGGATTTACCGATTTTCGGGCATTTACTCGGGCATATATATATATATATATATATATATATATATATATATATATATATATATATATATATATATATATATATATGTATTATACAAAGTGATTTCATAATTATTATAATACGATTTATTGTGTTTGGGTGTACGAATAAACGTTATTATCAAGAAGAAAAGCTGAAAATAATCAATGATATTACTCTGACAGTTCAAATTGTGCATTTATTTGTAATTTTGTGCCAATCCATGGCTATAACTACAAGTAAACGTATTTATAAAATTTCAAAGTAGGTTTTGTAGGTAACAAAACCCGCAAAATAAAATGATTTAGGTGCAAAAATTTAATTATCTGCGACTTGTATTTGAAACATTTTTATCTGAAATAATAGGTAATTAACTACAGCAAAAAAAAAAAAACATTAGCTTTGTTCCAGCTTATCATTACTGATTGGTTGTGACTGTAAGACGTATGCGCAGTAACAAAATACCGTTAAAGTGAATTTTGTACAAGTGATTTATCAAAAACAGTGTTATAATGAACAATTTTCAAATGTTTTTGGGAATTTTTACCTTCCGTCACCTCTAGGTAAGGAAGGTATTGTCTTTGGTCAAAAAATTCGGTGGTGAGTTTTCAATGAATAAGCACTTTTTAGGGTCTTTACAATACGATTTTACTATTTTTACGATGATGTCTGTATGTATGTATGTGTGTGTGTGTGTGTATGTGTGTATGTGTGGGTGTATGTGACCGCCTTTCATGCACGATATCTCCAATACTAGAATTCCAAAAATTACAATTCTTGAATATTCCTCTTCCTTACAACCATATGCAGACTTGATTAGATTTTGGTTAAAATTGGTCAACCGGAAGTACCCTCATTTGAAGATTTTAACAGTTTTTCTTGAAAAACTCAGTTAAATGTTATTATAACTTAAAGAATATATTATTCTCTATACGATTTGATTGCATTTTATATTTCATATTCAACAGATATAGAGTTAAAGAATTATAAAGATAATAAATTTTATAATTCAGCCAGCTATGCTAACTTAACCATGGAAACTGCTAATATATTCAGGTAATTCAAATTGACAGATGTCAGTATCAATAAAAAGCAAGTAATTGAATGAAAGAAAAAGGGAAGTAACTCTAGTATTAGAAGTTTCTAGATATAAGAGAGACGATTACATTGGTTTGAACATGTCATGAGGAGAGATGAATATATTAATAGAAGGTGGAAGAAACATAGGAAGACCAAATATAAGATGAAAAGACTGTATTGCAGAAGACTTGAGAGAAAAGGAACTGAATGAGGACGACACGCAAAACAAAAGAAGAAAATAAAAAATAGCGACCCCTAACGAATGGGAAAAACTAAAGAAGAAGAAGATGCCAGTGTCAAATGCAATTTGTATAGTTTGTTTATGAAATAACTTTACTGGAAATATAGGATCTTTTGCAAGAAAATTTATGTGTAGGGCGCGTGCAGTGACATGACTTTGCTGACTTTGGCAAGCAGATATGGGAACCCGTGTCAAAATGACAGCAATTAATTTCTCCATAACTCACAAGTATTATAATCTTTCATTCAAAATTTCATAATTTTCTTATTTCATGTGGTTTGTTTGTTATCAGGAGTATGGAATTCAGTTGCCGAAAAAGGGAATCATAAAATACCAAAAATTTAGAATCTTTTGCAAGAAAATTTATGTATGGAATTTGTACATTATACACAGGATTGACGGAAGGTATTGTGCTGGCCACAAAAGATTTTTTATATAATGAATTTGGTAACTTAGGCTAAGCGTTAAATAAATATGTTTCATTTTAGTTGTCATTACCTGTCATTACTCATGAAAAATTACTGAATTTTTGTTTATAGCAAAATATTTACCTACATCAAACAATAAAGTACTCTTTTAAATTAAAATTTAAGGTATTTATTTGTAGGTTCAAAACATATTAAATATAAATTTTAACTCTAAAATAACTTGTAAGCCTTGTTGGCAAAATGTCAAAATAAATTTAGATTTCAAAAGCTTATTGAAACCTATACGACTCGTATTACAATAAGGATCATTGTAGTACTTGTCTTTCAATATGCTATTTCCTATTATTTACATTTGACAAAGTAAATTTCGTACAACTGTTTTTATCAAAAACAGTTTTACAATGTAAAATTTTGTAGTTTACAGAAACGAACATTTCAAGATACGAACCGCGAACAAGAACGAATTAAGTTTGTGTTTGTTGCAGAAATACCACTGTAATTTATTTACTTTCGGATTAGCTGCCTTGTATGTAACAAATACTCACTTTAGTACCGTCACTTAGGTCACCTGTCAATAACTAGTTTATGTAAATGCACGCGCTTTAAAAAATCAGTACTTGTTGCATACCTGTCCAAAATTACCGATTGGAACAAAGCTAATTTATACAGATTTCAAGTAGACACCCGGTATAAATAGTGAAACACAGCTAAGTATATTTTTCAGAGATATCGACAATTAATACATTTGTATGAACGAACATTTACCAAATGTTATTTTGCATGGAACTAATTATTTTAATTAGTATTATTTATATTACTGTTAACTTTAAACCTAGTAATAAATAGATGTTATGATATGATGAGAGCTAAGTGAGTGCAATATTTTAACCTACTTCAATACTTTCGAGTATCAAATTTGTCTTCATATTACTTTCTCATTTGGTAAAATGATGATTTATTTATACATTTATGAGAATATTTCAAACACATACCTTGGGGACTCTCACAAATGTCTTTAAAATTTATATTAATTCTAGTAATAATAGGCCATTTCACTGTTATAGGGAAAGTGAATTTATATTGTATATCTTTTCCTTCTACACCTTCTTTAACAGCTTCTTCAAAATTTTTCAGTGTTTCCAATTTTCCAGTTTCAAACTAAAATCAATTATGTGTATAACATTTTATTTTTCACACGGTATATATAGTGTGTCCACTGTAAGCGGGCCACCATTGCTAACTTTCTTATTTGAAGAGATAGAGAGACGATTAAATGGACAAAGTTGGGCGATATTATACGACAAATTTAACGGTGAAAAATACAAAACAATTGAACATCAAATTCACGACCTATTTAACAATTTAACATTTTTTTAAATGGAATGTGTAACGTGCTTCGCGCAATGCGATTTATTACATAACGCACCCTAGTTGTTTCGGTGTGCGGCCGCTAGCCTTTACACAGTGGAGGTGGGAGCGGGTTAAGTTCGGTGATCAACCCCCAAAAGGGGTTGAATGGGCGCCACGTAATTTTTGTCCGGAAAGTTACGAAAAGGTGTTAAATAAAGTTTACCTACCGTGAATATAAAAACATTGCCTGAAAACGAGAGAAAAGGCTTGTACAAATAAAAGAATACTCCCAAAGCTAAGATTAATAATACTTTAATGAATGTAAATTTTAAAGTAAAGAAGAATGTATAAATATGAATATAAATAAATGTGACGACGCGGATATATCCGACCCGACAGTACAATTATACGAAGGAAGTTGGCCAACCGACAACGCAGGGCAAGTACAGCCAGTTGAATATGCGAGGACGAATAGTCCGCGACGTATCGTAGAACAAAGTACTTACAACAGTGCCGAATCTGTGCCAGGCACAATATAAATAAAACCAAAAACAACACAAAGTTGCACACTGGATCAAATCAATCCAATAATAAGTATAACAGTAATAATAATATAAATGAAAAATCCAAAAATAATATTGCACTCCAAAAGTGAGTGCAAAATAAAAGTGAACGAAGCTAAGGTTAAACCAATTTTCAGGCACTCCAAAAGTTAAATGCACAATAAAAATGAACAAAAATTAAAGTTAACAAGTTTTCCAACGTCTTCAGTGCCTCAAATAAAAGTTGTTAAAAAAATATAAAAGATGTCTGTACGACTTATCTCTAGTGGCGGTAGGTAGCCAGGAATGGTGGTGGGGATGACTGCAGTCAGTCAGCGGAATGCGGACGATGCCAGGCAACGTCACACCAGCTGGAGATGTCCACCCCGTAATCTAACTGTCCCCCGACGATGCCTTCAGCCCGTGGCAAGATGTTGGAAGATGTTACGAACAAAAGAAAAAAAAGGTCGCGAACCACTAACACTTAAATTGATCCCCACGTGGGAACTCCGCGGGAGGTTGATTCACAAATCACCAAAAACCTCCTAACGAAATACGTAATCCGGCGATTGATCCCCAAATAAGGGTAATATTCCCTACGAATATTTTACACTCGACCGGAATTACTTTAAGTCATTCTGACCCGCAACTCAAATTTTCTTCCACACGTTCGCCCGCTTGAAGTTACTTACGATAAGTCCCCGGATCTTACTTAAGGCAGGGAAAAATAATTTAAATTCCGGAAAGAGAGAAAGAGGGTAACCATAGCCTTGCGCACAACAAATCTACTTAAATAAAACGTGTTACGCTCATAATTTTTAGTATAGGATAGGGGTAATTTAAGGATAGTAGGATGGGATAATAGTTGTATGTTAATGTTTTAAATAAATAAACTAAATTAATACAAAAATAAATCCAACCAATTTAAGTCTATTTATTTACCAGTCAAATTCAAAATTTACCGCCGCTACACTACGTTGTGAACGTAGCGCTCAGCTTATACGATCACCGCAAAGATAAATCTAATTAAGAAATGTCACCAAAAATTAACCTAAAACTGAAACTAGAATAATAAACTGCGAAATAGACTATTTAATTTTGACAAATGAAGCTACCAAATTTAAAGAAACATTAAGTAAGTGAATTTAATAGAACTATGAAGTATAAATAATATCATTACGGCATAAAATATTGTTTTTCAGGTCATGAATGGAAACGAAGGAACGGCAGGTATAAAATTAAGGAAATTGGAACAAAGGACCAAATTAGAACGTAACAAATGCCATATTGAAAATGGTACCATTTACAATATTTTTATTATCTGAATATAAAAGTTCATTATCACTATGCCTCTAAAATTAAAAACAAAAGAGCTATTTCAAGTTGAAATTTAAATATTTTATTTCATATTTTGATACAAATACAATATTGTTGCTATGGAAAAAACAAAAACAAATAACGAAATTAATTATTGCACTTTGCATAAAAAAAAACATATCAACTAATTCATCATTAGTATATTTTTCCATTTTGTTGACAGCATCTATCAATAAAATGTCAATTGTTTTTTGTTTAATGTTAGTTTCTGTTGTTTCCATAGCAACAATGATATATGTGTATTAAAATATGAAATAAAATATTTAAATTTCAACTTGAAATAACTCTTTTGTTTTTAATTTTAGAGGCATAATGATAATTAACTTTTATATTCATATAATAAAAATCTTTTAAATGGTACCATTTTCAATATGGCATTCCATTTAAAAAAGGTATTTTGTTGAATAAGTCGCGTATTTGATGTTCAATTGTTTTGTATTTTCCACCGTTAAATTTGTCGTATAATATCGCCCAACTTTGTCTATTTAATCGTCTTTCTATCTCTTCAAATAAGAAAGTTAGCAATGGTGGCCCGCTTACAGTGGACACACTGTACATATACTCACATCACATGTACCAGATATGGTTATATATGCTGTTAAGTTTGTTATACCTAAACCTGGTCCTGGAATTGTAATTATTGCAGTTTTCATGTCTCCATCGAATTGGTATTCACAAAAATCTTCACACAAATATATGGAATTGCAACAAACTTCTTGTATTATTATTAAAGATAAAATCAAAACTTCTTTTGT
Organism: Harpalus rufipes; assembly: GCA_951394225.1. Taxonomy (NCBI): domain Eukaryota; kingdom Metazoa; phylum Arthropoda; class Insecta; order Coleoptera; family Carabidae; genus Harpalus; species Harpalus rufipes. Next base: position 57,030,277 of record OX596274.1, read on the forward strand.
GTATGTCATAGTTCTTAATTTTCTATGAAGTACCAAATAGATAGTAATATTGTATAACCGAAATAATCTTGTAAATAAAAAATAATAATAAATGTTATAAGAACTTTTTAAATGTGAAGAAGGTTACTACATTTTCTTACCTTATACACAAGAATACAAACAAAATCACCTTCGTTTTGATATTAGCTAAACTATCTAATGGCAATATAACTGGTTACCACGTCACTTTATTCTTCATAGTAATCTTGCAAGTATTTAATTTATTTTGTGAATACCAAATTAAAAAAAACTTTGCCAAGCATTAATAATAGTACCACAATGAGTTAAGTATCTGTATATAATATACAAATTGCTAATATGTTGACGTCACGTCACGACTGGTTTTTTTCTTTTAATGGACAACAAATTCTGCAATATTTCCTGTAAAATATAATTTATAATAATAAATTATAGAAATTTCTGGTTTATCTTACCTCCTGTTATGTAAGATAAGAAAGATATAAAGATTGTATTAAAAAATCGCAATGAGTGCCCGTGAGGTGACGCCTTTCAACGATCATTTTATATATGTAAGTACATTCGTAATATTTAAATATATTCATATTCAAGGATTTCTACAAATAAAAAAGTTAATTTGACTTTAATTTATTCTTTATATGTACATTCAAGTACTTATTGCTTAAGGCTAGCGAATAGAAACTAAACTCTACATTTACATGAGTTTTTATAATATAGAAAACTTAAACTCATTAAAGGCATGCTCTTTCACTTCACTCAACGGAGTAATCACATAGCAGCATTACATCATACAGTGTCTCCCATTTAGAGCTGCTATCATTGGAATCTCGAAAACTGTAAAAGATACAATGTCGGATAAAGAGAACTTTCTGTGCACCTATAGGCTGCCATCTCAGATATGCTTTTGCTTTTCTAAAAATTGTCATAGGGCACTAGAAAATGATGAAAAACTGAATTTTCTTGATTTTTTTTCTTTTTCAAATAACTTCTAACTATTAGTAATCGAGAAAAATGTATCAAAAAGTAATTAGATATTTATTGCCTAACCAGTGATATACGGAATATTTTTTTTATATCCGTAAATTTACGAGCCATTAGACAGTTTTATTTTACCTTTAGATAAGGAAGGTATTGTCTTTGGTTAAAAATTTCGATGGAGAGTTTCTAATGAATAAGCACGTTTTGGGGTCCCTAGAATACGAATTTATTATTTTTACGATGATGTGTGTATGTGTGTGTGTGTGTGTGTGTGTGTGTGTGTGTGTGTGTGTGTGTGTGTGCGTCTATGTGTGTGAATGTATGTGACGATCGTTTCGGATCGCATAATTCGAATATCACGAATTCAAAAATTATAATTTTTTTGGTATTCCTCGAGTTTAGATCCATGTGCAGACATGATTAAATTTTAGTTATAATTAGTCCACCGGAAGAACCCTACTTTGCTACTTTTAACAGTTTTTCGTGAAAAAAAAGCGGTTATCATTTATTGACATTTAATCTTATTTTAAACTTTAAATAATATGTTATTCTCTATACGATGTGATTGAATTTTATACTTCATATTCAATAGATATAGAGTTACGAATTATAAAGACATTAACTTTCATAAATCAGCCAGCTATGCTGACCATGGAAACTGCTAATTTATTCAGATAATTTAAATTGACAGTATCCATGAAAAGAAAATGAATGCGGCAGAGATGAGGATGTTGAGATAGCTGTTGGAAAAGACACGCAAAGATAGGGTAAGGAATTAAAGGATAAGGAAAATGGCTCGAGTGATAGAAGTGTCTAGATAGATACAAAAGAGACGATTACATTGGTTTGAACATGTTATGAGAAGAGATGAAAAATATATTGAAAGAAGAATCATTGAGTGGAAGAAGAAAAAAATAGCGACCATTAACGTAAGTAAAAAGTTAAAGAAGAAGAAGATGCAGTGTCAAGTGCAATTTGCATAGTTTATGAAATAATTTCACTGAAAAATGAATATTAAATATCAGTAAGCATGGATACATTTTCCATCGCAGTAACATATCAATGGAATAATCTCAACAATTAAATATCAATTAACAAACTTTTATCTGTCAAATTATATATTCAGTCTTGCACGGCACCCTATATAAAATATAGACTCATTTGATGCAGTATTCCGATCATTTTTATATTTACACTTTAGTTCTAAAATTAATAGGACATAATTTACAGCCATATAAATTTTTTACCATTGTATATCCTATGACCCATAAAAAGTAGACACTAGATATATATCTATATATATATATATATATATATATATATATATATATATATATATATATATATATATATATATATATATATATATATATATATATATACAGTGTGTTTGAAAACGTGGTTACACCCTTTTCTCGCTTATTATTACAGATACATATATTGCTTATAGGACATGATTTAATCAGTGCAATATTTGTGATTGATATGTGTATAAACTGTAATTGTAGAGCTTCCGGTATAATCGGAAGTGACATCAACTTTGTGAATTTAAATACAACCTATACTATTTTTTTATAAATTTGGATTGCATTTTTTGTCCTCTTTCCGACAATACTAAATTTATTAGTGTTAATGTTATTCATTTGTTAAAAATAATTATTTTCTTTTGCACGATTTTTATCGTTGAGATGTAATTTAATACTTATGTTACAATACGTAGAAGAAGAAAATACGTATTGTAACTTATTAAAATAAAATGTAACCTGTTATACACTTACCTTTCACATCTAAAGTATTGTATATACTTACCTGCAAAGGTCGTTGTACAAACTATGTATCCTGAAAAAGAGAAATAAAAATAATAATAATAATAGTATTAATAATAATAATAGTAAACTGATATCGATACAGCATATAATATTAAATGAAATGAGCGTCGAACAAAAACAATACAAAAATACATTTAAGGAATATAAACAATATACAATGTACATAAATGTTTCAAATAATAATATCACGAAAAGTAACAGAATGTTTAATGTGATACATAAATGAAGTAAGCGAGAGAGATTTCAAATCATGTGGCAGAATTATAAGGCTTTCTATTTCTCCTTTAATTTTGCCTTGTGTTACCCATTTGAACGAATCCTTGTTGTCATACGCAAACTTTTCCATGTTTCTAACTTTTTGCCCATGTAATGGTTTATTTCTCCATTTTTGATAAAAACGATAATAACATTTCTCCTTAAATTGTTTTGGTGTGTACTGAGAATGAGCAAGCCTTTCTTCCTCAGGTGTTTCATTAACTTCAATATCACGTTCTATGTCCGTAGTCTCAGTATCATCTCCATATCTTTCCTGTACATAAACCTCATCAATTACTTCAGTATCGTTGTCAATTTCTAGAAGTCTTATTAGGATTGTGTCTTCGTACAGTTGTATGGGTTTGTTAATTTTGGTTTTTATTTTTGATGCCTTCTTAAGGATGGAGAAATTCTGTGGCAGGCTCATGTCATATAAAACAATGTTGGATATAATGGGGTCTGTATGGTTGTTTTGTTTTAAGTAATAACTAAGGCTGTAAATTGATTGATTGTAAGCTGCCTCTAGTTGTTGAAGTCCTCTACCACCTACGTCTCTTCGTACATAAAGTCTTTCTACATCCTCTTTGGGTGTAGTTGTCCGTGAATAGTTAGGAGCTTTCTAGTTTTACGATCTAATTTTTGTATATCATGCAGGTTCCAATTTATGATTCCAAAGCTGTATTTTAGGACAGGAATGGCTAAAACTCCAATCGCTTGAAACTTGTTTTTGCAGGTAAGATGTAAATTTAATATTTTTCTCACTCTTGTAAAATACTCTTTACTTAATTTAATTTTCATGCTTTCATTATCAATTCCAACTTCTTCCTCTACCCCAAGGTATCTATATGTGTTACCAGGCTGTAATGCTTCTATAGTGTCACCACTATTTAGCTGTATATTTTGTTTCCTTTTTAACTTGCCTTTTATGAAAGTAGCCGTTGCACACTTTTGTTATGCAAATTTCATGTTTATATCATCAGAAAATATTTTTGTTATATCAAGAGCTTTCTTTAATTCTGTTTCGCTCTTGCATGTTAACTTTAGGCCATCCATGTATAGCTGATGTGATATCGGCGTTGTTGATTTAGAAAGTTTGTATCCCGCAACTGCTTCATTTATTAAGGTTGATAAAGGAGCTAATGCTATACAAAATAAAATAGGAGACAAGGAGTCTCCTTGGTATATACCTCTTTTTACATTTATCTCTCTTGTAACTATCGTATTGTCCTGTGATCTTAGATATAGTGTTGTTCTCCATGTTGTCATCAGTTGTGTTATGAATTGTATTATTTTTTTAGATATGCCATATATCTCTAAGGACTCAATTAGCCACGTGTGAGGTACACTATCGCATGCCTTCTGATTGACTATCCAGGCTATATTCAGGTTCTTTTTGTATTTCTCACAATCATTTAAGATATATTTAGCGTATAACAAATGATATTTACATCCTTGAAAGCCTTTAGTACATCCACGTTGTTCAAGAGGCATAATCTGTTCTTGTCGAAAATATTGTGTTATTTTATTTGATAGTATACTTGTAAGCAACTTATAAGATGTATTTAAACAAGTTATTGGGCGATAGTTTTTGGGTGTTTGCTGTCGCCATCTTTAGGTATTAAGTATGTTCTTCCTGAGGCCAACCATTCTGGAATATTTTCTGGATTATTTAATATATCATTAAATTGATTTGCCAATATTCTATGGGACGCTGTTAAAGTTTTTAACCAATAGTTAGGAATCATGTCAATTCCGGTAGCTTTCCAGTTTAAGAATTTTTTAATTGAGGCATTGATATCTTCTTCTGTGATGTTATTAAAGTTCATAGGTATATTATTGATGTTTTGTTTTAATTTTATTATCCATTCTGCCGATCCATTACGGTTTGTTTTATTCTGATATATACTTTGCCAGTATTCCTCGATTTCTTCTTTTGATGGGGTATGATTTATGTTATTAGCAATATCAACCTTCCGCATATTTCTATAGAATATGGCTGCGTTTTGACGAAAATTTTTGTTATCGATAAACTGTTTGCTCCTAGATTTGTATCTTCGGAGTCTTTGCGCTATGTCAGCAATCTTTTGTTTAATTTCCTCAATGATCTCCTGTGCAGACTTATTAGGATTTTTAAAATAAGTTTCTTTGAGGTAATTTAATTTCTGTATAGATCTAGGTTTTTTGTTCTCACTAATAAGAATGACTTGCGATAAGTCAGCTCGTAATTTACTTATTTTATTTTCTAGTCGCCATTTTGGTATTTTTGATGGTTTCGTCTTTTTGTTATTGTTAAGTAGTATAAGTTTTTCATTATTGATCTCTTCCGTTAATACATATGCTGTGGTGTATATTAATGCATTTACAAATATGAAACTAGGATTAGGTGTAGCTTTAAGAACGTTGTGTATATGCTTATTCCCTGTTTTTATTAGATCTTCATTTTTTGGATTAAACTTTAATTTTGTTAGCTTTGGTCTATTATTAAAGTCAGAGCAATTGAATTTCTGTAGAAGGTTATTAATCCTGTCTGTAATGTTAGGTATTGTTATTGTTTCTTCAATTTCATTTAAACATTCAATGGTATTTTCATCTTTATCATCTGTGGTCGTTTGAACATTATTTGCTGTTTGCAGTTCTTCTTTGACACTTTCTAAAATGATTTGTAACTCCCAATCTTTTAATTTGTTATTTTGTTCGATATATCTTCTTTGATTCTGTAATTTATTGACATCAAGATTTAATCTCACATTTGGATTCCTTTCACGCCAAATACTGTACGCTTCCCTGTACGTCCCATCAGACAGCTTACTATAGTAGTAACATCTCATTACTTCTTTATACTCGTCATTTGACCATGGTACTCTATTAATTTTACTTGTCTTTTGTGTCAGTTGATTTTGACTACCAGAGGGGCCGCTTTGACTTGTATCGTTACGGTAACCTTCTGATTGTTGTGATTGTGTTACTACAGTGTTTTGTGCTCTTGATCCGTTTGAATTGCATGGTTCATTATCCATATTATCCAGTCGTGGTTGTGGCGAGATCCGACCCGGTGAACCCTGCACGCCACGGTTTTTTTGGCTTCTTGTAATAACCATTATATTAACACCCTAAGGGTTATGCATTTTATAGCTACCTGCCAGCTTTATATTCAGCCGGCTCCACTGGAGAAACAGACGCTGTTGGGGACCGCGCACTCTGCGACAGACGCCCCCGGTTGGTACTTTTTAACTTCCCTTCCAGCTGGCTTGTAGGTACTAAGCCACTAAGCTCCCCACAACGCCAGATAAGTACCATGGGGGTACAGAAATTATCGTCCTGCCGCTCCTCTGGAGACAGACGCAGGACTATGTTGACTCAGGAACGTGGTGTCGTCACTCACCAGGATGCAAAGGTAATTCTGCATCATCCTTGCTAGTTTTAATAACAGCCGCCCTTTTGGGAAACAGACGCTGTTGAGGTGCCGCGCCTCTGGCGTACAGACGCACCCCTTGAAGGCACGAGGAGCCAGGGACGCCACTCCCCGTACTGGTTCAAAATTTTCGAACCCATCCTCTGCATTTTAATCATTTTTGGCTTATAATATTCCTGCTCTCACATATCAATCAAATATCTGACACCTGCCAATATATATTTTTAATTTATAATTTAAGTTTTTATGAATTATAATTTTATTATATATATATATATATATATATATATATATATATATATATATATATATAAATAGAATATTAAATTACATCTTCATTATTTCTAGGATTAAAGATTTTTTAAAATTATTGTATTAGAATACTAAATTTGATACTAGATTGACAGGTGTCAAATTTATACATTAAAATTATCGTTTATTTTTAAATTTTAATCAAAATTATTATTATTATTATTATTTACTTTATTTACTTAAGTCTAGTACATCTAAGAGCTACAAGGTAAATAATTATATACAATACATTAGCAAAATTGTACATTTCATTTTTAGGGCTCTAGGTTATTATTATTATTATTATTATTATTATTATTATTATTATTATTATTATTATTATTATTATTATTATTATTATTATTATTATTATTATTATTATTATTATTATTATTATTATTATTATTATTATTATTATTATTATTATTATTATTAATAATAATAATATTATTATTATTATTATTATTTCTCTTTTTCAGGATACATAGTTTGTACAACGACCTTTGCAGGTAAGTATATACAATACTTTAGATGTGACAGGTAAGTGTATAACAGATTACATTTCATTTCAATAAGTTACAATACGTATTTTCTTCTTCTTAGATGTAGTTGGGTATATCTCCTTCTGTTTCGGGTCCACGTTTGGTGTTTTGGATTGATGTAGTTGGTTCCACCTCATTCTTTTCGGGTCCTCTTTTGGCCTGCTGGTTTGGCGTGGGTAAGTGGTTAAATTACGTATTATCCGGACTGAATTCCGACGTGTTTAGTACTCCTCTCATTATGCTGCAAGTGTCTAGAATTACTGCTTTTTGCATTGTTATGTATGATCTGGGTGGCATGTGAAGTACTTTCAAGGCATTATGTAATTTATAAGGGATTTCTCCTAATGCTTCAATGATGACAGGTACAATTTCGATGCTATCAATATCCCATAACTCCTTAATTTCTCTAGCAAGCGGTGTATAGTTCTTGATCTTCGTGCTTCTGGTGGTCTCGATGTTTGTGACGTATGGAATAGCTATGTCTATTATGTACCCTTTTTTCTCTTGTATGTCCTCAAATAGAATATCAGGCTTGATGTGTTTAACGTAGTGATCTGTCTGTATGGTTCTATTCCAATAAAGTTTCCCTTTTTCATTAGCGATAACGTTGGCTGGTTGGTATTTGTAGTATGCTGTTTGGTTTGTGGATGGCTGTATTCTCGATGCCAGATGTTGATGGACAATTCTTGCCACTTTATTGTGTCTCTCCGTGTATTCTTCTGATGTTAGTGACTGACAGCCACTTATTAGGTGTTCTGTAGTTTCTGGGGTTTTGTGGCACATCCTGCAATTATCTGTTACGATGGTGTTATCTTTTATTATGGTTTTCCTGTAGTTACGTGTTGCCGTTACTCTATCTTGTATTGCAAATGCAAATCCTTCTGTTTCGGGAAAGATGTTTGTGTGTTGGAGCCACGCATTGCTTGCCGGATAATCTATGCCATCTGTAGTTAGACCTGCTATAAATCTCCCATGCAATTGTTTCGACTTCCACTCTTCTATTTTCTGTTCTTGGTTGTGGATGTTATCAAGGGGTTGGTATTGACTGTTTTGCATATTTAGTGGGGTGTGGTTAAGGTCTGCTTTCATTAGTGTAGCGTACACGTTATTGGACTTGCTTTTATTTAGGAAGAAGGTACGAAGATTGTTAATTTGTATGTAGTGTGCATAGCTGATATCGACTAGTCCTCTTCCTCCTAGGTTCCTGGGAAGATGGAATCTCTCCACTGAGGTGTGAGGATGGTGGCATCTGTGTTTTGTGAAGAGGGTTCGGATTTTTCTATTTAGATCTTGCAATTCCGTTTGGGTCCATTTTAAGATGCCAAAACTGTAGGTTAGTACAGATATGGCGTATGTGTTTATTGCCATAACTATATTTTTTCCAGACAGTTTTATTTTTAGGATATTATTTACTCTCGCCAGTGTTTTTTCTTGTACTTCTAGTTTCATCTGTTTATGATTTATGGTTGTTGTTTTAAGTACTCCAAGGTATTTGTACGTTTCTTCTTGCTCCATACTTTCTATTATACTTGGTTCTTGGTTTTGAAGGACGTAGTTATCCGCTTGCACCCACTTTCCTTTCTTCATTCCGTTTGTTTTACATTTTTCAATACCAAATTCCATTCCGATGTCTTTACTAAAGTTTTCAGTTATTTTCAGCATCTTCTTTAACTGGGTCTCTGAATCGGCTATAAGTTTGATGTCATACATTTACATCAGATGTGATACTCGAGCGTTTGTCTTGTCAATCTGGTAGCCATATTTGGAGTTCTTTAATAATATAGATAGAGGGTTTAACGCTAAACAGAACCAGAGGACGCTGAGAGAATCCCCTTGGAAAATGCCTCTTTTGATTTTTATTACAGATGTATTCTGGTTCCTACAGCTCAGCTTGGTTTCCCATTTCTGCATGATGGTTTCCAGTAAATGGATGATGTAAGGGTTAATTTTGTAGAGTTTTAACACCTGGATTAACCATGTGTGTGGCACGCTATCGAACGCCTTTTTGTAATCAATGTATGCTGTGTAAAGGTCTTTTCGTTTGGTTGTCGTTTCTTTAGTAATGATCATGTCAATGAGAAGTTGTTCTTTGCATCCTTGTGTGTTTTTCTTGCAACCTTTTTGTTCTTCTGCTAGTATGAAGTGTTTGTCTATGTGTTGATATATCTTTGTGGCTAGAATTGATGTTAAGAGTTTGTATGTTGTGGAAAAGCATATTATTGGCCGGTATTTTGTGGGATCTTTACTTGAAGGGTAAGTTTTTGGGAGAAGGTGTGTAATTCCTGTTGTGAGGGATGGATGTATAGATTCTGGGTTCTCTATTAGTATGTTGAGTGCAATGGTCAGGTATTGGTGCGTAGATGTAACTTCTTTAGCCAGTAGTTATGTATTTGGGCCTGGGTTCTTCCAGTTGGCCGTTTTCTTTAATGCTTGTTGTACATCTGTCAAATCTACCTGGTCCCATGTCATCGTTTCTACATTATTCATTCTGTCTTGCTCTTCGCGTATCCAGTTGTTTCTTATCTTGTATTGGGTGGGTCTTTCCCATATATCTTTCCAGAAATCTGTCATTTCTTTTTGTGTAGATATTTCACCATTTCCTGACTGGTTTTCTTTTTCAATATCTCTATAGAATCCTTTTTGGTTATTTATGAATTGGTGGTTTTGTTTTCTCCTAAGCTGACTTTCTTTATATCTATCAGGATCGATCCTGCTGTGGGTAAATTATCATTATCATTATCATTATCATTATCATTATCATTATCATTATCATTATCATTATCATTATCATTATCATTATCATTATCATTATCATTATCATTATCATTATCATTATCATTATCATTATCATTATCATTATCATTATCATTATCATTATCATTATCATTATCATTATCATTATCATTATCATTATCATTATCATTATCATTATCATTATCATTATCGTTATCGTTATCGTTATCGTTATCGTTATCATTATCATTATCATTATCATTATCATTATCATTATCATTATTACCATTATTACCATTATTATCATTATTATCATTATTATCATTATTATCATTATTATCATTATTATCATTATTATCATTATTATCATTATTATCATTATTATCATTATTATCATTATTATCATTATTATCATTATTATCATTATTATCATTATTATCATTATTATCATTATTATCATTATTATCATTATTATCAGTATTATCATTATTATCATTATTATCATTAATATCATTAATATCATTATTATCATTATTATCATTATTATCATTATTATCATTATTATCATTAATATCATTAATATCATTATTATCATTATTATCATTATTATCATTATTATCATTATTATCATTATCATTATTATCATTATTATCATTATTATCATTATTATCATTATTATCATTATTATCATTATTATCATTATTATCATTATTATCATTATTATCATTATTATCATTATTATCATTATTATCATTATTATCATTATTATCATTATTATCATTATTATCATTATTATCATTATTATCATTATTATCATTATCATTATTATCATTATTATCATTATTATCATTATTATCATTATTATCATTATTATCGTTATTATCGTTATTATTGTTATTATTGTTATTATTGTTATTATTGTTATTATTGTTATTGTTATTGTTATTGTTATTGTTATTGTTATTGTTATTGTTATTGTTATTGTTATTGTTATTGTTATTGTTATTGTTATTGTTATTGTTATTGTTATTGTTATTGTTATTGTTATTGTTATTGTTATTGTTATTGTTATTGTTATTGTTATTGTTATTGTTATTGTTATTGTTATTGTTATTGTTATTGTTATTGTTATTGTTATTGTTATTGTTATTGTTATTGTTATTGTTATTGTTATTGTTATTATTATTATTATTATTATTATTATTATTATTAATATTATTATTATTATTATTAATATTATTATTATTATTATTATATACAGGGTGTTAATACTTGAAAACGGCTGTTAGAACTCATTGAAACAACTTTTCTTAGTTCAAATTTTTTATTTGGAGCCGCAGTTCATAGTTATTGGTGTTTTTTTCGTTTTTCGAAAAATCGTAATTACTCCCTTATTTTAAGGAATATTGAAAAAATACAAAAACTTTCAGCATTTGCTTTCAATTCTCTAAAACGTTTGTATTTACAATTATTTTCTATTTTATCAAATAACAAAATGGCGACCGATCAAAAATTTCAAAACTAGATATTTTAAAAACCACTCGATCGATTTTTGAAAGTATAACATTTATAAAATTCTTAAACTATCTACTATAATATTTGTCTGAAGCATTTTTTTCGATCTATCCAAAAAAAGTTTTTATTCTAATTGAATTACAAGGTAAATTTTATCAAACTGCAACAATCATTTAAAACAAAGTAGGCTTGCTGTTATTAAACAAGAAAATTAAACAAAAAAAAACAAGAAACAAACGAGAAAATAAAACAATGAACAATGATACAACAAGGCAGGGATTAAATTTGATTTTGAAAATGATCACCATTCACAGGAACGCAAGCCCGGCAGCGTGTTTTAATAATAGATGAGACACTTGCAAGAGCTGCCTGCTTCTTTTATATCTTCTGCTGCAGCTACTATTCTAGCCACCAGTTCTACTAATTCGGTGTTTACTGGTGTCTCATATACAGAGGTCTTCATCTGATCAAGATAATCTTGAAAATAAATTGTAATGATTATAACTAGCATTTAGGTAAATAAAAACTTGTGTTAAATCTCTAAATAATTGTACAAAATAAAAAGTAATAATTACATAATACGAGGAAACCAAGAAATTTATACATATTACCCGTAGTTTTTATAATATTTATTTAATCATCTTCCGAACTTATTTGAAAATATAAATCAAATAAGAAAATAAAAGCAGTAATCCATTTTAATATAAATCTTGCGTAAGGGTTAACACACATTGTCATAATTAATCTTTTATTATATAAACATGTTACAATTATTTCGATTTTATGTTTTCACCTTTCGTCACATACACATGGATATGAACATGCGTGTTTATATGTATATAATTATTCTCGTATGTCTATGTGTATTTGGAAATATTGGGCCGTACAGAAATTAGTCACGTGATTATTTTGTAAATTGTATACAAAGTGTTTAAACGAACACTTTTTTGTAGTTTTTTGTGCCTATAACATTTGATATTTAACTTAAATTTTTATTTTGTTCTGGTTTGCCCTGTAAATTAATATACAAAAATATAACGAGGATAAGAAAAAAAGTTCTTTTATAAACTTGTAATATAATAAATATGAAGTTATAATTTTCTGTTAAAATACGAATCACTGATCCGTCAAGTAATATTGGAAATTGAATTAGTATAGTAACATCTTATTTATTAATGTAGGTAATCGGAAAGATAGTAAATGCGTGCAATAATATTTTAATAAGATTAAATGAATGCCAATAGAGAACTTGAAACAGTCCGCTTTCGATTGGACAAATCATAATCCAAACGGAGATTATGTAGAGCTTATGTGCACTGACCGTAAAGAACAGTACAAAGCACTGTACGAGATACGCAGGGGAAATGGATTAGCTATAATTACAAGCAGAAACAACGGGGATATTTAATCATTATGTTAACTATGCACCACTGGGACTACAATGCATATGTTAACACATGTGCCGGACATGATTTAAATGTATTTTACATTACATTCAATAAATTCGCGTAATAATATTCACATTTTATATTTAGTCCTTGGAGGATAATTATCCTTTATTTTAAACTTTTTCTATTTGGAAAAAGTTAATTATTACTGTTAAAGAAATAAAAACTATGCAATTTAAATAATAAGCCGTTTTAAGATTGGATTTTTCTATAGCTTTGTTTTCAAACAAAGATATGCGTTTTTAATTAAAATATAAATAAACGTCTAACTTCTGTACATTATAAATATATAAAATGAAAAAAACTGTTACGTTTATCTTACAATTAAATTTTTAAATCCGGCGAAGAGACAAGAAAAATAGAGTGCCCATAGCTATTCTGTAATGTAATTAATATCGTCCATTAATTATGGAATAATTAATTTAATTAATATTATAAATGCATATTCCTTGTCTGCAAGCATGGATGTGCTGCATAGTGCAAACGTGACGGCGAACGAGAAATTTAGGGAGAAAGAAATTCGGGATTCATTAACATGACTTTAATTGCTCCGAGGTATTACAAATTTCACTTTGTTCTTGCTATGATAACATTGCTTTTTATTTTATTATTTGTAAAATAAGTTCATAATTATGCATACGCGGTCTTATAAATGTAATTATTTTTAATATTTAAATAGCATAAAAGTAGAATACGTATGATTTCTCCACCACGGCAAAGAAAATTTGAAAGCACGCGAAGTGGCATCTGGTAAAGGCCGTCAGCAATACATATTTTCAACTTTCGGTAAGTAAGATATTGTCTTTGGTCAAAAAATTCGATGGTGAATTTTTAAATAATAAGTACGTTTTGGGGTCCCTAGAATACGAATATACTATTTTTACGATAATGTCTGTATACGTGTGCGTGTGTGTCTGCGTGTGTATGCCGATCGTTTTGGCTGCGATAACTCCAATACTACAATTCCAAAACTTATATTTTTTTCATATTCCTTATTCTTACAGCTAAATGAAGACTTAATCGACCGTAATTTGAAGCCTTTAATTGTTTTCCTTTAAAAAAAACACTTAAATGTCAGTTTTTGACATTTAATGTTATTATGAATATTAGAGAATATTTTATTCTCTATTCGATAATCAATGTATTTTGAGATAAAAATTTGTTGTGGCAAGCACAATACTTCTCGCCACTTCCGTTTTTTTTTTGTTACACAAGTATAGGGCGCTAGCAGTCATATGACATTTTTGGCCTTGACAAGCAGATATGGGGGCCCGTGTCAGAATGACAATTAGTAATTATGTTCATAGATGTCAAATGTCAGAATTTTTCATTGAAAATTTCAAGATTTTCTAAATTCACGTAGTTAGTTTGTCATACTTGGTCTAGCCAAGCAGATATGGAGACACCTGTAAAAATCACTGTAATTATTTACATAAATATCAAATGTCATAATTTTTCACGTGGTTAATTTGTCACCAGGAATGTGGAATTTACTTGTGGAGGAAAATAAACCAGATGGAATTGGAATATCATGAAATTTGGGATGGAAAATTGACACTTGACATCTATACACATAATTACTAGCTGTCATTCTAACTCGGGCCTTTATATTTGCTTGTCAAGTCCAACAAACCTATAAATTTCTCATGTCTTTTCTTTATGTTTAGATTACTTTTATAATTTTAAATTTATTTTTTCTTCCAATTTCTTGACGGGATTTCTGATGGGTATATGTATATAGCTATAATTTTAAATATTTAATTGTTATTATTGTTATACAACAAGAAATAGTAAACTTACCAATATTACAGAAAAATTTGACGTTTTACTACTACGTTGCCAAAAAAAAATTCTAATTTTTAGTTTCAGCTAAAACATAAAACCATATTCGTACTATGAAAAAATTTGAATCGTTCTTATCCACTGTCATGTGTTTAGTTAAAATAGACTTTAGATCAAGTTTTAGAATTGAGCTGCCAATACGGCCCAAATAGGTTTATGAACTACAGTTGGTTTTTTACACTGACCATTTTTCTGTCATTTACAAACACCTGATGGTTACTATGGAGTTGTTTAGGCTCAAAAATTTATTACAGCAGATTATTTTATATATTACTTTTTTATCTCAATATATAGATATAATAAAAAATTAAATGTATCGAATAGATAATTTTACGTACTTTAATACTAATAAAAAAAATAATATTTAGAATTATATTTTAAGATACTACTACTTCCGGTTTCCCAATTGGTACCAAAACCTATAGTCAACTCTCCCCATTATTGTTCGATTGAGGAATCCATATTCAAACAGATCTTTAGTCTTATAGAATTTGAGAAATCGTGCCTCCAACAAACTAACACACATCCACACACACACACACACACACACACACACACATCATTGTAAAAATGTTAAAATCGGATACTATGGACCTTAAATCGTGCTTATTCAATAAAATCTGGATATACGTTTTTTAGCATGAATCCAATACCTCTCTTACCGAGAGGTAAAAATTTATAAAGAAATTAATTTTCATATAACTTGTAATCTTTGCTGCATCACCATATAAACAGTTTCAATAATTCAATATTACTAATTGACAGATGTCAGTATCAAGTACAATTTGCACAATATGGATTTGAAATAATTTTAGTGAAAATACAATAAAATTTCTGTGTGGAATTTATATAATACACACAGAAATGACGGAAAGTGTTGTGCTGGCCACAACAAATTCTTTTACAAGGAAATGTTGTATATTCCAAGTTCAAGGTTGTAGAAGTGGTAAGTGTACCTGAAATAAAAAGCTAAATAAGGCAGAACAAAAGTATCAGAAAAAAATATTTTCCATTCCTGATAACATAAGAAGACTATTATGACGTTATTTGTGGGATATATGTTTGTTTTAACGGCAAGGTATCGTTATTAACGACAGGACGTAGGTAAGCAGCTCCCTTACGTACCTAAGATTATAATCAGCTTACGTACATATTTTGTTAAATACCAACAATTACATATTTATACTTGTGTGAAATGTTTACCCATTCTTATAATTTGTAATTTTCATATATTATACAACAAGACGATTGAAAATTCTCGATTATATGAAACGTGTTGCCTGGAAACATCACGAGACCGAAGGTCGAGTGGTATTTCCAATAGGCAACTCGTTGAGTATATCGAGAATTTTCTATTGTCGAGTTGTATACAGGTAGACTATATCATAAATAAAAAAATAAACTAAAAAATAAATAGTAAATTTAACGTAGACCTGTGGTCTATTTTATTTTGACAGAAACTATATGCTACATAACCTATCTTTTTAAATATAGTTGTAGTAGAATGTAATATTACAAAGAAATGCACGTATTTCAAAATAAATACTTGTATTACAAATAAACTAGCAACAGTGCAGTTTCTAGACTTGTGATCCAAATAATTATTTGTTTATTTGTCAAATTTTTACTTCAATAATACCTTGCTGTTAAATAATAGATACGTTCAATTATTTGTTTCGGTGCACTTGAGCTGTCAGTGTGATTTTAGATGTCTACTTAAAGCATACAAAGACGATTTTCCTCGTCAAAGTCTAACTACAGATTCATTTATATACTCAATACTGTGTTCGAAGGAAAAAGATATGTCCGTAAATATAATTAAAAATGACATTGCCAGTTCTGAGTACATAGAACAAAATAATCAAACGCACCTAGAAGTGAATATACGAAGGTAGGTAGGTATATTCGAATATACAAAGGTTCGTATATTCGTTCACCATGGTTACTTAATAATAATCGCTGAAATACGTGGTAACTAAGGAAAATCACGTATTCTTATTGGTTTATAACCTAATGAATGATACAGTCTTTCGAATTGTCCTCATTTCATAAATATTTCCATTTAAATGTTTCTATTGGTTTGTCAAATAACTGTGCTTTTTCCAAGGAATACTAATGTCCTTTCTTTGAATGTATCAATTTTCAAAGGTATTCCTTGACTTTTTTGACATTAAAAAAAACAATGATTAGAAAATAATATTTACCTCCTTTGTGATATAAATAAAACTGTTTATAAAATAAGCTGAAAAAAAATCAACCAGTGGTTCTCAAAATATGGATACCAACTTTTTAATTTTAAATAGAAACATACTTTTTATTTGCTCTTTATTCAGAATCGCACACACACGCACGGACATCATCGTAAAACCTTAATTCGGATTCTAGGGACCTTAAAATGTACTTGTTCACTAAAATCCGGATATGCGATTTTTCGGATAAATGAAGTAGGTACCTATTGATTGGCATTGATTCGTTAACTGGGCGAATGAATAATATCTTTAACTCTTTTAACCCTCTGAAAAATTATAGCCGAAATTAATAAAATCTTTATACAAATTCAACACGAAGAAAACTATGCTTAGAATAAAGCTCTAATTTAGAAGAATATGAAAAAATATAATTTATACTGAACGATCCGGTAATAATAATAATATTTTGACTTCAAAATTAATAAATTAATACTGCTTTTAAACAACTTTCTATTATTTTTCAAAATTATTATGTGAAAGACAGTTATGAGAGGGGGTAAGGTGCGCCAAAATTTTATTCTTTTAATAAAATTAATGTCCAGGTGTGTATTGTTGACATATTTATAACTTGCCTTTATAATTCGGAAAACCAATACACAGTTTTACAAAAAGAGACAAACGCACATTTGCTATAAATGGGAGAAAAAATAAAAATAAATGCAGATTTAATTTCCCAATTCCCGTTATGCTAAGAACCATGATTTTGGAACCATTAGATGATAGTGAACAAAATTCAAAATTAAGTAAAATGTTCAAAAATATTAGTAATTTAATATGTAAGTAGTGACTATCTCCACTGTGTTATTGAAATGCCACCTATCCGCAAATGCGTTTGCCATTGAAAAGGCACGAGTCCCGGAAAAATACCGTTTCTTGATTCAATGAAAACTTTTCTACTCAGCCAGTATTTACAAGTAAGTGTATCTTTTCATCACAAAATACGCGCTTAAAGCCATATGGCAGTACCGACCATATCAATTCACCTATAAATCATAGTTAGGTATATTTAATATTTATTTACAATATAAGTGGGCTAAGTCAGATATTATCCACCTAAACGACACCGTAGGCGAATGGGACAATTTTCTCGAGCGGGTTATACGCGTACCACTTAGTCCACATATGTATTATAACATTTTATCTAACATCTTTTAATAGTGAAATTAATCATTTTCTTTAATGAAACGAAAAATGTGTTTATTTAAAAACGCCATAGTAGCACGTAGGATAAACCATTTAATCCATATCCTTCTATCAGAAATGATAGCTTAGCTTCGAGCTTCTTAATAATTATTTATATGATTAGTCATAAAAGTTTTAGAATAAGGGCGAGCCTGTGCCAAAATTGTTAGATACGTCTCAATTTATATTCGGTCAATATCTTATGGCACAATTTGTGCAGTGACTTGGGACACCTTATATAATTCCCTTTAGAGTGCAAAAATCTGAAGTGTAGGTAATTGGCATCGTCTCAGTCTAGGCTCCGGTGTGGGTAAAGTGTTGCGGGCGCAGTTTCCATTAGCTCAGGCGAGGCACATCTCTTCGCCGGCTCGACAATTAGCCCTGCGAGGCTCGTCCGCTCCACGGCCATTAAGCCAATGACCGGCAAACCTTCCGTTTCCTCTTCCAAGTGCCCAGAACAACCAGCGGTTACTGACCAACACGACACCGTACAAGATATATAATACAACTAAAACAAATACATTCTTGCACGAATACAAAGCTATACCAACTACTGTTTGGATTTTTTCGCAACAATAAAATAATTATTTTTGTTGCAATAAATATTTAATGCATTTAAATTAAGTATTTAATTAATCTGAATCAAAATTTAGAAGAAGAGATACCGATAACATGACATCAACATTGTCTTCAATAACATAACAATCGGGTTTGCAGTGGGTATGATGGACACTGCCCCACAAGACAGGGGATATAAGCATTAAATACTGAGAACCAAAATATATTTGTTTGTTTTTTAATATGTACACAGGCCCATTCGCTTGCTACGTCACTGCGAAACATGTTAGTTTCCTAGTAAAAATGAATACTATGAATCACCGACCAATTATCTAAAGCGAGACCAGACAGTCTCCAGTATTTGAATTCAGATAGATATTTTGTGTCATCTATATTTAGATCACACGTATTAAAAATAAAAAAAAACCATGGCAACGGAGTCATTACTTATTCTTTTTACCTAATATTTAATATTTTTTATCTTCCGTCATCTCTAGGTAAGGAAGAAATTGTCTTTGGTCAAAAAAATCGGTGATGAGTTTTCAATGAATGGGGCCCTACAATACGATTCTACTATTTTTTACGATGATGTCTGTATGTGTGTGTGTGCGTGTGTGTGTCCATAATTTCGGCCGCGATATCTCCAAAACTAGAATTCCAAAAATTACAATTTTTAAGTATTCCTCTTCCTTACATCCATATACAGACTTCATTAGATTTTGGTTATAATTGGTGCAACGGAAGTACCGTCAATTGCAACTTTAAACAGTTTTTCTTGAAAAACCACGGTTAAATATAATTTATTGACATTTAATGATTATAAATTTTGAAGAATATATATCTATACGATTTGATTGTATTTTATACTTCATATTTAATAGATATAAAATAGATATAAATTTGAATTTTAGAGCTATTTTTCATTAGGCTATGTATGAAAAATAAAAACTACGATCTCTCAATTTGAATTATTTGGGATGGAAATCAAATATGACACTATTTATATTTATTAACAAATATCTGTTCATTTGTTTTTCATACGTAGTCTACTAAAAAACAATTATAAAATAAAATTTATTTAAATTTCAATTTAATTTTTACCTCCCGCTACCCTTGGTAAGGGAGGTGTAGGGATCGTGCTAAAAATCGTATATCGAGATTTTGGTAAATGACCACGTTTTAATGTCCCTAGAATCCAATTTTAACATTTTCACTATGATGTCTGTGTGTGTGTGTGTGTGTGTGTGTAGGTGTTCATTTTGGGATCCTCTTTACGCTCTAACTCAAATACTATCATTCAGAAAGTTTTAAAACCATGTATTTCTGCCTTATTCTAATATGGAAAGAAGCCATTAGATTTTGGTGGTAATCGGATAACCGAAAATGGCAGTTTACTTGAAGCTCAAGATAGTTTTCTTCAAAAAATACATTTAAATGATTTTTTTTCGCAATTTCTTATTATAAAAATTAAAGATTATTCCATTTTCTATAGGTTTGCTTTAATACTTTTTCTATATATTTTATGGGTAAATTTATAAAGTAATATAAAAATTATATCTCGAAGCTTATGCTTTAAACACATCTCAATGGTTACATAGTTCAGCTCAAATGTATGTAACTGACAGATAAATATCACTGTCAAAAAAAATAATTATTTCAAATTGATAATAGTTACGTTTAGAAAGGAAAATTGTAAATAAAACAATAGTTTTATGGAAAGGAACATAATTTCTAGCATTAGTAAATATGCAGGTATGTATTTAAATAAAAAAAATAAATAAGTATATTATCACAGCACATTATCCATTGCTGGGTGTGCTAATCTGATTTTTACACACATTTCGGTAATGATAATGACATATTTG
Organism: Harpalus rufipes; assembly: GCA_951394225.1. NCBI lineage: Eukaryota > Metazoa > Arthropoda > Insecta > Coleoptera > Carabidae > Harpalus > Harpalus rufipes. The sequence continues at coordinate 57,050,994 of OX596274.1, forward strand.
TATTGTGAGGGCGTTTACCACAAGGGTTAATTTTATGTCATTTAAAATTAGAATTATTTGGCGTTGATCGGGATCGATTCGGATTCCCCAGATTCGCGACCAGGCACGCGGCAACGAGATCCCATAGGTAAATGGCGAAAGGTATTGTGTTGGTTCAGAGAAAAATACTCTGTCGAATGGGCGTAAAAAATATATACCTTGCCATTTAATAAAATATAACTTCCTTCTATTTTCGAATATACCCCTTGGTCTCCTATAAGACTGTCTTCTAGTATTTTATTGTTTCTTTTAATATAGAAATCATTTAAGGTAGCTCGTTTAGCTGTTACATCGTGTTTATTGTTTATAACAGTAGGAAATTCATAAAATTGAGCGAAATTTTGAGATTGATCCATAGGGTTTTTAAATATATATATATATATATATATATATATATATATATATATATATATATATATATATATATAAGTTTTTCAGATAATTTTATATATATATATATATATATATATATATATATATATATATATATATATATAAAATTATCTGAAAAACTTTAATGAAAAATCTGTACAAAGTATATGTATATATAAAACGAAAAAAATATATATTATTATTATTCAATTGAGTTTCCAGGACGCTGGGCGGTTGTGGTAGTAAAATACACTAGAACTCATATTAGGAGATATTATTCACAGAAAGATATTGTAATAAAAAAACACGACTATTTGACGAAAAATAATTTTAATTTTTGTAAATAGCTATAATATTATATAATTAGTATAAAGGAAAATTATAACAGTACCTATATTGACCACATGCAGCACATAGTGTATATGTATAGCCAAATCTTTTTGATTTATCTTTTATAAATTGTTTCGAGCCAGAATGTTCATAGCAAGGGACTATCATTTCCTCCATATTTTGAAATACTCCCAACTACTAACATTTTTGTTGACAAGTTCAAAAAACTATCTCACACTGAATGTACTATCGTTTTAATTTTTTGAAGACTGAATATTGGCTTGAAAGTTAAGATAAGATTTTATTTCAAGGTACCTAGTTCTGCTAATTGTTTTCTTCACTACATCTACTCGCAAATCTTCTTCGTATGACCAATAATTTCTTCCACAGGGAAGTGTGTGGTACCTCGAAAAAAAGATAATATTAAATAACTGCTTTCATCTCGCTCTTACTAACAGTAAACTCGTGTTTGTTGTTTCCACTTATTTTGCGTATTTTATTGTTTGTTGCTGAATAAGACTATAAATTTTTACGCTGAAAAATAGTTCAAAAATTTCCAAAGGAGTTATTCCTTTCACATCATCGACCATATTTTTGTAGTTATCAGTTTATTTGACTCCAATAGTCATCTTCTTCGAGGTCGGTGTGTTCCTCAGGGTTGGATGGCAAAGCAATGATATCGGCATAAATTTCAGTCGAAAAATATTTTGCGTGACATTCTAAAGGAAAATAAAATCAAAAGTGTAATATATCCCCGAACGTCTATTGTCCTCAGTTGAGAACAGAAAATTTGAATAGGTTATATTTGAAATATAAATGGATTTTTAACAAGTAGTTATAGTTTCAGAGTTAATCTTAAAATTTGTGAAGAAATTTTAATTTTATTTTACTTAATTTAGTTGTTTTAAAAAGATATTCGGCCGTTATGAAACACACTTTTTGTACAACCGGGCGTAAATATCACTTTATTGACTCTGACGTATATAATGATACTTTTTCTAGCCCTAGGGCCGAAAAGTGCACTATTTCGCCCGACTACGTTTTCGCCCGACTACGTTTCCGCCCGATCAACAATTAGCAATATAAACAATAAATACAATATATTACATTGCATTAATATTTAATGTTATATTACAAATTAATAAAAAAATTAATAAAATAAATAATGATGGAATATTTGTACTGTGCGGGCTCTTACCAGGCGTCACCTCACGGGCACCCATAGCTGGCGTGGAGAGTGCATCACAGGGGTCAATTTTGTGCCATTAAAATTCGATGTCATTTTTTCTCTCCGCGGAAATCACATTTTGTGTACTATCACTCTGACCGCCACTCTTGCTACATTCAGTTTCAGTTAGTGACACTTTTGGTGATTTCTATTTTATTAGTCTTCAACTAACTCTCAGCAATTTTAGATGACTGTCATCCTCCATGGCGTTTCAAAGTTAAAATATCACCTCTTTTATCAGCAAGTAGCGTTCCTGATGTTTGCCTCAAGCAATGACCAGCATAGGTTGCAGCTTGAGAAAGATGCAAATGACGCCCTATTATCATGGGGAATTAGCCGAACGAATATTTTTCCAGCTGGTTATGCTGAACACTTCCCATTTTATTTATATGTTTTGGTCGCAAATTGGCATATTTTCTATAAATTTTTACATAATTTAATGAATTTTCCTCATTCTTTATTACTGTGAATTTTCTGTCGGTGTTTGTTTTTGTTTCTCTTAATTTTATTATTGAAACGTTTCCTGAATCTTCTATGTCTGAAATAAGTAACATACATAATTCTTCCCTTCGACATACTCCTGCCACTCTCATAATTAAAACTACCTTTAAACAAAAAAATATTAGAAAACGAAAAAATGTAACAAATCAAATTTTTACTTTGATCATTAAATATGTTCCATCTAGCGCTTCTTTTATAAACTTGTTTATATCGTCTATACAAAGAATTTTAGATTTATTCGGTTTGGAACCATTAAAATTTCCTTTGAAGAATGCAATTAGTTTTGGAAATGTATTGATCAGAATGTTCTAATTAATTGCGAGACTTGCCCTTACCGTAGAATAGTGACTCCATAGAGCAGAAAGTTTATAAGTTTTCGATCTTTCAGCAAAATGTGCTAATAGTACACTTTCTGTAAAATTAACATTTTTTCTGATCGCACCATTTTAAAAATTGTTTATAGACCTTTTCATATAAAATTTTAGACTTCTGAGGAAGTAAATCTTGCACTGCTCTTTTCGCAGCATTTTCAATGTCTTCCATTTTCACTATTTCCACTAATATGTGCAAATATTTCGTTGAAATCAATGACATTTCTATTTTTCACTTCGTTGTTTCTGATTTTGCTTCATTACCGCAGCCACTGATTAAAAGAACGGCTGACTATGCTTCTAATTTGATTTGAAACGTTATTTTTGGTCATAATAAATTAAGAAAATATTAAAACAGGATTTGGTTGTGTAAAAAACATTGTATGTATTATGGGCGAAATATTCGTGACCCTCAGCGCATTTAAAACCCTCCGCTTCGTGTCGGACTTTAAATATTGCTCATCGGGCCAGAATCTATATTATTTCGCCCTTAATACATAAATAACTATTTTATTGCAGAAAGGCACAATATTTCTTATTATACAGCAAGTATAAGACTTAAAGAACGGTACATACAGCGAAAAATATTGCAGTATATCTTTGGGCGGAATAAAACGAGCCCGTCCTCAAATGAGGACACTGGGCGCTAATAGGTTACGATGATAATTCTAACTATAAAGGCAATGTAAATCATCCCTAGGGGTTAGCTACTGATTCTAATATACAAGAGTAGTTAACAGTATTCCTAGCTTCCTATAAACAAACAATTTTTAAGAATAAATTATTACAGCAGCTAAAATTCTAATGTGCATGAGAGGTTAAAAGGATTCCTAGTTTCATTTTTAATAAATTTTGAAGTGTTACATATAAATAATTTTTAATAATAAATTATATCTGCAATCTGTGTATTTTAACTATTTTTACTTTACGTCACCTTTAGGTAAGGAAGATAATTGTATTTGGTAAAAAATCCGATAGTTAGTCTCTAATGAAAATAAAACAAAAATAATGAGATACGGACAAAAAAAATATGAACAAGAACATACAATTTGTAGAACAAGAATTCGAAGAAGTAGAAAAATACAAATACTTCGGAGTAATGATAACAAACAAAGAAGATAGAAAAACAGAAATACAAAACAACAAACTATTAAAAAGTAAAATAATGACAAGAACAACAAAAATAAAAATCAACAAAACAATAAAGTAAAGGAAGTAAAGGAAGACCTAAACAACGCCAATATGAAGAACTGGGAAACAAAAACAAAAATTAGAATACATGGAGGAGTATATAGATTCTGACACATATTTAAAAATAAATATAAAAACTATATCCTACAGGAAATTAATACATAACAAATGAGATTAGATTTGGTATTATATTGACTAGTATTTTCACACATTGCGAGTGGGGCTTACGACGTGATATAATAACTGAGTCCTATTAGGAACATGAGGCGTGTGAGAGTGGTACGTGTCGGCGTCTCAGGCGATTGGGGGCCAGTGGAGCGACGTAATGAACTTATCATGTGGAGTAGATAGCTGTGCCAACGCTAGCAAGTTTTACCTAATGAAACTGTCCCATTTATAGAACTTACCACACACGAATATAGCCTTGCCATTATATGTTAGTAAAGGGGGATTGTTGAGTTGAAGTATTATATAGCCAGGGAGGTTCACATACATGTATTCTGTAGTATCTATTATGTATTATTAATTGACACATTTTATATTTTTATCTCTATTATTCCACTGTCAATATCTGTCAATCACTCCTACATGACACTACGATCACTTACTACATTTCCTCCCTTTTTTCAGATTATTAAATTAATACAATAATACATTATAAATAATTAATACAATGCGTTATATTTTAGTATTAAATTTTTTTAATTCAATATGGTAAAATGGATTTGTTAAGTCTGTTTTTGAAAATAATTTGCTACCATTTAATTCAGCTATACAATCTTCCTAAGTAGGAAATGGATGTTTTTCGTTTATTATTGCCTCATTTAATCTTCGATAGTCCACACACATTCGTAGTTCTCCATTTTCTTTTATGATTGAAACTATTTGCGTACACCAGGATGGTCCAGTTACTCGTTCAATAATTTCCGCATTTAACAATACATTTATTTTGTCATTAATTAATTTTCTTACAGCGAGAGGTGTGCGGCGATATGGCAAATGTACTGGTCTCATCGTTGCATTCATTTGTATAGAAACTTGCACTCCTTTCAGTTTACTCATCTTTTGACATTTTTGATCGTTTAAACAACTTGTACATGTAAACCTACTTTTAGAACCTCTAAATCTTCAGCCGTTTCTTTTCCAAGTATATATTCACCGTAACCATCTATAACATAAATAGCAGCCTTCTTTCTTCTTTTACCTACATGAATTTCGGTTCTAATCTATCCAATCACTTTTAATTTTTCATCATTTCCATATACTAACAATGATTTTTCATCTCTGTTTAAATATTTTTCTAATTTAACATTTATTCTTTTATTTGATAACCATTTCCAAGTACCTTTATCAATAAAATTACAAGAAGTACCAGAATCAATTTCTAAATTCAGTTTTATACCACCAATACTCCCTGGTACAACTGTATTGTCACTTCTGTCATTATAACTAAATTTGGAACAACGTATACGATACAAAGTACTGTCATTTTCATCATCCCATTCTGACCAATTTTTGTTTACTGCTTTCACGTGTTCTCTAGTTTTACATGCCTTAGGAAAAAGTCCCATCTTTTTACATTTATTACACCTTTTGCCTTTGCTGGACAACTGTCATCGTTACTAAAATGTCCTAACTTTCCACAACGGTAACAAACAACGTTTTTTATAATTTTATTTCTTCCTTCCAACGTCGGTACTGTTTTCATTTTATTCGGTTCTCTTCTATTCTTTTGTTGAGCGATCCTATTAATATTACCATTCGTACTTATTTTCGTGGAACTTTGCATGCTAGTTGAATGAATTTCAACAGCTTCCAATGATTTTCCCAGTTCCAAAACATCTTGTAGAGTCACACTTAATTTTTGCAGTACTTGTTTTCTTAATTCATTCGAACTGCACGTTGAAATAAGTTGATCTCTTATTTGATCATCTGTATCCAAAAGTCACACTTTTTTTCCTTAGTTCTTAATTTAGACGTATATTATTCAATCGTTTCATTTGATAATTGTTTCATTGTTCGAAAAATATGTCTTTCGTAGATTATGTTTTACTTTGGAAGAAAATACTGTTCTAAGGACAGTAAAGCTAATTCATATTCGTTTTTCTTATATTCTTCTTGTTCTCCTACTTTCGGTGGTTTTGAAATCTTAATTTTAGGTGTAATCGTTTCTTCAGGTAGTTCTACTCCACCACAATGAAGTAGTAATGCCTTCTTCCTTTTGAAATCTGTTGTTCCTTTTGCAGTTAGAAAGCATTCAAACGATCTTCTCCATCTTGTTCACGTTGACGTGTTTGTAACATCTAATTGGAGTAATCCTGCTAATGACTCCATCATCATATTTATATTTTTCTGTGTAACATATTTAAACAATATACACGACCTTAATTAATTATCCTCGTCGCCATTTGTAGTATCTATTATGTATATTAATTGAAACATTTTATATTTTTATCTCTTTTATTCCATTGTCCATATCTGTCAATCACTCCTACATGATACTATGATCACATACTACATATTCTATGTATGTTGTGTAGTTCAATGTGAATATGAGGTTTAAAGCAAATAGAATACCTTGACAAAATATATATTAAAGTAAGTGATGCCTTTTTTTAAATTAGCTCAATTCATATTCAGTTCATGTAATTTTAAGGCTAAAAGACAGTATCTAAGAAGGTGAGATTTTTTGTCTCTTTGATAAATCTATGCTATAGGTACTGCAGTGTTTCCCAAATTGTGGTATGTGTATCCCTCAGGGTACGGGAAGAGTTTACAAGGGGTACGCTGAGCTATATTGTTAATAAAGTATATCCCATTTTCCTGACAGGGATACTTATTGTTATAAAAATTATAGAACGGGGTACACAGATATAAAAACAGTCAATTCTGTACAAATTAATAAGAGAGGTAGCTTTCGTTGCAATTTTGTTCATTATTTATAGATCTGTAAAACTTACAGATTATTTCATAATAAAGCCATTAATTGAATATATTATGTACTCCGTACTGTGATCAAATATCTGCACAAAAATGGCTTAACACCGAAAACAAATTCATAAAGACTTTGTTCAAAGGCAACCGATTTTATAGTTTTAAAGTTTAAATGGAAATCTGTCACATAAAAAGACATTTTAAGAGTATTGAATATATAAATAAAAGTGTTTAAAAGATTTTTTGTAATACATTTTTGAATGTAATCGTCTGACTCCGAATAAATTGCGGAATAATAAACTATAGAATATATTTACTCTTAGAATAAATTTCGGGATAAGTTAAAATATGTATTTCCAAATGTTTTTATTCCAATGAATGTTATTCCAAAGTTAAAATGTTATGTGGCTAACACATAGCGTAACTGAGACTGACATTGTTAAAAAAATATTGGAAAACTGACATATTTATGACAATTTATAATTTTATTGCAGTTGAAGAATGTAATAATAATTATGCATAATGAAAGTAAAACGAGAAATTTTAATTTCACTAACAATGAAATGAGAATATTAATTGAAATAGATCTAGATTTCTAACATATAGTCGAAAGTAGAAAAAAAAACCGATGCAGTAGGAATTAGGAGAAAAATGAAGTTTGGGAGAATATAGAACTAATTGTTAAACTATCGTAGTTTTATGTATTCTTGCGAAGTCTCGAATTGTATACATGCTACATTCTCACTCTATACATATATAGTTTTGAACATCTGAAATTTTCCAAATCCGAATTGTACCATTTCAAGGTATATTACCTTATCAGGATTGAACAATACTAATAATAATTAGATTATAAATCATAAATTTAACCACGGAATAAGTATTTATTCGCTGTCAGATCGAACGTTTAAATATATTCTCTAGATAGCGTATTTACCCCAGGAATAAACAAAAAACAAAATTGGAAATACAGCATTTTGTATTTAAGCCGAGTACAAAATTTATTTCTGGAATAAAAATATTTAATTAAACTTGGAAATACCGGTCCTATGTTATAATATTAGAAATGGTTAAATTACTCGACTGTGGTATAGATTAGGTGTTAACAATTACTAGAAATATCAGTAATGCGGCAATTATTCTACAAAACTTATGTATTATGTATATTAGCATTGAGAGACTTTGTCCCTGAGACGACGCCTGGAAAATGCCCTCATCGATACAGATTTGCACACTCAAAAATGCGAAATAGGAAATAAGCCGTGGTATATATTTTTATTATTCATTCTTCATTGTCACACAAGTAATATCAGACATATAAAAATAAATTTATTTGCAAATTATTAGTTTTACAAACATCCTATGAAAAGCTTTATGTATCATAAAAAAAAATCTGATGTAGCCAGCACAATACCTTCCGTCAATCCTGTGTATTATGTACAAATTCCATACATAAATTTTCTTGCGAAAGATTCTAAATTTTTGGTATTATGTGATTCTCTTTCTCGGCAACTGAATTCCATACTCATGATAACAAACAAACCACATGAAATAAGAAAATTATGAAATTTTGAATGAAAAATTATAACACTTGTCAGTTATGGACAAAATTAATTGCTGTCATTTTGACACAGGTCCCCATATCTGCTTGCCAAAGTCAGCAAAATCATGTTACTGCACGCGGCCCCATACATTAATTTTCTTGCAAAAGATCCTATATTTCCAGTAAAGTTATTTCATAAACAAACTATGCAAATTGCACTAGACACTGACATCTTCTTCTTTAGTTTTTCCCATTCGTTAGGGGGTCGCTATTTTTTATTTTCTTCTTCTACTCATTTTTGTTTTCCGTGTCGTCCTCAATCAGTTCCTTTTCTCTCAAGTCTTCTGCAATACAGTCTTTTCATCTTATATTTGGTCTTCCTATGTTTCTTCCACCTTCTATTAATATATTCATCTCTCCTCATAACATGTTCAAACCAATGTAATCGTCTCTCTTATATCTAGACACTTCTAACACTAGAGTTACTTCCCTTTTTCTTTCATTGATTTACATTTTATTGATACTGACATCTGTCAATTTGAATTACCTGAATATATTAGCAGTTTCCATGGTTAAGTTAGCATAGCTGGCTGAATTATGAAATTTATATCAAATTTATTATCTTTATTCTTCCTTAACTCTATATCTGTTGAATAACAAATATAAAATGCAATCAAATCGTATAGATAATAATATATTCTTCAAGTTATAATAACATTTAACTGAGTTTTCCAAGAAAAACTATTAAAATCTTCAAATGAGGGTACTTCCGGTTGACCAATTATAACCAAAATCTAAACAGGTCTGCATATGGTTGTAAGGAAGAGGAATACGCAAGAATTGTAATTTTTGGAATTCTAGTATTGGAGATATCGTGTCCGAAAAGGCGGGGACACACACACACATACACACACACACACACGCACACACGAACACACACACACACACATACAGACATCATCGTAAAAATAGTAAAATCGTATTGTAAAGACCCTAAAACGTGCTTATTCAATGAAAACTAACCACCGAATTTTTTGACCAAAGACAATACCTTCCTTACCTAGAGGTGACGGAAGGTAAAAACAAAGAAAAAATACAACTATATTTATCAATTTTAAGGGGTAAATATTGAAAATATGTACTTAAAATTTACTACAAATAATTGAAACAACAATATCGCGAAGAAATAATAAAATAAGTAGAGGTAGATTTTTTATGGGAGCAGGTATTGGGAGATGTATACATATATCTCTAAAAGGTTTGCTGGTTGGGTTTAATTTTAACTGAAGTGAAATTGGTGAGTCATCAAGAACTACTAAATCTTTAACATAATAATATCACGTCAATGCGGTCGTCAATATGTTGGACTCTTTGGCCATTGCTCCTTAAGAATATTTCTAAATCATTAATATATTAAGCAAAAAGTATTGGACTGAATATTTTGCCATGTAACACGCCATGTTTATGATAAATAGGGATACAATAGAGATCCCTTAATCTGAACATTCAGTACTCCGAACATGGAGTAGAAGGAAGGGATTACGAACAAGGACTCTTTAATCCGAACTGTATCGGGAACTGCATATAAACACACTTTGTAGCAATTTGTCAAAAATATGTTTTGCTATTCATAGTTTAAGCTATCTATGTGATACAAAAATGATTTTATCCTTTTATTATGCAAAATTGACGGCGGGATAGCACAGTGGTAGAGTGCTAGCCTCTGGACTCTGAGGTCGTGGGTTCGAATCCGGGTCAGGTCGAATTTTTCTCGACTGATCTTGATCGGTATCTACTCCCGTTACCTTTCCAAGTTGGGATACAGTTAACTTGGCAATCACTAAGCTATCTAGCACCGGCTGGTGGTTGTAACAAGGGCTTGCTCGGGCGGGCAACACACATGACATCTACTCAAGGAACTTCGTGGCAATTGTAAAAAATAAAAATAAAATAGATGTTGTGTGTGAGACCACCCTAGGGATATAACCTGTAAGGGTTGAAAATCCTGAAACAATATACAATACAATACAATACAATTATGCAAAATTTGTAGCATCATGTAACTATGGCTGCGGTACATCTTCTTCTTTATTGAAGATATTTAAACTACAAAAACGCTCTTTAAGATATATGTTTAAACTAAATTACAATGAGTTTTATAAAGATATTTGTGTAGCAAATAATATTTTGACTGTTCCATCATTGTTTGTTTATCATACATTAGTTTTTGTTAAAGAGAACATGTCTATATTTCCGAAAATGTATAATGTAAATAATTATGTAACTAGAAATAAGAACTTATTAAAAATTCCTCATCATAGAACAGCCTTTTATGAAAATGATCCACTGTACTTTGGCATTATTTTTTACAATAAATTATCGGATGAGATGATACAATATAATGATATCAATTTTTTTTTTAATATATTGAAACATCAATTATTACTAAATTGTTATTATTCTGTCCAAAATTTCAGAATAATCCATGTTATATGTATTGTTGACTTATATCATGTATAATGATCTTTGGACAAATAAAATTATTATTGTTATAAGTTTGGCACCCTTTTCTTCTCACAAAAACGTATATGTGATAAACTCGATGTTCTCTTCGGAAAATTGGTATAACGCCATAAAATCGCGAGAAATATAATGTTTATGTTACATAGATTCATCATTAATTCCACCCTTTAGTTGAATTGCAGGATTTTTATAAGGCCTGTCCAAACAGTCTGGGTCTGGTCATTAGCACACTCCAAATTTTTAAGTATTAGTATGCAGGATGAGTCTGGGTAGACCCCCGCCGCCCCTTTCATAATTTTTTGTTATAAGTAATAGCAGAAAATAGCTCATATAAAAGTTTCATTATTTTAACTATGCTATTTGATGGCAGATACAGATATTTTTTATAAAGTCAGGTTTACAAGATACAACAATCAACTTTTATTTTTTACATAGCAACTTATAATTATTTTAATAAAACATAAACCACCATTTTTTGTCTTTTGAACGATGTGTTAGTTTTTATAATGCACTTGAAAAATAAGATAATTGAGATATGAGAAACAATTTTTATTCAAATATTTTATAGATGACTATGTGAAAATAAATAATAAATAAATAGTTAAATAAATAAGTAATAAGTAAGTAATAATAAATATGTAAAAAACAAATGTAAACTGTTGATATTAACATTGATACATTTTGTTTATGTTCACATGGCCACCAATATTTGATTAAAGATTATTTCCCATATATCTCAAGTATCTTATTTTTCCAATTTTACAAGCGATTACTTACGCAAATATGCTAATATAATATATAAGTACTTCAGTCTACTTAGGTGGGTACTCAGACTGCCAGTCAATATTTTTAATTTATTAGAAAATCAATTTCATATTTTTCGTCTAGGCGTCAGACGTTGCGATACATATATTAAATATTTCTTATATCATAATATTTATTTAATAATTCATGTACCTACAGTTAAATTTTGTTTCAAAAGGAACCTTGTAATTTGTATCTATTTAGGAACACCTAAACTAAATATTTAATTTGTGGCTGTAAAACAATCAAAAAATATGCTAAATCTTCTAAACCCCATTGCAAGTATGTTTACCTATTCTAAAAGCATTTGGTTACTTTAATTCAAATTTTCAATATGTCGGAAGCAGACATAAATTTATATAAAATCTGATGTGGCCAACACATGACCTTCCATCTATTCTATGTATTTTATATAAATTACTCACAGATAAGGTAGTGTCCTGCAAAAGATTATATATTTCCATTAAAATTATTTTACAAACTATGCAAATTATACTTGACACTGACATCTGTCAATTACTAAAATATACTGTTTCTATTTGATTTCCATTGTGCTTACAGCAACGTAGGTTGCAAGATTTATGAATATTTCTTTATAATTTTTCATCACCAAAAACATTGAATATAAAGAAAAAAAAATCAAATCGTACAGAGAATAACATATCTTTAATATTTGTGATAACGTAAAAAGTCAAAAAGAGATATTTAACTGCTTTTTTTAAAAAAATTATTAAGAACGGCAAATAAGAGTACTTCCGGTGTACCAATTATAGCCAAACTTTAATCAAGTCTTCATACGGACGTACAAAAGGAAAGAATGAAAGAATTATAATTTTTGGAATTGTAGTTGTTGGAGTTATCGGAGAACTTTTTTCACATACACACACGCACACCACACACACACACACACACACACACACACACACACACACACACAAACACAGACACACACATAAACACACACACACGCACACACACACACGCACACACACACACACACACAGAGATGCACACACACACACACAGAGAGAGATGCACACACACGTAAACACACACATACATATATACAGACATCATCGTAAAAATAGTAAAACGAAATTTATGACCAAAGACAATACCTTTCTTACCTAAGGTAACGGAAGATAAAAAAGACAAAACCACAGAGAGGAATAGCAAAATTATTTATTTTAATAAAATTAAAAATAAATGTAACATTTAGTAGCAATGTTAAAATATTTTACGTATACGTATAAATACGTATCTGCAGGCCCATTTTATTAAACATGCAGAACGAATTTTGTATTATTTGATTTAATTGAAGAATTGTAAATCAAATTTAAACAAATAGTTTTCAAAATATTACTAAAAAATATAATTTAAAAAAAATCATGATCCCATGTTAGACGACTATGTTCGTATTCCATGTTGGTGCTACAGTACACAATACTTGGCAACAGTGCAGGATGCCCGATTGATAGCTTTTTGTAAACGTATATTAATTTTGGACGCCAAATTGTTAGTAATACGTACAAAAATATACGCGGGACGGCAAAAACCCGTATAAAGTACGGAAGTGAAATACACGTGTATATTGTTTTCTTTAAATATGATTTTTTCGAAATATCCTTATGCTCACATTATTAGGTAGGGTGAAACATTCTATATACACGAACAAGTAGACGCCTAGGACCAGTATTTCTCATAGACGCCAAATGAATGTTTCTATGTACGGAAGTCCAATTGATAGAGAGATGTATATATATATATATATATATATATATATATATATATATATATATATATATATATATATATATATATATATATATATATATACAGGGTGTTAATAAAAAAACTTTACACACTTTAGCAGGTGATAGTAGAGATGAAAACAAGAAAAAAATTCTAATACACTTAGGTCCAATACTCATTGGTTTTTAGAAAATTTATGTATGGAATTTGTACATAATACACAGGATTGACGGAAGGTATTGTGCTGGCCACATTGTAAACAATTGTAAACAAAGTTGCAGCCGTCGTCGAAGAGACTCACGCACTTGATCGTAAACACCTAGAGTCCTTAGTTGTTAAATCTGATGTGGCCAGCACAATACCTTCCGTCAATCCTGTGTATTATGTACAAATTCCATACATAAATTTTCTAAAAACCAATGAGTATTGGACCTAAGTGTATTAGAATTTTTTTCTTGTTTTCATCTCTACTATCACCTGCTAAAGTGTGTAAAGTTTTTTTATTAACACCCTGTATATGCGTACTTCACGGACCCCTATTTTATGGCAGATATAGATATTTTTTATAAAGTCAGGTTTACAAGATACAACTATCAACTTTAATTTTTTAAATAGTAACCTATAATTATTTTACTAAAATATAAACCGCCATTTTTTTCTCTTTTCAACGCTATATTAGTTTTATTTCTCGCTAGGAGAGGTATTGGATTCATTCTAAAAATCGCATATCCAGATTTTAATGATTAAGCACGTTTTAAAATCGGATTGTAGGGTTACACGAAGATGTCTGTGTGTGTGTGTGTGTGTGTATGTGTGTGTTTGTGTGTGTGTAAGTATGTGAGTCGATTAGAAGGACTATATATATATATATATATATATATATATATATATATATATATATATATATATATATATATATATATATATATATATATATACTGGGTGTTAATAAAAAAACTTTACACACTTTAGCAGGTGATAGTAAAGATGAAAACAAGAAAAAAATTCTAATACATTTGTACATAATACACAGGATTGACGGAAGGTATTGTGCTGGCCACATCAGATTTAACAACTAAGGACTCTAGGTGTTTACGATCAATTGTAAACAAAGTTGCAGCCGTCGTCGAAGAGACTCACGCACTTGATCGTAAACACCTAGAGTCCTTAGTTGTTAAATCTGATGTGGCCAGCACAATACCTTCCGTCAATCCTGTGTATTATGTACAAATTCCATACATAAATTTTCTAAAAACCAATGAGTATTGGACCTAAGTGTATTCGAATTTTTTTCTTGTTTTCATCTCTACTATCACCTGCTAAAGTGTGTAAAGTTTTTTTATTAACACCCTGTATATATATATATATATATATATATATATATATATATATATATATATATATATATATATATATATATATATATATGGAACATTAGTATCAGATTTGTATTGTTTTGTAACACTAAAACGAATGTTGCACGTCTTATCGTTTATCAGTTATTGTGTGTGATAAATGGCGTGCTAACTTCACACCTAGCACGCCTTTATGAAGTACTAATTATAAGAAAGATACTATAATATAGTATACCATAAGTAGAGTTTTGTGACGACTATAAAAACAAATCTCCCCTCAACCCTCTTTAATTATTACATGTGGTAATAGCGTACTTCACACGTAGCACGCCTTTGTACTGTACTATTTATAAAAGTGGAACTATAAGTTTGTATTCGTTGAAGAAAGTTTTGTGACGATTCTAAATATTTAACCCCACCCACCCCTTCTTATTTATTGTGTACTGTAAAAGGCGTGCTAACTTCACATCTAGCACGCCCTTGTGTAGTACTAATGATAAAAGATGTATTTTAAATTAGTATTCACTGAGGAGAGTTTTGTGACGATTCTAAATATTTAACCCCACCCATGCCTTCTTACTTATTGCGTACTAAAAAACATCTGATGTGGACCCCACACGACTTGTACGATTATTAAACTATACATATTTTTTTAATAAATAAATTAAAAAATATTAATTTTAACTTCAAAACAGTAAGATATATAGCGACCATAATCTAACCCGGTTCTTTTTAAAGAGAGTTTTGATTACAACATAGAAATATTTGATTACAACAATGAATATGACTAATTTCACAATAAAAATATAATATTTGTTAATGTACGAATCATAAAATTGCACGTATTTAACGTAATTTGACATGAACATTTTTTTTATGTTTGTGTCCTAATCTATAGCAAGCTTTATTACAAAAATAAAAAATCTGATGTGGACACTACACGACTTCCTTGTACGATTATTAAACTATACATATTTTTTTAATAAATAAATTACAAAATATTAATTTTAACTTCAAAACAGTAAGATATATAGCGACAATAATCTAACCCGGTTCTTTTTAAAGAGAGTTTTGAGTACAACAAAGAAATATTTGATTACAACAATGAATATGACTAATTTCACAATAAAAATATAATATTTGTTATTGTACGAATCATAAAATAATAATAATAATAATAATAATCTTTATTGTATATAAACTTATTACAAGTTATTACAATTATGGGGATGAGTCAATTTGTTACTATATTTTTTATACCTGGTTTCGTTGCGTTGATGGAGATGAGATGATGAAAGGACAGTCACAAACATCCAAGCCCCTGGTGGGAATCGAACCCACGACCCCAGGATCCGAGCGGTATTGGTCGCTTTGAGCGCTGCCTAAACACGCTGCCTTAACACGCTCGGCCACCGAGACGAATCATAAAATTGCACGTATTTAACGTAATTTATCATGAACATTTTTTTGTTTTTGTCTTAATCCATAGCAAGCTTTATTACAAAAACAAAAAAGTATATAATTTTTAAATTTACATATCTCGCTTATACAAAGGGCTAATTTAATAATACTTGATGTGCTAGACGCAGAAATTAATTCTCTGAAACTTTTATTTGAAGCATTTATTTCTAAAATCAAAATAAAATCATTTTATTCAAGAAAAACTGTTAACAACTTCAAGTAATGTACCACTTCCGGTTAGCCTATTTTAACCAAAATCTATTATGTTATTTCGATTGACATTAAAGTCTTGTATACCAAATTTGAAAAGTTTTGGATTATATTTTAAAACAGTTTTTCATTAAAATCTATTATAGGCTTCATGTAAAGTGCCACTTCTGGAAATTGTGTAATAACCAGAAAGGGAGGTGCACAACTAGATGTTATAAGAGTCCTAAATACAAAATTTTAACTTTCTACGGCTTACCGTTTTTGAGTTATGCGAGATACGTACGTACGTACGGACGTACGGATGTACGGACGTACGTACGTACGTACAGACGTCACGACGAAATTAGTCAAAATGGATTCAGGGATGATCAAAATGGATATTTCCGCTGAAATCTGAAAACCGAAATTTTTCGCGATTACAATACTTCCTTTACTTACGTACAAAGAAGTAAAAATCTGTTGTGGCCAGCCCAATACCTCTTGCCATTTTCATTTTATGTTACATAGGGCGCGAGCAGTCATGTGACTTTGTTGGCTTTGGCAAGCAGATATGGGGGCTCGTGTCAGAATGACAGCTAGTAATAAGGTACATAGGTATCAAGTATTTTTCAATCAAAACATGATTTTCCAAATCCATGGTGATTATTGTCCTCGACAAGTATATATTCCATACTATTGACGACAAATACACAACATATCAGAATATTTTTAAATTTTGAATGAAAACTTATGACATATGACAATTATGACATTTATGTAAAAATGTGAGTTGTGGAAGTGGATTTTACAGTTTTAAAACTTCTTTATTCTATTTTACTATACATATTTTATATTATATGGCATGACATTTTATAATATCATAATTCTATCATCATTGTTTTTTATGGCCTTCTTGCTATCTGATAATATACATTATCACAACATCCTTCCCTAAGATAGAATCATCTTCAGAGCTTCGAACTTGGTTGACCAACAATTCTTCCAGAGCGCAATCGTGTTTGACTTGTACCTATCCAATACTGATGTCGCGATGGAATAAATTCTTTAGGCAGTGTATCTTCAGCAGTATTCGGTTTTTGCGGTGTACTTTGTGTTGATATTATACCGTCAATAAAATCAGGGATTTGTTGAAGGTACGGAGCTGGGATAAGATGAAAGCGGTTTCGTCTTACTGTATTCTTACTTGTTCTTACTATGTAATTCCTAGGTTCATCCAAAACCTTGATTATTCCACCATGACGCTTTAGGTCGATTATCCAAACATATTCTCTACATTTCAAGGGTCTGGACCTTTAGCTTTACGGCGGCGGTCATAATTTTGTCTATATTTTTCTCTATATTTTTCTTCCTTCGCAGCTAAAATACACACATTAGGTTTGGAAAGGAGAATTTTACGAGTGACTGGTAAATTGTCTCTTAAATTAAAGCATTTTTACTGGACTTAAACCATTTTCCAAGGCTGTATTACGGTAAACTAGAAGGGCAAGCTCCAAGTGGTTCTTGTTTCTCTACATAAGGTTTTTAGATTTCTTTACTACAATTTCAGCGGCACCGTTTTCTTCATGGTATTGAGGGCTACTTGTAAAGGTAGTAAATCTCTATTCTTTATCAAATTTTTGAAATTCTGAATTTTCGAGTACTTGAAATTGAGTTCAACTGTCAGAGATTATGTGTTTCGGAATACCATATCTTGAAAAGATGTGTTTACAATTTAGTATTGTCATACGATTTAGTTTATTAATTTCAAAAAATCTTGAAAAAATGATCTGTTGTGACTTGATATCACTTGCCTTCGAGTTTGAAAAGGTTTAAAGATGTTTTCTGCCATGGATAGTCGGGATATTTGGAAGGTATTAGTAGTTCGTGGCTATTTGTCGAGTGTTGAACACATGTAGTACATGATTTAATTTTTTCTTCAATAGCTTGGGATATATTAGGCCACCACATAGTGCGTTGTGCTCGTCTTCGTGTTTTAATTAATCACTTTTGTAACATTTTCATCTGTTTAGTGAAATTTCATGAATAAAAGCATCGAATTCTTTCCTTAGTTCACCTTAAAGATTGTCATACTGGAGTGGTTTTCTGGACAGAAGATCAGAAATATGTAGATACGATATAAAAAAAAACTACTGGTGAAACTAGACGTAACTTTGTCATTTTTATTATATTGTTTATTTCACAGAGAAAATCGCAATTAGCTTTTTACAGTTTGAACTTGTGTATATACGATGTCATAATCATATCGCATTATACGCATTCTAAAGCATTGAAGTCTTGGAGACAAATCATCTAAGTTCTTTATTTTGAAATTTGTAAAAGAGGTTTATGGTCTGTTTCGATAGTATGTTTACCCAGTAAGAAATTCTTCAATCTGTCGCTGGCCCAAGTCATTCTGAGTGCTTCGCGCTCTATATTCGCATTTTTTTCTGAATCTGTAAGAGTACGAGAAATATAAGCTACAGGCCTTTTCCTTCATCTTCTTCTTGAAGAAATACAGCACCTATACCTTTCGTCGGAGTATCACAGGAAATTATTATTGTTTTTGAAGGATTACACATCGCTAAGCATGGCGATGACATCAATTTGTTCTTAATTTTCTTGAACGCTTCTTCTTGTGTAGGTCCACAAACAATTTCTTTATTGAGTAGAGATAGGTTCCATGATTTCAGATTTGTATGGAGTGAATTTTGCTAGAAAATTTACCATTCCCATAAATCTTCTTGGTGAATGAGTTCTTCATACTGTCTAACACATAGCTATTTCTAATGTGAGATCAGTATTTAATTGCAACTTGTCACTAATATGGGTATATCTCGCATACCTATTATAAGCACTAGTAGCACCATATGCCGTCGCTTAATTTGTCCCATTTACACGTTTTCGCTAAACTGTGTAAATCAGTTATAAATTTTTCACCGGAATCGCTCCCTTGTGTGTGTCTTAAAATTTTAGTTCTTTCGTAGATTATATTTTTACGGGATACAAAATAATTATCAAATTGCTCTAATGTTTTATCATAAGTTGGTGGTGCTGGTGAAAAACCTCTTCAGCTCGTTCGCCCATATTATATACAGAACATCTATCTGTCTGTTTTGACACGCATCATTTAAACCGGATCCTCTTCTATACCCCTCGAAACGATTTTTTCACTGCGCCTATTCAATAGGTTTGAAGCTAAATGGTTCAGGAGGAGGTAGTGATATATTAATAACTTGGGACGGTTGATTTTCTTGATCTCCTTTGGGCATTGTGATGTAATTCCTTTGAAGTATTTAGTATATCACTTACAAATAATTCGGTAGTACGCTGCCTCCATCTTATATTTCTGTATCCTAAATGTGCGTTATGCAAGTGGGTTCTACAGTTTTACAACTTCTTTATTCTATTTTACTATACATACTTTATATTACAAGACATGTCATTTTATAATATCATAATTCAATCTTCATTGCTTTTTTATGGCCTCGTTGCTATCTGATAATATACATTATTACAACAGCAATTTTTAGTATGAATCCAATACCTCTTTTAGCGAGAGGTAAAAAGACGTGTTAAATTCACACACAGCAAGCCCTTGTGCAGTACTAATGCTAAAAGATACACTATAAGTTAGTATTCATCGGGAGAGAACTTTTCCAAAAAAATTAAAATTCTGTTTAGAGCTATAAAGTTATTTTAACTTCTATTTGTTGCACTGGGTCCTCATATTAAGATGAATTCATCATGAACCTTGCCTTCTGATGAAATATTAAATAGCCAAATTTTGGTACATATATAAATCGATCTGTAGAAATCAAAATTCGAGGTGCTGAGTTAGTATTTACATCCATTTTTGGGTGTGATATTATTCCAGGTTAAACAACAATCTTCAGAAAAAAAATGTTATACAATGAATGTTGTTTACATTAAATTTCACGAGAGAGGGTGGGGGTTGTTTGAAACATTTTCCTAAATGTCTTCATTTTATTTATGAGTCTTTGAAAGTGTATTACATACTTTATTCAAAGTTGCCTGAAACTATTTGAAATACTTCCCATTACATTTTTACAATCGTCACAAAACTGTCCTCAATGAATTCTTACTTATAGTATATCTTTTATCATTTATATATTTTAAATTAGTTTGAACTTCAATTTTGTGCTTTTTTATTGATGAATAAATAGATGTACTATATAGAGTACGCTAGGCATATATAGGTATATTGTATTTTTATTTCTTTTAGAGGCTTTTCACTCGAACAAGCCCTTGTTATGTTGGATGACAATGATGATTGTTCGAAAAATCTAAAGGTGTGACAATTTTTCCTCCAGAGACCGAATGTGCTGAAATAACGGATGAGGATTCTGGAGATGAAAATTTTGTTAGAATGGATAATTTACCGGGGTCACAATTACAGGCACCTGCCGAAATGAAATTTCATCATGAAGATGATGGCTTTTCTCAGATGATGATATTCCACTATCACACCTACTCAATATTCGCGAATCACCTGAAAGTGAAGAAATATGTGAAAAAACAAAACCCACCAAAAAAAGCAAAAAGAAAAAAGTCTACAAATGGATCAAACAAGATTTGGTGAGTAATCAAAACGATTTTGAACCCACTGAAAATTTTCAATATTTAGAAAGTCCCATGGAAATAGTTGCTCGCTTTTTTGACGGCGAACTATTAGAATTAATAGTAGCTGAAAGTAATAAATATGCACAGAAGAAAAATTACACTCAGAAAATTGAAATATCTGAAATAAAAAAATGATTGGGGTTTTGATTCTAAGTGGATACGTACAAGTACCAAGACGTAGATTTTTTTACGGATTATACTAATTTTTATTACAGGTTACGCAACCTCACCTAATACATCTCTATAATGCCAATATGAGAGGTGTCGATAGATCCGACCAAAACAATAGTTTATACCGTACGTCAATAAGAGGGAAAAATGGTATTTCCCACTAATTACGCATTGCATCGATATGTCGATTCATAACGCATGGCAGCTGCATCGTAAAAATGGAGGAAATCTGGATCAACTAAAATTCAGACGAGTTATAGCCACTATACTTTTAGTTCAAAATAAAGTAAAAAACATTTTCATATTCTAAAGGAGGTCCATCTGCTAGCGAAGGTGCAAATTTGTTGTACGATCAATTAGTTCATTTAATTATCCCTCAAGATAAACAGACAAGATGTGGTCTTTGTCAAGAAATAGCAAAAACAAGATGTTCTAAGTGTGATGTGGAAATATACGTCAAGTGTTTTGTCGATTTTTATACAAAATATTAAAAAAATATATTATAACTTAAATTCCTAGCGTATTATAAATAGTACAGGTTCAAATTTGTATTTCTAGGGCAATAAAAAATTTGAAAGTTATAAAAAATATTCTCTTATACCATTTGGACACAAATTTCTGCAAAAACGTTAATCATTATAGCATGAAAAATTCTAGGCATATCTGGGTTAATTTAGCTAGCGAAAAACAAGATTTAGGCAATAGTTCAAAAACAAAATGCAATAAAAAAAATCTGATGTGGCAACACAATACGTCCCGTTTAATTTAATTTTTATTCATGTAAATACTTAAAATTAAATTAAATTTTAATACCGGGTTCGATACCGACCGACGCCAAATATTTCGAATTTTAAATGGCATAAAATGACCCCTGTGGTGGTGCACTCTCCACGCCAGCAATAAGTACTCGTGAGGTAACACCCGCACGGTACAAATATGTTATCATCGTTATCGAAATCTGTGTACAAAGCAGATTGGCACACCCAGCAATGGGTAATATGCCGTGATGACATATTTATTTTATTTATTTATATTCTTACCTACATTCATTGCTGGCTTGGAGAGGGCACCATAGGGGTCAATTTTGTGCCATTTAAAATTGTAAAATGTTCGGCTTTGGTCGGGATCGAACCCGGTTCCCCAAATTGACGTGAGGTGACGCCTGGTAAACGCCCGCACGGTAAAAATATGTCATCATTATTACCGACATTAGTGCACAAAATAGATTGGCTCACCCAGCAATGGATAATATTCCATGATGATATATTATATATTTTTTTTATCTCATCTATATTCCTACATATTTACTTATGCTGAAAACTGTGTTAAGTTCTTTTCCATATAACTATTGTTCCTTTTAATATTTTCTTTTTAAAACGTTACTATTGCTATTTGAAATGATTAGTTTGTTCGCAGTGACATATATCTGTCAGTTACAAACATTTGAGATCTGAACTGTGTAACCATGGAGTTGTGTTTAAATCGTAGGCTCCGAGAGTAAAATTATAGGTAATTTTATAAATTTATCAATAAAATATTTACAAAAAGTATAAATGAAAACCTGTAGAAATTCTAAAAAGATTAATTTTTATAATAATTCTCGAAAAAATAACATTTAAAATTACTTTTCGAAGAAAAATTATTTTGGGCATCCATTAAAGTGCCATTTCCGATTATCTGTTTTACACCAAAGTCTAATGACTTCTTTCCATATAAGAGTAAGGTAGAAATACAAGGTTTCAAATTTTTTTGAACGTTAGTATTAGAGTTTGAGCATAAAGAGGATCCACACACACAAAAACACATACACACACACAGATATCATCATGAAAATGTTAAAATTGGATTCTAGGGACCTTGAAATGTGATTATTTACCAAAATCTCGATATGCTACTTTTAGCACGATCCCTACACCTCCCTTGCCATGGGTAGCGGGAGGTAGAAAACCTGTACAAGGCGTAAACAATGTACGTTTTAGGGTACTAGAAAAATTAAAAAAAAAACAGTGGCCAAATTAAAATTATTAAAATTCTTTACATTTTATTTAAATCTCTGAAACAATACTAAATATTTTTTAGTTTATTGACGACGAATATTCCGTATCGCTGATATCACCGATGAAATACTGGTCTAGAAGATCATTTTACTTTCCGATTTAGTCTGTTTTAGATTTTGAGAGCAACAGTCTGTGAAAAACGATTTTCTTGTGTTCATGGGCTATGTTCGGGTTTAAAGTATTCACTCGGTATGTATTATTTCTTGCAAATTTTTGTAAGTTGTTTGTAGAACTGAATGTTTAAACGAATGTATTTATGTGTACAGGAAATTATGTTTATGTATCTGTAATATATTACTCGTAACTTATGACACCTATATAGAATAAATGTTCATTAAATACTAATAAGATGATATTTTTATATGACAAAAGTTCATATATTGTTATATTTAATAACCACGTAAATATTTTCAAAGAAATTATATCCTTTAAAAAATATTTAGTCCTTATTTTCTTATGCTAACAACAATGTCTTTGAAGGTAATAACTTCCAGCAGTTTATTTAAGTACAGATGAAATGTAATTCATTTAAAGCGAAACAATAATCACAATCTCTCGTTGACTATTATGAGTCCATTAATTTAGAGCATATTTTCCGAATGAAAAGTTGGTAGGCAATAATTTCATAAAACAATTCCCGTAAGGTGTGGGCCATATTTCATCGCGGCTGCTGTAAAGCCTATTCCACATTTCTAAGCGTCGGTTGCGAAAGATTAAAGTGGCGCGGCCGGTTGTAGGCGCGAACTGCCTGAGTTATCGGACACGGGGTTGGATTACGGCAAGTGATATTGCCTCCCGCCCCATCAAGCTGTTTTCTACTTCGACTCGGGTTACTTAGTCCTTCACCAAGTAGCTGGACTGACGTATTGTATTACCGATTGGTATATCGTTGCTTGGACACATTGATTAGTGTGTAGTTGTTTGTGCTCCACATTACAGAATCGCACCTGCACAAGCACAGATGTGTATTTTATAATTACCTGAGTATCTCATTTCCGTAAATGGACATATTATGATTGTGAGATAAATATGGAATTCAAATTTTAGCTTCTTCGAATCGCTTGTTGTCCATCTAAACTCTAAACTATTTCTTTAATATTTACGCTAGTCTTACATTTGTGTATTTTTTCCTTGGCCAAAAGTGGCCTATTAATTTTATACAAAAATGCTTCAAATGAATGTTGTACAGAATTAAATTCTATATCCAGTTCAGTATTCACATTTTATTTTGAATGTTTAGTAACCAAACAAATCGTATTTAAATTTTTACAAAAGTTTTTTCTTTATAGTGTTAGCCATGACACTGAAACAAAATCGAACAAAAGTAATGACGTTTTACCTGTCAGAAACGCTTTGTTTAAGTCAAGAAATATAATTATTGAAAATGGAAAGTTATTCTCATGAAAAAAAGTTACAAATCATTAAGTGGCATTGTAATAATAGCAATTTTATACTCTAATAAGTCCGAGCGGTTTTGACTTACTGTATTCCGAGCGGTAATATTCTTCAGAAGCTTTTGAGTTCAAAAGGTGTGAATAACATGAATTAAATGATTTTTAAAGGTTTAACAAAATATATTTACAACGATAAAAATTAGATACAAAATAAAATTATATTTATGAAACAAATTAATTTATATTAAAATTTGAAGAGTCAAATACAAAATACAAAAGAATATTTGAATGCCAAATTACAATGACAAATTACAATGACAAATTACAGTGAGTTCAATCCAAAAATCATAAAAAATATAAATTTCAAGAAAAATTACATACCTTAACTTGATTTAATTATCTCGGGAATAACAACTATTTCATTAAATGATAACACAAAATTACTTCATAATATTTCGAATTTAGCCTTTACACATCTTTTCTGAATGACGAACCAACACCCAATACCTATCGTTTCGCTCTCCGCGTCATTCTCTCATACATGCTGATTTAGCATAATCGTTCGTCTCATCTCGTAAGGCTAATGCAAAACTAATACAAATACAATTTCAATTTCGTTTACAATTTAACCTACATAAGAAATATACATATTTTACTCTAATTACGAATATTAGAAGTAACCTTTGCAATCATTACATCCCTTCCCCCTTAGTAAAAGAAAAATTTTGATGAAAAATTTTCTACTCACAAAACTAAATTTAAAATTTGGAATAAAATTCATCTGAAATAATTAAACCATTACAAATTTTGTTACAATATTATGACTTACAATTACATACATAAATTTTGGAAACACCCGTTTTTAGCTACTTAGACCACATATTTATTTTTTCTTCTTGATAGTTACTTTTCAACACACATCTATGTTTATTAGCATTTAAGATAACCATAATACTTAAGTCTTACACACTGTGATTCTTCCATGCTCTACTTCTGGCAATTATAATGTCCGTCAATTATGGGGAAAGTTTTCAGAAAATTCGGGATTTAATTACTGTTTTTGGCATCATCATAATATTCCTAGTAAAACAACAATTTAAAGATTTATTTCAAAATTTGAGACGACCGGCACATTTAATAAGTTAGAACCGAACTTTTGCGAGGAAACCATAATAGAAATTACAACAACGAAGAAGATGTTCTTGTTAATTGAAATGGATCCAAATCTCAGTGTCAGAGAAATTTCAAATGAAATAGGAATCAGTTTTATGACCGTTTTTAGAATATTAAAAAACCATAAATATCACCCTTTTAAAATACAAAACCACCAGGAAATTTTTGAACAAGATTTTGAACGACGCGCAATATTCTGCGAAATAATTATGAAAAAGGATAGGTTTTTAAAAAATATGTTTTTTTCCGATGAGTGCACATTTACACTGAATGGCGAACCAAACACCAAACAAAAATAATTTTCGTTACTGGTCTCAAAGAAATCCACATAGTGTAATACAATCAAGAACACAGTACCGGCAATCAGTAAATGTTTGGGCAGGAATTTTAGACAACAAAATTATTGGTCCTTTTTTTATTGCACGGCTAAATTCGAAAACATATTTGGACTTATTAAGGGAAACAGTTGGGCCAGAAATAACGAACTTAAATAATGATTGTGTGGTTCCAGCAAGATGGTTGTCCTGCACATAATACGAGGGAGGTTATAAATTATCTGGATGATGCTTTTCCAGAAAGGTGGATAGGGCGAGGAGGACCAGTAAACTGGCCAGCTAGGTCACCGGATTTAAATCCGTGTGACTTCTTTTTATGGGGGGCACTTAAAGTCTTATGTCTATAAGAAACGATACAATAGTATTGAATATCTGAAAAACGCTATAGAAAATGAATGCAATAAAATAAATCGTAGACAATTAAGTAATGTTAGGCAAAGTTTTTATAATAGATTAGGCTATTGCTTTGCGCAAAACGGACAACTTTTTGAGCACCTTTTATAATATTTACTTATAAATAAAATAATGTAATGAAAATGAATGTTTAATAAATATGAGTTCAAAAACTTTATTTCTATTGTTGTTTATTTAGTTTATTTTGAGTGATAAAGTTTCCATTTTCAATAATTAGACTTAAACAGAGTGTTTCGGACAGGTCATTACATTTGTTTCATTTTGTTTCAGTGTCATGGCTAACACTATAAAGAAGTAACTTTTGTAAAAAATTAAAATCGATTTGCTCGGTTACTAAACATGCAAAATAAAATATGAATATTGATTTGGATGCAGAATTTAATTCTCTACATTTATTTGAAGTATTTTTCTCTAAAATTAATAAGCCACTTTTGGCCAAGGAAAAACTGTTTTCCCATGTTAAACGCCTATGGCCCGCTTTTCGTGTTACACCCTGTATATATATATATATACAGGTATTCATTTTAAATGAGTCATCATTGCTATCTAGTTCATAAGAGCTAAAAGACATATATATTGACAAACAATTTCTATTTCACAAGACATTTTCACCTAGTGGTTCTCAACATACCGGACTTAGTTTGTTTAATTTTATCAGAACTTATATTTTTTATGCATTTAATTGTTATAGAATTTAATTCTGAATTCAGTGATATAATATTTATGTAACCTTACAGAACGATTTTTATGAGAAAAATGCATGTAAATTTTTATATTAAATTGATTAAATTATGGCTATGATAAGAGTGTCACGAATGGAAAAAATGAATAGAATACACAAAATGTAAATAAAATAAATAAATATATCATTACGGTATATTTACAATTAAATTCATATCAACAAAGTATGCATTTTGTTTGGTATTTGTTATTACTTACTCACCTATTATTTACATATTTATTTATTTGTTATTTATATTCACATAGCCACATAGAATATATGAATAAAAATTAATACATCGTTGAAAAGAGAAAGAAAATGACAGTTTATATTTTAGTAAAATAATTATAGGTTACTATTTAAAAAATAAAAGTAGATAATTTTATCTTGTGAACCTGAAAATTATAATATAATGTATATATATATATATATATATATATATATATATATATATATATATATATATATATATATATATATATATATATACATCTATCAGACATTAAAGCGTCCGTCAATTGATCTTTTACCATCATTGAAGCGTCCACCTTCAATGAAGCGTCCGTATACGGACGCTCTATTGTATCTCTGTTAAAATGGTCATTTTTCAACGTCTTATGCCATCTGTTAGTGTTTGGCAAAAATTGTCCTGGGCGCTTTATTGTAACATATTTGGATAATTTCAATCATAAACCGTATATTGCAGTTCTGCCGTTTCCCACTAGTGTCGCTAGTGTTGAACGGCGTATATCTGCGAAAATATATATTTCATACAGTTTTTCGATTAACGGGCGTCCGTACATTTGGCAACATGTTTTAAGTTACACGAATATTTGAAGGTTATATTTTCGTACCTCATGTAATTTTAACTGCATTATTTGTTGCAGAGTGAGTTAAAATTCTGTTAGTGACAAAAAAAAAACTCTAGCAAATAAACAGTTACTTATAATTGTTGCTATGGAGTTAATAATGACGGTTTAAAACGTTAAAATTGAATAAAATTATTTATAAATTCTTATTATTGTTTCAACCTCTACATAGGTAAAAATTACACTTATGTGTATCTGTGTTCCGGGTTTCTACAATTTTTTGTTTGATGGGAAATACAATGGTAAAATTTTGATGATAAGTTTATCCTTACTAATTATAGATGTTTAGAATTTAAAAGTGCAAGCAATGATCCTAAATTTATTGATATAAAATAATCCTGTCACGAACTAGACGTAAATTGAAATTTCCATCTTCAAGCTGTTTCCAAAATGCCATTATAAATTAAGCATATAACTGCATTATTTTGTATAGTTCGAGTTGGACCAATTTGTACTTTAATTCTTACATTGATTTTATTATTATTAAAAATAATAAATGAACTTTCTACAAATTAAAAAGTTTTTTATTAGTGCAAATAAATTTTTATTTTAACTTACACCCCATAATTAATATTAATATTTATTTGGGTCTGTCTGATTGTTTAATTTCTCTTGGTACTCTGTACAGGTTGAATACCTATGAATATTTTAATTTACCACTATTTTGTGACAGGAACGTATTGTAACAATAAAATTGTGGTCATTGGATATGCTTTTTAATTCTATGCATCTTTTATATTTACAATTTTATTCTAAAATTAATAGGGAAGAACTTATTGTCAAATAAATGGTCATTCAACAAAAAATACTGGTCGAAATTAGATAAAGTCTAGGTCGGTTTAAACTAGTAGTTTTATCCACCTTGATTTAAACCGAACACCCTTTCGAACATGTATATTTTTCATTTTTACAATTAATCATATTTGATTAAAAATCGGCAAAATAGATACTAGTTCATTTCTGATATATTTCACTATTTTTTGGAACATATTATACATTACGTGTATAACAAATAAAATATGAAATCGAAACCCTTGTCTATTTGAACGCGAAAAGTCACGAAAATATTCAATGTATAGTATTAAATTCTACATTTTCAGTTAATTCCATAGTATAACATTCAAATTTAAAAATGTTCATTAAATGTAAATGTAATTTACATCGCCTTAAGTAAACATATTTTTGTAAGAAACTTATCCAATAAATACTCTCCATATTATTACTTTTTTCTGGCTTAAGATTATTTTTTATTACTAATTATAATTATGACTGAATAAGAACCGATAATAATGGAAGAAACTTTCAGAACTCGTTTTTACAATAAAAAAGCTTTATTCGATAAAGTTCTGTAATATTTATTTTCTACATCAGTGTCGCCTTCTTCAGAATTTTTACTTATTTTTTTTATTCTGAAGAAGGCAACACACTGGTTTCGAGATGTTGATTCAATAAAAATATTACAGAACTAGTACCCAATACAAACATTGTAAAAACTTATGTTTATTTTAGGACATTGACTTTAATCAGAATAATCAGGATGATTCCGTGAAAGATCTCGATTATCAGCCAAGTCCCCCAGATGTTAGTATACAATTATAATATTACAGAACTATACCCAATTAAGACATTGTAAAAACCTATAATGTTTATTTAAAAACGTTGAGTTTAGTCAGAATAATCAGAATGATTCCATGAAAGATCCCAGTTATCAACCAAGTCTGTTTGATGTTAGTGTTCGACTTACAATATTACAGAACCATACCAATAAAACCATTGTAAAAACCTATAACGTTTATTTTAGGACGTTGACTTTATTCATAATGATCAGGATGATTCCGTGAAAGATCCCGATTATCAACCAATAAGTCCCTCTGATATTAGTATTCAACGTACAATATTAACAATTTATTTTAATAAATATACAGATGTCCGTTTTTCGATACGCACTATTGAGATCTCGAGAACCGTAAGAGATACGAAGTCGGTTAAATTAGGGAAAAGTTGCCTCATAACCATCTTAGATGTGTTTTTGTTTTTCCATTAAAATGCACAGGTACCTAGATAGAAGCGAAAATGTAAATTTTGCCAATTTCGTTTTTGGCTTATAACTTTTTTGTGCGAATTTATACAAGTTTCTAATTTGCACTTTTTTATGAAGAATTCACAACCGTCTTCAAAATTTTCATAGCTCGTACAGTTTTCGAGAAATTTATACTAACTTTCAATTTTCATGCAGAGCACAAAGTTGTATTTATTACTGTTGAATAGAGATTTTTTTTCTGTTTCAAATGGTATAAAACATATGTACATTAACATGAAAATTAACTGAGAAATTAATAAATTATTGATTTTGAAGAATCTTAAGTTTGACAGGAGTTCAATTGTTACAAATTTTATGTGAAAATGCAGTAATTTTTAAATGAAGATGAGCGGGACGGGTTAGAAATTTGTTGTCCGCTTACAATTTGATGTATATAGTTATTCGTTATTTTTACATATAAAATATCTTAGTTTTATTCCTTGGTAACTAATTTTAGATTAAAATCGTTTTGAAATTGGTACTCAATTTATTCTTATAAACCTTTTTGTATAAATGTATTCCTGTAAACTGTAAACCAATCTCAAATATTTTTTTAAATTGATTCAAATTTCTCATTACCGAGGAGATATGAAAAACCTTGTATAATTACAATAATGATTGCTAGTAGTTTTTTTTTCTTAATAGCTTATATGCTTTTAAAACTATTGAGAACCTAAAGTATGATGATTTGAATTTGTTGAGCATAAGATTACCGACCATTTTATTAATCAGGGTGCTCCCGAACTGAAAATAAGAGTTTAGGACCTCAAAACAAGAAAATTTTCCTTTAATTTTCTTGTTTCTTGATCGGAGTATTTATAAAAAAAACAGAAATCAATTTTTTAAACTTAAAAATAAACAATGTCTTCATTAGTATTTTGTTTTGAGGTTCTAAATTAATATTTTAAATTGGGCTACTTCGGAAGCATCCTGTACAATCATTTATGTTAATTTTAATAATTGGTAAACGGTAATTATTTAATCGTAAGACATTTAGCAGCACGAATAAATCAAGGTAGCCCTGATTCGAGACCAAATAATGAAGTGAAATCATAAGTACGTGAAGTATCTGTGGCAACATTGCTGGACGCTTTAATATCTATTAATTATATAGAGATGTATATAGCGGACGCTGTATAAGCGACAAAATGAAATATATTTGTATATTTCGGACGCTCTAATGATACCTATGTAGAAGGACGCTTCAATGATGATTAAATTGAAATTTATTTTATTAAAAGCTATTAGTAATAAAAATATCAATTATTATAAGTTAATTCTGGAATATACTTGTACGAACATCTATTAAAATACTTTATACAACATTTAAAATAATCGGACGCTCGACAACCGGTTTTCGGAAAGACGCTCGGATGATAGTAAGATGTAAATATATATATATATATATATATATATATATATATATATATATATATATATATACAGGGTGGAAACGAACTTTATGTCATAAATTTAAGGGTGTGTAGTATGACATGTGTAGATTACGAAACTGAAAGATTTTTTTTTTAATTCGAAAAACGAAAATTCGACTTTTCTTAAGGAAACTTTTTTTTACTGCTGTTTTAATTCATATTTCATTAGAAATATGGTTATCAAAAATACATTCAAAATTAGTTGTATAAGGTATTATTCTTAATAATTAAATTAAATAGCATTTTTAACGAAAATAATTGTGTAATAGATAAAATAATGAAAATGCGTTGCCAGTGGTCCAGTGGTACCCAAAATATTGGTTTCATGAAAACTACCCTTAAATATGTGAATTTTAAAAAAAATCTTTCTATTTCGTAATCTACATATGTCATACTACTCACCCTTAAATTTATGACATTAAGTTCGTTTCCACCTTGTATATATATAATAAGTTTAGAGATTTTGAATACTGGAATACAAGTCATACACAATTATTAATCTAAGGTCACTTACAAAAGTGACCGGTTTTAATGATTTTGAATTCATCGGCATTGATGAATATGTTGAGAAATTTGTTTGTTGAAGCTGCATTACTTTTTTTATGAATTTAGACAAAATTTTGGTGTAACGGGCCGAAATTTTTTAAATTAAATGCTAATGCACTGTGTACAAGTTATTATTTCCCGTATGTCTCAATTATCTTATTTTTTTTCGAATTATCTGAAATACATTAATAAAAACTAATACATCGTTGAAAAGAGAAACAATTTACGGTTTATATTTTAATAAAATAATTATGGATTGCGTTATAAAAATATTTTATTATTGAATTCAGAATGAAATTCCCAATCAAATAAGCTAATATAAAAGTGTTTCCTATTTAAAATAAAAAAATTAACTTCAGTATTTTTAAAACCATTCGCTGAAAAAAATTAATAGTAGAAATTATTGACAAAATTTTGTTGTAATTTATGTAGTTCAAATTAATTTTTTTTTGTGAATGTATGTGTATGATAACATATTACAAATAATAATTACATATGTCGTAGAGTTACAAATATCAAATTATCTACTACACTGTCCTCTGTCGTAATATTTACCCAGTGACGTTAACATCTTAATCAAATTATTATTCCATGGTTTTTGTCATGTCTAGGTGAAAAGCATAAATCTTTGAAAAAGACATTATTTAAAAAGAAACATAATTTTCAAACAAATTACACTTATTTCTTTCAGTTAAAATGTATCCATACATATATCATGTTGCACGTCTATGTATACGAAATGCAGTGAAGTTATCTGCAAGTAATATTATACCATACGATTAATAAATGACCTTGAATAGTCATCTTTCGTAAACCAAACTATAGTAGTAATTATTAATGACATGAAATTTTGTTGTAACTTCTGTAGTTCCAATTACATTTTTTTTGTGAATGTCTGCGCGAAACATATATAATAAAAGTATATTGTAACAAAATTAGTAGCATAGGTGTTAAAAACAATTCTTAAATTCGTCCCTCCCTTCACGTACATGTTAAACGGGGAGTGTAAAAATTATACTTGCAATTTAGTGCGTAACTAAACCTCAACAGCTATAGAATTGCAACAGGAGTAGTGCAAAACTTTAAATGAACGGTGCATTATAGCGCAAAATGAGTGCATTTGGATAGTCTACAAATTTTTATGAAAGACTGATAGGGAGAAGCTGCGTCAATTAGGCCCCTCCCAAATGCATATTGTAATAAAGTTGCAACATAAGTAGTGCAAAACTACAAGTTTATGGTGCTTTATAGCGCAAAATGAGTGCATTTGGATGGTCTAAACATATCTAAAAAATATAATATAGGGGGGGGATACGTTAAGTTAGCCACTCCCAACGACATATTGCAAAAAAAATACAATATGAATAGTGCATAACTTTAAATTAACGGTGCATTTTACCGCAAAATGAGTGCATTTGCATAGAGTATATAAAATTCCGAAATTTTGCTAAGGGGAGGGGGGAGGGGGGCAAGTTAACCGACCCGTATATTTGTTCATTTTTAACACTAGTTCGGTTCTGTTGTATCTGGGCGGAGATTGAGACCTCTCCGTCTTTATTATATAGGTATTATAAATAATTCTTCGAAAAATAAATCGTTTTTGTTTCATAATTTCTGAGAATATATTAGTTTTACGCCATACTTTTTTAAAAATAAACATATTTTTGTTGGTTAATAGATGGGATATTATAATATTTATATTTTCCCTAATTTATGTATTTTAATACAGTACATATAACACATGTGTCCATCAGAAACGATGTAACCGGATGTTTTAGTTTCTAGATTTATTGTTTCAACAATATTTAAATAAAGAAAGCATAAAAGAAGCCGTAGAGACATATAAGCTTTGCTTGTAACAGTCAGATCTTAATTCAACATATAAAGAACATGACAAATTTATAAAAAATTCTTACGATACAGAAAACTATTTAAATAACGTATCAATTCATAAAGCTAGAATAATGTTACAATATTGCAATAGGCTGTGCAATACACACGTCTGTTTTCCAGGTTACACTAGTGATAAAGCCATTTTTTATTACATTATTTTTAATCTTGGATACTAATTTCTCGAAATAATTGTTATACAACCCTATACAACATTTATATCGTTGAAATCAGAAAAAAAATCTCTATCTCATGGGTTAAAATGATATAGGGTAGTATTTAAAAAAATATAATTTTGTTCTATCGTTTGATAACCACTGGTTTAATTTTCTGTTTATTATTACTGATAAGGTGCTAAACCTTATTCTTGATACCTTTTTGTATAAAATATTTTTCTCTAAAGCCAATAGTTCGCCCAAAATAGCGCTTGTTGTGAAATGATGTTTTCCCGTGGTAAGTTTGTAGATACTAAAATATCAAAATTATCTAACCTACCTTAGTATCGGTAAACTATTCTCGATAGGAAATACAGAAACCTATCCAGAATCGATGTTACTGTTTTACAATAGCCGCTAGCTCAGTGAGAATGCTCTCAGATGGAGGGGGGGGGGTATTCAAAGTTCGCGGCAAATCACAATTTATAAAGCGCCACTGTATTTTGTATTGTAAAACAGAGCCCAAGTTTCCTATAGTGGAAGTGTCAAAATGGTATGAAGATTTAAATTCAAAATTATTTAAATTAAGTATATATATTTTTTGGAACATATTATACATTACGTGTATAACAAATAAAATATGAAATCTAAACCCTTGTCTATTTGAACGCGAAAAGTCACGAAAATATTCAATGTACAGTATTAAATTCTACATTTTCAGTTAATTCCATAATATAACATTCAAATTTAAAAATGTTCATTAAATGTAAATGTAATTTACATGGCCTTAAGTAAACATACCTTTGTAAAAAACTTATCCAATAAATACTCTCCATATTATTACTTTTTTCTGGCTTAAGATTATTTCCTATTACTAATTATAATTATGACTGAATAAGAACCGATAATAATGGAAGAAACTTTCAGAACTCGTTTTTACAATAAAAAGGCTTTATTGGATAAAGTTCTGTAATATTTATTTTCTACATCAATGTCGCCGTCTTCAGAATTTTTACTTATTTTTTTTTATTCTGAAGAAGGCAACAACACACTGGTTTCGAGATGTTGATTCAATAAAAATATTACAGAACTAGTACTCAATACAAACATTGTAAAAACTTATGTTTATTTTAGGACATTGACTTTAATCAGAATAATCAGGATGATTCCGTGAAAGATCTCGATTATCAGCCAAGTCCCCCAGATGTTAGTATACAATTTATAATATTACAGAACTATACCCAATTAAAACATTGTAAAAACCTATAATGTTTATTTTAGAACGTTGACTTTAGTCAGAATAATCAGAATGATTCCATGAAAGATCCCAGTTATCAACCAAGTCCGTTTGATGTTAGAATTCGACTTACAATATTACAGAACTATACCCAATAAAACCATTGTAAAAACCTATAACGTTTATTTTAGGACGTTGACTTTATTCATAATGATCAGGATGATTCCATGAAAGATCCCAATTATCAACCAATAAGTCCCTCTGATATTAGTGTTTAACGTACAATAT
This sequence comes from Harpalus rufipes, assembly GCA_951394225.1. Lineage (NCBI taxonomy): Eukaryota > Metazoa > Arthropoda > Insecta > Coleoptera > Carabidae > Harpalus > Harpalus rufipes. The sequence continues at coordinate 57,086,991 of OX596274.1, forward strand.
TAACAATATATTTTAATAAATATACAGAATGTCCGTTTTTCGATACGCACCATTGGGATCTCGAGAACCGTAAGAGATACGAAGTCGGTTAAATTAGGGGAAAGTTGCCTCATAACCATCTTAGATGTGTTTTTGTTTTTCTATTAAAATGCACAGGTACCTAGATAGAAGCGAAAATGTAAATTTTGCCAATTTCGTTTTTGGCTTATAACTTTTTTGTGCGAATTTATACAAGTTTCTAATTTGCACTTTTTTATGAAGAATTCACAACCGTCTTCAAAATTTTCATAGCTCGTACCGTTTTCGAGAAATTTATACTAACTTTCAATTTTCATGCAGAGCTCAAAGTTGTCTTTATTACTATTGAATAGAGATTTTTTTTCTGTTTCAAATGGTATAAAACATATGTACATTAACATGAAAATTAACTGAGAAATTAAAAAAATATTGATTTTAAAGAATCTTTTGTTCCAAGCAAAGTTTGACAGGAGTTCAATTGTTACAAATTTTATGTGAAAATGCAGTAATTTTTAAATGAAGATATGCGGGACGTGTTAGAAATTTGTTGTCCGCTTACAGTTTGATGCATATAGTTATTCGTTATTTTTACATATAAAATATCTTAGTTTTATTCCTTGGTAACTAATTTTAGATTAAAATCGTTTTGAAATTGGTACTCAATTTATTCTTATAAAACTTTTTATATAAATGTATTCCTGTAAACTGTAAACCAATCTCAAATATTTTTTTAAATTGATTCAAATTTCTCATTACAGAGGAGATATGAAAAACCTTGTATAATTAAAATAATTATTGCTAGTAGTTTTTTTCTTAATAGCTAATATGATTTTAAAACTCTTGAGAACCTAAACTATGATGATTTGAATTTGTTGAGCATAAGATTACCAACCATTTTATTAATCAGGATGCTCCCGAACTGAAAATAGGAGTTTAGGACCCCAAAACAAGAAAATTTTCCTTTATTTTTCTTATTTCTTGATCGGAGTATTTATAAATAAAAACAGAAATCAATTTTTTAAACTTAAAAATAAACAATTTTCTTGTTTCTTGATCGGAGTATTTGTAAATAAAAACAGAAATCATTTTTTTAAACTTAAAAATAAACAATGTCTTCATTAATTCCTGTGTAAAAAGTCCGTATCATTTAAACAAAGCTTTTGGAAGTATTTTGTTTTGAGGTTCTAAATTAATATTTTAAATTGGGCTACTTCGGAAGCACCCTGTACAATCATTTATGTTAATTTTAATAATTGGTAAACGGTAATTATTTAATCGTAAGAAATTTAGCAGCACGAATAAATCAAGGTAGCCCTGATTCGAGACCAAATAATGAAGTGAAATCATAAGTACGTGAAGTATCTGTGGCAACATTGCTGGACGCTTTAATATCTATTAATTATATAGAGATGTATATAGCGGACGCTGTATAAGCGAGAAAATGAAATATATTTGTATATTTCGGACGCTCTGATGATACCTATGTAGAAGGACGCTTCAATGATGATTAAGTTGAAATTTATTTTATTAAAAGCAAGTAGTAATAAAAATATCACTTATTATAATTTAATTCTGGAATATACTTGTACGAACATCTATTAAAATACTTTATACAACATTTAAAATAATCGGACGCTCGACAACCGGTTTTCGGAAAGACGCTCGGATGATAGTAAGATGTATGTATATATATATATATATATATATATATATATATATATATATATATATATATATATATATATGTGTGTGTGTGTGTGTGTGTGTGTGTGTGTGTGTGTGTGTGTAGAAAATTATGACATCATAAAATCAGACTCAGAATGTTTATAAGGAAAATCATGAATGATAAGTATAAGTGTTTAAAAAATTGCAATTGTGCAAACTGTTGTGAAGAGTTGATAAGAGACGCTGACAATCTAATAGAAAGAAAATAAATTTTCTTATTCCTAAGTGTTTATGGCAAGAAACATGAAATTAAGTTTTTAAAAAGACCATCTACTGAAGTAGTGAACATTTTGAGAGACTTATTAGAATTATTTATAAACAGTTTATAATGATCATAAACATCAACCCATTATTAAGAAACGGTTACATAGTGCAATTTTAAATTTTATGACGAATACATACAGTCGTTGGTTTGATACATCTCATAATCATAAATTATATTTAATTGAGTGTTTTATAAAAACTAAACTTTATAAAACATTACCTATGGGAATAAAAAAAAATCAGATCTGAAAAAACAGATGGAAGAAAACAGAATTCTTCAAAATAAATAATATTATATTGTCAAATAAAAAACAAAAAAAATATTCACATCTATGCAGAATATGAAAGTAATTATTATGATATCTTATTTAATTTGTTTTTATTATATGTATTATTTAAAATATTTTTTTTTATTCAATTTATTATTATTATATTCTTTTTTTGCTAAATAAAGCAATTAATTTTTGAAAGATGTTTTTATTTTACTTTTAAGTAATTATTATCTTATTCTAATCATATAAATGATTCGCTCACTCTAGCATGAAATCTGTTACTCATACCACGGTTGTTCATTTTACTCTAAGGATGGGATAAATATATTGTGTAATTTTTTTCTGCCATCTATTGGATATATTATGAAGTTTTCAATAATTAGTTAGTATCTTGGAACTAGATGGCAGGTCCGGTTGTAGGGTCAAAATTCAATAACCACAGCATTGCCAGTGTTTATACAACATTATATAGTCAATGTAAACCTTTAAAAGATGTCGATCAAGGTCATCTGTATCATGAATGAATTAACAAATTGGCATACATTTATCTCCCTCCTTTACAATGGCTATAACCGTGTGCGATAAGGATGAATATAACACGCTTGTCTTTCAAAAATTTATATTGTTTCGACTATGTTAGGATATTCCATTTTAAAACGATGTTTGTTGTTGATGATACTTTAGCTGTAACGTAAGTTTATTTATTAATTCAGATACATTCCCTTGATTCATAGCCGTACGAATAACGTTATTTTCTGTCAGTGTCAGTGACATTGACACTGTTAATAATCTAATCAATATCTTATTTTTCACATATTTGGTTTTATATTTGCTAATAAACTTACCAGTTGACTTATTTTTGAGTTTTGAATGCTTTTACTGTAACATATATTTTTATAATAATAAAATAGCAGTAGCATCTTATGTACCCTCATAAAAACTAAGCAAGCGACACTACTGAATTTGTCGGAATGGGCGGAACATAATAACATTTTCCACTACATAAACATCTGAATATTTTATTTTTGTAATTCATGTTCCACAAGTTGTTCTAAATAATCTTTTAATTTATGAGCTACAAGATTTGTTATTTGTTTTTTTGAGATTGTAAATATTTCAGTTGACCAATGAGGAGTAGGTATAACTTTTTTTCAAAAACACTTTTCATTTATGAAATTCTAGCAAAATCACCAACTTTAAATTTTGCAGGACCACAAATTTTTATATTATTATACACTCTTTTTAATAGAAATTTCTCATTTTTATAATGTACATCTATAGATCGCATTTTAATAGTTTTATGTTTAGTATTATTATATATTTTAATTAATTTGGGTAAAATATCAATCCATTTATATGAGCCACGTAAACTTAATTCTTGTCACATTTAATTTTTTAATGCTTGATTAAATCTTTCAGCAACACTTGCTTTCAATTACTTAAAGTTGAATACCTAGTGATTTATTTTATATTTCAACATAAATACTATTATAAAATTATTTTTCATTATCAGTTTGCAAATTTTTAGAAATTCTTTTTTCTTTAAGAATATTTTCTAATGCTTCTGCAATTACATCACCAGATTTATTTTTTACTGGTTTTGCCCACACATATTTACAAAATGTATCTCTTACGGTTAACATATATTTATAATTTTTTTTTTTTCATGTCCATATGGTTTCATTTATACAAGATCGGCTTGCCACAAATCATAAATTCCTTTCGTTATTACTTTATGTCTTGAATAGTTTTTCCGAGCTTGTTTATGGAGTTTTTCTGCAACCTGTTTTTAGACATTTTATAATATTTATTTGTTGCTTGAATTTTTTTCAAAAACATACTGTTATTATTTATATATTTTTCTACATCAACTATTCTTGGTCTATAATTTATTTAGTTAGAATATCAGTAGAAATTAGTGGTTTACCTGTATTTACAACTTGTCTCCAATCTATATCAATTCTGCCATCTTTATTAAGTTGTATTATTTCGCTGTCCTTACATTCTATTAAATAAATAACGTCCAAATTTGTCAACACTCTTATTTTAAAATAAATATAAAAATTAATTTATTATATTTGCTTCTTTGAATTCTTCAATAATTTAAATTATTTCATTATCATGACCTGTATGTTCACTTTGTTTAGATGCTAACAACAATAGTAATCTACTAACTACTTCATTTGGATCATCCCAATATATATTCACGTTTATAATTTGAAAAGTTTAAATCTGTTGGTAATAATCCCGAACCTGAAGGAGAATATTTTACGGGTTTTTTTCTGTTTCTTAATGATGAACTTACTTAAGCCATCAACAAAATGTGGTTTTAAAATATTTAAATATTTACAAGAACTGAAATAAATAAATATATAATGACGGCATATTACCTATTGCTGGGTGTGCCAATCTGCTTTTTACACCGATATCGGTAATGATGAAATATTTGTACCGTGCGAGCGCTTACCAGGCGTCACCTCAAGAGCACTCATTGCTGGCGTGAAGGGTGCACGACAGGGGTCAATTTTGTGCCATTAAAATTAATTTTTGGAGTCGGTCGGGGTCGAACCCGGATCCCCAGATTATCGACCAGACACTCAGGCACACAGCCACGAAACCCCATAGAACTTGATATTTTAATTAAATTATTTGTTGAATTTTTATGAGCGTTTGTTTGCTCTACAATTTTAAATAAATAAATATTTCATCACGGCATATTACCCATTGCTGGGTGTGCCAATCTGCTTCATACACAGATATCAGTAATGACCAGGCGTCACCTCACGGGCACAGGGGTCAATTTTTTTTGTGCCATTAAAATTCGATGTAATTTTTGGCGTCGGTCGGGTTTGAACCCGGGTCCCCAGATTCGCCTCTCTATTTTTGATTATGAAGTAATGTACAAAAAAGTTAAAAAAATATATATATTTCATCACGGCATATTACCCATTGCTGGGTGTGCCAATCTGCTTCATACACAGATATCGGTAATGATGGAATATTTGTACCGTGCGGGCGCTTACCAGGCGTCACCTCACGGGCACTCAATGCTGGCGTGGAGAGTGCGCCACAGGGGTCAATTTTGTACCATTAAAATTCGATGTAATTTTTGGCGTCGGTCGGGATCGAACCCGGGTCCCCAGATTCGCGACCAGACACTCAGGCACACGGCCACGAGAACAAAAAAGTTAAATAACGTAATTGCTGATTTCATATCTAGAGCTGCGATTACAAATTTTAAAATCTAAAAATCTGTCACTAGGAAACATTTTACGTCATCAAAGAAGGGATGACATATGTCAACAAATCTTTAAATTTATTAAGAACGGATAACCTTCAAAAGAAAAGATAAATACAGAAATTAAAATATTTTACACGGTGATAGATGAATTATCTGTTGAAGAAAGATCAATTCTTCGTAATGGAAGAATTTTAGTTCCAGAAAGTATGCAAAGAAGAATTTTGGAAGTTGCTCATAAGGGACATCTGGGCATTGTACGTATGAAGAGGCAGATACGGAAGTAACTTGGTCAGTATAAAGACATCCAGCATTTTGTCAGGTATTGTTTACCCTGTCAAGATAGTTAAAAATCCCATAAGATACCAAGCACAGGAACCGAAGACAAGCCTGAAAAGTAAATTAAGAAAGCCAGTGAAAAATAACTATTGTAGTAAGAAGTCTTGATTCTTCATCAAACTGTATATGATATAATACCTTTTCTTCAAATCTAACTTCGTAATTGTTTTAGCTTCTCTTAACTTTAGAAAAATATCTGTAATATTTGATATTGGATGACGTTCTGGAATGACAAATTTGCTAAGTGAAGTTAAATCTAATGTGAGACGTACAGACCTATCTTCTTTAGGCACTGTAACTAAAGCATGGACCCTTTAATTTTTTTCAATAGGTTCCCATATTCCTTCTTCGACCATTTTATAACCCTCTTCAATTGCCATTTCTCGACGAGCATAAGAAATTTGCCTTAATTTTGCCTGTGTTGGTATAGCATTCGGTTTCAACTGAATTTTGTGTTTAAAAATTTATATGTTCCCATGTTATTACTTAGTAATTCTGGAAATTCTTTTAAATAATTTTCTGCTTCACATATTTGCGATATCTTTAGTTCACTTCCTTTTAGATCTAACTTCAATATATGTATCATATCCAAACCTATAGTTGGTGTTAACTCGTATGTCGTAACGTATAAAGTAACAGAGGTTATACTTTCTTCAAATAGAACTTGAGTGCTGAATTTACTAAGAAATTTACGAACTTCTGTTTTGTATTTGGAGTGGTGTGATTTTCATTGCACCTAGGTAAATTCTTAGCGCAGGGTATTGGATTGAGTCCAGTTTCTTAAGATTTGAATTAGAATCAGTGCATAATAATGCCGCTTAATAATCTAATATTGGTCGTATCAGTGCTTTATATAAACAGAGTAAAGTTGATGGGTGAGCCCCCCATTTATAACCTGTTCCGTAACGTAAGAGATTTAGGCTTTTGTTGCATTTGTTATATTTCTCTGTAATTTCTTTAGCCCAGATTGATGTTGTGTCGAATCAAACTTCAAGAAATTTGTTGGTAGTAACAACTTTAATTGTTTTATTATTTTGTGTGATCTGTGGGCTTGCGGTTACAGTGTCTCGTAAAAATCATTATATTAGTTTTTTCTAAAGAAATTGTCAGTTGTAAGTCACTAAGTATAGTAGTTAGTTTGTTGAGTTGTGATTTTGCAGATTATTTGTATATATTGAGATAATAGGGCTCAGAATTGAACCTTGAGGAATTCCTTTTTTTTGAATAATATGGTCCAATAAGTTAATTTTCTGATTTAATATATACCTCTTGGTTTTCAAAATATTTTATTATCCAGGTATAAATCATATTTGATACACCTGAACGATATGTAGTTTGAATTTCTAATTTTAGAAGGTTTAGGTTATTTTGGGTGCTGCGGCCCTTCCTGAAGCCATATTGCGTGTTAGAAAATAGTCTAATGTGTTTCACATACCATTCGATTCTTTCTTTTATTATTTTTTCTAGTGTTTTTGCCATGCATGATAGTAATGTAATTGGTCTATATGAATTCGCTCTATAAGGTATTTTATCTGGTTTTAGGATTAGTACGCCGATATATTTTTTCCATTCGTTTGTCACTATATTGTTCATTAATAATTCGTTGAATATATAATCATTTGATCGGTTGTTTGGTTTATTACGATAACATTATCTTCTTATATATAAGGGGTGTTAATATCCGGCATCATGTAGTCAGCGAATTCAGAAACCTATTTAGGGTCAAAATCTTTGTTAGTGGGATGAGTTTTATGTGATCTATTTAATTTTCTTATTTCTTGCCACACTTCTCGGGAGTTTGTAGCTGGAGACAACTTTTCACAGCATGTTCTCCATTCCTTTTGTTTATGTTGTTTTAGAAATTTTCTTGTTTTAGCCCTTTGTTTTTTATACAGAATATAATTTTGAATGTTGGGGTTTTTATTAAACATGGATAGAACTAATCTGTTTCTTGTTATTATTTTCTTCCCTTCATTATTTATCCAAGTTTTCTGGTATTCTACTCCTTATTTTATTTTAATTGTTTTATTCGGTATCGTCATGTCCGCTGCACTCTTCATAACATTAGTTGTTCATATTTTTGTATTATATAATTTTCTTTTATTTTAGAGTTCTGTTTCCATGAAATTAACGTAGAGTTAACAGTTTATATTTTCTAAATAAATTAAGAAAGTGTGAAAAGATAATGTCAGCCACATGGATTTGAACCATGGACCACTACTTTGCCGGAGTAGCGCTCTACCAACTGAGCTATGGCCAACCTATCCAATGGCTGACATTATCTTCCACTTTAGCTGCTAATGTATCTCTCTATGGAGAATACAGTTTGTGTCACGTTGTATGATGTGGGGTTGAATAACCACTACATTTAAACATCATTGTGAACATGTCAGAAATTACTCATGGCCCTATCGGTCCAGTTTTTGAAATTAACGTAGAGTTAACAGTTTATATTTTCTAAATAAATTAAGAAAGTGTGAAAAGATAATGTCAGCCACATGGATTTGAACCATGGACCACTACTTTGCCGGAGTAGCGCTCTACCAACTGAGCTATGGCCAACCTATCCAATGGCTGACATTATCTTCCACTTTAGCTGCTAATGTATCTCTCTATGGAGAATACAGTTTGTGTCACGTTGTATGATGTGGGGTTGAATAACCACTACATTTAAACATCATTGTGAACATGTCAGAAATTACTCATGGCCCTATCGGTCCAGTTTTTGAAATTAACGTAGAGTTAACAGTTTATATTTTCTAAATAAATTAAGAAAGTGTGAAAAGATAATGTCAGCCACATGGATTTGAACCATGGACCACTACTTTGCCGGAGTAGCGCTCTACCAACTGAGCTATGGCCAACCTATCCAATGGCTGACATTATCTTCCACTTTAGCTGCTAATGTATCTCTCTATGGAGAATACAGTTTGTGTCACGTTGTATGATGTGGGGTTGAATAACCACTACATTTAAACATCATTGTGAACATGTCAGAAATTACTCATGGCCCTATCGGTCCAGTTTTTGAAATTAACGTAGAGTTAACAGTTTATATTTTCTAAATAAATTAAGAAAGTGTGAAAAGATAATGTCAGCCACATGGATTTGTAATTTCTGACATGTTCACAATGATGTTTAAATGTAGTGGTTATTCAACCCCACATCATACAACGTGACACAAACTGTATTCTCCATAGAGAGATACATTAGCAGCTAAAGTGGAAGATAATGTCAGCCATTGGATAGGTTGGCCATAGCTCAGTTGGTAGAGCGCTACTCCGGCAAAGTAGTGGTCCATGGTTCAAATCCATGTGGCTGACATTATCTTTTCACACTTTCTTAATTTATTTAGAAAATATAAACTGTTAACTCTACGTTAATTTCAAAAACTGGACCGATAGGGCCATGAGTAATTTCTGACATGTTCACAATGATGTTTAAATGTAGTGGTTATTCAACCCCACATCATACAACGTGACACAAACTGTATTCTCCATAGAGAGATACATTAGCAGCTAAAGTGGAAGATAATGTCAGCCATTGGATAGGTTGGCCATAGCTCAGTTGGTAGAGTGCTACTCCGGCAAAGTAGTGGTCCATGGTTCAAATCCATGTGGCTGACATTATCTTTTCACACTTTCTTAATTTATTTAGAAAATATAAACTGTTAACTCTACGTTAATTTCAAAAACTGGACCGATAGGGCCATGAGTAATTTCTGACATGTTCACAATGATGTTTAAATGTAGTGGTTATTCAACCCCACATCATACAACGTGACACAAACTGTATTCTCCATAGAGAGATACATTAGCAGCTAAAGTGGAAGATAATGTCAGCCATTGGATAGGTTGGCCATAGCTCAGTTGGTAGAGCGCTACTCCGGCAAAGTAGTGGTCCATGGTTCAAATCCATGTGGCTGACATTATCTTTTCACACTTTCTTAATTTATTTAGAAAATATAAACTGTTAACTCTACGTTAATTTCAAAAACTGGACCGATAGGGCCATGAGTAATTTCTGACATGTTCACAATGATGTTTAAATGTAGTGGTTATTCAACCCCACATCATACAACGTGACACAAACTGTATTCTCCATAGAGAGATACATTAGCAGCTAAAGTGGAAGATAATGTCAGCCATTGGATAGGTTGGCCATAGCTCAGTTGGTAGAGCGCTACTCCGGCAAAGTAGTGGTCCATGGTTCAAATCCATGTGGCTGACATTATCTTTTCACACTTTCTTAATTTATTTAGAAAATATAAACTGTTAACTACGTTAATTTCAAAAACTGGACCGATAGGGCCATGAGTAATTTCTGACATGTTCACAATGATGTTTAAATGTAGTGGTTATTCAACCCCACATCATACAACGTGACACAAACTGTATTCTCCATAGAGAGATACATTAGCAGCTAAAGTGGAAGATAATATCAGCCATTGGATAGGTTGGCCATAGCTCAGTTGGTAGAGCGCTACTCCGGCAAAGTAGTGGTCCATGGTTCAAATCCATGTGGCTGACATTATCTTTTCACACTTTCTTAATTTATTTAGAAAATATAAACTGTTAACTCTACGTTAATTTCAAAAACTGGACCGATAGGGCCATGAGTAATTTCTGACATGTTCACAATGATGTTTAAATGTAGTGGTTATTCAACCCCACATCATACAACGTGACACAAACTGTATTCTCCATAGAGAGATACATTAGCAGCTAAAGTGGAAGATAATGTCAGCCATTGGATAGGTTGGCCATAGCTCAGTTGGTAGAGCGCTACTCCGGCAAAGTAGTGGTCCATGGTTCAAATCCATGTGGCTGACATTATCTTTTCACACTTTCTTAATTTATTTAGAAAATATAAACTGTTAACTCTACGTTAATTTCAAAAACTGGACCGATAGGGCCATGAGTAATTTCTGACATGTTCACAATGATGTTTAAATGTAGTGGTTATTCAACCCCACATCATACAACGTGACACAAACTGTATTCTCCATAGAGAGATACATTAGCAGCTAAAGTGGAAGATAATGTCAGCCATTGGATAGGTTGGCCATAGCTCAGTTGGTAGAGCGCTACTCCGGCAAAGTAGTGGTCCATGGTTCAAATCCATGTGGCTGACATTATCTTTTCACACTTTCTTAATTTATTTAGAAAATATAAACTGTTAACTCTACGTTAATTTCAAAAACTGGACCGATAGGGCCATGAGTAATTTCTGACATGTTCACAATGATGTTTAAATGTAGTGGTTATTCAACCCCACATCATACAACGTGACACAAACTGTATTCTCCATAGAGAGATACATTAGCAGCTAAAGTGGAAGATAATGTCAGCCATTGGATAGGTTGGCCATAGCTCAGTTGGTAGAGCGCTACTCCGGCAAAGTAGTGGTCCATGGTTCAAATCCATGTGGCTGACATTATCTTTTCACACTTTCTTAATTTATTTAGAAAATATAAACTGTTAACTCTACGTTAATTTCAAAAACTGGACCGATAGGGCCATGAGTATTTTCTGACATGTTCACAATGATGTTTAAATGTAGTGGTTATTCAACCCCACATCATACAACGTGACACAAACTGTATTCTCCATAGAGAGATACATTAGCAGCTAAAGTGGAAGATAATGTCAGCCATTGGATAGGTTGGCCATAGCTCAGTTGGTAGAGCGCTACTCCGGCAAAGTAGTGGTCCATGGTTCAAATCCATGTGGCTGACATTATCTTTTCACACTTTCTTAATTTATTTAGAAAATATAAACTGTTAACTCTACGTTAATTTCAAAAACTGGACCGATAGGGCCATGAGTAATTTCTGACATGTTCACAATGATGTTTAAATGTAGTGGTTATTCAACCCCACATCATACAACGTGACACAAACTGTATTCTCCATAGAGAGATACATTAGCAGCTAAAGTGGAAGATAATGTCAGCCATTGGATAGGTTGGCCATAGCTCAGTTGGTAGAGCGCTACTCCGGCAAAGTAGTGGTCCATGGTTCAAATCCATGTGGCTGACATTATCTTTTCACACTTTCTTAATTTATTTAGAAAATATAAACTGTTAACTCTACGTTAATTTCAAAAACTGGACCGATAGGGCCATGAGTAATTTCTGACATGTTCACAATGATGTTTAAATGTAGTGGTTATTCAACCCCACATCATACAACGTGACACAAACTGTATTCTCCATAGAGAGATACATTAGCAGCTAAAGTGGAAGATAATGTCAGCCATTGGATAGGTTGGCCATAGCTCAGTTGGTAGAGCGCTACTCCGGCAAAGTAGTGGTCCATGGTTCAAATCCATGTGGCTGACATTATCTTTTCACACTTTCTTAATTTATTTAGAAAATATAAACTGTTAACTCTACGTTAATTTCAAAAACTGGACCGATAGGGCCATGAGTAATTTCTGACATGTTCACAATGATGTTTAAATGTAGTGGTTATTCAACCCCACATCATACAACGTGACACAAACTGTATTCTCCATAGAGAGATACATTAGCAGCTAAAGTGGAAGATAATGTCAGCCATTGGATAGGTTGGCCATAGCTCAGTTGGTAGAGCGCTACTCCGGCAAAGTAGTGGTCCATGGTTCAAATCCATGTGGCTGACATTATCTTTTCACACTTTCTTAATTTATTCTTTTTCCATATTTTGCCGATAATTGTTTCAATTAGCCTCCTTATAATTTCTTCTTTGTGTAACGTTTTTATTTATATGGGTGAAGTGTAAAACACAGACAAATATTATTTAAATGATGAATACGTTTATTAAACGATAAATAATTAAGGATTAAATATTAAAAGATAATAAAAACAACTAACACTATGATTAAATAATTATAAACACTAAGAATATTATTAAATGCTTAAACACTACGATTATTTATCTATACAATATTTATATCACTACACTTATTTATATAACTACATTTATTTATGTTAACAACTGGTAAATTGTATATTTATATCACAATAACCTGTATACAAAAGAAGTGGGTCACGGCGTAGTTAACCTCTAGCCGCCGCGTCGCGGGGATTTCAACATCTGGGAAATTCCGGGATAACGTCATCGCTCTGGTACATTCTTTCAGCGGCGCACGTATACTTTTCTCTCCGGGGCGCACGTCACATTTGGATTATTTGAATTGTTTGATTATCGTTTTCTTCACCATCGAACCTTACTAGAAACGGAAAATGGAAGCTATGAAAACAATCTTTAATTATTGTCTAGTTGTTTACATAACCTGCTAGAGTTGGGGTAGTTATAGTTAGATCTATGATACTTTGTTTTCAGTTTAGTCTTTTAGTTGTTGTTGGTGTGTCTCCAGTACACACTTATTTTCTTGATCAATAAATTCATATACTTCTTTTCCTTTTTTGGCATCCGTGTGTCCCAATCTTCGTGATGCCTATTCAAGTCCCCAGTTTTAGTCCACTCTTGTTTTAACATTTTGTGTCGAGATTTAGCGTTAATGGATATAACATTAATATCGATTCTTTTATATTTAATTTTAATAGCAGTTAATTCTATATTGTTGTTTGGTTTTTTAATATAAATAATGGAATAGTATATGCATTTGTGTACTAATAGTACTGTCACTCGCTGTGAGTTTGTTGTGTTTATTTTTTCTCGGTCATCTCTTATCATATCCTATTATTTGAAAATTCTTTTCTTGTGTTAGATACGTTTCACTTAATGCGCAGATGTGAATTTAATTTTGGTGTAGTAGATATTGTAATTCTATTTTTTATTTGATATTCCTTCCGAGTTCCAATGTGGTAAGTTGAATTCTACGGAAATAATAATGTTGTTTCTAGTTGTTATTTTGAGAGCTAATTATTCTACCAAGTTCTGAATCACATGATTCTATATTTTGACATTTCTTTAATTTGATACATATCATCATCTTGTATGTTGTTTTTATGTATTTGTGCTACTGTTGTGCTTTCTGATACTCTGTAAGTATTGTTTGTCTGTTCTTCATATTCACCTGAATTTTGGATTTTATTTTATGTTCTACTTATTTTTATTTTTATTCTTTTTTCATCGCTTTTACTCGTCTTATTACTTGATACTTCATCACTAAGTACTATACTTCTTTTAGGTTGATTGTTATTATTTCTTGTATTTTGATTTGTCTTTATGAGTATGGATATATTATTTTGAGATAGGTGGTGGATTGTAGGCCGGGATATTAATGTCTTCTTTCTGGGTATTGTGTTGTAAGCTAGGAAATTTTTCCTCGTAGTTTTCTAAGGCCGAGAATCTATTTGTTGTACAAATAGAGTATTCATTAGTTCTTTTTCGCGGGTGCGGAATTTCCAAGTTGGCTTCTAAATAGCTCATATTATGAGTACCGATTAGTTGTTAAATTTTATCTTGTCTTAATCTTTCTGGACATTGCTTGTCTGTGGCAAAATGTGGTTCTTTACAGTTTAAGCATTCTGGCTTTATTTCTTTACATGAGTCTTGTTTATGATTAGTATCTCCGCATTTAAGACATCTTTCTTTGCTACTGTTACATTGTTTTGCTATGTGCCCAAAACGGTAACAAAGGTAACATTGTTTGACATTTTGAATGAATGGTTCACATATAAGTCGTACATTTCATATTTATGTATTCTGGGGGATAGTATCTCCATAGAATTGAATCTTAGTGTTACTATTAGATATGTACTGAATTTTATATTGTTCATTTCTCCTTTTTACCTCTCGCTAAGAGAGGTAATGGATTCATGCTAAAAATCGCATATCCAGATTTTATTGAATAAGCACGTTTTAAGGTCCATACAATACGATTTTAACATTTTTACGATGATGTCTGTGTGTTTGTGTGTGTGTGTGTGGATGTGTGTGTGTGTGTATGTGTGTGGGATGTTGGAAGGACGATTACTCAAACACCATAAGACTTTATATTTGTAACTACGTATTTCCCAATCGGACATTCATGGGAAGATCTGAAAAGGTTTAGGTAACAATTGGACAACCGGAAGTAGAAGATTCTTGAAAAAAAATCTTCTAAATATTATTTTTTTTAATTTTTTCTTGGTAATACTAAAGAAAATTAAATTCTCTGTCTGATACATTTAAATATTTTATTATATATTCTATAGATTTAGAGATAAAAGAAATATAATATATAAATAAAAAAATTTGTTGTAATAATTTTTACTGCCGAAAGAATGCCATGGAAAATAGTTGAGAATTTAAATTGTTTGTAACTGACAGATAAATGTCAGTGTCAGAAATCCGGAGACATTACTGAAGACTTTTTCTGGGAAGTACATACATTATATTGTTTCTTAATGTATTAATAGTTAAATATTTAACATTATAGGTATATTACACATACCCTTCAGAAATACTGTTACTTCCGACAACGAATTGGAAACATCTCGAAATATTAGAAGAGTAGGACAAAATTTCTTTAAATTTAAAATAATCTAAATATATGGAATATATGTAAGTAGAATTTTTGGTGTAGAGTGTAGGTATACAAGAAATGTTAAATACATTAGCGCGCGAGCAGTCATGTGACTTCACAAGCAGATATGGGGCCCATGTCAGATTTTCAAATTACATGTGGTTTATTTTCCTCGGCAAGTAAATTCCACACTCCTGGTGACAAATTAACTACGTGAATTTAGAAAATCTTGAAATTTTTAATAAAAAATTCTGACATTTGACATCTATGTACATAATTACTAATTATCATTCTGAAATGGGCCCCCACATCTGCTTGTTAAGGCCAACAATGTAACATGACTGTTCGTGCCCTATACTTATGTAACCAAAAAAAAAGGAAGTGGCGAGAGGTATTGTGCTGACCACAACAGATTTTTTATTTAGAAGTAAAACGGATTTAATTCTGTATTGTCTGGAGTCTATTATATTTTCTCACTGATTAACAGAATAATCGGTATCTATACCTTTAACTATAGCAGTTCTTGCAATCAAGAAATTAGGGATAAAATTTCTTGGATTATAATACTTCATCCTTCACTATGTTATTTGCCGTGATTCTATCGTAGCATTCAATTACTGCCCGGTTTCTTTCAATTTTCTTGATATCAAAGATGCTACTTTTTCTTTTTCTGATTAAGGGTTGATGGGTGGGGTCTGTTGGGGTAGGAGGGGGATCCTCCTTTTTTGTGCCAGGGGGCATTTTTACTTCAAAAATCTACTTATATGAACAATATTTATTAAGGTTCACTGTACGTAATCAAGTTTGTTAAAATTATATCACTAGAATTTAGTCAATGTAATTACTGCCGGCGTTCGGCACGTCCGCTCGCTGCGAGTGATAGATCCATATTACACCTATGTAATTTAATCATCGTTGTTCCTTTATAAAACTTTGCATTGTGTCATAAAATAATAATCCCATAATCCTATGAAAAATTCCTCTTTTAGTTCCTACGCATAATTTCCTGTTTAAATATATCTCTATTGTAATACTCCTCGAACGAACTATGAAGTAAATACATCTATTCGTATGCTTTGTTACAATTTTAATAATTTACCCGATTATTATGACATCTTTCTCGACTCGATTGAAATATTTAAAAATGTTTTATACAGTTATTATGTTCATTAACATATATTGCTATACGCTAATATATACTGTGTAAAACATAGCTATATGTATAAAGTTTATTACTTGTGTCATTAATTCTTAAGTTATACATAATTAACCTATAATTAGAGCCTTAAACCTTGTTGGTCAGATTATTAATAAATAAAATAAATAAATAACTAAATAATTGTTAGGTAATTAATAAGCATAATTGGAGTTATATTATATTGTCATAGAATCCAACCCTGGAACTTTGCACAAATCTTTCAGGCAAAAAGTAATTTGTGATAAGCTGGTTACTAAGATCTTTAGTAGTTTTTTAACATAGCTTTATGTAGATCCGCCAAGTAAATACAATTTTTGTTTTGAGATCGTTCTACAGTAAGATTAAAAATTTATAATCCGTTTATGAATCATTAGCTACATTTTAATCAAGATAACATTGACGTGTTAACTGCGGACGAAATAGCACGGAATGGAAGGAAATTGCACCCTTCGTGATATCTTATTGCACCCCCGACACGTGTTCGCCTATGCACGTGGCTTACTAATCGCTAATTGTGAGGTGGTTATGATTCTTATGGGTTTCGATCACCGTTATGCGTTACTGTTATTGTCCCGTACGAATATAATGTCTTCAAATACAAACATCTTTTATTTCATTGCCTTTGAAACGATTTCAAAATACATCTAAAGTTATATAGTAATGATTTTTATTGTATTACACCTAACCAAATAATGTATTATTTTTGTTATTATAATATTACTGTTTTGAACTATTCGCTGCATCCTGTTAATAAGCCGAAATTTGTAACACAAAATAAATACAAAAATTAAAATTTTACTTCCAGCAAGTCCCTCTTTTAAAATGCTGTTTTCCTTTAAAAGTAGTATTCCTTTACAAGCCACATTTATTCATTTACGTTGTATATTTTTTTTTTATGTACGAGTACTTACGTTTTGTATATTAGGATTTATTTTTAGGACTTACTGCGCTTATGAGTCTTATAGAAGCCACAGGAAATCTTAATTTAAAAACTTTTTAAATGTGACAGTGTAGGTAAATTCTGTTATTGTCAAGCTAATTTTAGGGATGTTATTCTAATTTATTTGATGATCTAAGTTCATTTTGTTAATACTCTTCAAATTTGAAAAATAAATTAAATAATGACTATAACGTTAATGACGTTTTCACGTGGTATCTGAAGGCCAGAAAATTGGATATAATTGTCAAGTATCAAGTTTTACCTCGATTGTAATTGAATTTGGGCCATCAGAATCTAACGCGCATATAAACGAGACCCGATTTTTCAGTTTTGTGCTATGATTTAATCAAGGGCTTAAGTCTCAAAACCTAAATGGGTTACTACCTTTGATGTTGTATTGCGATATTGTCATAGCGACGATGACAAAATATCACGTTCCGGATTGTCTAGACTAATGCAGCACCATAAAGCATAGAGCTATCGGATATTGACAAATAGATGTAGCCTATATTATTCGCACATTGCAGAAAGAAGTTAAACAGCCAGTATCACGTCTTGAGTTCAAAGCTCCCGTTTGTGCTACGTAACTCTGATGTTGTAATGAAATCAGGAACCTGCCACCTATTACGGGTATACGTACAGGGTTATATAATCTGCAGGTACGTAAAATACCACAATAACAATGTACAATACTAAAAATAATATATACAGCAGAATAACTGATTTACTTCTTCAATTAAGTTGAAACAATATTAAGTAATGCATCGTTCTACATGGCCACATGAAATAAGCATTTGATCAGTGAACAATGACAGTCAATTCTGCTACTAGCATTCTGAACATTGTTCACTGACCATTGGAGAATCATATAAAAGTAAAAATTGCTTAGTCAGAGCATGGTCAGTTTAGAATGCCAATAAAAAGTCTAATGTGGCTAGCCCATAACATTCCTCCGTTTTTATCTAACTATAATTTGACTAAACACTTTTGACAATTCTGGTAAATGTTTTAGCCGTTTTTCCACATCAATTATATCCATTGTATTATCAGTATGTTCTTCTTAAAATTATACTATTTTTAATCTACATTTATGTATTTTGGACTATGACGGAGTTTTTGTATAGTTTTTTTTCTGAGTGTTCCTTGGAAATATCGTATTTATAATTCGTCGTATATGAAATTTAAAGACGCATAAAAGACGGACACGTATAGCGGACGTCCAATAGGCACATGTTTCGTTAAAAAAATAACTGTATTTTCCCCTGAAATTGGGTAAAATATCTAAAATGTTCGAACAAGGTTTAGGGCGACATTGTAATATGATCAATTAATACGATATTATTTTGGTTAAAATATTATCCAATTGAATTACGGTATTTCTGATCACATGTGTAAAATTAACCAATCAAAAGAACATTACACTGTTAATGTTTCTTATTGAGAGGTCATTTAGAGACAGTTCTTCCGTTGTTTTTTTTTATTACTATACCTAAACATAATACAAATGATAAGGACATTATATCATACGTAATACCCAATATTTTGGTTATTTTTTAAAGACGTACATATGTTACGCAAAAACTCATTCATATGTCAACTATCTTATACATGTTCAACTGTATATCCAAGGAGATTTTTATATATTATTTTATTTATACAAGTATTAATGTAAACTTGTACAAAATTCCTTACATGTTACAATAACAATCATTAAAAATATATTTAAAATTAGTCTTTTTAAAGAAATATTTTAGAGCTTTAAATAACAAAAAAACATTTCCGGTTTGCCGATTGTTTTGAAATTCTAATCTCACTTTAGTAAAAAGTTGAAATACTAGTTTTGACATACAGGATTGAATGCATTACAAACACAGGCACGCGCACGCACGCACACATATACGGTTTTTAAGATTTTTTTTAGTTTTAAACAAAAAAAACATTTCCGGTTTGTCGATTGTCTTGATATTCTAAACTCATTTTAGTGATATGTTGGAATACAAGTTTTGACATATGCACATTACACATTACAAACACACACATACAAACGCACGCACGCCCTCACGCACACACGAATACACACATACACACACACACACACACACACACACACACACACACACGCGCGCACGCCCATACATATGAATGAACGTACGCACGCATGAAGCAGAAGCACAAATATCCAAATGTACTCCTATACTTACATCTCCACTCGCAGCATATTCGCTGAAACGCGCACTGTCGCATTCGTACATACGCATACGCTACGCACAACACACCCACATATACACTCACATGCAGACCTATATATTTATATAACACACATCGCAATAATGTTAAAATCAGGTTTTAAGACTTTAAAACGTGTTTACTTATATAATAATAAGTGATCTTTAGGAATACTTATCTATATCGTAGCTAGAGAACCGGAAAATAACAGTTAAAAAAATAACAGTGTTTGATGTTGGATAGCCGTTATCGGCTTCGTATTACCGGTCACGTTTTGATAGGAGTGTCGACTTTCCAACTGTTATTAACACCTACATTAACATATTCATAATTTAGTATACTGAAATTGTGGAATAATCAGCTATATTTGATTTATTTATAACATCTGTGTATATCACACTGCTAAACAATTTCCTTTCAATTATGAGTAACTCATTTAGTACATTATAAACTGACATAGGTAATAAAATATAAATTTTGAATATAGGTAAGATGGTTTTATTTTAATAAATTTCACGTCACGTGTTGGAATAAAGCGTATAATAATTGAAAGCCTCTGGAGAAGTTGGAAAGCCACATGTTCCTGACAGCAACAGGAACCGTATTCTTGCTGTTCCTGTACTGCGCTCCTGCACTCAATATCGCATATTCTCTACCCATTCTTTTACTATTGTCTGGCACAATTCCAATCTGTTTATTATCACCAAGATTCTCTTCGGATTTTTACAATCTATAATGTATATTGATATCCACTACACTTTACGACAATATCTATACATGGAATAGAAAATTTGAAAACCTATAATTCTAAGAGTAGTCTAAATCAAACTGGAAAACATAACACTTAAACAATACAAATATTTAAATTAGCTTTATGGGAAAACATTGATTGGATTCAGTGGATCTTATTAAAGTCTGTAAGGATTGCAATACATACTCATATGTGACAACATGCTAATGACTTGGAATTTTTCGAATTACTCGCGCTTTATGGAAAACATGTGACAATTAGATAAATTCTTATTTTCTATATAACTTGAAACCCGTCAGAAATCTCGTATAAGAAAATTTAAATACGTTTCATGGTATGTTTTAAATTTAAAATAATAGGGTAAAGTCGGTGAGATGGTGCGCGTTTTTGTATGCTCTCTAAAATTTTATTTTAAACAAATCATATAGTAAACTTTGCATAAACATTATTAACATATTGTTATCAACACTTAAATTATTCAATGTTAATATAACTAAAGAAAATAATTCATTTTTGTCAAAAAAAAACTATCTCACATGTAAAGGGAGTTGGTGCATCATGCAATTTTTTGTTTTAATAATTTTAATTTGTTTGCTTTCCAAACAAGGATATTAAGGGTCTCGACTCCGCGTGGCTATACTCTGAATCCGATTTTCTGTATAAGAAGTGTGGCGCGGTGCGGCGATGTTTAGTACGGCCCACTTATAGTTGAACATTATGTTGAGATCGGAGACACAGAAGACCCAGACTTCCTTTAGTACTAATTACATGACGCTGTCGTCTTCATAATATAATACAAGTAATTTTATATCTTGATGCTTCAGTTAGACCGACATTTGCTTCTTTACAGCATCTATGGGAAAATTAAGTAATTTTTTGTCCATATTCCTTTTCATTTATAACGCGCAAAGATAATAATACGTATTAATAATAACAAGAAAACAGTATGCCATCTCTCCCATATACCATCTCTCTCGATCATTGAGGGAGAGATGGTGCACAAGTTGACACCTACGAATCTTCAACAAAATAAAAGATTTGTAGGATAGAATACTACTTTACATATTTTACTACCTTTGTGCTGCAAAATAAACTTTTAAAATCAACTATTTTAATTTTAGTCTAAAAATTCAATCAATGCAAGAATAAATTTATGGCATAGGAAAATAATTAAAATGTAATAACATACCTTATTTTTAAAATAAACGGGAAACTTTGGTAGCAATGCGATACTAACATAAAACTCAATCCCTGCACATCCCTTACATACCATTTGTACTTATAGTTTAAAAATAATTCACCTGCGTCATCTTCCCCAACTTTAATCTAATAAAATATATCTTTTTTTTATTAGTTTTGTATTAAAAAAATATCTGTTGCACCTAAAACTATGGCTGGTATTAAGCTCGCGACTAAACCCGGCTAAGAAAGCGAATAGCTAGTCACCCGACTAGTTAGTCGCTTGCTTACTCTAATCCTGCTATTGAAATACGTATGTTGTTTCTTATGTGGATACAGACCTTGAAACTTTCTGTTTTGTCTACTACTCAAGCTATACCTATGGCAACGGGTGGGCAAAAGTAGGATAAAATTAGTGTTGCCACAAGACGAGACGAGACTTGAAGTCGGTCTTGTCTTGGTCTTGATTAGGTCTCGACTACCTTGGTCTTGTCGAGACGAGACTTGCAATCTGTCTCGTCTTGTCTCGAGTCTCGACTCTGCGTCAATCAACAACTTGTTTATAATTGCATATAATAATGCAAGGAAATCTAGTGATGCCGCGAGACGAGAAACGGCGAGAAACAGTTCACTCTCGTCTCGTCTCGAGAATTCGAGACGAGATTTGGTTTCGTCTCGTCTCGTCATATTTTTTATCCTCTATTCTCGATCTCAACTCGAGAGTCTCGATTTTATAATTAGCTGTATGGGTGTTCCATAAGCTGGCAGGTCAGAGCGTGTTTGTTTGGTTAAAGGTAGCAAGAAGTGACGCTGTAGACTGCACGCGCACAGTGCACGATAACACTATTGGTTAGTACGCTTTGCATGAGAATAGTGGGTATAGTTTGGTTCATGAAAGATGACAATTCAAGGTCATTTTTAAACCATCTGGTATAATATTACTTGCAAATAACTTCACTACATTCCATACGCATAGGCGTGCGCCAGGTATAATATTTGTGGGTACATTTTAATCAATCATTCAAAATTAAATGTTAAACGTCTACACATTTTCAAAGTTATATTTTATTTTGATATAATAATGAATATAAAGATACAACACCTATGTATAGTTACAAAAATACTGAAAACAATGATATAAATACATATTTTGAAAATAAGTAATAAACTACTTACTGTTAGCATAAATTTCATATATTATTCTTCTAATTGCATCGGTGTTAAAAGTGTCAAGATCAGCTATTGCTGTTGATTTTCTGAGTCGTTTTCTTTCCAGAAGGAAATAATTGTTCTTCATTTTCGGTATTATTAACACGTTTTAATACCCTGTTTACTGTGGTTTCAGATATTTGTAGCGCATCTGCTGTACGCTAAAATCAAATACTTGCTAAATTTCATTTATTAATCATGAAACCTTTTTTGTCTAGCAATTTCAATTTTCAAAGAAATTAAAAAAATATATTCACATATATTACCTGCTGCACCTGATGAAGATCTAATACTGGTCCATTATTTTATGTTTCCCGTTGAAAATATTCGTGTACATTATTCACAAATTGAATAGCTTGCCTTCGCAAAGTTTTACTTTCTCACCCATGGTTATGTTCAATTAAATCGCGGAACAAAATTAGAAACTTATTCGCTGATTTTGATTAAACGTCAAATCCTGCGTCAAATTCAAAAAAAGAAACTTCGCCACTGGATTTGCTTTAACGCAGAGGGCAGTTCAATAGATAATTGCATACCAGCAACTCATCGACATACGTTACTGTTATTTTTAGTGTGTTAGAGAGCAATGTGAATATGGAAATGTATGGCATATATGCATAAATCACGCAGACATGCGTTAAATAATCTATCTCATTCTAATACATAATATTGCTATACTACCGCTATATAAAATGTTGCTTATTCTTTCTTCGAACAAATGGCCTTGAATTGTCATCTTTCGTGAATCAAACTATACTTATACTTATATGAGCATTTTATTTTACACTGTAATTATCTATTATTTGTATATAAGTACATACAAAAAAAAAATCATAAAATATTACCTTCTGTTTATTATTTGGATAACATGTTATAAATTTGCTATACATTCACCTATCAGGAAAATAAATTAGTATCAACTTGGACCTAATAAAGGAGTAAGTAGATACTGTAACGTTTTTATTTATATGGGTGAAGTGTAAAACATAGACAAATATTATTAACAAAAGAATGCGTTTATTAAACGATAAATAAATAAAGATTAAATATTAAAAGATAATAAAAACAAGTAACACTATGATTAAATAATTATAAACACTAAGAATATTATTAAATGCTTAAACACTACGATTATTTATCTAACTAACATTTATATCACAACACTTATTTATATAACTACATTTATTTATGTTAACAACTGTTAAACTGTTTATTTATATCACCGAGTTCATATCTGGTTACTGGTATATATGAGACTGAGACTCCGCCTTCTCCCGGCCAATATTTATACAGCGCGTAACAGTCTAGAAGCCACTAGAAGGCTTCCAAGCGACAATGACCGGCACACAAAGGGACGAGGTCACGGCGCAATTAAGAGTCCAGCCGCTGCGGCGCCAGGGATTGCGTCATTGTTCTCGTATATTCGTTCAGTGGTGGCGTTGTATACTATTCTCTCGGGGGTGCACGTCACATTGCCCCCTCCTTAAGACTGTTTCGTCCCGGAACAGTTCTTGATGACGAAATCTGCACGTATTACCCTTAGTACATTTGGAAGTCCACGTGGTACACCAAACCGGCATACACACTCTTTGACTAAGGTTTCAGCGACCGTGATGACTTCCTGGTTGGGTAATAGAGAGGCTTCAACCCACTTGGTGAAGTAGTCCGTGACAACCACGATGTATTTATTTCTGACTTTTCTTTCTGGAAATGGTCCGGCCACGTTAATCGTAATGCACTCAAATGGACTGCCCACGTTGTATTGACGCATTGGACTTTTCGTCGTTTATGAGAGCCGTTGCTTCCAGCGCAAACCACACATTTCTTCCACCAGTCTTTAACGTCTTTCTTCCACTTAACCCAGTAAAATCGCTGACGCAATCTTTCTAATGTTTTGTTGACTCCCAAATGGCCACCTCCAGATCCATCATGGATCCCTTTTAACACGTCTGGTACTCTACTCTTAGGAATAACCAACTGAGTCCTCTTCTCAGTTCCATGGCATTCCATCACACGCTTTAACAGGCCATCCTCAATCACCATGGAGTCATATTGCGCCCAGTACGATTTTACAATCTGTGACTGTGATGCAACATCTTCCCATATTGGGTTGCTCTCGTCGCTTTCCATTCCAGTACTATTTTCAGTCGGGTCCTTGCGTAGTCCATCGGGCTGCCTACTAGCGTTGACTACTGTTATTCTGGCAATGATGGAATGTTTATCTTCTAGTCGACTACTATATTTGCCTCCCTTAGCATGGCCTTCTGAACAATGCGTCGACGCTACTTCCCTGCCTTTCAAGTTCCTTTCTCTGTCTTGACTTTCTTCTTCCTTGTGGTGAGAGGTATGACATCATCGTCATCGTTATCTATCTCGAGTTTTCGTTTCCTACTCGAGCTGTCCATACGAATCGCCAAGGCACATCTTCCCCGCTGTCTTCAGGCCCCGTTCCAAAGTCCCTAGATTGCAATCGCAGCTGCTCGTCGGAGAACTATTCATTTCAGGTTGGCTTTCCTCTTACTGGAATTTCTTCCTAGATTTCTTCTTAATTGCTTGCTGAACACGCTCTCTTTCTCTCGCGTTCTCTTTCTTTTTTTCGTCTCCGTCTCCTTTTTTCATATCCATCCTTGACATCAACGGATTCGTCCTTTACCTCTAGTATTTCTGCCTACATTTTTTTTTAATTTCTTACTAGAATGCTTCCTTCTCTCACGCGGTCTCTTTCTTTTTCGCTTCCGTCTTCTTTTGTAACAGCGGAGTTCCTTTCTTCTAGCAAACACTTCGTTTATAATTCGTCGCACTTTTTCACCTATGCCTTCGGTGTTTACATTTCCCTCAGCATAATTATTACGCACTCGCGATTGGTTACGTGAAATTTGTTTGGCAGTTTCATGATCTGATATATATGAGAGTGCATTAACCATAGTTCTTGGGCGGCATAATTGCTGTACTTGCTGAGTATTGCTGTCTCGAACTCCGGAGATGAGTCCCTGAATGGCTAGGTATTTCAAATCGCTGTCAGAAGCCGTAGAATGTGCGAGACGACCCAAACGACTCACGTTGGCCCCAAACTCCAGAAGGCTTTCTTCAATTTTTCTAGAAGTCTTCTCCCATCCTTGTTTCAATATTTGTTCCAGAAATCCAGAATTCTCCAATTTCCGTTCCAACATCTGCTCCGTATTTCCAGAATTCTCCCCCAATTTCCGCTCCAACATATGCTTTATGATTCCAGAACTCTCCTCTACTCTTCCAGGATTCACCACCAATTCCAGTTCCAATTTCTGCTCCAGAATTTCATAATTCTCCTCTACTCTTCCAGAATTACCCTTCAATTCCTCTTCCAATTTCTGCTCCAGAATTTCATAATTCTCCTCTACTCTTCCAGAATTTGCCTCCAATTCCTCTTCCAATTTCTGCTCAAAAATTCCAGAACCTTCTTCGGCTTTTCTAGAACTCTCATTCAATTGACGTTCCATTGTCCTAGAATGTTCCATTAATTCTTCGTCCAGTACTCCGGAATTTTCCTCCACTTTTCTAGAACCTTCATGCAATTCCCTTTCCAATGTTCTAGAATGATCTTTTAATTCTTCTTCCAGTGCTCCGGAACTTTCCTCCGCTTTTGTAGAACTTTCATGCAATACCCGATCCAAACGTCTAGAACTTTCTTCCCATATTTGATTTAATATTTTACAATCGTCTATAAGTTTACGAATGTCGGACGCCTCATCCGGAATTTCAAATATGTAATCTTCAGGATTTTCACCAGAATCGATTAATGCTTGCCGTAGTCTTTCTTGAAGCTCTATCTTCTTTCCTGTTGCTTCCAAATCTCGTTCTTCCAGTTCCGTCTTGAGATCATTCACTTAATTTTAATAATTTAGGAGGCATTTTATTTATTATTATTTATTTACACTTCACAGTTTAACAACCCCACACCTGACACCAATTGTAACGTTTTTATTTATATGGGTGAAGTGTAAAACATAGACAAATATTATTAACAAAAGAATGCGTTTATTAAACGATAAATAAATAAAGATTAAATATTAAAAGATAATAAAAACAAGTAACACTATGATTAAATAATTATAAACACTAAGAATATTATTAAATGCTTAAACACTACGATTATTTATCTAACTAACATTTATATCACAACACTTATTTATATAACTACATTTATTTATGTTAACAACTGTTAAACTGTTTATTTATATCACCGAGTTCATATCTGGTTACTGGTATATATGAGACTGAGACTCCGCCTTCTCCCGGCCAATATTTATACAGCGCGTAACAGTCTAGAAGCCACTAGAAGGCTTCCAAGCGACAATGACCGGCACACAAAGGGACGAGGTCACGGCGCAATTAAGAGTCCAGCCGCTGCGGCGCCAGGGATTGCGTCATTGTTCTCGTATATTCGTTCAGTGGTGGCGTTGTATACTATTCTCTCGGGGGTGCACGTCACAATACTACTGATTAAAACTTTATTTTTGCTAAGTCTGGCATTTAACAGATAAGTAAAAAAATACTGAACAAATATTACTCGCAGCAAAGGCATTTAATACTAGCGTGGAGAGTACACCACAGGGAACACTTTTGTTCCTATTCTTTATACTAAAACCCCGTAAATTTAAAATGAATAAATAAATATGAACAGGCAATGAAAATATTTGTACTGATAATTTTTTTTTTATTGTATATCTTTAATTATATACATATTAAAAAAAAATCATGGAATCGAGATCTCGAATACCTATTCCCGTCTCGAGCAAATCTCGAGGGTGCTACTCTCGTCTCGTCTCGATTTTTCGAGACGCGACTTATGATTCTCGTCTCGAAATTCGAGAAAATTTGAGACGAGATGTCGAAAACGCGAGATCCCACGGCATCACTAAGGAAATATAAGAAAATCAGTACAATCGCGATTAAAAAAATCCAAAAAATGTTTGAGATATTTATTTTTAAAGTTTTCTACAAATATCGCCAACTTGATCTCTTCAGACAATTAATATGAAAATGTGTACATATTGAGCTCCAATATTTATTTACATTTACACATGTCAAGTAGGTATGTGAATTAAATAATGTTTTTCAATTTTACAATTAAGATTTCTACACTGTTGTCAATTCAGTTGAAAATGCTAAGTTATGAAGAAGTAGCAACACCGCAGGGCAAGGGACAGGGTCTGGAGAAGGGAAAAAGTTGAGCATCAGTCCATATTTATTTGACGGCGAATATAGTAATAGATAATTTAATAAACCGTATATACGTATATATGTAAAGGCTTACTTCTATGGCAATTTACCAATCTATACAAGTAACAATCTACACAGACCGTGATACATTTTATTATAAGATTTTTTTTTCAAGAATCTTCTACTTCCGGTTGTCCAATTGTTACCAAAACCTTTTCAGATCTTCCCATGAATGTCTGATTGGGAAATACGTAATGAAACAAATATGAAGTCTTATATTTTTGGAGTAATTGTCCTTCCAACATCCCACATACATACACACAGATACATACATCCACACACACAGAGAGACATCATCGTAAAAATGTTAAAATCGGATTGTAAGGACCTTAAATCGTGCTTATTCAATAAAATCTGGATATGCGATTTTTAGCATGAATCCAATACCCCTTTAGCGAGAGGTAAAAATATATGAACCAACAATTAGGTATTTCTGTGTATTAAAATATACATACATGTGTACAGGGTGTTAAAAACGGGTAAATTTTTAAGAGTAAATATATTTTTTATTATTATTATTGTAAATAGTTACGTAGTTATTTTGTTGTAAATAAAACTAGAGTCGCTTCCGCATTTTCTCTTCCTAAAATTTCGGTACATTGTCATAGTCACATACAACATCTTTTGCAGACGCTTGACCTTGGTAATAATTCCAGGCCCCAAAATTTCACTTTTCCGAGAATTCCTATACCCCGACAACGCACCGTTCAATGAAGCTAGCAAATCGAGCAAACCGGAAGTAAAATGTATTGAACGGCTTGCTAACTTAGCATTTGCTCGTTTTGCTACTAAGCAATATAGCGCACAAATTCAAATATCATTTGTAATATTTCAATATATTTTCATTGAAAATTAATGAATTACGTAAAAATAACATAAAATATTTGTACTTGATTTCACTTGCGTGGAATATCCTACTAAAATTAAATTATGCATGTAATTAATACCATTGAGAGTTTATTTTCTATTTATTATTTATCTGATACTGCATTCAATATATCACTGTTATCTTTTATGCAAAAATTCAATATTTTAAAGTTTTCAATTTTCGTAACCTCACTGACTGACAGTCATCTGACAGTTCGATCGTAGCAAATCAAGCAGATCGTTCAATGCACGCTCTAGAAGATAGCAAATGCTTACTTGCTAGCTCCATTGAACGCAATGTATTTTCTCCAGCTTTGTCAGTGCTTCTCTCCGATTTAACTATTTAGTTTAGGATTTTTTTTACGATATACTAAAATCTATGCAATTAATGCACATTTATTTCATTATTTCTGCTCATATAGATCATAAATAGGAGTATTATGCTTATTTTGCAATAATTATTATTTTTGGAAGTTTAAACTATGTTTCAAACCCAGTGCGTGAATTTCTAATAAAGTATTCAAATTTTTATACTTACATAAATTAATATTTCAGGAACACAACAAAATTACATATTTATAAATTTTTAAAAATGAATATCTCTTCTTTTTACGAATTTTCAAACAATATTTACAGCAGAACTTTTAGAAAATATATTTAAAAAAATACCTACGAACTGAAGTCGAGAGTCTCGTCGAGACTTCAAGACTTTCTCGACATGACTCGATACTAGTCTCGTCTCATCTCGACTTTTTAGTCGAGACCAAAATGATG
This sequence comes from Harpalus rufipes, assembly GCA_951394225.1. Taxonomy (NCBI): domain Eukaryota; kingdom Metazoa; phylum Arthropoda; class Insecta; order Coleoptera; family Carabidae; genus Harpalus; species Harpalus rufipes. The sequence continues at coordinate 57,116,708 of OX596274.1, forward strand.
GTCTTGTCCCGACAAGACCAAGACTGGTCTTGGTCTTGCCGCAACACTAGAATAAATTATAATAGAATTCATAACATTTACTTATTTATATAAAAATTAACTTCACAATTATTTTGACAGTGTAACACACTAAATATAAAACAGTAACATATTTTCATTTTAACAATTTATGAAAAAATTTGACAGACAGAAATAATATTCTTTATTTATATACAGGTGAACACTGAAAATCGTGACATAGGCATTTAACATGAGAAAAAAGTATATTTTTTTCAAATATTATTTATCCCGTAAGACTATAGTGGGAGTTTTTCATATGATTAGAAAGATTATTTAATTTGACATCGAAGAGTTTCTAAATACTCCTAGTTTATTGCCTTTTTATTGAAATATTTACAAGAATATCATGCTAATTGACAGTTATTACTAATAATTTATTGAAAACAGTAATCATGGAAATGTATTCAGTAACTGAGTTGAATAGATCGAGACACTGTAATAATTACATACTTCTCAGTATCTCGAATAAATATCAATGTGTCAGTATATGTGTTCCTCCACAATAAAGTACTGGTCGTCCAATCATTGACCACCAGTTAGTTAAAGTGTCATCGTTCGGTAAAGAAGTAAGAGCACCAGTTTCATAGTTCGTCTTTCGGAATGTTACAATTAACTATATTAAATATTTAGATATTGAAAGAAGCTTTCAGAACTCATAATATAATGAAATAAAAACAATATTTGGGATTAGTTCTGTATAAGTTTTATTATTTAACAACGTTTCGACAGCGAAGTAAAGACAGCTTCATCAGGTAAATATACCTGATGAAGACAGCACTTCGCTGTCGAAACATCGTTAAATAATAAAATTTATATAGAACTAATCCCAAATATTGTTTTATTTCATTAAATATTTCGAATTAATTTTCATTTTTATTACTATAATGAGAAGCTATAGTGATTAATTTTATATTTTCAATGACCAATCTGTAGAAATTTTATTATGCTCATGTGGCCCATTTTTCAGAATTCATATTAATTTTACGATTATTTTTAATGTTATTTGCACCGATGTTATCATTTTGCATATAGCCGCTATGTAAATGCAAATTTGAATAAATTTATTGACAGTTACTAGGCAGAGAAAATAAAACTTCGTTACCTAATAACTGTCAATATAATCATACTTTTAAGATCAATTCAATATTCAATAAAAATTCAAATATTATTGTTATATTTTAGTATTTTCCGTTCAAGAAATTAGATTGATGATAAGTAGAAATATATAAAACAAGACGTCCGAATAATGACAAATAGACAGGATGAGGGTAAAAACTAAGGGGAGATGTACAGCAAAGGGGAGGTTCTACTCCCCAGCACGATTAAGGGATGAATGAAAAGATATAGGGGTGACGTGCTTCGACTGCCCTGCTAAGTGATTCACAGCGAGGGCGGCACACGATTGCCCAATGTTTTTTCTTACCGCACGCGTCATTTCTGCTAGACGGGGGATATTTTTCATTGTTTGATGGACCAGTTTGATAAATATCTAACATTTCAACGTCTTCTAAATAATAGTATTTTTAATATTTATTATGATTACTACGAATACATCACTTAATAATATATATATATATATATATATATATATATATATATATATATATATATATATATATATATATATACATATATATATATATATATATATATATATATATATATATACATACATATATATATATATATATATATATATATATATATATATATATATATATATATATATATATATATGTATACAGGGGTGTTTATTTTTAAGTGGCTACCATTGCGATCTCGAGAACTAGAAGAGATAGGAAGTTGGTTAAATTAGCAAAGAAACTTTCACATAGGTATTTCAATGATAAACTGAAAAAAGAAATTAAACCAGTTTCATTTGCACATTCAAAAAAGAACTTTATTTCCGATTAAATGATTTAGTGTTTATAAAAACTGCTCAAAATTATCTCCATTTTTATTTAAAAAAATTGAATATATTTTATTCAAAAACATACAAAACCAAACAATAGTATATTACTAACCGAGGTGGAAAGAGTTTCATTACTGTCGAGGGCGAAGATAGCTAACCAAGGCGCACAGCGCCGAGGTTAGCTATAGCCTGAGACGTAATGAAACTTTTCACTTGTATACTATTTTATTCACAATCTGAAATTAATACGATATATAATAATACTAATAATGAAGAACTTGACATCAATAAGCGAACGATTTGACTGTGATCATCTGTCAAATAAATTGTCAATTTAAGTTAAATTTTCTTAATTTTTTGTCGGGTTTTATTTTAAACTAAACGTTACTTTCTAATTCTAATAAAATTAAATGTCAATTTTTTGAGAATGCTAATTTTATTTACCAATTCTCAAATACGAAAAGTAGTGCCATCTATTGATTTAATTCTTCAAATTCAACAGTAGTCACCAACGTTTGCAACTTCGCGCTGCTGTCACATAACCTTTAACCATAATCGTACCTTAATGTTTAACGCATTTCTTATATATTGAATTCAGTGTTATTCGCATAAAAATGTGTGAAATTATAGATTGTACACCTCCAGAAATACGGCAAGTAGTAGAAAATGTTTCAGAAAATTTGCTACCACCGAAAAGTAGCGGGAGATATGATAAAGCTTGAGTAAAGTAAAGATGTACGCAATATCAACTCAGAAAAGCTTCAACACTGTGGTCCATATACTCAATGCTACGGGCAACGTTGAATATACGTGATAAAATTGATATTAGTAAATTTGCTAAGGTAATAGCATTTTTGAAAAAACAAAATATAGGCTATAGAGCTAAAAAATCAAGCGTTTTTGATAAGCAAGATATTGACAAATTCTTGAAGTGTGCACCACTGGATTTTATTCCCCAAAAAGTAAAATTATTAATTTAATATTGAAGTGTATAATTAAGTACAGAATTCTTTATTCTTTTTTAGGTTGCTTTAATAATTGGCATATCTGGTGCCTGTCGTAGCGACGAGCTATTTAAAATGAAAATTAATGACATTAATATTTTGGAAGATAAGGTCAGCATAGTAATTCCGGACACAAAAACCTATAATGTTCGAGCATTTGTAATTACTGATTCAGATTGGATAAATATATTGAAGCAATATATTGAACTTCGTAAAAATATTCAAAATGATAGATTCTTCCTTCAACTGCGATTCGGCAGAATTACAAAACAGCCTTTTGGTCATAATAGTATATCTCAGTTTCCAAAGAAAATAGCCGAATATTTGAAACTAAAAGACCTTGAAAAGTTTACCGGCCATTGCTTTCGGCGCACCGCGGCTACATTGTTGGCTAATAGTGGAGGAGATATTCTTCAACTAAAAAGATTAGGCGGGTGGAAGTCGTCAGCGATAGCAGAGAGTTATGTTGACAATTATTCCAAAGGTCAAGAGCAAATTGCTCAAATTTTGACCACTAGAAATGATATTCAAGGGAATGGGATATTTCCTTCAGGCACTTCGTCAACTATCAATACTTCAACTCGTGAATACAACTTTTCGAATGACAAATCTAAAGATGGATTATCTTTTGTAATAAAATGTCATGATCAGTCCAATGTAACAATTAATGTAAATAATTAATTTCTTTTGGTACATTTATAAATTAATCTACCGTGTTCCTATCTAATAATTATAATTAATAAATAAAATTGAGTAATTTTGGCAGTGTTAATTTTATTTGTATTATATAATATAAGCACTTAAGCTACCAATGGTGGAGATATAAATAAAAGTACCAGTTTTAATAAAATACCACATGAACTGTCAGTTTGATTTCTAACCTTAAATTTTCATTTCATTGATTACTTGTATTATTTACAATTTTATTTTTAACATATAAATTGTTAAGAAGCTTTGTTTATATGTAAATACCCATCACTGATACGCATTGATCACTCTAAGTGGGAGGCAGCTATTTATTTATTGTTAACCTCATTTTCCAAGAGGTTGGGAAGTATAGCGTGAACATAGCTGGGGTTGGGAAATTGACATTTCCCAACCTCAGCTATACTGACGCTGTACTTCCCAACCTCTTGGAAAATGAGGTTAATAATAACTAACTTCCCAACTTTTTAGAAGTCAGAAATCGTCATATTACTAACCGATTGTGAATAAAAAATATTATAACTAGCTCATAGCATGGTTTCGTCCCGGGTCGGTCAACTGTTACAAATTTAGTACAGTTTACTCAATACGTTTCAGATGCTTTAGTAGACAGAAATCAAGTAGATTGTGTTTACACTGATATCTCTAAAGCGTTTGATACGGTTTCTCATAAAACTCTAGTGCATAAATTAAAACTTATTGGTTTCGATGTTGGTTTATTAAATCTTATTTCATCTTACTTAGAAAATAGAAATCAATATGTATTTGTTAATGGATTTAAATCTAGTATTCACAACTCTACATCGGGGGTTCCACAAGGCTCAATTTTACCAAAACTAATTTCTATTTAAACTCTCCAATTAATTCCATGTGCACTAGTTATAACACTTATTCAGGTGAACTCGATTTATCTAGTAGTTTATCAATATTTAAAAGCAAACTGACTGAAATATTAAATAAAATCGATAATTAAATTTAATGTAAGAATTTCAGGTAATTTGTATTATTTATTGTTGTTTATTTACATATTATATTTATATATTGTTTGTTTTCTTTGTAATTATTTCTTTATTATATGTAATATTTAACCTCTACACTAAATGTATTTAAATTTATAATTTTTTTTGTTCTGTAATTGGGATATAATATCCTGTAGAGCATATACGAAATAAATAAATAAATACATAACTGAATTCTTTTAAATGCTGTACGTCGGGATGCACAGTGCGGCAAACTTGATCTTTTAAGTAACCCCACGCAAAAAAATCCAGTGGATTCAAATCGGGCGATCTGGCGGGCCTTGCAATAGGGCCATTGGTTTGGGAAAAATGTGTTCAAATATTCAGTTACTTGGCGGCAATTATGAGCTGAGGCCCCATCCTGCTGGAAGTACACATTTTGTACTGTAGCCAGTGGTATATCATCCAGAATTTGTTCAAACATATTTCGCAAAAGGGTTAAATATCTATCGCCAGTTAAAGTTCCTTCATACATGTAAAAATAAACATTATTATGTAAAATCGCACACCATACATTTATACTAAATTTATTTTGAAAACATCTATCGCGAACTAAAACAGGATTTTCATCACTCCAGTAGTGATTATTTTTTAAGTTAAACATTCCATTATTGGAAAAATTTGCTTCATCACACCATATTATAAATTTTAAAATATCAGGGCCTTCATTTATCAACAAAAAAATGACAAAATTCTAATCTTCTCTCTTGATCACCGGGTTGAAGATGCTGTACTCGGTGGAATTTATAAGGCTTGTACTTATGTTTCTTCAAGTATTTATGCACGGTTACTATACTCAAATTGCATTCGTGTGCAGTCATTCTTATCGATGCCGTAGGATTTGCTGCAAAATACGCTAAGACATTAGTCTCAGCATTTATATTTTCAAATCGTATACGTATTTTTTTAAATGTTTCTGTATTAGCTCGTAGTCGTCGTTCTAATTTTCTAAAAAATTTGTAGTTGGGAATATTCCTGTTAGGGTATTGTTCCCTGTACATGTTAACTGCAGCACGAGAATTATTATGGCACAAAATGTAAATTACGAACACATCTACCTTTTCGTCATGTGCGAATTGATCCATTTTTAGGTATTAAAAATGATATGAAGAACAATTTCTCATTTGACAGAAGTAGCAATAAACAAAATATTCACTTTTTTCATTCATGGCAGTCTAATTAATATCATATTTAAGGGGAAGTAATTCAAAACTTTATTAATTTTTTTTTCAAAAATTTTGTTATGTAAGGTTATGAAAATTATTATTGGATTCAGAATAAAGAGCTCTATTGAATGCACAAATAAAAAATATATGTTTCTATTTAAAATAAAAAAAGTTGGTATCCATATTTTGAGAACCACTGGTTGAATTTCTTTTTTCAGTATATCTTTGAAATACCTATGTGAAATAGGGATTCTTTGCTAATTTAACCAACTTTGTATCTCTTCTAGTTTTCGAGATCGCAATGGTAGCCACTTAAAAATGAACACCCTATCTATCTATCTATCTATATATATATATATATATATATATATATATATATATATATATATATATATATATATATATATATATATATGTATCAAGACTAGTGTAAAAAAAAAATAATAGCATATTCCTGACATCATTTTGAGTAAAGAATGTTATATGAACATAGGTCTTATTCCTTTTACCAAACTACAAGCGTTCAAAATTTTATAAATAGCAGCAATTTTTAAATTTTTCTAATCAAGATACCTCCAATCCAGAGTAATAAACAATGGAAAACAATGCAAAATTAATCTAAAATTGGATTTTTTTACCTGAGTTATTGTTATTGTGAAATGGATAGATTTAGTGTTGCAGAATACGTAGATATAATATTTGTGTATGGATTCTATGATGGTAATGCCCTCCGTGCGTCCAGAGAATATCAAATAGGTATCCCAACAGACGTTAACCTTCCCATCGCGTATTTGCACGCATTTTCAAAGGTTGAGACACAGATAAACCTAGGTAGGTTTATCTGTGGTTGAGAGAAACTGGGACGGGGTGGAGTTCAAAATCATGGTATTGGACCGCGCAATATTTACGAAAAAAATGTTATTAATGCAGTTCTTGATGATCCGAGAACGAGCACTCGACGAATCGGAAGACAATTACACATGTCACACATGTCTGTTTGGCGGATATTAAACCGCGAAGATCTATATCCATATCATTTTCAACGCGTTTTATTTTATTTTAAAAGTATTGTAGTCCGATGAGGCACAGTTTACAAGAGATGGAAGAAAATAATTTTCATAACAGCCACATATGGTCTCTTTGATAATCCATATGCCATCAGTCAGTCACGTTTTCAGCAACGTTTCAGCGTAAATTTAATATTTAATAATCAATTTCTGGATATCGATGTTTTAAATAACCATTTAATTTCGGAGCTATACAGAGAATTTTTAGAAAGCAGACATTATGAAATGATGGAAGTACCTCTCCAGATACGACAACAAATGTGGTATCAGCATGACGGCCCCCCTCCTCATTACGGAAGACAAGTGACTGCTTGGTTAAATCACCATTACCCAAATATATGGATTGGACGCGGAGGTCCTGTCCGATGGCCCGCACGATCTCCCGATTTAAATCCTCTGGATTAGTATTTATGGGGACACATGAAGCAAATGGTGTATAGTGTTCAAATAAACACACGCAACCAATTGTTAGAAAGAAAAAGAAACTCTGCGCTGACATTCGTAACAACCAAAATACAATTAATTTAGTTTATGATTCCATGATTCGTCGATGTCAAGCTTACATTCGAGCTCGAGGGGCACATTTTGAACACTTACTATTAGACAAAATGAATATATTTAATGTTTCCATTGTTTGTTACTATGTTTTAAATGTATCTTGATTATTTTTTTTTTAATAAAATCGCTGTTACTTGTAAAACATTGGTCTCTTATATTTTGGTAACTAAAAGGAATAGGACCTATCTTCATATAACATTTTTTACTCAAAATGATGTCAGGAATATGCTATTATTATTTATTTTCAATTTCAAAATAAATACTTTAAACAAAACAATGGGTTGCTGATGGGTTCTCCGATAAATCCACTGTTCGCTGACATTTTCATGGATCATTTTGAAAAATCTCTCTTTAATATGAGCTCCGGTTTATTAAATAATATTATTATTTGGCATAGATATGTGGATGACATTATCTGTCTATTTAAAGGTACTGACAGACAGTTAGAACAACTTTTACAATTATTAAATTCAATTAATCCACGCATATACAGTTTACGATGGAGAAAGAAATTAACAATAGCATAAATTATATGGATCTAACCATTTCCCGAGTTGATAAACATTTGGAATTTAAAATTTATTGAAAAGACACATTTACAGATACCATTATCCCGGCTTGCTCAAATTATCCGATAAACATAAAATTATCCGTTTTTCACAGTATAATAAATAGATTATTAAAAGTCCCCCTATCATCAGCTAATTTTCAAGAGGAACTAGATAAAATTCAAACAATCACAAAAAATAACGGCTACTCTACTAGTATAGTCAAAAAAATATTATTGAGAAAAACCCGTCAACAAAATTTAAAACATTTTTATGCAACTGATCACAGTAAAGATATTGAATTTAGCTACAGAAAATTAAATTATATAGGTCCCATTAGTGACAAATCAAGTAACCTTTACAGAAAAGAGAAGATATTAGCAGGTTTTTATAACCATAATACCATTAAAAAAGTTTTAGTTAATAACAAACTCATAGATAGGCAGAAACTGGAGGCTTCAGGAAGTTACCAGAATTAACTGTAACAAATCTAACTTTATATATATATATTGGACAAACCGCTAGAATTTTTTAATAAGATTCAAAGAACATGAGAGATCTTTCTGTCTTAAAAAAGATGATTCAAATGTAGCCAAACATATGATAGAGTGTAACTATAATTTTACTATAGATAATTTAGAAATTTTTCACATAAAGGATTTTTTTTTGAATTATGCTATTTGGAAAGTTTCGAGATCAAGAAGGCCGCTTACAAAAGCAAATCATTAATGAACGACCATCTGGACTTAATCCAAACACCTTTACTTAAAGGTATTGCCGAAACTTTCCAAGCAGCTCCATAGTTTCCCAGTTGTCTTAAATTCCTTGAAATTTGTATTTGCACACTATTTAAGGTAGGTTAAGAATAATGTACTTTTCATTCCTGATGATGGCATGTAGCCGAAACTAGTAGAACAATTATATTTATTTCGTGGACATCACCAAGTGTTTTTATTTTTACCCTTCAAAAGTAAATTAAAAAACATACAAAGATAAAACGGAAACAGGCAACCACGACTTATTAAGCTCAAAACCCGTATTTAAATTAACGTTATTAGAAGATTTTTTTTGATTTCGATGGCTTCTCTAACTAGAGTTATTTTCTCTTGTTAAAATCTTCGTGTTTTTGAAATCAATTCCATACAATTCTTGAATAGCATGTTCAAAAACAGCAGATTTATCTGGTTGATTCAATCTTATATGTTGTTCGTGTTCTTTTAATATTTAATACAGACGTTATATAAATCTAGTTTAAAAATCCGTGATCTTCTTGGCAATGTTAAAGATATAGTTCCGGGTAGGACTGTAGCAACAATATATAATAATAATAAAAATAATAATAATATATTACATATACCCGTCAAAAATACTGTCAATCCCGACAGTGAATTGGAAACATTTCGAAAAATTAAAAGAGTAGGACAAAATTTCTTCATAGAATGAATTTAAAAATAAATCTAAATATAAAGAATAGATATAAGTAGAATTTTTGGTGTAGAGGGTAGGTATACAAGAAATGTTAAATACAATAGGGCGTGAGATAGACATAGATGTCAAATATCATAATATTTCATTCTAAATTTAGTGATGTTTATTTTTCTCGGCAAGTAAATTCCACACTCTTGGTGAAAAATTAACTACGTGCATTTAAAATTTTTTTCATGAAAAATTGTGACATTTGACATCTATGTACACAATTACTAATGGACCCGTTTAGTGATGACGTAGGCCAGGTTTCCAAACAAGAAAATGGCTGCCACCTTGGTAACCGTTGCTATGTTATTTAAAACTAACCGCGAAACTACAGTGGTGGGAATTTTCCCTTTCTTAGAATTTTAGGCTCTTTAAAGGGTTTAATTGGCGTAGCGCCAAATGGGGTTGTGACCTACGTTAGTAAACTATACTCAGGATCAATGTCTGATAAAAAAATTGTTGAAAATTGTGGAATTTTAAAATTATTTGAAACTGGAGATCTAATCATAGATCATAGCTAACAAATGGTTCTTAATAACAAATGTATTTCCGCCCGGGGTAACTTTAAATATTCCACCATTTCTAATGGAAATGCAATTCACGCTGGAGCAAGTTGCTGTTACTAGAAACATTGCTCGTGCAAGAGTTCACGTGGAAAGAGCAATAAGAAGGATAAAAGCCTTTCAAATTTTAAATATTATTCCTCAAAACTTTACCCCAATTTCAACTAAAATTTTTCAAGTATGCGCGGCATTGACTATTTTTCAATACCCATTAATAAAAGAAGTTGAAATGTATTATAAAGTAAATAGGTAGTCAGTAAGTTTATACAAATTACATACGAGTATATATTGTTAAATAGAAATTTTTATTTATTGTTTTAAAAATATACATTATTTTAATAAATATAATAATAATTATAGTGCAGTTCGGAGTCCAAATAACTAAAAAACACAATGATTTCTCCATTATATGAAGCTGTCCCTGCATTTGGTGGTAGTATTCATGTTTATTTAATACGAATTCTTCCTTATCCACATCGTATTTACAAATTTAAGAATGATCACATTTCAGTGCGACCCTTATGTCGGTGTTTCTGAATTTATAGGGGAATTTCACTTCCAAAATTGCGTCCTCGCCTACCAATCCGTCTGGACTGGCTCCCAAATATCCGCAAGGATGTAAATGTAATATTAATCTGCAAATAAATTATATGCAATGAATTTTCAGTCACAATGAGCAATATTCATATGGAATTATTTTACATACCTCAACTTTGTACGTTCGATCTCTCATACTGGCATTCACAGTGCTTGTTATTATTTTTAAATTATCATTATATGTCATACTGACTACATCACCACTTTCGACCGCATTTTCACCGCGTTCTATTAATTTTCTATCGTCTATAAAATAATTTACAATAGAAGAAAACTTGTATTACATGTTTCTGAGCCATTTCAATATCAAACAAACTCTACAACTTATAGGTTATGTTATGTCTCATACGTCAAATCCTGAAGTAGCATAGCAACCGCCTTAGTAACGAAGCCGCCATTTTCTTGTTTGGAAACCTTCGTGACATCACACTAAACGGGTCCATTTTCATTTAGACACGGGACCCCATATCTGCTTGTCAAGGCCAACAATGTCACATGACTGCCGCGCCCTATATACCTTACTTATGTAACCAAAAACGGAAGTGGCGAGAGGTATTGTGCTGGCCACAACAGATTTTTTTATTTTGAAATTATTTTTGTAAAACGGGGCTATTCAAGATTAATGGGGTTATTTGGGATAAAAAGAAATGTTAGTTTCATGAGACCAGTAGGGCCACATATTGTTATGATGATAATTTTTCAGGTTAGTTTTCAAAAGGCCATATGTTCCTCTGTTGTTTGGCTTACAGAAAATATTTCTTGTCGCGTGCTGACAATTTGAATTTGTGAGAAGTTTACTGATGAAAATATTGTGTTAAACTTCTTTTTCTAAAGTGTGTAAGGGATATTAGGAAATTAAAATTAAAAGTGGGGCTGTTTAAGATGCAAGATAGGGACTAATTGGGACCCATATTTTATTGAAAGCAATATGGCGTATCTTTCAAATTAAAGGTTTTGTAATTCTTACGTATAAAGAAACTAATTGCAAAAATGGAAAAACAATATACACTATATAAAATTTAATCCACCTCAAATTTTTATACTTTGGCATTTATTGGTAGTATCGAACCATTTGAAACTTCTGGTGATTTTGAGCAATATTTGCAAAGACTAGAACAGTTCTTTGAGCTTAATGGTGTACAAGTAGAAAGAAGAAAGCAATGTTTATTATATTTATGGGATCATCAATATACAGCATATTAACAAATTTACTTATATCAACAAAACCAAATACGAAAACTTATGAAGAACTAAACAAAGAACTAGTTGACTATTTTATGCCTAAAAAGGTTATTATAGCTGAGCATTTTAAATTTTAAAAGCGCAATCAGCAGTTTAATGAAACAGTGACAGAATATTTAAATGCCATAAGAAAATTAGCATTTCTGACTACGGCATATTTCTTAAAGAAGCGTTACGTGATCACTTCGTAACTGGACTAAAATGTGAACGTATCCAACAAAAATTATTGTCAATATATGATCTAATACTAGTTACTACATTTGACATGGCAAAAGCAATGAAATTTGTAACTATGGAAATAAGAGAACTTCAACCGTGAAATATTAGTAAAATATCATATCATAAATTAGCTGAAAACAATAACTAAATTATAAAGTTATTCATAATTAGAACCGTGTTTTCGGTGTGGTAGATAGCACAATCCACAAAGTTGTCCTGTAATTTATTAGACATGTTTTACGAGTGGCAAAAAGGGTCATACATCAAAAATGTGTAGATCAATGTCAACGAAAACATGAAAGAATAGTCATCCAAACGTATTCAGATTTAGAGATAAAAGAAGTATAATATATAAAATAATCTTTTGTAATAAATTTTACAGCCAAAAGAATGCTATGGAAATTAGTTGAAAATTTAAATTGTTTGTAATTAACAGATCAATTTTTAAATATTTTGTGAACACTTGGCACACTTCACAAGATTTCAGTCTTTGAATCAACCTCTCGGTCATTTATCAGAGACTGGCCCACTCAACCAGAACCACAGACGCGTTTCGCTCTTATTGGAGCCAAGTGTTCACAAAATATTTAAATATTTAGAACAACTTCACCAAGTGTCGCAAATTGTACATTGTACAGTTTCCTATTATTATAACAGATAAATGTCAGTGTCAGAAATCCGGAGACATTCCTGAATACTTTTTCTGCGAAGTACATACATTATATTATATTTTAATGTATTAATAGTTAAATATTATAGGTATATTACACATACCCTTTAGAAATACTGTTACTACCGACAATGAATTGGAAACATCTCGAAAAATTAGAAGAGTAGGACAAAATTTGTTCATAGATTGAATTTAAATTTTAAAAATCTAAATATAAAAAATAAATATAAGTAGAATTTTTGGTGTAGTGTGTAGGTATACAAGAAATGTTAAATACATTAGGGCGCGAGCAGTCATGTGACTTTTTTGGCCTTGACAAGCAGATGGGCCCATGTCAGAATGATAGCTTGTAATTATGTATATAGATGTCAAATATCATAATTTCTCATTCTAAATTTAGTGATTTTTCAATTCCATGTGGTTTATTTTCCTCGACAAGTAAATTCCACACTCCTGGTGACAAATTAACTACGTGAATTTAGAAAATCTTGAAATTTTTAATGAAAAATTCTGACATTTGATATTTATGTACATCATTACTAATTATCATTCTGAAACGGGCCCCCACATCTGCTTGTCAAGACCAACAATGTAGCATGACTGTTCGCGCCCTATACTTATGTAACAAAAAATGGAAGTGGCGAGATGTATTGTGCTGGCCACAACAGATTTTTTTGTATTAAAATTTTGGAGTTTGTTAATTTGCCGAGCCTAAGTTAATATTTCATATTTTTTGTTTTATTTTTGTAAAGGCATACAGTAACCTTACTTTTATTTTGGTGATCAGTTTTGACTATAATCTTTTTTAGGCCACTTGCCTTTACAAAGACAAATTGGTTTAAAATGTCAGTACTCTGCCTCGGTTCTATGTCTCTCAGTTTTAACTTCGCCTTGGTTTGGAGTAGCTGAGTTCGTCTGATGGTTGAGTCCGACGCTACCGTTGGATTGTGGCAGACGGGCGCCAAGATTGATATCAACTCCAAGGGCCCGATTCTTGAAATCATGCGGAATTTTTCGCACGCGACAAAATTCGTTTGGTTTGTTTCGAGCACGAACAGTATTGTACGCGTGAATGGTATTCTTGAATACCAAACGAAACTCGGTCGAGGCCTACGTATACGATTCTCGAAAGCCAACGAACGTAGTATGTTGCAGCCAATCAAAACGAAACATTTGTACCACTTGAATACTTCATCATTTGATTGTTTTTTAACTGTCACTGTCAACAAAGCTGTCAGCGAAGCTGTCATAAATCATAAGTATTGTAATTTCAATATTCAAAATTTATTATAGGTATATTATTTTAAATATGTATTATTTTTCTATACTTATAGTATGCACGTTATGCACGTACACAATATGGCAATATTAATATGCAACTGCAATGTAATATTAAACATGCATTAATAATTTTGCAAACCATTTCAGGTTTGGATTTCAGAACTCGTTAAAAGGCACCTAAAATTCTATACGACAATACATTGCATCGTTCTTACAATGCAGGAGCACACATTTGTCTGATATTATAATAATGATACTTAAAGTGGAGACCCTTGAGTTATAATTGGCGATCATGAAACATACCCGGAATTGTTTAAAATCATAATTTGAATTATATGACCTGATTAAAGTACTAATACACCAAACTCAAGTGACAGCGACAATGTGACAGACACAGTTTCGTTTGCGAATGATACTTTCAAGTGATTCATACCCATGCGATGTAATTACACACGGAATTATCGCGTTCGACCACACGATTTTGATTCAAGAATACCAATATGCAGTTCGCATACGCATCTCTCCCATTTACGTATGCGTGAAATTTCAAGAATCGTGCCCCAGGCGTGATTGCACGGAAACTAAGCCTAAGAGAGTCACTCAGAGAAGAGTTGGCCCTCAACCTCGGGCCTTCTCATACACATTTTCTGGCTTAATTTCTGTATTTTGTGACAGTAAATACATTTTCTTAAAATTTATCTTTCTTACATTATTCATTCGTCTATCATCGATGGCCCGGCGTTCACCACTCATTTTTCCATAATCATTAGCGCCAATGGCACCCCAGATTTGTTTTCACACCTTCTCCCTTATTTACCTACGACCCATGACCCTTGCTTACGACTTTACAGCACCGGGCACGATCGTATGTGTGGAGTGATTGGCTGACTACTCAAGGTAGGTGCCGATTACGTCGCAATAGTTTTTGTGTAAAAATTATTAAACGTTGAAAATTGGTACATTGAAACAATTGATCGAAGACTACATGCACAAATTTAAGAACATAACCGCTGTCATGTTTAACATTTGATATGTCTATGTTAATTTCAAATTATGAATGTCGTGCCGGTTGTCGTCCTTTTAAATGCTAAATTATGTATAAATAATGTGTAAAATTGAGACAAGAATATAAATTAAACGAGGTAGGTATATGTAATAAAATTAAGCCATGTTTATTGTTAATTTATATATTTTATTTTATAAATAGATTCTTCAAAATGTTTGAGGTTATTAACAAATTGGTGGTCGTCCTTTTAAATGCTAAATATGAATAATATTATGTAAAATTAAAGAAATGAATATGAATTGAACACAGTAGGTATTTTAATGAATTTAAGCTATGTTTATAGTTAATTTATATTTTATTTTGTAAATAGTTTATTTTTCATAATGTCTGAGGTTATTAAAAACGCCGAAAAGGGTGAGAAAGGTAGGAAGAACGTCATGGATGAGAAAGAAAAAAAGCTGTTATCTGTCAAAATTTTGACAGCTAGATCGGCTAGTTTTTTTTTTACCTTCCGTCACCTCTAGGTAAGGAAGGCATTGTCTTTGGTCAAAAAATTCGATGGTGAGTTTTCATTGAATAAGCACGTTTTAGGGTCTTTACAATACGATTTTACTATTTTTACGATGATGTGTGTATGGACATATGTGCGTGTGTGTGTGTGACCGCGGTTTCGGCCGCGATATCTCCAATACTAGAATTCCAAAATTTACAATTCTTGCGTATTCCTCTTCCTTACAACCATATGCAGACTTAATTAGATTTTGGTTATAATTGGTCAACCGGAAGTATCCTCATTTGAAGATTTTAACAGTTTTTCTTGAAAAACACAGTTAAATATTATTATAGCTTAAAGAATATATTATTCTCTATACGATTTGATTGCATTTTATATTTCATATTCAACAGATATATAGTTAAAGAATTATAAAGATAATAAATTTCATAAATCAGCCATCTGTGTTAACTAACCATGGAAACTGCTAATATATTCAGGTATTTCAAATTGACAGATGTCAGTATCAATAAAAAGTAAATGAATGAAAGAATAAGGGAAATAACTCTAATGTTTCTAGAAAGATACTCGTATAAGAGAGACGATTACATTGGTTTGAACATGTCATGAGGATGAATATATTGTAAGAAAAGTGAATAGTTTAGGTGGAAGAAACATAGGGAGACCAATTATAAGATAGGACTGTATTTCGGAAGACTTGAGAGAAAAGGAACTGAATGAGGACGACACGCAAAACAAAAATGAGTGGAAGAAGAAAATAAAAATAGCGAACCCTAACAAATGGGAAAAACTAAAGAAGAAGAAAATGACAGTGGCAAGTGCAATTTGCATAGTTTGTTTATTAAATAATTTTACTGGAAATATAAGATCTTTTGCAAGAAAATTTATGTATAGGGCGCGTGCAGTGACACGTGACTTTTCTGACTTTGGCAAGCAGATATGGGGACCCGTGTCAAAATGACAGCAATTTTTCATTCAAAATTTCATGATTTTCTTATTTCATGTGGTTTGTTTTTTATCATGAGTATGGAATTCAGTTGCCGAGAAAGGGAATCATAAAATACAAAGATTTTAGAATCTTTCGCAAGAAAATTTATGTATGGAATTTGTACATAATACACAAGATTGACGGAAAGTATTGAGCTGGCCACATCAGATTTTTTTGCATATTTTTCAGAGCCATGTCGTTTTTGGTATCAATTGAAACGTTTTCTTAATGGCTGTCATACAGAAATGTCAAAATTTTAAAAGCTCGATCGGTTATTGTTTTTT
The DNA here is from genome assembly GCA_951394225.1 of Harpalus rufipes. Lineage (NCBI taxonomy): Eukaryota > Metazoa > Arthropoda > Insecta > Coleoptera > Carabidae > Harpalus > Harpalus rufipes. The sequence goes on from OX596274.1 coordinate 57,133,584, forward strand.
GCATAAACTTGGCAGAACCATGTCGTGTTTGTTATCAAATGAAATGTTTTCTCAAGGGCTGCCAAGAAGAATTGTCAAAATTTTGACGGCTCGATCGGCTATTGTTTTTTACATAAAGTTGTCAGAACCATGTCGTGTTTGGTATCAAATAAAATGTTTTCTCAAGGGATACCATGTAGTATTGTCAAAATTTTGACAGCTTGATCGGCTATTATTTTTTGCATAAAGTTTTCAGAACCATGTTGTTTTTGGTACGAAATAAAATGGCTGTCATACAGAATTTTCAAAATTTTGACAGCTCGATCGGCTTTTGTTGATGTCAGAACCATGTCGTGTTTGGTATCAAATGAAATGTTTTCTCAAGGGCTATCATACAGAATTGTCAAAAGTTTGACATCTCGATCGGGTATTGTGTTTTGCATTAAGTTGTCAGAATCATATTGTGTTTCATATCAAATGAGAGGTCTTGTTAAGGGCTTTCAGGCACCTGTATCGAAACTTTGACAGGTCGGTCGGCTTTTGTCTGAAATTTGTAATAATGAGAATGATGTTGGCGTTAGAACTTTTCATTTAAGGCATGCCTAGGGATACTGAATGTACGACTATCATAAAACACTATCGGCGGAACCCTAGGGGAAGCTCGGCAAAGCCGAGCTTTCGCTAGTTCGGTATACTCTTATAAAGATATGGTGCAACATAAGAAAAAGAGCCCTTAAAATTAGATTTTCCATATGAAGGAATAATATATAGATTTTTTATCCGTAGCGTGTAGTTGTATTGTTTAATTATTAATTTGTCGAGCAAATAATGTGGAGTACCAGTTTTTATAATTTTATGTTTTCGACAGAGATACATCTTTCTTACACGATCAACAATAGAGAGCATCTTAGCCATTGAGCGATATTTGGTAATGGGATCGAATTTACCCACGCCATAAACGAAACGTAAACACAAATTCTGCAGTAGTGTATTTCTATGTTTGTCAGATACTGTCAAATTTTCACATCAACACTAAGATCATTTCTAAACTGGTAAAGATGTCTTTATTTAATTCGTGCAGCAATCAACTATTTATTCAGATGTTCTCTAAATAATAAGTTTTTATCTACATGGAGACCCAATCAGAACTACTACGTTTTAAAGTTGAATCATCTAATATTAAATCAGTAATGGTATCATATTTCCCAATTACAAGAAATGATGATTTAGCAGCATTTATTTTAAGCCCATTTGTTTTTTACCGAAGTGGATATTTTTTTTAGATCACTGTTAATTTTTTTAAGTTGTTTACTATTTATGGGATCTAAAGTAGCAAGCATGGTTATATCATCATCATATGAATAAGTAGTAGAAAAATCTAATATTTCTGGCGTATCAGCATATGTGAGAAAATAACGGGGCTAGAATTGATCCCTGCGTCACTATAAACTATAAAAACTAGTAGATGACATCTGAACCTATAAGTTTTTATTATTAAAATAATTATTACACCACTGAATTGATCTGTTGGGAAAATTGTAATACCTAAGTTTGGCCAGTAACATGCTGTGATTAACCACATCAAATGCTTTAGAGAAATTTATTTGTACTGCCAGAGATATTTCAGAATTACTAAAATTATTTAACAAAATGTCAACAATATTTAACAAACGTGTACTTGTGCTATGCCCAGTTCTAAATCCGGACTGAAAAATAGGCAAAATATAATTATCTTGTAAGTAACTCTTCATTTGATCACAACTTTCGACATTACGGGCAAAATACTTATCGGCCGTAAGTCATCGACTGTAGTGCAATAATTATGTTTAGCATTTGGTTTAATAATTACAGTTTTCCAAATATTAGGTACTACGCTATCCAGAATGCAGGTATTTATGATGTACGCAAAGTAGTCCACAATGATGGGCAAAATGAGCACGATCATTTTTAAAGATATACCATCTACACCGACAGCATTAGACTTTTGCTGCATCAGAATTCTAATTATGGTTTCTGCGTCTATACATTTGATATCAAACTCTTGTTCAGGTTCCTCTATATACTTGCTGTGTAAAAAAAATATTTAATAATTCAGAGTTTATTCTACCATCACCTACTTCATCATATAAATATTGAGCATATTCATTGGCATCAATGTTATTTGGAATATCCCTTTTTATTTTATTGTTTACCCCCATTTGATTCAATTATTTCCATAAAAGTTTACTATTCCCAATATTATTATTAATTTCCCATTCTAAGTAACACTGTTTTTCTTTACGTATTGCAGCTCTAGTTAGATTACGCATTTGCTTATAATAAAGTAATTTTGCATCTGTTTTATGTTTTTGTACTGTGCGAGAGCTTTATCTCTCTCTTTTTGCATAATTATTATTACAGGCGTAATCCACGAACAGTGATTTTTACAAACTGTTATGGTTCGAATCGGAGCTGGTTTATCAAAGAGGGTAACAATGTTTTGTTTGAAACATGAATATTGAGAACAGAGATTCATTGCAGGCTACCAGATATCAGTAATATGTTTGGCCATGTGGAAGAATATAACAGTGAGGCACTAGTTTTAATTAAACTGTCAAGCTAAATAAACACGAGTTATAAAATTTAAGAGAGATATCCAACTCAGTGTTAATGGAATTCTATTTGAAATTGTAATTTACTTCTAATAAGAAAAGTTTCACTAAAATAATCTCGAGAACATAAAAATGTAATTCAACTAATCTGATGAATTTTTCATTCAAAACTTGAAGCACATTTTCGTTTGGAAACGAAGCGCGATATTTCACACTCATTTAACTCAAAATTAATTTTGAAAAGTTTTTCGCGTGTTCAACTACATTTTCAACTTTCATATTGCTGTAAGTTTTACGGTTGGTCACTATTCACGGGAAGACTTTTTATATTCCACAAATATTCACTCTTGCACATTAATTAAAATTCTTTATAATCTGTGTGCACACATGTATGAATAATTTCAGAAAATGCATCATGTATGCAACTGCCCATTGTTAATATAAACACTGTTAAGTTAATCAAAATATCAACTTTCTTTGTATTAATAATTAAATTCATCTCTCAACAGATCCATACATTTATTTATAATTGATGTTTATTATTATTATTAAATTATAATGTTTTTGTTTTGTATATATATATATATATATATATATATATATATATATATATATATTGAATTGGATTCACAGTTAACTAAGTATGTGCAGAACAAAAGTTTTCAAATAAGGCATTACATTATTTAAACATGAGCTTCGGGTTCACCTAGCTAAATTTAGAATTCTATCGCAAATTATACTTTGTACTAACAATAAACTAATTTTATTTTACAAAAAGTGTAGACACCGAACTCAATTGTTCATTATGTATGAACAAGAAATTATTTTTTTATTTTTACTTAAAATGTACAATACCTATACAATCCACTTCGGAAAACATTCTTACACAAAACTTATATTTCTATATTTTGTTCTGCTAATATTTATTTACGATTTAAAGCACATTTACATTAGGTATATTATATAAGGTGTATAAAAATATATGTATAGCTCTCAATTTTTAATGTACAATGTTCTTATGCTATTTACTTAAAGTATAATATAAGTATGTGTATCATATTAAAATTGTAATTTATAATTTGTCACTCCTTCGATGAGATTGTATTCTTTATAACGAGTAAATTAGTATTTAGTATTATAATTATTATTACTGGCATTAGACAATTCTGTAATCGTTAACAGTTCTGCAACAATATCTGTCAAAAAACACATTTCTACTTGATACCCTTGAAATCAAAAATGACAAAGAAAATATATTCTATGTGAGAAAATAACACAAATATACTTTGCTTAATTATTTTATTAAAAAATATATGGCTTATTACCCGTTTCTGGGTATGTCAATCTTTTTTTTGCGCAGATATTGGTAATGACAATTACATATTCGTATAGTGCGGACACTTGAAACTGGTGTTAAGAGAACATCATAAGTGTCACTTTTCTGCATTATTTTTTTTTACTAAAACCCAATCGCAACCCAATATATCAAAAATGAATAAATAAATATGAATGTAAATGAAGAGGTAATTCAAATATTTATTTATACTGATTAATATTTTGTATAATTTAAATAGGTAATATACAAAAATCGAGATTTCTAATTTCTACTCTCGTATCGAGAAAATGTGGAAGGCATTACTCTCGTTTCGTCTCGATATTTTGAGACGAGATCTTATAAATGCAAGATGTCGCGGCATCACTAGTTACTATAAACAATAATACAAACACACATGCATCTAATTCTGTTCTGTTCAATACTGTAAATCTTGAAGATCTGAAAAATCTGTAAAAAAGTGAGAAAATTACATCTATTCTTGTTGATTAATATAAAATTGTACATAAGAGCGGCAGCTTTTGTTGTGATTTTGTTCATTATTTACAGATCTGTAAGCCTGACAGATGTGAACAGAATCGGCTCATAGGTTTGAAATAATTTGAATACAATGATTTTGTTTGAGATATAGTTATGTGTGAAATATGCATAGTAACGTTCAAATCAATTTATAACGATGATAGGACCTAAATTGAAATATACCTGCGTGAGGTATACACAATCAGACAACAAATTAATTGCCACCAATAAATCGCGTCATTTTACTAGTAGCGAAGATAAATTCAAGAGTAACTTGGTGTGTATGTAAATGTATTTGTCTAGAGAGCGAATGTAGTCAGTAACGTGAACGTGAATGTGAGCGTTCCTTCTAATCAATGAGCAAGGAGACATGCGCATCTCATTTAAATAATAACACTAGCACAGCTGAACCCTGATACATAATTTACGTAGCATGTACAAACCCCTGTTTGGCCGCCCTTAACTAATTTACATGAGTATAGATGTAATCCCTTTTAAGATAAACAAGAGGGCTCTTTTTCGCGTGAAAAATGTAATCCTGTTGTCAATAGGGATCTTCTGCAGACTTGCATAAGAAGGGCACGCTCTTTTCAACATGTGTCACTTCCTTCTCTTGCCCCAATCTGTCGTCAACAAACAAAAACTCCGCTAGTCTCACCAGTTTTTCGTACTAATTGAAGGATTTTAACCTATTGTTTAAATATTGCTCATATTTACATACATGGTGTTAATGAATACGTGTTACAAATTTATAAGTCATGTTGGGATTGTGTATTGTTGGGTATGTAAAATAGATTAATTTTTACTAATAAACACATATCCGGAAATGCACCGTTTTCGGGCTACATTTACCTTAATTTTAGTTGGCTGTGCCCTATCACTTCAGTAATTATTTTGTTTATTTTAACATTTACCACTAAATTTCAGGTACATTATGAATGAGCATACTGTTCGCGATTACGAAAATGCGGTATTAATGTACGGCCGAGTGTACGGCAACACAAGAAATTCACACAAACCTTGGCATTTTTGAATGATTGTATCAAAAATGCTCCAAAGGTGCAATGCTTGTATTGAAGTTCGTGATTCTCATTTTCAGCAATTATTATACATGTATTACAAAAATTATTTGAAAAACAATGCTAGAAGTTAAAATAAACAGCCACAGCGAATTAAAATTAAGGTAGATAATGGCTCTTTAAGAGCCTGTAGCTCGAAAATGGTGCGTTTCCAGATATGAGTTTATTAGTAAAAGTTTGTTTATTTTGCATTCCCTTCATACCTTATAAATTTGTAAAACGTAGTCATTAACATCCTGTATATTTGTTGAAAATAAAACTGAAACGAAGTTCCTGTATTACGGATCTAGTTGTACTTTTTTACTAAGGAATTAGAAAAACAGTTGTGACAATAATAAGAATTTGATTGACAGTTTTGTACTTTGATGTCAAAAATAAATTATGTCCACGCTACTCCGAAGCTACATAATTAATCTAATTAATTATTGCACAATTCTTTGATCTATTATCTATCAAGATGTTATGGGCCCAGATCACCCAACACTCAGCTAGTAATTATTAGTGAGTTCATTTGTAGATAATTAAATAGCAACTGGGACATAATGGATAAAATAGATGTTACTTCAGTCAACAAGTTTGACGGTACGAACTATACTTTAATAATTGCGATAGATTTTAAGCAAATGACACTTATTGAGAACTGTTCAACACCAAGAGAATTGATGAACAAATTAAACGTTATACAAGATGACACTGAAAAACGGGCCCACACAGAATAACTATTTTTACTTCCTTGTACGTAAGTAAAGGAAGTATTGTAATTGCAAAAAAATTCGGTTTTCAGATTTCAGCGGAAATATCCATTTTGATCATCCCTGAATCCATTTTGACTAATTTCGTCGTGACGTCTGTACGTACGTATCTCGCATAACTCAAAAACAGTAAGCCGTAGAAAGTTGAAATTTTGTATTTAAGACTGCTATAACATCTAGTTGTGCACCTCCCTTTCTGGTTATTACACATTTTACAAAAGTGGCATTTTACATGAAGCCTATAATAGATTTTAATGAAGAATTGTTTTAAAATATAATCCAAAACTTTTCAAATTTGGTATACAAGACTTTTATGTCAATCGAAATAACATAATAGATTTTGGTTAAGATAAGCTAACCGGAAGTGGTACATTACTTGAAGTTGTTAACAGTTTTTCTTGGATAAAATGATTTAATTTTGATTTTAGAAATAAATGCTTCAAATAAAAGTTTTAGAGAATTAATTTCTGCGTCTAGCATATTAAGTATTATTAAATTAGCCCTTTGTATAAGCGAGATATGTAAATTTAAAAACTATATACTTTTTGTTTTTGTAATAAAGCTTGCTATGGATTAGGACAAAAAAAGTTCATGTCAAATTAAGTTAAATTGTACGTGCAATTTTATGATTCGTACAATAACAAATATTATATTTTTATTGTGAAAATAGTCATATTCATTGTTGTAATCAAATATTTCTTTGTTGTAATTAAAACTTTCTTTAAAAAGAATCGGGTTAGATTAATGTTAATTTAAGAATGATAGTTTATATTTTGTAATTTAATTATTAAAAAATATGTATAGTTTAATAATCGTACAAGGAAGTCGTGTGGTGTCCACATCAGATTTTTTAATTCTCTTTCCACATTTGTAAACTAGGCTTAAAGGCTCACAAATCATGGTATATGGCATGATGATAGTAAGCTTCTGGTTTGATCGGAAGTGACAACTTTCATATTTCAAATGGGATACTCTATTAATTTTTATATATTTGGAGTCTACGTAAAATTACGAATTCAACGATATGCTTGAAGTGCTTTTTTATTGAAATAAATTACAAAAAAGTAAGATAGAATGATGCATAATTAATCTGGTAAGCCATAATATCAGGTAAGCTGCGAGAACAGTTGTTGAGATAATATTAAGTAATTTTTAAGTATTAATTATTAATTGCTTAAATAGTAAGTTATTTTTAAGGTTCCGTATTTTGTTACAAAAAAATGATCAATGATCAATGATCACAGCCTACCTGATATGGCTTACCAGGTTAAATATTTAAAAAATTCTCTCACGTTTTTGTAATTTATTTCTTCAATGAAAATTCACTTCAATCATATCGTTGAATTTGTAATTTTACGTAATTTCAAATATATACAAATATATAGGCTGTCCTAATTGAAATATGAAAGTTAATGTCATTGCCGGTTAAACCGAAAGCGTTACTATCATGCCAAATACATGATTTTTTGTGTGTTCCCTTGCCTAGTTTACAAATATAGAAAGAGAATTATAAAATAAGTATAAATAAAAAAATATTTTGAGTGGCCCGTTTTTCAGTCTCCCTGTATATGAACAGAAAAGTGAAATGAATAAATTAATAGTTCAAGAACGTTTTCATGAATATAAAATGAATCCAAACGATTCAGTAACACAATATACAGCTAAAGTAGAAAATATAGCTAGACAAATACGAGAATCCGGTGATATAATTAGTGATACGGCAGTTTGCCTATGAAATTTAAAAACGTAAGATAAGCTTGGTTCTCGTTAGATGAGAGCAAACAAACCATTCTACATTTGACCGCACGTCTTTTGGTTGAAGAAGCAAGCCTGACTGCAGCGGAAGAATCTGAAACTGCTTTCACGACATCAACGAAGTCAAGAAAAACAAAATCGGTGATAACGTGTTACAACTGTCAAAAAAAAGGACATTTCGCAAGAGACTGCCGTGCTCCAAAGAAAATTCAAGCACGGAAAAAGGAAAATTCAAAGAATAAGCAGCAAAATAATTTTACTGCCTTCACAATCGTTGAAGAAGCAAATGCAAATGTTTACTTCTAAAGAAGAATCATGGACAATGGACAGCGGAGCCTCTGTTCATGATACAAAAGAGACTTCTTCGAAATGCTGGAAGAATGTAATGCGACAGTAACTCTTGGTAAATGGAAAAGGTACAGTGAAGATAGAAAAATTAATAGAAGGAAAATGGTATGGCTCAATATTATCAAATATGCTTTATATTCCTGATCTATGGAGAAATCTATTCTCAGAAGGCGTGGTAACGAATAAGAGTATGCAAATAGTAAAAGAAGATAAATACGCGAATATTTACAGCAACGGAAAATTAGTGGCATGTGCAACTAACATAATCTGTCATTCAGTCAAAATGTAGAGAGAGATCTAAAACCGGGAGAAACCATATACAGTGAGACGGAGCTTCAGAATATCGCGTTGTATTTTTCATTAGACAAAAAATAATGTTTTAGACTGTTTTAAACAATTTGTTAAACTGTGTAAAAATAAGTTTGGTCATGCTGTAAAGTTCTGCATTTTTACGTTCTAATGACATTGAGAAACAAATCCCTATACACCAGAGCAGAATAGTCGCGCAGAAAGAGACATTCGAGCCATCATTGAGCGCAGTCTTTCAATGTTATACACTAGTCTCTAGTGACTAGAGACTTACCACAGAATCTATGGAGTGAAGCTGCAAGTACGGCAGTTTATTTATTAAATAAATATTAAAAAGCAACAAACTTATCGCCTTATGAGGCATGGACGAGTGAGAAACCATATCTGAATTACTTAAAAATCTTTGGTTCTCAAGCTGTTGTACACGTACTAAAATGAACACGTAAGAAGTTGAAACCAAAGAGTAAAAAGCTGTTATTCATTGGCTATGATGGACATGCAACTAACTACAGGCTGTTAGATGTGGAAACTAATCGGATAATAGTTTCACGGGATGTTGTTGTTAATGAAAGAGAAACTATATCACTATAGCGAACTGATATTGCAAGAATTCTATTAAATAACGAAAACAATATGGAAGTAGAAGAAGAGCAAAGACATTTCAGAATCTAAATAAACCTTCAAGAGTAATTCAAAACAAGAAATTTGAAGTCGAAGAAATGCTAAGTTGCGAAAAAATATAAAGACTCCGAAGTTAATTTCGTCGAGACTGATCTTGCAACAACATTTCAAGAAGCTGTATCGTCCAAAGAAGCAAATCAGTGGTATGATTCCACTCTAGAGAAGAATCAGATTTAGGAAATAGTACACCAAGTGGGTCTTCAAAGTCAAGTGAGCACAGAACGGATAACTAGTACATTATAAATCAAGATTATGTGCCAGAGGTATCGCTCAACTAGAAGGAGCTAACTACAAAGAAACTTATCCACCAACCACTAGATATGATACAATCAGAGTTTTACTTGGCATCGCAGCGCTAAGAGAGTACGAAATAATGCAATTCGATGTAAAAACTGCCTTCCTGTCTGAGGACCTCGAATAAGACATAATTAATGCATTAATAAAAAATAAAATATATTTAAATGCGTTTAAAGGAAAAAAAAAACACAAAAATACGCACAACAAATACAAGACAAAATGCTTTCGACAAAAAATAAATAAGATTCTCATAAAATTATCACATATTGATATTGATGGGGTCTCGTGGCCGTGTGCCTGAGTGTCTGGTCGCGAATCTGGGGACCCGGGTTCGATCCCGACCGACGCCAAAAATTACATCGCATTTTAATGGCACAAAATTGACCCCTGTGGCGCACTCTCCACGCCAGCAATGAGTGCCCGTGAGGTGAAGCCTGGTAAGCGCCCACACGGTACAAATATTCCATCATTACCGATATCTGTGTACGAAGCAGATTGGCACACCCAGCAATGGGTAATATGCCGTGATGAAATTTTTTTTTTATTTTTTTATAAAAGTAAATAGAAATAGATCTAAAGTAAATATTAGAAAGTAACTACAAAGAAATCATAACTAAATATACATAAATAGACACACAAACTATCAAACACCTCAACCGTCTTTTCTGCCAAACTTCAAAATGTAGATGAACTAGAAATTTATAGTTTTTCATGTAGTTCTTAGAGCAACAGCAGCGCTATGCGCAACTGGCTTGCGCAGAAGTGCTGTGCTCGTTCGGGCAATCTATCAAATGGTTTTATTATATTTTTTTGCTATGGTGAACACTGTGTATCGTTGTCCATTACCGAAGCAAGCTGCATCACACGCCTGTAAAGAAGCAATCTGGCTACGACGTCTTCTACAGAAAATTCTACAACCCTGTATAAAGATAACCAAAGCGCCATTAATCTAGTTCGTGATCCAGAATTTCACAAAAGGAGCAAATACATCGACGTGCGCTACCATTTTATTAGAGAAAAATACGAAAATAATGAAATTAATGTTGAGTTTGTATCTACAAACTTTCACTTAGCAGATATTTTTACGAAACCCTTAACACGAAATAAATTTAAAATAATTAGGCATGAGATAAGTGATAAAAAACATAAATTTCATTGTCGTCTACACCTTTTATTAAATTTATATAAACTGTAATACAGACACTCAGTTAGTGGGAGTGTTGAAAATAAATTTGAAACTGTGTTCCAGTATTATGAATCTGGTTGTACGTACTTGTTGTTACAAAGGAATTAGAAAAACAAGAGGTAATAGTTCTCCTACCCCAATGAATTCGATAATGATATTCTAGTGTGGTACTAATTTCATTTTCGCACTGAATGATATGGCACATATTATGTCCATTTAGCAAAATCAATCTTTTAATAATTGATTATGTAAATAAATATTAATTTGTATTGTATGTTATGTATAAAACTCATAATATGTTGAGTACCCAAAGTAAAAGAAGTTGTTTGGTTGTCAGTGGAGTGTCATGCTCGTCAGCGAGAGGATGTATGATTTGTCTGGATATCCGGGCGTAGAAGAGCAGAGAGACGCACGGGACGTTGAGGTGACAAACGGCGCTAGGAACAGGTGACGTGCGTCGCGTCGTTGCCGTCGCCTCTAAGCACTCAGCGCAGCCTTGCCGATGATTGATGTCTGAATGTACCCTATATATCACCGCTGCGACACCAATCCTTGTCGATGAGCAAATAAAATAAAACCAAATATTTTTAACTAATAAAATTGAAGAGTTTTTGGCAAAAAACCATAATTCAGATATTGTAAATATGATTTACATACAGCGACATTTACTTTCAACGATGCCAAATAGGTCGGTAACATTGTTTCTTGCAAAAATAATCTTTATTAAAGTTATTACATCGTAAAGTTTGAGCGTTTCTATGAAAACGTGCAATAAAACTTAGTAATAATTACGTAATTGGTCATCAATGTTTATTTTTCTATTACTTTAACATACAGTAAATAATTATCTAATATTTAAACGTGATCCTGAGTTAAATTAGGTTACAGAAATATTTAAGAGTAAGAAAACTAGAGAGTTTTTCTTGATTATCTTAAATTCAAAAAATTTGTTGTGGCCAGCACAATACCAATCCTGTGTATAATGTACAAATTCCATACATAGTTTTTCTTGCAAAAGATTCTAAATTTCCAGTAAAATTATTTCATACAAAAACTATTCAAATTGCACTTGACACTGACATCTTCTTCTTCAACTTTTCCCATTCGTTAGGGGTTGCTATTTTTGCGTGTCGTTATCATTTAGTTCCATATTCCTTATATCTTTCTAGAAACTTGTAATACTATAGTTATTTTCTTACCGTATCTTTCCGTGTTTTCCCCAACATCTACTTCAACATCCTCATCTCTGCCACATGAATTTACTTTTTATTGATACTGACATCTGTCAATTTGAATTATATGAATATATTAATAGTTTCCATGTTTAGTATAGCTGGCTGAATTATAAAATTTAATTTCTTTAAAATTCTTTAATTCTGTATCTATTGAATATGAAGTATAAAATGTAATCAAATCGTATAGAGAATAATATATTCTTTAAGTTATAATAACGTTAAATGTCAATAAATCAAATTTAACTGTTAAATCTTCAAATGAGTGTACTTCCAGTTTACCAATTATAACCAAAATCTAATCACTTGTTCTTCTGGATGTAAACTTGAGGAATACGAAAAAATTATAATTTTTGGAATCGTGGTATTGAAGTTATGGGATCCGGAACTTTTGTCCCACTCACACAGACACACAGATACACATACATACATACATACATCATCGTAAAAATGGTAAAATCGTATTATAGGAACCCTAAAACATGCTTATACACTAAAAACTCATCATTGAATTTTTTGACCAAAGACAATACCTTCCTTACCTAAAGGTGACGGAAGGTAAAAATGAAGTAAGCTATTTTTGCTAAAAGCTCCTCTATTATTTCCTGCTTTATTTAGTAAACTGTCAAATAAATAATTTAATAATCTTTATTTCAACTAGTAGTATGTTGTAAATAAATACATATTTTGTTTTAAGATAAGTTTATGTTTAAAATAAATGTTTTGATCTTTGTTTAATAGGTTTTTTTTGTCAGACAAATAACAAAACTACAAAAATGGTAAATCAATTTTGTTATCTATGTCTGTTTAATAAAATTAAAATTATATAGTAATATTTAAGCATATTTTGTAATTTTAGTGATATTTTAGTGAAATTTAAGAATTAGGTATCTCAAAGATATTGAATTTTTTTTTCTTCAAGTGTACAATAATATTCATATCATGCTACTATACACACACTATAGAAGATATTCATTTTATTACTAGTACAACAATGTTGTTCATTATTGTACTAGTAAAAAAATGTTAGCTACTTAGTTCACCGCCGGCGGCAGCAGTCGTCACAGCAACACAGATCATATTGAAAGAATTGTTATTTGACAGTTGTATCGTTTGTGTTTTGTAGTGTACACAGCCAACTATGGCTGAAATTGCAAATGCTATAATTAAAACAATTCTAGAAAAATATTTAAAAAATCCCCAGTTTTCTTTGAAACACTTGACGAAAAAATAGTATATGTTATTCGGAGCAGAACGCCCTTTTTGTGTTTTACCCAGCTTGCCTAGCCTCGGCTAGCGCCTCGGCCGCAATAGTTGGGCTCAACACAAAAAGACCGCTTTCTACTCCTAATAACATAATATACTATTTTTACGAAATCCTGTCTAGAAAAATGCGCTGAACAACATATCAAAAGTTTCCGGGAATCGGAGAATGGTAACCTCCCGCCAATTTGTAAAAAATGGTAACATATTTAGGCTTTTGATCATTTTCTCGAAAACAATTGCCGGCAGGTATCAAAATTTTAATAATAATATTTTCATCAACCACTTCGACGCTTACTAAATACGTAATATTGTTTATCTTTAAATCGTATTAAATACGTAATATTGTGAATTTTTTAATAATTTAAATTTCTTTCATAAATTGTTATTTTGGTTAAATATTTCATCATTTTTCCCAATTGGCGGGAGGTTTCTATTCTCCAATATCCGGAAACTATAGTTGTTTAGCGCAGTTTTCTGGACAGGATTCCGTAACATAATTGTTGCAATTTCTTTGAACTGTATTTTTCAGTAGATTTCCTATAGCCTATTATCCCTGATCACATAAGTTATGTGATCAGGGCTATTACGTAGATCAATAAGGTTAATTTTAGCACACACTTGGTTCGGGTACAAAAATAGTGGGCACGTTGCGCGTAAAATCATCGTATTGAAAGTAATACATTTTGTCAAATTTATTACCTCTATTTGTAAAAAAAATAAAATTTTGTATTTAATTTGATTAATTCACATTTCATGCATTACCAATAAATTGTAGGATCTACATTGTAGTAAAATGTAATAAAACTGTATTGTTGATTATATTTATCACAGTAAAATTTCAAAGAAATAAAAATGGAGATTTGTATTACAAAAATATTTAAAAATATTTACAAGTTTTGTAAAAACTGCTATAATAAAACTAATGCATTAAATTTTTGTTCTACGAGTAGAAAATAGGTACAAATGACTAAGCACATTACGTAAACTTAGTACAAATTTTATAAAAAAATTAGTACTTTTACCAGAATCGTCTTTTGCAACGCAGGCAATGACAAGCACGTGAAAATTAATTTATGTCGCATTGGTTATGTTTTATGTCGCGACTTTTTCATATACAGGTATGTCAAGAAAAGTGATCGGCTCAATTATCTTCTTTATTATTGGGAATAAAAACAATCATTCAAAGAAAAGTTGTATTAAATCGTGGGGCACATTCACTCAATAAAGATTTTTTTTAAATCATTGGTTCTCAAACTATAACCACAAAGTTATAATTTCTTAAGTGGGATGGTATATAATTTTTAGGCTCAATCGACAGAATATTTTTGTATAAATTTAACCATATAATCATTTTATATCATGACATAAAAAATAGTGAGAAAAATTTAATTGAAATATATATATAATTTTCAGTAGGCTATGTATGAAAAATAAAAACTGCTGTCAATTTGAAATATTTAGAGCATGTGTTACTATTTAATGGTTTTAACAATACTTATAACATTAACAAATTGTAAGGTGTAATAGGAAGGCTTATAATGGTCCACGTATGTGCACATTTATTAAGGACGTTTCGGGCAAAGGCAGGTCCTTCTTCAGCTATTACACATTACCAAAAAAAATAATTTTGTATTAGACACATGCGTCTAATTACGTTGATAAATTTTAAGATACAGAATTTAAACTTGCTTCCGAATCAATTCGCAGTTGGTGAAATACTGGGGAGTAAAACAGGTAACAACACAACTAATGAAGTCACACAACTTTTTAGTTTGTCAATAAAGTTTTTTACATATTTTACGTTACTTTTAATATCTGTTTAGAATTTGATACAGTTGCTTCTATTCAAATTTATATGAAGTGTCTCTTTAAGCAAGCAATGGTATTTGTAATTAACGTTATCAATAATATTAACATCATCGAATTTAAATTTATGTCCAGTATTAAACGTGCGGTTTCTTAAGTGCGCTATAATTCGGATCTAACAAATTAGCGACATATTTATGTTGATAAATTCTTTTTTAAGGGGTTCATATGTCTCCCCGATGTAAGTTTTGTAACATATTCCGCATTGGACATGATAAATAATATGGTGTCTGAATGACTTATTTTGTCTTTTAAACTCGTAAAGAGTGAGCGTGTAGTTTTCAGGTTTGAGTTAGCAATTTTTACCTCCCGCTACCCTTGGTAAGGGAGGTATAAGGATCGTGCTAAAAATCGTATATCGAGATTTTGGTAAATGACCACGTTTTAAGGTCCCTACAATCCAATTTTAACATTTTCACGATGATGTCTGTGTGTATGTGTGTGTGGATCCTCTTTACGCTCTAACTCCAATACTATCGTTCAGAAAAATTTGAAACTTTGTATTTCTACCTTAGTCTTATTTGGAAAGATACCATTAGATTTTGGAGTAAATCAGATAACCGAAAATGGCATTTTACTGGAAGCTCAAAATAGTTTTTCTTCGAAAATTACCTTTAAATGTTATTTTTTCGAAATTTATGTTATCTAAAAATTAAAGATTATTAAATTTTCTACAGGTTTGCATTAATACTTTTTCTATATATTTTATGGATAAATTTATAAAATTATCTATAATTTTAATCCCGGAGCCTACGTTTTAAACACAACTAATATACATGGTTACACAATTCAGATCTCAAATGTTTGTAACTGACAGATATATGTCACTGTCAACGAACTAATCATTTCAAATAATAATATTAACGTTTTATAAAGAAAATAGTAAATGGAACAATAATTATACGGAAAGGAACTTAATACAGTTTCTAGTATAAGTAAATATGTAAAAACGGTAAGATAATAAAAACATATATCATCACGGCATATTACCCATTGATGGGTGAGCCAATCTGCTTTGTACGCAGATGTCGGTAATAATGATGACATATTTGTTCCGTGCAGGCGTTTACCAGGCATCACTTCGCGCGAAACTTGGGAACGGGTTAGATTCCGACCGACGCAAAATATTTTAGAATTTGAAATGGCACAAAATTGACCGCTGTGGTGCACTCTTCACGCAAGCAATGAATATAGGTAATATATTAATAAATAAAATAAATATATCATCACGGCATATTACCCATTGCTGGGTCTGCCTATCTGCTTTATTCACAGATTTCAGTCACGATGATGACATAATTTGTACCGTGCGGGCGTTTACCAGGTGTCACCTCACGAGTACTTATTGCTGGCGTGGAGAGTGCAGCACAGGGGTCATTTTTGTGCCTTTTAAAATTCGAAATATTTGGCGTCGGTCGGGATCGAACCCGGTATTTATATTTAATTTAATTTTAAATATATACATGAATAAAAATTAAATTAAACGGGAGGTATTGTGTTGGCCACATGAGATTTTTAAGTTACTATTTTCTAAGATATTTTTAATTCCATTTTAATATTATAATTGCCAGGGATGGAACAAGAAATATTATTATTTTAACGGTTATTGTTGGGTTTTTGGTCAGATATATTGTATATTTTACGTAATCTTTTGTTAAAATTTCTTAGAATAAAGTTAATTGAATAACCATTAGACATTAATTGTGTGTCACAAAGGGATACAGCTCGGTCTACTAACGCATTGGTAACATTGAACTTATATTTAATATTTATGTATGATGCAAAATTTAAATATCAACCTGAGGCTGTTCGCTTAATGAACCAGTTAGTAATGATTTTGTCATTGCATTTAATTAGTTTGACATTTAAATAATTGATACTGTTTTCATTTTCTAGTTCAATGGTAATTTTGAGACGCGAATGGTGGTTATTGTAGCTGCTTAATATATTTTCAATTTTGTATTGTAGGGTAATAAGTAAACAATCATCTTCATAATCGTCTGTAGTAGTTAATGCCAAGGTTGGGTGAAAGGATGATTTTCTGTTCGAGTTTCTGTAACACGAGATCAGCAATAAAACCGCTGATGCTACGTCACATAAAGCTTCTATTAATTTGTTTCAATTTTGTTCCTTCAAAAATGAAAAATAGAGGATTCAAAGCATAATCTGACAGTCTCGAGAAATTCTTCCAGGGTGAAGTCTGTGTGAGATTCTAATTCAGTCCATCTCTCTGTGATGCAGTCATATGCAAAATCTTGTGGAATGCTAGGAAAAAACGCGGAAACATCTAACGAGAAAATGGTGTGATCTTTATGAATAGAGATGTCATTTACCAGCTCGAATGAGTTTATTAATGTATAGTCTAATATTTTCGTAATTTTGCCAATAATATATCCCAAATATTTAGTAAGTTTATTGTTGTATTTTCCTTAAAGGGGCATCATCTTTGTGATTTTAGGATGCATGTACAATCCATCAAGTTGTGGTAATTTTTGGATTAAATTAGGTTTGTTAACATTTTTCAGATATTAGGTACATTTACGATCAATCAGATTAAGAGGGTTTTTTGTTAATTTAGTACAAGTTAATAGGGTCGTCTAAAATGCCTTGTGATTTAGAGAGATAATCAACCCTGTTCATAATAACTGTTTTTGCATCTTTGTCAGCCTTGACAACAATAATGTGTTCTTTATGTTCTGTTAGGATTTTTTTTTGTTTTTTTTAATAATATTAATTATTTCTAATTCTGGATAGGTTGGTTCAATGTTTTTTTTATTCTGCTGATTTGACAACCTAAATATTTTGATTTTTTTCTTTAAGTTTATTTTTATTGCCAATATCACTATTATCGATACTAAGGCTAATAATGGTATAGGTTTCAAATATTTTTTTTTTAATATCTGCTTCAGTAAAATTCTGACCTAAAGAAAATACGCATAGAATGTCTTCGTCTATGTTTAAATTTGATAAATTAGTGATCCATTTTTTATAGTTTAATCGCAAGAAATTTAATAAGTATGCTATTTTTACTAGCTTTATGTTTCAAAAAGTCAATTTTTTATCATTTTTTATGCTGTGTATATTTTTAAAATTGTAATAAAATGTGTTACAGTTAATAATGACAAAATTGACAACCTCAGGCGGGAGTAGATCGATCATGCTTGCTAAAATATCGTTACGGGCTTCCAATATTAAATATAAGATCAGTGTTATCAATGCAATAGTAGACCGAGCTGTTCACTTTTCTGATACACTATTTCATCAACAAAACCTAGAACACAGTACAGACATTAATATCCAATGGTTATCCAATTGACTTTAATAATAGAAATATTAAAAAAAAAGATTACATAAAGTTTACAATATATCTCAACAACAACCCAATAAAAACCGTGATAATAATTCTATTTTTTGTTCCATCCCTTAGAAATATAATATTAACAATGGTATTAAAAAAATGCTACAAAATAGTAACTTGAAAATTTCTAACTCTAACCTGAAACTACACGACCACTCTTCACGAGTTTAAAGGACAAAATAAGCCATTCAGATGTAACAGATGTTATTTCCCAAGTCGAATACGTAAGATGTAATAAAGCTTACATGGGGAAGGCATCTCAACCCCTTAAGAAAAGAATGTATTAACATAAATGTGATTTGTGCGAATTATGGCGCACTTCCCAACCGCACGTTTAATACTGGACATAAACTTAAATTCGATGATGTTAAA
Source organism: Harpalus rufipes (assembly GCA_951394225.1). Taxonomy (NCBI): domain Eukaryota; kingdom Metazoa; phylum Arthropoda; class Insecta; order Coleoptera; family Carabidae; genus Harpalus; species Harpalus rufipes. Next base: position 57,152,507 of record OX596274.1, read on the forward strand.
ATGATTGATAATGTTAATTACAAATACCATAACTTACTTAAAGAAACTTCATATAAATTTGAATAAAAGCAACTGTGTCAATTTCCAAACTGATTTTAAACGTAACATAAAATATGTAAACAACTAAATAGGCCCTAACTTCTATCTGTGTGACTTCATTAGTTGTGTTATGTTACCTGTTTTGTTCCTCGGTATTTCATCAACTCCGATTTGATTCGAAACAGGTTAAATGATGTATGTGAAAAATTATCAACGTAACTAAATTGGGCGCATGTGTCTTAATACAAATTTAAAATTGTTGTAAAATGTAATCAGAATTATTGTAATTCACCATTTAGATAAGAATATTCTACTTTTGTAAAAATTGCTTCATGTAATCCTGTTCCATACTTTAACTTTGTAATAGCTGAAGATAGGCCGCCTGCCTTTGGTACGACACCTCCTTAATAAATATGCACCTACGTAGACCATATAAGCCTTGTTATTACACCTAACAATTCATCAACGGATGGTCCTTCTTCCAATCAACAGCTATTAACAAATATCTATGTATCGTTTTATTTTAAGTTCAACGGTTGTTCATACATAGCGTACTGAAAAATAATGATAAATATAAAAAAAAATCAATTGAATTTTTCTTAATATTTTTATTATGCAAGGATATAAAATGATTACATGGAGGAATTCAGAAAAAATACTCTATCGAATGATATCGATGATATAGAGGTACCCTATGACCTATTAGGGTACCTATATACTCAGGGTATGGCCATGACGTGGCTTGCGTTTCGTCTGCCATTTGCGGGCCACTGTTATATTCGTTGTTGTAGCGCAAATTATTATGTATTTTCGTAGCTATTTGTTTTGTTTTAATACAAAACACATTTAAATATACTTCTAATATTTATTTAAAGTGTAAGTAATACTTTTATTTTATTTATTTGTGTATTATCTTGACGTACTGACTACGATGACTAGAAACATTGAAAACACAAAAATTATCAATATTAAGCACAAACATTTAAATTTTTAAAAGGTAAATTTAGAATATATACTTATTATGTAAACAATAACTACAGTTATTAAATTAGATGTGATAATAACAACCTATGCTCTACATAACCTCTAAATATGTGTCATGACGTCACACATCTAGTTACTTTTATTAATGACGTGCATTGGCTGTATTTCCGATTTGAGTATACATAAGTCATATTAAATAAATACATATTTAAAAATGCAAACTTTTATGATACTACGCAGAATTAAAGTTCTGATTTATTATCTTTTGGTTTAATTATATTAAGATTTTGATTTTGGGGCACCCCAAAATTAAATTCTTTTTATCTTCTGTACTGGCGAAACAGAAAGTACTCCCTGAGCATATTTAGTTGAAACAATAAAATCATTAAAGTTCAATGATGGGGGTGCTATCGTTCAGATGGAACCCCCAAATTAAATTCTTTTTATCTTTTGTACTGGCGAAGCATTTTTTAAATAATAATAGAAACATAAAACACTCCCTGAGCACTTTTTGTTCAAACAATAAAATCATTAATATTCAATAATGGGAGTGCTATCGTTAAGATGGCACCCCCATATAATTTACTTTATAATTTTTACACCGTTAGAGCACTTCTTACAATAATCACATCAATCACGAGCATTTTGTAAACACTTTCAATGACAATATTAAAAGTATTAAAATTCTGTGATGGGGGTGCACTAGTTAAGTAGGAACCCCCAAATTTCATTTTATATAATTTTTCATTCCTAGCATTTTCCATTAATATATATATATATATATATATATATATATATATATATATATATATATATATATATATATATAAGAAAAGTCAGTTTTTTATAGTGGGGGTGCCACCTTAACGCACCTTGATCTTTGTGACCTGGCAGAGGTATTCCTTGTCGTCCACATAAAATGACAGTTTGTATAATATGTTTGATTTTTGCTTTTCGCGAACTTAGATAACTCTGGTGTTGTCCACAGTTTTATCTATTGATACTAATTTACCTGATATTATGTCTATATAATTATTTGCTTTTATTTGGTAGTTTTATGGTAAACAGCATTATTATGTTGTTCAAAACGTTTCAAAGCATTTTTTCAATTTTCGAAAACCTTCATTCACAAATTGGCCCGAAGTTTGTTAACTGGTGAAGCCTATTTCACTAGGAGCAAAAAGCTGCATCTTCAATTTTTAATATGTCAGCCCTTTATACCTATTTAGCCACATATAAGAAAATTTTCTGTTTTGGCTTTTAATTTATCTGTTGGAAATTTATAGTTTATATCAGGAACCCACATGTGATATAATATAGTTAGTTTTTCAATATAATGTAAAGGTTTGTTTTTAAATAAGGATATGTCCGTTAAAGAATCACATGTACTAGTTTTTTTAGAACATGACGGCAAGTCCGAGATATTTTGTGAAATCTCACTATAGCTTCAGATATTTGTAAACTTTCATCATTAACCGTAGTTTTTTTTTGCTTTATTGCAAGAAATTTAAAACAGTGGATATATATATTATATATATAATTATATAACAATAATGACAGTAAGGAACTTGGTTATTTATGGCACAGTTTGCAGGATTGCAGGGCTCCCAATACAAAAAATTAAATTTAATCGTCTCATTTAACCAAATTCACCAAACAATCATTAAATTGCACAATGAGCCACATTTACACAAGTCACAATTTTAAATATTCTCAAGCGCAGGGCTGCCAATATGCCAATACACATATTAATAATGAATATTGTATATTACTAGTTGCAAAAATTACACATAAAATATTAAATTAAATGAATTAAATTACCTGAAAATACCCAACAAAAACATAAGCTTACGTGCTACCCAATCACTTGTAAAAATACCCTATTTCGCGTAATTACCCGAAAACTAGCAGCTCTGAATGTTTGTGACCTTGTGCCGTACATCATTCTGCCCTCTGCACGCATGCACTTGAAACTTACCGATTTACATTAGACTAATATAATCGTAACTCGTAACGTAATACATGTGTTATGTGTAATACTATAATCAAACTATTATTTCCCATATGGATTCCAACAATGATGAGCGCTGCAATTATATGCATACTGTATATTCATTATTAAATTATGCAGTACCAAGTAATTTAAGTATTTATTTTTCTTTATCAAATTTATTGAAAGAATATAGACAATTAATCTGAAAGTATTATCTTCCTTGGTCTTTTGTTGGCATTTTTGTCCATTCTGTGCGATTACGATGCTCAAAACTTCTTTTCCAACATTTTAATTGTGTAGCCATTCTACATGGCTTTGTAAACAACAGCGACAAAAGAATCCATCAAATGACGTCGCTTTTAAAGCAATACTATACATTCCGGCCTTGTGCGCCTTTTTTCTCTACTCTGTTTAACCTAAAATAAAAGACCAAATTTCTAAACTTCAACACAATAGGATTGTTTGCAGGAATCGAGACGATATTAAATTTAAAAAGCAACCTCAATATAAAGAACCAGTGTATATAGGTATTATATATAATTTAGTTACATTTGCCCGTAATTGTCATTATTTGTTTGTTTGTATCTTGCAAGCTAAATATTGTAGAGGTAAATATCTAAACATAAACATTATTTGTTTCGCCAATTTGTTTTTATTTATATTGAAACCCTTAAAGGTAATTTTTTAATTAAAGGAAGTAATATTAATTTTTATTCTTAATTTCTATATTTACTTTTACATATTATTTAGTAATTAGGTATATACGTTCGGCTTCGTAATATCCTAAATTATAGAATTCTTTTGTCGTACAGCAATAATTATAAACGTTTAATATCTTACTATTACTCTGATACTTAAAAAATCTGATGTGGCCAGCACAATACTTCCTTCAATCCTGTGTATTATGTACAAATCCCATACATAAATTTTCTTGCAAAAGATTCTAAATTTCCAGTAAAATTATTTCATAAACAAACTATGCAAATGACACTTGACACATCTTCTTCTTCTTTAGCTTTCCCCATTCGTTAGAGGTCGCTATTTTTTATTTTCTTCTCCCATTCATTTCTGTTTTTCGGGTCGTCCTCATTCAGTTGCTTTTCTCTCAAGTCTTCCGCAATACAGTCCTTCCATCTTATCTTTGGTCTGCCTCTGTTTCTTCTACTTTCTATTACTAAGCTATTCATTCTTTTTCCAATATATTCTTTATCTCTCCTCGTGACATGTTTAAACCAATGTAATCGTCTCTCTTGTATATTTATACAAACTTCTAATACTCGAGTTATTTCCCTTATTCATTCATTCCTTACCGTATCTTTCCGTGTCTTCTCCAACATCTATCTCAACATCCTCATCCCTAAGACATTCATTTTCTTTTTAGTTAGAATTTTCTTAATACAGTAGCTGTTTCCATGATTATAGCATAGCTGGCTGATATATAAAATTTATTTCCATTGAATATGAAATATAAAATGCAATCAATTCGTATAGATAATAGAATATTCTTTAATATTTATAATAATTTTAACTGTGTAAATAATATTTTATAGTTTGTTTATAAAATAATTATACTGGAAATATACGATCTTTTGCAAGAAAATTTATGTATACGGCACGGGCAGTCACGTGACTTTCTGACCTTGGCAAGCTGATATGGGTGCCCGTATCAGAATGACAGCTATTAATTTTGTCCATAACTGACAAGTGTCATAATTTTTCTTTCAAAATTTCATTTTTTGGTATTTTATGATTCCTTTTCTCGGCAATTGACTTCCCCACTCCTCATAACAAATAAACCTCATGAAATAAGAAAATCATGAAATTTTGAATGAAAAATTATGACATTTGTCAGTTATAGACGTAATTAATAGCTGTCATTTTGACACGGGTCCACATATCTGCTTGCCGAAATCAGCAAAGTCATGTCACTGCATGCGCCCTATACATAATTTTTTTTGCAAAAGATTCCATATTTCCAGTAAAATTATTTCATAAACAAACTACGCAAATTGCACTTGACACTGACATCTTCTTTAGTTTTTCCCATTCGATAGAGGGTCGTTATATTTCATCTTCCACTCATTTTTGTTTTGCGTGTCGTCTTCATTCAGTTCCTTTTTGCTCAAGTCTTCCGCAATACAGTCCTTTCATCTTATATTTGGTCTTCCTATGTTTCTTTTACCTTCTATTACTAAGCTATTCATTCTTCTTTCAATATATTCATCTCTCCTCACGACATGTTCAAACCAATGTAATCGTCTCTTTTATATCTTTTTAGAAACTTCTAACACTAGAGTTATTTCCCTTATTCTTCCATTCATTTACTTTTTATTGATGCTGACATATGTCAATTTGAACTATCTGAATATATTAGCAGTTTCCATGGTTTAGTTAGCATAGCTGGTTGATTTATGAAATTTAATATTTATATAATTCTTTAACTCTATATCTGTTGAATATGAAATATAAAATGGAATCAAATCGTATAGAGAATAATATATTCTTCAAGTTATAATAATATTTTACTGAGTTTTTTAAGAAAAATTGTTAAAATCTTCAAATAAGGCAACTTCCGGTTGACCAATTATAACCAAATTTAATCAAGTCTGCATATGGTTGTAAGGAAGAGGAATAAGCAAGATTTGTAAATTTTGGAATTGTAGTATTGGACATATCGCGGCCGAAACCGCGGTCACACACACGCATACACACATGCACACACACACGCGTACACACACGCACACACACACACACATACAGACATCAGTGTAAAAACAGTATAATCGTATTGTAAAGACCCTAAAACGTGCTTATTAAATGAAAACTCACCACAGAATTTTATAATCAAAGACAATACTTAGAGGTGACGGAAGGTAAAAAGAAAAACTGATGTTCCCAACACATTACCGTCCGTCAGTTTACATAAATTCCATATTTTTTTCTCTTAATACAAGTACATTAAATGTGAAGATAAAAAAATGCAATTAAATCGCATATAGAGTAAAATATTATTTAGTATTATTTATACCAATGTAAAGCGTAAAAATCTGATGTGGCCAGTACAATACCTTCCGTCAATTCTGTGTATTATATACAAATTCCATACATAAATTTTCTTGCAAAAGATACTAAATTTCCAGGTAAATTATTTCACAAATAAACTATGCAAATTGAACTTGACACTGACATTATCATCTTCTTCTTCTTCTTTAGCTTTTTCCATTTCTTAGAGGTCGCTATTTTTTATTTTCTTCTTCCACTCATTCCTGTTTTGCATGTCGTTCTCATTCAGTTCCTTTTCTCTGAATTATTCCGCAATACAGTCTTTTCATATTATCTTTGATCTTTGGTCTTCCTCTGTTTCTTCAATCTTCTAGTACTTAGCTATTCATTATTCTTCCAATATATTCTTCATTTCTCCTCATGACGTGTTTAAACCAATATAATCGTCTCTCTTGTATCTTTCTAAAAACTTCTAACACTAGAAACTTTTAATACTCGTTATTTCTATTATTCTTTCATTCCTTACCGTATCTTTCCGTGTCTTCCCCAACATCTATGTCAACATCCTCATCTCTGCCACATTCATTTACTTTTCATTGATACTGACATCTGTCAATTTGAATTATTTAAATATTTACCAGTTTCCATGGTTTATGATACCTTTATAATTCTTTAACTGTATATCTATTGAATATGAAGTATAAAATACAATCAAATCGTATAGAGAATAATATATTCTTTAAGATAGAATAACATTAAATGTCAATAAATTATATTTAACTGCGTTTTTTGAAGAAAAACTGTTAAAAGTAGCAAACGAGGGTACTTCCGGTGGACCAATTATAACCAAAATCGAATCACTTCTTCTTCTGGATGTAAACTTGAGGAATATGAAAAAAATATAATTTTTCCAATCGTGGTATTGAAGTTATGCGATCCGAAACTATCGTCACACACACAGACACACAAATGCACACACACACACACACACACACACACACACACACACACACAGAGACACATAAACACACACACACACAAAGATACATATACATACATACAGACATCATCGTAAAAATGGTAAAATCGTATTATATAGACCCTAAATCGTGCTTATTCACTAAAAACTCAACATTGAATTTTTTGACCAAAGATAATACCTTTCTTACCTAAAGGTGACGGAAGGTAAAAAGGAAAATCGTATTCTAGTGACCAGAAATCGTGTTTACTTATTAAAAATTTGTCATTGAAATTTTTGACCAAAAACAATACCTTCCTTACCTGCAGGAAAAGTAAAAAATATCATTTGAAAACTTATTAAACCTCAGTACAAAGAAGGCCAATAACATTTGAATATAAACAAGTAATATTGTAATATATGGATACTAATAGCAGATAACGTTAAGTGAAAAAGAAATCAGAATATTAATGGTCGTATAATAAATGCACAAAGCAAATAGAGAAAATCAGCCATATGTGTTTGTTTTGCCTGGAGCTTTGAATAAAATGTCTGGTTTATAGCAACATGCACTATATTTATTACGGACTCGTTGGATAAAAAATAACTGTATACATGTAACATTATACATTGGGGGCATTTCGTGTTAACTGATATATGTTATTTTAATTAGCGATTATATGTCATATTTAAAATGCCAAAATGATTCTTATGATGCATTTGAACTGTCATTATATATTTAATATGGAGGATAATTTGAAATATTCATGAGAAATAAAAATGTGGTGGTTGTGTAACAGCAGCCGAGAACTATTAACGATGGTGCCGTATGCTATTTCCCACGCTTGTAATAATCAAATATTTCATTTACAATGATTCGTTTTATTTGTTTTAATTTAAAATAAACTGTATAAAATTACTATCAACAAATCTAATGTTTGCCATAAAATTACTTTCAGCATCAATGCAATAATCTTTAATCTTTACAAAACTATAAATTGCAAAAAATAATAATTTAAAGTTACTTTTCTTAAATATTTAGTAAAATCTTGATATATGATTTAAAAAAAAAACCACGTACGAGTGGTAAAAATAATAATTCATTAAATTTTTACGTTTTAAATTATCATTATTAACTGAATAACAACAACTATAAGTAACTGTTAATTTGCTAGTGAATTAAAAAAAATGAAGTCACTCTCACAGAATTTAACTCACTCTGCAACAAATAATGCATTTAAAATAACATCAGGCACGAAAATAAATCTCACCACAGTCTTTACTAGACAGATCAGCCATTTTCATTATTTGTCACGACATAAATGACAAAAAATAAAGCTGGTTTATAATTTGTAAATAAAGGACGATTATGACAATCGTCCTTTATTTACACAACCTACTAATTGATTAGTTTTTTATTTTGTCCAAATTCAATATTATAATGGTTTTTCTTATTATTTCGTCAAAATTGAATAAAATATTATATAAACCGCGTGAGATAAGATTGTTTATTCACTTAAAGAATTTAACTCACTCACCTTACGAGCTTGTGGCTTAAACTTTCTTTTCATGAATAAACATTATCTTAACTCACTTTTATTTATAAACTTAACAAAACTAATGAACAGTGAAGAAGTATCATAAAACTTAACAAAGATGTTTATATTGTCACATTCTACTTCGTCAAGCACATTTAAAATATATTTGTAGTACCTATTTGCAGATTCACTACAAATATAAACCTTTTTTCATAGTAGAAACACGAAAGCTACCTACTAACAGGCAAATCTCATAAATTGTGCCAGTATCACCAATATGCACCCTGATTTTGCAAATTAGTAACCACCAAAAACAATAACCTATTGTTTATCCACTATTAAAAATCGTAGGATTGGATTCGCTGTGATATTTTTCACCTTTGCTACTTTGGTATAAAATAAATTTGACAATATTGTTTATTCAATTGGCTGAAGTGTAAAGATCAGTGAAATATTATTAATTAAAATAATACGTTTATTAAACTGATAAATAATTATGATAAATATTAAACAGATAATAAAAATAACTAACACTATGATTAAATATTATTAAATACTTAAATACTAAGATTATTTATTTAAACAATATTTATATCACTATATTTATTTATATACCTACATTTATTTATGTTCACAACTCGTAGACTGTTTATATCAGCCACTGTTCATTGCTCGTTGCTTCTATATAATAGACCTGTCTTCACTGGCTTTGGCGACGGGTTTATATATCGCGATGTCCTTCTCAAACTTCCCGACGCCACAATGATATTGAATACAAAGGATCAGTCCACCGGATGTAATTAAACCAGTCTAGACGCGTAAGGGTTTTACCCCGACGGGTATTACGTCATTGCTCGGGAATATTCTACCAGTGGCGAAGCTCGCATACTCTTAAGTCAGGGCGCACGTTACACTGCGCCCTCCATAAGGCTGTTTCGTCCCGGAACAGTTCTTGATGACGAAATGTACATGTATTACCCTTGGTACATTTAGAAGTCTTGAGAAGTTACAGTCGATGGTCCGCTGGAATTCTTCTTTCTGTACGTTAAGGTTAAAGCTGCAGACGAGAATTTCAATACCGGTATAGCGGAAGAGGATCTCTAACATGTTCCTAACAATCTTCCAAACCATCTAGTTCTCAGCCGAACTTTGGTACCACTGGCTTCAAAATTTCATTCCCTAGCAGATGATCCTTCAAATCGCACAGTGAGTTCCATAGACTGCGATACGATGGCTTCTGGTACGAGCGTTGTTTTTTAACCAGGTAGTAGATATACCGCTGATGTTCTGTATTGCTATCCCTCAATCGTAGCGTTTTCCCGACGGATGGACCTTGGTTGGCCAGTTCTCATAGCCGTCCAAATTTCGTTTAAAGACTGAAGCTATGCCGCGTAACATCTTTAAGTCTTCTGATACGCAGTGGTTGAGGGAATAATCTGAAGACACGGTGAACAGGTCTCGATGTTCTTCTGTCGTCACGCCATTCCGCGCCTTGTGACCAAAAGAACAACTTTTCCATGAAGTCTTCAAAAATCGGTTCCTGAGCTATGATCCGACGAATCGTTGCTTCACGATGTTCTTCAATGTTGTCACCGGCGAAAGGGGCTAGTCGATTAAAGTGTACTACTCTCGGCTTTCCGGTAGGTGCTTTCCTAATTGTATATATAACGCCGTTTATCCTTTTAACGACCTCATAAGGGCCTTCCGAATTTCTTTGCAGCTTTGGTGATAAACCGCGATGCTTTTTTTCTACCTTGATGTCACACTGGTCCTTCATTCAGCCACTGGCAACTTGAAAGTCCGTAACGTAATCTTCCCCGGCCAGATCTTCCCCAGGATTAATGCCGAACACCAAATCACATGGTAGGCGCAACTCACGCCCGAATAAGATGTTCGCAGGAGTTTGCCATGTTGTTTTATGCCCGGAGAAATGACAAGACAGTAGGAACAGATAAAGATGAGGGTCCTAGTCTCTTTAGTGGTTGGAAACTACCTTAGACAAGTATCGGTTGATCGTTCTATTCATTCGTTTAACAATGCCATCGGACTGCAGATGTAATGCGAGAGTCCATTATCGATGGTGAAGGCTGTCTTCTCCTTGACCTTTGCATTCAAATCTACTTTCCAGTATCCGCTCTTTAGATCTAGAGTGGAGAAAATCTTCGATTCAGCCAAAGTGTCTAGTGTATTGTCTATTCGAGGTAGCGGGTATCTATCTTTCTTCGTCATGTTGTTACGTTGACGATAATCGACTCAAAATCGTGTGGAACCATCCTTATTTGTCACTAACACCTCTGGTAAAGCTCATGGACTGCTTGAAGGTTCGATTATACCTTCCATCTTCATGTCCTCAATAATTCTTTCGGCTTCCTCATGCTTCGCCAATTGAAGTCTTCTTGCTGGTTGGCGGATGAGTCTTGCGTCTTCGCTCGGGAATATTCTACCAGTGGCGGAGCTCGTATACTCTTAAGTCAGGGGCGCACGTTACAATATGTTTATGAAACAAAGCGCAGATCACGCACGTCATTTTTGTGGAAATTTTGATGATTTTGACATTTCTAATATTTCCAAAAATTATTACAACATATTTATTTCAGACAGGAAAAAAAGGTATATTTAATCCATAATATATCTCTCGATATATTCTAATATGTAATTTAATTGATTTATTAGTACTAAATAAATGTTTATATTTCGAATTTTGATGAGTATAGCCTATCCATCTAGTCAAACAATTTATATCATAAATACGATATCAATAAAATTAATGACGTCATTTGTTAATAAAATTACATAAGCATGTAAAATGAATTAAATAATAATGTTCTAATATGTATTATGATACAACATTGCAATTTATATATTAAAAGTAGCCATTTCTTGTAGTATATCTTACTTTAAAAATCTGTCGTGGCCAGCACAATATCTCTCGCCACTTTAATTTTTGGTTCCATAAGTATTGTATTTAACATTTCTTGTATATCTACACTCTACACCAAAAATTGTACTTTTACCTATTCTTTATATTTAGATTTTTGATATTTTAAATTCATTCTATAGAATGCGAAAAGTCTGTGACGGCGCTAGTTCCTGCTCGGGCGCCATTTGTGACGGTAGCCCCTGTTTGGGTGTCATTTGTGACGCCGGTCCTGTGGGATGAGGCGCCATCTTGTCCTCTTTGTCAACAAGGTTCGGGTTGCTCGGGCGCCTTCGGCGGATGCTGAAAGAGAAGAAGGCTTGCCAGATAGCTATCTGTGGAGGTGGGTTAGGGTTTGTCTCAGAAAAAGCACGTAGTTAACTTAGCCAACTACTTTATTCTTCCCAACGTAATGTAAAATTAAAATGTAACAAACAAATAAATAAAGAATGAAAACCCTTTGTGAAAACTGTGACAGACTGAGTTTAGACTACAAGGGAAACTGTGCTCCCGCGAAACGGCAATAGCACAGTCACTAACAGCGGTAAGTAAAAATGTAATTATCAAACAAAGTATAAAACGGACGGCGGTTTATCTCTGCGAGTGGTGAATTTCAAGCACCCAAACTCGACTTAGAAAAAATATGGCGGAGTCTCTCTATCCACGAGAGACGGATGGCGGTACAACGCCATGACGACTCAAGCGTTCTTCTGCAGACACGACTTAGTCGCTTCTGATCGGCAGCTCTAATCCGGGGGACCCAAAGCAGGAACAGTTCGGATGAACTGAAGAAGAACTGCCTTCTCTGGACGGTGCGCGGTCTTTTATACCCGTCATTTCGTACATCAGGATAAATCTCGCGTAATATTAGGAGGGGATACTTTAAACTTTAACATTAATTTAATAGAAATTGTAATAATTTCAAGCCGTCACAGTTTGTCGTAAAACATAATGAAAACATTGTTACAAATATTATAAAATAATATTTTACAATAATAATAAGCAAGCCACTCATTTCACGGCGTTGACATAACCTCGCATACAATGACTGTTCTAGCGTTCAAATAAATGTGTAACAAATTCTATCTACAACCAATGAACAGCATAACGATAATATACAACAATGTACACGCTTCGTATCATGGTTTTATATTACACAGGTAAGTCAAACATACATTTATTTACAAATCTCTGACTTGTTAAAATTCCATCACGCTGCAATTTATTTTACGATATTACATCGTTGAGGTTAACTGATTGTTTCTCGACAACAATGCTGAGACGAGGTACGTATCGTCACATCCCCCTCTTACTCCGGTGAAAAAAAAAAAATTAAATATACATATTTATATTTTTTTTGCTACTATATAACGGCCATTTACAACAAAAAGAAAACTTTTAAATCTTTAATGAAATAAATGCAAAACAAACTGTCTTTTTTTAAAAAGAACAAACATGTGAAGGAAATGTTCTATTTTTAGGCCTTACTAAAAAGGGAAAAACTCCTTTCCTTCACCGGCGGTTTGGCTGCTTCTTGCGCCACCCATGCCGACACGACGGCTCTTTCTCCTCCGGCGGTATCCGGACCTCGGGTGGAGCGGCTGTGGGGACGGCGATGGTGGCCCTGGCAGCGGGGCGAATCCGCGCATCACGCCCAAGGTTGTGGAGCCAGGAACATCACGGATTGGACTCCCTGCGCCTGCCGTTGGGGGGGTCAGCCTGGCCCTCAAAGGTCTCCGGCTCGGCACCTGAAACAAAGACGGTATCGGCGGCGGCGATGCCCGAACCGACGGCGACGTCTCGAGGATTTGGCCTGACCACTTAACTGGTGAAGTCGGAGGCAGGCCGAACAGGGAATTCAACAACTCCTGGCTGGCCCACTTCGGCGTCCTTGGGGTGATGGGGCGGTCTGACGGGGTCGAGGTCAATTTCTCGACGATGTCCTGTCGGCTCCTTGCCCCGGAGTCGACTCGGACGGTGGTGACGGTAATAGGGAACGCCCCTGGCTTCGACATGGGAGTGAGGGGCGTCCGCTCGGACAGCTGAGTCGTCGGTGGCGGCTGCGAACGCACCTCTGGTCGGCGGGCTCGTAACAGGCGATCCCATAGCCTCAGTACATGGACGATTACGGCGGGACGGTAACCTGGCTTCCATGGGTACCACTGGACAAAGTGGTGCCAACTTACCCTTCTTCTTTTGGGACTGAATTGCGCTTACCTGGGAGACCTGTGTGGGAGGTGCTAGCAGCGTGACTCTACGCGACGCTGCGCAAATAGTCGCTCCGAAGATCACCAACGTGGCTATGCCCAGGATAATGGTGTGGGCCAAATTGGGCAGGCATTGGAACGCTAGCTGTCTCCTGATGCCGTCTATGAGACAGCCAAGCGTCAGCGCACCTTGGGTGTGCGTCATCGTGCCGTTGGCCAGTTGCACCTACTTGTGGTGGGCGGATCGTATCTGGGTACGGCGGTCGGTCAGTCCCTTAGCCGTGTGTGTGTTGATATAGGAATGCATGGAGCCAGTGTCCACCAGCGCCTGGAATTCCTGTTCCTTTATTTGTACCGCAAGAAAGAGGCGGTTGTCGCTGATTCTCTTCTCGTGGAAACCAGGGACCGAGGCAGGGCGCGGTATGGGTGTATTCTGGCAGCTGCAGTCACGCGTTGTCGTTCCATGCTTGTTGCAACGCCAGAAAAACAGCTTGGACCTGTTCTGGCAGGTTCGGCGTAGGTGACCGTGCTGGCCACATCTCCAGCAGAGCACGGACACATCGACCTTCAGCGGCGGCGGCGGACGTTTTGCGGCGGATGTTGAGGCGGTGATTGTATGGAGTCGCTTCGCTTGTGGCGCTGCATTTATCTCCTTCTGGAGACGCTCGTACTCGTGTATTTGTCGGACGAGGTCACGCACACTAGCGACGTCACGGCGGCGGATGTAATGGCGGTATTCAGGCAACATGTAGTTGTAAACCCTGATGAGTTCCTGTTCTGCGGACAGCTGGCCGTACCGACGGATATCGGTCAGGTAATCCTTACCTTTCTCACTCGGCTTCTGCTTTCGTCGGCTAATCTCTTCTATCCGCAGAGAATAATCTTCACCCACGTAGTATGACTTGAAGTCGGTCAGGAAGTCGTTCCAGGTCATCCAGTCGCCACGGTTGTTGCGCAGCCATTGCAGGGGGTGGCCTCTAAGAAGCTCTGGCAATACTGCGAGGAACTGTTGGTCATCGAGGCCGTAACTGGCTTGGAGCTCAGTTACTCGTTCGAGGAACGATACGGGTTCGGTTGTCCCGTCAAAAACGGTGTTCCATTTACGGACGGTTCCGGCGGCGGAAGGGTTTTCCGTTGGGAGAAACGTGCTTTTCTTTTCTGTCTCTGTAGGTCCCTGCTCGGGCGCCATTTGTGACGGTAGTCCGTGTTTGGGCGTCATTTGTGACGCTGGTCCTGTGGGATGAGGCGCCATCTTGTCCTCTCTGCCAGCAATGTTCGGGTTGCTCGGGCGCCTTCGGCGGATTCTGAAAGAAAGGAAGGTTTGCCGGATAGCTATCTGTGGAAGTGGGTTAGGGTTTGTCTCAGAAAAAGCACTTCACCAACTACTTTATTATTCCCAACGTAATGTAAAATTAAAATGTAACAAACAAATAAATAAAGAATGAAAACCCTTTGTGAAAACTGTGACAGACTAAGTTTAGACTACAAGGGAAACTGTGCTCCCGCGAAACAGCAATAGCACAGTCACTAACAGCGGTAAGTAAAAATGTAATTATCTAATAAAAGATAAAGTACAAAACGGACGGCGGTTTATCTCTGCGAGTGGTGAATTTCAATCACCCAAACTCGACTTAGAAAAATTACGGCGGAGTCTCTCTATCCACGAAAGACGGATGGCGATACAACGCCACGACGACTCAAGCGTTCTTTTGCAGACACGACTTAGTCGCTTCTGATCGGCAGCTCTAATCCGGGGGACCCAAAGCAGGAATCGTTCGGATGAACTGAAGAAGAACTGCCTTCTCTGGACGGTGCGCGTTGACATAACCTCGCATACAATGACAGTTCTAGCGATCAAATAAATGTGTAACAAATCCTATCTACAACCAATGAACAGCATAACAATAACATACAACAATGTACACGCTTCGTATCATGGTTTTATATTACACAGGTAAGTCAAACATACATTTATTTACAAATCTCTGACTTGTTAAAATCCCAGCACGCTGCAATTTATTTTACGATATTACATCGTTGAGGTTAAATGATTGTTTCTCGACAACAATGCTGAGACGAGGTACGTATCGTCACAAGTCATATGACTTTGCTCGCCTTGACAAGCAGATATGGCGGCCCTTGTTATAATGACAGCTAGTAATTATGTATATAGATGTCAAATGTCATAACTTTTTATTCAAAATTTCAATATTTTCTGAGTTCAAGTGGTTAATTTGTTCCAAGAGTGTGGAGTTTACTTGTCGATGAAAATAAACCATATGGAATTGGAAAATTATGAAATTTGCAATGGAAAATTATGACATTTTACATCTATGTAGCTGTATTTCTGGCCTCATATCTGCTTGACAAAGCCAACAAAGTCACATGATTGCTCGCGCTCTATGAAGAAATTTTGTCTTACTCAATAAGAAATAATATAATGTATGTACTTCTCTCAAAAAGTCTTCAGTAATGTCTCTGGATTTTTGACACTGACATTTATCTGTCAGTTACAAAAAAAAATTCAATTGGTTCCATGACATTATTTCCGTTGTGAAATTTATTACTTTAGATTATTTTATATATTATATTTCTTTATCTATAAATCTATAATAGATGTAGTAGAATATTTGTATGTATCAGATAGAGAATTTAATGTTCTTTGATACTTGCAAGGACAGAAATTTTCAAAAAATTATATTTATATTTTTTTAATTTGCTACTTTCGGTTGTCCAATTATTACCAAAACCTTTTCAACTTTTCACAGTAATGTCCGATTGAGAAATACGTAGTTAAACAGTTATTAATTATTATAGTTTTTGAGAAATTGTCCTTCCAACATCCACACACACACATACATCCGCATTCACATACATCCACACACACACACAACACAAACACACCCAAACACATACACAAAAATATACACAGGTGTGCATTTTAAATCGGCTACCATTGCTATCTTGATAACAATAAGATCTACAAATTCGGTTAAATTATCAAAATAATCTATTTCTCAAGACAAATTTAAAGGAGAGAATTTTTTTTCGACCAGAGGTTTTTAAAATTCTGGGCCTAACTTTTTTATTTCGAACGAGAACATAATTTTTATTTACTCATTCATTGTAGAATTTAATTCTGAATTCAGTGATATAACATTTTTATACCCTTACATAACGATTCTTTGGAGAAAAATGTATTTAAAGTTTTATATTAATTTGATTAAAATATGTATAACAGGTTAGTGAGTTATTATTTTTACATCCCACCGCTGCCACCACTTTTATATAACAGGGGAAACGAGATATAGTTTAATAACTCATTACTGTTACCCGTTTAACAAACGGTTTTTGAATACTTGACCCGAAAGTAAAACACTAATTTGATTAATGCAAAACTATTTAGATCAAGGGTAACGCTGCCACCACTATCCGTGTTTTCAGAGTCCGCGGATAGAAAGACTCAATATAAGAGTATTAACAGATGCGGTCTATTAATCGACAAAATATACAATATTCACACAGAATACTTACGCTTACGCGATTACTGAAAAATAATTAATTCGGGCAACTTTAACAAATAAAACTGAGAACTGGTTAATCAACTTAATTTATTTACACAAAACAATAAATGGTTGACAACAATAAACAAAATTATGACTATGGATCGTGACAACTACTGTTTAAAGGATCGGTACCTGACTCTCATAAAAACTAATTGAATTGTAAAAAGGACGACCTCAGAATAAGCTCTAGGCTTACTGAATTGCTATCAGCGCTTAGGTAGTCAACACCAACTACTAAGAATAAAGTAATCTATCAGTCTACTTACTGTTCATCACAGGTCGGCCTCGGCTGAAGCACTTTATTATTAAACTACTCACTAACTACCGTTATGCAAGAATTAAGATTATTATGATTTCAAATTACAAGAATAAAAATTAACTCCAAACAACAAATTAAACAACTTAGGAGGACGCGGACTTCAACAATTATTTAAGTCACAAAGACAACTTATAAATTTAGACAACAATCAAATGGGAAGAGAACAAACTTCACGATCAAAAGTCAGAACAAGACTCCTCGAGCTGAAATCTTGTGAAACACATCTTCACTCGATTTCACCCCACTTTCCAATAAGGAAGTCCAACCTTCACACCCTTATTGGTTAACTTAAAAATTAACAAACTATAATTGGTCAAGTAACTTAGACCATTTCGGAGGTTGAGGGAAGAACTGAATTTCTAACGGCTTTCCGAATTCTGGCCTACGTGACAAGCCCTTCATAAGATTTTCCAAAGATGCTTTCTCCCGCTGTGACACATCCGCTTTTTCTAATCTTTCTCTATGTAACCTTATACTTTTAAAAATACTTTTATGACCCCCAATAATTCTTTGAAAATGTCACGAAACTATCCCATCCCAAAATCTAACAAAGATTAAAACTTCCAAAAGCCATTACAGAATCTTACAAAAAAATTACAAAACATAAGAGTTCTGAACGCAAGATCCGTAGCTAATCTTGACGTTCGGCTACAAATAATTTAAACAAAGAGGCGCCGCCGTACAATCGTGTTACAACTTTCCCTTTCCCCTTAAAATAAATTATCTTCCTGAAGGGAATATAATTTATCAAAACCATCCATACACACAGTACTGGCAATGGCTGGGGCTTCTGGGCACGTGCCGGATGATCCACGGTACTTGGCCTGGCCTGGGCACCGCAATGATCTTCGCCTCTTGAAGTCGTCCGTCCGTCTCCCTTGTTGTGGCTACGCTACAATGGCCTCTGCTGGGCGCCTATCCAGGCGGTCCTAGAACCATAAAACCCACGGCAGAATCACTGGCCCTAATTACTTTTATTGCTACGAACAATAGCTCTCTACTATTTTCGTAATAAGCAATAATCTTAAGTAATCCAATACAATTAATAAAAAAAAATTGATACTCACTCTTTCTTATGTGTTCCACGTCCTTTCTCCCGATGACTCTTCATCGCTGATGCGGACTTCCCCAATTTCCTCAACTTGACGCCGCCATCACTCAGATCGGTCTCGGTCGCCAAACTACATTACTGCCCCATGGTGGAAGACTCCACTTCCTCCATGCTTGAACCTACTCTCTATCTATGTGAACACTCAGTAACACATTTACTATGAGGCCTTAGGAACACTGAAACTTAAAAATAGTTAGCAACAAGAACAATACATAACTGTGACACCAACACTGCGGAACTATGTCCGACTTCTAGAAATCCATGGTTCATTCGGAACCCTACCACGACTACGCAACGCATATCTAGCTCGCGGCGTTTCGGTGATTTCTACCGGCATGTCATTAACTACTCTTGGCGGGCTATGAACTTCGGCTTCGACGGTTGCCGTAGCACCACCTGCTTCATTTAGCGACTCTAAACTTTGCGCTCTGCTAACTTCCGGTACTCTTACCGTACGACCGTTTTCCCGTTCAACGCGACTACTTTTTCGCGGTGTATACACGTAATCAAACTGTTTCATATTAGCTACACGCGGAACTGGGCTACTTACTTTTTCTACCTCTTTCGAATTCGGCTCCAAGTACAATTTTAATCGGTTAACATTAACTACCATTTCCTTGCCGCCTGCCACGCCCTGGATCACGAAATTCACAGGACTGGTCTGCTTAATAATCTTGTACGGCCCTATCCATGGCTTTACAAACTTCTTACTCAAGCCAGGTTTCACTACCTCGTTGTGTAAGAAAACTAAATCTCCAACTCGCAAGTTGCGTTCTGCTGCTTTCTTATTGTACTGAGCCTGATTCCTACTCTGAGCTTTATTAATTCGCCCTTTAACAACTTGATATGCATCTTTCAGCCTATCCTCAATATTTTGACTATAATCAGTCCTGTTCTCACTCTCTAATGGGGCTAAACTATCATCACACGGAGTCTCAAACTCCCGGCCATACATCAAGAAAAACGGAGTTTCACCCGTCGAATTATGTACTGAATTCCTGATGGCCATTAATACAAACGGAATCTTCAAGTCCCAGTCCTTGTGATCGCTGCTGATATAATGTGACATAGTGTCTGAAAAAGTTCTATGAAACCGCTCAATACCACCGTTTCCCATTGGATGATACGCGGTTGTTTGTAATTTCTTAATGCCAAATATATGACACACAATCTTAAATAATTTGGATAGAAAATTTGTCCCTCTATCTGTTAATAGCTGCTTAGGTACGCCATGCCGTGCAATTATCTGTGTAATAAAAGCATTAGCTACTGTCTCAGCTTTGTCATCAGGTAGTGCAATCGCCTCTGGGTAACGCGTAAAAGCGTCGATGAATGTCAAAATATATTTATTGCCTCTACAGGTTCTCTCAAACGGACCTACGATATCCATTGCCGTCCTCTCAAACGGCTTACTAAGTTCAATGAACTTCTGCAATGGGTCTGGTAAACATCGAACACAACAGTTCTTTACCTGCTTACTCTTTTCTACCGCACGAAAGTTTACACACAGTACAACTTTCGTCGAACCGTCCGGCATTCCTCGATTAATTAGAACAATAGGCGCTGACCACGGCAAATCACGTTCTCCAATAATACCTGGTCTTATGCAAATATCTCTATATTTCATTAACACGCCTTCAGCTTTACATCTATTACTACGCGACAAGTGTTCCAAATTGAAAAGGGTTTTAAAATCTGCATCCTGCACTGATGCAACAAAATCACTCGGTTCGGCAGAACCGCATATGTCAATTGTGACATCTTCTTCGAAACCTACAATGGTTTTAGCAGGTACAACTAAATTCTCATTAGTTACATTCATTAGCTTCACCGGTACGTCGGTGTTATCGCTCCTCGCTACAACTCTAGCGGCTATAACTCCTTGAACACTAAGTTCCACAGGCTCAATTAAAATACTGTCTGCTTTCCTAAGAACAATACTCCTCTCCGCCAAGCACACAGCTTCGGACCTAGGAGGTATCGTAAAACTTTCTTTGATGCGGACCGACCGTATCTTACTACCTGCTTCAACGGCTTCGATTTCTCTTTCCAACTCTTGAGGATTGCCTGGCATTTGCATATTACTGCCTGAACCTTGCGAACCGATAATATTATGCTCTACCTGCGCAATTTCCTCGAAATGAACCTTTTTCAATATGCTTTTTGGAACGCTTTCACTTTTCAAGGGACAGAAAGGACTCGACTCAGATTTTCTGTCTTTATCTACCCTATCTAGCTCCGCACTACCATCCTGCTCTACAAATTTATTACCTGCTGTTTTCTTTTTAGTTTTACAATCTGAACTGATTACTTTATCCGACTTTTCGCTGTCTTTATCTAACTTTGATTGGCATGTACCTACGGCTTCTCTACAATTTTCATTACTTTTCGCGGTATTATTTTGCATTACTATTTCAATTTCGCGATTCTCTTTGAGACTTTCGGCTTTTAATTTGCCGTGAGTGACTTTATGACTTTGCACGTTACGTCTGGCGGTTAACCATTCGCGACTCTGCTCGCGACGTTGGGCCTCTATACTTTCGTGAATAACTTTGTTACTTCGAACGTTACTCTCTCCGATTAACCGTTCGCGACTATTCTCGCGACGTTGGGTCTTTCTACTCCCGTGAGTAACGTCGTTACTTTGAACGTTACTCCCGCCGATTAACCGTTCGCGACTCTTCTCGCGACGTTGGGCCTTTATACTCCCGTGAGTAACGTCGTTACTTTGAACGTTACTCCCGCCGATTAACCGTTCGCGACTCTTCTCGCGACGTTGGGCCTTTATACTCCCGTGAGTAACGTCGTTACTTTGAACGTTACTCCCGCCGATTAACCGTTCGCGACTCTTCTCGCGACGTTGGGCCTTTATACTCCCGTGAGTAACGTCGTTACTTTGAACGTTACTCCCGCCGATTAACCGTTCGCGACTCTTCTCGCGACGTTGGGCCTTTATACTCCCGTGAGTGACATAATTGTCACTCGAGGCTCTTTCACCTTTTACCGGAATTCCCGTATCACAAAAAGAACTTAACGAACGATTTGCTTTATGGTTATTCGCGGTGCGAAATGCTGAAAAAGAAGTAATATTACTCGCTTTTGGAACACGAAGTTCCCCATATTCGGCAATTTTCGCCCTATCACTCAGATTAGAACGAAATTCGCGATCGTCACGATTTGCCTGTTTCCCATTCGCGGTCTTGTTACTCTCACTAATTGTTGAAATCGTGAGTCGCTCCGAATAAATACGCATCTCATTGCATGCATAATTAATGTGGGCCTGATAATCGGTTAGGAAATCTAATCCGAGCAAACCATCAGTAGCTAAACTAAGCCTATCTTCACATACTACAAAGTTATGGAAAATAACATACTGGCCTACATTCAACTCTACCTCTGTACATCCCACTACAGGTAGTTCCTTCCCAGAAATACCAACAATGGTTCTGGATCGTGCAATGGGAAATACCTGCTGTCCCTCAGCAACGTATCGCTTAACAATACTAACACTTGCACCGGTGTCAATAAGGAAATCAAACCGTCTACCATTAATAACCAACTCTACTTTGTTTAGCCTTTTACCTTTGCTAGCACTAGAAGGGAGAGTGGATACGATGTCGGCTGATTGCGATACTTTGCTATGGCCGCCCGATTCGGAACTAACATCGACGGCCCAACCTAGTTTAAATTATTGTTTTTGAAATTGAATCTTTTATCATTTTTATTATTAATCGGCCTACTACCCGACGGAAGCACTACATGACACGTACTCATAGTATGTCCGCGATTCTTACACCGTTTACATACAATATTATCACGACAATCTTTCGCAATATGCCCGTACTTTTGACATTTAAAACAAAGAACTTTATTCTCTCTACTTGAGCTCGAACCTGCATGGCTGTTATAATTTTCTTTTTTGAAATTTTTACTACTGCGATCCGGCACAGATTTCTTATTCTCGCTATTATTTAACGCCAAAACTTGGATTAATTTTTCAATTGACTCCGTTAAATGTGAATCATTTCTACTAGTACTCGCGCTATTTCTTTCATCGGCAACTCTATTTACATAATCTGCTTCATCACGACGCAACATTTGAAATACGGTCTCTGATCTTTTCGCGATCTCTACCGCTTTCTCGAAAGTTTTAGGGTTTTCATAAAACACGTCCCTTTGTAAATGTGGCAATATTCCCGTTGTAAACTGGTTTAACAACTGTCTATCTACATAAATAGAATTATCTATAGGTGCGGCTTCCGCACCAGTGCCCGAACCATCAGCCGAACTGTCTTCCTCACTCTCAATAAAACAGTTCGCTAAAGCATGCAATCTATATACATATGCAGATATTGTTTCGTCCCTAAGCTGATAGCAATTATTGAAAGCTTTTTGTACCGTCCTGGAGTCTTGTTTAGGTTGATACCGCTCTAATAATTCTTTTTTAAATACTTTCCAATTCTTAGTATTTCTACTTTTTGAATTATTTTTCACAAATCGTGCCGCGTCTCCCGATAAATTTATTTTTGCCATACACACTGTTCTCTCTTCATCCCATTTTCCCATTTCTTTACAGTTCTCAAGTTTCTCTACAAATTCTACAACACTCTCGTCCGGTTTTCCTGAAAACGAGGGGATTTTTGTATTTATTCCCGACATAGATGATACCGCCACAAGGTAATCTAATAACAATTGGTCATTCATGTTTACTGACCCGGCTTCGTTTTGCGCCATACTAAAATTTACTCAAATTAGAACAATAACCACACGAAGTAGATTTATTGTTTAAAAACTCTTACCAATTTAAAGGCTTGGCAACTACCTGCTATGACCGTAATAAAAACTCCAAGTATTTACTTACGCGTCACCAAAAAAAACTTTCTTGTCGTTTTAAAAGGCACGACAACTACCTACACGCCCGAATAACAATTAACACACAAAGTATTAATTACAACTCTATCTATGTCGATTTACGGCTCGACACCTACCATTCAAAATGCAATAACCACACACAGTAATCTATTACAATTTTGAAAAAAAGATTCTGTCGATTTTAACGGTTTTATACTGGTTTGAATGGGTAGTTTTTCGCAAAAGAAAAACTTTAGATCCCACCGCTGCCACCACTTTTATATAACAGGTTAGTGAGTTATTATTTTTACATCCCACCGCTGCCACCACTTTTATATAACAGGGGAAACGAGATATAGTTTAATAACTCATTACTGTTACCCGTTTAACAAACGGTTTTTGAATACTTGACCCGAAAGTAAAACACTAATTTGATTAATGCAAAACTATTTAGATCAAGGGTAACGCTGCCACCACTATCCGTGTTTTCAGAGTCCGCGGATAGAAAGACTCAATATAAGAGTATTAACAGATGCGGTCTATTAATCGACAAAATATACAATATTCACACAGAATACTTACGCTTACGCGATTACTGAAAAATAATTAATTCGGGCAACTTTAACAAATAAAACTGAGAACTGGTTAATCAACTTAATTTATTTACACAAAACAATAAATGGTTGACAACAATAAACAAAATTATGACTATGGATCGTGACAACTACTGTTTAAAGGATCGGTACCTGACTCTCATAAAAACTAATTGAATTGTAAAAAGGACGACCTCAGAATAAGCTCTAGGCTTACTGAATTGCTATCAGCGCTTAGGTAGTCAACACCAACTACTAAGAATAAAGTAATCTATCAGTCTACTTACTGTTCATCACAGGTCGGCCTCGGCTGAAGCACTTTATTATTAAACTACTCACTAACTACCGTTATGCAAGAATTAAGATTATTATGATTTCAAATTACAAGAATAAAAATTAACTCCAAACAACAAATTAAACAACTTAGGAGGACGCGGACTTCAACAATTATTTAAGTCACAAAGACAACTTATAAATTTAGACAACAATCAAATGGGAAGAGAACAAACTTCACGATCAAAAGTCAGAACAAGACTCCTCGAGCTGAAATCTTGTGAAACACATCTTCACTCGATTTCACCCCACTTTCCAATAAGGAAGTCCAACCTTCACACCCTTATTGGTTAACTTAAAAATTAACAAACTATAATTGGTCAAGTAACTTAGACCATTTCGGAGGTTGAGGGAAGAACTGAATTTCTAACGGCTTTCCGAATTCTGGCCTACGTGACAAGCCCTTCATAAGATTTTCCAAAGATGCTTTCTCCCGCTGTGACACATCCGCTTTTTCTAATCTTTCTCTATGTAACCTTATACTTTTAAAAATACTTTTATGACCCCCAATAATTCTTTGAAAATGTCACGAAACTATCCCATCCCAAAATCTAACAAAGATTAAAACTTCCAAAAGCCATTACAGAATCTTACAAAAAAATTACAAAACATAAGAGTTCTGAACGCAAGATCCGTAGCTAATCTTGACGTTCGGCTACAAATAATTTAAACAAAGAGGCGCCGCCGTACAATCGTGTTACATATGGCTATAATAAGAGTGCCACGAATGGAAAAAATGAATACGTCTTAATTTTTTACTTAAAATTGGAATGCCATGAAAGAAATACGTGAATATTTTGTTTGCGTTGACATTTGCGATCAATTAAAAGAACAAAATATTGTAATGTTTATTTGTTTGGTTGAAGTTTAAAAACCAGAGAAATTTTATTAATTAAAATAAAATGTTATTAACCAATAAATAATTAAGATAAAGATAATAAAAATAGTTAACAGTATGATTAAACCGTTATAAAAACTAATTTAAGATAAAGAATATTATTATATATTTAAACAGTAAGATTACTTATTTAAAAAATATTCTTTTCACTATATTTATTTATATGAATATATTTATTTATATTCACTACTCGTAGACTATTTATATCACCAACTGTTCATTTCACGATGCGTGGCTGTGGCAGAATACCCGGCTGTCTTCCTTGATGGTATTTATATAGTTCGATGACGTTTTATTAGAATGTTCTTTACTATTCTATACGATATCACCATCGAAAATAAAGGATCAGGCGACCGGAAGTAATGAAACAAGTATAGACGTATTTGTTAACTACGCCGGTTGGTCGCCAGATTAAGTCAGGGCTCAGCACGACGGCCGTTCTAGAAACGTTCGACCAGCGGCGGCGGACGCGTAGTCCTAGAGTCAGTGGCGTCGGATCTTCGCACTGTACAATATTCACTTCTTTTTCTCAGGGCACTCAAATTCTATGTAGAAAAAATAACACGTATTTATTTTTTCTATTCATGGAACTCCATATTTTAATCAAATTAGTACAAAACTTTATATGCATTTTCTCAAAAATTGAATTCTCTTATGACTAAGAAATTAAAAAATATATGTATGGTCTCATATAAAATAAAAAAAGTTAGGTCCGTGTTTTAAGTTTTGATTCGGTTGAGACGAGACAAGACAAGAAATTCATTGTCTCGTCCCGTCTCAAATCCTCGTCTCGTTTAATAGAGTCTTATCTCAGTAGAGAGTCTTGCCGAAATTTCATGGCGCATCAAATTTAATATTTAATTTTGAGCATCTTTTGTATTACCTAGACTTTTGTTATATATAAATCTGTGTATAAAATAGTTTACGTTCCTTTTTGTTTATCATTTATAGATTTATAATATACAGGTTTCTTAATAAATAAAACATAATAAATTACAATTAAACTAATCTATTTCATATAAAAATTTATTAATATTAAATTTAGAAACAGCATTCTACATCAACATATTAAATTTCAAACATAATTTTAATAAAAAACAAAAATTTATTTAATAATAATGGTCTAGTCAATAGAGATCAGAAAAGAACTCCTTGCCTTACAAAAGAGAGTTCGTCCGAGGTAATAAATGTAAGAATCCTTATTTTGTACAAAAATATGAGTTTTAATATTACATTGTTGTTATATTTTGATACGGGCCACTGTTTTGGAAAAAACGGCCAAAAACAAAAAATAAAAACTCTTTTCTTGCAACTATAATCCAAGATAGTGGCTTGCGTTTCTTCTCCCCAAGGTCGAAAATTTGAATTTTTTGTCAAAGTCCGGATCTAAACTTCATATATAAAATCATTTCACCCTACCTTTCGCAAGATAAAAATGTGTACTGACTATACTATAATATTTCCAAATAAAATTATTTCTATTAATTGTTACAAATACATAATAAGGATAAAAACAATTATAAAAGTAAATAGGTTCAGTGAGTGGATAGGCATAACACAATTCATAGAACCAGTGGAACTAACCCTACGGATAGTAAATCTGGCAATAATTTATGTTTTATGTAAGAACTGGAGCCCCTTAAAATTGACTAATTATATCATAGTCCAAAATTTTGTAAAAAAAGTAAAAGTCAATGCTCTCTGGAAAAAATGTTGATTGTCAAAACTGACATTAAACGTTTTTCCATAAGCGTACAATTTATATTCTGTTTATTTGATATTCTCAAAATGCCAATATCTTCAACAATAAAGAGTATGTAGACATGCAACAGTGTTGATTAACATAGTTTTTCATTATGAAAATCTGAAATGATATTATATCGTATATATATCAATTGTGGCAGGTGAACATTGTTTCCAGAGAACACAGTGATTTTTACTTTTTTAAACATTTTCAACTTTGACGTAATAGGTCAGTTTTCAGGGGGTCTAGTTCCTGTATAGAAAACATGTAAAACAAAAATTATTTCCAGACTTACTATCTATCCAAGGGGTTAGTTCTACCATCAGTTAAGCGTTGTACACTTACTTAAATAACACCTATATATAGCTGTCAGTTTTAACATTATGTTATTAATTCCCCTTCACCTCTGGCGATTTGAAAACCATGTTTACCATTAACGACCTGAGTATCAAAAAATATTATTAACAGAAAGAAAAGAAAGAAACTTTTATTCGTTATTCTTTATTCACTTTGCTAAATTTAATATTTCTTTAAATTTTTCGTAATTAAAAGACCAATTATTGCGTTATGTATATTTTATTTGAATGAATTTTTCCAATTTTATAAATAAATTTATTGTTTTTAGTGATATTTTTTGAAAAATAAAAAAGGATTTAACGACTTCTTCATTTATTTGAGTAGGAAATATGCTCTACACTGGTTTCACTGAATACAGAAAAATATAATTTCTCACTGCAATATAATTTTCAAATTACATCTGATTTCTGATCACGTTCTTGACAAACATGGGACTAAATTTCATTAATATTTAATAATTTGTATTTGTGCCGGAATGATAATTCTTTTGATTGTCACTTCCGCAAATTGAATTTTAAATTTAGCTCAGCACCCTTTGTACCGGTTGTGAATATATTACCCCTTGCGGGTTTTTCAGTTTGAAACAAAATAATTTACATTAATTAAATTGGTTATATACAAAAGTTGATGAAAATGGATTCGTAACAAGTTAATTTATGTAATTATTGCAAATTACTATATTAGATAGTTTAAATGTAGTTATTATAATATGTTCATGTTAAATTTACGTAATTATTTTAACGTAAATATTTATTTCATTTGTTATCAAATGTTATTAAATTACTCCATGTAGTAAACATTATAATTTTATATATTATGGTTTCATTTGTTTTTACCATGTATACGAATATATAGGGTGTTAAAAAAGGGTTAAATTGTGGAGGGTATATAGTACTGACCAAAATGAGTTAAAAAATCTTAATCAACATAATTCTGGTCTGCAATTGTTTCCCAGAAAGAGGCCATTTTATATGAGAATAGAAGAAAAACTGACAAAGATAGTGTCCATCACTATCTTAAAATTTTGTCTGTCAGATAAGCTCTAAAAAACAATAATATTTTATATGAAATGTCTTATAATTACGAAGTTATTTGAAGATTAAATATTGGCCAAGATCGTGACAACATTTAACTTAGTACAAAAATTATTATTTGAATTAAAAAAAAAACTCATAAGATGACTTCTCAAAGGTAAACAAAAAGTCTCATTTTGGGCCAGTTGTATATTTACAGTTTATACTTCAGCTTAAGATATTGGCAGTTTAAAATTAAATTAAATTTACCTGTAGACTTGTACAATTGTAGTTTAACGAAAGTATTTAAATGACATATACCAATTGTTGCCATAGTGTAACTCTTTTAATGATAGCACAGGTAAACCCCTTATAAACTCATTTCTACTACCTTATATCTCGGAAACTACTGAAGATTGGACCCATGTAGAATAAACTTTTTTATTCATTTTGCTCAGTACTATATGCTTTCAAAAAAAAAATTAAACATCCTGTATGAAATTAAACAAATAAACCATAAATTTGAACAAAGAATTTAAAATTAAGAAGAAATTCTTATTTTAGCTAAACGTTTATTTGGAGAGAGCGATATTCAAACACTAATCTCACTAATTTATACTTATAAACTAAGAAATGTTAACATAATTCTATTTCTTTTTGCCTTTAGCATTTCATTTCAGACATTAAATGATTGTGATTGTACAGGATTTCGTGTCGTGACTTATGCGCTTTTTACCTCTCGCTATGAGAGGTATTGGATTCATGCTAAAAATCGCATATCCAGATTTTAATGAATAAGCATGTTTTAAGGTCCCTACAATCCAATTTTAACATTTTTACGATGATGTCTGTGTGTGTGTGTGTGTGTGTATGTGTGTGTGTGGGACGTTGGAAAAATGATTATTCAAAAACTATAAGAATTTATATTACTACTACGTATTTCCCAATCGGACATTCATTGGAAGATCTGAAAAGGTTTTGGTAATAATTGGATAACCGGAAGTAGCAGGTTCTTGAAAAAAAAATCTTCTAAATATTATTTTTTGGAATTTTTTCTTGGTAATATTAAAAAAAATTAAATTCTCAATCTGACACATTTAATTTTTTTATTATATCTCCTATAGGTTTGGAGATATAATATATAATAATATAGAATAATCTGTTGTAATTAATCTCGTTGCCCAAAAAACAGTTGAGATATTTAAATGTTTGTAATTGACAGATAAATGCAAAATGTCAGTGTTAAAAATAAAGAAAATCTGGGAAGTACGAGTACATTTAATAGATATTATTGTATTATTAATTAAATATATATTTAAATTATAGCTATGTTAATATTACATATATATTGTTAAGAAATACCGCTAATACCGTTAATAAATTTGAAGAATTTTGAACATATTAGAAGAGTAGGACAAAATTCCTCATAGAACGAAAGAAGATATACAATTCCAAATATTTGGGTGTACAAGAAATGTTAAATTCGTTAGGTACTTATAGGACGCGAGCAGACATGTGACTTTGTTGGCTCTAGTTAATAAAACTAATGTCTAGCGGAACCAAAATTGTACTCTGGAATGCCAACGGACTGGCACAACGCCGAAATGAAGTGGAAATCTTTCTCATACAAGAAAAAATCGACATATTGTTTGTAAGTGAAACTAATTTCACAGAGAGAAACTATTTCAGTATCCGAAACTACAAAATGGCGCACGGGGGTATAGCAATACTAATACGCGAAACTGTTGAACATTTTGGATTAGAAGAATTTAATAAGAAACATCTCCAAGCAACTATATTAGAATAAAAAATACACACGGATCTGTTACAATTTCAGCAGTATACTGTCCTCCTAAGCACCCACTCAAAAAGAAAGACTTTGAAGAATACTTCAACTCACTGGGAAATAGATTCATCGCAGACGATATGGTCATACTGGCAAAAAAAGAAAATGAAATGAAATGCCTCATGAAGGCATTTGAAAAAGTATTTATATGCGAATTTTGGAAAATACGTTTAGAATTTAAATCGATTGATAATTTATAGTGAGTAAGAAAATCGGCACCAATAATTGAATGTTTGACATTTGCTACAATAAATTTCCAACTGAATTTATTTTTGAAACCAAAATCTAATTTTTTTGTTCCATATGTTTGTATTGGGGAACTGTTTGCAGCTTGTAAGGTTAAGATTTGCTTTGATCGTCTTTCACACAATGAAATTTTGAAAACACTTACTTCAGCTCCAGAATCTACGAGGAAGCGGTATCCCGAGATCTTATCTGTTAAATACAGTAGTCGTGAAGATGTAGTCATGGAGTTATTACTAGAAATTGATGGTAAGAATTGTCTTATTAAATGTGAGTTATTATAATTATGTTTGTCGTTAGAACTTCCTTGACACGGAGGAATGCATTTCTTGGCTTTGTTTCCGAAATTGTGATGATACCAACATAAGGAACTGTTGACTGGAGGGTCTGAGTAAGAATTTCTTTTGTTGATAGATTTTGAAAGGACAATTTCTTTGAGTTGGGCAATTTCTTTCTTGATATCTTCTGAATCTTCAGGGTTTCTGGATAAAGCCGAAATTGAAGGTTGTGAAACACTGAGGATTCTATCAGCGATTTCAGCTTTCTCGTTTAGGGAAACTGTAGTATTGGCTGCCAAAATAGATTGAACATTTAATGGAAGCTTCTGAAGGAAAATTTCTCCTACGATAGGATCCGCTAAAGATTTTTCATCAACTAATCGGCGTAGTTGACGTAAAAGTTTGGTTGGCTTCTTGTCACCAAGTTCAGACTGTGAAAATAATAATTGTAATTTTTCTTTAACAGAAGGTGAAATTTGACGAATGAGAGCCGTTTTTAGATCAGAGTATGGTTTCTCGGTTGAAGGGTTTACGATCAAATCTCTGACTTCGGATGCAAATTGTGCAAGAAGAACTGAAACAGTTTTGCTAAATTTAGAAGTTTCCGAAACAATCCGGTGTGAAGCGAATATGAATTCCATTTGTAGAAACCATAATTCTGGGTCAACTGGCCAGAATTCCGGAACTTTGAAGGAACCAGTCATAACGGAAATGTCTGGAGAGGCGTCGTCTTCGGTATTCGACATTCTTGATTGATGTTCCTGGTTCCGGAGCTCCTGCGGCGGGGTCACCAGTGTTGAAATTTAGGAGAAGACGGAAAGGTATGAAATGCAATACACAAAACAATTAATGACAGTAGCGGCTAGTGGCCGTAACCCAATGTAAAATAAACGCTTGGAAAAATTAAATTGTAAAAATATAAAATATTTTTATTTAACAAATTTTACAACTTGACAGATTCAAAATCTAAAATATAATAAATGTTGTTGTTAGCAGCTGTTACGAGGTAACCTCGTAACAACTGCTCAACAATGGCTGGAAGTAACGTGGCGGTAACTTGATATTAACATACAAAACATAACTGGCTTGATCCGCCACATATATATATATATATATATATATATATATATATATATATATATATATATATATATATATATATATATTTATATATATAGGATGTATCACGGAAAGTAAACCATTAGCGTTTAACATGGGAACTCAATTTTTCCGTGCGCATTGCTTCCCTAATTTTTTTATATAAAAAGTTTCAAATGGATGTAAAGCCAAAACTACTACATCCGAATCAATAAAAAAAATCATTTTGACTACTTCATAACTGTGGAAATAAAATTTGGAAATTCACGAAATTACAATTTAATAGTATTAGCCATGGAATTAGAAACAAGAGACGAACAAAAGCGTAACGTTTTATTACGTCAGTGTTAGAATAATGATTGTCAAAATAAATATTTTACGTAGTAAATATTGTTTCTAATTGCATGTATAATACTATTAAATTGTAAATCAATTTAACTGGTCAGTCGTAATCACAACCAACTTTATATACAGGGTGTAACACGAAAAGCGGGCCATAGGCGTTTAACATGCGAAAACAGTTTTTCCTTGCCCAAAAGTGGCCTATTAATTTTAGACAAAAATACGTCAAATAAATGTTGTAGATAATTAAATTCTGCGTCCAACTCAATATTCATATTTTATTTTGCATGTTTAGTAATCGAGAAAATCGAATTTAATTTTTTACAAAAGTTACTTCTTTATAGTGTTAGCCATGACATTGAAACGAAATCAAACAAATGTAATGACATTTTACCTGTCAGAAACGCTCTGTTTAAGTCTAATTATTGAAAATGGAAAATTAATCACTCAAAATAAACTAAATAAAGTTTTTGAATTCATATTTATTAAACATTCATTTTTATTATACTATTTTATTTATAAATTAATATTATATAAGGTGTTCATAAAGCTGTCCGTTTTGCGCTAAGCAATAGCCTAATCTATTATAAAAACTTTGCCTAACATTACTTAATTGTCAACGATTTATTTTATTGCATTCATTTTGTATAGCATTTTTCAGATATTCAATACTATTGTATCGTTTCTTATAGACACAAGACTTTAAGTACCCCCATAAAAAAATCACACGGATTTAAAACCTAGCTGGCCACTTTACTAGTCCTCCTCGCTCTATCCAGCTTTCTGGAAAAGCATCATTCAGATAATTAATAACCTCCCTCTTACTATGTGCAGGACAACAACGGTCATAAAACTGATTCCTATTTCATTTGAAATTTCTCTGACACTGAGATTTGGATACATTTCAATTAACGCTAGAACATCTTCGTTGTTGTAATTTCTATTATGGTTTCATCGCAAAAGTTCCGGTTCTAACTTATTAAATGTGTCGGTCGTCTCAAATTTTGAAATAAATCTTTGAATTGTTGTTTTACTAGGAATATTATGATGATGCCAAAAAATACTAATTAAATCCCGAATTTTCCGAAAACTTTCCCCAGAATAATGCCACTTAATAATTTGTAACTTTTCTTCATGAGAATAATTTTCCATTTTCAATAATTATATTTCTTAACTTAAACAGAGCGTTTCTGACAGGTAAAACGTTATTACTTTTGTTCGAATTTGTTTCAGTGTCATGGCTAACACTATAAAGAAGTAACTTTTGAAAAAAATAAATACGATTTGCTCGGTTACTAAACATTCAAAATACAATGTGAATATTGAACTGGATGCCGAATTTAATTCTCTACAACATTTATTTTAAGCATTTTTGTCTAAAATTAATAGGCCACTTTTGGCCAAGGAAAAACTGTTTTCCCATGTTAAACGCCTATGGCCCGCTTTTCGTGTTACACCCTGTATATATATATATATATATATATATATATATATATATATATATATATATATATATATATATATAGGGTGTTATATTTTAATGGATCCAGCAAATATCTCGCTTATTTATTAAATTATATCATGATACCACTTCCGGTTTATTAGTAATTAATATCAACCTTGAAACTTCAAATGGAACATACTATATTTTTTTACAAATTTGAAAAGTGCATCAAATTTGCTTTACAATCATGTAAAATAATTCATATGTTACATTATTAAAAAATAAAATGGCGGGCACTTTTTTATACACCTAGTCGAAAAGAGAATAGTGAGCCATGACTGTAGCTTGAAATAAAACAATGAACTAAAACAATTGTAACTATTATTATTAAACGAAATATTTTTTTTGTCATAATAATACAGAAAATAAGAATAAGGAACAATTAATAACAACAAAATGATTTTACAAGTCATGGCTCACTATTTTTTAAATTTCACTAGTAATAATGTCTATTTTTTTCTATATTTTGGGCATTATTACTAGTGAAATTAAAAAAAAAAAATTAAACAGTTAAGTAATCCAGAGTTTCATAATAAGAATTTAAACAAATTAAAAAATAAATTGATAGAAAATGGTTATCCAGGTACCTTTATTAACAAAATTTTCAATTATTCACACTGATGGTAGACACAGCAGGGACAATGTCAACAACAATAAAATATACTATAGAATTCTTTTCATTAATGAATTGTCTTATAAATTATCTAACATTTTAAATAATGATAAAACTATAATAACATTTTACAATACTAAAAAGGTAGGAAATGTATGCAGTAAACTTAAAGATAGTATACAAACTAAAAACAAACCTAATGTAGTTTACCAGATTGACTGTGAAGATTGTGATGGTGTGTATATTGAACAAACTAGACAATATATTAAGAATTGCATAAATAATCATAAAAATAACTGTAGAAATTAGATTCAGAAAAAACCGCTTTATCTAAACATTGTGACGATGTGGATCTGTCACAAGTTTTACGGGTTAAATAGTTCAAAGCCGTGTAACTCAGCCCTTGTTAATCCGCGAACCGTGAAAACTTTTCTTTTCGACAATAGGAATAAGGCGCATAATTTGACCGGGATATAAACCACATAAAGGGTCGTCAACATCGTGTTCCATTTTTAACCTATTTGCCCTGTTCTTTATGCAGTTCTTGCTATTAGTAAACAAACTTAAGCTGGTTTAATTAGTAGGGCTGTAGAAAAGCAGGGCCCGCGATTGTAGAAGACAGTTGTGACTGCGAGTATTCCTCTCAACAACTAAAGCCGATAGCGAGGATTCCATCGACTCTTGATTGCGAGTATTCCGTCAAGACTTCGAAACCGATCTCCAGGTGAGCAAAATTTCCGTTTTCTTTGAAACCCGTACCGTGAGCTCTCCGTTCGAGTTGTTTAGTTGTTTACTGAAAGTCAGTCTTAGTGTCTCGTTGTGAGCTTCATACGCCCGACGTCGTACCGCTTGGTGAGCGTAGGCCAAAGCATCTTCGAAAGGCGTAATTGAAAACATCCAGAGACACTACGACTGACACCGACCGTAATCATCCCCGTGGATTAAATTCACCAGTTGCGCGTGTCTAGCCATTTTACAGTGACTCGTTGCGAGTTTTACCGACTTGACGTTTCGACGCCGCCGGCGTGTAAACCCGGGTGTTACAGACGTCAAGTCCGCGTGTTTCTCCAGAGTTACTGTAAATCGGCTCGTTATTCCAAGTCGTGTATTTTAGCGTGCATCGGCCCAAGTGCGTTTTTCCGACTCTGCGCCGCGACGCCCCAGTGCGTAAGCCGGGGCACTCGAGGCCTAGAGTCTGTGAGGTTTGCCTGGGTCGACTTTCTCGTCGTACGCCGTATATACCATCGATCTCCACGTACTCCGCGAACAGCGTCGTCGATCTGCCGATTATTGCAGAAACGCGTAGCTTCATCTCTTCCGTCATTACTGCTGTTAACCGCCGAACCAAACGCGACATCAGCGTCGCGACGCCCGGCGTCGATTTACCGATTTTTGCAGACCGCTTCCCCGCCACCGTCACCGCCGTCGCGACGCCTAGCGTCGATCACGCCGAAACCGTCCAAACACATTTCTATCCACATTTTGGGATACCCGTGCGTCTACCATTCATCCACCGACATCACCGCCGTCGCGCCGCCTGTCGTCGTTTTTCCAAAAACCAGTAAATCGTCTAATTCGCACACCCGGCATCTTATTATACCTATCAGCGAC
This sequence comes from Harpalus rufipes, assembly GCA_951394225.1. NCBI lineage: Eukaryota > Metazoa > Arthropoda > Insecta > Coleoptera > Carabidae > Harpalus > Harpalus rufipes. The sequence goes on from OX596274.1 coordinate 57,188,466, forward strand.
CACCATACTCTTTTGTACAAGCGAGTTATCATACAATAAAGTTGTCTTGTACCTTTTATTGTAATTGTGTTCTTCATATTTCACCCTATCTCCAAACCTGCTATTCGACCGTTGGCGCCCGAGCAATCTCACGCCAACTTTCTGACCTCTATTCCCAAAATAGCGTTGCAACATAGTATAAAGTTCCACCACCATTTTGATTTTGAAAATGTTAAAATATTAGCTTCAGAAAGTAATTATAAAAAACGTAACTTCTTAGAAATGATTTATATTTACAATAATAGTAATAGTATAAATTATAAAACGGATACTAAAAACCTTAACAAAATTTATGAAAATATTTTAGATTACAACAAACGACTTCATTAGTATACATTTAAAGTTTGCGCTGATATACACACTAACATACATTTTATGTTATAACCAATTTGTACTGGTAACATTATATATATATTTTATTTGTTAGCTTTCTGTATCTTTGTCTCGCAGTTGTACTTATCCTGCGGCAAGAAGAACAATGTAACTTCATGTATTTAATTTTGTTTTGTAATAATCGTTTGGTGGTAAGCATTATTTATTATTGTATAATTATTGATGGACTATGCTGTTTTTATTCTGTAACATTTTGATTCTTCCTTGTCCTACGATGGATTAATAAAATCCGAAACGTTTGCAACAAGGAGTATATTATTTTATTTCCTTCAATTTATCCATCATCCGTCGATAAACTTCTATTTATTACACATTTGGATACGAACTATACATCGATTCCAAACTATTACAGTCTGATATTATCATTTTAGCTTGGACTTTAACCTCTAATTTGTTTTTACAATTACATTAAATACAAAATTATGAGCTTCTTTGATAAGAAGTAATGTTTACACCATTGAATATAAAATGGGTAACCAAGTTCTTGAAATAGTTACTCAATACAAGGATCTTGGAATCATATTCGATGAAAAATTAAATTTTGCCACTGTCACATACACCATATTGTCAAATTATCATACAGAATTCTGGGTTTTATAATCCAAAATATTCAGTTCTTCATTAATATTTCTACTTTAAACAAACTATATTCTCGTTTGTGAGAACAAAGCTTGAATATTGTCTGTAAGTTTGGAGTCAAATCTATAATAAATACCAATGTATACTTGAGTCTGTTCAACGAAAATTTGTGATATTTTGTTATTACAAACTTCATAGATTGTATCCTAGTTTTGAGAAGCGGAGAAAAATTCAGTCATCTCTATTCTTATAAAGTTTTACATTCCATCGTGAGTCGTCCAGTTATTCTTTAGAAAATACCAATATTTTTTCCTAGGCATAATTCGCGTATTAAGAAAACATTCCATTTCACAACAGCGCATACTAACTATGAATTAAAATCACCAGTTAGAATCTTGTGTGAAAATTTTAATACCCTGTCACACTACATTGACATCTTTTTTTGGTTCGTTCCTAAAGCTTAAGAAAGCAGTATATTGTTACTATGATATATAATGCTTCAAATATTTTGTTATATGTTGCTATGTAAACCGATATTATCATCTAAGTTAATCTTTTATTTGTTACAACACTTGAGCTAATTAAGGTATTTTTTTCTTTTTTATCAACCTATAATGGGGAAGTTTAGTGTATTTTTTTTTTAAATTAAGAATGTCTTAAAAATTCTGTATTGTATTTCACTCAAAGAAGCACAGATTTCTCAAAAAAAAAATTTTTCGAAAATAATGACGTCACAGAAGTTCACCTAGTCTATCTTAAGCAGGTGAGGGCTGGGTTCAGTTGGCAACAGGGCGTTTTAAAAATGACGTTTAAAAGCAGTGACAGTTAGTTCTGTGTCGGGACTATTATAGTTTTGTTGTTCGTGTGCAAACAACTGGTTATATTTATTTCATTTAGTATTATTGTATTCAGTATTAAAAATTAAGTATCGTATAATAGTTTTGAAAACAAATACAATTCGAACTAAACACATGTGACGTCACAAAAGTTCGATGTTAAATAATTAATTATAAATAAATGGAAACATCTTTTTACTTTCAACTACATTTTAAGTTATAATTATTCATATATTTACGATTAAAAAATATTTCACATGTAATTTCAATCACGCTAAACTTCCCCATTGAGATGTGATATCCTGTAGGTTTGATTGATAAATAAATAAATAAATACAGTTTTATATTTTCACGGTTTTTTTTTTGAAAAAAAATGCATGTAAAATTTTACCTATATTAATTTGATTAAAATATGATTATAATTAAATTCCATGAAAGAAATAAGTGAATATTTTATGCTCGTTGACGTCGCGGATGACATTTGTGATCAATTATCAAATTTTTCACGCTTACGGCATCGTGCTTCATCTTCACCCTCATGTGACAAATATCATATCCACTCTTGTACAACTACTATTTTAAACCAGTGATTCTAAAGCTATAATACAAAATTATCTATATTTTTTAAATAGGATTTTTAAACCTATTCGATAGATTATTTTTTTCTGAATTTAACCATGTAATCATTGTATATCCTTACATAGCAAAAATATTGAGCAAAATTCAATTGAAAACGAAACAAGAATATATGTTAATAACTTTATTAATAGTGTCCTATTTGATACCCATACTAAATAATTTAAGTTGACATATAACAGCTTTGTTTTTCACACAAGCGAGCCTACTGAAAATTAGCTATAAAAATCTAATTTATTTAAATTTCAATTAAATTCTTCGCAATATTTTTGTTATGTAAGATATAAAATGATTGCATGGTTGAATTCAGAAAAAAATACTCTATTGAATGGGCTTAAAACTCATAACTTTGTGTTGTAACTTGAGCATCAGTGATTTATAAAAATATTTTATCTACAACTATTGATTCACAAGTCCGTTAAATAGCCAACTTCAAATAAATTATGCAAGTTATATTACACTAGTGGAATATGAAATATTCATATTCCACGGGACGACCTTTTGTAATGTATATGCAATATTTTATAAAATATTGCATAAACTCCTGTAGGTAAACATTGATAGAAAAATGTAAATTACACTACTTAATCATACTTATTAATAAAGAAATCAGTTACTTATGTCAATATGTGACATCATTGTAGTCTGTGACAACCACACAAAATATAATTATTATATATTTATAATCCAGAAATTTGATTATTGTAGATAAAGTATAGTATTTGACTCACATCTATATTACACGCAGATGAAGTTTAGAATACGAGCCGTAGGCATTATATGCTCATTAAATAATATACTATTCTTCTTGAATCTTTTAGTCATCTACATGATTGTCTTATAGTATTTTATTGTATATTTAATAATATAGAAATTCGTTTTGCTGTCATACATGTACATTGAAAAAAATCTGATGCGGCCAGCCCATTACCTTCCGTCAGTTCTATGTATTTTGTACAAATTCCATACGGAGAGTTTCTTCCAAAAGATTCTACATGTCTAGTACATTACCTTCCCCTAATTCTGTGTATCTTTTACAAATTCCATACAAACAATTTCTTGCAAAGATTCTATATTACCAGTAAAATTATATCAGATAGTATAGCTGGTTGATTTATAGAATATAATTTCTTTATAATTTTTTAATCTTTATCCATTGAATATAAAGTATAAAATGCAGTCAAACCTTATGAAGAATATAATATTCTTAAATATTTATAATAATATAAAATGTCAAAAAATGTTATTTAACTGCTTTTTTTCAAGAAAAACTGTTAAAACCTTCAAATTATAACCAAAATCTAATCATCTCTTCTTTTGGATGTAAACTTGAGTAATACGAAAAAAATACAATTTCTGAAATTATGGTAATGGAGTTATGCGATCCGAAAGGATTATCACACACGCACGCACACACACACACACATATACACATACATACATAATACATACATGCCTACATACAGACATCATCGTAAAAATAGAAAAATCGGATTCTACAGATTCTAAAACGTGCTTATTCATTAAAAACTCGCAACCGATTTTTTTTATCAAAGACAATACCTTTCTTACCTATAGCTGATGGAAGATAAAAATGTATAAGGATATAAAATATATATTTAAAAAAAAAATGTCTCAAACGGTACCCCATAGCTTCGTCTAGCACCTATGTAAAAGATAAAAGCATTAGCAATATATAAAGTTAATAAAATTATTTATACGCATATTCTAGGGCCTTACCTAGTTTCTATGGCTTCTTGCTTCTAATTGGGAAATATTTTGAAAAAGAATAGGTATATGAAATGTTCGTCTTGAAATCATAAAAGCAAAAGATCCTGAAACTTGATATTCAGGATAATCCCGATTAACAATAATAACGGCCCGTATTACGAGCGCACTTTTACAGTACGCTCGTAATACGTTTCACAGTATGCTCCTAATACGGGCCTATAACTTTAAATAATAGAGTAAGCTTGAGACAAAACTATCAACAAGGTATTACGTATAATTTTTTTTAGTCTCAATGATTAATGTACTTATAGATTCTTTGAATTGTGTATTGTAATTGTGGAAGATATATAACAGCCTATCACAGTACGTAATGAAACTATGCTACTGCGTAAAGCAAATTGATGCGTCATGAGGGTCTATGTGGTACTTAATCGCTGTTATGCCCATCTCACACGTGTCTAGACTAGACCTGTCTGTTTCTGGCAAAGGGCACAATTACTAGTTGTGCGTAATTTGCATGGAAACGCGAGTTGATGTTTATCAAATTAACTGCCGTTATCAATTGACTATTGTGGAGCATATGTATGGACAGCGCCTGATTGGGAACATCGATTGTTTTGCTTCATTATGAACTTTATTTTGCCGCATACATAGTTTCATTTTGTTAAGATCAAATTTATAAAATGAATATTATACCTAAACTTAGACACATGGTGAATCACACCAAATTAATAATAAATTATTTTTTTTCTTCAAACGTCATAAAAGTAGCATCTTTTGTGACTTGATGCACAAGGTAGAAATAAAATAAATAAATATCCATAGAAACTATATAGAATCAACGAATAAGAAGTAACTTTAATAAAAGAAACCTGTAATATCGCCCTAAATGTCACTATATCACGCTAGGTAACCTAAGAATAAAGTTACTAAATACCATTTATAGCTGTCAAATGTAAATAAATAACCTGTGAATTGAAATATAAACAGAGTTTACTTTTGAGGAAATAACATTATTAAAGAATATCAGACTTACAGATTACAATTACAAGGACGGTAATGAGCATAAGAATACTTAGAATTAAAGTGATAAGAAAAGTTTATATTGTTTTGCAGTGATTCCTGGACATATCTTTCAGCCACACTTTTAGATTTCCGTCCAATTGAACACCTTCAGGGGGCGTACATTATAATACTTCAAATTACGACATAATTGCACACAAGGAGGATATAAAATTGCACATTTTTTATTTAAACGTCAAAACGTGAAAATTTTCACTTCAATCTTTATAACAAAAAGTGAAAAAATAAGTATCCATAGTTACAGGGAAATTGAAATCGCAAACGTAATTTACATAAAATGTAACGTCAGTAGTAGATATTTTTCTTTAAATATTTACGTTTGAAGAAAAAATATAATGTGTCATTCGGAGTAAAAGTGTCTTTGAAGTGGAAGTTTAAACGACGAGCGAAGGGAGTCGGATAAATGCACGCGAGGTGCAAGTATCACTTTTATTCCTGACGGAAGAAGCAGTTATAACAATTTACATTTTTTATTACCTTTATCTCATTGGCGGATCCGGAATTTGTTGTCAGTAAGGTATTAGGACCTTGAAAACTATGACCTAAAATATCAGGTTTACAGCAGAGGTTGCCGTTTCATGAACGCTGTAAATCTTTGTTTAGTGCCGCATTGAACAAATTATTTTTTTGCCGATTTTAGAATTAATATTAATTTAGTAATTCTTTTAATACCTTTTTTGAAAGTAATCGTCATCAAATTATGTTGCTATGCGTTTGTTGAACGGTTGCAATGCGTTTGATGAGCGATTTCTATGTGAATTCAACAGTCAATTAAAATATTTTTACTACCTAGGCAGTAAAAGTGACTTTTACAGACTGTTACATGTCATAAAATCGCACTTTTAATGGCAATCGGTAAAAAAATGTTTATTTTTGAAAAATAATTAATTTTATAAAAATTAAACATTAATTGGTAGAGTGCGTACACGATAAGAACAAAGCAACTTTGACATGAATCGTCATATACGCGGCGCGGGGAAAGAAAATGATAATGACGTTTATGATTGGCTACGCCACGAAATAGGTTTAACTTTCTTATGAGAAAATGACGTCGTCCTTCTCAAACTAGTCAGAGGCCAAATTTTTAAGAAACTTTAGTTGAAAGGAATGTGGGTGTTGAAGGTTCGGAGTTTCTGTAATGAAGAACAGTATTATGTATAGCTTGTTCAGAGATATTTCGTTATGGCCCTCTCAGCGGGTCTATTGTTAGGGATTTAAGCCTGATTTATAGGGGTGCAAGGACAGGTATGTATTCAATATTTCCTAATTTAATTTTATTTTTAAACAGAGAATTTTGTACAAATATTATTAATAATAATGAAGAAAAAAAAAGTTACATAAAAGTATCATTGTATAACAATTCGTCATTTAATTCAATAATGCAATTAAACAATAGTGCCATACATAACAATAAATACATAATATTACACTGGTATACATATGTAATTATTCGACAATATCATTCTCACTATCACAATCCATTTCACTATCGTCACTTGAGTCTTGAATATTTATAATAAAGTCTTTGGTAATATTATTAATATCAATATATTGATTTTCTATATCAATCACATGACGCACACTGTTAGCCCAAAGTTCTGGTGTTATATTGTTCATTTCACTTATTATTAGTTCGATAACATCATCACAGTCGGTGATGTATTCTTCCGTCTTATATTGCATTTTAATTGCCCCCAAATTAATTCAATTGGATTAAAAATACAATAATAAGGAGGCAATCGAAGTACATCATATCCAAATTGCTTTACTAAATTGTCACACACATACTGTTTCACAGGAGGTTTAATTTGAACAACTTCTAACAATTGTTTTTTATTGTATGATTCTTCGAAGTATAGATCGTTGTTAATTAAATATTCCTGAATCTCGGCCTTCTTCATGGAAGTAGATGGTATTTTCGCGATTTGCCGCGAATGGCAACTGGCATTATCCATAACAATAACGCTGTTTTTCGGCAAATTCGGCAGTAAATTATCACAAAACCACGTCTCAAAAATATTAGCTGTCATATTGTCATGATAATCTAAACACAAATTTTTAGCGTTATGGCCAGCTAAAAATCGCGCACCATTTATCCATCCTTGGTCACACCCGGCATGAAGTATTATAATTCTCTTGCCTCGTGCTGGTGGAACATCGATTGCACAATCATTTGTATCGTCTGTCCAACTTTTTGGTACTGTGTCGTGGGTGTCAAATGAAGTTTCATCCAAATATATTATCGGACTATTTTCAGCACGATATTTTTTAATTTCTCTTAAGAACTTGAAGCGCCATTCGCGTATTCTTCGAGTCTCCATTATTGTTTGCCGTTTGTCAATTTTTTTGAAACGAAAACCGATTTTATGGAGAACTGAATGCAGAGTACTCAAAGAACAATTTATTTCACATTTATCGTCTTTGAGTCTCTGATACAATATGCGAATAGACGGCAACATTTTTTCGGCATACATTGCATATATTTTGCGTCGAATTGTATCTTCTTGAAAATAATTCACTATTCTCGAATTACCCGCGTCACGCCTTTTCTTTCTAGTTCTCACTCCACTTACTATATCACGAACAGTATTGTACGGCACTTTCGTCATTTCTGATGTTTTTATCAGAGCCAAATTTTCACCTACACTATCTTTTTCTTTTAAATAGTTATACACATTTGAAACTATTTCTTTCGCTTCTTGCGGCAAAAACGTCCGTTTAATTTTATCACAATTTTCAACTGGTAAAATATCAGTATTGTCTTCTTCAAATGGTCGCCACATATTACGTAAATTGTTGACCTCTCAGTACGAAAGTTAGTATTACTACTGATTTTAAATTTTTGAAAACTCATTTATATACCTACTCACTAGGTATCTTAGTTTCCCTAATATGTATTAATACCGGTCAAGGACGATTTATTTTGCAATTCTACCCTGTGCGCCAACAGGTAGAATCTCTTGCTGTGTGAGGTTTACCACAGGCTTAGTAAGTTAAAGCCATAACGAAATATCTTTGGACAAGGTATACACTTGGACGCAGTTAAGACATAACGTGTGTGAAACGGGCAAATTTTATAAATTTGTGTAGGGGGTATTTTGTTTAATTTCAATAGTAATTGTTATAGTTTAAGTATAAAAATATTTAGGTACGTAAGTAAAGAAATTAGCACGTCAGCATAGCCAAATTATGTTATAAAATGTTATTTCCAATTTTTAAATTACACAAAGTAAACCACCATGGCACACTCTTCATAACAGCTTTGAAGGTACATGAGACACCTTGTAAATTTCCACTTTCCAATTTTTGACAAAAATAGTTATGTACAAAATTGTTCTCCAGAAAATTTCCAATAATTAATGTATTTTTAATATTTATGTCAGACGAATAGCTTCGCGAATTGAACGTGCATTTTCTGAAAACTCATTTCCACGCCACCATGAGGAGTTATGGCGCGTTTTTTTTTTTTCTTGTGGTATCCTCAGTAGGCCTAATCCATCTGATGCACTTATTATGCAATTTAGGGCATCTTTCTACGCTTTGCTGTCCGGGTTCAACAGGTTCCTCGACAGTAGTGGGCGAACCTTCGCCTATTTCTTCGACGGAAGAGATACTATAAGTTAGTATTCCTTAAGTAGCGTTTTGTGGCGACTGTAAAAAGATATCTTTTCTTAACCCTCTTTAATTATTACATGTGGTAAAAGGCGTGCTAACTTCACACCTAGCACGCCTTTGTACAGTAGTTCTTATAAAATATATACTATAAGTTAGTATCCGCTAAGAAGAGTCTTGAGACGACTATAAAAATGTATCTCCCCTCAAGCCTTTCTACTCATTGCGTGTAGTAAAAGGCATGCTAACTTCACACCCAGCACGCCCTTGTGAGGTAATAATTATAAAAGATGTACTATAAGTTAGTATTTGTTGAGGAAAGTTTTGTGACAATTCTAAAAATGTAACCCAACCCTTCTTACTTATTGTGTACTGTAAAAGGCGTGCTAACTTTACATCTAGCAAGCCCATGGATGTACTATGAGTTGGTATTAATTGAGGAGAGATTTGTGACGATTCTAAATATTTAACCCCACCCACCCCTTTTCATTTATTGTGTACTATAAAAGGCGTGCCAACTTCACATCTAGCAGGACCTTGTGCAATACTAATAATAAAAGATGTACTATAAGTTAGTATTCACAGAGGAGAGTATACATATATTCTATTCATGATTTCATTCAAACTATTAATGACATTTTAAAATTATTTGCGGACATGAAAAAAGAGAATTATTTATTTTTATTAACAAATAGATTGTAGCAAGATTGTATGGAAAACCACTTTTCAGTAATTAGAAACAGAGGGGGGTACAATCAAAATACTCGTACAACTGCAAAACAAATATTATTCAATATTTTGAACACATCAATTAGAATTTTACCAAATGATTTTTTTGTACAGTATATTTTCGACTGCATATAAAAAATAATATAATGGTTTAGTATTTATAGTTAAATTACTTATGGTTTGCACAGTAAGAGTATAATAAATCGGCTTATTTTATTATAATTTATTCACAAATTCTTATTTTGCATTTCGAACGCAAATATAGCAGAAAAGGAAAGCGTCAAAAAGTTTCTTAAATTAGAATTTGCAATTCTTAGTTACAAAATACTGACGGTTGCATGGAAATGAAGGCAAAGAAAATGAACGTTTTTATTTAAATTTTTTTAACTTGGCAAATGTGTACACATTCAGCAGTAATTCATCATACTTGCAAAGCTCCTAATTCTGGATGATTTATTCGTGGAAACTTGCTCGATTTTCCATTCTTCCTTTTCCACAATTTTGTTTGCTGTCAGTATTGGAGGAAGGAATTTTACACGAATTTTCAAACTATTCCAAGTTTTCTCCTTTCTTTATTTTACACTTGCTATGATTCAATTTCTTTCTTCCAACTAGGTTGATGTCCTTGGAAAAGTTCTACGAAATTTAAAATGATTGTATTTTAAATCTACTCGTAATAAATACAGAGAAGCAATTCATTTGTACTAGGTATTTATGGAAACATTAATTGCGGATCTATGTGATTTGTGATCGTGTTGGTATTCTGTTTGTAAACATGAAATTTACTTGCGTTTATAGAGTTACGTAAGTGTAATATATTTCCTTTCTAATAAATTTAGCTTTCATAGAATAATTTCATTAAAATAAATGTTAAGTACGATTTAGGTCAATCATTTGAAAAACATCAAAAAGACAACCAAGTATTATGTAAAAATAACCATAAATAAATGAAACTTGAAGTACCCACCATAATATTTGCCTAATATGTGATGGAGAGAAATATTAAATAATAATAAAAAAATACAAATACAGTATAATTGTATCAATTTTATATTTTCGTAATAAGAAACAAATATATGATTATTAATTAAAAATAGTGGAATGTCAGTTAACATTTTAATTGATTTCCAAGAAAATGCAAAATTTCCTCTTTGACCTATTTTCGTTGTCCGGGCATATGTATTAGACATAAAAGATTTATTTACTTTGCTTCACATGCAATCACATATTCCCAGAAACGATTACTGTGTGTAAAGAACTCCTCTTCAGAGAACAAATTAAGTATGTACATATATAGTCTGAGGAGATATTATTAACGCTATCTGGTTGTTTTTCTTTGCCTACGTTTACTTTGAGTAAAGTTACAAACAAGTTATAATCTTCTTTAACTTGGTCTTTGGTCAGAGGTATCAGAACTTGGGTGGTCAACTTAAATATAATCTTATGTCTACAGCGTATCACATTGTGCTCTTATATTATATATATATATATATATATATATATATATATATATATATATATATATATATATATATATATATATATATATATATATATATTATGATGATTAAATAATGAATAAATATTTATTTAAACAAAGAAGTAGGCCGTAGGCTCGAGGAATTATTTTAATAAACGAAGAAAGAATTTGTGAAAAATTCATGGACCTCGCAGGGTTTTGAACCCTGAACCTTCTCATATCTAGTGAAACGCTCTAACCAACTGAGCCACCCGTCCCATTAAAGTCGATGAATCATTCACAATTCTTTTTACAAATTTCGTTGACGAGTACTTACACTATCCTAACGGTATAGATGAATACTCAGCGCGAACAATGAATTAACTTTTATCAAATTTTTCGCAATGAAAGGGTATGTTATTATTATATTGATGAATACAGAAGAAAATTCTCTATTTAACGAGTTAATAAAAAATATATGAGACCATTTAAAAAAATATAACATTGATTCATAAGTTGAGTACCACTGAGAATTATTTGTGACCAACCGTAACATAGTTAAACAAAGAAGTAGGCCGTAGGGTCGAGAAATTATTTTAATAAACGAAGAAAGAATTTGTGAAAAATTCATGGGCCTCGCAGAGATTTGAACCCTGGACCTTCTCATATCTAGTGAGACGCTCTAACCAATTGAACCACAAGATATTTAAACAAATATGTTACGGTTGGTCACACATAATTCTTATCAACGTTTAAAAGTGAAGGCAAGCTAATTCACAACAATTATATACTCTGTATATATAGCGCATTGTTCGCGCTGAGTTTCATCTATACCGTTAGGGTAGTATACTCGTCAACGAAATTTGTAAAAAGAATTGTGAATGATTTATCGACTTCAATGGGACGGGATCTTGTGGCTCAGTTGGTTAGAGCGTCTCACTAGATATGAGAAGGTCCAGGGTTCAAAACCCTGCGAGGTCCATGAATTTTTCACAAATTCTTTCTTCGTTTAATAAAATAATTCCTCGACCCTACGACCTACTTCTTTGTTTAAATATGTTACGGTTTACAAATAATTCTTATCAACGAATAAATATATAATTATTTACTGTGAAACCTAATACTAATAGAAATACAACATTCTTTTGCTTTAATTCTTCTTTATTTTGCTTTTCCAAAATTAGTGCTTTATTCCTTTCTTTTTATTTTGCCTCATCTGCAATACAATTCATTTTTGGAGTGCTGGTAAATTTTTGGACATGTCCATAATTGCCCCGATATACCTGGCCATAAGTACCCCCATTAGCATTTTTAACAAACATAATAGTATTGGAAGTTTTTAGGTAAGCAGTAAACACAAAACACAGTTACTTACGTATGTATGAAGGACCATTAGTTACAATGCAAATATCAAATATGCAAACTGAAGTTGTACGGAAATTTTACGATATTTTTACTAAGGAGACAATATTTTACTTTTTGACTCTAAAACATGTAATCACAGACATACAAACTTATAGACTGTTTAGAGCATACAGTTTTTTTGTGTACATTGTGTATCATAAACGACATCTGTTACGAAGGTTTTGAACTTGATACATGTTTCTATATTAGAGAAATTTGGGCTGTTTACTTTTGCTTCTGTACTTATCTACCCCCTCCCCTCTCCACAACCCTACGGTACCGCACAAATATGATATACGTAGAAAAAAATAAACAAAATAATTTATAATGGCTGGCTAACATTTTTCAGATGTGCGGTATATAATTTATTTATAACTAAAAACCATTAGGCTTTAATTTGACAAATATTTTATTTTTAGTAAAAAGTAAAATAATATTAATAATATCTGAAATCAGTGTTTGAGTTTCCGAAGGAGCACTTATTAATATCTCCTTAATAAAATTACGTGATGTCTTTACCTGAGTCTGGAGCACTCAAAGTGAAATTAGTGACAAAGGCCTTCATAACCGAGTCAAATTACAGTAATTAAATTAGAACATGTGATTGTGAAACGCAGCACACTCTAACTTTTGCTTCCGATCTTTAGATTCATTACTCGCAAGATCTAGTCACTGAGAGTCTACGATTTTATGCATCACATGCACATGCTCGTCTTAATAACATACTAGCATGCACTTAATACTTAATATTGCTGACAACAACAGAATTTAATGACATTGTAATAACATCTAGTAGCAATAAATAAACCGACATATATTTTTAGAAGATATGAAAATTATTCGAAACAGAGGATTTTTATAACAACTGGCTTGATCTATATTTTACAATTTGTAAATGCTCAGTATGTTTTTATTAATTAACAATTCAAACAAATGTTAAATTTAGGGCCAGTGGTATGTAACGACTAATTGAATTTCATTGTTATTGTAAAAGTGAAAATTCTCGATTTCATTATGACACTGTGTAACAGGCGTTTGAATAATTTAATAAGTGGCGCGAAGGACAGACTTCCGGCAGAAACTGCCGGCTAACAGCTTCCCGGGCAAACTTTGTTTATCTTCACTAACGTCTTAAACCAATTCCAATTATGGCACCAAATAGAACAGCGTCAAATTCGTTTAGCACTGCAAAATACTTGAGTTGCGAGAGTGTGTGACGCAACGCGTGTTTAGATAGCTACATTTTAATTAGTACAACCCGCAAGCTGATTGCCGTCATACTTACAACCCTTCATCTCTCAAAATTTCTTCTGATTTTACACATGTATATTGTAATACGTAAATGTAAAGTTAGTAGGTACTGGTAAAAGTATTGTCTTTATTAGTCACAGCGGTATACTAATGGATAAATTAAATAAACCTAACCTAACGATTACAAGATAGCTAGTAGAATATTGTGTTATTTTTCGTTCAGTATATTTGTTATTTACATTAGTACCGGTTGTATACTTGAAATATTTTAGGTAGGAAATACAATATAAATATATTTATTTTGTTGAACTTAAGATTGTGTTCCATGAGTAAGTCGTTCAAAAATCTTGAACTCCGACTTTCGCGCGTCAACAATCTCGTAATGTAGCATTTTACACTCTTAATACACAAACAGTTATTTTCTATTAATATGACATTTTCTTTTTATCATTCGCAAGTATTTTTTAACATAAACTTAATAAATACGATTCTGTATTCACCTAACTACTATATCTAGGGTGGGGAACCTTTTTATCTCCGTGTGCCAATTATGCGTACCGGGTAACTTTTACAATGAATGAAAAATAAAATTATTTCTGATTGTGAGAAGATGATGTGTAAATAATGCAATATTTATATTAAATGAATATTTTCTGATATAGTTTTAAAAATTATTAGATACATATCTAAATGTTTATACACAAAGCTACGAGTATATGCCGCGTATAAAGATGCCGAGAACTGTGTACTCGTTTCGTGACCGATTAGTACTAGTGCAGTTCCGGGAGTTAATCCATGATTTAACATGGACAACTGGCCAGGTCGTCCTACTATATATGATATACCTTACTATTATTATAACTATTATTATTACTGTATAATTCTCAACAGCTAACCATGTTTTAATTAAAAATGAACATACTGTCCTTTGCTAATATTATTGTAACATATTAGAAGTAAAATAATATATCGCTAAACGAATTTATTATGCATATATTTTACAGATATTTAATTTCACCAAAACCAATTTCGTATAGACGACAAAATAATAATTTGAAAATCTGATAAGAGTTAGGGCAGTAGAGGTGGTACTATATTTATGAAGTTCTCTCGTCAGTTAACGACGTAACGACGAAACAAGCAATGAAATCTGTATCAGTGGAGCGCATCTAAAATACTTTATCAGTGCCAGAGCCTTAATTAATTCAGCAAATAAAAGCGCTCCCGATCGCTTCCGCTTAAGTGAAAGTCTTATTAAACGAAATGCCTTTGAAGGTGTTTAAGGAAGTGACGTTTTCCGAAGCAATTAATTACGCCGTTCTCCGCAGCGTGGAATGGCGCTGGATGTGATGTCGGCAGGATTTGGCTGATGGCCCGAGCAGCACAGTAGCAAGCGACTACGCGAGATGCGAATGTGTTACTGATTTTATCAAATAAACACTTGCCGCCCGTTTCTTACGTCACCCGTCACCCTGATTATGTTGTTCAGCGGGAATTAATTTGCTTCCTTGTTTGCACCTTTATTAAACATCACTCTACGCATAATATATATATATATATATATATATATATATATATATATATATATATATATATATATATATATATATATATATATATATATATATATATATATATATATATATATCACTAGATTATTTTCCTGACAAACAGTCTTCCATACTCAATAATCGCTACTCTCCCCTTTAACTACGGCTTCGTTACGCCAATATACTAACACTACTTCTTTGGTCTATATGAATTAAAACTATTAATATAATAACATAGTAAATTCTTCCAATAATTTGTGTCAATTTAATCGTGTAACATACTTAGGGTTTCATCAAGTCAAGTAGCTTGATATTTTTGTAAATTACTTGACTTGACTTGAAAATCAAGCTTTTCAAAAATTCATTAACTTGACTTGACTTGATTTTCTATCGTTACTACTTGACTTGATCAAGCAATTTCAAGCAAATTCAAGCTACTTGATAACGAACCGATTATGTACGAAAACGCACGAATCAGTAGAATCTTAATCTAGCTGTGTGTGGTACGGCGTGGCGCGTCATATATGCTGTGCTGATTCACTACTGCAAGTTAAAATTTCTGCAGAGGTTTAACAAATTCACTCAATATTGAAATATATACTAGAATGACCCGAGAATATGTCGACAAAATTTGAAGTCCTAATTATTATTAAGATGACTGTAGATGGTTAAACTATCGCACAAAAGCCCAAAAAGCTATACTCCATTCGAATTAAGAATAATAATTGGGACTTAGATTTTGTTCACATATTCTCGGGTCATTCTAGTATATATTCCAATAATGAATGGATTTTTGAAACCTCTTAAATATCTCGGAGAAAAATAAAGTTCCAAAATGTTATTTAAATATGGAAAAATCAAGTGCATTTAGGCACGGTGAAATATTAAAATTAAGCGGAATCATTGCCAGTATAATTTTTATTTATTTATTTGGAATCACTTTAGCTAGCGGCCCGGTTAAAATTCGACTTTCTCCCTTTTAAGGTCCACCATAATACATATACTATAAATAGTTTGTTGGTCCATATATTATACTTTTAAATCTTTTTTTTTATTTTTAAATTTGATTGTATGATTTATTTTTATGAAATCTATATTTCAAGGTATACTCGTATTATTGATATTGTTATAAAACATAAGGAAGTATATGAAAATGAAATGTAGTCTTGAAGAACTTCTTGATTTTTCTGGTAATTAAAATAACTACTTGATTTTTTCAAGTAATTGTAAAATAACTACTTGACTTTTCAAGTACTTGACATTTTAACTACTTGACTTGACTTGACTTTCGGCTACTATTACTTGACTTGAGCTTGACTTGATTTCACGTCAAGTCAAGTAACTTGAATATCAAGTCAAGCCGTGAAACTCTAAACCTATTTCATCCATACAATTTTAGGGAATAAAATTTTAAATTTTTTGATAATGATTTTTTTTTAAATTTAGATGTTTGGTGACCGAGTAAACTTAATACAATGAAGTAGAAGTGTTGTTTGGCAGTTAACTCGATATTCTTTTTTTTTAAATAATACATACTATATCTACTTTTAACACATTTTTAAATTATGTTTACTTTGTTCTCAAAGAAATTTGTATATTGTCTATGCGCATGTAGACTATAATATATTTTTTTCTTGATTAAAAATCTGTTGTGGCCAGCACAATACCTTCCGTCAATCCTATGTATAATGTATAAATTCCATACATAATATTTCTTGCAAAAGATTCTAAATTTCCAGTAAAATTATTTCATAAACAAACTATTCAAATTGCACTTGACACTGACATCTTCTTCCTCTTAGCTTTT
The DNA here is from genome assembly GCA_951394225.1 of Harpalus rufipes. Taxonomy (NCBI): domain Eukaryota; kingdom Metazoa; phylum Arthropoda; class Insecta; order Coleoptera; family Carabidae; genus Harpalus; species Harpalus rufipes. The sequence goes on from OX596274.1 coordinate 57,205,575, forward strand.
CCCATGCGTTAGGAGTCGCTATTTTTGCGTGTCGTTCTCATTCGGTTATTTTTCTCTCAAGTCTATCGCAATACAGTCCTTCCATCTTATCTTTGGTCTTCCTCTGTTTCTTCAACCTCCCATTACTAAACTACTCATTCTTGTTCAAATATAATTCTTCATTTCTCCTCATGTCATGTTCAAACCAATGTAATAGTCTTTCTTGTATCTTTCTAGAAAATTGTAACACTAGAGTTATTTTATTACCGTATCTTTCCGTGTGTTCACCAACATCTACTTCAACATCCTCATCTCTGCCACATTAATTTACTTTTTACTCATACTGACATCTGTCAATTTGAATTATATGAATATAGTAGTAGTTTCCATGTTTAGCATAGCTGGCTGAATCATAAAATTTAATTTCTTTATCTAATGAATATGAAGTATAAACAGTAATCAAACCGTATAGAGAATAATATATTTTTTAAGTTATAATAATATTAAATGTCAATAAATCAAATTTAACTGTTAAATCTTCAAATGAGGCTACTTCCGGTTCACCAATTATAACCAAAATCTAATCACTTGTTCTTCTGGATGTAAACTTGAGGAATACGAAAAAATTATAATTTTTGGAACCGTGGTATTGAAGTTATAGGATCCGGAACTTTTGTCACAAACACACAGACACACACACAGACAAACACACAGACACACACACAGACACACATACATACATACAGACATCATCGTAAAAATGGTAAAATCGTATTATAGGGACCCTAAAACATGCTTATTCAGTAAAAACTCATCACTGAATTTTTTGACCAAAGACAATACCTTCCTTACCTAAAGGTGACGGAAGGTAAAAATTGGCGCAAGAAATTTCAGAATTTTGTTCTCTAAAATTCGTTCTAGTAACTACCCCATAAAATTGTACGCATTCTCGTATTTATCCTAAACGTATACCTACGTATATGTCACAGTCATATAAAATCTGGCATATTACAAACACCTATACTTAGCCTCGGTAGTAAAATTGAAATACGTAGTTATACCCTTTGGGGTCTCATGGGGGCCCTGAGTTCGATCTCGACTGACGTCAATTAATATTTATTTCGAATTTTAATTGGCCTAAAAGTGACGTATAGTGAACACTATGCACGCCATCATTGAGAACCCGTGAGGTGACGGCTGGTAAACGCCCGCAAATTACGATTAAATATTTCAACATCATTACAGATATCTACGAATAAGGCAGACTGGTACACCTAGCATGGGTAATGTACCGTGATGATTTATTTATTTATATCTAGTTGTCTGTAAAAATATTTTTAGTTACCGAAAAATTAATATGACTACCTATAGAATTATTTCACATCGTTTTGTACAAAGTGTGATAATTATATATTATTTGTTTATAATTATTTTACTTTATGTGAAAACAAGCGTCATTTTCATTATTAAGTACGTATTTTATATTGATAAGTACAGGAGCTACGACTTCAGTTAATGGCATAATAAATAAATAACTTCGAAATTACTGATAATAGAGATAAATAATTCAAATAAAAATAACACAAACTTATAATCTATTAAATGAAACCCATAATATCTCCGGGTTTATTTATTTTCAATGATATAATTTTGTATTAAATTTATTTTACATCATAATTTTAAAATATATGTATTTTGCAAAATTTATTGTTATTATTTAAATATTTACCATAATTTTGAAAGATTCGTTCTACTGTTAGCAAAATTGTTTGTATTAATTATTTTATTGCGAACCAGTAATAATCAAAAAGGTCCTGGGTCGAATCCCGTTCAGGTTTGCATATTAGTTTTCATCTTTATCATTTCCATTAATTTACAATAATCAAAATCCATATGTTGTATATAACCATGTCAATTGCACGGCCGTAGAAATTTAAAAAAAAATCCTCAATTTTAATTTTTAAATTTCGTTCTCCATATGAAAGTTAAATGATTTAAATTAACCAAATTTTTAAATATCTATGTTATAATAAAGAAACATTGTGGTCATTCTTGGCAATATATCTTACTTAATAACGACATTTAATTAAATAAGTTATGTAGAAAAAGTATCTTTATCTTCTTTAAGCCAAGTAGATTGTATCCAGAATAAAAAGCGTTGGAAATGAATTTAAACGATCTTTTCTTTTAGTAACAGAGAGTTCCACATTGTGTAGAAATCTAAATGAAATAAATCCATGTGGTCTTGTGTTTGTTGGAGTTAAACCTTTAAGCAAGTGATAAGCCCTCGATCGCTGATAGGAGCACTTAGTGCAGCTGACCAGTGGCGATAAGGCGTCGGCAGGAGTTGGGGGACGTCAGGAGACCCCTCTCGATGCAGGGTGGCCGCCGCAAACACCCACCAAGCAAATTGTTAGGATTATCTACTGGGATAAAGGATTCTCCGTCTTCACTAGACTAACGAGGATTACTTTCCTAACTTTTATTATCTTAAATGATGGGTAGTAAATTACTTAGCAATTAGTGATTATACTCGTATAGTACCAGAGGTAGACTATTTGTCACAACTAAGAAATTACATTTAAATTTGGTAACTAAATTTAACCCTTGAAAATTGAGCTTGTTAAATCTAATGTAAATACTTAATTTTATTCTTTGTGTAAACTGTATTAGAATTATTTATTTTTCTTTGCGAAACATATTTGTGGGCTGCGAGTATTTCTTACTCCTTGGTAAACAGACTTATTGCACAGGCGGTTTGTAAACATTTATTTATTTAACAGGGTGGTATTCAACATAAATCAAAGCATTTAAAAATTGTTAGCGGAATAGGATAGAAGTCATCAATTACACCATAGATAAAATATGATAATACGGTTTGTGAGAGCAGAAAAATTGTTATTGAAAAGTGCATTTTAAAATCCAGCAGTAAATCTAGAGTTATCGTGACGGGTTGGACCATAATCGCTTAACCTTGCAACGTTACGACGAATTTGCAAGCTTAAAAGTGCGATATATCACCCTCACATGCATTAAAATTTATGCCGGCACTTTTTCAGTGGAGCATAAATAACGGTCAGAAGTATCCGATATCCATGTTAAAAGTCGCGTTCGGATATCGTGCGAGGGTATCCTAATCCCACAGCTAGCGTCGCGTATCGTCTGCCTCCCGATCGAAAGAGACATTTCAATTTCGCGAAGTCGGACTTGATCTACATAAACAAACTGCCGAATCCCGTAGTGTCGCACGTCGCCCCAGTTATTGTGACATATCCGATGCGTAGCTCCGAGCCCCAAGCCCGAAACCCACAGCCAGGATGAGACCCTCACACCCACTGTCACATTCCGTCGCTTATATCTGCATGCGGTTTATTTTAATTTTATGGCACTTTAGAGTAAAGCGCCGTAATAAATGAGGTAATCGCACACGCCAGACTCACAAGCCAGAGTCATTTGGACGAAAAGTCCATTTCCTCCAAATGGAATTGCCTCCAGCCTCCAGCGATACGAATTTTCAAAGAATTATAGAACACTTATTTTTTGTTTCCTCTGCTTTCGATCATTATTCACGGTTCGTCCGTAATTCTGAAAAAAAAAATTAACACAAAATTAATTTATAAGAACGTTAAGTTAATTAAGTAGACCATTTTGAATTTCTATTACAATATCTCACTATTCATATTAATCATGCATATTATTGATAAAAACAAGTACTGTCAAATATTCCAGATAATAAACTGGTTAACAGCGATTCATCATACCAAACTGGTTTAGCATATTAATCGAGTTTCTATTTTTGTGCAGGCCAAAAGACGATTAATAGGCGAATCGTTTTATCAAAATATTTTATAAAGTAATAATACAAATTATTAACTTAGCCATATCTTTATAATTTTATGTTTGTGTAACTGACTGAGCCACATATGTGTATTAGATCAAGTTATCAGAGTGTTAAAAAAGGGTATTTTTATGTCATATACATTTCTATATGCTGATTCTCAATCAAAAATATTTTTTCCAATATTCGGAAAAGTACTTCTTCTATTTTGTTTTAATCCTTGAATACATTTTTGATGTCACTGGCCGACACGAAATTATTATTAAAAATAATTACGAATTAATTTATTTCTTATTCAATATCAGTTACGTGTATAGATAATAATTTTTAATAAAAATTATACATGTCGGCAATGTCGCACTAAAAATGTATACTGCAAAAATTAAATATAAGATATAATTTTCCGAATATTGGAAAAATCATTTTGGACTGAGAATCAGCAAATCGAATTATATACACCCTCAAATTTGTTTACCATATTTAACACCCTGGATAGATTATATACATTTTAAATCAATTATTCCAATCACCTTTTTATTGTGATTTTTTTTCACAATTACGAGTTCAATCGTCAACTCTTTCCTTATCATTGGTTGTGGTCAATCTTTTTACTCTTTTCGGTATTATGGAAAAATATTTTCTCTGCATTGTGCAATTTTTTTTTGTTAAAAAACTTTCTTTTTGACTGCAGCTTATTAAATAATAACAGATGTGGCGTTCATTATTTTTATTTAACAAACGTGGTTAGTCGTATTCAAAGAAAAAAAATCTCACAAGAAGGGTCGTGTTGATTTAGAATATCTTGCTGACCAATGTATGCGTATCATGTTTTCAAAATTATTATTTTTACATAATAGTGGCAATTATATTTGCCGTCAAATAAGTATGGACTGGAGTTTTCAACATTGTTGCCAATTCACTGGCCATGTTGAAAATGCTAACTTATGAAGAAGAGGCAACACCGCATGGCAAGGGACTGGGTGTGGAAAAGAGAAAAAGTTGAGCATCAGTTCATACTTATCTGGCGGCGACTATAGTCATACGTAATATAACAAGTGATATGATTATCATCGATGATATTCTCGAGTGAAACCGAGCTGCGCATTTCACGAGTCCGAAGGACGAGTTAAAATGTGCTGTTTCGGTTTCACGAGCAATATCTTCGATTATTAATCATATCACGAGCTTATATTTAATGAGAGAATATAATGAATTTTTGCAGTCTAACCTAACTTAACTTTTGATATACATATTCATATTGTATTAAAACACGGTACCTACTTACGAGTTTTATTTAATATTTCGGAGTTTTAATTATTGTTATTATTTATTTTTATACTCAAAATTAACTGTCAATGTCATAAATAAAGAAAACAAATCCCTTAGTAACGACTATAAATACGGTAATAATTTCCTTGTTTTTTATCATCGCTGTGATAAACGCGTAGCTAGGGATATTCTGAATGTTGATTGGCGGAAAACATGTCACGTGACTAAGGAATTATATTCTCGAATAAATATGTGTTTCACTATTTATACAAAATGGTGATGACTTTTCTAAAATCGTGAGAAAAATCTATTCTACGGAGACCAACTCCAGATAAAATAATTCAGACAAAAAATAAAACTGTTTTATAGATGATACAAAATGATTAGAACATAATGGAAGCAGATATAGTTGTTGAACACTGAAAAGGTTGAGTTAAGTTTTGTAAGTATTGAAAGCAGATACGCAAGAAATAGTAAGTGACGTAGGTAGGAGCAGTAAAAAGTAAATAGCTAGGTCGAATAACGAAGACGAAGGCTAATCATGTAGAGCGTGGAGTAAAGCGGAGCATTAACGTTCATTCTTCCAGATCAAAAGCTCTGCGCTACGTCCCGCCCGCATCTTTCACCGCTTGTATCCTTCTTGTCTCGTATCTCCCTGGAGGAAACTATTTTGTCTTCGTTTCGCGAATATCGGAACAGTTCGTCACTTAAAAAGATTATAAAATCTTCTAATCCCGTTGTCGTGGAAGAAAGATTGCAGGAATCCATCTCACAGTTGATCGATGATGTATTAACGCGCGAGGGATATCGACAGTTTCAATCCCGTTACACAGTGTTGTATGAGTTTATCCTGAGTTATTTCAGCGAGACTTAATTCCGCTAGTAAAAAGGAAACATCGCATGATTGATATCGCCGCGTTGTTCCGATTCCCTGATTCCGAACAAATCATACGCCAAATCAAAAGCACACGTATTTTATGGGATTTTCTTTTCTTTTTTGATAAATAATAATGGAATGAAGCATAAACCTGTAATGTAATGATGTAATGTAATGTGTGAGGAATGATTTTTTTTAAATAAAACGTATTATATCTACACGGGCTATCAAGGTCTATCAAAAAGTGATATATTTTCAATGACAAACTGTAGCTACCTATATTTTGTAAGTATCAAGAATTATATATGACTGCGGGCAACTAATACTCGTATTTATTTGACTGTATCTTAGATAACATTGAGGAAGAGAAATTAATTAATACAAAGTAGTTATATAAATCATAGTGAAAAAAATACTTTTTTTTACAATTACAGTTAGTAGTTCTCGTTTATTATAACCATGTTAGGCCAAGTATCACTCAACCACACAACACATTTCCCAGTTTGTATTGTATATACATATTTTTTAATCTTTCAAGATTGTGAAGAGTAAATACATATGGAGAGAGGAGTATGTGCACATTATAAGTAAAAGGATGAAGGATAAATTGATGGCAAACAACGAAACAACATCTTATTTGTATATACGTATTTATTTCCGAAACGTGGTAAACTGTAACTGTCCACAGATTTGAACAAGGTAATATAGGCAGAACATTATTTCTGCAGGACAAAGGTTTATGCCTAAAATATTTAGATGTAATTCGCTGTTATTAATTTTATTTATTACTAAGGAAAAAAATCTGATATAGCCAGCACATTATCTCCTGCCTTGCAATTTTTATTTATTTTAATAAACAGGTATTTACATGTTTATCAACAATGCAAAAATGTTCCTTTCTATAATAATATAGCTATTGTTCATATTTTCTACACCGAAATCTTACCATTATATTAATTCGAATTTATTTTGTGATATTAAAGTTATAAGTAGGTACATACATATAAATATCTTTTATCCAACACAGACTCTTAATGTACTTGTTACTATGGTTATTTGAAATAACTAATGTACTATATTACTCACTCCGTGGGAGAATAATTGAGAAGTCACGGAGGAATTATTACTGATTTTTGCGTTTTTTTTTTTAAATATAAATAAAAAGAAAGTTTACAAAATTAGTTTATTATGGAAATAATTTAACAATTTAACATTATGATTTATTTAAATTTATGTTTACATTTATGTTTAAAGATATTGTTTTATTTGTATGCTGATCCGTTTGCACAGGTATGTTGATGTTGGAGACTGAAGCTATAGAATGCGAAGAGGAACCAATGTCATCATTTCTAATATTAACCAAAGTGGAGGGTGCGGCTTCATCCAATGCTGTAACTCCTTGGATTTTTTTTGCTATGTTAATTTTGTCAGCCACTGATTCTTCTATGTAGCCTTCTGCACATGTCGATGATCGCCATCCCCCATGTCGTTTAAGACTTAAAATATCACCTCCACCATTAACCAGTAATGTTGCCGATGAACGTCTTAAACTGTGACCAGTAAAACGTTCTGGTTCAGGCAGATGCAAATAAGATGCTATGTTTGTCGGTATTTTAGACAAAGTGTTTATTCCTACGCACTGCTTCGTACATTTGCCTTGGGAATATTTTACAGAAAATCTACGATGAGGAGTATGGGTAGGCCGCAGAGATACATATTTTCTGTATAGATTGAGAACATTAACGGGGTACCCCTGTTCAATCATAGTAAAACTACGTGACACATTTGTTTTTGTGTCCGGTATTGTAACGTGTATATATAATCCTTTGTCCTGTATATTGTCGGTACATAAATTTGTTAATTCATTGCACCGGCATGCACCTGAAATTCCCATTGTTAATGCGACCTACAAATATAACAATTTAATATTGATTGTAAAAAAATATATATCTATAAAATACCTTCATCATTAAAAAAGTACTGTCTGGTGCTTCTTTCAAAAAATTTCAATGTGCTGTTTCTCTAGAATTTTTGCCTTTTTCGGCTTATAAGTACGGGATTCGCTCTTTAAATAAGCAATTATTTTCCCGTACATCGAAATATCAACATTTTTATAAACTTTCAATGTAGATTTCAGCATTGAATATTTTTTCTACAAAGAGGACGGTGCACATCTTTTTCGAGCATTAAAGAAGTATGCTAATAAAACGTCTTCATTTATGACATTAACGCCTCTTTTTTCTTTCCAAAGGTTAAATTCAGTATATTCTTTATCGTAGACTTCCTTGGACTTCTTCGGTATTAAATTCTGAGAAGCTTCTTGTGCTTCTTTTTGTATTTCATTTAGAGCAATGTTCTCATTTTCACCCATTTTAAAGTTTTTCTTGTTCAAATGATTCACAATTGACAGACAATTTTTACAGAGAAAATTTTCTCAATAACAATATAACAAACACATCACGTAAAACCATAACAACCATTCAACGGCTACTTTGTAATTTAAAAAAAGTATAACAAATGACTTGTCAGTGTCAAACAATGAACGAAAATATAAAAATGATTTATGAAGTTTTAAAGAAAGTGTTGGATAAAACGTTGTATTACATTCGTGTGGAATGTATATTAGTCACTAAAGAAAATTAGCAACTCGGCCTACGGCCTCGTGGCTAAACTTTTTGTTGCGTGACTGATACATTCCACACTTATATAATAAATAACTAATCTCTGTAACCAAGGAGGTAGTATATTTATAAATCATAAGCTGCAGGATTTATTAAAATAGTTAATTTTATATATAATATACAGGTGTCATCGAAATCGCCGTCTTCGATATCTCCCTTGTCGTTAGAAATACAGCATAAATTTACTAACAGAATTTATTCGGCTACTCAAGGAACATAACGTAAAATTATTTTCACATATACAGGGTGTTGAATTACGGCCCGGCGAGAATTGTTTCTCTTTTTTTAAATGGAACACCCTATATATTTTTATATATTTTGAATTGTATTTTATTCACCTAAACTAACATATGAATTTTGTTTTAGTTTTCCACGGCGTTGCCAAGTTATTCCTTTTTTTCTCTAAAAAAGACCGAATACACACATTGCTTTATAAAGGCTTACTGAAGTTATTTTAATAGTAAAAATTAAGAACTTTTTTCTCTATATAACTGTAATTATACTCTATGTTCTGACATATTTTTTTTTAAATGTAATTATACAGGGTGTTCAATAAAGCGAATCAAATGTGTTCAATTTCAAATGACTATAACTCGTTATTTTCAAATAGAATACCCTATATTTTATTATTCAGTTTTGTGTATTTTTGTATTATCTTCATATGATATTAAGGGTATCCTAAAACCAATAATTTCGGAGATTTTCACCATTTTTATCTAAATTTATATATTGAATTAAAAATTAAATCTAGTATACCATGGATATTGTTTTTTGAATAAGAAACAATTGCAGTAATGACAGTAGTTTCATTAGCCAGGTTATTATTAATAACAGTGGGATTAAGTAAAGTAAAGTAAATTCAAAACGAAGTTTCTCCATTTTTATCAGATTTTATGACTAAAAATGTCGTTTTATAATGTTATTTTCCTTTTATTTATCTAAATTGACAGATTAAATAAAACTATATTGCGTTGCTCTGTAAACAAAGAAACGACATTTAAAGTTTATTCTTTAATATGTCAATTCCTTTTTACAATAATTATTATTTGTCTAAATCAGTTTTTATATTATACATGCCTTCTTTAATCATTACGCGGTTTTTGTTTACCTTTTGTTTTTACTCGCAGTGTAAGGTGGTAATCACTTTACCGACGCGGAGCACGGCAAAATTCAAAATTAAAGAAATATATTTTCTTTACATATGTATAGAAAAATTATGAAAGTATATGTATAGAAATTTTAATTATCTTTGTTTTTATAACATAAATCGCAAAAAAACACTTTTAAAGGTATTTTTCTAAGAAAAACTATTTCGAGGAAAATGCCATTTCCGGTTATCCGATTTGCACCAAAACCTAATGGGCTATTTCTATATTAGAATAAAGCAAGAAAACATTATTCAATTTTTTTCTGAATAATAGTATTCGAGATAGAGCGTAAAGAGGATACACATACACACACATATGCACGCACGCAGTCACGCATGCATGCACTCACGTAAACACACAGACATAATCGTGATAATGTTATAATCGGATTCTAGGGACCTTAAAACGTGCTCCCTTACCAAGGATAGCGGGAGCTAAAAATCTGGTGTAGCCACCACATTACCTTCCGTAAATTCTGTGTATTTTGTGCAAATTATATACAGAAAGTGCCTTGCAAAATATTTTATATTTCTAATAAAATTAATACACGAGCATACTATGTAAATTAAACTTGACGCTGACATCTGGCAACTAAAATTATTTGAATATATCAGAAGTTTCCATGGCTTTAGCAAAGCTGGCTTATATTTGAAAATTAATTACTTTATAATACCGAGGGTTAGGTGAAAATTTCTCGGCCTAACAGAGAGTAGGCTTTGATATCAATGAAATATTTTGTTGTAATGTACCAAGTGTCACAATATCAAATGTCAAATTTCTACTTGATCGGCAAAAAAGTTTTTTTTTTGTTATATGGCTTTTTGAAGTTGACGAATTTTGTGTATTGCGTTGTAATGGATAAATTGGAATATTGAGCTGTCATAAAATTCTTCGCTTTGTATGGTTTATCGGCAATGTAAATTCATCCAAAGTTGGTGAAGGTTTATATGGAGTCTGCTCCTTCATTTTCAACGGTGAAAAAAATGGGCGGCTGAATTTAAACGTGGTCGAATATCTTTTGGAGATGATCCACGAGAAGGACCAAAAACTGCAACTACACATGAAATCACCGAAAAGGTATACAATATGGTGTTGGACGATAGGTAACTAAAAGTGTATGAGATTGCTAAAGCCGTAGGAATTTTAGATGAAAGGTATGGTATATTTTACACCAAGAGTTAAATATGTAAAAGCTTTGTGTAAGATGGGTGCCGCACTTATTAAATGCTGACCATGCAAATGCGAAAATGAAATTCCGAACAATGTTTATATCGCTTTAAGAAGAAAACAACCGATTTTGTGCGTCAATTTATAATTATGGATGAGACGTGGGTCCACCACTATACACCAGAAACAAAACATCTATCAAAGCAATAAGTGGAAACCGGTGGCTTTGCACCAAAAAAGGCGAAGTCAGTTTCATCTGCTGGAAAAATCATGGCCAGTGTTTTCTGGGATACAAAAGGGATTATTTTTATTGACTACCTTAAAAGGTTAAAACAAGAATTGGTGTGTACTATGTCTTATAGGCCAACAAGGTAAAAAAAAAATCATGAGAAGAGGACTGCAAAAGAAAACCATTTTTCACCACGACAATGCACCGTTTACAAAGGTGCTTTAGCAATGGGAAAACTGAGGGATATGAAGTACTAATTGTTGAAACATCCACCCTATTCACCAGATTTAGCTGCATCTGGAAAAAATTGTATAGAAAGCGTTCTGACTCAAATAAAGAAGTGATAGTAGCCGTAGATGGATATTTTGCAGGTCTTCCGGATTTGCAGTTCAAGGATGGCATCCTTTCACTGGAAAAACGTTGGACAAAGTGCATTGCACTTATGGAAGACTATGCATAAATGCATTTTTGATCTTAAATATACAACCTTTCACTGCCAGCCCTAGAACTTTCCACCTTGCCCTCGTATCTTAACTCTATATCTATTGATTATGAAGGAAAATGTGTAGTCAAATCGTATAGAAAATAAAATATTTAGAAGAATCGTATTATAGGCACCCTAAAATATACTTATTCATTAAAAAAATCACCATCGCAACACATTAGTATTACATATCCTGAGATTTTACCTTTTAAAAGGATTATGACATAAAATAAATAAATAATATGTTTAAAATTTGCGATTATATACCAAAACCAATAATATATTAAGAATTTATAGTGTTTATCAGAATGCTTGAATGCTACGTCGATGGAATTTAGAAGTGTTATTGATTAAAGAATAATTATTATCGGACTTTGTACAGCAAGAAAAGACAAAATTTATACGGACTAATTCCTGTTTGCGAAGAAGTTTAAACTGTTCCGTGAAAATTTTGAAAATATTTTCCCGTAAAATATTATTTTACACTCTTTTCGTCTTATATTATACACGATGGTAACCGGTCTTCCGAACATACAACTTTACATGTAAATTGATATTTTCGTAATTTCCTACTTTCATAACAATTTTAGGTAAAAGAAGCTGAAAATAAAACTTGTGTATTATAAAAATCTGTATATATATAACGACAGAAATTATATATGTAAATGTCGAAAATTACCACAAAAGTAGCAATAACCATGAAAATGAAACAAATAAATAACAAATATGGTTTAGCTGCCAGGCTAGTTTATAGTATATTACATCCGAAGTCGAATATGTTTCATTACAGGTGATGCCGAGGGCTTATGTATTTTACCAAGAGACGAGGCCTCGATTTAGATACACCGCGCACGAATCTGTAATGAAACTCCCACTGAGGTATGTGTAGTATTTTATTCACAATCATCTTTTAAATCAATAATTTTCAACATACGTAAATCATTGAGTTATAACCTTTTATTTTATTAATATTTTTTGACAACCCAATATAAACATTTCCAACCCAGTTGGGTGGAAGCGTGATCTGTCATTTCCTACCCAAGAGATTGTCATTACAGTTAGAAATAACGTATTTCACAACCTCTAACTGGTTTGGAATCGACATAGTATTGTAATAATTGTGAATAAAATTATTTATTTGTTACTCGCTTATCAACTTCATTTATTGATACCGCCTACTACTTTTGAAAATTAATATTTACTATTTACTGTCATGTAAAATTGGCAGCTAACTTCTTAAAATTTTACTAGTAACTTTGTTGACATGTGAAATTTATGTTTTGTTACTGTCATACATATTAAATATGCGTCAATTGCAACTGACATATTTTGGTTATACTTTTAATAGCTATTAAAGCGTACATTTCTGGATGAAGTTTTTCTTTTAAAGTGACTTGAAAAGTTTTCTCTGTCGCATATTGATATGACTGCAAGAGAGACGATGAATAGACTTTTAAAGAAAAACTTTCAACGTAAAACTGAAACATGGTTTTTTTTCCTAAAAGTCCCTATAAGTTTTGACTGTCAAGTAACTGTCAAATGTCATTTATGTTTATATTTTTGATGTGTATAAGTGAGGTGTAGTAACTGATTGTTATTAAATTAAAAAATGGCAAAATGGAGTGGAGAAGTAATTGAATTCTTGATGGATGTATACGAAAAATTCAAATGTTGTAAATTCAGTGACAATTTATGTAGCTACAACTTAAATTATGACACTAGGATATTTTAATTCACGTAAAACTTGATCGTTTGTAGGGTTACTTATAAAAACACTATGCAAGTCACTTGAAATGAAAAACTTCATCGTGTAATACTCGCTTACCTAGGATTGTTATGAGTATCATAACTGCCGAAGATGTCGGTTTGATATCCGAACTCGTAGAGTGAGGATTTTAAGACATCTAAAGCTTATATTGTTTCATCCGTGGTTTGCTCAATAGTTTATCGGTTTCAGAAAATGCAGTCTTTATTAATAAATATTATTTTTTTGAAATTCTCTTATTAATGCTACTTTTAGAATGCTATGATAAAGAGAACAATTATTTTGACATATGAGATTGTGAATATAACAAATTTTCAAATTATGTGCTTTGTTCCTCATGTTTATTATTTTAGAAAGAAGTCAACGATGTTAAGAACGATATGCTAATTTATCTGTTTGTATTAATATGGCGAGCATTATAATTTAATTTTATTTTATTTCCATTTTGTAGACTGTTGTTAGATATGGTAGTAATATTACTGTAAAGATACAGTCATTAGTTAGTTATCAGCCTAATTTGATTTATAAATGAGTCACAAATAAAATATTGTACAATAGAAACCAGGGCTCATATTCTTGAGCGTTCGTCATTTCGTTTGTATTCATATTCGCGTTCATTTTCATGTTAGTAATCACAGTAGTATGTGTTTCAAAAACAATATTGAATGTCATTGTCAGTGTCAACAGTATTGCAGCATTTATTCACATCATTTACAAGTTAAAAAAATAAATTATTAATCGTTAATAAATATGTATATGATAAAAATGAACTCTTAACTTGTGATCTGAATAAATGTGAAAATACAATTGACACTGACACTGACATATATAATATTATTTTTGAAACAGACTACTATCACTACATGAAAACGAATGCGAATACGAATACGAGAGTTCGTCATTCGCGATCTTTTTCATGTTAGTAGTCACAGTAGTCTGTGTTTCAAAAACAATATTGGATATGTCATTGTCAGTGTCAACAAGTTAAAAAAATTATTTATTAATCGTTAATAAATATATGATAAAAGTGAACTCTTAACTTGTAAGTGATCTGAATAAATGTAACAATACAATTGACACTGACACTGACATATATAATATTATTTTTGAAACACAGACTACTATCCTAACTAACATGAAAACGAAAGCGAATACGAATACGAATGTAATTACGAACGCTCAAGAATAAGGGCCCAGGGGCCCGATTCTTGAAATCATGTGGAATTTTCCGCACGCGACAAAATTCGTTTCGTTTGTTTCGTGCACGAACAGTATTATACGCGTGAGTAGTATTCTTGAATACCAAACGAAACCCGGTCGAAGCCTACGTATACGATTCTCGAAAGCAAACGAACGTAGTATATTGCAGCCAATTAAAACGAAACATTTGTATCACGTGAATGCTTCATCATATGATTGTTTTTTAACTGTCACCGTCAACAAAGCTGTCAGCGAAGCTGTCATAAATCATAAGTATTGTAATTTCAATATTCAAAATTTATTATACGTATATTATTTTAAATATGTATTATTTTTCTATAGTTATATTATGCACGCAATATGGCAATATTAATATGCAAGTACTATGTAATATTAAACATGCATGAATAATTTTGCAAACCATTTCAGGTTTGGATTTCAGAACTCGTTAAAAGGCACCTAAAATTCTACTTTAACAATTCATTGCATCGTTCTAACAATGCAGGAGCACACATTTGTCGGATGTTATAATAATGATACTCAAAGTGCAAAATATAAGATCATGAAACTTCCCCGAAATTATTTAAAATCATAATTTGACTTATATGACCTGATTAAAGTACTAATACACCAAACTCAAGTGACAGTGACAATGTGACAGACACAGTTTAGTGTGCGAATGATACTTTCAAGTGATTCATACCCATGCGATGTAATTACACACGGAATTATCGCGTACGACCACACGATTTCGATTCAAGAATACCAATATGCAGTTCGTATGCGTATTTCTCCCACTTACGTATGCGAAAAATTTCAAGAATTGGGCCCCAGGTGGTGACAGGCTGTCCTAGTTGGCTCGCCAGTCAGTTCCTCCTTTCAGCATTAAAATTAGTTTTACTTGACTTGTAATGTAAAATAGAATTTTATTAGGTATTATTTATAATTTCTTTTCAAGTGAACAATTATCTATTAAGTTAAATAGATACATAATTGTTCAGTTGATCAAGAATAGAAGTAACAAAAATAAATTAAACCTAGCTTGACAGATAAATCGTTAAACATTTGTTTTATTATTATGTCTATCGCTTTTTAGGGTGATTTTTGACAGTTTCATACCTAAGTTACGCCATCGTAAAGCAGGCAATATTAATTTTACTTATTGATTTAAATGCAGAATTTTAAGCTTTATTTGAGGCGTTTTACCTAAACTAATTAGGAAAATATGAAATTACGAAAGTATCGTTTCACATGTTAAAGTTCTATGTTCGTCAGTATACCTATCACCACTCTGTGTGTCAGCAGTCAGTTAATATAACTGTTTTATTTTTAAATTTATTTTCCTCTTTTCATTGGTATTTTGAACATACTTAGCATTCAAACATTTTTCAAATTTTGTTTGAAACATGTCTATGTCATTGCCCACTATGACCTCAATACGAAATTACATATTAAAATCCAACAGTGCAAAATTTAGATTTTTGCTTTTATCTAATGACCTATGCAATTTTTCTCAAATAACGATACATCACCAAAATGATCTCTTAATCGGGCAACTTTTGTCTAATGTAACCGAATTCGTATCTCTTGTAGTTCTTGACATTTGCAAGCAGGGCGTGTTTTTGGGACACCTATACACCGTATCCATTTTATCTTTTCTTGCCTGGAAGTTTAAGAGTGGGCTACAGAATACATTTCACTAGCCACTTCGTGTAAATGTAGTACTTTAAATCGAATAGTCACGAGTAGGTAAGAACAAAACAAAATTTTGAAAACCAAATTATGAAAAGTAACACGGGTTGCCTTTTCATGAATTTTCAGGCGGGAATAGGTAAAATGGGCACCTGTATATTCAATACTTTCTAATAAATATCACTTTATTCACTAAAATCTTAATGATAAAGTAACAGTCTTTTTTTCAACAGTTAATTTTTAAACATTCTGTTACCGCATGACCGAATTAAGTATAAATAATGAAGGTTTCATAAAAAAAATTATAGAGCTCACCGGAAGTTTTACATAGAACAGAAGAAAATACGAATTTGGCGCATGTGTCATATGTTTATTGATATTTCACAAATAATATAAAGACACTGGCAAATGATATGATATAAATTTATCATTTCATATCATATTACGATGGCGAAAATTGAAAATTGGGCCCTACGAATAGATGTAGGAAGATCCTGAGTTCAAATCCTGGTGGGTTCCATTATTTTTTTTACAAATCTTTCTTTATTATAAAATAAAAACTTTATATGGAGAGTTCATTTACTCCAGTGAGTCGCTAGAATTCAATGATTTTTACACCCATATAAAAAATCATTCATTCATTTCCATTTTGCCGTTTAAACATCAATAAATGATTTAAATGTAGATTTTTACAATTTCGTCACCTTTATATAAGAAAGATATTGTCTGGTCAAAAAATTCGATGTGTGTGTGCGTGTGTGTGTGTGCGTGCGTAATTCCAGGAATCATATTTTTTCATATACCAAACGAAAAGGTGATTAGATTTTGGTTATAAATTGTCAGCCGGAAGTACCCTCATTATAACTTTTAACAGTTTTTCTTGAAAAAACGCAGTTAAATATTATTATTTATGTTATTATAAATATTAAAGAATAACTTATTTTTTATATGATTTCATTTTTATACTTCATATTCCATGAATATAGAGTTAAAAAAATCTGAAGTGGCCAGCACATTACCTTCCGTCAATCATGTGTTATGTATAAAATCTATACATAAATTTTCTTGCAAATGATTCTATATTTCCAGTAAAATTATATCATAAACAAACTATGCAAATTGCACTTGACACTAACATCTTCTTCTTTAGCTTTTCCCATTCGGGAGAGGTCGCTATTTTTTATTTTCTTCTTCCACTCATTTTTGTTTTACGTGTCGTTCTTTTTCTCTCAAATCTTCCGCAATACAGTCCTACCATCTTACATTTGGTCTTCCTCTCTTTCTTCTATCTTCTATTACTAAGCTATTCATTCTTCTTGTAGTATATTCTTCATCTCTCCTTATGACATGTTCAAACCAATATAACCATCTCTCTTGTATCTTTCTAGAAACTTTTATCACTCGAGCCATTTCCACTGTCAATTTGAATTATCTGAATATATTAAAAGTTTCCATGGTTAGCATAGCTGGCTGATTTATGAAATTTAATATCTATATAATTCTTTAACTCTATATCTATTGAACACGAAGTAGAAAATGCAATGAAATCGTATAGAGAATAAGATATTCTTTAAAATTTATAATTACATTAATTGTCAATAAATTATATTTAACTGCGTTGTTCAAGAAATTCTGTTAAAAGATGCAAATGTGTGTACTTCCGTTTGACCAATTATAACCAAAATCTAATCACGTCTGCATTTGGATCTAAACTCGAGGACTATGAAAAAATTATAATTTCTGGCATCGTGGTATTAGAATTATGCGATCCGAACCGATCGTCATATACACAATCACACATACACACACATACGCAAAGGCGTGCACACATACATATACATACCGACATCATCGTAAAAATAGTAAATTTATATTCTGGATACCCCAAAACGTGCTTATTTATTAGAAACTCACTATCGAATTTTTTGACAAAAGACAATATCTTCCTTACCTAAAGGTCACGGAAGGTAAAAATTACAAACAAATTAAAAACCATAAATCAACCAGTTATGCTATAACTACTATATTCAGATTTCAGATAATTCTTATTGACAGGTGACAGTGTATTAATAAAAGAATAGTGTCCTTTTTAAAAAAAAACAATCATTTTAAAGCTGGACCCAGACCCTATTCTAAACTCCGTCCGAATCTTTTGCAAGAGACTTTCTGTATGGAATTTGTTCAAAATACTGACGGAAAGTAATGTGCTGGCCAATTCAGTTTTTTTTCTGTTGTAGAGAAAGATAAATAAACGTTTCTTACCAAAATTTATTTGACTATATTATTGAAATTAAATATTCTGAAACGTAAATTTTCGTTTTATACGTTTTTGCACTATATTTAATGCAATAAAATGATATCATCATTACCGAAATCTGTATACAAAGCAAATTGGTACACCCAGCAATGAGTAACATGCCGTGATGATATATTTATTTTATTTACAAAATGTTTCAAATACACTAGCACTTATCTTTCGGCGTAGCATTGAATAGTAATAAGTTAACAGTTTTATTTTCACATTCGAATAAATATTTATAGAATTTATAGTGATAGCTTCTAAAAAAATTTGTCATTCAATATAATACTCGTATATTAAGTTCAATAAATGTAATTTGTGAGTAATGAACCAATAAACTAATGCCCGTATTCATAATCGCTGTAACAAGGATAACGCTTTGTTGTATTAAAATATTTTTTTCCGTCGACCGTTTATTAATAGGCTATCTTAATGTATAGAAAATCATTCATTAATGACCCCTATTAATGCATGATTTTTATTAATAAACGATTTATTGGGTGCGTTCACCACATGGAACACAGCATATATTGCTAACGCTAAGTTGTAGCAAAAAGGTAGACAGAATTAAAAATCATGCTTTTGACACTTACTAGCTAGGTATATATTCACGTAGCATACCTTTAAAATGAATTTGAAAGAATAAAATTCCTCAAATAACATAAAAAACCGCTTGTGTCGTCTAGGATTAAGTTAACTGAACGCACCCACTGAA
Source organism: Harpalus rufipes (assembly GCA_951394225.1). Classification (NCBI taxonomy): domain Eukaryota; kingdom Metazoa; phylum Arthropoda; class Insecta; order Coleoptera; family Carabidae; genus Harpalus; species Harpalus rufipes. Next base: position 57,224,918 of record OX596274.1, read on the forward strand.
AACAGTTGATGACAAAACTTATTGATTTTCTGACGTAAAATTTGACGTTCGGCCAAGCATTACTAACCTAAAAAAAATATTCATGGAGTAAAATTAGATTTGCCATTTAAGTAAGATACGGTCAACGAAAAAATATTGTAACTAACACGTGTGTTAATTGGCGATTAATGATCTCAACAATTAACGCGTGAGCGTAGCGAATGTCTCGATCATTAATCGCTCTCATTAACACACTTGATAGTTAAATAACTATTTTGTAATAATTTAAGTTTTAAATGCCTAACCTACATTAATATTGTTACTGCTCTATACCTCATAATGAATATTGTTAAAAGCGTTATTAACCCTTGCTGTTAAAAATAATAAATAATAGTGAAGCAAAGATTTCACAAAAGTAATTGAAAGATTAAATTTATACGAAGATTTGAATATATAAATCAAAGGTTTTTGCTCTAATAAATAACGAAATATCAAGATCAGCGAAATGAGGTATTTGAAGAGTGTGAACGCAGAGGTAAAATTGACTTGGAAGCGATTATTCGCGAGTGTAGAGAACTGGGCGCAGCGAGGAATGTAACAATTGAGAGCGCCATGATACATGTACTGCCACAAACAGAAAATTCCAATAAATTGCGACGGAATTCGCAAAAGTGGTTACAAATGGCACGGCGGCGAATCATGACTTTTTGTGTTTTTTCTTCCACACCAGTGCAGAGAGACTGCATTTTAAATTGAATCCTGTGCTTGTCATCTAGTGATATATATATTCGCTAGAAATGCTTGTAATTAGAACAGAACTTTCGGAAGGTCTTAGATCTATGATTTGAATTTTAGATTGGAATTCTTTGTTCAAATAAATTTCGCTAAATGAAGACCATTAATTGGAATTTTAGTTTAAAGCAAGTAAATTTAAATTGCTGCATTATTCGCTACTCATATCACGCCTAGGCAATGTCGTATTCTCTCTGTATTTATCAAATAGCTACGATTTCTGTCGAAAGAGAAATAGAGAACTGTAGAGAGAGAGAGAGAAAGAGAGGGGGATAACAGCTTGTCATTCTGCATTTTGCTATAATGTTGTATGTACATGTTCTATAGACAGTTGAATTTAATGATAGCGGTAGTGATTCTATATTATAATTTTCTAATATATTTCTTTATATACTAGTAGGTATAACATTAATAAGAACATAATTACTTTATTTTCCGCACATAAAACATTAATACCTTGGAAAAGTGGCGGAGACAAATTCCGAGAAGACAGAATTTTATCCGTTAAAAACTTTGTGAAAACTATTTCTGTGAATATATTGTAAGGGCATGGATTGGTGGAATAAATACGATAAGGATTAATTGCTTAACTGTTACACTAAGGTGTAATGGTTGTAAATAGTTTTTAGTGTTCATTTATATCTCCCTTGTTTTATACATTTTGTATAAACACAGAAAATATTTTAATGGAATATATTTATTCTGGAAAAGTGTACCACGAACCTATATTATCAATGGAAAATTGCAATATTTCTTTTCCTTGAACATAAAAGCATCGTATTTTCTTTCATTCCACACGAATTTATTATTACGAGAATACGACAGTATTATCATGGAAAACAAAAATATATAAGATCTAAATCTAAAGAATACAAGAAAAATTCAAAATTATTTTTCAAATAATTGTTTTTGAAATCGACATATTATTTTTTTTTTCATATATCCATATACGTATGTATTACAAGTATTATTTTCTGTATAAAAATATATTACCATTATATTAAATATAGTATATTGTGCAACAAGTGCAGAAAAGCATCTATAGCCCACGAGGTGTGAAAGTTTCAGCACGAGACGAAGTCGAGGGCTGGAATCACACAAGTGGGCAATAGGTGTTTCTGCACGAGTGGCACACTATACTTTTTCTACGACCACACTCTTTTGTAAGATATAAATAATTCATTTTTAATAAAGAACAGCTTTTATTAATATTAATTGAATTTTAAAATAATTACATTAATAACTTATTTTACTACAAATGGGAAATATGAATGGAAAAGTACTTATAGTACAAAAATATTAATTATTTATTTATAATTATAATTTATAGTAATATTCTGACAATTCTCAAATCGGATGCCTGGATTTAAAGTGTTAAGAGAGGCGTTGATATTTTCGTTGAAAGTAAAAGATGACTCTGCAAAATTTTTGTTATTAGATTCAACTTCCTGTACAATTTTATTTGCCACTCTCATTTTCATAGATATAGAGTCATCTATATAGCCTTCTGCAACCGTACTTGATTTCCACCCTCCGTGGCGTTTTAGAGTTGTTAAATCTCCTCCTGCATCTATTAAAATGGTAGCTGATGACCTACGGAAACAATGTCCTGTATATAACTCTGGACTAGGCAATTTTAAATACGAAGCAATTTGACGGGCCATGTTTCCAAATTTGTTAATTCCATCCACTTGTCTAGTACACTTTCCATATCGATAATTTAAGAAAAACCGTTTTTCTACTAATTCAGATGGTGAGGCATATTTTTTATAAATGTCATAAAATTTTCCCGTAACAGTAAATGATCGTTGTACTTTAGTTTTTGTATCAGGTATATTGACCAATAAGGCTGAATATCTACTAGATGATCAACTTTTAATTTCCACAATTCTTCCCTTCTACATGCCCCGGTTATTCCAATAACAAGAGCAACCTATATAATATGGAAAAATAATGAGTTACAACCTTATGTTTATTATTGATAATATACTAACCTTTGTTAGCAAGTATAAATCATCTGGTGCTTCTTCAATAAATTTGTTTATTTCATTTGAGGTTAACGATTTTGATTTTTTGGGGAGATAGCCACTGGATTGTCGTTTTAAAAAAGCACGTAATTTACAATATTGTGCTATATTTATATTATTTTTTACACTTAGTGTAGTTCGTAGGATAGAATAAATGGACCACAATGTGGAAGACTTCAATTTTTTTGATAATACCTCAAAGTAAGCCAATAGCACATTTTCAGAAAATGATTTAATTTGATTTTCATTTCTCCAATCCATAAAACGATTGTAAATGGTCTCATATTTATTGCGAGAAGTCTCTGGCAAAAGATTTAAGGCAGCGTTTGTCGCATGCTTGGTGATATTGGGTGGAGTATTTTCAATTTCACTTTCACTAGCCATTTTTCGTATTTGACTATGCCTTTATAGCGTATACAGTTAATATACTTATATATAGCTACACGCATAAATATATTCCAGTATATTTTAAATACTGTACAACAAAGTACAATATAAACGCTGACACGATAACTATTTGACATAAATAACAAAATGGCGTAGAAGCGTAGGACAAAAACAGTATGCGCAGCATGCGCAGTCTTGCCAATTGTTATAATTCTAAATTGTTAAACCGAAAGATAGATTTCAATAATTATTTAATATTTATTTGTAATCTTCGTATAAAATATTGAGATTTATATAAACATTTAAGTAATTACCAAATATTTTGTAATTTATAAATCTAAAAATATATTTATAAATATTAACATTATAATTACAGTTGGCAACTTGTGTGTGAAATAATTTCTCACACTTTAACCCACGAAACGGAAACGGATAACTTTCGGGTTTTGTAAAGCATGGGAAAAGTGCAATTTTCTATAGTGGTCGTAGAAAATATATTTTATTTGTGTATTATTTGTATTTATGTTCCCAAATATCCATATTACAGTGATATAGAGAGCCTGTACTTATAGCCTGCCCCCCTCTGGTCATATTTCATAGCCATGTTTGAGTACGAGTGTCCTCTACTTCTATATATTACTACTTGATTCAGTAATTTCTTCATTGCATATGTATTTTACCAGCGAATATAACGAAAAAAGGAATTTATTAAAGATAATAAACTATACAAATCTATTCTTTAAATCACGCTCGCTTGCAACCTCAATCGAAAAATTAATAATAATATTGTTTGAGTTAAAGCTTTAGTTACCATAATCTTTATCAAAACACAATGGGGAAGTTTATTGTATTTTTTACCTCCCACTACCCTTGCTAAGGGAGGTATAGGGATCGTGCTAAAAATCGCAAATCGAGATTTTGGTAAATGACCACGTTTTAAGGTCCCTAGAATCCATTTTTTACATTTTCACGATGATGTCTGTGTGTATTTATGTATGTATGTATGTGTGTGTGTGTGTGTGTGTGTGTGTGTGTGTATGTCTGTGTGTGTGTGGATCCTCTTTACGCTCTAACTCAAATACTATCATTCAGAAAGTTTTGAAACCATGTATTTCTACCTTATTCTAATATGGAAAGTAGCCATTAGATTTTGGTGGCAATCGGATAACCGGAAATGGCAGTTTACTTGAAGCTCAAGATAGTTTTTCTTCAAAAAATACCTTTAAATGTAATTTTTTCTCAATTTGTTATTATAAAAATTAAAGATTATTCCATTTTCTACAAATGCTTTAATACTTTTTATATATATTTTATGGATAAATTTATAAAGTAATATAAAAATTATATCTCGGAGCTTATGCTTTAAACACATCTCCATGGTTACGTAGTTCAGCTGAAGTGTATGTAAGTGACAGATAAATGTCACTGTCAAAAAAATAATCATTTTAAATTAATAATAGTAACGTTTTAAAAGGAAAATTGTAAATAGAACAATATTTTTATGGATAGGAACTTAAAATACATAATTTATAGCATTAGTAAATATGCAGGTATGTATTTAAATAAAGAAACAAATAAATATATTATCTAATCTCATTTATACACACATTTCGGTAACATATTTGTATTCTCCGGGCGTTTATCACAAGGGTTAATTTTATGCCATTTAAAATTCGAATTATTTGGGGTTGATCGGAGTCGAATCGGATTCCCCAGATTCGCGATCAGACATCAGGCACGCGGCAACGAGACCCCATAGGTAAATGGCGGGAGGTATTGTGTTGGTCACATCAGATTTTTTTATTTTTATATTTTATTAAGAATGTCTTCAAACGTGATATTCTATATTATATTTCATTCAAAGATGCCTAGATTTCTCAAAAAATTAACTTTTCTAAAATAATAACGTCACAGAAGTTCACGGAGAACGTATAGTCTACCTTAAGCAGGAGCGCGCTAGGTTCACATGGCAATAGGGAGTTTTAAAAATGGCATCCATATGTTTTCACGTTTATAAGCAGTGACAGTTCTGTGTTGTGATTATTATAGTTTTAATATTCTTATTGTGCAAATAGCTGATTCTATTTCGTGTATTATTTTATTCAATATTATTAATTAAGTATCGTATATGGGAGCTGCACTGTGTTATGAAATCATTTCTATAGAAACGAATTAATTATCTTTAATTAAATAATTACAAATTATTATACAAGCTAAAGTATTAGGTGCTTAGGTAACGAATAATAAGTTATGTTTGTGAAAAGGGGCATTCTTTATCAAGACATGATAGTGTGAAGTGCGTTTTTGACATAGGGAAGCGAATAAAGTTTATTTAGTGAAGTAAATAGCTTACGCTCACATATAATAGTTTTGAAAACGAATACAATTTTAATTCAAACTAAAAACTCATAACCTCACTCCGCGAAAATGTAAACAAACCCACGTGAACTAACCAGAAGTGTGTACTGTAATGCTTCGACATACGTTCAAAAAGTCAGGTCTCACCATCTTTTCTAGGCATGCGCATAAGTCACTTGTGACGTCACAAAAGTTCGATAATAAATAATTTATTATAAATAAATGGTAACATAATTTTAACTTTTAATTACATTTTAAGTTATAATTATTCATATATTTACGATAAAAAAATATTTTACATGTAATTTCAATCACACTAAACTTCCCCATTTTCTATTTTTATTTTATTTCAATACCTTTCTCAATAAAAAAGTAAAAATTTCTTTTAAAAAATCTTTTAATTTATTTTCTTTTGTAAATTTGTAATTATGATCATTTTAAATCGAAAACTATCAGTAGTATGTAAGTTTTAACAGCTAAAATTAACAATACAGAAAAGTTATGCATATGTGTTTCAACCGAAGAAAATTACAATGTCAAAAAAGATAAGTAACTTCAATATATTTTCAAACGCTTTACTATAATCCTGTAACATTTGAACAGTTAGTTTATTCATATGTAAATTCCAACACAAATTGAACATCCTACAGCAATAAATAAACCTTAATCTAAAGATAAACAGTGGAATTGTTAGTTGTTTTATATTCCGACAAAATTCAATATTGTAAACCTTTCAATTTATCCAGCATTGGTTCGACGGCTCCGTATTTTTCTCCGGAATATATCAAGTTTAACGTAGATAAGGAGCTATCTGAGTCAAGCTGGCTTTCTGCTCTTGAGTGTTTTATGCAAGCTTAGGTTTCATATAAACTTTCCTGCTTTTTCAGAAACAAACTCCTTAGCTCATGGATACTGATCGTGTTACATAACATAAGCTTTCCATAAAATGTTCATTCGAAAACGGTAGCTGCCACATCATTTTACAAATTTGTTTATTTTATTTTTATTAAAACTAATTAGTATATTTAATACTTTTTTAAAAGTTTGCGCACGTAGATCCCGATGCAATGTTTCATTATTTGCATCAATGACAACACAATGAAAAAGTATATTATAAATTGAATTACAAATTGTAATATTAAACTTCTTGACTTTTTAAAAATAAACCGGTAAAATTATTATATTAACCGTTATATGAAGGTATCACTTTGCCAAAAATGAATATAAATTCTCTTACAAATAAAGTACAGGTGATTAGATGATAAAAAACACATTATATATTTTTGGCTTCTCGTATGCAAGAATAACCAATGTCTGTTCCATACATTCTGACTGTAATGGAACCTATATAGTTCAATTAATGGAGACCAAAAAAGACCATTGCCTTACAAAAGATGGGGTAGTTCTGATTTTAATATATTCCTCTAAAAATTTTAATACCTCCAAATCGGTTTAGAACTTATTTTTTCATCTGTAATTTCGCCACGTATTAATTACATAATATTGTTTATTTTTGATCGTGTCAAAATTTCAAATATAAAAATCAGATGTGGCCAACAGCCAACACAATACCTTCCGTTTAATTTTAAGTTTTATTCATGTAAATACTTAAAAATAAATTAAATTTAAATTTACTATTTTATTTTTAAAACGTTACTATTATTATTTGAATTTTTTTTTTTTTGACAGTGACATATATCTGTCAGTTACATACATTTGAGATCTAAATTATGTAACCATGGTGTTTTTTTTTAAAGCGTAGGCCCCAGGATTAAAAATATAGATAATTTTATAAATTTATCCATAAAATATTTGCAAAAAAGTATTAACGCAAACCTGTAGAAATCTTTAATTTTTAGAATAATCTAAATCTCGAAAAAATAATACTTAAAAGTATTTTTCGAAAAAAAACTATTTCGAGTTTAAAGTAATTTGCCATTTCCGGTTATCTGATTTACACCAAAATCTAATGCCTGCTTTCCATGTTAGAATAAGGTAGAAATACAGGGTTTCAAAATTATCCGAACACACACACACACACACACACACACACACACATACACACAGACATCACATCATTGTCAAAAGGTTAAAATTGGATTCTAGGGACCTTAAAACGTGGTCATTTACCGAAATCTCGATATGCGATCTATAGCACGATCCCTATACCTCCCTTACCAAGGGTAGCGAGAGGTAACATGAGTTCTAAGCCGATTTGCTGATGTTTAAAATTTTAGAGGAATTTCATGTAAATTATGTTGTTAGTAAGTAGAGAATCGCTCATCAAATCAAAAATCATATATTACATGACATGAAGGAGAAGTTCATGCGGAACTCAAATTTTTAACCGCATTATCGTATCTTTAACAAGATCAGAGTGGTGGAGGAAAGAGTTTACAAAAATTATTTAAAAATCATCGATCCTTTACATTTTTCGATGAATGTGAACTGTTATAAATAGCAAAACCTATTAGACTAAGTATTAAATACCTAATATTGTTTATTTATTGAGTAATTTTTTTTTCTTCAATTGTTATTCTGGTTAACTATATTTTAACATAATTTTTTAAAAGGTCATCCTAGAAAAAAAATCTGATGTGACTAACACAGTACCTCCTGCCATTTACCTATGTATATAATGTTTATATTACTTTATAAATTTATCCATACAATATATAGAAAAAGTATTAAAGCAAACTTGTAGAAAATGGAATAATCTTTAATTTTTATAATAACAAATTCAGAATAAAATATATTTAAAGGTATTTTTTGAAGAAAAACTATCTTGAGCTTCAAGTAAACTGCCATTTCCGGTTATCCGATTGTCACCGAAATCTAATCAGTTCTTTCTATATTAGAATAAGGTAGAAATACATGGTTTCAAAACGGGGTCATTTACCAAAATCTCGATTAGCGATTTTTAGCACGATCCCTATACCTCCCTTACCAAGGGTAGCGGAAGGTAAAAATGTAAGAACAATTTTTGTATAAAAAATACAAGCTTTAATTTTGCATTCTTATAAAATGTTGATATGAGCCACTGTTTTTGAGAAAATGGCTAAAAACACTTTTTCTGCACCTTTAATAAAAGATGGCAGCTCCCGCCAACCCTCCCCAAGGTCGAACACTTGAATTTTTCATTAGACACCCGACCTAAACAACATATATTAAATTCAAAACTACCCCACCTTTTGCAAGGTAAAAACCTGTACTAATTGAACTAATGTAAGAATCGATATTTATCAATCTGAAGTGACAGTTGTTGTTGTTGTTTTGTGCTCCTGGTTTAGGTATCTGTATTTATAAAGTGTTTCTCGTGGTTTAATTTTTTTTTTCCTTTCGGTGACCAAGTGTATTTACGTTGCTCAGTGAATTTAAATTATTGCATTCCGAAGAATACTCGTATTAAGTACTCTATTTCGAAGTGAAGTGTCTTAGTTTATTTAACATTTTGCGCCGAGATTAACGTGCTTAAACATCGCTTAATTAACTCAGTGACTTAAATCACGTATCTCCGCGCCTGTGTCATTGGCCACTCACTCATCGCTTTTGTATTTAGTGTCACCTAACATGCAAGAAATGATATGACAAATCAGCAATTGTTTGAGCTACTAAACAAAAAAATTAATAATTGATTTAAAGCTTTCAAAAGAGATATAAACAAGAATAAAGAAAAGGTTGACAAATTTATAAATAATACAAATGAAGAAATCTCTTTTCTGAAGCTTGAAAATACACAACTTAAGAAACAAATAAGTAGCTTGGAGAAAAATTCAAAAATAAATAATGTCATAATAAAAGCTATTAATGAATATAGACATAAAAATGTAGAAGCTCTACTTATTAAACTATTTAAAGATAAACTTGAATTAGACATAAATGCCTATGACATTGAATACGCCCACCGAATTGGCAAATACATTAAAAACAAATTAAGGTTAATAGTATTAAAATTTAAAACTCAGAAAACTAAAAGAGATATTAAAAAAATGCTTATAAATTGAAAGGGACTAATATATATATCATTGATAATTTTACAAAATATGAACTTGAGATGAAGGACACTTTAAATAAATACAGACAGGAAGCTATTAGTAAAGGCCACAGTGTCCAACAATTTAAATACGGACTGAAAATTAATGATCAATATTTCTCGATTAGGGATCTTGGAGACAACACCCCTGAATATAATTCTAATATTAACACTATATTGAATTCAACTACAGATACAATAATACCCAATAATATAGAATCTGATACAAATCATACAATACCTGAAACTGTTAACGATGCAAGGAAACAATTAGAAGATCTAACTGATCAAGTTCGTCAAATAACGCCCAAATCGGTTCGGAACAACTTGACATCGGCCCTTCTCGAGAAACAACCAAGCGGTTAGTCTAATCGATACAATTTTCAGAACTGTGTCCCCAAGAACTAACGAGATTATAATGTACTACCATAACATTCAAGGTATGCGCAATAAACTCCTAGAACTAGAAATTTTTCTACAACAATGTGATGAGGCACCGCATGTATTATGCATTACTGAACATTGGATGAAAGTAGATGAGATCTCCTATTATGGTGTACCAAATTATATATTCGCTTCTTCATTTTGCAGAACGAATAATGACCGTGGTGGCATATGAACTGACAATGTGCCCGCATCACTTATCAAAAAATGTGCATATAACATATAGGAACCATTATCCGTAATCTTCAATAATTCTTTTGTGACTGGATTATTTCCCTCGGAATTTAAAAAACCAATTATTATTTTATAAATAAATATATAAATACGAAGAAAAAATAAGAAGATGCGATCCAAATCGAATTCTGTACCAATGCTGGATGGAAATAAAGAAAAAAGAAGAAAACAGACTTCCAAGAAATAACTGGGAGAATCATAGGACAAGGTACTACGAAAGAAACGGCTATGCACCACTGGAAGTAGAACGAAAACGAGAAGAAAACATGGATATTAATAGTGAATTATGTAGAAGAGACCAAGACACACAAAAACAAGACCAAGACAACAAGATAAAAGATTCAAGATACAACAAAATATACAAAAATATTCGTCCCATATCAACGCCTCAATACCTTGAAAACAAGAACGGTAAATCAATAAAGCTCGTAGCTAGGCTAAGATGTGGGAATGAAGAAAACGAAAATAAATATTGGAAGAAAGAAGAAGAACGAACATGCCGATTGTGCAATGAAGGCCAAGAAAATATATTACATTTACTATATAATTGCAGGGAACTTCCAAGGCAAACATATAGTCCGTATCATGTCCTTGACGAACTGGGTAGCGGGGAATCATGGGCCAAGGCGCTTAAGAAGAAGAGGGAAGAAAGAAAATAATATATTGTATTATACAATTGGATTTGTGATATAATTTAACATTCAATATAAACTGTACTTTTTTTGTAAAAATTCAATGCTGTAAAGCACGAATTAAAATAAATAATAATAAAAAACCAATTGTGACGCCAATATTTAAAAATGGTGACCGCGAACAAATACAAAATTATAGGCCTATATCTTTGTTGTGCGTGTTTTACAAAATCTATGAAAAATTAATTTATACAAGACTTAATAATCATTTTAACCGAAATGGCATAATTTGCAAGAGTCAACATGGTTTTTTAAAGAACAAATCTACGGTCAGTGCGGTTAGTACTCTCGTGGACCAAATTTGTAGGGAACTAATTGTCAACAATTGTGTTTATGGTATATCAATCGATCTATCGAAAGCTTTCGATAATGTGAACCACAACGTGTTATTGAAAAAGCTTGAACATTACGGAATTCGTGGTATCCCTTTGCGATTGCTTCAATCATATCTCAGCGGAAGAACACAAACAGTTAAAATGTCATTACTATCGAGTAATGAAAATATAAATATTTATTCCGGCTGGGGTAACATAACCTCTGGAGTTCCACAAGGTACTATTTAGGCCCTCTATTGTTTTTAATATAGATTAATGACCTTCCTGAACATATTGATTGTACCTACACTATAATGTATGCTGATGATGCATATTTCCTAATAAGTTTTCCTAAAACAGATTCTTCTAGTTTATCCAACTCAATTGACAGTGCTCTAGTGAATATTGATCTGTAGTGTGGTTGCAATAATTTATCACTAAATCAAAATAAAACTAACATTATTCAATTTTTTTTAAATACAATGAGTCAAATTAACATTAATATTAACAACACAGAAGTTAACAGTTGCAAATCAATTAAATGCCTTGGAATACATCTTGATCACAATTTAAAGGGCACTGCTCAAGCTGAAAGTTTGTTACCTAAATTAAACAAAGCTTGTTACTGTTTAAGAATGTTGTGTCCAAAGTTAAATTACTCAGCCTTATTAATGGTATATTTTAGTTATTTCTATTCTTTAATGAACTATGACATTATTGTTTGGGGTGCGTCACTAAGAAGTCTTTGTAACACAAAAACGTGCTATAAGAATTATATACAAAATTGGATCTAGAGAGTCATGTCGTTGTAAATTTAAAGAGTTAAATTTGTAACTTTCCCGGCATTGTACATAATATATGGATTATTAAAACATGTTTTCAATAACTTAAATAAGTTCAGTTTCGTTTGCTCTACTTATGACACTAGGCAAACAAATATTATATTACAAATACCACGGCATAAAACTACTTCTTATGAGCATACTACATGGGAGTTAAATTATATAATTGCTTGCCACAGAGCATAAAGGCTCTACCGAAAAGCGAGCGCTTTCTACCATCAAGAACCTTTTAAGGTCGCCGTCGAATTGGGCTTGACAAACTAATCCGCTGCGGATCTCTAGCGCTACAATCGCAGGGAGAGGCGCCAAAATCTCAAAGAGCAAGATTTAAAAATTACGGCCAGCGCGAGCGATACCTCGCTTGGAGGCTAGTCTAGTACGTACTGGCCGGGAAATATCTCTACACTGCAGTATTTTTATTCTTTCTTACTTCAAGAACGAAAAGTATTTAATTTTGGTTTGAAGAAAAATTGTATTTTTATAAATATAATTAGGGTTTGAATTTATACTACGAGTACATAAAGAACATATCTAGAAAAAAACGCGGCTCCCTATAATTTCTCTATTATTCAAGTTAAAAATAATAATAATAATACTAATAACAATAATAATAATTTATTCTTCAAGTAAGACCAAAATTGCATCGGTATATGGAATGTTAAAAATACATACATGTCACAAATATAGTGTTCATGATATTTCAATAAACAAAGTACCTACTTAAAATTATCCGTATAATATTCATTAAATGTAGTAACATTTATCAATTAATAAATATTTTAGTTTCCTTTTAAATAAATTAAACGAATCAATGTTCTTTATATGTTTTGATAATGGTTATATAATTTGATTCCTATTACAAAAGAATTATTTAGAGTTAAATGTCACTTGTTTTGGAAGCACTAAATTCTCTTTATCTCTAGTATTATAACTATGACAATTCTTATATTTTAAAATTTTATTTTTAATTTTTTCTAATAAATAAAATGACATTTAAAATATACAAACATGGCAGAGTAAGAAACTTTTCTTTTATAAAACTATGTTTACAGGTATTTCTGTACCTAAGGTTATAAATATTTCTAATATGTAGCTCGTTTCTGTATTATAAAAATGCGAACGGCATTGGGAGAGCAGCCCCAGAAAATTATGCCATATGACTGACTGACTATAAAATTTTGCAACATAATTTTTTTTGCTGTATTTACTATGGTATTTTGTGCAAGTTTTTTAAGAGCAAAAGCATATATGTAAATAATAAAGTTGTAGGAGCCAAAAGTGACAGCTACTTATAAAAGAAAATAGTTCTTCAAATTGGAATACGTATATTTTTTTAAAATGAAAACATATACTTTAGAACGATAGATAATTTTATTCTGAATTTATTCTAAATCTAATTCCCTCAAGTGACTTGTTTCTCTTTTGTAGAATAACCCATTTGAAATTTTACTTACTTGTTCATGATTTCCGGTAACATGCATTCTAAATAAAAAGTGGCGAGATTGTAACGTACCGCCACATTGTCAAATATTCGTTGACTACAATGATTTACAATCTGGCTAGTCGTGTGCACTTAGCTTGTATGAAAGCTATTTTTCGTTTATTAAAACGTCTATCCATATTGTGAAATGCATAGGTGTTTTATAATTTGGCTAATTTTACAATCTGACTAAGACATAATTAGAAAACCGGGATTAATACCTATACCGACGTGGGAGGCTAGGCACAGCTTATAAAATATCGTTTATGAAAGCAATGTTATGATATATGTGACAGAAGTTTATGTTTCCGAGATATTTTTTATTAATCAGCTAAATAAATTTATTAGTGAATTTATTAGGAGGTGGATATACATTTTCATTTTCAATTTTGTAAAATGTATCCTTATTCAGAGATTTAATGTTCATGATAGAAAGCAATTCTTATTTGTGCGAATTTATACTACCAGTTGCTATATTGCCCCATACGCAACCAATATTTATTTGTGATTTTTCTTTATTTGATTCTTCGGTGTATTTAGAAATTTCAATATCATACATTGAAAATTTGAAGCATGTTAGGCTTACTAGACCTAATCCTCTGCAGGTTTCGGATATAAGTGACCCATAGTGCAAATTTTGGAATGATCCAGTTGTAATTTCATGGCCCATTTTAGAACATATCCTAATTGCTCAATTCTATTACCTGTTATGGTTTTCTCAAAAGCAAATTCACTCGTAGGATTAGGATCACTTTCAATACATAATTTATAATTTTTTGTATTAAAAATAAATTATTTATTAGAACCGTAAATATCAGAGTAGTTTTCACCTTCCGTAAGGTTTATGGTCCGTAGAGTACGATTTTAGCATTTTTTTTACGATGATGTGTGCGTGTGTGTATGTGAGTGCGTGCGTGCGTGTGTGTGTGTGTGTGTGACGATAACACGAACACTACAATTCTAAAAATTATAATTATTTCGTCTTCCTTTTATTTATATCCATATGGAGAGCTGATTAGATTTTGGTTATAATTGATCAACATTTAGAACATTTTATTAGTACATATCTGCCAACCCTACACTATATAAACTATATTCATAAACATTTACAAAAGGAGTATTAACAAACCTTTCGTATACATTTTTTTGGCACCAAACATCTTCGAAATTAATTAAATCATCTGAAATATGTGTGCCATCTTCCAAACTAATTAGTATTTCAGAATTTTATGGCATTTGATTGGGAACGTCATACGAATCCAACAAAATTCTTCTAGTTGCTTTTTTGGCCAAATTTATATTTGTTTGCAAGTTCTTTTGTTGAAAAAGAGCATTTTTTCGCCTCCTTAAAGCAGTAGCCGTTCGTTTCTTTGATTTTGAAGGCCTGTTTTGATTTGAATTTTTAGTTTTAACCATTTTATAATAAGAGTATATAAACTTGGCGCATAAAATTTCAAAACCAGCTAGCCTCTATTCGGACCGAGCCAACAAGATTTCATGCGAAATCGTTGTCTCTCCTCTCTCTAGCTTGTGGGTATGACCTGAGGAGGGGTGGTGGCAAGCGCGGTGTAGAGAGAGCGACGGCAGAGCTCCAGTAGTGCGCTCCGACAAAACGCTGCACTAAATTTACATTACAGTATAGGGCAATATCGTAATTCCATTGATTTATAACAATTACTTATTGCATTAATTATTTTTTTTCATTATTCATTATAAAAAAAATATCTGCATATGACGAACATACTTTGGACCCATTTTTTTATTTTATTACGTGATTTAATGTTATAAACAGTATTATTATTGTTAATAAAAAAATGAATATAAGTTCAACCATTAGATTTACATTTCTCAAAATCAATAAACAAAACTGCATTTGTTTTAATGAATTCCTTCAATCAAACAAACTGAATTAAGATTGGACTGTATTCGACGGCGACCTTAATTGATAAAGAATACTATTCAATACAGGAGTTTTTTGATGATTATTTATCTATGTAAATTTGGTTTTTGATATTTTCTTCTAGTAATTCTAATTGGGATTTTAATTATTCTGGCAATATATTATATTATGTATGTTCATTTATGTAACATTTATGTTTAATTACTTTTTTTCCATAGATTTTGTAGATTATTTTCTGTCAATGTATTAAAATTTATTATTATATTTTGTACAGTTATGTATTAGCAGAGTGGAACAACAGCATTGCTGAACTCTTGCTTTTGGTCTAGGTTTTCATCACTAATTATTTTTATTATTATTAAACCAATGTCATCCTGTAAAATAAAAAAATCTTATTTATTGCAATGAGCCGGGTACATAGTTTTCTTAATAATAAAAAATAATGTTTTTGTTATTTTCATAAATAATTAAATAAAATTTGGCGTCAAAAATAGTCATGAACAACAATCCCTCACTCCCATGATGTAAAATTACATACAGCTCGTCATTCATAGCCAATAATAAAAAAAATGTCAATCACCTACGTTAGTTATGTAAATTAAAGTAGGCGATAGTTGAGCACACGTTAAGCTGTATGAACTTTGACGTCATATATTGTTTCAGATCATATGACTTTTTCAAAGTTGTACACAAATTTCAATAAAAAAATGTGATATTTTCATTTATAACTAACGTAGACATGTCAGTAAAATATACGGGCTTATGAGTTTTAAATTTCAGAATTAATTACATTTGTAAATAATAGTAGTGTGAAATAGTGGTTTCCGAAATACGGTATACCATAGATAATATAAATAAAAAAACCAGACCCAACTATTTAATTTTGAATAAATGCAAAATATAAGAATACAAATTTGATAAATAAATTTAGACAATGAAATATAGTAACATATTATTATTTGAATATAGGGTCTTACAATCAATATACTGATTCATGGAATTTTGAAATTTTACTGTCACTTGACAAAAAAAGAAATATAAATTCCTCAATTAAGTATATTGAGTTCAGAAACTTGGAAAATAACCAGCCATTCCTAGACGCCGGCCGTGAAATTCTAAAGGCCTGTGTCCACGATGCTAGAAATCGATCTTTGTCGTGATCTTGACGTTTGATAAGCATGAAAATTACATATTACCTATGTCTACGCATTTTTCGTAAGTTATGATAAATAATTACTTAATAATAATTAATGAGCCATGTTCTTTCGGCTTGTGATCTTGATTTTTTTATTTTTGAAACATGATTAAAAATAATGTGGAAACAACGAACTGGAATAATATGATCTCTGGAAATATTCGCTGTCCTCCACTGTTAATTCCGTATGCGCTAAATGAATTGTTCCTTGCAGTTCTCGACTTCTACGAAGTATCAATTCTCTTATCCAAATTTTACGTCCTTTTTTATATTTACTTATTGTAAGAAAAAAATCTTGGTCATTTTATTAGTTTTTAGTATTGGTAGAAATAACTGAAACTAACTTCATAAATTCAATCAACCTGACATTTGTAGTCATACAAGTTCAATATTTATGATCAAAAAATGTGTTCGAGAACATGGATCGATTCCTAGTATCGTGGACACTGGCTTTAAGTGTTACTAAATACCTTTAGTTGGAATAACGCCAGGAAACATCGTTGACTGCTACAGAATGAGAATGTTAAAGTTGCGCAGCAGTAATATTTGCCACCCTGTAACTGACTACATTGTCTTTAGTAAATTACTAATGCTAGCTATTTGCAAGTAGCAATTTACTTAAGAATATACAATTTGCAAACTAAATTAGTACAGAAAATTGCCTGCTAAAGTGGTAAATAACCAATTATAACCAAAATATAATCACCTCTTCTTCTGGATGTAAACTTAAAGAATACTAAAAAATTATAATTTTTGGAATCGTGGTAATGAAGTTACACACACACACACACACACACACACACACACACACACACACACACACACACACACACACAAACACACAGGCACACATGCATACATACAGACATCATCGTAAAAATGGTAGAATCGTATTATATAGACCTTAAAACGTGCTTATTCACTAAAAACTCATTTGATTTTTTTCACCAAAAACAATACCTTCCTTACCTAAAGATGACGGAAGGTAAAAATATAGTTTTCCTTTAGTTGG
Source organism: Harpalus rufipes (assembly GCA_951394225.1). Taxonomy (NCBI): domain Eukaryota; kingdom Metazoa; phylum Arthropoda; class Insecta; order Coleoptera; family Carabidae; genus Harpalus; species Harpalus rufipes. Next base: position 57,242,607 of record OX596274.1, read on the forward strand.
TACTGAGACACGTGACTGAATGCTTTGGGCCAGTTGCATAAAACGTTGTTAGCTGATCATGTGTTTAACTACACATTGTAACCATGGATACGTATCAAAAATACATTGGAAAATAAGCCTTGTCAAAGTTAACTACGTGATTAAAGTTAACAATGTTTTATGCAACTGGACCTTTATCTAATATATATTAAAATATAAGGTGCGTTAAGGTGGTACCTCCACTATAAAAAATCGACTTTTCTTATATATTAATGGAAAATGCTAGGAATGTGCAGTAGAATGTAGAATGCTGTTATTGTTTTGAAAAGTGCTCTGTCGACATGAAAATTATTTAAATACAATTTGGGGGTGCATGATAGTTCCACCAAAATTCAAAATTAATTATTTAATATATGCTCTAAATGTCATTAACTTCATTTATAACCTACAGATATTTTCCATGATTGGTCGTGGAACTATCATTAGTTAGGTCGTGGATAATTCTGCAAAACTATATTACTAAAATAATGAATAAAAATTTTTATATTTATGAGAAATATTAAATAATAATGACTGTAAAGTTTGATTGGTTTTTTTATATGGTGAATTTTTCGTTATAAATCGTTCTTGGGAATGTACTGTTTAAATTAAAAAGCGCGCGCGAGTTGGTTACCTAAAGATTTTGAAACGCATCAACTTCATGAATTTGAACGTTATTATAGTCCGATTTACGTAAAAAATGGCAAATGGCGCTTACGAGCCAGCTGGTTCCACACGCATAATTATCAAAAATGTATATTGAATTACAGAATAATATATTTTGTTACCGTTGTGAATAACTACTCCTGAAAACGTCAAAGTTTAGGGTAATCTTTTTTTATATAGTGATATTGGTTTAAATTTAGACCAATCACAAGGCAGTTTTTATTTCCCCATCTAAACAACGCTAATTTCTTTCGTGAATCGTACTATAAAATAGAACGGAGCAAAATATGAACGAGGCAATATAAAAATATGACTACGACTACATATTTCAAAATTAAAAGTTATTTCTTTTTCTGTATTGATCAAGGTTTTCATTGTGATTAATGAAAAGACAGAATTTATTTTATTCTTCAAAGCATGTCTATTTTCTTATGTGAGTCGAATAAAGAATTTAGATAGGGGCGAAATATGAACTTATCTATGCGCACCAACTTCATGGGCAAGAGTTGAACATTACGAAAAAGAACAGAACGAGAAATAAACAAGGCAAGGAAGGGAGAGATAATGCGCATATTTCCGGAAAAGTATCATTTTTTTTTAATACTGTTATATTTGTATGCATTATTAGAAAAAAAAAATAGTAATAATAATATGGGAAAGTATCCCATTAAACTTATTTTCCATTAATATATAAGAAAAGTCGGTTTTTTTATAGTGGGTGTGCCACCTTAATACACCTTAAAACATATCTGTAATGAATTGTATTTTTCACTTTAATGTATTAACGATCCATGTAACTATAAATTTCCCTCTATTCTGTTTGCAATTAATTAAAATTGAATTCAAATTAATTAATAAAAATAAATGCTAATAATAATTATTTAGTACTATTATAAAAATATTATTTACATTTCTGCTACCTAAAATTATTGTCAATTAATTTAAACACGTTTATATTTATGTACTCGTATGTTATAATGATATGTAGTTGACGTAAACAAAATTTAAACTCAACAGCAAATAACAAAAAATGATAAATAAAATATAAATAAATATATCATCACGGCATATTACCCATTGCTGGGTGTGCCAATCTTTCTTTTACACAGAAAATGATAATATTGCAAATACATATATAAACAAACCAGAAAAATTTCTAATGCTGTATTTACGTTTACATACATAATACAAACAATACTACATAAGTATCGACAAGTTCTGCAGCGCTTGCAAATTGAGGATATGAACCACCTAAAACACACGGATACCTATATGAACGACGACGACCTCGATCAAGTTGCAGTCCCCAAGACTTTGGTTGAAGACTTCTCCATCACCATCATGAAGGCAAAGAATACCAGTTTAGGAAAGACAGAAGCAATCTTGATTATTCCAAAATCGGGAAAACAACTTACGTCATCGTATCATTCAATATCACTGCTCAATAAATGGTCAAAGTAATGGATAGTCTTATATTAAGCCAGGGACTAGAAGAATTCCGCAACGTCTATGATACCATCCCCAATTCCATTTCACTTTCTGAAAAGGAATATCAACAGTTTCCTCCACGTACAAAAGGCTCGCGCTAGAGTCGGGTCCAGCTTCTCCAGATGTTCTCATCCCATACTGGAACTCCACAAATTTCCGATCCCGTATCTTCTCTTCGACAAATTCTGCACTGACATCCCGCAACCGACGACACCGCATACATATCAGTCGGGAGAAACTACGACCAAGAGTCTAAGAGTCTCCAGAAGAAACTGGATCAGCTAGAAACCTGGATGCGGCAGTCGAGACCTATCTTGCACAGCAGTCAGTGCAAAAGTTACCATCTAGGAACGAGAATTCCTCCCGTCCTTAGGGCCACTTACCTGGCGATGCCGTACATCAATACCTGCAATGATATACGCTTCATCGAGATGTGATAATAGTTCCGGTCTTACCTTCGTCTCCATGTAACCATCCGTAAGACAGGTTATTGCAAATAAATACAGATAATTTGTAACCCACCTTAAAATAGCCATCAACAGAAAACTTCGGGAAGCAGTCAACAGATGGTTGTGCATACGTACAAGACGTTTATCCTCAGAAATTTCTGATGACAAGTACCCTGGTATAAATTCAGACAATCAGGCTTCCCTCCTCGGAATCTAACATCCCCCCGAATTAATCTATGACATCTTTCTAAAGGTCCTATAATTACTCCATCTTTGACCGTTGGAGACGAAACCACACCCGACAGCTATTTTTCCGCAGAATAAATCTTCGCTATACTGGATACTGGAAGTCACGTCAATAATCTTGCGAACAAACTAGATTGCCTGAACGCACGTCCATACAAACCGACAAACAACAAAATACGTACAGATCAGTACAACAAAATAATACTTTTATATGAAAAAGCTCTACATCAAAAGAGTTCCCCAAACGATACAAGGAGTTATCAAAGCTACCCGATGATATTAGTTTGATTAATAAGTATCTTAGAGTATGACGTATGATTTAATGTATTTGGTTTTGAAGCAAACACATTAGATATGTAATAATTATTTCTGACGTTATTATGCTAACCGTCATTTAAGAGAAGTTAAATATGATTTTTTCCGATATAAAAAATCTATTGAATTAAATTCAATGTAATAATTTTATTTTTCTACGTTCTTTCAGAACGTAAGCTTTTCAAGTTGTTGGTTTTACAGTTCTTTTTCGCATAAAAGCGGAAAGAATTTTTTTATACAACCACCTATAATATAAATACACCTTGGAAATGATTTGGTGAATACGTGAATTGCATTTGACACGTTAACTGTCAAACTTAGATATTCTGAGGCTTCTTCTTTCAAAGCTGTAGAGCTTTCATTTCTCTTATCTATCACTTTTACTAACCTCTCGTCATTTATTCTATATGTATAATATACTGCTATGTCCATTTTACTTCCCGTCACCTTTAGGTAAGGAAGGCATTGTCTTTGTTAAAAAAAAGAATATTTCTTTTTCCAAACGATTTGATTTCATTTTATACTTTATATTCATGGATATTAAAAAATTATAAAAAAAATAATTTCATAAGTCAGCCAGATACGGAAACAACTATTATAGTAAGAAAATTCTAGTTGAAAGATATCAGTGTCAATGAAATGACAATGAATATAACAGAGAGATGAGAATGCTGAGATGGATGTTAGGGAAGAGACGGAAAGATAGGATAAGGAACGAGAGGATAAGGGAAATGGCTCGTTTGATGAAGTTTCTAGTAAGATACAAGAGAGACGATTACATTGGTTTGAACATGTTATCAGGAGAAGATGTCAGTGTCAAGTGCAATTTACATAGCTTGTTTATGAAATAATTTTACTGGAAATATAGAATTTTTTGAAAGAAAATTTATGTATGAATTTATGTATAATACAGCATTGACGAAAGGTATTGTGCTGGCCACATCAGATTTTTAAATTGTGAAGAAACTAGAAACATAAAAGAATATAAATACTGTTTTATATGTAACTTTTAAATCTGTACAACTGTGCATAAAACAAAAATCCATGCTAAATCCCTGTTCACCGTTAACAGCTACCACCTTTTTGTATAATTTATATCTAAGGAATTTTATAATTTCAAGTATTTTTTTTGTTAGATTAATATGTCGTATTGATGTATGAATATTGTATGTATGTATGTTGTAACTGTAACCTGTAGTAAAATCAATCACACTCTGTAAATACTCAAAATTTAAAATTTAATTCACATGTAAATTTATAAGTTAAGCATTATATTTACCACTGAATCGTGGAAAATATTTGAAACTCAGTAGTTATTCTAGTTCTAAAACTACACTTCAACGCTTTTAATGTAAATAGACAACAGATATACGAAAACCTACTTGCATGGCATGGATAAGATTTGAAGATGTGTAAAAAGAGGAGAAAGTTTGTTTTGCGTCGCGGGAGGGGAGGATAGGACGAAAGGAACACGCACGCGCATCAATCTCACGTCCGGACACCGTTAGTATTCCACACAGCGTACATATTTTATATCTTTTGAGCTCATATCGGGACACGGATATTATACGGGGCGAATGATTCGCCTTCGCCCGAAGTAGCTCATTTCGGTGACCGCAGCGCAATGTTATGTGGTAGCTGCGGCACGAGGTTCCCGTGTGTTTGCTTGCCGACTCGTGGAGTTTTCCAGTCACGCAACACTAGTCCTCTCAACACCTCAGCAGTTCCTCCGCAGTTAGTCGCGAACATGGACAAGTGGCAAGTGGTCCGAAGGGGCCGGCGACACTCCCACCCATTCACTCACAATCCCCTCTTCAAATTCAACCGGACCCAACACATTCACCTATTTCTCTATCACAGTGGCGTCGTCGTAAAATTAACACAGGCTGTTCAATACGAATATATTAAAAAATAACTAAAGTAGCCAGCACATTACTTTTTACCATTTATTTTGTATATGTATCGTATATAGGCTGTCCGGATTTCAAAGGCCACCATTGTGATCTCGAAAAATATAGGACATATGACATTGATTAAATATAACATCTGGTGCGCCTTCGGAGGGGGGGGGGGGTTAATATTTGTTGGTGTCTATATAATGACGAAAAACTTATTGTCGATATTTTCATTTTCAAATATCTAGGAAATATTTAGTAAACTAGAGAAATGTTTCAAATATAAAAGTTAGATATTTTTTTAAATTATAACAACACAAGTTTACATTTTTTTTAAATTTTTGTTTAAAAAAAAATCTTATTTTGTCTCTTTCGATTGGTATAAGGGTTATTGTCTTCAATTTGTTTAACCTTAATATCTAAAAGTTTTCGTTATTTTTCATGAAATTTCTTTTTTTTGTCAATAATTTCATTTGCTTTTCAAAATAATATTTCATTTCAGTTAAATAATTAATTTCGTAACCATCTTGTTTCATAGTTTAATTTGAAATCTATATTTTTAAATTAACTTAGGTAGGTATAACAGGTGTAATATAAGTGTATATGTTACTGTAAATGCCCGAAAATCGGTAAATCCTAGGATTGACGTGCAAAACCTAGGATTAACTAATTTTATGTGGTAAATTAAATGGCATGGCATATTTATCTACATATAACAATAACCTAACGAACAAAATTGTGCGCCAGTTTTCAAGGGTGACTTTTGTGCGTTAGGTTAGGTTATTGTTGTAGTATTTAGAGAAATATACTAGCCAGATTGTAAAACATTGCTGTCTTTGAAGGTTTGACAATCTGGCCGCGTTTCACCAACCTTTAATGAAAAGTCGGGTTTTACAACATGGCTACGACAATTAAAAATGCAATACCAATTTGCAATTGCACTACTACGTTTTAACACCCGAAATTATATAAATTATCTAATTGTTTGTAGATTTACCACATAAAATTGGTAAATCCTGGGTTTTGTTCATCAATCTTAGGATTTACCAATTTTCGGGCATTTACAGTAACATATATACAGTGGGCAGCAAAAGTATTCGTACACCACTATAGTTTCAAATAAATTGTTCATAAATCATATCGTTTGTAACATATTGCTACCCAATTTTTTTTTTAATGTATATTAGCTTGTATTATTATATTTATAAGTTATAAGGCATTAATCGTTTACAATTAATTAAAATGCTTAATTTTATAATAGAACGCTAAATAAACGCGCAGCAAAAGTATTCGTACACATCGTTATATCATGTATAATTTAAATATTTTATATAAAATCTTTTATTTTATTTCATATTTAGTTGAATTTGATTGTTCACCACGTTTGTTTCAAATATGGGACGTAAATCAAAAGAGACTTCTATTGAAGAAAGACAAATAATTGTTCGACTTCATAATGAAAGAAAATCTTATAGAGAAATCGGAAAAATTGTAAACCGGAGTGTATCAGTAATTCAGTACATTATTAAAAAATATAAAACTGAAAATACACTTCATAATTCATTGAGAAGTGGCCGACCAAAGAAATTAACTGTGCGCGAAAATAGATTTATTGTTAACGAGGTGAAGAAAAATCCAAAACTGAGTGCAGTAGAACTGAAAAATGAAGTCAATACACTGTTCAATAAAAACATAAGTAGTGATACTGTAAGAAGATCACTTAAAAATGCTGGGTACTTTGCGAGGGTAGCAAGAAAGAAGCCCTATATTAACGATGTCAATAGAAGAAAACGACTTCAATTTGCTAAACGTTACTTGAATGAACCAAAAGAATTTTGGAATCGTGTAATTTTTACTGATGAAAGTAAATTTAATATATTTGGGTCCGATGGACGAAAACTTGTATGGAGAAAGCCTGGAGAAGCTTTAAAAAAACAAAATACGCGAGCCACAGTCAAGCACGGCGGAGGTTCAGTCATGGTATGGGGTTGTATGTCGACGAATGGGGTTGGTAATTTAGTTATTATTCCTGGTATTATGGACAAAACAGTCTACTTAAATATTCTCAAAGAAAACATAAACTAATCTGCTGCAAAATTAAGAATTGAACAGAATTACATTTTCTACCAAGACAACGACCCAAAACATACTGCTAGAATAGTACAGGAATGGTTGCTTTATAATACCCCTAAAGTGTTAAAAACGCCTCCTCAATCGCCAGACATCAACCCTATTGAAAATTTGTGGCACGAACTAGAAAGCAGTATAAGAAAATATGAAATAAGAAATAAAGTTCAGCTAGAACAGAAATTAAAAGAAGAATGGGTGAAAATATCGGAAAATTTAACAAAAAATTTAGTGGATTCAATGCCTCGCAGGTTGAGGGCTGTAATTGAAGCTGATGGTTATGCAACCAAATATTAAAATAATTTTTATAAATATTAGTACAGAGTTTTAATAACTGTACGAATACTTTTGCTTTTGTAATTTAAGATATTTTTATTGTTATGTATGAAAAAATAATAATTTAAAACAATTATTTGTTTTATATGAAATAAAATTGATAATATTTTGTAACTAAACGTGAAAAATTTATAAAATTAGTTTATTAATGTTATTTTTTTGAATTTGTTGAGGTGTACGAATACTTTTGCTGCCCACTGTATATATACAGCTGTCAAATTTGTTTGTAAATTTATTGAGCTATGCGGTATTGTATTCTTAATTAATATCGCGACTCCCCCACGAGCACGTGCATTTCTTTCATCATCGAATCTATAAATTTCAAAACCGCGCAATTTAAACTTTTTTTCATTTGTTAAATGCGTTTCTTGTAAGCACAATACATCAGGATTTTTTTCGCGTAGCAATAATTGCAATTCATTTATGTGATGAATTATTCCATTAATATTCCACTGTAGTATACCCATTAATTAAAATTATATAATTTAATTTAGTTAATTTCTGCTTGTTAATATTTTTATCCAATTATCGCTTTAGTTTTATAATGAATTTTAGTTATTAGTTTTTGGTTTTTTAATTTTGCTTTGTACTTTCTTTTTAGCTATTGGGTTAGTAATCTGACTTGTTTTTATTTTCAGTTTAATTCCAGTATTTTTATTTTTAGTGGGAGTAGAGGAATCTGTATCCTCATCTACAAACATTTCGGAACCATCTTCGATTTCAGGTTCCATGTCTGGGGTGATTGGACAGTCTAGGGAAAAATGATGCATTTGTATGTTTTGCGTTTGTGTCATAGGAGTGAATTTATTGCTTGCAGTTGGACTTCCTTTATTTGTTAAATTAATTCGAGTGACACTTGCTTTACCAGAGTTATTCGAACTCAACCCAAAATTTTGCTCTGTAAGTGTAGTATTGTTTTGTATTATTTCACCAGTGTTTTGAATTGTATTCATATTGTCGTCATTTAATCTTAAATTATGTGAGTTCGCATATTGATTTTTGTTTTGAGTTTGGTCTATGTTTACTGTGCTTGGAATTGTACTTTGGCTTCGAAATAAATTATTAAAATACTCATCAAACATTGTTTTAAATATAGGCATCATTTGTTGTACAATTTCTTGTACAAGACTGGAATTTGTAGTCACTTTTTGTGGTAGTGAGTTTTCATTTGTAACTCTAGCATAACTTTGCGAAGTTGGTTTAAGTGACGTTTAATCCACATATCTACGTGCTTGAATGTATGTACATCTATTTTTCGCCTTATATTCACTTATGGAGCGTTCATATATGTAATAAGGACATGATTTGGATGAAGCAGGATGTTTGTTTGCACAGTTTGGACACTTTAAGACATCTTTATTACATGGGATATCAGGATGAGGGGCTTGACCACATATACATATATTTTCATTGTTGCATTTATCAGATAAGTGGCCAAATTTTTGACAGTTTGTGCATCGTATAGGATTTGGTATATATAATTTTGACGGAAGAGAATACATTGCTACTTTTACGTCACGGGGTAAACTTTGTTTTTCGAAAGTGAATACGAACATACCGTTGTTCATTTTCTCTCCATTTTTACATGTAAACAACCGTCTCACGTGAGTAACTCCTTGCGGCCCGATTTCGTTTAAAATTTCATTATCTGTACAGTTGATTAAATCTGGGCAAAATGCTATTCCCTTTACGCTATTAAGTGATGGGTGGGATTCACAATTGACGTCAAATCCCGATATTACTTTTAGTTGCATTAGTTTTTCTGTTTGTTTATGATTGCTTGTTTTTATTAAAAGACCATCTTTAATTTTTTTAAGCTGCAATATTTCCCCGATTGTGTTTTTAATTTCGTAATGCAGATTTATTGGGTTAATTTTATCAAATTTTTTTTTCAGTGTTAATAACTTTTACCCATATATACTTCCCATTATCATTAATATTATTATAAGATGAGTAATTAGAATCATTCAAACTTGGAAAATTTTCGTCTCCTAAATGGAGACGCTTGCGACTACCCTCGCTGCGCATCATTATGTGCGTAGCGGGGATGATTACAAAATGTAAACTCTATTAAATGCTTGTTTAATGCCAGCACAGTATAAAATTTAACAAAAAATACTTGTGAGCTAATGCGGCCCTGTGTATAACTAATATTCAGCACAAGGTCGATTCACGTTGCAAGACAGATAGGTATATAAAATCTTGAAAAATAAGAAAGAAAAAGGAAAAAAAATTATATTATCTACATCCTATTTAAATTATTGCCTATTAATCTTTTAAGTAAATTTAAACACCCTTATTTTAAATAAATTTGACAAAAAAACCAGAAGTAAATACCTTACATGATATACTATTACCTACAAATTTCGAAATAAATTCAAAATTATTCACTACACCCTATTTAAAATTAACAAAAGCCCATAAAAAAACACTTTTATAAATTAAAGAAACTATAGTATTGTTTTAAAAAATTTAAACACTCGGAGTTAGGAGAAACACGACTGTCACGTCAAACGGCTACGAGTTGACTGAAATTATTATTATTATTATTATTATTATTATTATTATTATTATTATTTTTATTATTATTATTATTATTATTATTATATATATATATATATATATATATATATATATATATATATATATATAAAGTTTATGATTCGTTATGAATTCTCGTTTATTTCTTTTCGATCTTGATCAAATAGAATTTTACAGGAACCTGTTTCTTTTTTTACGGATACTATCATTGTGAACCTCTGAAAATTTAATACAAAACTCATTTTACACAAACGTCAAAGTTCTCTTCAATTGGTATTGATATTACAAATGCTAGATCTCAGTTTTCAATATACACACACGTTATTTAACAAAATCTGTCAGAAATTAATGTCAGTATACAAATATAGGCTATATTAAAATAGCTGACAATTTGCATTTTGTTAAATTGTTATAATAGAATTATTTACAAACAGGAACAAAATTACATATTACTTCGCTTGCAAATTTACATGAATATTTATGTAAATATTTGCAAGCATATTAAACTTGCAGTTTAAAAGCTAATGCAAAATGTTACATTGATTAATATATTTATATTTGTGTTACTGCATTAATTGACTGTTATTTAAAATTAATCTGTGTACTGCATATACATATTTACATAAATTTACATATGCACTTCATTCGGAAATCGTTAAATTGTACAACTCCTCCCTCTCTGCGTCAAGTAAAGAAACTAATATGAAGTAAGGGCCACAGAACCTAAACTTCCACATACTTCCGCTAGAGGTCTCCAAGTAAATCTTGTTATTGATTAAATCTGCAGGCATGCGCTGTATGTAGTATGATTGTAGTACCATCTTTTAACAAAAGATGAACATATATGAGTTTATTGCGTTTGTTGAATGATGTAATTTGTTTTATAGGTTTAAATAATGCGCATATTATATTCAAATAATAAGTAATTATTTTATCATATTAAATGCATGTTATAAATAAAGCTGTCTGCAATATCTAAAGTATTTGTAAACAATGACGCCATCTTGTATTCGGAGTACTAAATTTATTTTTTTAGTGTTCATAAGTACATAGGAACCGATTCGGTAGACATATTTATGTAGTACTACTTTCCTCATACAGATTACACAATATGATTTAATTTGAATTGTCTATAATAAAATATATAATTTATTGTCTTTTGCATAAAAAAATCGGTTAAATAACATATATACTAGCTCAAACTCATAATATTTCGGCCCGTTTACATTTTCAACAAATAAAATCTGCACAATTTAAATATACTTAAAACTTAAATAAACTGTAGGCCAAATGACGGGTGATAATAATTCAACGCATTTATAGGGTCATATTCTAGTCCAGACTTAGCTTTTACTGAGCCCTTTTAGTTTTGGGACAATGAAAAACATTTTCGTAAAAATTCAGTGCGTACCGCTACGCACGTAAAACCTACCTTGTAACATGTATGGAACAACATTCACAGAAAAAAATGCTGGGTTTGGGGATACTATGGCTAATAGAATTAATTCTGGTATTACTAATAAACAAGATTTAATCCAATATAAAATGGCGGACAACTTGAATAACATATTCAGTTTTTCTAAGTATGAAATCTATATTTAAAATAGTCGAAAGAAATTTATATAAATTTCCTACCATTTACAGGTTTTAATAATTTGTTTGTTGAAAATGTAAACTGGCCAAAATATTATGGGTTGGGGCTCGTGCTTGTACCTAAATTCTGATTTAACAAAATATGGGTCTGTTCGTTTGTCTTACTTTTTCTACTCCATGCAGAAATCCGCTTTCTTTTGTCACAAATCATTACTTGAATTTTGTTCGGTTTCAATCGAGCAATTGCTCATCTCTGTTTAGATCATGACTTTCTTACTCCATGTAGAAAGGAGGAGTAAGAAAGAGCAAGCAAGTATTGTGGGTAATTTTCTCAATTGGGTTGTGTTTAGATCACGAGGTCTGGCTATTAAATAACGAGACTGCGCGCGCAGAAGGCGTCCTAGAGGGGAAGGGAGGGAAACGAATGCAGCGTTGGATAGCTTATTATTTGAAAGTTTGGCAACACTGCAAGAACGAGTTCGTAGGAAACGGCCGCAGTTGTTGAAAAACAAGTCGTGGATTTTGCACGAGGACAACGCACCTGCCCATAACGCGTTGTCTGTGAAGCGTTATTTAGCCGCAGAAGCACTCCAGTGCTCGAACACGCGCCGTACTCGCCTGATTTAGCACCCTGTGACTTTTTTCTGTTTCCGAAGATCAAGTCTGCCGTAAAAGGAACCCGGTTTGAGTCAATGGAAGAGGTGAAGCGAAAGTCGGCGGAGCTCCTAAACGCTCTTACAAAAGAAGACTTCCAACATTGCTTTGACCAATGGAAAAATGAGCGGAGGGGAGTACATTGAAGGGGAGCATTCGATTATAAAATAATTTTTAAAATAAAACTCCTTTTCATAAGCAGTCTCGTTATTTAATAGCCAGAGCTCGTATCTCAATCATAGTGGTTGACGTACAAAAAAGTTTAAAATATTTATAGCACGAAAATTTTATTAATGAATAAAATATTTTTACTTATAATTCTGCTAATAAATAATTTAATTTTTATGTGAACAATGTTATCTTTATTGCGAGTATCCGACGACATATATAACATATTGTCATCATTTATTATTTCGTTTCCTATCAAAAGATTCATGTTTACCAAATATTTATTTCTTATGATAGCTCTAAATTTTTGACAAGTTCCTTGCACTACACAAAAATTACCTTCGTTTGTATACGCTCCAAGTAATTACTCAAATCTGATCCAAGCGAGTAAGAGAAAAATATCAGAGTACACCTACGTGTTTAGAGTAAGACAACTGAACAGACCTTATGGATAGCTGGTGCATTGCCGCCCTTAAACTGTAGATTTTTGGAAGGTATTACATATGTAGGTATTGTGCAAGTACAAAACAAAATACTTACATATTTTCAACTAAACTGAGCATACTATGAAATTAATTTTATTTTAATTACTACTGTCAGTAGTCTAACTTTAAGAAGTTTTTGTGCGAATGAATATTTATTATCTTCATAAATTTCTATAAATAATTAATTTTTGAAATCCACTTTTTGTAATTGACGTATATAATTTTCTGCCAACTCTTTTGTGAGAGGTAATGTATACTCCACGTTAAAATTTGTACATTTATTATCTTTTTCCTTCACACATTTATATCCAAAATACAAGGTAATCGTCTTATCTACATTCATAATGTCATTCATGAGATTTTCTATTTCTCTCTATCAGGAACACACTTAATCACCTGACATCTGGAACGTGGAGGGGACGGCTTCTGTACTATTACACTACAAAAATATCTCACCTTTGCCACAAATTATTATGTTATATTCAGGAGCCCCACGAAAGAGTGCCAATGCTAAAGCTACATATTTAAGAATTTTTTAAAAAAAAGTTTTAATAGATATGTCCGTTCTTGTCTTCTACGGGAGAACAAAACTATTGAAGTTAACTTTAGAGAGATGTATATTGTAGTCTTGGTCTCTAATTTGGATTTTAGATAAAAATATGAAGCATGTTATATTTACTACATCGTATAAATAATAACATTGTATTTATTTTAGGTTAATCGAATGGTTATTGAAGAGTAATGGAGTTATTCTTAGGCGTGGATTAATGTTTTTTGTCTTCATTTGAATGACCTTTTATTAATAAGAGGTTCACAACTGGACAGAGTACTACAAAAAGTACTCATGAGTACTTCAACCATAATGTATCCATGCGCACCAGTACTAAAAAGTACTGGTATCAACTATCAAGTACTCATTGGACAACAACGAGTATTTTGTAATAAAAAAATATTATTTAATTTTTACAAGGAATTGAGAAAATTGTGCGCCCTAGGGCGCAGCCTAGTCATCCTACCCGGTAATTGGGAACTGACAACGGAACTTAGTGGTTATATTTAAATTTTCAGAAAATATACTTAAATGTTCTTTGGAACTTGAAAGTAAAATAAATAATAAGTACTTATGAAAGAGAAATAATCTACTATTCTACTAGACGTATTCAACAACTTTTTGTAGTACTCCTATTACCCAATGGAATAAAAAATATACATAGTCATACCGAAAATATAATTTTAAAATAATGAAATGAAAAACAAAATTATAAAGACCCTTCTAAAAGCAATTTCACTAATGTATTAGAACAATTCGAGTTCTATTTTCTTATGTGAACTTGGTGCAATCGATTCATTTTCAGAATTGTCAATTAAATTCGGCTTATTGAAGTCAAAAAAGTCATGATCTAGAAATAGTTATGCTTTTTATGAATTTTTCTTTTACCTTGCCTGATGTTATGTTCATAACTAGCGTTTTTGATACTATAGGAAACTGTCATTTAATTTGTTCCTCTAATGTAAAATATAATTTGAGTAAATATTTTTTACACGTTTCAATAATGGGTCCGACGTGTCTAGTTAGTTGCAATTAAGCAGTTTTGTTATGTGCAACATATTAAAACTTCCTTTCAACTAAAAGTAAAGGCAAAGAAAATAAAATTTATTTCTTCAAATGATATATATATATATATATATATATATATATATATATATATATATATATATATATATATATATATATCATTTGAAGAAATAAATCAATATCTAAATTTTGATATTTATAGAAAGTATAGATTTTGATAAAATTTATTGTTTCTTCTGCCATTTTAAAATGCATAACAAAATTGTGAAATGATTTCTTTATTGTCTCTCTCTCTCTCTCTCTATGTGAAATACTTTAGCTTAAAATATAAAAAATGCAATACTGAAGTAAGGCTTAGAAATAGGAAGAATAATAAAACAATTTAGTTTTACTTCACGAAATCATTGGCGGAGTAAGCAGCGCGCTCTCAAAGGGCAACGTGAATCGAAAGTTTCAGAGGAAAGTAATTTCGTAACAGGTATACTCTGCTGGCCTATTTTCCTGCCGCAGGTATTTAGAATTTACAAAGTCTTTAATGTGTTTGTTTTACCTACGCAACATTCAGTCCCATAGGTCGCAATTAATTGAAATGAAATGATCTTTTGGCGAAATACAAAGTAAATAATTCATTGTTTATTTTTCAAACTGGAATGTAGATATTTATTACAAAATACGTTTCAGCATCTAATCTCATTACCGTGCGTTTTATCAATTTAATTGCATTTACTGCTGTCAAATTTTAATTTCGTGAACTGCATAAATTACCAGTACAAAAATAACAAGATTGCATACATTTTTAGCACCAATTTTATTTTATTTGCATTTTTAAGGATAACCCGTGTATTATACAATTCTAATAAATTCATAAACGTTTATTGATTCTTTAATAAAATACAAATAACAAAACAATATAAATGAAGAGATCTGTAGTTTGCATTCATATTTGATTAATATAACAGTTTTATTAATTATTTAAATAAAAAGAGTAACATTGGTCGGTTGATGTAAACAGCAAAATAAATTATATGTTTATGGTGTCAAAATAAATTTTCAAACCGAATTTTATTAATTCACAGACCCATTTGAAATCCATTTTTGCTTTAAAATAATTTATCGAGCAACAAAATTATTAACTGATAGTATATAATTTATATATTTTCAGCATGTGACATTAATCTGCGCTTTTTGCTCATTATATTGATAGCAACAAATTAAATGCTTGGTTATTAAAAGTAGCTAAAATCATACCTATGGGCAAAAAAAATCTGCACTTATAGATTATTAAATTTTGAAATTATATTTTGAAAACTGTCTTCCATCTTACCTTTTTCCACTTATCCCTATATCATTCTTATTAAACGGTCTAAATATAGCTGCATTTATTCTATATGAAACTATGAATGTAGGTAGATAAATATGTAAAAAGATATACAAGCAGTATAATTAATGCTGTAATAGTAATCCATCTTGTACTTTCGTTTTTTATGATACTATAAAATATATTAAATATGCTTGCTGTCTCTATATATGGTTAGTTACGGGAGAGTTACATTGAAAGTTTGTTTGCATGTTTTACGGTTTTTACAATACGATTTTACTATTTTTACGATGATGTCTGTATGTGTGTGTGGACGTGTGTGCGTGTGTGTGTGTTCGTGTGTATGTGACCGCGGTTTCTGCCGCGATATCTCCAATACTAGAATTCCAAAAATTAAAATTCTTGCTTATTCCTCTTCCATACAACCATATGCAGACTTGATTAGATTTTGGTTATAACTGGTTAACCGAAAGTATCCTCATTTAAATATTTTAACAGTTTTTCTTGAAAAATTCAGTTAAATATTATTATAACTTAAAGAATATATTATTCTCTATACGATTTGATTGCATTTTATATTTCATATTCAATAGATATAGGGTTAAAGAATTATAAAAATAATAAATATCATAATTTAGCCAGCTATGCTAACTTAACCATGGAAACTGCTAATATATTCAGATAATTCAAATTGACAGATGTCAGTATCAATAAAAAGTAAATGAATGAAAGAATAAGGGAAGTAGCTCTAGTGTTAGAAATTTCTAGATATAAGAGAGACGATTCCATTGGTTTGAACATGTCATGAGGAGAGATGAATATATTAATAGAAGGTGGAAGAAACATGGGAAGACCAAATATAAGATGAAAGGACTGTATTGCAGAAGACTTGAGAAAAAAGATACTGAATGAGGACGACACGCAAAACAAAAATGAGTGGAAGAAGAAAAAAAATTAAATTCCTATATTTCACCCGAGGTTTTATCACTAACCACCAACACCCGCATTTCACGATTTTCTGTTTCTTTTGGAATTTTAAATGTGATACTAATATTATGCAACATCCTTTCTTGTAAACTCCTGTCCATTTAATGGTAAAATCTATAGAGTGCAAAGTTGTTCAGAACTATTTTCACTTTTATTTTGTTTTTGGTTTCTTCAAAATATTAAAAATATATTAGTAGTAATAACTATGATTTATGGACTGAGTATTGAATATTTGGACAATATTATTTTATTCTTATGCTGTAAATCCTTTTTTCTATTTTGGTTCTTTAATATGTACTTTATGAAACCCATTTTGATGTCATAAAGTACTTCTTAAAAGAACTCAAACCTAATTTCTGTTAGGTTGGTACGTAGTACCTACATTTCTAGACATTTGTCATTTGAAAGTAAATATTTCTAGCCTAGAAGACCCCACTATTGAAATGAAATAATAATACATATAAGTAAATATATTAATAATTATTTTGTTATATTTTTAATATATTAATATTGTATTTTAAATAAGAATGGTTTATACTATCCTGTAAACATAACCTTTTCGCAGATGACAGTAGGAACTTCGGATGCAAATAAGTTTTTAATTGTTATAATCAGTTTCGTGGTAAGTATGGTTACCAACAATCAAATAAAAATTAAAATATTCCTAAAAATGAAATCACGTATATTTGTAAATATTTTTTTGACAAAAGACCAAAATAGAAAAAATAGTATAAAATACACGTTTTATAAGACATTTCAGCGCACTTGCCCCGTTAGAAAACTCGCGGCAAGCCTCTCGTTTCTAACAAAGACGCGTGCGCTAAAATCATGTCTTATGAAACTTGTATCTTAATGTACTATTATTTTTAAAATTAAATTAAATAATGTATTTTTATTCGATTAAAGAACGTTTCTTTATTATAAAGGTTAATTAGGATTGATTGAAGTTGATAAATAATTTATGAAATTTTATTTTTCGTTTAGTAGGTAATATGTTTTTAATATTTTTTGAGATGTTAATATCATTTTGTTCTTAATTAGCGGAGTTCGCTAATAAGTGTCACATGAATTGATCTATTTCAACGCTTATAAAATGTACATAAATATGTATGTCTTAAATAACTTTCAGGGTTTCAGGGTTAATGATTAGAAATATGCAGGTATACTAAGTAATTTAATGAAATATTTAATAAATAGCTACGTATGTTATAGATCCATTTTGATTGTCACTAGCACGATGTTGCTGTCTATGTTATTTAACATACTCTTTCATTTCCATACAAACGCACGTGGTTTCAGCCTGGCATGGTATCATTAATTCGAGAAATTGTTATTTGGTTTACTTTCCTTGTTTTGTTATTTTCTGCATTCATTTACTTAAAAAACAATTCCAGATTTCGAAAAGTCGACAGCATAAGAAATGAAATTATTAAAAATTTGAAATAAAGTAAATGTGTGCGTAGAGAGAGGTAAAGAGAAATAGCAATTTTACCACTGATCGGTTTATTACACAGATGTTAACGGCATTAAAAACCTAAATATTTTTTAAAATAGCAACTTTTTCACACTTTGGTAATTCCTATTATAGTTGTAAGGTTCTGGTCTGATTTTAATATAAATGACCAATTTTCTTATTTATTTTAATACATAGGATGGAGGATCCCAATATGTACCACAATTTGCCTGTAATTTCTATAAAAAAATAAAAAAAATACTGAAATATAATAAAATTCAATATACGAGTATTTCAAGGTATGTGAGAATATAATACATTATTTATAGAAGTAATGCTAAATATTTAAAACAATACCTATGCATATTATTTGTATTTAATTGGAGTATAATATACGTAGTTTATTATTTTTCCTATAATTATTTATAAATTTTTTATTCTGCATGGACATTCTGTTTCCTATACTACTTTTTCATTTATTTTCCTTTATTGTACGAGATAAAAACAAATTAATGATTTACACTAGTATGTATATAACAAGAATATACTTGCATTTATTGTTTTCATTTTGATTTACATTCATTGAAATCATAAATGTAAATTGTATAGAAGTGTATATTTATCTATTTATTTACCAAATGTATATTACAAAGATATGAGTATGATACGTGATCAATGTGTCTGAATTAGATTATTCGTTTTTTTCATATTTATCTAGTTCTTTTTGTTTCGTATGTATGTTTTTATTACGTCCTTGTACGTAAGTAAAGGAAGTATTTTAATCGCGAAAAATTTGGGTTTTCAGATTTCAGCGGAAATATTCATTTTGATCATCCCTGAATCCATTTTGACTAATTTCGTCGTGACGTCTGTAAGTACGTACGTATCTTGCATAACTCAAAAACGGTAAGCCGTAGAAAGTTGAAAGTTTGTATTTAGGACTCCTATAACATCTAGTTGTGCACCTCCCTTTCTGGTTATTACACAATTTCTAGAAGTGGCACTTTACCTGAAGCCTATAATAGATTTTAATGAAAAACTGTTTTAAAATATAATCCAAAACTTTTCAAATTTAGTATACAAGACTTTTATGTCAATCGAAATAACATAATAGATTTTGGTTAAAATAGGCTAACCGGAAGTGCTACATTACTTGAAGTTGTTAACAGTTTTTCTTGAATAAAATGATTTTATTTTGATTTTAGAAATAAATGCTTTTAGAGAATTAATTTCTGCGTCTAGCACATCAAGTATTATTTAATTAACCCTTTGTATAAGCGAGATATGTAAATTTAAAAATTATATAATTTTTTGTTTTTGTAATAAAGCTTGCTATGGATTAGGACAAAAACATAAAAAAATGTTCATGTCAATTACGTTAAATACGTGCAATTTCATGATTCGTACAATAACAAATATTATATCTAATTGTAAAATTATTCATATTCATTGTTGTAATCAAATATTTCTTTGTTGTTATCAAAACTCTCTTTAAAAAGAACTGGGTTAGATTATGGTCGCTATACAGGGTGTTAATAAAAAAACTTTACACACTTTAGCAGGTGATATTAGAGATGAAAACAAGAAAAAAATTCTAATACACTTTGGTCCAATACTCATTGGTTTTTAGAAAAATTATGTATGGAATTTGTACATAATACACAGGATTGACGGAAGGTATTGTGCTGGCCACATCAGATTTAACAACTGAGGACTCTAGGTGTTTACGATCAATTGTAAACAAAGTTGCAGCCGTCGTCGAAGAGACTCACGCACTTGATCGTAAACACCTAGAGTCCTTAGTTGTTAAATCTGATGTGGCCGGCACAATACCTTCCGTCAATCCTGTGTATTATGTACAAATTCCATACATAAATTTTCTAAAAACCAATGAGTATTGGACCTAAGTGTATTAGAATTTTTTTCTTGTTTTCATCTCTACTATCACCTGCTAAAGTGTGTAAAGTTTTTTTATTAACACCCTGTATATCTTACTGTTTTGAAGTTAAAATTAAGATTTTGTAATTTATTTATTAAAAAAATATGTATAGTTTAATAATCGTACAAGGAAGTCGTGTGGTGTCCACATCAGATTTTAGTTTTAAATTCTAAGATAGATAATAAATGAGTTATGTGTTGTTTAATAATATAATAGTATTATAATATGTTTGTGTACATATATAAATTTAATAAAAATAATAATAAGAATATGTAGTATGGTATCAGGTCAGTAGTTAGGCCACTGCGACTCGTCAGTGAAGGGAGCGGTCAGGTTCTGTAAATAAAACCCTCTGTGAATATAAATAATTCAGTGTGTAGTACAGACGTGGTTAATATTACTATATCTCAAACACAATTAATTAAATAAACAACAATCTTACAACGTTCGCCGATCAGTGGTTACAGCAACTGATCCAAAATCCCTCGATGCACTAGGGAGCTGCGCAACTAGCTTTTCCCACGTTGTACCACAACAGGAGGCCCGAGATAGGGTAATACACGAATCTCGATCCCTACGATGGGCCAGGGAGCACCGCAACTAACCTTTATACTCCTTAATACGGTACCACACATTTGTTCATCATCAATCATACATATATTTATATTACTGAACTTAATAGCAAAATGCAATATAATTATAGAAAATACAAGCCACTACTCAGATTTTTATTCAATATTCCTCTGTCACAGAATCACACACCAGATAACAAACACTCGAGATAAATGTTAAGCACATAATAAAAAATATTACCTCTGTAGTTTGCTTCTCAGTCAAAACTTATCGCTCCACCTCCACCTTAACATAAATATATATTAAAAAATCTGATGTAGCCAGCACAATACCTTCCGTCAATCCTGTGTATTATGTACAAATTCCATACACAAATTTTCTTGAAAAATATTCCAAATTTCCAGTAAAATTATTTTATAACAAACTATGTAAATGACACTGATATCTTCTTCTTCTCTTTAGTTTTTCTCATTCGTTGGTGGTCGCTATTTTTGTATTTTATGAAAAATTATGACATTTTTCAGTTATGGACATAATTATTAATAGCTGTCATTTTGACACGGGTCCCTATATCTGCTTTCCAAAGT
This sequence comes from Harpalus rufipes, assembly GCA_951394225.1. Taxonomy (NCBI): domain Eukaryota; kingdom Metazoa; phylum Arthropoda; class Insecta; order Coleoptera; family Carabidae; genus Harpalus; species Harpalus rufipes. The sequence continues at coordinate 57,264,021 of OX596274.1, forward strand.
CAGCAGTCAAGTCACTGCACGCGCCCTATACATAAATTTTCTTGCAAAAGATCCTATATTTCCAGTAAAGTTATTTCATAAACAAACTATGCAAATTGCACTTGACACTGACATTTTCTTCTTCTTTAGTTTTCCCATTCATTAGGGGGTCGCTATTTTTTTCTTATATATATATATATATATATATATATATATATATATATATATATATATATATATATATATATATATATATTCAAAAAGTTTTATTATCCATTTCTGGGTGTGCCAAATTGCTTTTATTTGCAGATTTCGGTAATTAATTATAAAAATGTAAATATGATCAAATTATACATACAACAATATCATATTTTTAGTATCATATACTCGTATATCCACTAATTCTGTGGTATACCCTATTCTTTTTAGTATTTTTTCTGTAAATACGAGTATAATCAATATATAATTTGTAGACAAATTAATTTATTGGCTGTATTATTTAGATTTATAGATTTATTTTATTACATATTTTACCAATTTATTGTCCAAAAATTTTAATATTAATTTTTTCATTCAATATTTATTATTTTTTTATGTTTGTGTATGCATGTATATATTTTGTTATTCACATAAATTTCAATGATACTTAACTATTTCCAATTGAAAATTAGTATTCTATTTTTAATAAAAATTCTCAAATCTCAATTTATTTTTGTTGGAACCTTTGTCAAGAACACAACTGGAGGTAAAATTGAAGTTCTGAAAAATATTCCTAAGGAAAGCAATTTTAAATATTTTTCATATAACACCCCCCACTCCTCAATCATACTGTGACTAAATTTAATATGAACTAGTATATTTATTACATAAAGAAAGTGCAATGATATGAGTATTAGTTTCATTCGTTCGGAAGTCATTGAGTAATAAGCAATAAAATGTAAACTAGTGCAATTTGAGGCTGAGGTGAATGTCATAACGCGATATATCACCATGCTCATCCATAAACATTAAACCAACTTAGTATTGTAATTAAGCAGGTGAACAACGAGTTGATGTGCTCGCGAGTTCCTATTATATTTCGCATATAATCATGAAATTTAGTTGTTATCTGGAGAGACGTAGAAATCTAGATTGTGTGTGTGATAATGTAGTAAGGTCCCTATGAATTTTCATGGATTCGGGACACCGTGAGACCGGGATTCGGCGCGTAAGTCTCGCAAGGCAGTGTCTTCTCCAATTCCCCTCGCAATTTCCGCCAAGATCCGACAAACAACATCAGGCCAACTCTAGGCGAATCATCCAGCCTCTAGCTTCCGTGATTGAGAAATGCTACGTGACTGTCTAGGTATAGCTCATTTATACTTACATATGTACATTTTCACAATCAGTCTTTATATTGCAATATAACTAAATTAACTGTGTAAATACCAATCAAGAATAATTATTTATAGTAAGAATATACTTAGTTAACCATTATTACAAATTCACACATGTTATATATCCAACTTATATTTAAACATTAGTATTTCTATTTCTTTTTTAAAAAAAAATGTGTGGTCAGTCATTCAATTTTTCAATTAATTTAGAGAAAAAGGTGTAAAGTAATTTGTTTCCTTACGTTTTAAATGGAATTTAATGGGGTGATATATTGAAAATTATTATTAAACAATTAAAAAAATAGTTTTGGTCATTATATTTATAATATTATTTTCTTCATTTTTATTCATATCGTTAATTTATATATTTCAGAAACCATATTAAACCACTTTTTTCGAATTGTACCAAAGCCAATTACAACATCGATTATTTGTATACCAAGTGCTAATAGTAGGTCCTTGCAGATCGAGGTCGGAGATTGCAGATCGAGGGAAGCGACGGCTGCATCTAGTCGTGGTCTACGAAGATACTTTCAATCAGAGGTATACACACTGCATTTTGTTCATGATCAAACAGTAATTTTATTCAGTTTATTATTACAATATTATTTATATATTTTGATCTGTACCATTATAGTAATTTACGAAAATATTAAAATTTTGTTCTCATATTCATTTCAGATTGCAATATAAAAATTAATAAAACTCTGAAAAACGTTATTTCGTTTTATAATATAAAAACTGAAAATAACTGTAAAATTAACTAATACTTATAAAATATTTCTATACTGTTTTATTTATAAGTAATTTGCAAACGTTTGTTAATAGCAACATTCTATCGGTAAATGAGGTCTAGAAACTAGATCTTTCAGATCGATCATTTTGATTTGAGAACTTTAATGTATATGGAATCAAAATAAACAAATAATGATGTGTTATATTTTTTTACACGTTTCTGAATAATTTTTACCCCAATATATGAATTACGAGTATTCATGTCTAAAACAAGAATTTAGATATGTGTTACATATTTGAAAAGCTTATAAAATAATAAAATCTGATGTGGACACCACACGACTTCCTTGTACGCCTATTAAACTATACATATTTTTTTAATAACGTAAACTACAAAATATTAATTTTAACTTCAAAATGGTAGGATATATACAAGTCATAAATACTAAATTTCAACATTTTACAGCTTACAGATTTTGAGTTATAGTGAATATCTCTAACAAAAATCAAAAAGTATGTAATTTTTAAATTTACATATCTCGCTTATACAAAGGACTAATTTAATAATACTTGATGTGCTAGACGCAGCATTTAAATCTCTAAAACATTTATTTGAAGCATTTAATTCTAAAATGAAAATAAAACCATTTTATTCAAGAAAAACTGTTAACAACTTCACGTAATGTATCACTTCCGCTTAGTCTATTTTAACTAAAATCTATTATGTTATTCCCATTAACATAAAAGTCTTATATACCAAATTTGAAAAGTTTTGGATTATATTTTAAAATAGTTTTTTATTAAAATCTATCATAGGCTTCAAGTAAAGTACTACTTCTGAAAATTATATACTGACCAAAAAGGGAGGTGCACAACTAGATGTTATAGCAGTCATAAATACAAAATTTCAACTTTCTACAGCTTACCATTTTTGAGTTATACGTACGTATGTACAGACGTCACGACGAAATTAGTCAAAATGGAATCAGGGATGGTCAAAATGGATATTTCCGCTGAAATCTGAAAACCGAAATTTTTCGCGATTACAATACTTTACTATAATACAAGGAAGTAAAAAAGATGACACCGTCTTCAGCATAAGTCGCTATTTAAAGCATATTAGTATTACGAGCGTACAATTATAATAATAGTGCTATTATGAAGCGCGCTTTTCCAGGTATTATTATGAGGTTTAAACGTGATTTTTAATAAAAACGCTCTACAAAATTGGACTTTTAATACGGGCAATTATGTTTGTATTATATCTCGAGAATTATTATGTTTCTAAAAAATCAATCAAGTGACATTTTACGTAAAAAAGTGTAAAAACTATCTAAACATTTTTCTTATTTCTTAACAAGCGTGATATGAGGTATATTCAAAATAATCGAAAAGCCTGTAGTTTTCTTCAAAAATTGACTCTGAAATGTGAAAAATGTTTTTCTCTATTATTCATATTATATACCCAAAAAAAAATTAAAAAAAACATTGAAAATATATGAAAATTAAGCGAATGAGCATTGTAATTTAGTAATTACGACTGGAATGTATTAGATAGATGGTTCAAAAAACAATAGCAGTTAGTGTACCTGAGATGTGTACCTAAATTAGGGTTGAAACGGGGAGTACAAAAAATACATTTTTTTCGTCTTTACTGAAACATTGCATAAAACAATTATATAATCCGAGCTTCACCCCATGGATGGTATCACCCTATTCTACATTCAGCGCACCCTCCCTAATGACACTAGTGCTTTTTGATATTTTAAATACGTTCATTTTAAATAAAAATTATAAAAGACGAAGAAAAACATAATAAATGAATTTGTCCAGCAAAATTTGAATTCATCTAAAAGGCAGCAGGCTTCCATCAGTTAGAGAATAAAACTATCAAGTTTTACAATATCCTGTAAGATCGGACTGATGAATTCATGTTGGTACATATAATTATTAGTGAAATATCTTATATACAAGCTGTTTGCAAATACAACAAAACTTTATATTTAAACAAAGAACTGAAAAATAAGTGAATAAGTTTATCTTAAAAAAAAGATAAAGTATAATCCATTTCCAGAATTTGTTGAAAATAATTATCTTGAACACGTAAACAAGCTTGGTATCGTTACGTAAGTGACATCGGTCCGGTGTTATTAACGTATGTTAATAATATTACTTCGAAATTCAATACATCATATATTGGCGCTTCATAACCTTTTTGTTTAATAACACCCTATACAAATCCAGCGGTGTTAAATCAGAGGAGCGCGTTGGCCACGATACAGGTCCTGCCGACGAATAAAATAACGTCCTTATAACTCTCAAATATAAATATATTTGAAACGAAGCATTTGTAAAATTTGCTACATGAACTTCTGTACTTAATTTTTGTTTTTTTTTTTATCTAAATTTTAAATTTTGTTGTTTAGTATTGAAATATTCTGTACAGTACTTCACATGATCATTTGCAATAAATTTATTTTTTATAGGAATATTTATTCGAAATAAAAGGGCATTCATGACGGGACTTTTGAGTTCTCGAGCGAATTTAGAAAAATCCATCTCCCCTTTGTGGTGCGTTGGCATTGGAACAAACCCCTGGTTTCACGTAGTCTGCCTGTTTTCATGCCAGTAATAAACAAGGGTTTATACCAGGCTTCGTATTGACGGAGGATGCTCGTACGTGGATTTCACAGCTACATGACGCTTTATTAGTTTACTATTATTTTTCAAGAGGATGAATTGATGTAATCAATAAACGAAAAACAAATGTTTATGTATTTATTGCTGGGAACGTTGTTCACATTTCACGTGAAATATATTTTTGAATAAATACATTTTTAAAGCGAACAGATTTATATACATATATATATCTAATCCAATTACCAAACCCTTCGAAAGGTAATATTAACTTTTATTATGTATAGGGTTATTAAGTAGATCCAGATGCGAATTTAACAGTAATATCCGAATGCTTTCTATTGCACAGAATTTGAAATATTTAATATAAAATGTGACTATGTTAAAAATACTAACTATTTGGATTATGATTAATTACTATATCAGTAACTAAAAGGCATTGAAAAAGTTTTTTTTTTTGTGAAAATATCTGCAGAATATTGTTCATTAGGAAGTACTAGAATAATGACAGGTACGGTCGAATCGGAACATAAATTGACAATTATCAGTTTGTACATATTTGGATTGTTAATTACTCTAAGTTAAGTTATAAGCTAGCGATCGTAATTTAATCGTTGTTATACCATTATAATTGGGCACCAGCAAACTGATGGTGAATTTAATGAATTTGTTTATTTTTAATATTTGACGAATACGGTTGAATATGGTGATTCAAAACAGAATAATTGTTTTATTTACGATAATTTCTTATTCCAATAAAATTTTATATTATACGAAATATTTACGATTCAAATAATGTTTATTTTTAACACTTTACAGGATGTGCTGACTCACAATCAAAAAAATGTGTATACCTTCAAAGAATTTTACCATTTTTTATATATTATTCATTATTATTTTTTCATGTATTTCACAACATTTAACAGCTTAACGCAAATAATTTCTTTGGCATTTTAATAAATATAATTATTGATACTATATAAGCAATAACATGAAATATGTTGAATAGCTTAACTATTATAGACGAATACTAGTTTTTTTCTAACAAAGAAAATATTTCAGAAACTACTGCTTTTATTAAGTTATAGTAAGAATACATTTTGTTGTGTATTTTTTGCATTGTATGTAATATTTTATTTGTAAAACTGAAAAAATGGTAATAGGTGACAAATAACAATGAAAAACGTTCAAGGCTTCCGCACATGAGGCGCCTCTGGTTGAGATACAGAAACAAAAGAAAGTATAAATATGCATCTAAATAAGTAGTAGCTTCATAACAAATTTTAAAATATTTGTCATGTATTTCGTAATACCATATTGTTACATTTAACTAAACTTAAAAAACTAAAAATAAAAGTGAAAAGGTGTCCCCAACGGCCGTCGGCCGTTAAGATTTGCAGCGGACACAACAGCTATCGATGCTATAGCTGTTGTCACGGAAAATTTATAAATAATAAACAAATAATTTCCAGAAGATAGTCTTAAATGTCTAAATTTTTATGTCATTACTTGGCTGAATATAAACCTCGGCAACTGCCTCGGTTTGCAAACTTCTCCCCGTCCGTTATTTGCTATCGGCCTAATGACATTAATTACTAGTATGTAGTGTTATGAAAAATACATATAATATAAAATATGAAAAATACATGTTATATGATATATGAAAAATGTCAAGAAAATAAAATTAATTATAAAATAACAAGTTTAATTATTAATACAAGAAAATAATCATACACGGAACATTTGGGCCTTCGGGCCACGGATAATAAGAGGAAAAAAAAACAAAACAAATAAGTACATGAAGCAACATTTTTTTCAATAAAAGTAGTTAATTTTTCGATTCTTCTAAAAAATGAGCAATTTAAAAAAGCTAATTCAAAACCGTGGTCAATATAAATTTTAATTTACTAAATGTAAATGGTTCATAGAGAGCAGGCCCGGACTTAGAGACCCAGGGCCCCTAGGCACTTGATATTTGCCCCCCCCCCCATCACGAAGCTATTTTGGAAATTTAGTAAATTAAATGCACTAGTACAGAACATATAATTTTTAATCGACTTTAATGACTTTAATAAACATCAGAATAATACAGTCTATTTTACTATAGTTACGTTATTCTATAAAATTTATAGAATCATACGACGAACTTTCTTCTGTGCAAAAGAACGAATGACGTCTTCATAGTCAATTGACGATCGTTCTGCTGAGCAGTTTGACGATGTTGTACACAACAGCATTCGGAGCGCAATTCCTACGTTTGGATAAATGTCCAAAAAGCCTTTTTCCGATAAGTATTTGTATAGCTTCAGTGACGATAGTTCCATAACTTCATCATTCGACGACAAATGAGCTTGCAGGTGCAGACACTCGTTTTCCAAAGTCCTATCCAAATCCCCCGGATAAAAAGTTATAAGGTTTCTGGCTCCTTCACGGATGTCTTTAGATTCCAAACGATGTAGTTTCGTAAGAAAGTCAAACTTTTTACTTAACTCCTCATAAGCAGATCCGCGTCTCCGTAGTTCTGTAATTAGTCTATCTATAATGACGTTAAAATGGTAACTCTGAATCTGTCCCTGCCAGTGAGTTCGGTCTCGTTTCCTTTTAGTTCGTCGAACTGGACTTTACGCTTACGTTTCCTTTGCATGTCACATGCATAGCTATTTTCACCGGATTTTTCAATAACTTTCGACTCATAATAATCAAAGGTACTGGGTTTCCTTAAGTGTTCTAGGTATGTTACCAAAGATTGATACAGTTCAACGATCGTACCTAGGTCGATGTTAACAGATTGAAGAGATTTGCTTACGTTGTTGAACCTTTCCAAGATGTCATTCCAGAGAAGTGACAAAAAGCAAGTTTCCATCGAGTCTAATGAATTCAGAATACCTTAAGCCTCAGAGCGCGTAAATGGTTTTTCATTTGCATTATTGGCAATTATCTGAAGAGCTACCATGATCTCATCCCAGGAGCAACATAGACTTCGGCAGGCGTCAGCTCGAGCAGACCATCTTGTCTGAGAAAGACTCTTCACGACTGTTGAATTTGACTTCAGTTTCGACAGCAAAATTTCCCATCTGTGTGTTGATGCCGAAAAAAAATTATACAATGACTGCAAAATACCGAAGAAAGAACAGCAGCTTGAGAAGACTCGGCCGTACAGGATCCAACAAGATTCAGTGAGTGAGCCGAACAGGGAACGAAATCTATCAGAGTGTTCACTTGTTTATTCTCGCTTGAAGACCAGAATATACACCCGACATATTGCTAGCATTGTCGTAAGACTGCCCCTGGCAATCAGCGATATCCAAGTCGTAATTTTTCAATGTCTCTAGGACGACTTTAGCCAGGTCTTCCGCTTTATAGCCACAATTTAGAATGAATTTCAAAAATCGTTCGACAGGTCATTCGTCTTCAGAGACATATCTCACTATGAAAGAAAATTTATCTACATGAGATATGTTCGGAGTAGAGTCCACAGAGATAGAGAAATATTTGGCATGTTTTATCTCAGTCACGATTGTATTTATTACGTTTTCTGCCATGATATTCATCGCATATTTTTCACGAAAGCTATGATGTTGTGCCACTTCCTTTGTTACCGTGGCGTTTTATGTGTAAGTCCAGAAAAGGATCAAACTCAGCCAAAAGTAGTATTTTATTTCTTCTTCCGTTTGAAGAACAAGACTCGTGTCAACTCTACCGCCAGCATTTTTCCTAGCTAATAGTGTCGCAAGTGCTGACCTGTGTTCATCCGAATTCTCATGTTCCTTCATTCTTTGAACTGCGTTTTTCCAGTCGTTGTACCCTCATTAACTAGTGATCCCAATTTCCCAAACATCTTACAAGGGGCGCAAAACACTGCATCTTTGCTCTTCGAAAATATGAGCCAACATTGTTGGATAAAAGAATATGAAAATAAAATGATTTCAAAATACGTAATTTAACATGATAATTAAATAATTCGTTATGTAAAATAGTAAATGACAAGGATATCAAATCATTTAATATCAATTAATAGAAGTTTGGAATAAAACAAGGCTTCAAGCGATGTAAAAACAGATATAGTGGAAGAAGCGTCAAGTGTTATTTTATACTAAAAAAATCACGAACTTCACGAATAATCACCTGGGTTATGACACATATATGAAATGGTGTGAAGAGAAGAAAATTGATCAAACAAAAAGGCTTTGTTACTTTAAAGAAGTTTCAAAAACCATAATCTCTGGGGTACTATTATTCCATGTTAAAAACAGAATTTTCTATTAACAAAATTATTGACAGAAAATATGTATACAAACTTAAATCAGCTTGAGTAGTCAAAAGTACCGAGCAAAGAAAATATAACATTTTTGAAGCACGCGGATAAGATAATTTGACGTCGGTCGGAATCGTACCCGGTTCCTCAGATTCGTGTGAAGTAACGCCTGGTAAACGCCCGCACGGTACAAATATGTCTTCATTATTACTAACATCTGTATACAAAGCAGATTGGTTCACCCAGCAGGGTAATATGCCGTGATGATATATTATATTTTTTTATTACCTTACCTATATTCCTACATATGTATTTACTTATACTGGAAACTGTATTAAGTTCCTTTCCATATAATTAATGTTTCATTTACTATTTTCTTTTTAAAATGTTACTAATTATTATTACTTGAAATGATTAGTTTGTTGACAGTGACATGTATCTGTCAGTTACATACATTTGAGATCTGGGGCCTGTTTCATAAAAAATATTAGACTAATAAAATTAATGAAAGTCTAATAATATTAGTTAATATTATTATGTTTTGTTTCATAAAAACATTAACTTATAATATTAGTTATTAGTGTAGAACAACAAAATATTAACTAATTTTATTAGTAAAAAGCGGAATTTGTTTCATAAAATAAAAGACTAATAAATTATTCTAATAAAAACAAACTAATAATATTAGCGCCTTGAGAGTAATAAAACAATATATTAGTGAATATTGTGTATGTAAATGTAGTAGAAATTAAAGATACAAATAAAAATGTTTGATACAGAAGAAATTATAGTAAGAAGACCTAGAATATTTCGGCAAAGACTTTCTTATTAAAATTTGGATAACACAAATGAATTTAACGAAAGGTTTAGGCTTGATTTTGAAAAATTTGGGTACGTCTTGGTCAAAATAAATTATGTACTAGAATATAAAACAAAGAGAAACCATTCATTATCTCCCAAAGAAGAGCTTTTAATTACGTTACATTGGCTAGGGAGTGGTATGTAATATCATTGTATAGACATACATGGTGTATCTAATGGAACAGTTTGTAGAACCATAAAAAGAGTAGTGCATTCTATCAACGACACTTTATTAAAAGATAATGTATGTTGGCCGGATGGTGATGATATTGGTAAAGTTATTAGGGACTTCAGTGGATTATCAGGGATGCCATTGGTTTGCGGGGCAGTAGACGGCACCCTTATAAAAATTGATGCTCCAAAAGACTACGAGTCCTATGGCCACCGTGTGGTCTCTGACTTCGCACCACGCTTTTCTTTTTGAATCTTTCGAAATTCTTTCAGAAAATTGTCCAAGTAACTGAATTTTAATTCTAATATTTTTCTTAAAAAAATTGTACTTTTACTTTCTTCTCGTCTCTTTTGCCAACTGCTTTCGACATTTTTAAATCAAAACACAAAATATTGTAATTGAATTCAGTATATGTCAAAATTTGGTGACAATCTTAATACAGTATAATAATAAATGTTTGGTTGTCATAGATATGAATTCACTAATAATATTAGTTAATAAATTTATGAGTAATGTTTAAATATATATGAAACAAAAAATATTGGTTTAATATTATTATTTTATTAGTTTAATATTATTAACTAATATTATTAGAAACTTTTATGAAACAGGCCCCAGAACTGCGTAAGCATGGAGTTGTTTTAAGGCGTATACTCCGGGATTAAAATTATAATTTTAGAAATTTATCCATAAAATATATACAAAAAGAATTAACAAAAACCTATAGAAAATTTAAAAAACTTTAATTTTTATAATAACAAATCTCGAAGAAAAACTATTTTGAGCTTCCAGTAATGTGCCATTTCGGGTTATCTGATTTGCACCAAAATCTAATGACATCTTTTCATATAATATTAAGGTAGAAATACATGGTTTCAAAATTTTCTGAACGACAGTATTTGAGTTAGAGCGTAAAGAGGATCCACACATACACACACACATACATACACACACACACACACACACACACACACACACACACACACACACACACACACATACACACAGACATCATCGTGAAAATGTTAAAATTGGATCCCTATACCTCCCTTACCAAGGATAGCGGGAGGTAAAAAGGAACTGCATAAGAATCCGACACGCACAGTAAATAAATTAAAAGTAAAATTGCAACAAGTATAGGATAATATTGAACTTGATGAGTTTAGAAAGTGAATTGATACAATGCCTAACAGAATTAAAGCCATTATAGTCAATAAAAGAAGCGCAACACAATATTAAAATAGTAGCCGAACTATATTGATTCGTGTGTTAAAGTTAATTTAATCTAGTTTAAAGCCTATTTATTATTATCGAAACAATTTTTATTTTTATTCTTAATTTAATATGAAATTGTGTATTTTACAATAACTATAATTTTTGTAAGCATAAAATATTCATTGAGTTTTCTGTAATATATGAAATGTTAAGGTAAAATATTATGCCGGCCGAACTATTATGATTTTGGGTACGTACATATAAATGTAGGTACATTTTACAGGGTGGAGCGCGGGAACTTTCTTATTTGAAACGCGCGCCACACAGCGGCTATTAATCATTGGAGACTGGGGTTGTGCGCATTCGAAAGGGCACATCTTAAAATTTTATGTACGGTTAGTTTAGTAACGACCGGTAACGACTATGCAGTTGACAGGAAAGCAACGCGCGTTCGCCCTGGCGACGTACTTTTCCAACGGCCGTTCGGTCATTGCAGCCCATCGTACATTCAGGAAACAATTTAATATCGCATCTGCAGGTCGTGTTCTTGATCGAAAATCGATTATTCAGTGGGTGGACACGTTTATGGATACTGGAAGTGTATGGGAAAAGAAACCAAGATCTTCAAGAACCACCAGGATACCAGAAAACGTCGAGAGAGTCAGGCAGGCGGTTTTGAAATCCCCTAAGCGATCTGCACACAAACATGCAGCTGCTCTTAGAATTTCTAATCGCACATTAGGACGAATTCTTCATGAAGACCAGAAATTTCATCCATACATACTGGCAGTGGTGCAAAAACTTAATCCACACGATTTTGTTTCGCGAAAAACGGCATGTGAAGCCTTTATCGAAAACCTGCCTCATGACGCCATAGTGTTTTTCAGCGACGAGACACATTTTCATCTGTCAGGATGCGTGAATAAACAAAACATGCGATACTGGAGTGGCATGAACCCCCGAGAACTTCATGAGTAGCCACTGCATACAGAACGTGTGACTGTTTGGTGTGCTTTATCCAGAATTGGCATTATTGGCCCATGATTTTTTGAAGAGAACGATAGCGCAATTACAGTCACTTCTGAACGTTATGTACAGATGATTGAGGAGTTTTTGCTTCCGAAACTTGAAGAAATGGATGTAGGGGATGTATGGTTCCAAAAATATGACACCACGTTTCACACGGCACAAACGTCAATGACTCTATTGCGCGAACACTTCCCCGAACGTCTCATCTCTTTGAGGGGCCATCTTCAGTGGCCAGCACACTCGCCGGATTTAGCGCCCTGCGATTATTTTTTATGGGGATATCTTAAATCCTTGGTGTATACTAATCGTCCAAAGGCCCTGGGTGAGCAATATTCGTGAACAATATTCGTGCTGCTATTGCCAACATAAACACAGACATGCTGGACAAAGTGGGCCGAACCTTCAGATTTCGACTCTCAACGGAGGCCAGCTTCAAGATATCATTTTTAAAAAGTAGTTAAAAAAATAATACTTTTTGTTTTATGATTTTTTTAAATAAGGAAGTTCCCGCGCCCCACCTTGTACATTCCCGTACATACATATGCAGAAACCTTATAAAGATTTTATAAAAAATAATAATTGTCTCTTATGCTTAATAAGATTGTGAAAATAAATCGGGAAAACCATCAGAATTACAAAGATTTTTGTATAAAATCGGAAGACGATTTAACGGGGAATTAGTCTTATTAATTTCTAATTATACGAATATTTTATTATTGAAAATTATTGGTTACCTTTTTACCTATAATAAAACAATTACTTTATACTTGTATTCTAAAATGAATAAAAACAAGGTGCTTTTTATAACGGACTTCTTATTCATAATCTGAAAAAAGAACAAGTTTCTTTTCGATACAACCCCATTTTTTAGGTTTTAAAGTATTAGATAAAGAGAAGAATTCTAGTCAACGTAATATAAGAAATGGAATATGGTCATTTCTTATGAACTATAAAATATTCTATAAACTTAACTTACATAATTATTTATATTTTCATTGTCACATTTTGATATGTAAACTATAAATCCAGTTTAAATAAAATCCACTTATTCTTGTAGAGTACGTTTAGTGTGGTAGACGACGGAAGTCTTTTGATGATAATAAAGTTCAGTAACCGCTGAGAAAGAACATGTTGTCACATTCTCACAACAACGTTGGCAAATTCCAGTCACAGTATAAAGTCAGGCAGCTCGTCATACTTAAACCCTTCCCTGTTCTCGGCTGTTTCCTGCGGGAATCCATTCTCTCCTTGCTCGCGTGAAAGTAAAACCAGGAGCCGGAGCTGGGACTGGAATCGAGAAATCGTCCCGGGCGCACGCCAGGACATTGATAAACTCCCGCGGGACGGCCGCAGATAAGTTATGGCAGGATTGCCGGCCCGAGGTATCGACCTCCAGGACACTCTGCACGACTCCAAACTCTAAACGTGTGATGGATTCAACCCTGGATTTGTTTCCGTAATAGAATCTATCATATCATAAAATTTTGGTTGTAAATATCTTTGTGCTGCGGACAGTATGCCGCAGTACTGGACCATTTCAAACATAATGTGCATTATTATATGTGCGAATTGGTCTATAAATTATAAATAAAAAATATCGGACAGAATGTTTATGTAAGTGAACTAGTGTTGAATAGAGGTATGGATTTTTTTATACTATTGGTTTTTCAAAATTTCTCAAACTTCTGCAAATTTGATATTATGATTAAATTTACAAAATATCTCGCATTGTTCAAAATAAGTTATAATTTAAATTAAATATTTTTGAAAACTTGGATACAATATTATTTTACGTCGACTAATATAACTTGTATTTATTTTATTATTTCTTAGATAAGATTATAAAACGTACACAAAATATGCATTTTTCAGAAGACATATTATGTTTGCAATATATATATATATATATATATATATATATATATATATATATATATATATATATATATATATATATATATATATATATATATATATATATATATATATATAAGGAAACTGGATAGTGGGTTTGACAGTCAGAAAATTGTAGACTTAAGTGGAGTACACTCTTTTTAATTTGTCAAGCTTTCGGTTATAATTTTAACCATCTTCAGGACACTGTAATACAATAAAGACTTACAATACGATCAAAAATACTTTGGTAGTACTCACATTAGTTGAGATTTTTTGAATTTTTTTTTACATTTACAAACATGTTATGTTAAAACGTGCACACGCACATGGTACAGTGAAATGATAAAATGATGTAGTGGTTATCTAATTTAGTGTTACGTAATTGCTGAACATTACTGTGATAACCATATATATATATATATATATATATATACAGAGTGTATCGTATCACGGAAAGTGAAACTTAGGCGTTTAACATGGGAAATCAGTCTGGGGAAAAACGTCCACGTTTGCTCCAAAAAAGAGTCCTTTTCCATCACGACAACGCACCAGCTCATTCATCTGATTGTAGCCGCAAAATTGATGGAATTGAATTTCCAACTCGTTCCACATCCTTCCTGTTCTCCAGATTTGGCTCCTTCGGACTACTACTTTCTCCCCAATATGAAGAAATGGTTGGCGGGAAGATTTTATTCAAACAAGGAGGTGATTGCAGAAACAAAAGCCTATTTTGCAGAGTTGGACCAATCTTATTATTTGGAAGGGATCAACAAACTGGAGCAGCGTTAGACGAAGTGTATAAGTCTAAAAAGAGAATACGTTGAAAAATAATAAAATAATAATAATAATAATTTTATTAATTTGTTTCAAGCTCATTAGCTCATACAAATAATAATAAAATATCCCGAAAAATTAAGTAGTTTTCATTTTTGCACGGAATTTTCAAACCACCCTCGTATGCTTGTTGACAGTGGCGGTGATATAACAGAGCTGAAACGACATGGGGGCTTGAAATCGTCACAGGTGGCAGAAGGCTACATTGAAAATTCGTTAGAAAACAAGTTAAAAGTGGCAAAAAAATCATGCATCATGTTGAATCAAGTGTAGAATTTTCAATTTCACAATCTCAACAAAATATTTTACTTGAAATGCCAAGCAGTAATTCAACACCTCCTTCTGGTATATTACCAACAATTAGTAGTATAGAAAAGCCTTTAGAACTTTTGGGTGCAACAACAATGCCCAATATTTCTATGCTAATTGTTCAAACATAACAATTAATTTGTTTACAAATGAAAAAAAATCTGATGTGGACACCACACGACTTCCTTGTACGATTATTAAACTATACATATTTTTTTAATAAATAAATTACAAAATATTAATTTTAACTTCAAAACAGTAAGATATATAGTGACCATAAAGAGAGTTTTTAATGAGAGTTTTGATTACAACAAAGTAATATTTGATTACAACAATGAATATGACTAATTTCACAATAAAAATATGATATTTGTTATTGTACGAATCATAAAATTGCACGTATTTAACGTAATTTGACATGAACATTTTTTTTATTTTGAAATGTGACTTAAAAAATCTAGCGGAAATTTGAAAAACAACCTTCGGAATAAGTTATAACTTAAATTTTAAAAATCTGATGTGTACACCACACGACTTTCTTGTACGATTATTAAACTATACATATTTTTTTAATAATTAAATTACAAAATATTGACAGGCTTAAGCCAAGCCCGAGAAATATTTTGATATAGAACAAAAAATAATTCATTTACTACTATCATTTTTAAATTAAGATTAATCTAACCCGGTTCTTTTTAAAGAGAGTTGATTACAACAAAGAAATATTTGATTACAACAATGAATATGACTAATTTCACAATAAAAATATATTTGTTATTGTACGAATCATAAAATTGCACGTATTTAACGTAATTTGACATGAACATTTTTTTGTCCTAATCCATAGCAAGCTTTATTACAAAAACAAAAAAGTATATAATTTTAAAATTTACATATCTCGCTTATACAAAGAGCTCATTTAATAATACTTGATGTGCTAGACGCAGAAATTTATTCTCTAAAACTTTTATTTGAAGCATTTATTTCTAAAATCAAAATAAAATCATTTTATTCAAGAAAAACTGTTAACAATTTCAAGTAATGTACCACTTCCGGTTAGCCTATTTTAACCAAAATCTATTATGTTATTTCGATTGACATAAAACTTGTATACCAAATTTGAAAAGTTTTTGATTATATTTTAAAACAGTTTTTTATTAAAATCTATTATAGGCTTCATGTAAAGTGCCACTTCTGGAAATTGTGTAATAACCAGAAAGGGAGGTGCACAACTAGATGTTATAGCAGTACTAAATACAAAATTTCAACTTTTTACGGCTTACCGTTTTTGAGTTATGCGAGATACGTACGTACGTACAGACGTCACGACGAAATTAGTCAAAATGGAATCAGGGATGATCAAAATGGATATTTCCGCTGAAATCTGAAAATCGAAATTTTTCGCGATTACAATACTTCCTTTACTTACGTACAAGGAAGTAAAAAATATGTATAAATTAATATTATCTTTTTACTTCCTTGTACGTAAGTAATATATATTTAGTAAAGCGTCGTAAAGCAGGGGGAAATTGGCCTTTTTAAAATTATAATTTGTAGTATTGGTATTAGATTCGAATTTTTTCTGTTGCAAATTATTGATTGAGAATGCAATATTCAAGGGAGGATGATAATGATCAACCTTAACTAGGGGTAAGTCATCACGTGTTACCTCACACGGAATATTGGAAAAGACTAGGTCAAATAAACGATCGTTACAATTCATTATAGTATTGCATTGTTGTAAATCAGTAAAAGCCTCGAAATTTATCATATGGTCTCGTAGTACATTGTTTGGTGTCTGTGTACAATACTTTGGAATGTTGAAGTCGCCTACTACTACTATATTCTTATCACCAATACATAATTGTTCTATATAAGTGGTAAATAAGTCTAAATCAGCAATATTCGGAGTTTCAGGGATATATACTACAAAGATGATAAACACAAAATTATGAAAAATACATTTAAAGGCAATAATATCAAACGATGGCAACTTGAATAATAATTCTTGCAAATCTAATTTTTCAACATGGAAACGATTTTTAAAGGCAAGTAAAACACCACCACCACGCGTGACATGAACAGCGGTAAAGTTTCTATCTTTCCGGAACACAGAGTAGGTATCAGGGGAAAACAGTTCAGAGTCTAGTATATCAGGGTTTAACCAAGTTTCGCTGAAAGCAATTATATCGTATTCAAGATCAAAAATGGAACAAACTAATTCGGATACTTTATTTTTAATACTTCCGCACGTTTTGATAGTACATATTTAGCGTGGTACTTCGTTCTGAATACGTTCTGGAAAATCCCGAGTATTGTGTTTACGGGGGAACCAAACTTTTTTTACTAAAATGCCTGTAGGCCACAGTGACGATTCTTGCAATGTTGATGATTGCTCATAAGGAACACGAAGTTTAAAGGACCCATAATCACCAGAATGTTCGATTTTCTCACAAACAAAATCAAAGTTTTTACCATGAGATTGAAGATAGTTGATTATTTCATCATATATATATATATATGTAGTGTCCCGGCATCTAGCCGCTTGTTTTTTATATTTTTATATTGTATATAATATACTTGGCGTTGGTCGCCAAGGAATATGTTGTTATTGATATGGATAATTTTTCATATTTTTCATATGTTATATTTTGAGATTTGTGTCAACAAGTTAATAAATTAATATCCAAATTATTTGCATATTTATTATTTACATTTTGCTATACAATTTATATATATATAGTTAAGATGGCATACAATTGTTCGTAATTTTGTTTGAGTTCCATGGCTACAGTGTGCGATTAAAGTGTGGAATATCAAAAAAAAAGCCGAACTCAGCCGGTTTTTATAAAAACGCTGAAACACGTCGATTTTAATTTTTAAAAATACACATTAATATGTACGATTCATCTTCCGACTTTCATTTGTTTTTCAGTTATGACGTCATCACAAAAAAAATTAAATGGCAACACAGATTTTTAGTAGTGAAATCCGATAGTGTTTTTTCTTCTCTTTATGATAATGTAAATAAATCATAACGTTGCATAACAAACATTCTGAGAAAAATCGAGTTGAACATTTAATAATAATGAATAATCAAGATACCTACCTCGATAAAAAAATTAAATGTACTGTTTCATTCAATTATTCTGTCAATCTTCAACTCTCGAGACATAAATATTGTAGTTTATTGTTGAATTTTAATAATATTCTTCTAAATTATCAAGGCCATGGCGGATTTAACAATAAGGCAACGAATAGAAATTTTAATTTTTCTTGGTTGTGGGAACCTTACAAGATCCCAGCAAGAAGTGTGTGATATGTTTAATGCAAAATACCCAAATCAACCTACGCAATCGGCAGTTAGTAAAATCAAAAACAAATTTAGGGAGACAGGAGATGTTAAAAATATTTCAAAAGGCGGTCGTCCAGAAATAAGTGCAGACACCCCTAGACTATTTTCTATGGGGTTACTTAAAATCAAAAGTTTACTTAACTAAACCAGAAAATTTAGTGGTACTAAAGCAGCGTATTCAAGATGAAATTTGCAAAATAGAACCAACTGTTATTAATAATGTCTTAGGTGAATTTGTAAATAGACTAGCTTACTGCCAAGAAGACGATGGATGGCATTTTGAACATTTAATTTAATAGTGTTAATTTTGTTTGCTTTATTTTCATTTAATTCATTTGCATTCATTTAATTTAATAGTGTTAATTTTGTTTGCTTTATTTTTCATTTTTCAATTTAAAACTTTTCGTTTTTCATGTTTTATAAGTTATAAGTTCCATAATCAACTTTTAAATGTTTTTATCAGGGTATCTTGATTATTCATTATTATTAAATGTTCAACTCGATTTTTCTCAGAATTTTTGTTATGCAACGTTATGATTTATTTAAATGATCATAAAGAGAAGAAAAAACACTATCGGATTTCACTACTAAAAATCTATGTTGTCATTTAAATTTTTTTGTGATGACGTCATAACTGAAAAACAAATGAAAGTCGGAAGATGAATCGTACATATTAATGTGTATTTTTAAAATTTAAAATCGACATGTTTCAGCGTTTTTATAAATACTGGCTGAGTTCGGCTTTTTTTTTTGATATTCCACACTTTAATCGCACACTGTATATATATATATATATATATATATATATATATATATATATATATATATATATATATATATATATAAATATATATACATACATATATATACAGGCTGAGTCACCGAAATCGCCGTCTTCGATATCTCCCTTGTCGTTAGAAATACAGCATAAGTTTATTAACAAAATTTATTCGTCTACTCAAGGAGCATACAATATTATTGTACACTTGAAGAAAAATGAATTTATCTCAAAAAATATCATCATCTATGAACAAAAAACAATAAAATGTCACACACTTGATTTTTTTTTCATTTAATATATTCATATTTCAAACGTCCGCCATTTTATTTTTGAATAATACAACGTACTACTAATTTACTACCATTGTAAAGTAAATTTTATGTACTTTTCAAATATATATATATATATATATATATATATATATATATATATATATATATATATATATATATATTATAAATAATATTGTGTATATTGATGAAAGAATGATTTACTTACACAAATAAAATAACCAACCATTGTTAGTAGTTTAATATGATGTAAGATGTGTGTAACCATCTAAAATCAATATTCTGTTACTGTACTTTAGAATTTTGGTTTATAGTTTTGTAATTATATATATACAGGTGAGTCACCGAAATCGCCGTCTTCGATATCTCCCTTGTTGTTAGAAATACAGCATAAGTTTATTAACAGAATTTATTCGTCTACTCAAGGAGCATAACGTAAAATTATTTTCACATATACAGGGTGTTGCATTACGGCTCAGCGAGAATTGTTTGTCTTTTTTTAAATGGAACATCCTATATATTTTTATATATTTTGAATTATATTTTATTCACCTATACGAACATATGAATTTTGTTTTAGTTTTCCACGGCGTTGCCAAGTTTTACCGTTTTTCTCTAAAAAAGACCGAATAAATAATAATAAATAAAGGCGTACTGAAGTTATTTTAATAGTAAGAATTAAGAATTTTCTTTTCTGTATAACTGTAATTATACTCTATGTTCTGACATATTTTTTTTTAAATGTAATTATACAGGCTGTTCAATAAAGCGAATCAAATGTGCTCAATTTCAAATGACCATAACTCGTCATTTTCAAGTGGAACACCCTATATTTTATTATTCAGTTGTGTGTATTTTTGTATTATCTTCATATGTTATTAAGGGTATCCTATGCCTAAAACCAATAATTTCGGAGATTTTCAACATTTTTCTCTATATTTATATATTTAACTAAAAATTAAATCTAGTATGCCATTGATATTGTTTTTTGAATAAGAAACAATTGCAGTAATGACTGTAGTTTCATTAGCCAGGTTATTATTAATAACAGTGGGATTAAGTAAATTAAATGAGTCTCTCGCAAGAAGAACTTACGAATATGGTGTACGCACTTGGAAAAGCGGAAAGAAACCCTCTTTTGTCGTACTGAACATGACCAGTTCTTTCAAACCTTTCCCTTAGTTTTTCAAAAGAACGCGGATTTGGATGTCGTCTTCCCGGAAACCGTTGTGCATAAATTCTTGATGCCAGAAGAGGGTTTGTTGTCGCTTCTTCAAGTGCGTACACCATATTCGTAAGTTCTTCTTGCGCACTCTCCACGCCAGCATTGAGTGCCCGTGAGGTGACGCCTGGACTGACCAGCATACACCATATTCGTAAATTCTTCTTGCGAGAGACCCATATTAATAAATTAATTTACTTAATCCCTCTGTTATTAATAATAAACTGGCTAATGAAAATACTATCATTACTACAATTGTTTCTTATTCAAAAAACAATATCAATGGTATACTAGATTTAATTTTTAGTTAAATATATAAATTTAGAGAAAAATGGTGAAAATCTCCGAAATTATTGGTTTTAGGCATAGGATACCCTTAATAACATATGAAGATAATACAAAAATACACACAACTGAATAATAAAATATAGGATGTTCCATTTAAAAATGACGAGTTATGGCCATTTGAAATTGAGCACATTTGATTCGCTTTATTGAACAGCCTGTATAATTATATTAAAAAAAAATATGTCAGAACATAGAGTATAATTACAGTTATACAGAAAAGAAAATTCTTAATTCTTGTTATTAAAATAACTTCAGTAAGCCTTTATAAAGAAATGCCTGTATTCGGTCTTTTTTAGAGAAAAAACGGAATATCTTGGCAACGCCGTGGAAAACTAAAACAAAATTCATATGTTCGTATAGGTGAATAAAATACAATTCAAAATATATAAAAGTATATAGGATGTTCCATTTAAAAAAAGACAAACAATTCTCGCCGAGCCGTAATGCAACACCCTGTATATGTGAAAATAATTTTACGTTATGCTCCTTGAGTAGACGAATAAATTCTGTCAATAAACTTATGCTGTATTTCTAACAACAAGGGAGATATCGAAGACGGCGATTTCGGTGACTCACCTGTATATATATAATTACAAAACTATAAACCAAAATTCTAAAGTACAGTAACAGAATATTGATTTTAGATGGTTACACACATCTTACATCATATTAAACTACTAACAATGGTTGGTTATTTTATTTGTGTAAGTAAATCATTCTTTCATCAATATACACAATATTATTTATAATATATATATATATATATATATATATATATATATATATATATATATATATATATATATATTTGAAAAGTACATAAAATTTACTTTACAATGGTAGTAAATTAGTAGTACGTTGTATTATTCAAAAATAAAATGGCGGACGTTTGAAATATGAATATATTAAATGAAAAAAAAATCAAGTGTGTGACATTTTATTGTTTTTTGTTCATAGATGATATTTTTTGAGATAAATTCATTTTTCTTCAAGTGTACAATAATATTGATATTATGCTGCTATACACACACTATAGAAGATATTCATTTTATTACTAGTACAACAATGTTGTTCATTATTGTACTAGTAAAAAAATGTTAACTTCTTAGTTCACCGCTGGCGGCAGCAGTCAACACAGCAACACAGACCATATTGAAAAATTGTTATTTGACAGTTGTATCGTTTGTGTTTTGTAGTGTACACAGCCAACTATGGCTGAAATTGCAAACTATAATTAAAACAACTCCAAAAAAATATAAAAAAATCCCCAGTTTTCTTTGAAACACTTGAAGAAAAAATAGTATATGTTATTCGGAGCAGAACGCCCTTTTTGTGTTTTACCCAGCTTGCCTGGCCTCGGCCGCAATAGCTGAGTTCAACGCAAAAAGACCGCTTTCAACTCCTAATAACATAATATACTATTATATGACGTAACTTAGACAACAAAACCAATAAAACAAAATTCTACACTTTCTTGGCTTATTTTGTAAGATATTTCAAACGTCCGCCATTTTACTTTTTAATAATACAACATCCTACTTGTTTACTATCATTGTAAAGAAAATTTTGTGTACTTCTCAAAAATATAAAAAAATATAGTATGTTCCATTTGAAATTTTAAAATTGGTAACCATAACCGGAAGTAACAGAACTCTTCTTGATACGATATCTTATTGCCCATATTGCCTATAGTAAATTTTCTTATTTGAAGATAATCGCTATCTTGCTTAATAACGGAGATAATTGCCGGTTCATTCTCGCGTTATCATCCTGTATATATACTTTTCAAATTTTTAAAGAAATATAGTATGTTCCATTTCAAAATTCAAAGTTGATATTAATTACTAATAAACCGGAAGTGGTATCATGAATGTACATCCGTCATCAAGTTTAAGTAAAATATATTATTTTATTTAAAATAGTAAACATTTTAACTGTAAAATAATCATTAACTTACCAATATCTCTTGAAAATTTGCAATTACATACTTTATCAATTAAAATGCAAACATTAATAGTGTAGTCAACGTGGACCCGATGCCACTAACACTAGTAGTACGCGACCTCCGCTGTTGGTCGAATATTTCTAGAACTCCGCCGCGCTGGGCGATGACGCAATCTTCGCGAGCACACGTCTAGACCTCTTTAATTACGTACGGTCAGCTGATGTTCGATGTTATATAAACACGGTCAGGGAAGCCAGTTGGGGGCATTCAGGTATACACACGCATCGAGAAATGAACAGTTGGTGATATTAATAAGCAACATCCATTTGAAACTTTTTGTCTAAAATAATTAGGGGAGCAATGCGCACGGAAAAACTGATATCGCATGTTAAACGCCTATGTTTCACTTTCCGTTATACATGTATGTATATAAAAAAAAAAATTGAAAGATGTCCAATCAACGTCGTCTACGAATTGTATGAATTCATATTTTTGCTCCGCCCATTCTGACAAATTCAGTAGTGTCGTTTGCTTAGTTTTTATGAGGGTACATAAGTACTACTGTGATTTTATTATTATAAAAATGTTACAATAAAAGCATTCAAAATTCAAAAATAAGTCAACTGGTAATTTTATTAGCAAATGTAAAACCAAATATGTGTAAAATAAGATGATACAATGTCAGTATCAATGATAGTGACAGAAAATAATGTTATTCGTACGGCTATGAATCAAGGTAATGTATCTGAATTAATATCTAAACTTACGTTACACCAAAAGTATTATCAACAAGGAGCATTGTTTTAAAATGGAATGTCCTAACTTAGTCAAAACAATATGAATTTTTAAAAAACAAAAGTGTTATATCCATCCTTATCGCACAGGCTTAAAACCTTTGTAAAGGAGGGGAATAAATGTATGCCAATTTGTTAATTCGTTTATGATACAGATGACCTTGATCGGACATCTTTCAAAAAAAAATCTATATATATATATATATATATATATATATATATATATATATATATATATATATATATATATATATATAAAATTTTATGTTAGAGACAGCACCGAATCGTGGTGTGGTCTGGACAACACTGAGCCATTTCAGCGCCTTTGAATAGTCCTTACATCAAAATCTGGGTTCGATTAATAAATAAACTATCAATTACCATTTATATTAATCATCACAGAATGTTGTATAATCATTTCGGGCGTTCTTAACTTCTTCCTCTAACATATATATATATATATATATATATATATATATATATATATATATATATATAAATTGTATAGCAAAATGTAAATAATAAATATGCAAATAATTTGGATATTAATTTATTAACTTGTTGACACAAATCTCAAAATATAACATGAAAAATATGAAAAATTATCCATATCAATAACAACATATTCCTTGGCGACCAACGCCAAGTATATTATATACAATATAAAAATATAAAAAACAAGCGGCTAGATGCCGGGACACTACATATATATATATATATATATGATGAAATAATCAACTATCTTCAATCTCATGGTAAAAACTTTGATTTTGTTTGTGAGAAAATCGAACATTCTGGTGATTATGGGTCCTTTAAACTTCGTGTTCCTTATGAGCAATCATCAACATTGCAAGAATCGTCACTGTGGCCTACAGGCATTTTAGTAAAAAAAGTTTGGTTCCCCCGTAAACACAATACTCGGGATTTTCCAGAACGTATTCAGAACGAAGTACCACGCTAAATATGTACTATCAAAACGTGCGGAAGTATTAAAAATAAAGTATCCGAATTAGTTTGTTCCATTTTTGATCTTGAATACGATATAATTGCTTTCAGCGAAACTTGGTTAAACCCTGATATACTAGACTCTGAACTGTTTTCCCCTGATACCTACTCTGTGTTCCGGAAAGATAGAAACTTTACCGCTGTTCATGTCACGCGTGGTGGTGGTGTTTTACTTGCCTTTAAAAATCGTTTCCATGTTGAAAAATTAGATTTGCAAGAATTATTATTCAAGTTGCCATCGTTTGATATTATTGCCTTTAAATGTATTTTTCATAATTTTGTGTTTATCATCTTTGTAGTATATATCCCTGAAACTCCGAATATTGCTGATTTAGACTTATTTACCACTTATATAGAACAATTATGTACTGGTGATAAGAATATAGTAGTAGTAGGCGACTTCAACATTCCAAAGTATTGTACACAGACACCAAACAATGTACTACGAGACCATATGATAAATTTCGAGGCTTTTACTGATTTACAACAATGCAATACTATAATGAATTGTAACGATCGTTTATTTGACCTAGTCTTTTCCAATATTCCGTGTGAGGTAACACGTGATGACTTACCCCTAGTTAAGGTTGATCATTATCATCCTCCCTTGAATATTGCATTCTCAATCAATAATTTGCAACAGAAAAAATTCGAATCTAATACCAATACTACAAATTATAATTTTAAAAAGGCCAATTTCCCCCTGCTTTACGACGCTTTACTAAATATATATTACTTACGTACAAGGAAGTAAAAAGATAATATTAATTTATACATATTTTTTACTTCCTTGTACGTAAGTAAAGGAAGTATTGTAATCGCGAAAAATTTCGGTTTTCAGATTTCAGCGGAAATATCCATTTTGATCATCCCTGATTCCATTTTGACTAATTTCGTCGTGACGTCTGTACGTACGTACGTATCTCGCATAACTCAAAAACGGTAAGCCGTAAAAAGTTGAAATTTTGTATTTAGTACTGCTATAACATCTAGTTGTGCACCTCCCTTTCTGGTTATTACACAATTTCCAGAAGTGGCACTTTACATGAAGCCTATAATAGATTTTAATAAAAAACTGTTTTAAAATATAATCAAAAACTTTTCAAATTTGGTATACAAGTTTTATGTCAATCGAAATAACATAATAGATTTTGGTTAAAATAGGCTAACCGGAAGTGGTACATTACTTGAAGTTGTTAACAGTTTTTCTTGAATAAAATGATTTTATTTTGATTTTAGAAATAAATGCTTCAAATAAAAGTTTTAGAGAATAAATTTCTGCGTCTAGCACATCAAGTATTATTAAATGAGCTCTTTGTATATTTGTAAATTTTAAAATTATATACTTTTTTGAAGATTGCTGATTTATAGCGATAGCCATGCAACTCAAATAAAATTTGTCCACTATTTTATAATCTGAAGTTTTTTTTTCATGAGAAAACTGTTCCATACTTTCAAAGAAATATATTGTTGAACGAAAATCACAAAACACAAACTTTTTTGACAGTTAAGATGGCATACAATTGTTCGTAATTTTGTTTGAGTTCCATGGCTACCGCTATAAATCAGCTATCTCCAGAAAAATTTAAAATTGATTTTCTCGGTTATGAAATGGCAAAAATAAATTCTTATTACTAATTCGGGTGCACAATTTAATTCTCTACAACATTTATTTGAAGTATTTTTGTCTAAAATAATTTGGGAACTTTTGCGCAAGGAAAAACTCATTTCCCATGTTAAACGCCTATGGCCAGGTTTTTAATTAACACACTGTATATATATATATATATATATATATATATATATATATATATATATATATATATATATATATATAATTAAAAAACTATAAACCAAAATTCTAAAGTACAGTAACAGAATATTGATTTTAGATGGTTACACACATCTTACATCATATTAAACTACTAACAATGTATAATTGAAAATGTTTATCGGAGTTATTTTATTTGTGTAAGTAAATCATTCTTTCATCAATATACACAATATTATTTATAATATCAAATTGGGATCTTCCTACTCATTTCTATTTATTTGTATAGATGTATTTTGTTGGATCCAAATTCCTTAAATCGTTTTTTGGAATAAATCTCTGTGAAAGTTTTAACAGATTGTAATAGCTGTTTGCTGAAATAAAAAAAAATTATTATAGATTGATGAACGTCGGTTGTCGCTGCAAACAAATATGTCTTACTGACCAGTGTTGCTTTTATATTTTATGTGTTTTGTTAGTAATAAAATGAATAATTATATTTTGAAAATTAAATAAGTAAATAGAAATTAAATAAATTATAATTAAAATACGCATTGTAATAAATATCATATATTATATATCTAAAAATAATTCGTTAACTGTTGAATTACTACTTTCCTATTATAACAGATTGTTTATCTAAAAAACAATTGAAGATATATATATATATATATATATATATATATATATATATATATATATATATATATATATATATATATATATATATATATATATATAGGAATTTACAATATGTATAATAATAATAATATATTTCACAAATCTATTGTAACAGCGGACGATGTCCTACGATACACTTCAGTTTTCCTCACTAATTTACAACAGCAAGAGTGGGACAGTGTACAGAAAAGTCACCTAAGGAACATTAAAAACTGCTTAAAACCATGGGATAAAAAGAGGTACTCCTTCCTAACCAGAAGACAACAAGTCATTATCACTCGACTTTGTATTGATCATACAAACCTCACAAATAGCTACCACTTTAAAAATGAAGATCGTCCAGTATGTGTCACATGCAATACAAAACTAACAGTCAAACACCTTTTAAATGATTGCATCCAATTTACCAACGAGCGCAACAGACTAGGTATCTCTATCGAATGCCTAAAAGACGCCTCCAAATTCAAAAATATTTTTAAGTTTTTAAAAAATACGAACAATTATAAATATATTTAAGAACTCAACTCAATATAATACATAATAGATAACAGAATACACTAAAAATGCGACTATGTTCGCGGGCACAATAGTCATAGCAGCTCCGTGCCCTTAAACAACAAAAAAAATGTATTTATTTGTTGTGTATAATAAGATGTTTGATATATTAAATAAAATATAAATTTATCATTATTCAATTGCTAAATTTGTACAATACATAAAACAAGAACATACTATTTAATTTATCAATTTAAATACAAGGAAAAGTATAACCAAACCTCGCATTTGTTAAATATTGGAGGTTTTTTTTCTCGGTGTACCCTACATGGCATCACTAGAGGATATTAAATTATTTAAAAAAATCATTTTGGCTACTTCATAACTGCAGAAATAAAATTTTAAAATTCACGGAATTACAATTTAATAATATTAGCCATGGAATTAGAAACAAGAGACGAACAAAAGCGTAACGTTTTATAACGCCAGTTTCAGAATAATGATTGTCAAAATAAATACTAATAATTTGAACGTTACGCTTTTGTTCGTCGAAGTAGTACTTTACTTGAAGCCTATGATGGATTTTAATAAAAAACTTTTTTAAAATATAATCCAAAACTTTTCAAATTTGGTATATAAGACTTATATATCCATGGAAATAACATAATAGATTTTGGTTAAATTAGGCTAACTGGAAGTGATACATTACCTAAAGTTGTTAACAGTTTTCGTGAATAAAATGGTTTTATTTTGATTTTAGGAATAAATGCTTCAAATAAAAGTTTTAGAGTATTAAACTTTTCGTCTATCACATCAAGTATTATTAAATTAGTCGTTTGTGTAAACAAGATATGTAAATTTAAAAACTATATACTTTTTGATTTTTGTTAGAGATTAATCACGATAATTCAAAACCAAGTCTTAAAAGGTTGAAATTTAGTATTTCCGACTTATACAAAGTCTAGTTGTGCACCTCACTTTATGATAACTGTATATCCTACCGTTTTGTAGTTAAAATGAATATTTTGTAATTTAGTTATTAAAAAAATATGTATAGGTTAAGGTCGAAAGTCGTGTGGTGTACATCAGATTTATTTTCTATGTCAAACAAATATTTATTAAATTTCATATTAGATAATTTGTGCCCAAAATTTGAATTAAATACAAAACATTAATATTTGGATGGTTCACTGAATGTTTGTTATGTAAAACTTTTGTACATATCTCTTTTTTCATTTATTTATGCTTTTAACAAAAATTAAAATTAACTTTGAAAATGTACTTATACAGTTTGTAATAAATTTAGTTACATTTAGCCAATTAAAGTAAAATATGAGCTGCAATGAATCCACTAACTAAATTCGTATTATTCCATGTAAAACTGGTGACACTGCAAACACATTGTCTCGCCCAGAAAAATAACAATGTAACAATGATATTTACATTTATAGGTCGTTGCATCGGAAAAAATTATACTCTCCGCGGTAAAAACTGCGCATAATAATGAGTAATTAATTAAAAATAATTACCAGAGATGAAAATAACTTGAGTGGTAATCCCGCCCACTTTTACATTTTTCGCGATTTTTTACCTGGTGTTTCTGTTGGCTGCGTTGTTTACTTCTCGTTCGCCATTTGTTTTGTCCTAGTTTAATTTTTCAATGTCCGCTATGTTATTCATTGTTCGTTTCCGTAACTTTACATCCATATTTCCTTTTTTACTCTAAACTATTAACTTGCAATTAAGTTGCCTATGTTATAGTAATTAAATAAATAGTTAAATTCACCTAAGAAGATACTAATGAGATGATGTCAATGTATCAACAAAGTTTACAGTGCATATCAAGGATTTACTAACATTTGAAACTACTCCAGTTTTTAAAACCGCGAAGTGACGCCATGGAAAGGTCCTTTATATTGTGATGATATCTATCTTTATAGTTGTCCGTCTTTATAAACCAGAAAATATCTCGCTCAGTATTACTTCTGGCGATTTAAACATAAACATTATACAATTCGTAAATATAGTCATTCCAGATTATAGAGAATATTAATTAACAAAGATTTTGTGAAAAATGAAACCCAGTGAAGTCCATAAATATATCATAAAATCTTTCTATGAGTGAGGCTGAAATTCTCAATAATAAAAAAATAATATGTACACATATACTTACTCCGCTGAAAGAGTGTACTCGTATCCGAATTGTAAAAAGACTTGTGAAAGATTCACTGACTTAAGTGGGATATTGTAGCTAAGTTGGTTGGAGCATCCTAAAAGATGCTACTACTATACTTGGGTTCAAATCCCAGTGAGGTCCATGTATTTTTCACAAAATCTTTCTTCTTTAATTAATATTTTATATGATCTTTAATGCCTATTTCTACGAATTAATCAATTATATTCGATCACAAATCATTATTATTAGTTATTTACGGTACATGTACATAAAACTAGCCTTTAGTCACGAATGGGCCAGATTATAACACGAACGCAGCGAAGGTTTGAAGATCGATGAGTGACTAAAGATGTGTATCGTACAATATTTTATTTACGATAGAATCCAAAAACTCAATAAATATACAAATAATGTTATTTATGAATTAGGATATTAAACGAGAAGTTTTCCATGATAACTAAATATTCACCTTGGTTTTGCAAATTTAAAAAATAATAATAATTTCCATTAATGCTATGTAGCATATTGGGCGTCTAGAGATTTCCATTGAATTCGATTCATTGCAGCTTGTTTTATTTCTGTCCAAGGAAAACCCATGTTTCTCTGATCTGCCAGAAAAGTTCTACGCCAAATCATGCGTGGTCTGCATCTGGGTAGCTTCCCTCTTCGTGGAAACCAAGTCATGGCGATTTTCGGATTAAATTGCATAATAAGTCTTGCGAATTGTAGCCGTCCTTCAGTTACAATTTTATTAAGGTAGTTCACCAGCTACCGTCCAGGCCAAACATTTGAACGCGCTGAACGTATATTGCGCATTCTACGATAACCCCTCTCTAAAGAAAACTTTTGGTAGGTGACTGTACTTTCTCGTGCCGTATGTCATAAGTATGTACACCCACACCGCTACGAAACGTTATTAGCGGAAAGCTGGCAACGTCGCGCTTTGATCGGAAGGGGAAGTGGGGAACAGCTCTAGCAGAGAGCCGCTGAATCCAGCCGTAGTTACAAATTCGCCGTTTTGACGTGACTTACTCTCGCTGTCAATTTTGACGTATTAAAAACAATATATATATATATATATATATATATATATATATATATATATAATATTTCATCACGGCATATTACCCATTGCTGGGTATGCCAATATATATATATATATATATATATATATATATATATATATATAATCATTTTCCTCTTCTACCCTAAAGGGTGTAGAGATTTCTTTCGAATTCTTTCATTCTTCCTTAATTAGTTTCTTCCACTCGCTCCTGTTTAACGCTATTTTTCTCGCTTCGCGTCCGGAGATGTTCCTCTTTCTTAGGTTCTCTTCAACTATATTATCCCACGTCTTTAGCGGTCTTCCTCTTTTCCTTTTGCCTGATGTTCTGGTTTGCCAAATTTTCTTGCAGGGTGCTTCGCTGTTCATTCTTATCTAATGCCCATACCATTGTAGTTGTTTTTCTTCCATTTTCCTCTTTATTGGTGGTACTTGCAGCTCAGATCTAATTACATCGTTCCTAATTCGGTCTTTTTTTGTTACTCCTTTCACTCTTCGTAGATATCTCATTTGTGCTGCTTGAGTATAGTAGTATAGGTTGGTATATTGTTTAGTACACTGTCATCTTTACTTTTTTGTCTATATTCTTATTATTTATTATAGCTGAGCTAAGAGCGTAGTATACTTTTGCCGCTGATTGTATTCGTCTATTTATTTCCTCTTCGATACTACCCTTGTTTTCGATTATGCAACCTAGATATTTAAATCCAGTTACTTGTTCTATTAATTCTCCTTTGATTGTGATGTTTGTATCTAGAGTATCTTTCCCTATTGCCATAATTTTCGTTTTACTGCTATTAATTTCCAGATGGTATTTTTTTAATTCTTCTACCCAGATGTTGATATTACTTTGTAAATCGTTTTCTAATTTCGCTAATACTGCCATGTCATCGGCAAATGCGCATTCAGTTATTGTTATTGCATTAAGTTTTAAATTCCCAATCATTACTATCTTGATTCTATTTTTCACATTTTTAATTACTTCGTCCAGCGTAATTATAAATAACAGTGGGCTTAAATTACCTCCCTGTCTTAATCCTTTAACGGTGGTAAATTCTGTAGAGATAGTGTTTCCTGTTCTTACCATATTTCTTGTTACTTTGTATATACTTTGAATGTCTCTAATGAGTTTATTTCCCACTTCTCTCTTTTTTTTAAAACAATATAATAAATTATATATAGATAAAAATATTACTTACATTTGTATTTTTTGTATTTTTTATTCATTTGTATTTTTGAAAAACCATATAACGTTATAACAGCTAAATTGATTTTTTGACATTCTTAAAATGACATTTAAATTTGATAATAACTGTACATGTATTAGGTCATTTCTTAACACATAGTTAATTTTTTATGAGCATCTATAAAAACTCGATTTACTAGTGAACTACCTTAAGACTACGTTCTCCACCTCGTCTTAAAACTTTTTCATTGGTTACATGATCACGGTATGTGATATGTAATATACGCCGAAGACATCTCTGGTGCAACTCATTCAATTTATATGTAGTTTTGTCCGTCATTTTCCACGTTTCACATGCAAAATCGCTGTACGTAGCACAATAGTAGCATAAAGTCTGATAGGCGTCTATATTTTCGGAGGATTTGGTCCTTCTCACTTCGTCTAACACTTATGAACGTTTTCTACTGACGTGTTGTCGTTTGCCTCGTCTGTTCGTATCTTCGTACATTCACCTAATGCTCAAAAGGTCGTGTTTTTAGTCTTCCATCGTTTACGGAGGTTTTCCTTTTTTGTGGATCCTTAGAGTTACTATAGTTTCGTGTGTCGCCGTTCTGATCAGTATTTTTTTTTGTTGACGCAGTTATCGGAAATTTTCGACGAAAATTTCCTGAGGAAGAAAGGGAGGAGTTGTTACGCTCTAAATTCTGGTCAGACGTATTGCCCCGAATTGCTAATTTTCTATGTTACGTACCTTCCTATCGTCTAAATCTGGTTTCCCTCGTTGCATTGTTACTATTATTGTGTCCATTCTTCGTGTATCTTTATATTTTTATAGTGTTTTGTCCAATATATTCTCTCTGCTGTTTCATTTCTCTGCCTTTGATTGTAATTATATTTCAAATGTTCCTATAGTGTTTATTTATGCAGAATATATTTCACTTCGGATTAGTAACTTACCTAAATCCGTTTTTCTGATTATTTTCGACCTATTTCTATTCTATTTCGTGTTTGTTTTAATAGTTTATTCTTTGGCGACCTTCGAGGTTATTTGTTTACCTCGCTTGACATGTTTTTAATTGTAGAATTGCGCCAGTGGCGTGGATGATTTGTTTTTGTTATAGTTAATATATGATCTCTCGCTTGCAGTTTAACAATTCTTTATTTAGTATAAAGATTACAAAAGAGTTTTCTTTGAACAAAAATGCAGCTTTTTATTACACCAATACACACTATTTTCAGACCGACAACTACTATATACAATCCTAAAAACAGTGTTACCACTATTAGAAAATATTCATTGTTCCCTAACACAACCCCTCAATGATATTTTCTCTTTTCCTACAGATTTTATTTACATTGTTCTAATCCTATTTTATTTCTTAAGGTTTCGAATAAAATTCGTTCTAACGGTTTAGTTAATATGCCGCTAAGTTGTTCTTTGGTATTTAAATACACAACATCAATACAATTTTCTCTAATCTTGTTTCGTACAAAATGAACTTTAATATCAAGATGTTTAAGTCTGTTATGAAAATAAGGACTTTTGCATACCTTAATAGCACTTTGATTTTCTTCAAATATTTTTACCTTCATTTCATCTTTAAACAGTTTAATATCATTTATCATATATTGAAGCCAACAAGCTTCACTTACTGCTAAACTAAGGGCTATGTACTCCGCCTCCGTCGAAGACAAAGCAACCGTTGGTTGTTTTTTAGATAACCATGAAACAGTACATCCAAATACTTTAAAGATATATCCAGAGGTGGATTTACGATCGACTTTATCACCAGCCCAATCGGAGTCTACGTAACCACAAATAATATCAGTCTTACAATTATTTTTCATAAATACTAAATTTAAATTTATAGAGCCTCTTATATATCTTAGCACTCGTTTTAAAGCTATCCACATATCTTGACTAGCACATGTTTGATATCGACTTAATATACTAATACTTATACTTAAATCTGGCCTGGTGCATAACATTGCATACATCAAAGCACCTATTAATCTTCTACATCTGTTTTCTAATTCTGGACTTTCTGAAAACTCTCTTTTCAAACAACTATGATCAAAATTTGCATCCATTGGAGTCGCTACAGGCCTGCAATTTTGCATATTAAATTTTGTAAGAACATTATTTAAATATCCAGTTTGATTTAAAATTAACTTATTATTTAACAGATCTTGAGTTATTTTTATACCTAAAAAATTACTAATAGGCCCCAAACTTGTCATTTTGAAAATTCTACTTAAGGTATTTTTAACATTTTGTACTTCATTACAATTTTATGGTTTGAATTCAGAGAATTCAGTTAATAAATTCTATGATATTTTAAATAAAACTATTGAATCATATGTCCCCAAAAAAATTATTCCCAGGAATTCATACCCTTCCTGGTTCTCCTCTGAACTCATACATTTAATCAAAAAGAAAAGCAAAGCTCATAGCAAATTTAAAAGATTCCACAATGCCTCGGATTATATAATTTTTTCTTCACTCAGGAGACAAGTTAAAGATTTATCCACAACATGCTACAATAATTGTTTAAAAAATATAGAACATGAAATCCCCGGGAATATTAAAAAGTTTTGGAGTTATGTTTCCTCTGTAAAAAAACACAGCTCCAGTAATGGCTATGAAATAAGTAACATGTTTGCTGATTATTTTCAATCAGTCTTTTTAAATAATAATAATACGCCCTTTTGTAACTATAATGCATTGGTAAATAACAATATAAGTATTGGTCGAATTATTGCAAATGAGAATGAAGTATTTGATGTATTGTCTAACCTTGATACAAACAAAGGAGCTGGTTCAGATGGGATTCCCTCTTTATTCGTAAAATCATGCTCGTCATCTCTTTGCCATCCTCTAACATTAATCTATAATAAATCGCTAAGTGAAGGTTATTGTCCCAGTATTTGGAAAAAGGCACAAATTACACCAGTTTTTAAGTCTGGTAATAGAAACTCCGTTGAAAATTATCGACCTATTTCAAAATTATGCATTTTCGAAAAGATTCTAGAAAAAATAATTTATAAACACTTATTTTCATCTTTTAAACATATTATAAACTTTGAACAACATGGTTTCTTTAAAGGTCGTTCTGTAGATACTAGCATGGTAGAGTATACTAACTTCATTCTGGAACACATAAATGAAAGGACACAAGTCGACGCAGTGTATACTGATTTTAGTAAAGCGTTCGATAAAATTAACCACTCCATTTTATTGTCGAAATTAGAGATGTATGGCATACATGGTAATATGCTCCAGTGGTTCACATCTTACTTGTCAGATAGGTACCAATGTGTTTCATTCAAGGGTTTTACATCTAATTATCTTCCCGTGACCTCTGGAGTACCACAGGGATCCCATCTAGGGCCACTTCTTTTTATCATTTTTATCAATGATATAAATACATGTTTTGTAAACAGTAATTTCAGTATGTACGCGGATGATCTTAAGATCTATAAAGCTGTCTCGACTAATTCTGATGCCTCAGCCCTTCAGGCCGATCTTGACAGACTTAGTTCTTATTTAATAAATAATGACTTATTGTTGAATATTAGCAAATGTTCCTGCATAACCTTTACCCGTAATAGAAATGTGTTTCAATACAATTATTATATTGATCAAAATCCCGTTAATCGAGTCACGCACATCAAAGATCTTGGCGTCATTCTCGATACTAAATTATTATTTGATATCCATATTGACAAAATTGTAAAAAAGGCTTACAAAATGTTGGGATTCATCCTGCGAATTGGCAAGCTCTTTTGTAACTATAAGACTTTTATTAATCTATATTATACTTTAGTCCGATCGCAGCTTGAATTCGCATCAGTTTGTTGGTCTCCCCAATATCAAATATATGTCAGTAGAATTGAACGAGTGCAACGAAAATTTATCTCTTTCCTGAACTGGAAATTTCCTCAGGTCCACACCAGCCTCATGACGTTACAAAATAGACGTACAGTTCTAGATTTAATATTTTTGTACAAAATATTTAATAACTTTTTCGATAGCCCTTTTCTCGTTGGCAAGTTCTACTTCAAGATATCTGTTCGTTCCACTCGTTCATGTAACTTGATCTTTATAAAAAATATTAAAACCAATTCTGAAATGAACTCACCTATAATTAGGTTATCTATGTCCTATAATAATTTATTGTCTCATATTAATGAAATAGATATATTTTCCTTCAATTTAATGAAATTTAAGAGGATTGTTAATAACCATATCCTAGCAATCAATTCGTAACTTCTACATACTCATTTATGCGATAAACTGTATTATATATTTATCTTATTTCATATTCATATCATAATATTTAATTAAAATTGTTCACTACAACTTTCATATTATTTTCATTGTATCTGTAAATTAGTGCTGTACTATAATTGGGACTAGTTCCTGTTGTATGGCCTATTATAAAATAAATAAAAAAAATAAATTACAATTTGTACCAGCCAGTAATACATCGTCTACATACAATAATAAATATACGGCAATTTTCATGTATTTTTACATGAAAGCAAAATTCTTATTCGGATCTTACAAAACCGATTGATAACATAACTTCGTTAAATTTATTGTTCCAATTTTAGGAGAATTTTTTAAACCATGCAGGGATTTCTTTAATTTTAAGACAGATTCAGTGTTTTTGAATTTTTCATAATTTTTAAAACCTTCTGGCAATGATATATAAACATCACCTTCAATATTACCGTACAAGAAAGCACTACACACATGTAACTGACAAATTTCTAAAGTATATTCATTACACAATGCAAGAAATAATCTAACTGATGATAATTTTGCTACCGGACTATAAATATCTGAGAAATTTATGTGGGTTTGTTGGAAACCTTTAGCCACTAACCTTGCTTTATATTTAGTAACATTTCCTGACTCATTTATTTTCTTTCTAAATACACACTTATAGTCTATTGTTTTGCAACTCTCAGGTTTCTTCGTAAACACCCAAGTATCATTTTCTTCTAACGCTTGTACTTCATTTTCAATCGCCTCTTCCCACTTCTTTGCATCTTGGCTTGCCATCGCTTCTTCGTAGGTTGTGGGTTCGTCTTCTGCTGTTATCAGTGCTGTGTAGGTATGATAATCTCCCAGATAAGCAGGTCTTGTCAGTTGGCTTCTGTCTCTCATTCTATATCCTTTCGGTTCCGATTCTTTTTCACCATCAGCTTCTTCATCAGAAACCTGTTCTTGCTCTCTTTCTAGGTATTCCGTTTCACTTTCTGAGTCCGACAGTGGTACACTTTGTTCGATGTTATTCTGTACGTTCTGTTCATGTATTACCTTTTCTTTTAAAGGCAAAAACACAACATCTCTTACTACTTCCACTTTATTTTCATTTGGAAAATTTACTCTGTAACCCTTAACATTTTCATCATATCCAATGAATACGCCTTCATGATTCTTCGGATCCCACTTCAAACGCTTCTCCTTTGGAATATGTACGGAAACTCTTGAACCGAAATCTCGCAATGTTGCTATATCAACTTCACTTTTACGGTACAGTTCATATGGTGTCTTCCCCGCAGTTGGACTTGGCCCTGTTCTGTTGAGCACATAAGCTGCAGTGTTTACAGCTTCTGCCCAATAGTTTTTGTTTAGTCCTTGACTCATACTTCTGGCCGCTTCTATGAGAGTTCGCATCTCGCGTTCTGCTCTCCCGTTTTGCTCTGGAGTGTACTTTACCGACCTTTGATGTTTGATTCCGTGATTCTGAAACAAACTACCTAGTTCTTTATTCACAAATTCTAACCCGTTGTCCGACCTAACAGTCTTTACGGCCGCATGCACTAATTCTAACCTGTCACTTGCTCGATGATCACTTCCCGAAAATGACTTTCTATGCTGTTTACCCGACAAACACTTTTCACACACAAAATTTTTAGTATAGTCTATGAATTTTATATTATTTTTGTTTAATATCTTCTTTAATTGGTCTAGATTTTGATGTGCAAGTTTATTATGCAATGCAGATAGGCACTCTATTTTTTTAACGATATGACAGTCTAAATTTAACATTCGGGTTTGTTTATCATACACAAAATCCATTTTATATAGTTTATTTTGTCTTACCGCCACTGCTTGTGTGTTACCGTTCTTATCAATGATTTCACATTTTTGATTATGCGAAGTTAGTATGAATCCTTTGTCCAAAGCACTTCCTACTGAGAAAAGATTGAATTTCAGCCCTGGAACATACAAAACACCTAGTAACTTTGTTTTGATTAGTTTTTCACCAACTCGAGCAAATAAAGTCACTATTCCTACGCCTTTTACCTTCAACACGTTTCCGTCACCAACTGTAACACTATTTTGCATAGGTTTTTCGCTTAATGTTTCGAATAGAGATTTGTCCCAGCACATGTGTTCGCTGGCACCGGTGTCCATACACCAATCTCCTACCTGTGTGCGACGATTTGTTCCAACATACGCATTGCTGATCCCATTGTCTTGGTTGTTTTTCTTCTCTTTCTTATGTTTGTCTTCACTTTCCTTCTTCTTTTTTAAACCAACAATTAGCTGCCCCATGTCCGCTTTTCTTACAATAAAAGCACGGTTTTGTTCCTGTTTTCTCTTTATTCTTAAAACAGTTTTTGGCTATGTGCCCCTTCTTGCCACATACAAAGCATGTAACACTATTTCCCGCCTTTTTACTGGTACCGGTCAAAGCTGTAACTTCTTTGTCCCCTGATGAATTCAGTCTTTCTTCTTCTATTAGCAGCCTTGACGTCAGTTCGTCTAGTGTTTGCTTTTCGACCATTAAAATCTAAAATAGAAGCAATTGTTTTATCTCTAAATGTGCAATAATTTTACAACCTATTATTAATATTTTAATAAAAAAACCACATAGGGCTAGTGACATTATATGGCCGAATCAAGCAATACAAGCTTTCGAGCTAATTAAAACATAATTAACAAATTTGATAACTTTATCCTTCATCAATATGACGCTCCACTCAGTATTATGGTAGATGCATCAGACATCGGTGCAGTCTTATAACAAAACATCTACATGGAAACTATTAGCATTCTTTTCCGTCGCTCTATCACCTACTGAAAAGCGATATAGCACCTTCGGGCGAGAGTTATTAGGTATGTATTTAGAAGTAAAAAAAATCAATTTCACATTGCGGGTAGAAAATTCTTCATTTTAACAGATCACAAACCTTTAACGTTCATTTCGGACAAAATTTTATAAACTTATTCACCAAGAGAAATAAGACATATATATATATATATATATATATATATATATATATATATATATATATATATATTTCATTTTACAATTCACAAGCGGTATGAAGCATATTGCTGGCAAAAATAATGAATTTTCCGCTTTCCATTATCTAGAAATTGCATAATTTCAATTCATACAGAAAAAAATGTCGATTATAAAAAGATTGCTGATGCTCAAAAGACAAACAAGGAATTACAATTATTACGTACTACCGAAACAAGTAATTTGCTATTTACAAATGTCAACCTTCCTAACTCCGAACTCACTTTAATTTGCGATATTTCAACTGGTAGTATAGACCATATATTCCAAAACCATACCTAGGTATAAAGGCTACAATTAAATTAATTACTTTAATATTCATTTGGTATAACATAAATAAATTTTTGAAAACTTGGACATTGTCAACGCTCAAAAATTATTAAATATACTTTTTTACCACTTAAAGTATTCAACGAACCAAATCTTCGTTTTGGTAATGTGCACATTGATATAGTTCGTTTACCACTATCTAAAGGTTTTTCTTGCGTCTTCACTTGCATTTATCGGGTTACTCGATGGCCAGAATCCGTACCAATAAAAGATTGTAGCGTGCAAACAATAGCTGAAATGTAAATTAACTTGGATATCTAGATTTAGAGTTCCTTCAATCATTACAACAGACAGAGGGAAAAAGTTTGAATCAGCTTTGTTTTAAAATCTATTATTATTGTTAGGTACTCATCACATTAAAACAACGGCATACCATTCGCAATCTAATGGAATGATTGAAAGATTTTACAGACAATTAAAAACTTCTCTAAAAGCATATAATAACCCTACAGACTGGTTTACTCACCTTCCAATAGTATTGTTAGGTCTTCGTACCGTAGGTAAAGAACCTATTAAATGTAGTTCAGCCGAATTAGTGTACGGTACTAATTTAAACTTCCTGGGAATTTTTTCAAACGATCAGACTTAAATTCAGACGGAAATATTCCAGGATTACTTCAAAAATTGAAAAAATCAATTAACAAATTAAAACCTTTTACCCAACAAGAAACATTTCGTCGATCCCAATCTGTTCCGGACTTCACATGTATTCATTAAACATGACGCAAAAGGTCCTACACTGCAACAACATTTTGACGGTGCTTTTAAGGTCATCAAACTCTATGACAATTTTTTCAAAATTTTAATAAACGATACCTTATATACCGTTTCATTTCACAGACTTAAACCTGCGTTTTTAGTACAGACCTCACATAGTGTAATCTATTAACACCCATTTTACTCCTTGTTATTTGTTGTTTTGCACCCCTTTTCTTTTCTCTAAGGGGGGGAGATATGTTATGCTTACGTTATGTTATATTTTATATGTATCTATCTAGTTAGCAAATGTAACAAGATACAAAAAAAACAGTCAGTTGAAAATAAATTAAAATTACATGTCATGAATTTAGAATTATTTATCTTTTCCAAATAAAATCGAAGTTATTTTATATTTATATACAATTTAACCATTAAACTATTTTTACAAGTTGTAGTGGCTGTCATCCACTAGAAAAAAAAATCTAGAATTTTTGGTGTGGAGTGTAGGTATACAAAAAATGTTAAATACAATAGGGCGCGAGCAGTCATGTGACTTTGTTAGCCTTGACAAGCAGATATGGGGGACCATGTCAGAATGATGGCTCGTAATTATGTACATAGATGTTGAATATCATAATTTTTCATTTTAAATTTCGTGATTTTCCAATTTCATGTAGTTAATTTTCCTAGACAAGTAAATTCCACACTTCTGTGACAAATTAACCACGTGAACTTAGAAAATATTGAAATTTTGAATGAAAAATTCTGACATTTGACATCTATATTCACAATTACTAGTTATCATTCTGACGCGGACCCCTATATCTGCTTGTTAAGGCCAACAAAATTACAAGACTGCTCGCGCACTATACTTATGTAACCAAAATGTGGCGAGAGGTACTATGCTGGCCACAACAGATTTTTTTCTTTTATAGCCATATTTTTATCAAATTAGTATAAAACTTTATACGCATTTTTCTAAAAAAAAAATTGTTATATAAGGGTATAAAAATATTACATCACTGAATCCAGAATTAAATTATCTAACGAATGAGCAAATAAAAAATATATGGTCTCATTATAATAAAAAAATTAAGCCCGTTCTCGAGACAGCAATGGTCGCCCATTTAAAATGAACACCTGCAGGTATATATATATATATATATATATATATATATATATATATATATATATATATATATATATATATATATATATATATATATATATATATAAAGAAAAGGATTATAATTAGCGGTTTTATACCTGTGAACACGGTATATCGTTGCTAAGTAGCTTGGTTTGGAGCGGATGAAAGTGCTATTTGTGCTTATATGAGATTCAGAGCGCACTTGCTGCTATCTGTATGTATCGAGTTTCCCTCATTCCTACAGATCTGTTGGCGTGCACAACTTTTCAAATGAACTCCTGACTCCTGATTGTACAAACAAACTTGCCAGCTTGAACCTTTTATTATTTAAGATTAGAGTTTCTTTGCTACTGACAAATGTAATCTTCATGTTTCTAAATTAATTCACTCCCTGGTCTAAGGTATAAACAACTTTAGTGTAGTTTTAAAAATAGGTATATGCAGAGTTTGATAAATATTTGAAGATTGGTGAGTTCTCGTTTT
Organism: Harpalus rufipes; assembly: GCA_951394225.1. NCBI lineage: Eukaryota > Metazoa > Arthropoda > Insecta > Coleoptera > Carabidae > Harpalus > Harpalus rufipes. The sequence goes on from OX596274.1 coordinate 57,306,421, forward strand.
TATTGTCTAAAAACCTGTTGGCAAAGTTTATTATAATTTAAAAATTTTCCATTTTATTAAATCATTTTCATGATGATGGGAGTAAAAACAATGAAAAGTATTTTCATACGGTTTAGATAATGTTTTAAGTTAATTTGAAAAAGGTACTGTTATAAAAATTCTTTGAATTCACAATTTGCGAGATAATTAAGATTAAGCAAATTTTACTATAATTTTATCAAAATATTTTTTTCGGCATGTTTTATAATCAATAATAATCTAGTCCTTATTGACTGATAATTCTTTGGCTCTGTTTAGCCTCTGTTTAGCTGGGCAGTAATTAATTAGTTTTGGTAATTAATTACTAAGCAAATTACTTTTTCCCAAATTGTAATTTGCAATTACTTTGTAAAAAAAGTAATTGTACTCAATTACTTTTGAAAATTTGGTTTTTCAAATATTAATTACTATTTTGAACCAACAAGTAAGGGAATTCCGGGATACGGGCGTAGCGTAGTTTATCTGCGTTATGGGTGTAACAACAGGTTACAAATGCAACTTGTCATGCGCGTTGGACGTACGACGTACTTTGGACTTTTACTTAAGTTATATTTTATTATTTTTTCTGAATCCTAATAGTAATAATATACTTTTAAAGGAATTTGCAATGTCTTCATATAGGTCTTCATATAAATCAGTATAACGTATTTTTAATAACCAGATACACATATGTACAGGGTGAGTCTGGGAAGATGCCCACACTTTCAACATATTTATTACAAGTAATCTCGATTTTTTCATATTTTTGACATACAAACTTTTAAGTCGTTGAAAAGAGATCTTCCCAAACTCAGCCTATATATATATATATATATATATATATATATATATATATATATATATATATACAGGCTGTCCCATATAAGGTACGAATGCATTGGGATCTCGAGAACCGTAAGAGCTATGATATATATATAGGTAACTTGTGTTACGAAAATTCCAAATCACTTTAAAACATTTGCATCCCACTATATGAAGGGTTACTTTCATGTACCTGAGAGTGAGGCAGGTTTCCTACCCTAAACAAATATTGGGGCATCCACCTTTTAAAAATGAAGAATTGTTCAACCTTCGAGTTGCATATAATTTCAATCCAAAAAGGTAACTACAACTACGTCAAAATTTTACAGAGTCAATATTCTTTATAATTTTTTTTACTCGTATTATTTTTATTTGTTGTTTTCATATTAAACAGTGCAGTATTATTTTTTGCTTTTTTTTATTAATGTAAGGTGAAAGATTTTTTTAGTAAAGTAATTGAAAAAGTAATTAAAATGTCAATTACAATGCAAAAGTAATTGGTAATTTAATTACATTTCTCTAACAGTAATTATTTTTAAATGTAGTTTGATTAAATTTGGTTAAAGTAATTGTAATTGTATTCAACTACTTTCTGAAAGTAATTTGCCCAGCTCTGATGCCGCCAGACTGTCAAATCTTCGTTTACTTAGCACTGATTTACAATCTCACTAGTCGCGTAGATAGCTTGTATATTTCTCTAAATATAACAACAAAAATCTCACCTAACGCACAAAACTTGCCCTTTTCCAAGAGTGACTTTTGTACGTTAATTGGGGTTATTGTTGTCATATTTAGAGAAATTGCAAGCGAAAGTAATAGTCATATTAAAATATGGCTGTAAGTTATTCGTTGTTTTATAGAACGTCTAGGCATATTGTAAAACGTCTGGGCGTATTTTACAATCGGGCTACGATATAATTACAATACCGGGATTAATATGGAAATCGACGACAGGAAACTAGACACAGTCTAATTCTTCATAAATTTCATAGACATTAATTGTAAAATAAAATAAAAATAAATATTTCATCACGGTATATTACCCATTGCCGGGTATGCCAATCTGCTTCGTACACAGATATCGGTAATGATGGAATATTTGTACCGTGTGGGCGTTTACCAGGCGTCACCTCAAGGGCACTCATTGCTGGCGTGGAGAGTGCGCCTCAGGGGTAAATTTTGTGCCATTAAAATGCGATGTAATTTTTGGCGTCGGTAGGGGTCGAACACGGGTCTCCAGATTCGCGACCAGACACCCAGGCATACGGCCACGAGACCCCATTGTGTGTATGTATATTATGTAACCAGTATGAAAAAGTGTCTAAAACAGACCTCAGGCGAGGTAACAGTTACTTATCCACTCGCGGCGTAGAAATTTATTTAATAATCCTTTTATGGTGTCCATAAACATTATTAAGTACTCATACTTTGTATATTATAAATTACGTAATATATTCTTGGAAACTAAGTATATGTATAAAGTTATAAAAATAACTACTTACTTGAAAAAAATAATCTGTTTTATCGTAGCGAATGTCAACAAAACAGGAGCACGTAAAATGTAATCGCAAACACTGAAAGCGTTACGTTACAAAGTACAGCATCCGTTTCGTGATGACTATATTTAAAATTCTATTCTCTCACCCCAAATTTACTACCCCATTTTAAATTGGGTAGAAAATATTATACGTTATAAGGCACAATGATGCACTAGGGGGAAGGGCGAGCCTCTCGAACTTCGTGTGCTCGCGCGTTTAAAATTAGATTTACGATTATAACTGTTAGAATTTTTAACCTCTACTTTATATGCGGTGTTTTAACGCCACGGAAAGAAACAGAGGCGGTGACTTATAATATTTCATTAGATATTCTGTGTGCTTAAAAAACAAATAAGTGTAGATGAGGTGACGTTAAAATGAAATATGTGTATTCATCTTCCATATAAATTTGTATATTACTTTTAATATTCATTTACAGTTATTAGCATATATTGTCACTTATCTGTTAAGTTGAGTACCTATGGATACAATTTTGACTGCAACATTAAAAGTGTAGATAATGAATTTATATGATTGTATTATTGATTACGTTATTTATTTAATTCAATTGAATTCTATGGATATATAAAACATCACACCATAGAGGGCTCGGGTATTGATGATTAATATACAGGGTGTTAATTAAAAAGCAGGCTATAGGCGTCTATCACAACAAATGAGGAATATTCATAAAATTTCAAATTTGATTTAACAGGTTACTAAACATACAAAATAAAATGTTTAGTGATTTATGTATAGAACATTTTTACCGAAAATTAATTGAGAAGTATAGGACAAGGAAAAACTGATTTCCCATGTTAAACGCCTGTGGCTCGCTTTTTGATTAACACCATGTATGTAATAGAGTATATTTTTCAACGATTGTGCGAAATAAGATATACAAACTACGTTTTTTAGGAATTACATGAAGGCCTTTTTTCTAGACCGTGACATTTATTTATTTTATTCACGTTACTAATGGCATAAAATAAATATGTATGTAAATTACATTTTTTTTTTAAACCATTGTGCTACTAAACAACATTTGACCTTGACAATTTCTACTGAATAATAATCAGTCAAAAAATATTGTATGGGACCTGCCACTTTCTGGACGAGAGCTATACCACTAAACTTCGGGCCACCGACAACTTCATTTGATTTATCATGCACAAATAAAACGAAATTACCGCATATAATCGTTTATTACAGTCTAAATAGATATGCGCCGCCTTTACCAAATATGGCAATGTTTTCAAAAAGTCATAGTAAATAAAAACTTTTCCCATTTAGTATGTTCTTGCCGAAAGAATCTTTCTATAATACTGCCTATTGGTTTTGTACGTATTGTAGAACCAATTTGTGAAACTATTGTACTTGACAGTGAATTTTTTTTATTGTAAATAAAGAAATAATAATAATAATAAAAGAACATCATAAAGTTCGGAAAATAAATTGACATTTTATAATTTCTTTTTAAAGAGTATGATTTTTACAATACTTGTAAGGTATCTAACAATTTTATAACATATTTAATTGTCTACCTATATGTCACAGCACTTTACAATAATAGCATGAGTTTTTCTGAAACACTATAGTACACAAGAACTCGTATTTAATTTAATTTTTCGTTGCAAAGCACAAGAGAAGTGAGAGTCTGACAACCATTGAATAGCTTACACACGTAATATACAACACAAATCCACATAATATTTGATGTAGATTGTGCAAAAAATAAAGTATGTAATGATATGCAATTTGAATATACATAATTGGTCTTTGTTGCACAGCATTCCAAAAATTAAAGAGACAGTTATTTTTCCAATAACGAGAATGCCAATTTTCTTTATCAAGTAAAAATTCCATGTCAAACAATAAAATGCGTAATTGAGACCTACAAAAGTACAGATCGAAAAAGTATGGAACTGCATCATTGACATGAGGAAATTATATTTAGAATATATTTAATATTATATAAAAAAAATATTATCAAAAATGATCTATCAAAATTACTGCACGCTATATTTTAATCAAAATTTTATAAATAATAAAATTTTCTGCGTGAAATCCTTTCTGGACCGGAAGGCTTATAAATCTTAGATATTTCTCTCCACCAGAATAAGTTTACATTTTTAACAAAAAACCATACCTATGTTACTTGTAATTTAGACCTTTGGGACTAAAATAAAAAATTACCAACATTACAACTTACAACAAATTAATAATAGTATATTATGTTATTAGGAGTAGAAAGCGGTCTTTTTGTGTTGAACCCAGCTATTGCGGTCGAGGCGCAAGAAAACACAAAAATGACGTTCTACTCCGAATAACATATACTATTTTTTCTTCAAGTGTTTCAAAGAAAACTGGATTTTTTTTATATTTTTCTAGAATTGTTTTAATTATAGCGTTAGCAATTTCAGCCATAGTTGGCTGTCTACACTACAAAACACAAACGAAACAACTGTCAAATAACAATTTTTCAATATGGTCTGTGTTGCTGTGGCGACTGCTGCCGCCAGCGGTGAACTAAGAAGCTAACATTTTTTTACTTGTACAATAATGAGCAACATTGTTGTACTAGTAATAAAATGAATATCTTCTATAGTGTGTGTATAGTAGCATAATATGAATATTATTGTACACTTGAAGAAAAAAGATTTTTTTTAATAAAATTATAATTCTTTCACATTCCTGTTCTTTATATAGCTGATTATATTTTGATTATAACTGATCAAAAGTACCCTCAATATAACTTCTTAACAGTTTTTCTTGAAAAAAATGCAGTAAAATGTCATTTTTTGCTATTTTGTGTTATTATAAATATTATATAATATATTATTATCTATCCGTTCGATTACATATTTTCCATCGTATTCAATAGATATAGAGTTAATAGAAATTAATTTTAAAAAATCAGCCAATTATGGCTATAACCGTGTAAATTGCTGATATATTAAAATAATTCAACAACTGTTATTGTCAAGTGCAATTTACATCGTATGTTCGTGTTATAATTTTTTCTGGTAATATAGAATCTTATCCAAGAAACTTTCTGTATGGTAAATTTGTGTAAAATACGTAATATTGACGGAAGGTAATATATAGTACATTTTAAAAAATATTGCCATGCAAACAAAAAAAACTTATATTGCAGCATGAATTGAAATCAATAAATAAATAACTGACAAATATATAGGTACTCGTAGATAAAAAATAAATTACTGAACGTCAATTTTAATACAAAAATAAATAAATAATAAACACAAATATACGTATTGGATGAACGGTTGCTATTTACTTTATATTTGAATTGTTCATTACAATATGAAACAGAAGCTAATTATGTATGAAACATTATGATCACTAAGGTATCTAGTTATTAAGGACTAAATAAAAATACATATTAATTATACAAGCCTCATAACTATTTAAAGTATCTTTTAGTTCTCGTTGTTTTCTGAGATTTGACCCAGTACAATTAAAATCAAATAATACAAACCATTACTTTACTAAAAAAAGTTGTTACTTCATAAAAAAACCATAATTTTCTATACCGTTATTCAGTAAAATTCGGCGTTTTAAACCATTGTATATGGACGCATGTAACAACCAACGTTATTTTCGTATATAAAGAACGGAACTAGGGTCTCTTGCCACAATTTTCGTTAAAAATTTACTTATTATTTGTACATGTTTCGAAAATAACTATTGAAACGAACTTTCAACTTTCAAATAATATACCCATAATTCAACCGATTTTAACTATTAATGACCTTCGCTACTGTTTCTAATTGGATAATATTGACAGTTCGATGGATTAATCGAATCAATCTTTATGTCAAATTCAAATCCTGCCTTTCCAGTAAACCGAATTAGTTTAAATAAGTAATTCTTTCCACACTGTGGTTGATAAAAAAATTATTTATAAAAAGCTTTCCGATAATCGATTTCGGCTATGGATGGCCATCTTCGAATCGAGAGCTAAACGAATGATTAAGTTACATAGAATTTTGAATATAATATAAATTATTGATAACGATATATTATATAATTATCTTATAATAGGAATTAAAAATTACAGTTTATTATTATAAATGTAATATGGAAATAAGAAAAAAAGAATGTTTATAGTTAACTTACCGTCAGAAAAGATAATGTTTACGTTACAATAATAGGAGGAGTCTAAGGTTAAATTATAAATAAAACTAAACAATTACCCCTTAACCTTAAAATAATAATATAAGCTACTCTGTTGTTAGACCTCTGACATGGTGTACATGTTGAGTAATCTTAACTTCTCTGCTTAAACTTTTGTTTTTGTTCTACTGATGATGAGAACTTAGTTCTCGAAATACATATATAGCTTATAGCTTATATTATTATTTTAAGGTTAAGGGGTAATTGTTTTAGTTTTATTTAATGTTTACGTTGTTGAAATTAGTTGGAAAACTGATAAAATTTGAAGTTATTTTGTTAAAAAAACAGGTGTAAGATTCAAGAGATGGGATTAGACTAAAAAGTTTGTTGCATATGACGGCCGGTTGTGGGGTTGTTGGAAGGGGTAGTAGACGGCGTTAAATTTGAATGGTTATATTGAAGAGGCGGTAAAAATTTAAACATATGGTATTCTGGAAAAAAGTCATCAATAAGTTATTGTATTTTTAGATAGGAGAGTTTTTAAATTTTTCCAATAAAAGTAATTTTTGATAGTTTCTGCGTGTAAAAGTTGTATATTGTCGTGTGTTATTGTGTAGTTTTCTTGTTCTAAATGTGTGCCGAGGGCTTGAATATGGTCGGTTTTTTTGATGTTCTTTAAAGCGTGTTTGTAAGTTACGGGATATAAGACCTATGTATGATTTGTTACAGTTATTACATGATAATTTATATACTCCGCTTTTGTGCAAGGGATTTATTTTTGATTCTGTATTATTTAGGATATTAAGGTTTGGTTGTGATTTGGGGATCAATGAAATATTGGGTGATATGAATAAAAATGAGTATATACTTTATTCTCCAAATATTGAAGTAAATACTCCAAATCGTAAGAATAAAATCAGAAGAATATACTCGTAGCGAGTATATACTTTGATGTACAATTTTTGAGGAGTATATGCTCCACTGTCGTATGAATAAAAAGAGTTTAAGCTCTGTTAAAGTGAGTTTCTACTCGATATATTCGGAGACTGGTTCTTAGCAGACTCCAGTTGTAGATTGTAGCTCGAAAAGACAGTTATGGTTGAATTTATGATCAATTTACGGTCAAAAAAATATTACAAACCCAGAAGAACTACTTGTAGCCGTGATTTTAAAACCATATACAGATTTTCTGAGGATAATGTGCAGTGGTTAACGAATCATTTTCTGAATGAAGAATCAGGAGAAATCCTAAAATTTTTCTTTTTCACAGTACATTTCATTAAAATTTTTCATTACATTGAAAAGTGTTTAGTATTTGTCGAAAGTGTATCCCTCAACTGTATGCCGAGATACAAAATTATAATTCAATTCAAAAACTTTCACCTTTCTTTCTTATATGGTAAATAACTAATTTATTTCTGCACTAATTTGAATAACGTAATCTCTATTATTTATGATTTTTTTAGGACATTTAAAAATAATCAAAATACTTCACCTGGTATTTTCCTAAATACTGGATTACTGTCGCCATCCAAAATATCCAATAATATTTTTTCCGATTCGTACAAGATGATCTTCTTATTGCCAGTTCTATTTATATCGTTTTTTTTTTTTAGTCTAGTTTTCATATTATTAATTTTCTTTAATAATTTACTGCTTGTTATATGAGAGCCAAGATTTGCCTCATATTGTTTTCTAATTGCATCAAGAGCAAGTGATTTTGATTTTCTTGCAGTAGGTGTTTGCGATTTTGAAAATATTATGGGAAAATCACGCAAAATCGAGACAAATGCCATTTGAGAAACATTTTTAGTTTCTTCACAATTATTTCTTTTCTACTAAACCGCAGAATAGTGTAAAAGTAACTTGTCTAGTACATATCTAAAAATTGGTTAGACGCGCTTGTTTGTACACACGAGTATATACTCGGTTTAAGGGAAGCAATTACTCCTTGTGCACAAACCTTTTTTATTCATATGGTCTGGAGTATCAACTCCTACTTTATGCTCATACTCAATAGTATATACTTAAAGTATATACTCTTACTTTATTCATATGACCCATTGTGTTTATCTGTTGTATTTTTTAAAATGTTGTGTATGTGATTATGGTATGTTTTGGATAAATATTTATAGTTTTTTGGTTTTGTGTGTGTGTGTGTGTGTGAGAGTAAATTTTGTTGGTAATTAGATATATATATATATATATATATATATATATATATATATATATATATATATATATATATATATAATATAAAAATATAAATAATATATTTTATTTTGGATTTGGATAGCAATAATACTCTGATTCATTTAAATATTTATATCCAAGATAATGAGAAATTAATTTGAAGGAGAATCCGTATTACGTGCATATATTACCATAACTGCCCCGAGTAATATGTACATTTTGTTTAAATATTCAGGGGATGAGATATAAATTTTTAAGAGTTTAGAGTGTTAAAAGCCGTATCACAGCCATATTTGCTAGCGTAGTTAACTCCCCTGAGTAATATAGGGTACAATTTGTATAAATATTCAGGGGATGCGGTATAAATCTTTGAGAGTTTAGTGTGTTAAAATATTATTGGAACATATTACTCGTATCAAATTAAGGAGAAGCCGTATCACAACCATATTTAGTAGAGTACTTAAGGCAGTTGCACTGAATAATACAATGCATATTTTGTTTAAATAATCAGGGTATGAGATATAAATTTTTGAGAGTTTAGATTGTTAAAATATTATTGGAACAAATAGTAACCTCTATCAATTTAACGAGAAGCCGTATCACAACCGTATTTGGTAGGGTAGTTAACACAACTCCCTGAGTAATATAATGTACATTTTGTCTAAATATTCAGGGGATGAGATATACATTTTTGATAGTTTAGAGTGTTAAAATAGTATTGGAACATATAACAACCCCTATCAACTTATCGAGAAGCCGTAGCACAACCACATTTGCTAGGGTCACACTATAAACATAAACTGTCTACAAGTTCAAATAAAATTTTACCAATCTAAATACTCAAAATTTAATATCTCACCCCCTCAATATTTAAACAAAACGTACTTTATATTTTCGTCAGGGGAACAGTATTAACCATTCTACCAAATATGGTTGTGATAAGGCTTCTCCTTAACTTGATAGGGGATGTTACAAGTTCAAATAAAATTTTAACACTCTAAACTCTTAAAATTTTATATCGCATCCCCTGAATATTTAAACAAAACGTACTTTGTATTGCTCAGGGGAGCTGTGTTAATCATCCTATCAAATATGGTTGTGATCCGGCGTCTCGTTAAATTGATAGGAGTTGTTATATGTTCCAATAAAATTTAACAATATAAACTCTCAAAATTTTATATCTCACCCCCTGAATATTTAAACAAAACATACTTTATATTGATCAGGGGAGCTGTGTTAACCATTGTCTCAAATTGTGATACGGTTTCTCCTTAAATTGATAGGGGATGTTAGAAGTTTAAATAAAATTTTAATACTCTAATTTCCCAAAATTTTATATCTCGTCCCCTGAATATTTAAACAAAACATAATTTATATTGCTCAAGGGAGCTGTGTTGACCATCCTATCAAATATGGTAGTTATACGGTCTCTTCTTAAATTGATAGGGGATGTTACAAGTTCAAAAAAAAATTTAACACTCAAAACTCTCAAAATTGTATATCTCATTCCTTGAATATTTAAACAAATCTTACTTTGTATTGCTTAGGGTTAACCACTTTACCAAATATGGTTGTGATGCGGGTCTCCTAAAATTGATAGGGGATGTTATATCCTCCAATATTTTAACACGATAAACTCTCAAAAAATTATATCCCAAGCTCTGAATATTTTAACATAATGTTATTATATTACTCAGGGGAGTTGTAATAAGTAATCTACCAAATATGGTTGTTCTCGTTAAATTGACAGTGGTTGTTATATATTCATATATTAATTTAAAACTCTAAACTTTCAAAATTTATATCTCATCCCCTGAATATTTAAACAAAATGTACAATATATTACTAAGTTGTGCTAACAACCATTCCAAATATAGTTGTGATACGGCGTCTCCTTAAATTGATAGGGGGGTGTTACATGTTCAAATAAAATTTTAACACTCTATACTCTCAAAAATTTAAATCTCATCTCCTAAATATTTAAACAAAATATACTTTATATTGCGCAGGGGAGCTGTGTTAACTACCATACCAAATACGGTTGTGATACGGCCTGTCCTTAAAATGATAGGGAATGTTACAAACTTAAATAAAATTTTAACTTCCTATACCCTCAAGATTTATATCTCATCCCCTAAATATTTGAACCAAATGTACTTTATATTGCTCAGAAGAGCTGCGTTAAGTACCGTACCAAATATGGTTGTGATACGGCCTCTCCTAAAATTGATAGATGATGTTACAAATTTAAATAATATTTTAATACTCTAAACTCTCAAGAATTTATGTCAGCCCCTGAATATTTAACCAATATGTACACTATATTACTCAGGGGAGTTATGGTAACCACCCCACCTAATATGTACGTAATATGCGGCTACCCCTTCATATTAATTTCTTATTATCTTGGATATAAATATTTAAATGAATCAGAGTATTATTGCTATCCAAATCCAAAATAAAATATATTATTTATATTTTTATATTATATTATATTATATATATATATATATATATATATATATATATATACATATATATATATATATATATATATATATATATATATATATATATATATATATATATATATATATATATATATATTACAGACGTATAGAAAAATGATTAATATTTTGTTAATTTCTTGGTTTTCATAAAATATCAATACATTTGATTTCCGTAGTACATTTATGCCAGGGCTATGCAACACTTGCTTTAAATCGAATCAGCCACTGCGAATCGGCCGCTAGATTCTCTCTGATTGTAGAAGTGGGTTTATGGTATATATTATAGTTTATTTTGATATGACATCTATTTAGCGTTAAGTCTAAAAAGTTGATGTTAAGTTCTATTTCAAGTGTAAATTTGATATTAGAAAGTGAATTAATGTTATTATGAAAATTAAAAAGTTCTTGTGTTCTTCCGGGGCACCACATTTACTGAGAGGGTCTTGCATGTTTGTTTTTCTAGACTGTCTATATATATATGTAAGAGAGAAGACCGCTAAGTGGACTTCCCATTGCTAAGCCGTCCGATATTTTACAATATTTATTATCGAATTAAAAAAAAGATTTGTAGGGATTTGGCAAAATTTAATAATGTTATTTATGGGGGGCTGAATACAATGATCGACTGGTAGCAGAATGGAAAATTGGAAAATAATCGAACACGCAGTCTAGTGAAAAACACAAACAAAACCGTAAAATCAAATTCAAGCTCAAGATCTAGCAGCAAAAGCAACAAAAGCAACAGTAAACAAAGAACCCAAGTAACAATAGAAACAAATCAACAGGAACAAATGTCTCAAAAATCTCCCATGACGTCACAAAATTTACAGCAATCAAAAAGGACGACCCCACCCATAAACTCAACTTTAATTAACTCAACTATAATAACTAACACGCCAAACTTAAATAGTCAAACATCCACAAACCTTCCAACCCGGCTGGTCACCGTGGAAGGTCATGACCAAACCCTCCATGGCAAAACAAAATACAATCATAATGACTTAGTAATATGCTCCCTAAACACAAGAACACTTTTGTCAGAAGATAGAATTGTAGAATTAGAGTGCGCTCTACAAAAAATAAAATACGATATAGTCGGACTGGCAGAAATTAGAAGAAACCAAAGTATGATTATGTAACAAATGTATTTTAAAATTATTTATTGCGGGTCGTCTTCGAAACTATTTGTATACATGTGTCGTTTTTCCTTCGGGATTAGTTTCGGCAATTAAGTTATGTTGTTGAAAGGATAAAACTATTTCCTGTACCCTTGCATCTTTTGAACATGTCACTAACTGTTAGCAGATATATTTTACTTGACGGGTAAAATATATTACCACTCAATTTCTAATGTTTCCAAAATTCGTTCTGCTGCACAAAAGATATTCCTTTTAGTTTTTCTAAAGAGTTAATAGATTGTTCCTTGATGGAAATGTATTTCATTTTTGACATTTTCGAAAGCAGTTTATGGTTGTTTGTTTGAAACGCTGGATCCCTTTTTTTGTTCATTCTTGGGAAAGCGACCTAACGGTATAACTCACTCTGAAGGCCGAATCAAATTTCTTACGTCAAAGCGACATTTTTCGGATGGGGAAGTCGCCTTCAGAGTATGTTACCGACTTAGCACTTTTGCTGTGATGGTGTCCGGTCTCTAAAGAGGCGGACCTATGACTTAAGGGTAGGTTTTGACACCTTCAGATTGGTTAAGTCTTCCCTCGGAAGGGGCAAGCCAACCCCCACGTAATTAGGAGAGGGAAAAAACAAAGACTATATTTTGGCACAACTTCAACATTTTTGGGGAGAAGTCAGTAAGTCAGAAGATACTAAGAAGTTACCAAGTCAGTCAGTAGTTTTCCCCGATTTGTCAGTAACTGCAAAAGTGCTAAGTCCAGTCCCGGTACAGTGAACAGTGTTAGTGGAATTCTTGTTCTTATGAAGGTTTTATTCGTGCCACATATCACCAGGAATCCATCTCCTTGGGAAGGATGAATAAAACCTGTGAGTAATATTTCATGTTGTATTTTTAATTAGTTATAGGTTTACTATACTTTGTAACAACGGAGAACTTTATTTATTATTTATATATATATATATAATTTCATTCATTCATTATATTCATTATAGTAATAGTAAAAGCTTGTCTCATTTGTCATTCCTGGTTTCTTCCCTAAATTCGAGTTTCCAATTATAAACATAGGCCACGGTAGGTTAAAGTTTAATATTAGAATTCCCGTAAGTATATCGTGTTACAATTACACAAAATAAAAATAAAACAATCTTCTGTCATTCAGCGGGAGAAAATGGTAATTATGGTGTTGGATTCTATAAACCAGATTAAGTCAGATCTAATCGAAGAATTTATACCAGTTTCCTCAAGAATTGCAACACTAAAAATAAAAATTAAAGAAAGTTTCACCATCCTCCTAATACAAATACATGCACCAACAGCTGTTTCAACGGAAGACGAAATTCAAGATTTCTACGAAAAATTAACAAGTAAGTAAAAAAGAATTTAGAGAAGAAAACGTAATGGGAATATCGAACTACGGAATCCGAAATGATCGAGGTAACACTTTAATAGAATTTTCTCTACAAAATCAGCTAAAGATAATAAACTCCTCACAAATGAAGACAAATAGAAAATGGACCTATATATCGCCATCAGGAGAAAAATACGAAATGGACTACATGCTAATCAAAAATTTAAAATGCGTAAAAAGATTTGAAATCCTAAGTAAACTAGAATTTAATAGCGACCACAGATTATTAAGAACTACTATTCAATAGACACAAAGACAATAAGATATCAAAAACTTAAAAATCATAATAAAAAAAACTATACATATTAATGAAACAACGGAGCAGCAATATAAAGAAGAAATACTCAGAAGGATTGAAGAATTTAGTATACAAAACACCAGTCAAAATACTCAAGACTTGTATAATAGTATAGAAAAAATACTACGCCCATAAAGCAAATAATAAAGCAAACACGCAAGAGTAACCTATCAGAAAATAAAATAAATCTGATTAAAAAAAGAGAAAATATAAAAATAACCAAAAATGAAAATGCAAGCCAAAGAGTTGAATACGCTGAAATAAGAAAATTAGTCAAAAAATCAATTAAAAATGATATTAAGTAGTCCAATTTAAAATTAGCAGAAAAAATCATCTCAGAAAGTAGCTCAACAAAAAAACCTTTACAAAGAAATAAACGGAAGTAAAAACTGGATAACTAGCTTAACACAAAACAGTACTGCACATTACAATAGACCTAAAATTACAGAAATCGCAACAAACTTCTATAGAAAACTATACAGTGGAGAAACCAAGAGAGAAGAAGACAGATAAGAAGCTGCTTCACGGAACCTGTTCCAGAAATTTTAATCTCAGAAATTCGACAAGCTATAAAAGAAACCAGAAACAATAAATGTCCAGCCGCGGATGGTATAACATTCGAAATCATTCTCTTAAATGAAGAACTTCTGCCGATACTAAAAAAAACTATTCAACCAAATTTTACAGACAGGTAATATCCCAAATCAGTGGAAACATTCATCTATTATACTGCTTCACAAAAAAGGAAATAAGAACAATATTGAAAACTACCGACCAATCAGCCTTATCTCCAACATCTACAAAATATTTATGAAAGTAATATTAAGAAGAATAACTCCTATAATTCTCGAAAATCAGTCCGTTGAGCAAGCAAGCTTCAGAAGCTCCTTTTCTACGGTGGACCACTTGCATACCATAATCTTACTGATTGAAAAGACGAGAACATGAAATTAAATATTCTATTTATAGACTACACCAAGCATTTGATTCAATCAACCATAATTACATGTTTGAAACTTTGGAAGCATTACAAATAAACCAGCAACACATAAACATTATAAAGTACTGCCAATATACAGTTAGACAGGCCAGGACAAGTATTCAGAATAGAAAAGGGTGTGAGACAGGGCGATCCAGCATCACCATACATCTTCATAGCTGTACTAGAACATATGTTCAAAAAACTCAACTGGAGTGAAAAAGGAATAAATATAAACGGACAGAGATTAAATCACTTGAAATTCGCTGATGATCTGGTCCTTTTGCTCATAATGCAGAAGAAATAACGGAAATGCTCCAGGAATTAATAACAGAGAGCAAAAAGCAGGTCTCATAGTAAACCTCAGCAAAACAAAGGCAATGACAAACGGAGAAAAAATTCCAATAAAAATAGTAGACCAGGACATAGAGTACGTGGAAGAATACACCTACCTAGAACAACTTGTATCGCTCCATCAGAAAAATGAGATAGAAATTCAAAGAAGAATTACAATAGCTTGGAGTAAATTTTGGTCACTAAAAATGATAATGAAGAGTGACTTAAATATGGCCATTAAAACTAAAATATTCAACTCTTGCGTGATACCAGCACTCATATATGGCTGTCAAACATGGACTCTTACAAGAACACAAAATAATAAAATTCAAACTACTCAGCGACGAATGGAAAGGAGCATGCTAAGCGTCAAAATGAAAGACAAAATTAGAAACGAAGGACTTAGAAGACGCACAAAAACCGAAGATGTATTACGAGCGGCCAAAAGACTAAAATGGAAATGGGCTAGTCACGTGATACGGCTCCCACACTCAAGATGGGCGAAACAACTAACAGAATGGACGCCAACACACTGCAAAAGAAACCAAGGAAGACCGTACGTAAGATGGGATGACGAAATAAAAGCGTCGGCAGGCACCTTATGGTGGAGACAAGCTAGGGACCGAAGCATATGGAAATCCATGGAGGAGGCCTTTATCCAACAATGGACGTAACCCCCCCTTGAAATACAAAATTAATCATTGTAATATTCAAATCATTATTGTAGTACCAATTAGAAATAAAATCTTATAGTGCATGCACACAATATTTATGTAATATGGGTTAGAAATAAAGGGCTATTATTATTATATATTTTTCCTACTTAAACCATTTTTGAAATGCCAAGTTAAGGCAGTTGAATTCTACATGCTGGATTTTTCTCCCTTTTAAAAGTTACTATTGAAGAGAATAGACGTGTGTGATTCCTTAAGCGATTTTTATTGGTAGTAAAGTGTAGTTTTGAAACTCTCAGCACTCTAATGAGGATTCGATCCACATTAGTCTGTAATTAGAGAATTGAGTATTCTCGCAGGAGAGTTCCTTGATTTAAATGTCTTCACAAGTTTTGACACCCTAAGTCACCCCTCAACTAAGGCAAATTATTAATTACGTTGTTTTTGTTAATTATATGTTTGAGTTTAGTATTATACTAGCGAAAACTCGGCTACGCCGAGCTTCCCCTAGGTGGATAGTGTTTTATGATTGTTTATATGCATTCCTAAATTATAATAGTTTAACATTTATAAAAAGTGCTACCGCCGTTGTCTTCAGCATTTTATGACTGTTTACACGCATTCCCACATTGGAAACGTGCATAAGCTATACAGAGTGCTAACGTCGCAGGCCCTCTTATGATATCCACAAGAATTAACATTCTTTAAATCAATACATTTACTATCTTACAGACCGACCAGATTGTATGAATTAATTTTCCGTCGCATATTGTTAGACAAATAACATTAGAACTGTTTGAAGTTTTACCACAGCTGTTGGTTCCACCGTAAAACCATTTGTCTGCACAGTAGAATTAGTAATCATATTTTCTGGTATTGAATGCTTGCGGGGATAGGTCAGATGATAACATTGTAAATTAAAACAAAAGTGGGTCGCGTAGTATAACGCCGGTTATTTAGCTTGAATAGTTTAAAAAAGAAAAACAACAATAACCTCACCTTATGTACAAAAGTCACGCTTGGAAAATTCGGGCATGTTTTGTGCATTAGATTATTTTATTGTTGTTATATTTGGAAAAATATAACATTTTTGTTTCTGATTCCACACGGTTATAGAGTTCCTTGAGGTTGACACCAAGACCGACTCGACCAATCCACGTATTTTCAAATGCATTGATTAAGTATAGAAGAAATCACAATTTTTTGACGTACATTTAAGGGAGTTTCTTTTAAAAATTCTGGCAGATTATTTTGCAAAAATACATAATTTTCAGCATTTAATTAATCTAGCAATGAAAAGGGGCCAATCGACTGTGAATTTAGTAAATCGGCCCATATGTTCACAGATAATCTACATTTTTTAAATAACATATTATGATTGTTTTCGCACTATTAAATAGCAAGTTTCATGTACTTTTCAAATTTGAATAAATATATAGCATGTTTTATTTGAAAATAAAAAGTTACATATCATTGCGTAAAAATGGAACACTTGTAGAAAAACTGATACTGCATATTTATACACAAACTTTGTTTGAACAATTTTCTATAATATTTAAAATAATCGAGTTACTAAAAGAAAACAGACCGAATAATCACCCTGTATTAATAAATAAATAAAACTTAACTATTATGTAAATAAAGATACCGGGTATTTATTTTTGTGGACTATAAGAAATACAATGGTAAATTTTTTATATGGCTGTAATTTCTGCCCTATTAAATTAAAAACAAATGTATAAATACGTAAAATATTTAGAATTAAAAACTGCATGAAATGAGCTTAAATTTGTTGATATAATAGGTTTTTGTCATGAGAAAACCATAAAATAAAATAGCCGTTACAAAGTTTTAAAAAAGAAATAAAAAATATCCTATAACTTTTAATTATAGTATTCATACTACAGTTCTAAACCGCAAAGAAAATACTAAAGACCTCGAAGTGACTTTTAACACTAAATTTAGTTTTTCACAACATATTAATAATATTTATAATGAGTCCACTCGATTTCTATGTTTTATTATCCGTAATACCAAAGATTTTATCAGTATCACGCCCATCATAACACTATATTACAGTTCCATTCGTTCCAAAATGGAATATTGCTCATTAATATGGAACCCAACTTATGAGAGTTATCAAGATCATCTCAAAAGAATTCAAAAAAAGTTTTTGAAATACCTGTATTTCAAAATAAATAAAATTTACCCGGACTATTCAGTATCTTACTCTACCTTACTGCACATCTTTAATATGCCCAGTCTTTATCATCGCCGTGAATTGACTTCTGTTTTTCATCTCAGTAAGTTAATTCATGGTGAACTTAACGACTCGTCTTGATTGTGTCTCCTTAATTTCCACATCTCATCCTTTCACTTACGGAACTTCAGTACCTTCTATCTTCCTACCCCTCGTACAAACATAGATTATTCTTGTCCCATATACAGAATGTGCTCAACTTATAATACTAAATATTCGGATATTGACATTTTTCATTTGCAACCTAAATATTTTTATAATATAATACGTAATATTAAATATATAATATTTTCTATTTTGAGCAATATTAATTTATGTTAACTTATGCTATTTTATGTAGTATTATTTTTTCCTGTTCTCAATTGGGATTTTTTCCTGTTGGATAGTGTGTCTAAATAAAAAAATATAGCTAACGATTCTGGCAGATAAAATGGCAAAAATTTGTTATTCTGTACAATTCCATAGTTATCGGTATTAATAATAGAATTTAATTTAATTTACATGTATATTTTATTTTTCTATTGATACCACAACCATTGTTGTCAGTTAAAACAGTCTGTGAATAATAATTTGCCCGTATTGACGGGCTATGTTTGGGTTTCAAGTATTCACCCTGTATAAATGTTTTTAAAGTTAATGATGCATTATACTTTTATTATAAATACTGATATTTATATTTTCTATTTATTTATTGTAAAAAGTTTAATCATTATTGTTACATATCGAAGAAACATTTTCTCTAAGTTTTCTAGTCTAGTCACGCCCGAGAGTCAATTTCCTGATGACACATTAAAATAACACTTAATATTTTTGTCATAAATAGCTATTTTTTTTTTTTATTTATTTATTGTTCAACGTGTAATCATTATTATAATACACATTGAGTGAAAGACTTTTCAAATTTTTCTTTGCAATCATGTAAAATATGACGTTTAATTGAATTTCCCGCGCCCGCACGCCATGGGTTGTGTGAATAAATGAACTTTTTTTGAAGACTAAAGGGGCTGACTAAGAACTCACATACTGATTAAGAGCAAGCGAAAGTGTCAGACTGCTAATACTATGGTATAATATTCATTTGATATGTCTATTTGAAAAGTAATGTTTGAAATAGTTCTGATAGACATCAACAGATGGTGGTGTATATCTCGATGTTACCAGTTTATTATTAGTATAATATATGTAAATAAATTGAAATAAGTTCTGTAAACACTTATTTTAGTTACATTATGATATAATATAAGTGATAAAATGAAAATAGTTTTAAAATAATGTTTTAAACATATCAGGGGATACGCCAAAAACTCCCTAGAATATTCTATTTCCTTACACAAGTTGTTTTAGGAAGAAACTTGTATATACAAGTTCACAAAATAAATTATTACGTACTGTTTATAAACAATATAATTTATTTCTTCCTATTAAGATAGTTTGAAATTGAAATTTGTGACTTGAACATAGGTGAGCCAAGGTTACTTTTGAAATTTTGAAATTGAATAATTTCTGTCAGAGATGATGTAACGTTTCTTTTCTATTTTTCATTGATTGTCTACAATAATATGTGTGACTTATAATGATAATTAAGACGTATAATTATGTATAAGTTTATAATTTTAATTTCTAACTTTATGAATGGTGTTATGCGAGCAACAGTAAATCTTCGGTTTCGGGTTCGATCCCAACAGGGAACAATATTTTTTTTTTTTTTTTTTTTTTTTTAAATGATTGCATTATGTATGTGTGTGACAGCGGTTATATTATAATGTATTAACTGATTGGTATTATCTGATAACAGCCGTTTACGTAGAATGTCACCCGCCCGATTGGAATCTATAGAAATGTGAAAACCTTTCTTGGCGGCATTTAAATCATTTAAAAAATCGATGAATATGAACATTAAATGTTGTGTTATGTTAATTATGATAAATATAAAAACTTTTCTGTATCAATTATTATTATTGATTGAATTAATGATTGTATTGTTAAGAATTTCATTGTTGCAATCAACAATAATTACTTTTCATTATAGCGGTTATATATAATAATATATTAACTGATTCGTATTATATGGTAATAGCCTTTTACGTAGACTGTCACCCGATTGGAATAGAAAAATCTGATGTGTAAGAAAGATCTCATGAGAATAATACATGTACCTACCTTATAAAAACAGAGTATAATAAGAAAAATGGCTATAATTTTATAACAAGGAATTATTTGGCACACACACACTGATATTTATGAGGTTGTTTAAAATTTCAATATTTATTAATTACCATTTAAATGGAGAAAATAAATATCATATGATTCAAGGCCAAGAGAATGTGTTATTGATATTTATTTAAATTTCGCGCTAATTTTATTTGTATAATAAATACAATTTCTAATATTAAAGTTTCTTTATTTGTAAATGAAATACGTTTCCTAAAAGTATTATTCTTATCATTTTTGTCTGCTGACTCGACAAGATGACGTATATTTCATCAAGAAATTGTTGATTAATAGTGCACATTTTTATAATTTCTAGACATTTTACACATACAATATTTATCAAATAAATTAAATTATATACATT
The DNA here is from genome assembly GCA_951394225.1 of Harpalus rufipes. Lineage (NCBI taxonomy): Eukaryota > Metazoa > Arthropoda > Insecta > Coleoptera > Carabidae > Harpalus > Harpalus rufipes. The sequence goes on from OX596274.1 coordinate 57,327,304, forward strand.
TATTAATATTACAATATATATTTCATTTTAAAACACTCTATGTATAAAAGAAATATTTCAAACTTTCTTCACATTTCAATTACCCACAATTTTTTGAGATTAATTTTATAATAATTAATTACCACTTAATTGGGGCAAATATATATAAAACACATGTAATTATTTTATAATTAGCCTGTAAAACAATTTTTCGTTCTTGTAATAAGCACAGATTATTCACATTTCATGTTCTTTTGATAACCTGAAAATTTAATTTTAGTATTACAAAAATATTTCATGTTTTAATACTTACAACTAATGTAAACTATTTTCTCATGTTTATAATTAATTAAAATTATAATAAATCGTTGTTATATTACTCTATTTTTCAATATTCATATTAATTATGTCAAATGTGTCGTGACCTTGGTTTCTTATTTTGTTAATTATTGCACAATTGGCAACACTGACCAAATACATATGTAACGTCAAAATTTTTATTTTTTAAATATAATGTATTACATTTTTTTTACCTGTGTGAAATAATTGTCTATTGTCATTATTTATCATGTTAAATTTACTTTATTTCAAATATTCTTCATTACATAAATATTTACATTAAAAGTTTCAAATTGACAATGTCAAAAAATGTGTCATAATATTTTCTCGGCGATATTCATCTTAAAATTTTCAAAGAGTACTTGAGCTTTGTCTCAGTTTTAAAAACAAAAATCCAAAAATTCACATTAAATAATTTTTTCCACAAAAACTATGCATCCTACAGAAAAAACACATAAGGCTAGGGCACTCGAGCAAAGAATTTTCTACCATTTGGTAAAAGTTGTACGAAAATCGCACAAACAGTTAAAGCTGTAGCCTTGTTCAAATGATGGCGATTGTCGTGATGAAAGAATAATGAATCTAACCCTTTAGTATATAGGACTAGCGAAAACTCGGCTACGCCGAGCTTCCCCTAGGTGGATAGTGTTTTTTGATTGTTTATATGCATTCCTAATTTATAGTAGTTGAACATTTATAAAAAGTGCTACCGCCGCTGTCTTCCAGTGTTTTATGACTGTTTACACGCATTCTCATATTGTAAACTTGCATAAGCTATACACAGTGCTAACGCCGCTGGCCCTACTATGACATCCCCATAATAATAATAATAATACTCACCTAATTAAAGTAATACAGTGTGTAGAACCTTTTGTTACACGTTTTGCTCTTTTTACTTTTTTTTAGTATATTAGATAGTTTATAATTATTGTGAACCCCACTAAATGTTTAAATCGTAGAAATGGGCTATAGTAGATCGAGGAGAAATTAAATAAACGAAGAAAGAAATTGTGAAAAATTCATGGACCTCGCTGGGATATGAACCCAGGGCTTTCCTATATCTAGTATCCCAGCGAGGTCCATGAATTTTTCACAATTTCTTTCTTCGTTTATTTAATTTCTCCTCGACCTACTATAGCCCATTTCTACGATTTATATATTAGATAGTGATCACTCGACTTCGCCGAGCTCCCGCTAGGTGGACAGTGTTTTCGTCGCATATATACAAGAAAAAAAAATTAATTGACAACAAACATACATACATAACATTACATTTCCATTTTCCATTTTTCATTTTCCACTTTCAATTTTCAAGTTTCAACATTCAAATTTTAAATTCCAACTTTCAATTTTCAACTTTCAACTCAACTTTCAACTTTAATGGAGAAAAGATAGATAGCATGTAAAGTACGTATATTTTTTTATTAATAAATGTTGTTGATGTCAGCCGCTGAATATCACTGACTGCCCTGAAAGTAATTGCTAGTCGCATTGCTACCTGTAGCTATCCAACGGAATTAAAAACCGCTGTTGGCTGGTAGCGTACTATCAATTATCAGTTTAAACACAAAATGGCGGCATGTAACTATATCTCAGTCAATAGATTATTTACACACAAAGATATAGATATGTAGTGCGCAGTAGTTTGTTTGCGTATTGGGGAGGCCAAATAAATATGAAACAAAATTTTAAATGGTACAAATAAAAACGTGATTATATTAAATACATTAACACAAAGCGTTTATGAAGATGAATATTTTAAGACAAGAAAACGGGTAGTTCGTAATCAAAAACGAGGTTTTATATTCTAAAAATGCCAAATAAATATCACATAAAGTGACAGATAATTGCGTAGTTACCAGTTTGTTATTAAGAAAGTTACAAATAAGTATGAAACCATTGATTTTATTTGTAAATAAATTGTTTTGTCTTTATTAATTATTTCTTTATAATCAAAGAAAAAATAATTTAAGTTTTTGTGTTGTTTAAATTTTTTTTATCGAAAATAAATGCTTGGTCTTTTAATTATTTTATTTGACAACATAGTACTTTTCTATCTTTAGTTAATAAAAATTTCACTACGTGACACATTGAAAAATGATGTCACGGTGTAATAAAAATGTACAAGGAACGTTATGAATATGAAAATTTAGTGATATTTGTCTTTGATTTGGCGGAAAATCATGCCAAAATACAAGACGAACATTTGTGAGTTAAATAAAATATCTTTATTTGTCAGATATTAATTTCGCAGAGTTGTTTTTAATCACTAATTGTGACCTTGTTAGGGTTCTGACGACTTATATTTTCACACGGATTTGCCCTTGATTGCTGGTCACCCGAATTGCCTGACTGCTGTGTGGGATGCTAACCATTTGGCGTTGTATTGGGTTGCATAAACAAAGTATAAATCAACAAATCATTAAGTAAATATATACTTACATTTTCAGTTTAGTATTCTTCATCGATGTCCACGCCTACATACATCAACATAATTCTGAATTTTTGCATTTTTAAAATCGTACTTTTCTCGTTATGCAATCTATAATGTTCATCAGTAAAAACAAAGTCTTACAGCAAGTTTTATTATTAAATAATTGCAACTTAATCTAAAGACTATAACACACACGCTTACATACTGTGCTCATAGGCACAGAGCAGATGATATGATTAAGTAACAATTTGCTTGCGAGAAACTATCACTGCAATTATGCTATGATTGTTCGTACTGCTGCTAACCTGTGAAAAATGATGACACTTTAGCAGTATAATGCTACACTTGGCAACACTGTTAAATGGCCACGCTCAGTGATACCAATTTATACTATATATTCTCGAGCCGAGTAATAATTGTAAATAAATTGAAATAAATTGTTATAAATATGTAATTTTAGTTACATTAAAATGTAATGTAATTTATGATATATAAATAATTTTAAATTCATGTTTTTAACATATCTTGCGGTACCTCAAAAAGTCCCTAGAATTATGTTATTATTTTACATAAGTTGTTTTAAGGTGAAATTAGTATATGCAAGATCACAAAACAAATTATTACGTACTGTTTATAAACAATATAATTTATTGTTTCCTATTAAGAAAGTTTGAAATTGGAATTTGTACCGTGAACATAGGTAAGTGATGGTCAGTTATGAAAATTTGACATTGAATAACTTCTGCCAGAGACGATATAATGTTCTATTTTTCATTGATTGTCTGCAATAATATGTGTGACTTGTAATGAGAATTAATACGTGTAATTATGTATGCGTTTATATTTTTAATTTCTAACTTTATGAATGGTGTTATGCTAGCAACAGTAAATCTTTGTGGACTCTTTTTACCTCTCGCTAAGAGAGGTATTGGATTCATGCTAAAAATCGCATATCCAGATTTTATTGAATAAGCACGTTTTAAGGTCCCCACAATCCGATTTTAACATTTTTACGATGATGTCTGTGTGTGTGTGTGTGTGTGTGTGTGTGTGGATGTGTGTGTGTGGGATGTTGGAAGGACGGTTACTCAAAAACTATAAGACTTAAAATTTGTTTAACAACGTATTTCCCAATCGGACATTCATGGGAAGATCTGAAAAGGTTTTGGTAATAATTGGACAACCGGAAGTAGAAGATTCTTGAAAAAAAATCTTCTAAATATTATTTTTTGAAAATTTTTCGTGGTAATATTAAAGAAAATTAAATTCTCTATCTGATACATTTAAATATTTTATTATATATTCCATAGATTTAGAGATAAAAGAAGTATAATATATAAAATAATCTGTTGTAATAAATTTGACAGCCGAAAGAATGCCATGAAAAATAGTTGATAATTTAAATTATTTGTAACTGACAGATAAATGTCGGTGTCAGAAATAATGAGTAATGAAAGAAAAATGTACTTGGAGAATCCCTTAATGCTTGATCTGTGACTATTATGGAGATGACAAGTCTAGGTTGAAGGACTTAAATTTGTTTCAAACATTATGGGGCAATGTACACCAGTACTATAGACTAGAGTAACTTTGAATTGCGAAAAAGCTATCAAATTCTTCTCAAGTAAGTTGTAAATATTGACAAAATTACACATCGATATAAGAATAATCGGAGTGCAATCTATCCGTCACTTTATTAAAGGGAATTAGTGTTATTTAGATATAACATGTATGAAAAAATAAAATGTAAAAGAAGATATGTAAGAATAGATGCACAATCCATATATACATTTTAGAAAAATTAATGTTTTTACTAGAAGAATATGAACAGAAAGTAAACAACGTTGTTCGAATTGAAAATTGCAGTTACCAGCCTAATATTTATATATGGTAAACTCTACTTTGTAATTTATTGTAACATAATTTATGGTAAAATATCTTCATGTTGAGACATGCTATTATTGAATAATAAAGAAGTTTATACGTCATAGATTTATATGAATATATTATTTGTATTTATAAAAATATTCTTTGCTTTATGCATACAGCCAGGTAAAATATACGGCGAGAGGTTATGTGCTGGCCACATCAGATTTTTTTTTTTGTTTTTAAATGATTGTATTATGTATGTGTGTGACAGCGGTTATATTATAATGTATTAACTGATTGGTATTATTTGATAACAGCCGTTTACGTAGAATGTCACCCGCCCGATTGGAATCGATAGAAATGTGAAAACCTTTCTTGGCGGCATTTAAATCATTTAAAAAATCGATGAATATGAACATTAAATGTTGTGTTATGTTAATTATGATAAATATAAAAACTTTTCTGTATCAATTCTTATTATTGATTGAATTAATGATTGTATTGTTAAGAATTTCATTGTTGCAATCAACAATAATTACTTTTCATTATAGCGGTTATATATAATAATATATTAACTGATTCGTATTATATGGTAATAGCCTTTTACGTAGACTGTCACCCGATTGGAATAGAAAAATCTGATGTGTAAGAAAGATCTCATGAGAATAATACATGTACCTACCTTATAAAAACAGAGTATAATAAGAAAAATGGCTATAATTTTATAACAAGGAATTATTTGGCACACACACACTGATATTTATGAGGTTGTTTAAACTTAAATGGAGAAAATAAATATCATATGATTCAAGGCCAAGAGAATGTGTTATTGACATTTATTTAAATTTCGCGCTAATTTTATTTGTATAATGAATACAATTTCTAATATTAAAGTTTCTTTATTTGTAAATGAAATACGTTTCCTAAAAGTATTATTCTTATCCTTTTTGTTTGCTGACTCGACAAGATGACGTATATTTCATCAAGAAATTGTTGATTAATAGTGCACATTTTTATAATTTCTAGACATTTTACACATACAATATTTATCAATTAAATTAAATTATATACATTTATTAATATTACAATATATATTTCATTTTAAAACACTCTATGTATAAAAGAAATATTTCAAACTTTCTTCACATTTCAATTACCCACAATTTTTTGAGATTAATTTTATAATAATTAATTACCACTTAATTGGGGCAAATATATATAAAACACATGTAATTATTTTATAATTAGCCTGTAAAACAATTTTTCGTTCTTGTAATAAGCACAGATTATTCACATTTCATGTTCTTTTGATAACCTGAAAATTTAATTTTAGTATTACAAAAATATTTCATGTTTTAATACTTACAACTAATGTAAACTATTTTCTCATGTTTATAATTAATTAAAATTATAATAAATCGTTGTTATATTACTCTATTTTTCAATATTCATATTAATTATGTCAAATGTGTCGTGACCTTGGTTTCTTATTTTGTTAATTATTGCACAATTGGCAACACTGACCAAATACATATGTAACGTCAAAATTTTTATTTTTTAAATATAATGTATTACACCTTTTTTACCTGTGTGAAATAATTGCCTATTGTCATTATTTATCATGTTAAATTTACTTTATTTCAAATATTCTTCATTACATAAATATTTACATTTAAAGTTTCAAATTGACATGTCAAAAGAGCGATATTCATCTTAAAATTTTCAAAGAATACTTGAGTTTTGTCTCAGTTTTAAAAACAAAAATCCAAAAATTCACATTAAATAATTTTTTCCACAAAAACTATGCATCCTACAGAAAAAACACATAAGGTTAGGGCACTCGAGCAAAGAATTTCCAACCACTTGTTAAAACTTGCACAAAAATCGCACAAACGGTTAAAGCTGTAGCCTTGTTCAAATGATGGGCGATTGTCGTGATGAAAGAATAGTGAATCTAACCCTTTAGTATATAGGACTAGCGAAAACTCGGCTACGCCGAGCTTCCCCTAGGTGGATAGTGTTTTATGATTGTTTATATGCATTCCTAAATTATAATAGTTTAACATTTATAAAAAGTGCTACCGCCGTTGTCTTCAGCATTTTATGACTGTTTACACGCATTCCCACATTGGAAACGTGCATAAGCTATACAGAGTGCTAACGTCGCAGGCCCTCTTATGATATCCACAAGAATTAACATTCTTTAAATCAATACATTTACTATCTTACAGACCGACCAGATTGTATGAATTAATTTTCCGTCGCATATTGTTAGACAAATAACATTAGAACTGTTTGAAGTTTTACCACAGCTGTTGGTTCCACCGTAAAACCATTTGTCTGCACAGTAGAATTAGTAATCATATTTTCTGGTATTGAATGCTTGCGGGGATAGGTCAGATGATAACATTGTAAATTAAAACAAAAGTGGGTCGCGTAGTATAACGCCGGTTATTTAGCTTGAATAGTTTAAAAAAGAAAAACAACAATAACCTCACCTTATGTACAAAAGTCACGCTTGGAAAATTCGGGCATGTTTTGTGCATTAGATTATTTTATTGTTGTTATATTTGGAAAAATATAACATTTTTGTTTCTGATTCCACACGGTTATAGAGTTCCTTGAGGTTGACACCAAGACCGACTCGACCAATCCACGTATTTTCAAATGCATTGATTAAGTATAGAAGAAATCACAATTTTTTGACGTACATTTAAGGGAGTTTCTTTTAAAAATTCTGGCAGATTATTTTGCAAAAATACATAATTTTCAGCATTTAATTAATCTAGCAATGAAAAGGGGCCAATCGACTGTGAATTTAGTAAATCGGCCCATATGTTCACAGATAATCTACATTTTTTAAATAACATATTATGATTGTTTTCGCACTATTAAATAGCAAGTTTCATGTACTTTTCAAATTTGAATAAATATATAGCATGTTTTATTTGAAAATAAAAAGTTACATATCATTGCGTCAAAATGGAACACTTGTAGAAAAACTGATACTGCATATTTATACACAAACTTTGTTTGAACAATTTTCTATAATATTTAAAATAATCGAGTTACTAAAAGAAAACAGACCGAATAATCACCCTGTATTAATAAATAAATAAAACTTAACTATTATGTAAATAAAGATACCGGGTATTTATTTTTGTGGACTATAAGAAATACAATGGTAAAATTTTTATATGGCTGTAATTTCTGCCCTATTAAATTAAAAACAAATGTATAAATACGTAAAATATTTAGAATTAAAAACTGCATGAAATGAGCTTAAATTTGTTGATATAATAGGTTTTTGTCATGAGAAAACCATAAAATAAAATAGCCGTTACAAAGTTTTAAAAAAGAAATAAAAAATATCCTATAACTTTTAATTATAGTATTCATACTACAGTTCTAAACCGCAAAGAAAATACTAAAGACCTCGAAGTGACTTTTAACACTAAATTTAGTTTTTCACAACATATTAATAATATTTATAATGAGTCCACTCGATTTCTATGTTTTATTATCCGTAATACCAAAGATTTTATCAGTATCACGCCCATCATAACACTATATTACAGTTCCATTCGTTCCAAAATGGAATATTGCTCATTAATATGGAACCCAACTTATGAGAGTTATCAAGATCATCTCAAAAGAATTCAAAAAAAGTTTTTGAAATACCTGTATTTCAAAATAAATAAAATTTACCCGGACTATTCAGTATCTTACTCTACCTTACTGCACATCTTTAATATGCCCAGTCTTTATCATCGCCGTGAATTGACTTCTGTTTTTCATCTCAGTAAGTTAATTCATGGTGAACTTAACGACTCGTCTTGATTGTGTCTCCTTAATTTCCACATCTCATCCTTTCACTTACGGAACTTCAGTACCTTCTATCTTCCTACCCCTCGTACAAACATAGATTATTCTTGTCCCATATACAGAATGTGCTCAACTTATAATACTAAATATTCGGATATTGACATTTTTCATTTGCAACCTAAATATTTTTATAATATAATACGTAATATTAAATATATAATATTTTCTATTTTGAGCAATATTAATTTATGTTAACTTATGCTATTTTATGTATTATTATTTTTTCCTGTTCTCAATTGGGATTTTTTCCTGTTGGATAGTGTGTCTAAATAAAAAAATATAGCTAACGATTCTGGCAGATAAAATGGCAAAAATTTGTTATTCTGTACAATTCCATAGTTATCGGTATTAATAATAGAATTTAATTTAATTTACATGTATATTTTATTTTTCTATTGATACCACAACCATTGTTGTCAGTTAAAACAGTCTGTGAATAATAATTTGCCCGTATTGACGGGCTATGTTTGGGTTTCAAGTATTCACCCTGTATAAATGTTTTTAAAGTTAATGATGCATTATACTTTTATTATAAATACTGATATTTATATTTTCTATTTATTTATTGTAAAAAGTTTAATCATTATTGTTACATATCGAAGAAACATTTTCTCTAAGTTTTCTAGTCTAGTCACGCCCGAGAGTCAATTTCCTGATGACACATTAAAATAACACTTAATATTTTTGTCATAAATAGCTATTTTTTTTTTTTATTTATTTATTGTTCAACGTGTAATCATTATTATAATACACATTGAGTGAAAGACTTTTCAAATTTTTCTTTGCAATCATGTAAAATATGACGTTTAATTGAATTTCCCGCGCCCGCACGCCATGGGTTGTGTGAATAAATGAACTTTTTTTGAAGACTAAAGGGGCTGACTAAGAACTCACATACTGATTAAGAGCAAGCGAAAGTGTCAGACTGCTAATACTATGGTATAATATTCATTTGATATGTCTATTTGAAAAGTAATGTTTGAAATAGTTCTGATAGACATCAACAGATGGTGGTGTATATCTCGATGTTACCAGTTTATTATTAGTATAATATATGTAAATAAATTGAAATAAGTTCTGTAAACACTTATTTTAGTTACATTATGATATAATATAAGTGATAAAATGAAAATAGTTTTAAAATAATGTTTTAAACATATCAGGGGATACGCCAAAAACTCCCTAGAATATTCTATTTCCTTACACAAGTTGTTTTAGGAAGAAACTTGTATATACAAGTTCACAAAATAAATTATTACGTACTGTTTATAAACAATATAATTTATTTCTTCCTATTAAGATAGTTTGAAATTGAAATTTGTGACTTGAACATAGGTGAGCCAAGGTTACTTTTGAAATTTTGACATTGAATAATTTCTGTCAGAGATGATGTAACGTTTCTTTTCTATTTTTCATTGATTGTCTACAATAATATGTGTGACTTATAATGATAATTAAGACGCATAATTATGTATAAGTTTATAATTTTAATTTCTAACTTTATGAATGGTGTTATGCGAGCAACAGTAAATCTTCGGTTTCGGGTTCGATCCCAACAGGGAACAATATTTTTTTTTTTTTTTTTTTTTTAAAATGATTGCATTATGTATGTGTGTGACAGCGGTTATATTATAATGTATTAACTGATTGGTATTATCTGATAACAGCCGTTTACGTAGAATGTCACCCGCCCGATTGGAATCGATAGAAATGTGAAAACCTTTCTTGGCGGCATTTAAATCATTTAAAAAATCGATGAATATGAACATTAAATGTTGTGTTATGTTAATTATGATAAATATAAAAACTTTTCTGTATCAATTCTTATTATTGATTGAATTAATGATTGTATTGTTAAGAATTTCATTGTTGCAATCAACAATAATTACTTTTCATTATAGCGGTTATATATAATAATATATTAACTGATTCGTATTATATGGTAATAGCCTTTTACGTAGACTGTCACCCGATTGGAATAGAAAAATCTGATGTGTAAGAAAGATCTCATGAGAATAATACATGTACCTACCTTATAAAAACAGAGTATAATAAGAAAAATGGCTATAATTTTATAACAAGGAATTATTTGGCACACACACACTGATATTTATGAGGTTGTTTAAAATTTCAATATTTATTAATTACCATTTAAATGGAGAAAATAAATATCATATGATTCAAGGCCAAGAGAATGTGTTATTGATATTTATTTAAATTGCGCGCTAATTTTATTTGTATAATAAATACAATTTCTAATATTAAAGTTTCTTTATTTGTAAATGAAATACGTTTCCTAAAAGTATTATTCTTATCATTTTTGTCTGCTGACTCGACAAGATGACGTATATTTCATCAAGAAATTGTTGATTAATAGTGCACATTTTTATAATTTCTAGACATTTTACACACACAATATTTATCAAATAAATTAAATTATATACATTTATTAATATTACAATATATATTTCATTTTAAAACATTCTATGTATAAAAGAAATATTTCAAACTTTCTTCACATTTCAATTACCCACAATTTTTTGAGATTAATTTTATAATAATTAATTACCACTTAATTGGGGCAAATATATATAAAACACATGTAATTATTTTATAATTAGCCTGTAAAACAATTTTCGTTCTTGTAATAAGCACAGATTATTCACATTTCATGTTCTTTTGATAACCTGAAAATTTAATTTTAGTATTACAAAAATATTTCATGTTTTAATACTTACAACTAATGTAAACTATTTTCTCATGTTTATAATTAATTAAAATTATAATAAATCGTTGTTATATTACTCTATTTTTCAATATTCATATTAATTATGTCAAATGTGTCGTGACCTTGGTTTCTCTTATTTTGTTAATTATTGCACAATTGGCAACACTGACCAAATACATATGTAACGTCAAAATTTTTATTTTTTAAATATAATGTATTACACCTTTTTTACCTGTGTGAAATAATTGTCTATTGTCATTATTTATCATGTTAAATTTACTTTATTTCAAATATTCTTCATTACATAAATATTTACATTTAAAGTTTCAAATTGACAATGTCAAAAAATGTGTCATAATATTTTCTCGACGATATTCATCTTAAAATTTTCAAAGAATACTTGAGCTTTGTCTCAGTTTTAAAAACAAAAATCCAAAAATTCACATTAATTAATTTTTTCCACAAAAACTATGCATCCTACAGAAAAAACACATAAGGCTAGGGCACTCGAGCAAAGAATTTTCTACCATTTGGTAAAAGTTGTACGAAAATCGCACAAACAGTTAAAGCTGTAGCCTTGTTCAAATGATGGGCGATTGTCGTGATGAAAGAATAGTGAATCTAACCTTTTAGTATATAGGACTAGCGAAAACTCGGCTACGCCGAGCTTCCCCTAGGTGGATAGTGTTTTATGATTGTTTACATGCAGTCCTAAATTATAATAGTTGCACGTTTTGAAAAAGTGCTACCGCCGCTGTCTTCTACATTTTATGACTGTTTACACGCATTTCCACATGGCTGTAACTTCTCCTCTTTTAAATTTAAAACAAAATATAAATGCGTAAAATATTCAGAATTTAAAACTACATGAAATGAGTTAAATTTGTTAATATAATAGATTTTTGTCATTTAAAAACCATAAAACGAAATAACTGTTACAAATTTTTTAAAAAAGAAATAAAAAAAATTATAGCTAACGAGTTCTGACAGATAAAATGGCAAAAAATTGATATTTTGTACAAATGCCATAGCTATCGGTATTAATAATAGAAATTAATTTAATTTACATGTATATTTTATTTTTCTATTGATACCACAACCATTGTTGTCAGTTAAAACAGTCTGTGAATATCAATTTGCCCGTGTTGATAGGCTATGTTTGGGTTTCAAGTATTCACCCTGTATAAATGTTTTTAAAGTTAATGATGCATTATACTTTTATCATAAATACTGATATTTATATTTTCTATTTATTTATTTATTTATTGTACAAAGTTTAATCATTATTGTTACTTATCGAAGAAACATTTTTTCTATTTTTTTTAGTCTAATTGAGTATCTGACGCCCGAGAGCTAATTTTCAGATGACACTTTAAAATAACACTTAATATTTTTGTCATAAATAGCTATTTTTATATTTTTTATTTATTTATTGTTCAATGTGTAATCATTATTATAATATACATCGAAGAAAAGACTTTTCAAATTTTTCTATGCAATCATGTAAAATTTGACGTTTTGTTGAATTTCCCGCGCTCGTACGCCATGCGTTCAAGAGGTGGCACGGTATATCTCGTTGTTACCAGTTTATTATTAGTATAATATATGTAAATAAATTAAAATAAGTTCTGTAAAACACTTTTAGTGACATTATGATTTAATATAAATGATAAATGAAAATAGTTTTAAATTAATGTTTTAAACATATCTGGTGATACGCCAAAAATTCCCTAGAATATTCTATTTCCTTACACAAATTGTTTTAGGAAGAAATTTGTATATGCAAGTTCACAAAACAAATTATTACGTACTGTTTAGAAAATAATATAATTTATTTCTTCCTATTAAGAAAGTTTGAAATTGAAATTTGTGACTTGAACATAGGTGAGCCAAGGTTACTTTTGAAACTTTGACATTGAATAATTTCTGCCAGAGATAATGTAACGTTTCTTTTCTATTTTTCATTGATTGTCTACAATAATATGTGTGACTTGTAATGATAATTAATACGTGTAATTATGTATGAGTTTATAATTTTAATTTCTAACTTGTTATGCGAGCAACAGTAAATCTTTGTGCTCCTTTTTTTTTTTTTTTTTTAAATGATCGTATTATGTATGTGTGTGACAGCGGTTATTAACTGATTGGTATTATTGATAATTTGTTTATGCAATATGAACATTAAATGTTGTGTTATGTTAATTATGATTATTTATAAAAAATCTGGAAACTGTAGTACCTACATAACAACTTTTACACATTTCTACGTGAGAAAACACATAAAATTGAATAATTACCTTTTATATTTTATTTATATATCATTTTACATAAATATCTACAGTATCTTTAGTATTTATAATTGAAACTACAATGTTTGATAGTTCAATCACACACTGACAATATATGTGAGGTTAAAGTTATAATATTAATTAATTAACAATTAGATGGAATAAATATGTATAAAATCCATGTAATTATTCTAAAATTAGCCTAAAAACAACATTTCACTGTCGTAATCAACACATATTATTGAAATTTCATGTTATTGTCTTGTTTGGACTTCCAACAGATTTCATTTCATAACTCCTTTCGAAAATTGCATTATTTGTCCATTTCATTAGGTACATCTAAAATATATGCAGACATTTATAATTATAAGTACGTGTAAACTATTGAACACTTAATTTTTGTAATAGTAGGATCCTTTAACGCTGTTTATGGAATAATAGTTTCCCGCGCTTTTTCCATTTTAAACTAAGTAAAATGTTTCATTTTATTAATTCTTTTTGAATACTTACTTTCTCATGACGGTAATTCTTTAAATAAATGCTAATAAATCCTTCTATCTTATTTAAAAAAATATTGATATGTCAAATGTGTCTATGTTTAGGAATATATGTGTTTTTATTTAGTTACTTAATTTTATTAACCTAAAAATTAAATTGTAGAATTACAAGAATATTTCCTGTTTAGAATACTTACAACTAATGTAATCTGTGTTCCCATGTTTATAATTAATTAAAATTATAATAAATCGTTCTAATATAACTCTATTTTTTAATATTCAAATTAATTATGTCAAATGTGTCGTGACCTTGGCTTCTTATTTTGTTAATTATGGCACATTTGGTAACACTGTCTGAATACATATGTAACGTCAAAATTTTTATTTTTTAAATACAATGTATTACACCTTCTTTACCTGTGTGAAATAATTGTCCATTCTCATTATTTATGATGTTAAATTTACTTTATTTCAAATATTCTTCATTACATAAATATTTACATTTAAAGTTTCAAATTGACATGTCAAAAGAGCGATATTCATCTTAAAATTTTCAAAGAATACTTGAGCTTTGTCTCAATTTTAAAAACAAAAATCCAAAAATTCACATTAATTAATTTTTTCCACAAAAACTATGCATCCTACAGAAAAAACACATAAGGCTAGGGCACTCGAGCAAAGAATTTTCTACCATTTGGTAAAAGTTGTACGAAAATCGCACAAACGGTTAAAGCTGTAGCCTTGTTCAAATGATGGGCGATTGTCGTGATGAAAGAATAGTGAATCTAACCCTTTAGTATATAGGACTAGCGAAAACTCGGCTACGCCGAGCTTCCCCTAGGTGGATAGTGTTTTTTGATTGTTTATATGCATTCCTAATTTATAGTAGTTGAACATTTATAAAAAGTGCTACCGCCGCTGTCTTCCAGTGTTTTATGACTGTTTACACGCATTCTCATATTGTAAACTTGCATAAGCTATACACAGTGCTAACGCCGCTGGCCCTACTATGACATCCCCATAATAATAATAATAATACTCACCTAATTAAAGTAATACAGTGTGTAGAACCTTTTGTTACACGTTTTGCTCTTTTTACTTTTTTTTAGTATATTAGATAGTTTATAATTATTGTGAACCCCACTAAATGTTTAAATCGTAGAAATGGGCTATAGTAGATCGAGGAGAAATTAAATAAACGAAGAAAGAAATTGTGAAAAATTCATGGACCTCGCTGGGATATGAACCCAGGGCTTTCCTATATCTAGTATCCCAGCGAGGTCCATGAATTTTTCACAATTTCTTTCTTCGTTTATTTAATTTCTCCTCGACCTACTATAGCCCATTTCTACGATTTATATATTAGATAGTGATCACTCGACTTCGCCGAGCTCCCGCTAGGTGGACAGTGTTTTCGTCGCATATATACAAGAAAAAAAAATTAATTGACAACAAACATACATACATAACATTACATTTCCATTTTCCATTTTTCATTTTCCACTTTCAATTTTCAAGTTTCAACATTCAAAATTTAAATTCCAACTTTCAATTTTCAACTTTCAACTCCACTTTCAACTTTAATGGAGAAAAGATAGATAGCATGTAAAGTACGTATATTTTTTTATTAATAAATGTTGTTGATGTCAGCCGCTGAATATCACTGACTGCCCTGAAAGTAATTGCTAGTCGCATTGCTACCTGTAGCTATCCAACGGAATTAAAAACCGCTGTTGGCTGGTAGCGTACTATCAATTATCAGTTTAAACACAAAATGGCGGCATGTAACTATATCTCAGTCAATAGATTATTTACACACAAAGATATAGATATGTAGTGCGCAGTAGTTTGTTTGCGTATTGGGGAGGCCAAATAAATATGAAACAAAATTTTAAATGGTAGAAATAAAAACGTGATTATATTAAATACATTAACACAAAGCGTTTATGAAGATGAATATTTTAAGACAAGAAAACGGGTAGTTCGTAATCAAAAACGAGGTTTTATATTCTAAAAATGCCAAATAAATATCACATAAAGTGACAGATAATTGCGTAGTTACCAGTTTGTTATTAAGAAAGTTACAAATAAGTATAAAACCATTGATTTTATTTGTAAATAAATTGTTTTGTCTTTATTAATTATTTCTTTATAATCAAAGAAAAAATAATTTAAGTTTTTGTGTTGTTTAAATTTTTTTTTATCGAAAATAAATGCTTGGTCTTTTAATTATTTTATTTGACAACATAGTACTTTTCTATCTTTAGTTAATAAAAATTTCACTACGTGACACATTGAAAAATGATGTCACGGTGTAATAAAAATGTACAAGGAACGTTATGAATATGAAAATTTAGTGATATTTGTCTTTGATTTGGCGGAAAATCATGCCAAAATACAAGACGAACATTTGTGAGTTAAATAAAATATCTTTATTTGTCAGATATTAATTTCGCAGAGTTGTTTTTAATCACTAATTGTGACCTTGTTAGGGTTCTGACGACTTATATTTTCACACGGATTTGCCCTTGATTGCTGGTCACCCGAATTGCCTGACTGCTGTGTGGGATGCTAACCATTTGGCGTTGTATTGGGTTGCATAAACAAAGTATAAATCAACAAATCATTAAGTAAATATATACTTACATTTTCAGTTTAGTATTCTTCATCGATGTCCACGCCTACATACATCAACATAATTCTGAATTTTTGCATTTTTAAAATCGTACTTTTCTCGTTATGCAATCTATAATGTTCATCAGTAAAAACAAAGTCTTACAGCAAGTTTTATTATTAAATAATTGCAACTTAATCTAAAGACTATAACACACACGCTTACATACTGTGCTCATAGGCACAGAGCAGATGATATGATTAAGTAACAATTTGCTTGCGAGAAACTATCACTGCAATTATGCTATGATTGTTCGTACTGCTGCTAACCTGTGAAAAATGATGACACTTTAGCAGTATAATGCTACACTTGGCAACACTGTTAAATGGCCACGCTCAGTGATACCAATTTATACTATATATTCTCGAGCCGAGTAATAATTGTAAATAAATTGAAATAAATTGTTATAAATATGTAATTTTAGTTACATTAAAATGTAATGTAATTTATAATATATAAATAATTTTAAATTCATGTTTTTAACATATCTTGCGGTACCTCAAAAAGTCCCTAGAATTATGTTATTATTTTACATAAGTTGTTTTAAGGTGAAATTAGTATATGCAAGATCACAAAACAAATTATTACGTACTGTTTATAAACAATATAATTTATTGTTTCCTATTAAGAAAGTTTGAAATTGGAATTTGTACCGTGAACATAGGTAAGTGATGGTCAGTTATGAAAATTTGACATTGAATAACTTCTGCCAGAGATGATATAATGTTCTATTTTTCATTGATTGTCTGCAATAATATGTGTGACTTGTAATGAGAATTAATACGTGTAATTATGTATGCGTTTATATTTTTAATTTCTAACTTTATGAATGGTGTTATGCTAGCAACAGTAAATCTTTGTGGACTCTTTTTTTTTTTGTTTTTAAATGATTGTATTATGTATGTGTGTGACAGCGGTTATATTATAATGTATTAACTGATTGGTATTATTTGATAACAGCCGTTTACGTAGAATGTCACCCGCCCGATTGGAATCGATAGAAATGTGAAAACCTTTCTTGGCGGCATTTAAATCATTTAAAAAATCGATGAATATGAACATTAAATGTTGTGTTATGTTAATTATGATAAATATAAAAACTTTTCTGTATCAATTCTTATTATTGATTGAATTAATGATTGTATTGTTAAGAATTTCATTGTTGCAATCAACAATAATTCCTTTTCATTATAGCGGTTATATATAATAATATATTAACTGATTCGTATTATATGGTAATAGCCTTTTACGTAGACTGTCACCCGATTGGAATAGAAAAATCTGATGTGTAAGAAAGATCTCATGAGAATAATACATGTACCTACCTTATAAAAACAGAGTATAATAAGAAAAATGGCTATAATTTTATAACAAGGAATTATTTGGCACACACACACTGATATTTATGAGGTTGTTTAAACTTAAATGGAGAAAATAAATATCATATGATTCAAGGCCAAGAGAATGTGTTATTGACATTTATTTAAATTTCGCGCTAATTTTATTTGTATAATGAATACAATTTCTAATATTAAAGTTTCTTTATTTGTAAATGAAATACGTTTCCTAAAAGTATTATTCTTATCCTTTTTGTTTGCTGACTCGACAAGATGACGTATATTTCATCAAGAAATTGTTGATTAATAGTGCACATTTTTATAATTTCTAGACATTTTACACATACAATATTTATCAATTAAATTATATACATTTATTAATATTACAATATATATTTCATTTTAAAACACTCTATGTATAAAAGAAATATTTCAAACTTTCTTCACATTTCAATTACCCACAATTTTTTGAGATTAATTTTATAATAATTAATTACCACTTAATTGGGGCAAATATATATAAAACACATGTAATTATTTTATAATTAGCCTGTAAAACAATTTTTCGTTGTTGTAATAAGCACAGATTATTCACATTTCATGTTCTTTTGATAACCTGAAAATTTAATTTTAGTATTACAAAAATATTTCATGTTTTAATACTTACAACTAATGTAAACTATTTTCTCATGTTTATAATTAATTAAAATTATAATAAATCGTTGTTATATTACTCTATTTTTCAATATTCATATTAATTATGTCAAATGTGTCGTGACCTTGGTTTCTTATTTTGTTAATTATTGCACAATTGGCAACACTGACCAAATACATATGTAACGTCAAAATTTTTATTTTTTAAATATAATGTATTACACCTTTTTTACCTGTGTGAAATAATTGCCTATTGTCATTATTTATCATGTTAAATTTACTTTATTTCAAATATTCTTCATTACATAAATATTTACATTTAAAGTTTCAAATTGACATGTCAAAAGAGCGATATTCATCTTAAAATTTTCAAAGAATACTTGAGTTTTGTCTCAGTTTTAAAAACAAAAATCCAAAAATTCACATTAAATAATTTTTTCCACAAAAACTATGCATCCTACAGAAAAAACACATAAGGTTAGGGCACTCGAGCAAAGAATTTCCAACCACTTGTTAAAACTTGCACAAAAATCGCACAAACGGTTAAAGCTGTAGCCTTGTTCAAATGATGGGCGATTGTGATAGTGGATTTTTATTAATGGGGATGTATTTATTCTCATTAATTTTTTTTTAGTTTTGTTTCTGTATTCTTGTTTTTGTAAAATAACCGTACCTGTGCGAAAGAACGGTTCCGTCACTAGAATGAAAATAACAACAAGCGAGAAATAATAATAATATTTGTATCGATAGCGCCGCCACCGGGTTATTTTTATGGGTAAATAACCAAACCTAATTTTGAATTTGAAAGAAAAGATTAAACAATAATTTCATGAATTCAGATTCGGAAGGCAAGACGAAATATTTAAAGGCAATAATGACCAATTTAATTATATTACAAATTAATAAAGGGAATAAAAAATGTTACAAAAAATATAGATATAACATGAAAAAATTTAAAATGCCAAGAACAAAAGATACATTTCAGTTTAGAAAATTAGCTGCAAAGCTGATCATTACAGGTTAATTAATTCTGATTATTAAAAACTTACATGGTTACGACTATTTACACTATATACACTTGGCTTGTTTTCTCAAGCCTATTGTCTAGCTGTAATATTTTCGACAATTATATGTTTTGCTATTAAGATGACATCATAAGTTCTGCAGCCGATTCAACAGTCAAAATTCGGATTACTCATAGACCAATCATAAACTCACTAGAAATGACGTCAAGGGTAAATATCCCTTGAGAAAAGGAACGTCCTTATCTACTCCAAAACATCGTCAACAATCTATGAAACATGGCTACAGGACTTAAAATGCAAATGAATAACAGATAACATCTTCAAATATGTTTAACATCGGAAAATGCCGTTTGTTACAGTATAATTAACTAATTCCGTTTGTTTTATAGTTTTTATATCGTTGTATAATTGTGAGTTATTAGATCTTTATACGCGATTTTTGCATCTAAAAAACAATAACAACTTATTGTATGAAACTACCTCTTGTATTCTGCACACCACATGTTTAAAATTTACCGCCTTAAATATAACCATTCTAATTTAACGCCATCTACTACCCTTCCAGCAACCCCACAACCGGCCGCCATATGCAACAAACTTTTTAGTTCAATCCCATCTCTTAATTCTTACACCTGCT
Source organism: Harpalus rufipes (assembly GCA_951394225.1). Taxonomy (NCBI): domain Eukaryota; kingdom Metazoa; phylum Arthropoda; class Insecta; order Coleoptera; family Carabidae; genus Harpalus; species Harpalus rufipes. The sequence goes on from OX596274.1 coordinate 57,347,650, forward strand.
TTTTAACAAAATAACTTCAAATTTCATCAATTTTCCAACTAATTTCAACATTCTCTTAACTTTTCTGACGCTATGTTATATTTTACATCAATACTTTTTGATTGTTGCATTTACATACCAATTGCTAACCTTAAATTTTTATGAAACAACCACATGTTTCCAATTTTTTCATGTATACTATAAACATTCTTGTTTTCTTATTTCCAAATTACATTTACCTTAATAAACTGTAATTATTAATTACTATTATGAGATAATTGTATATTATATTATTATCAATAATTTTTATTCAAAATGCTATGTAACATAATCATTCTTTTAGCTCTCGATCCGAAGATGGCCATTTTATGAACCACAGTGTGCTTTTTTATATTTAAATCTATTAAACACTCATAATTCACTCTGTACTGGAGCCTTACATCAAAATAATCCTTTCCACATAAATATCCAAAATTACATTAGTTTTTTTTTTCTATTTCATACTTTTATTTTATTTTAAGCTCAACGTTAGTAACGCCAGGTATTTTTTTCACTTAATCCGACCACATGGGGTAATTTTATACCCCAAGCATATATTTAAAATATTAGAATTTAACTGAAGAATTTTTACTTATAAAAGAAAGAGCAACAGATAGTGTTTGAAATATAGTCAAAATAATCAAATCAAAATTCTAGAACACATTCAATTGTTAACTGTAAATAAATCACGTTTAATTTATATAGGTTACGTAATGCATTAAACTCGTAGAAGTGTAGTTTTGGCATTCCTAGAAGCGTAATATTACAAAACCTGGAATTGATAAATTATGTTAAATTATGTCAATAGCATACAAAAATATCCCACCTGGCCTTAGGATGGTTAAATTGTAGCTGAATAGTCGGTTTTAAAATTTTCTGTTAAATGTCAAATCACTTCGTTATTTTGTTACAACAACGATAACCAGATTTGTCTATGTAAACATTTTTTTTACATTTATCAGAGAAAAAATTCTGTTTATTTTTCGATACAAATATATTACTGATATGTTAATATTTGATAATTATGGATAAAGTATAGTATTACATCCGCATATAATGTCTATTAGCATTACTTCATTCTGATGAGTAGTGGCATAAATTACATGCTCATTGAAGAATATACTATTATTAATTATCATACAACTTCTTGGATAGAAATGTGTGGCGGAAGAATGATTGCTATCATTGGGCTTTATGCTAATCCACCATTTGATTTTATTTATGAAATTTATTTTTTTAAATGCTTAAATAATTTAAATAAATGAAAAATATTACCCATAAACAAATATGTTAAGTAGGGTATTGCAGTACAGTCGAAAAATTATTTGTACCATAAAAATACATGGTATATTGAAGTATATATTCTCACTTCTTGAAGTAACCCAACATCGGAAGTGGAGCTATTTCGATTTTTTAAATTTTATTTTATGAACAGACAAGAATATAGGTTTCATTTCTCTAATGTTTAAGTTCACAGTTGAAGTAGTGATTTTTAAGAAGTAGCACTACTTCAAGAGATGAGAACACGGGCCTATGCAATATAATTAAACATAAATAGACATTTTTAGGGCCGTCTACACCAAAGTGAGGACTTATGCCAGGTTATTTAAGCAAGGAATACATTTATACTTAGGAATGAAGTACCTCCAATTTTCACCAACCAAATTTTAATTAAATTAACAAACCGGAGTATTTCTTATATAAAATATTTTTGGGTAGTTAGGTACTACACAATTATAAACAAATTCTAATAGAAATATACGACTACATACCTGTTTCGATTATAACAAAGGGAATTATATTATTTAGGTACCTACAAAAAATATACAATGTATTGTAATATGTCTTAAACAAAATTAAGCCACCTGTCAAATATTTAAGCGCACCAAAATCGAAGGGATTAATTTAATCATGTCGTTTATAACGTTGTTAAAGGGAACTAAGGTTGGTGAAATATAAATCTGGAGTTATATAGAATTTATTCCTTTGGTTATTTTAACCATTATAGAACCACGTTTTTACCGGCTCTAGGTTGTGACATGAACCAGTCATAAACAATAGTCTGCAGCCCCAGCTTCGGATTACAAGTTGGCTAAAAAGTTGTCCCCAATATTAAAATGAACTGTTTATTTCGTTCAGTAACTACGGCTTGATTTTGAACTACTTTTATGTTACCTGATCCCGGCGGAACATTACAAAAACCAATTATTGTACTATATTATCCGAAAACCCAAGCATTTTTCCTCAAGTATTATTATTACGGAAAAAACTGTGTTGTGGAGAATTAATTAATAAATACGGAACTAATTGTGTAATGTATTAGTTTAACTGATGTTTTTAAAAAGATTGCGTAAATATGAATATGCTTAACAGACGTAAATACGTTATACGAGTAATTTAAAATGAATACGTGTATGCAGTCTACTACATTGTGTACGCTGTATAAGCCTACATGTTTATTATAAAATTATTGAACTTGCTTTTATAGATGTTTCTGTTAAAGTGGTTTGGTATACTTCGATAATGTAATATAATGAGATAGTATCACTTATTTATTGTAAGCGAACTTAGTAAATAAACCATATTTTTTGAATTGTTTCTAGGACAGAGCGGAAATTAAATGTTTCCGCGGAATATTTCAAAATGATAATAATATTCAAATTTATACTGAATATACATCATTTTTTTCTTTCATCTTGTAATCATTTTGCAAACAACTATAAGAATGAATAAGGAAAGTAAACTCCCGTAAAATTTTCTTTTAGTGCTTTTTCAACGATCACACAATCACTTAATTCTTTTCTCTCGTATTTTATGTCACAGCCAAACCTTTTATTTATAATTCTCTGTCGCTTTACTCAAACGTATTTACTACATAAAAGTATAAAAGAAATTAATGTATTTAATTTTTACATTGTTTATTTTAACCCTCCGGAGGCGGTAAAAAGCCTCAAATTTATATTTTACTGTTATAACTAAAATATGGGCAGCCCTGCAATATTGTGCGTCTAGGTATTCCTCCTTTATGTTATTGACTCCGCCTAACGACAAACTTGGTGTCATATGCCATGCCATCCCCGCTCAGTTGTTACATGAGTTAGATTCAACGCTGGTTGAATTTGCGGTGTATTGTCCGCAGCGCGCCCAGTCATGTAATTTTATTTATTGCCAATTTTTTTTATAATATTGTAAGTTTGTAACAAGTAATGCCGCGATATCTCGCATTTACGAGATCTCGTCTCAAATTTCTCGAATTTTCGAAACGAGATTAACCTTATTCTCGTCCCGAAATATCGGGACAAGACTAGAGTAATGCCCGCGAGATTTTCTTGAGATGTGAAAATTCGAGATCTCGTTTTTTTATATTGTTTATTTAATATACAAAATATTAATCGGTATTAATAAATATTTGTATACATAGCAGATTGGCACATCCAGTAATGGGTAATATGCCGTGATGATATATTTATTTATTTATTTAATAAATATTTGAATAGCCTCTCCATTTACATTCATATTTATTTATTCATTTTAGATATATTGGGTTTTAGTAAAAAAATGCACAAAAGTCACTCGTATGGTGTACTCAACGCCAGTTTCAAATGCCCGCACTATACGAATATATAATTATCATAACCAATGTCTGAGTACCAAACAGATTAACACGCCCAACAGCGGATAATAAACCATATATTTTTTAATAAAATGATAAACATGGTATATTTGTGTTATTTTATTATATAGAATATATTTTCTTTGTCATTTTTGAGCTAGAAACATGAAGTTCTGAATGCGGTATAAATGCCGCGGCGCGCCCGCTCCTGTAATTCTAATAATGTAATAAAAGCGCGCCCTCCAGAGGGTTAAATAGGAAAAAATAATATTTAAGTGTTTTTTCAAGAAAAAAACTCTTCAAATAAGGGTACTTCCGGTTGACCAATTATAACCTAAATCTAATTACATATTGATTGAATGTAAGGAAGAGAGGAATACGTAAACAACGTAATTTTTAGAATTGTAGTATTAGTGTTATCACGCATACATACATAAAATCACGCGTGTCCCACTTAGTGGGTTCGCACAAACCCGATAACAATAAAAACAACATCATACAACAAATCCTTACTCTTAAACATATTAAAGTGACAGATTTTCGGTAGCGAAATACCGCATCCGGATCACAAATAACTTCTTTCGCCTCGGCCACACTCATAATCGCATTCATACATGCTCTTCTTCTCTTCATACTTGGAAACTCTCTCTCTCTCTTTAAGCACCCTACCAACCACATCCATCCACTTACACACTGGTCGGCCACGCAATCGAAAACCCTCAACTTCACCAAGATATATACGTTTAACAAGCCGTTCACTCGCCATTCTCTTACATGCCCAAACCACCTCAACTGACTCACACCAACTCTCTTAATCACATTGGCCGCTAGTATGAACAAGTGATTAAGGGTGATTAGCGAGCATTTGACTAGCATTGTTTTATCCCTGTCAACCGTTTATAGATTATTTCAGAGAAAAATACTTCAAATAAAAGTTATAGAAAAATTAATTTCACACATGTTTTATTTGAAGTATTTTTCTCTGAAATAATCTATAAACGGTTGACAGGGATAAAACAATGCTACTCAAATGCTCGCTAATCACCCTTAATCACTTGTTCATACTAGCGGCCATTGTTCCTAACCATATATTCTTCATATACCAAATTATTCCTCACGCGATCCCGTCTGATATACCCGCATACACCACGTAAATACCTCATTTCCACGGCAGTCACTCTCTTTTTATGCTTCCCCGTCCATGCCCAGCATTCGCTACCATACATCAAAGCAGGCATTAGCACTCCATTATATACATAAAATTGTAAAATCATATTCTAGACACCCTGAAACGTGCTTATTCATTAAAAATTCACTATCGAATTTTTTGGTCAAACACAACACCTTCCTTATCTATAGGTGACGGAAGGCAAAAATCTGATGTGGCCAGCACATTACCTTCCGTCAATTCTATAATTCCGGTAAAATTATTTCATAAGCAAACTATGCAAATTACACTTGACACTGACATCTTCTACTTTAGCTTTTCCCATTCGTTAGGGGTCGCTATGTTTTATTTTCTTCTTTCACTCATTTCTGTTTTGCGTGCCATCCTCATTTAGTTCCTTTTCTCTCAAGTCTTCCGCAATACAGTCCTTTCATCTTATCTTTGGTCTTCCTCAGTTTCTTTTACTTTCTATTACTAACCTATTCATTTTTCTTCCAATATATTCTTAACCTTTCCTCAGGACATGTTGAAATCAATGTAATCGTCTCTCTTGTATCTTTTTAGAAACTTCTATCACCCGAGCAATTTTCCATATTCTTTCTTTCCTTGTCCTATTTCTCCGGATCTTTGCCAACATCTAACACAACATCTTCATCACTGCCACATTCATTTTCTTTTCATTGACAATGACTTTATCAGTTAGAATTTTCTTAATATAGTTATATACATAGTTATAGCATAGCTGGCTGATTTATAAAATTTAATTTCTTTATAATTCTTTAACTCTATATCCATTGAATATGAAATATAAACTGCAATAAATTCGTATAGATAAGAATATTTTTTAATATTTATACTAACATTAAATATAAAAAAATATTTAACAGCGGTTTTTCAAGAAAAACTGTTAAAATCTTCACATGAGGGTACTTCCGGTTGACCAATTATAACCCAAATCTAATTAAATCTGTAAGGAAGACGAATACGTAAAAATTGTGATTTTTGGAATTCTAGTATTGGAGATATCGCGGACGAAATTATAGTCACACACACACGCACACCATACGAACGCACACACATACATACAGACATCATCGTAAAAATAGTAAAATCGTATTGCAGGGACCCTAAAACGTGCTTATTCATTGAAAACTCACCACCGATTTTTTTGACCAAAGACAATACCTTCCTCAACTTAGAGGTAACGGAAGGTAAAAAAACTAAGAAATTTTGAGGGTAAATAAAATTTGATGTGTGGATTTTGAATCACAATAGAATTTTTGCCAAAATTCGGGAAATTATATCTTAACTTATTTAACTCTTGAAGTTGTACATTTTTGTGCCGTTGGTCGACACGAAATTTTTATTTAAAAAAATCAATTTTCTAATCACGTAACTGATACTGAATAGCATATAAATTAATTTATTATTTTTTATTAAAAATTTCGTGTCTGTCAGGGGCACTAAAAATGTACACTTCATTAATTATATAAATAATAAGAAATAATTTTCCGATTTTTTGAAAAAAAAATTGATTTAGAATCTGCACATCGTATTTATATCCCGTTAAAGAAATTTACTCTTTTTACTCTATACCTTGTAAAAAATTTCGTGGAATTTTATTATTTTAGTAAAAACTTCAGTCTTTTAGGCATAAGAAAGATAATTAATTCTGTTTGATGAATAACTTGTTGCTTTATTTGTACCTTTGGTATCATAAATTGAATTTAATATATTTATAATACCTCAACCCTTTCGCAAAAGCTCATAGCTTTAAGACTCGGACAAGAAACTATAATAAAACCCACATTAATTAACTAGACTGACAGACAAGTGACAGCTACAGAACGAAATGCATCGCTTTCAAAAACTTCGCCTGATAAATTCCATTCAGCATGACGAAAGGATGTCATTCTTATTCAAGGATCTTGCCAGTACCAAGCAAGTGTTCGTTCGCCACGATAGTGTAAAGCGCAACTTACAGCATCTCTACGGCACAGATCATTCCGTGTAATCTCTCGTGAAGACAAGACTTACACGGTCTGTATATACAGCTGTAATGTTAATGTTTCTGTCGACAGGTTGAAAGCAGCGTACGTAGTTGATGAAGATATATTCCACAACAACTAGAGATAATTCGAAATATTTTGCAAAGTCATTGCCTGTATAAGATATGCATCAAATTTTCAACCCAGGTCCGGACAAGGAGTTCGATTCACATATCCGTTCTAAGAGATTTATCACTGGAAGGAGAATACTGTAGGTGCTTTAGCTCTACCCTAATCTATATTGTAAATATTTTTGTAAATACATTAGTTAGTGTAATAAGAAAATGCTAGTCGTTTCCTCATTTATTTTTTCAATATTCAAAACTCAATGAAAGTTATTGACAAAAATCAAGGTATAATTCTCGTAAAATCTGAAAATATTCAAATTTCATATTACTTAGTTCTTCTTTTGTTATTTGCAATAGGCTTACATAAATCGTACAGGTTGGCTATTATTAATAATACCTTACTTGTACGGCAAAACTCATGTACATTGATTTAGTAAACAAACATGTTTATTATGGAATAATCAACAATGTCCGTCATTTGCTAAATTGACAACGTAAAATAAACAAATATGTTTGAACTGACCGCAGTGGCTTACAGTTTAATGATTAGCATGCTCATTTATTTCAAGCTAGAACACGTATTATACGTTACACCCATTAATTACAATTAATTTCTAATATACAAGCCGTAGTTAATAGACAAGCAAGTAGTATTTCTATAATTAACAACATTGTCTATAGACATCTGTAGGAAGCAAACCACGCAAATCTACAGAAGTCCTTAAAAATTTTAATCAATTTTTATTTAAAAACTATTTTATTGTACAAATTTATTTATTTATTAAGTTCTTTCCATTAATTTCATTTGATAGAAATTCATAGTTATAACTCACAAAATAATAGGACGGCAGGAGTGTCGGTTATGGTTTGGAAATAAGGTAATTTGTACTCAAGTGTTTTTTTTTTAAATAATTTGCATAGCAGGATCTCTTCCAACACAGGTAGTACACAATAACGAACTTAATTCTGTAGAAAAAAAATACATATGAAATAACAAAAATAAGTTGCCGATGAGTTATTATATTCGTCGTAGTACTAAAAGTATGTTTTACAAGTAGAAGTAGAATTCAGAATATCTAAGAATTATTTAATTATAGCAATACAAGTATTTTATTCAAATACAAAAAACATAATTTTTCTAAAATTCACAAAAAAATAATTTCTTTTTAACACATTTTTAGTGCGCCACTGCTGACGTCTAATCACATAAATAACGTTGAAAGCAAATAAATGTGTTAAATAGAAAATAAATAATTTTTCCGAATTTTGGAAAAAATATTTTTTATTGAGAATCAGCACATGAAAATATATATGCACAGGATGTCCACTATTGCTATCTCGTGAACTATAAGAGCTACAAGGTCGGTTAAATTAACAAACAATTTCTATTTTACTATACTATTACAATAAGGAAGATTTTTTTTCTATCAGTGGTTCTCAAAATACGGGATACAACTTTCTTATTTTCAATATGAACTTACTTTTTTATTCGCTTATTCGATTTAGTATTTTTTTCTGAATTCAACGATATACATATATCATGCCCTAGTATTATAAAATATTTGTGAAAAATGCAAATGAAAATTATGTTGATTTAATTTAAATCTGATTGTAACAGGAACGCTATCATTGACTATATAATGGTTGTATTACAGACCGGCAATGGAAGTTTCCAGCGCATTATTAGAAAAACGGTCAAGTACATGCTGCCCTCTACGTATTTTTTAAAGCCGTAACAGAGTAATCGCTCGGTTTTGCCTTCGTGTGTATCCCTATTCCTGCTACCCAGCCACTAGCCTGACTTAAAAGTGTATGTCTGATATTTTAAAGATCATTCCTTAATGACTGGATATTCAGAGTGAGAATTGGCACTGTTCTATCTTCCAGTAGGTTACTGGAGAACGGTATGACACAGAGTTCTACTCTGAGTGTCACACATTTTAATATCGCGGTAATTGATCTTATATCCAATCTCAGCAATACTGTTGGAGTATGCTTGTACGTTGATGATTTTACCATTTTCTGCAGTGATAATAAAATGGGAGAAATCAATTGTACATTGCAGACAGCAATCAATCAGATTGTTATAAATGTTGCAGACACCGGGTTTTAGTTCTCTCCTTCGAAGACTCAGTGTATGCACTTCTGCAGATTGAAAAGTCCTCATTATAGTCATATGCTTTACTTGAGAAATGAGATTATTATATGTAGGTACAGGGTTAGATTTCTCGGGCTCATTTTTGACCCCAAGCTAATCTGGAAAACTCACCTAAAACAAATGAAGACCAAATAATAATAATAATTTATTCATGTACAGAAATACATAGGATAAGGTTCACCTAAATGATTTTCAACCTATCCCAGTATAAAAATACAAATTTTTTAAACAAATTAAAATATTAACATCATCTAAATCGAAATAAGTACATACATGATAATTTTGCAATTTAAATGTTTGTTATTGTATTTAAATTAGAAGGTGAAATAGGTTATTTGAACAATATGAGTAGAATTCAGCGATACTGTCATATTCCTTTTGAATTAGTATGTGTTTTATGGTATTTATAAGTGAATTATGTGATCCATTTTTTACCATCCGTCACCTTAGGAAGGTATTGTCTTTGGTCAAAAAACTCAATGATGAATTTTTAGTGAATAAGCATGTTTTAGGGTCCCTATAATACGATTTTAGCATTTTTACGATGGTCTGTATGTATGTGTGTGTCTGTGTATATGTGACGAAAATTTTAGATCGCATAACTTCAATACCACGATTCCTAAAATTATATTTTTTTCGTATACATCCAGAAGAACAACTGGTTAGATTTTGGTTATAATTGGTGAAGCGGAAGAAGCCTCATTTGAAGATTTAACAGTTAGATTTGATTTATTGACATTTAACGTTATTATAACTTAGAGATTATATCATTCTCTATACGATTTGATTGCATTTTATATATCATATTCAATAGATATAGAGTTAAAGAATTTTAAAGATATTAAATTTTATAAATCAGCCAGCTATGCTAAACATGAAAACTACTAATATATTCATATAATTCAAATTGACATATGTCAGTATAAATAAAAATAAATTAATGTGGCAGAGATGAGGATGTTGAAGTTGATGTTGGGGAAGACACGGAAAGATAGGTAAAGAAATAACTCTAGTGTTACAAGTTTCTAGAAAGATACAAGCGAGATGAGTACATTGGTTTGAAAATGTCATGAGGAGAAATGAAGAATATATATTGGATGAATAGCTTAGTAATAGAAGGTTGACGAAATAGAGGAAGACCAAAGATAAGATGGAAGGACTGTATTGTGGAAGATTTGAGGAAGACTTGAGAGAAAAGGAACTGAATGAGAACGACACGTAAAACAGAAATGAGTGGAAGAAGAAAATAAAAAATAGCGACCCCTAGCGAATGGGGAAAGCTAAGGAAGAAGAAAATGTTAGTGTCATGTGCAATTTTCATAGTTTGTTTATGAAATAATTTTACTGGAAATTTAGAATCTTTTGCAAGAAAATTTATGTATGGAATTTATACATAATACACAGGATTAACAAAAGGTATTGTGCTGGCCACAACAGATTTTTTAAATTTACACCAGCAAATTCGCAAGTGTATTCAAATCTTGGGGGAAACGGAAAGTTGTATGACTTTGCCTGGTTGAATATAGTGAGTTTAAAGGGGTGAATTTATTTATATTTTTAAAACAAACCTTTACAGGAACTTGAAGGTTAATGTTTCAATATTATGCGGATTATTCTTGCTCAAAAGAGCAACAAAATCTCCTTAGAGTGTATCAGGATAGATTTTGGCTGTGATTATATATGAATCTGCTGCTAGAAGCTCCTTGAAGTTTCTAGATTTTGTGAATAGATCGGAATTGATTACACAATATTTATTTATTTATTTATAAATATGATATATTGATAGTTTACAATCTTAACTAACATGTGTATGTTTTACACTACTTGATTATTATTTTATATTTATATTATGTGATCGTAGTGAGTGTCTCGTAAATACGAATTACAACACTCTTCCACGAAGATGATGGATTAGTCCTAACTCTTCTCTAAATTTTGAATGTTTCTGGGGACCTAATCCTTTGGTAAGGATATCAGCATCCATATTTTATGAGGGTTTATATGATATGACGATATGTCCTCGTTGGATGACTTCTCTTATGAAGTGCTCTTTTATATTTATGTGTTTGGACTTGGAGCTTATAATTGGGTTTACAGATAAGTTTTGTGCAGCCTGATTGTCATTGAAGATTTCAATTACATTATGTTTTATACCCGTCACTTAAAAGTTGTTTCAAATGAATGGCTTCTTTCGCTGCTTCAGTAAGGGTTATGTATTCTGCTTCAGCAGAAGAGAGTGCTACCGTTTTTTGCTTCCTGGATTCCCAGCTTATTACAGCACCTGCATACTTAAAACAAAATCCGGTAAATGACCTACGGTCAAGTGTGCAAGATGCCCAATCAGCATCTGTCAGTCCGATCAAGAGTTTTCCGGCCTTTTTGTATACTTAATTCATTTCTTTGGTTCTCTGTAGATATCGAAGTATCCGTTTTATTGCAACCCAATGTTCCTTTCCATGACAGTTATTGAATTGACTCAGATAGCTTACCGTGTGTGATTCCATTCCTTAATTCTGATAACATTTCTCTTGCTCTTGAAAATATCATAGAGTTCTTTGTTGAATTTTCTTCTATCAGTATTTTAGATAAAATTTCTTCAAGATATTCAGGAATCTTCATATGAACTTTTTCTTCAATATAGCATTTAAGAATGCAGTTGAAACGTCTAGTTGATTTATTTTCAATCCCTTTTCTACTGCTACTGCTAATAAAAGCCTTATAGAGCTTAGTTTAGCTACTGGAGCAAATGTTTCACTAAAATCAATACCGATGCGTTGAGAAAAACCTTTAGCAATAAGTCTAAATTTTCTTCTTTCAAATTCTCCATTTGCTTTGTATTTTTTCTTCAAAACCATTTTGCATCTTACTACATTCGAACCATTTTCTTTTTCTACAATAGTCCATGTCTTATTCTTTAACTGTGACTTAATTTTATCTTTAATCGCTTCATACCATTCTTTACCATCGTCTCCTTGTAGATATTCTTTGACTTCATTATATGCAGTGAAATATTCTTTTAAATTTTCTTTTTCACAATAAGTTTCAGTATTTTCAGGAGTCCTTACTGGTGGTTTTATATTTCTTTTCGATCTTCTTATGTCGTTTTCATCATCTTCTTGAAAAATTTCGATGGTTTTATCTTCTTTTGAGTCTTCTGTAATTATGTCTTCTGTACTTACTTGATTTTCTTCATTGACTTTAATATATGCATCTACGAAATTATGTTGATCTTGATCTTTATCGTAAAATGTATATTCTTTATTTTTCTTTTCACTGTAGAATAATTTTGAAATTACTCTTACATCGCGAGTTACTTTAATTTTTTTTTGGTATCCATATTCTAAATGCTTTTGAATTAGTGGAATATCCCACAAATATTCCTTCATCTTCTCTGCATTCAAATTTTTCTTTTTTGTGATTTTTATTTAGAAAAAAAGCTTTTGATCGAAATATCTGCAAATGTCTGGCTGAAGGTATTTTTCTCGTCCACTTTTGATACGGAGTTTAATTTTCAATTGTTCTTGATGGACATCGATTTCTAAGATAATTTGCCGTGTTAATAGCTTCAGCCCAGAGCCAAATTGGAGCATTTGAATCGATAAGAAGACATCTGGCCATATCTTCTAAGGTTATATTTTTTCTCTCGGCCATACCATTTTGTTGAGGAATATATGTCGTAGAGAATCTTCTTTGAATTCCATTATTTTTTAAAAAATTGTTGAATTCATTGTTATCGTACTCGGTTCCATTGAATGTTTCTACTTCATTTTTATACTCTTTAAAGGATTTAAGAACTTCATTTTTATGTTTCAAGAATTTTACATATGTATACCTTGTATTTTCGTCAATGAAGGTTACGAAGTATCGGGCACTGCCAGGAGATAGTACACGGCATTGGACCGCAAATATCTGAGTGTACAATTTCTAATGTATCTACACATTTTGGTGTTTCTCGTCTAGGAAACGGTAGTCTTGTAAATTTGCCTTTTAGACAAGTCGTACATGTATTTAATTTATCTGTTATTTTAAAATCAATTCCGTTTAATATTTTGTTCTCCATTGCTATTTTTATTTCTTTTTCATTTAAATGCCCTAGCTTTTTATGCCATTCATCTAATTTAGTTTCTTCTGACAAGTTTGACGTTTCTTCTAAATTTGGTTTTTGATTGTCAACGTAATACAGTCCATTTGATCTTTTGGCTGTCAAAATTATCTTTCCTCTATTGTCTTTAATTATCGCTGTTTCTTTTAAAAATATTACTTTATGTCCCTTGTCAGTCACTTTGCCAACTGACATTAAATTGGTACTTAGATTCGGAACAAATAGTGCATCAGTCAATTTGACAGTATTATTATTTGATGATTTAAATTTCGCTGATCCGGCTCCATTTATATTTGCTGTGTGATTTTCTGTAGCTAATTTTAGAGTACCGTGTATTGAATCTTCAATTAAATTTTCAAAAATATTTTTATTCGATCACTTGTGAGATGTCCATCCACTATCTAAGCACCATGTTGAAGATTTATTTTTCACTGATGAACTTGCTAAACTTGATGATAGACATTCTGCCATTACTTTAAATGTTGATTCATTTTTATTATTTTTATTTTTATGATAACGGTTAATTACTGACCAGGTTTGTTGCAAGTGTGACACTTGAATTAGAATTGTATTGTATTGTATATTGTTTCAGGATTTTCAACCCTTACAGGTTATATCCCTAGGGTGGTCTCACACACAACATCTATTTAATTTTTGAATTAGAATGAATTTTCATTTTTAAAATTGTTTGAAGAATTTGATGCATTTTTATATGATTTTTTAAAATATTTTCCAACGAATGCATCCTCCGACGATTTTATTTCATTTTTAGTTCTAACGTCCCATTCTTCAATGATTTTGACTTTTAACTCTTCGGGAGTAGGTAAATTATCTCTTGTTTGTCTTCGCTACTCTGAAGTTTTCAAATGATAGACATAAACTATATAACATCATGATACTTAAGAGTTCAGCATGAATTTTTGTGTCCATTTGTTCTAATTTATCTACGACATCCATAAATTCGTTTATATGTTCACGAATATCATTGTTTTTAGGTCTTCTTTGTTCCATTCTATTAATTTTTTAACATCATTTTCGGGTTGAGCTATGTCTCTTGAGACGTATCCCCAAAGACCATTTCTAATTAGAATAGTTTGAGCCTGAATTTACCACGTATCATAATTATTTTTCTTTAAGGGTTCTATCCTGTAGTTCATGTTCGCCATATTTTTTTGAATTGATAAACGTATTATTATTTTACTGACACAGAGTGGACCTGCGCCCCGTAACCTTTTGTGAATAGATCGGAATTGACTACACAATATTTATTTATTTATAAATATGATATATTGACAGATTACAATATTATATATATATATATATATATATATATATATATATATATAATCATTTTCCTCTTCTACCCTAAAGGGTGTAGAGATTTCTTTCGAATTCCTTCATTCTTCCTTAATTAGTTTTTTCCACTCGCTCCTGTTTAACGCTATTTTTCTCGCTTCACGTCCGGAGATGTTCCTCTTTCTTAGGTTCTCTTCAACTATATTATCCCACGTCTTTAGCGGTCTTCCTCTTTTCCTTTTGCTTGATGTTCTAGTTTGCCAAATTTTCTTGCAGGGTGCTTCGCTGTTCATTTTTATCAAATGCCCATACCATTGTAGTTCCTTCGATTTTCCTCTTTATTGGTGGTACTTGCAGCTCAGATCTAATTACATCGTTCCTAATTCGGTCTTTTTTTGTTACTCCTTTCACTCTTCGTAGATATCTCATTTATGCTGCTTGAATTTTGCTATCTTGTTTAGAGTTTGTTACCCAGTTTTCGGAGCCATATAGTAATTATGGTATATATAGTATAGGTTGGTATATTGTTTTGTACACTGTCATCTTTACTTTTTTGTCTATATTCTTATTATTTATTATAGCTGAGCTAAGAGCGTAATATACTTTTGCCGCTGTTTGTATTCGGCTATTTATTTGCTCTTCGATACTACTCTTGTTTTCGATTATGCAACCTAGATATTTAAATATAGTTACTTGTTCTATTAATTCTTCTTTGATTGTGATGTTTGTATCTAGAGTAACTTTCTCTATTACCATAACTTTCGTTTTACTGCTATTAATTTCCATATGGTATTTTGCTACTTCTTCTTCCCAGATGTTGGTGTTACTTTGTAAATCGTTTTCTGATTTCGCGAATACTGCCATGTCATCGGCAAATGCGCATTCAGTTATTGTTGTTGCATTAAGTTTTAAATTTCCAATCATTACTTTCTTGATCCTATTTTTCACATTTTTAATTACTTCGTCCAGCGTAATTATAAATAACAGGGCTTAAATTGCCTCCCTGTCACAATCCTTTAACGATGGTAAATTCTGTAGAGATAGTGTTTCCTGTTCTTACCATATTTCTTGTTACTTTGTATATACTTTGAATGGCTCTAATTAGTTTATTTCCCACTTATCTTTTTTTCAATATATCCCATATTTATTCTCTATTAGTTCTATCGAATGCTTTTACCAAGTCGATGAAACATATATAAATTTCTTTATTAAACATATTAAATTTTTCAATTATTTGTCTGATTGTAAATATATGATCCTGCGTGCAATGTCCTCTTCTGAATCCACTCTGTGATTTTTCAAGTGTGTTTTCTATTTTAATTCTTAGCCTGTTTTTTAATATTATTTCGTACAGTTTCGCTGTTGTGCAGAGCAACGATATCCCTCTGTAGTCGCCACATTCTTTATTATCGCCTTTTTTGAAAACAGGCAGAATATTTGTGACTTCTCAATCTTGCGGAATAGCTTCACTATTCCAAGTTTTATTCAGTAGGTGTTGTAACATATCTAACCCACTGTCGCCAAGATATTTTACCCGTAACCACTGTTGATGGGTCAATTTGACCATATACATTATTAATATTTGAATTACCTGTGTATCTGTTGAATCAGCGCAGGCTTCGTTCAGCAGTGTGTCAAGTCGAGTGTTAAAGCAGCAGGTGTGTAGCTGTCAGTTTGACAAATTTTTTAAATATATTATTCATTTTCTGGTCAATTTGACCCATACAGTAAGTAAGTTATTGGAATTTTTAGAATGTTATTATATATAAATATGAAATTGTAGAAGATATAAAAATGGAAAGCCGTCCTAGCTGTTCGAAAACGGTCAAATATACCGATGACAACTTTGAGGCTACTATGCTAAAATGGTACAACGAGGCGGAAGATTATGAAGAAAGTGACAACGAATTTGAAAATTTTGAAGATATAGATAGCGATCTCGATTAAAATTCTCTTGAAGAAGGTGGTGAATCAGATATAGCGAATTTAGAGGATGAGCTAAGTGAAAACGCGATAATTACAATGCAACTTGTCATGGAAAGAATAACTTTGCTTGGTCAGCAGAACCAAAATCTAGATCAAAAAGAAGGCAACATAATATTATTCAAGAGCGTCCGGGTTTACGAGGACCTGCACGTCTTTCAAAAGCTAGTCCAGAAGAGTTGTGGAAGCTACTTATTGACAATAATATATTATCCCAGATATTACGTTGGACAAATTTTCGAATTGGCAAAGAAAAAACAAAATATAAAAATCAAAATCGGCCTGAATTGAATACTCTAGATATAATAGAACTAAATGCGTTTATAGGGATTCTTTTTTATACCGCAGTGTTCAAATCAAATCAGTTCTCAGATTTGACGATCCTGAAACAAGAATTGAACGAAAAAAAATAGATCAGGCAGCGCCAATTTCTTTGATTTTTGACACAAAACATTGTAATTGTTCATTAAATAAACTTATGTTCTTGTAATATGCGTTGTTTTGTTTCATTATACCAACAACAATTGTAATTAAACAAAGATATTTAGATATGGTCAAATTGACCCACTAACAGTAACTATGCAAGTAAAATAGAGTCACAGTGGTTACGGGTTTATTTGCTCTGGGTATATAAGGTGCTTTACCAATTTTGAGCTTTCTCAGTGTTTCTTTGATTTCTTCCATCGTTATCTCGTCGTTGCTGTCTTTAATACATGGTAATTGTCTATCTCTCTGTTTAACTACTTCTGCTTCTAGTAATTCCTCGAAGTGTTCTTTCCATCTGTTAATAATTTCATTTTCACTTGACAGTATTTTTCCGTGTTTGTCTTTAATCTGTTTTAAGGGAGGTACTATCTGTTTCCTTTGGGTTTTCGTTATATTATAAAATAGCTTCTTATTCTCTTTATAGTTTCTTTCAATTCGATCACTAAATTCAATCCAATCTTTCTTCTTAGCTTCCTACACAAGTACTTTTTCCTTTGTTGTTTATATATTTCATAGTCTTCTGCCGATTGGGTTGACAAGTATTTCTTTCATTTCTGTTTCTTCCTCTTAATTTTCTGTTTCAATTCTTCGTTCCACCAGTGAGTTTGTTTTTTGTTGGCGAGTATTCTTTTTATTCCGCACGTTTGTTCCGCTGCTGTCTGCCAAATATTTTTAAATGCTTCCCATATTTCATCTAATATAGCTTCTGACAAATCTCTAGATTTGTTAATTAATTCGTTTGTCTTGTCCTGATATTTTTTCCTAGCTTCTTCTTGTTTTAATTTATATATTTTGATCTTTTGTTTATTGGATGTCTTTATTAGTTTCCTAGTTACTTTTAATTCTTGTTTAAAATTTAGTTCTACTAAGAAATGGTCGCTACCTATCTCGTACCCTCGTTTGACTCGTAGGTCTTTCACTCTTTTCTTTTCCTGTTGGTTTGTTACTATATAGTCTATTATTAACCTTTCGTTTCTGCTTCTTACCTCTCTAGTGTATTTGTGTACGTCCGTAGAGTGTATCAGGATAGATTTTGGCTGTGATTATATATGAATCTGCTGCTAGAAGCTCCTTGAAGTTGCTAGATTTTGTGAATAGATCGGAATTGATTACACAATATTTATTTATTTATAAATATGATATATTGACAGTTTACAATATTTTATATATACATCAAAATTAACTAACATGTGTATGTTTTACACTACTTGATTATTATTTTATATTTTTATTATGTAATCGTAGTGAGTGTCTCGTAAATACGAATTACAATACTAGATTCGTGCCATCACGCAGGCATTTGATATTGCATCGGTGCCTTTCCTACCACCCTAACAGCAAATATCTATGGCGTAGCCGGGCTAGCACCTCTGGAGAGAAGCAAGAAGCTCATAATAGTATATATATATATATATATATATATATATATATATATATATATATATATATATATATATATATATAAATGCAAAATGTGGGCTCAACCCAGCCATAAAAACTTTTAAATCCTCTGAAGAAAACTATAGGTCTCGTGCAAAATCTAAGCCATTATGTGTTTGATTTAGAGAAAATTGGAGTGAAATTTAATACCGTTTGCTACAGGTTAGTATGTACCCTGAAGTGAAATTTATTTTTACAGATGGGTCCAAAACTGACCAAGGTTATGGCTCGGTAATCGTGGTCAATATAGTTAGCCACTCCTGGTCACTGCATTATGATGCATCGGTATACACTACTGAGGCCTGCGCATTTTGGTAGGCATTATTATGGGTTGGGCTCATATATCAATTGCACTTGACACTGACATGTGTCAATCAGATTTTTCTTAATATAGTATATAGCTATCACCATGGTTATAGCGTAGCTGACTTCATGAAATTTAATTTGTTTATAATTATTTAACTCTAAATTCATTGAATATGAAATATAAAATGTAATCAAATCGTATAGAGAATATAATATTCTGTAGCATTTATAACATTTATTTAATAAATCTGGTATGGCCAGCACATTACCTTCCGTCAATCTTGTGAATTGTGTACAAATTCCATATATAAATTTTCTTGCAAAGATTCCATGTTTTCAGTAAAATTATTTCATAAACAAACTGTATAAAGTTCAATTGACAACGACATTTTCTTCTTTGGCTTTCCTCATTCGTTAAGGGTCGCTATTCTTGTTTTTCTTCTTCCACTCCTGTTTTGCTTGTTGTTCTCATTCAGTTCCTTTTCTCTCAAGTCTTCCGCAATACAGTTCTTTTAATATATCTTTGGGTCTTCCTCTGTTTCTTCAACCTTCTATTACTAAGCTATCCATTTTTCTTCCAATATATTCTTTATTTCACCTTATGACATGTTTAAATCAATGTAATCGTCTCTCTTGTATCATTCTAGAAACTTCTATCAGTCGAGCCATTTCCCTTATCCTCTCATTCCGTGTCCTATCTTTCAATGTCTTCCCCAACATCCATCTCAACATTCTCAACCCTCTGCCACATTTATTTTCTTTTCATTAACACTGACATCGGTCAATTATAATTTTCTTAATATAGCAGCTCTTTCCATGGTTATAACATATAACATAGCTGGCTGTTTTATGAAATTTAATTCCTTTGTAATTCTTTAACTCTCTCTCTCTCTCTCTCTCTCTCTCTATATATATATATATATATATATATATATATATATATATATATATATATATATATATATATAAATCGTGCAGATAATAGTATATTCTTTAAGATTTAAAATGATCTAGCAGCGTTTTTTCGAGAAAAACTGTTAAAATCTTCAAATGAGAGTACGTCCGGTTGACCAATTATAACCGAAATCTAATCACCTCTTCTTTTAGATGTAAACTAGAGGAATACAAAAAATATAAAACGTGCTTATTCACTAAAAACTCATCACTGAACTTTTTGACCAATGACATACTTTCCTTACCTAAAGATAATGGTATTTAAAATCAAAAAATTGAGTTGTAACTCGAGAATTATTAAGTTTTCAAAAAATCTAATTATGCCATTTCATTTTAAGTAAAAAACAGTAACTATTGAAATAAATAAGATGAGATATTTTCGAAACCAAAAACGAGTTTTTGCCTATAGCTCAAAAATAAATGGTCGAATATACATGTGATGACTAATAACCTTTTGTCGAAAAGTTGACCTTGGAATGTGCAAACGGTTTTATTCTATCTTTTACTATTACCCGAGATATCTTTATAAACTATCAAATTTGTTCTCGAAATTTTGTAATACTATGTATAAAACTTGAAAATATAAACGAGGAATGTAAACAATTATATTTTAATTTAAATTAAAAAATATATAAAAATCTCTTATCTATTTAGAATTTCTCAAAATAAAGAACACTTTTAAACAATTAACTTCATTCAGTGATGATCGATGAAATAAATCTCGAACTGGAGCAAGAATAATGCCCTATAATTTTTCAGAACAATATCATTTACATAATTTATCATCTAATAAATAGCAAATATAAATACAGGAAAACAAGTGATGCATTCAAAACATGTTTATCTCTTTGATCCCGTCAGAACAAAAATGAAAACAACAATCCAATAAAATATGTATCAATTCCATATATTCCACAATTAACGCAACAACTCGTTAAAGCTCTTTGAGATGATTACGTTAAGATTAGCCAAATATATTGCACAGTAAAGAAACTGTTTTCTATAACTATCGATCCTGTACCAAAATTATTCCCTGTATGGACTGTGTACTACAATACAATGAACAAACATCCCAACTAAAGATCGAATAACTGCACACAAGAGCGACACAAGACACAAACTAAAGGCATCAGCTCTACCGAGCATCTTAGAAAAAAAAAAACAATGCGGCACATGACATCAAAATTTTAGATAAAGAAAAAAATTTAACGAAATTAAACTTTTTGAAAAAGTTTATTTATTTGGGTGACATGTAAAAATCAAAGAAATATTATGAATTAAACGATAAATAATTAAGATGAGGTAGCGAGTAGTTATCTTTATTCGTCTCGTTGTTGAGATAATCGACGCAAAATTGTGTAGAGCCATCCTCCTTCTTCACTAATACCACCGGTGAAACCCATGGACTGCTTGAAGGTTCGATCACGCCTTCCATCTTCATGTCCTCAATAATTCGTTCTGCTTTCTCACGCTGCGCTTGGCAGTCTTCTTGATGATGAGCGGATAGGTCTTGCGTATCCGGTGTCTATTTTATGGTGAACTATATTAGTGATGTACACATATCGAATACAAAGGATCAGGCGACCGAAAGTAATTAAACAGGTCTGGACGTATGTGTTCGACCAACGGCGGCGGTCGCGTACTCCTAGAATCTGTGGCGTCGGGTCCACGCGCGCCTCAATGTTTATAACAATGGAAACAGTAAGAACAAACGTAGTGATGTGGGTCTTAAGCCATATATATATATATATATATATATATATATATATATATATATATATATATATAGTTTTTTGCTACATGTATTTAAAAATAAATATCCAATCGGATCAATTTTATTCAGATAACGAGGTAGTAGTTTAGTTTCAAAATTAATCAATTTTTTTTAACTCTTTGTCTTTTAAATTACTTTTAGGATCAATTTTAATCGTAAAAAGATTGTTTTCACCTTCATTCAAAATTTCCCACCCAAAATAAAACAAATTTCTTTCCATATCCTACTTATTACGCCGCCACCATTTTCTGCAAGATATCTGGTTTCTTCTGGTAGTTCTTAGTCAGCGTTAATTTTTTTTATTTTGCGTCACATTTAAGGTAAGGAAGGTATTGTCTTTGGTCAAAATTTCGATAGTAAGTTTCTAATGAATAAACACGTTTTGGGGTCCCTGGAATACGAATTTACTATTTTTCGATGGTATCGTTATGTGAGTGTGCATCTGTGTGTGTGGGCGTGTGTGTGTGTGTATGTGACGATCGTTTCGGATCGCATAATTCCAATACTACAATTACAAAATTTATAATTTTTTCGTATTCCTCGAGTTTAGATCCATATATAGACATGATTAGATTATGGTTATAATTGGTTCACCGGATGTACCGTCATTTACAACTTTTAATAGTTTTTCTTGAAGAAAAGCAGTTAAATATTATTTATTGACATTTATTGTTATTATATATTAAAGACTATGTTATTCTCTAAAGATATTAAATTTCATGAATCAGCTAGCTATGCTAACCATGGAAATTGCAAATTATTCAGATAATTCAAATTGACATGTCAGTATCAATGAAAAGAAAATAAATATGGCACAGAAGAGAAGGTGTTAAGATAGATGTTGCGGAAGACTTGAGAGAAAAGGAACTGAATGAGGACGACACGCAAAACAAAAATGAGTGGAAGAAAAAAATAAAAAATAGTGGCCCCTAACGATTGGAAAAAGCTTAAGAAGAAGAAGATGTCAGTGTCAAGTGCAACTTGCATACTTTGTTTATGAAATAATTTTACTAGAAATATACAATCTTTCGCAAGAAAATTTATTTACGGAATTTTACATAATACGCAGGATTGACGGAAGGTAATGTGCAGGCCACATCGATTTTTATAATTATTTTCGTTTCAAAAATGCAACAGTACGCATTATTTTAAACTATTTCGTAATTTTATCTTATTAACAGTCTAAATTGAAAAAATCTTCGGAATTTCTACACTATGGTATTGTCTAAATTTTATGTCTTACTCTCAAATTAATGTAAGTATTAAATATATATATATATATATATATATATATATATATATATATATATATCAATTTTAACTTCCGTCACCTCTTAGGTGGGGAAAGTATTGTCTTTGGTCAATAAATTCGATAGTGAGTTACTGATGAATAAGCACGTTTTGAATACGAATTTACTATTTTTACGATGATGTCTGTATGTATGTATGTATGTATGTATGTATGTATGTATGTATGTATGTATGTGTGTGTGTGTGTGTGTGTGTGTTGTGTGTGTGTGTGTGTGTGTACGTGTGTGTGTGTGTGTCTGTGCGCGTCTTTGTGTGAGTGTGATTTGACGATCGTTTCGGGTCGCAATACTACGATTCAAAAATTTATATTTTTTTCGTATTCCTTGAGTTTAAATCCATGTCAAGTGCAATTTGAATACTTTGTATATAAAATAATTTTACAGAAAATTTAGAATATTTTGCAAGAAAATTTACGTACGGAATTTGTATATAATGCACAGGATTGACGGAATGTAACAGG
Source organism: Harpalus rufipes (assembly GCA_951394225.1). NCBI lineage: Eukaryota > Metazoa > Arthropoda > Insecta > Coleoptera > Carabidae > Harpalus > Harpalus rufipes. The sequence continues at coordinate 57,370,835 of OX596274.1, forward strand.
CTGGGCACGTCAGATTTTTTAAATATTCTAGTCCTTAGGATGCTTTTAAAATAAAGCTGAAATTTGAATTTATTAAAAAGAGTGCCAAATTTTTCTTGCCCAATGAATTCCCTTCGACTGTTAATATCCCGCTTTATTTGTTTTCTTATATGCATATATACAGGTGTTCATTTTAAATAATAACACTATTGCTATCTCGAGAACTATAAGAGCTACGAGGTCGGCTAATTAGCATGCAATTTCTATATTATAAGACTATTAAAATGAGCGAAACAAGAATTATTTTAGACCAGCGGTTCTAAAAATACGGGTTGCAACTTTCTTATTTAAATGGTAAATTTTTTTTTTTATTTGCTTTTTCGATTTAGTATTTTTTTTCTGAATTCATCGATATCCCTATGTAATACCCTAAAATTTCTTTCACGAATCAATATAGGGTTTTCAGTATTGCAATAGTGATTATTCTTTACATTGTACATGCCATTATTCGAAAAACTCGCCTCATCAGCCCAAAGATTTTTTTAACATATTTACAGCTTTATTTAACAGTAAATAACAAAATTCCAGTCGCCGACCGTAGTCACCAGGTTGCAGATGTTGTACTTTGTTAAGTTTATAAGGTTTATATATTTTTTTTCAACATTGTATATACTGCACCTACACTTACATTACATTTAAAAGCGGCCCTTCCGATGGAATGTCTTGGATTGGCTTCTAAATATGTCAAAAATTTATTTCATTAATTTCATCATTATGGCGTCTTCGTTTATTTATAAATGCAGAGGTATTGGAATGTAAACAAATTTCCAACTTCCGAAAGTAATTATGAGTCGGCACTTATCGCTCAGGATACAACTCACTGTACATAATTACAGCTGCATTCGAATTTTTTCTACATAAAATGTATACTTCATACATGTCTACCTTCCCATTATGAGAAAAATATTCATTTTCTTACTATAGTACAGAAATACAGAAGTACACTTCAAAAGTTTGAAAAAAATAATAATAACAATTGTTTTATTGATTTGTTTTCTTCCATGGCACTCTTTGTATTGGCATATTTAAATAAAAATGATACATTTTTAATTTTGCATTTTTCTTAAATATTTTGTAATATTAGGATATCACATTTAGATATCGTTGAATTCAGAAAAAAAAATGCTGAATCGAATAAGCAAATAAAAAATAGGTTGAATTTAAAATAATAAAGTTGTACCCCATATTTTGAGAACTACTGGTCTAAAATAATTCTTGTTTCACTCATTTAATATTTATAATAATCTTATAATCTTAAAAATAATGGTATTTGGTATGGTTTTACCCGGAAATGACATTAACTTTCATATTTTAAATGGGACACCTATATATTTTTATATATTAAATTATGAATTCAACAAAATGCTTGGAGTCAATTTTTATTTATGAAATAACACAAAAAAAAATACAAAAAATTATTAATAATTAACCTGGTAAGCCATATTATGTACGCCGAAATAACAAATTGATCATTTCTTTTGTAACAACATATGGAATCTTACAAAAATAGCTTACTATTTAAACAATTAACTTAAATATTCCTTAATATTATTTCAACAGTTTTCACAGCCTGCCTAATATCATGGCTTATCAGGTTAAATATTTTCTCTTACGTTTTTGTAATATATTTCTTCAATAAAAATGCATCTCAAGCATATCGTTGGATTTGCAATTTTACGTAGATTCAAAACATATAAAAATATATGGGCTGTCCCATTTGAAATATGAAAGTTGATATTACCGGTTAAACCGGAAACTCTACCATCATGTCAAATACCATTATTTTTGAACGAAAAAATTTTATACGAAGAATTTTTATTCTTGACTGTTATTTACACCTTCAATTAATATTATTTAATTCGATTTTTTATTATTTTTAAGCTAGATATTAGGAAAGTGCCTTCGATAGATGGCTTCCTTAACCCACTTGCAAAATGTCAGGTGTCATATTTAATCTGACCTGTGTCGTTATGTTTCATATCGTTAAAGTAATATTGCAAAACTTATTTTTAATGCAATATTTGTACGTTAGTTTAGTGTGGAAAGTATTGAAAATATTTTTACAATAAAATACTAACGTTAGAACAGAAAAATTATATCTGCCTTCCAAGTTGAAGAAATTCAGAATAGCTTTGAAAAGCTGCGTCAGAGGATTGAATTATATAGCGACGAAGGTGGAGGATTATTAGAATAATTTAATATTTGATTTTTGTTTCAATGATTTAATAGAAATATTCTAATACTTTTTTTGCTTTTTTATAATTAACCCACCCCAAGTTATTTTTGTAGTTTCAATTGCTATAATTTTTTTTTGTAAATTCAAAAATAAGGATTTTTTCCCTCTTGTAAACTCAATCCGGGGACAAACTATGTACATATACATACATATACAGGGTGGAAACGAACTTAATGTCATAAATTTAAGGGTGAGTAGTATGACATGTGTAGATTACGAAAGTGAAAGAATTTTTTTAAAATTCGAAATACGAAAATTCGAATTTCTTAAGGAAACATTTTTTTACTGCTGTTTTAATTAATATTTCATTAAAAATATGGTTATCAAAAATACATTCAAAATTACTTGTATAAGATATTCTTAATAATTAAATTAAACAGCATTTTTGACGAAAATATTGTGTAATAGATAAAATATTGCAAATGCGTTGCCAGTGGTCCAGTGGTACAAAAAATGTTAGTTTAATGAAAACTACCCTTAAATATGCGAATTTTTAAAAAATTCTTTCTGTTTCGTAATCTACACATGTCCTACTACTCACCCTTAAATTTATGACATTAAGTTCGTTTCCACCCTGTATATATATATATATATATATATATATATATATATATATATATATATATATATATACCGTGTGTCCCAAGCAAACCTTGACATAGGCGTTTAACATGGGACAACAGTTTTTTGCAAATAAAAAGTGTCCGGAAGAAAATTAAGCCAAGCTATTGAATATGATAATAGTACATTACCTCCTGTACGTTATTTAATACTAATTACAGTATTATCAGTGCATAAATTAAAGAAAATTATAAATAACTGTTAATAAATATTTGTTTCAATGTTTTATTATGTAATAAAAAATATTTACAATTGTCATCGTGGCTGAATGGCTGCCTGTGGAACGAAAAAAATTTTGAAGGTTTGGGGTTCAAATCTCCATCAAGCTAAACTTTTCATTTTTTTTATTACTTATGTATTAATTACAAATTATATTAAAAATATTATGAGATAATATGGATGAATTAGTAAATAATTACAAATAAGTTTTTCTTTTCGTGTCAACAATTTGTTCATTGTGTGGTTTTTTGTTTTGTTTATATCAATTATTCGTGTCAAACTGAATTTCTTAAACGCTAACGATTGAGTCAATATTATAAAAATGTATTAGAATTCGTAATTAATTCATAAATAAAAAATAAATAATGAAGTTTAGCTTGATGGAGATTCGAACCCCAACTTTCAAAAGTACTTTCGTTCCACAGGCAGCCATGCTATATTTTGGTTCACGAAAGATGACAATTCAAGGCCATTTGTTCGAAGAAAGAATAAACATTATTTTATATACCGGTAGTATAGCAACATTATGTGTTAGAAAGAGATAGATTATTTGACGTATGTCTACGTGATTTATGCTATATGACAGATATACGTTCCATATTCATATTGCTCTCTAACACACTAAAAGTAATAGGAACGTATGTCGATGAGTTGCTGGTATGCAATTATCTATTGAACTGCCCTCTACGTTAAAACAAATCCAGTGGCGGAGTTTGTTTTTTGAATATGACGCACGATTTGACGTTTAATCAAAATCAACAAATAAGTTTCTAATTTTGTTCCGCGATGTAATTGAATATAATCATGGGAGAGAAAAGAAAAACTTTGCGAAGGCAAGCTATTCAATTTGTGCATAATGAACACGAATATTTTCAACGGGATTTTGAATGATTAAAATGTATCCACAAATATTATACCTGGTGCACGCCTATGTGTATGGAATGTAGTGAAGTTATTTGCAAGTAATATTATACCAGATGGTTTGAAAATGACCTTGAATTGTCATCTTTCGTGAACCAAACTATAACCATTCAGCCACAATGACAATTACAAATATTTTTTATTACATAATAAAATATAGAAATATATATATATATATATATATATATATATATATATATATATATATATATATATATATATATTTATTGACTGTTATTTATAATTTTCTTTAATTTATGCACTGATAATGCAGTAATTAGTATTAAATAACGTACAGGAGGTAATGTACCTACTATTCTCATGTTCAATAGCTTGGCTTAATTTTCTGCCGGACACTTTTTATTTACAAAAAACTGTTTTCCCATGTTAAACGCCTATGTCAAAGTTTGCTTGGGACACAGGGTATATATATACAGGGTGTAACAGAAATAAGTACATTAAATTTAACCAGTGGCAATAACAATGAAACAATTGTTTTTGACAAATGTGAGTTGTCAACTTTTTCAAATAAATTTTGACAAATAAATCGATTAATAATTATTATAAAAGTTATAATCAGTAAAAATGCCTGCCATTACGGATAGCAAGTATACAGATATTGTGCTAGACTATGGTGAAGCTTAGGGAAAGGCTGCCCAAGCCCACCAAATTTTTTTGGAACGTTTTCCGAATCGTCATCTTCCAAATTTTCATATCTTTGTATATGTTGCTTAGCATTTCCGAGATCATGGGTCATTTAAGCCTGCAGCCTAAGATCGTGGTAAAACACGCCAACGGTCTAGTACATGGAGAATAGCAGTACAACAAAAAGTGTCACATATGAAAATTTTGACGATATGGAAAGAACAGTTACATCCTTAAAAATGCAGATACACGAACAAAGTGTAACATATGACAATTGGAGGATATTGAAACAACAGTTACATCCTTGAAAATGCAGCTACAAGCATACTCAACAACATGTAGATACTGAAAAGAGTAGAGGATTCATTTCGTCGCCGCCTTTATTGACAATGACCGTGACCATTTTGAACATTTATTGTGATTTCAGTTATGCCTGCATCACTTTTAATCATCTTTATGCTTTTTCTTGTTCCGTCAATTGTAGAGTTGTTTTTGTTCGACTGCACCCTATAAATGTCCTGCCATTTTCAGATTATCTAACCTGTTGTAACATAAAAATTTGACGTATGATTTTTCTTGTTTCTTTAGTCGAGATATTCTATTTCGTCTCTTATCTTTCCCGATTTGTGTATAGTTACATTTTCTGGTCTATCTATCAATCCTTTCACTAGTTTGTAATTTATTTCATTTTATTCAGTCACAGTCACACGTCACAACAGAAACAAACCAGAAACAGCTGTCTTCGCAGACGCACACCATACGCACGCGCAGACCGACATTCAGGTGTTATTTTATTCGTCCATAAGTTTATCTTCTCCGATTTGTGTATAGTTTCATCTTCTGGTAATCTGTCAATTTATTCAAAAGTTTCTATTCATTCTATTCAGTCGCAACTCATGGCGCATAACGCTCGTCACATGTCACAACATCACAACCAACCACAATGTACACAGCTGTTTGTAAACGCACGCGCTCTACTTTTGCGAAATGCATTTGCTTATTTTATTTAATCATAGGCGGGTAATGAAATTTGTGACAAAACTTTGAAGAATTTTAACCCAATATCTAGAAGGTTTATAAGAAAAAGTTATTAAGAAATATTGTTACACTCGACCAGTTCTATCACTGGTAAAATTTAATGTACTTATTTCTGTTACATTCTGTATATATATATATATATATATATATATATATATATATATATATATATATATATATATATATATATATATATATATATATATATATATATATATATATATATATACAGAATGTAACAGAAATAAGTACATTAAATTTTACCAGTGATAGAACTGGTCGAGTGTAACAATATTTCTTAATTAAGTTATTTTAAGTGGTCTGTTCTTCACTGTCACCATGTTATATATATATATATATATATATATATATATATATATATATATATATATATATATATATATATATATATAACATGGTGACAGTGAAGAACAGACCACTTAAAATAACTTTTTTTATTTATGATTATTTTTTAATTCGCTTTACATATTTATAAACTAGGCTTAGGGAATCACAAATTATGGTATCTCTCCCAGTTTAAGGGGTAATAACATCAACTTTCATTTTTCAAATATATTAGCTATATATTTTTAAACATTTGGATTTTACGTAAACTTATGAATTAAACGATAATGCTTGAAGTGAATTTTTAATGAAGAAATAAATTACAAAAACGTAAGAGATAATTATGAATAATTAACCTGGTAAGCCATATCAGGTAAGGTGTGATAACAAATTAATATTTTTTTTAACAAAATATGGAATGTTACAAAAATAACTTACTATCTGGCCACCAGGTGAATTATTCATAATTTTCTCTTATTATCATTTTAAATGTCATGGCTTAGTTTTCTACCGGACAGTTTTTATTTGCAAATTCTATTTTTCCATGTTAAATTGCTGTCAAGGTTTGTTTGAAACATCCAGTATATGTTATTACCAATCTTACAACACACTGTACTTACACAAGATTTTTATCTGTGTTAGTAAAGCTTGATCTCTTTTTATAAAGTATATAGTGCAGAGATTAAAATTGGATAACTGATAATTATAATGTAGTTTATCCATTATACATTTTGATGTACTCGTATATAAATAATATTTCTTTTTTAATCTTAATCTACTATATATAAAGAAACTGTAACGATAATCCTCGGTATCTATGCAGTTGTCACTCCTACGTTCCCGTTAGGAATCGGGATATCGTGCGTCCTGTGAGTCCCGATATCAAGGCACCTGCGCTCGAGGGAAGCCTATCTTCACTCTCCTTACCGCCATTTCGCATTGAGTTATGTGTGTAACAATTCATTTCCAGGCCGTTAGTTCGAGATTTCGATCCCCCTGGACGCTAAAGGATGCATAGGGATTAGGGATGATTGTTGATGACTTGTTTAGATGGTGTATTTGAACTAAGTTATACTATATCTTGTATTCTCTACTTGTAAATAAACATTTAATTCTAAATTATATTTAGTTGAATTAAAATATAGATAATTATCCAATTATCACCACCAACAATTAAAAATAATATGCCAGGACTATTCTATGGACAATTTAAATACTTTTTGTAATTACAAACAAGAGCCATTTCAATTCAATGACTATTAATACATAATACACCAACACAGAAAGTAATTCTACCTATTTTAACAAATTAATCTAGTTAATTACAAGTTACTATCCTATAGTACTTGTTTCAGTACCAATGATATTTTTTTTCTCTACCTTTGTATTGTGGGGAATTGTATTTTTCTCTTTCCGTGTTATGCATAGCATATTTCATATTATGTTACGTAGAACTATATTGTATATACGCAAGTTGCGTGTGACTATTATAATCTGGTTAAAGCTATTTATAAAATTTATTAATAAATATTTATTAAATATCACTATTTTACTAATAGCACTAATAAAGTAAAAAAAAAAAAAACATGAGTGATGCTAGAGTAAATATCAATATTTAATTAGGTCTCCATAATATTTGTTCACCATTTCAATTCTTTAATTTAAACAGTATTAAATATTTTTAAAATATTTCTTTAAATCTCTTTAAGTGTCAAAATTATCGAAAATGTCAACAGTTTTGAGTTTCCAAGTATATCGCTATCCATAAGTGTTTAGAGCAAGCCATAGCTGGTGAAATAAAGTTGTTGAGCTTCAGCTCACGATGAAAGTTTTCTCTTTGGGTCATAACTGAAAACTTTCATAGTGGAGATGGGTAAACACAGAAGCGTGTACGATAACGCCATTATCGTAACATTTTAAACCAAAACATGTGAGAAACTTACACAACATACGTTTAGTTCAAGTGCAGGGAAATGTCAGCACGACCTATCACTTCAGGGTTTTATTCCTCTAATCAGCAGCTATGTTGTTCATATTATATCGTTTATGGCCAATAGCATTGAAAAATAAATTATTCAGAGTGCTATTACGGGGAAAATTTACATCTTACTCAAAAAATATTTTCTTTGTCGTTACTGATTTGTGAAGTCCAGAAATTTTTAATACATTTTTATAGGTTGTATGTAAGGTTAATGTGTACTTTAATATCGTGTGGAAGATTCTGCGTAATTTATTTCTCGTTCATGTTATCGCAATAACAGTACACTTTATACGTTGGGAGTTAACCCGCTAAAGAGACAGAGTAATCATTTATTGGATTATCAGAATATTACCATATGCATACTACTATTTTTGAATAGTATTACTTATTATCTTATTAAATATGTATTTCGCTTAAACAAAGGGTTATTTTAATAATACTTGATGTGCTAGACGCAGAAATTAATTCTCTAACACTTTTATTTGAAGCATTCATTTCTAAAATCAAAATAAAATCATTTTATTCAAGAAAAACTGTTAAAAACTTCAAGTAATGTACCACTTCCGGTTAGCCTATTTTAACCAAAATCTATTATGTTATTTCGATTGACATAAAAGTCTTGTATACCAAATTTGAAAAGTTTTGGATTATATTTTAAAACAGTTTTTCATTAAAATCTATTATAGGCTTCATGTAAAGTGCCACTTCTGGAAATTGTATAATAACCAGAAAGGGAGGTGCACAACTAGATGTTATAGGAGTCCTAAATACAAAATTTCAACTTTCTACGGCTTACCGTTTTTGAGTTATGCGAGATACGTACGGACGTACGTACGTACAGACGTCACGACGAAATTAGTCAAAATGGATTCAGGGATGATCAAAATGGATATTTCCGCTGAAATCTGAAAACCGAATTTTTTTGCGATTACAATACTTCCTTTACTTACGTACAAGGAAGTAAAAATATTTGCAATTTTATACATAAAAAATCTGATGTGGACACCACATGACTTCCTTGTACGATTATTAAATTATACATATTTTGTTAATAATTAAATTACAAAATATTGACAGGCTTAAGCCAAGCCCGAGAAATATTTTGATATAGAACAAAAAATAATTCATTTACTACTATCATTCTTAAATTAACATTAATCTAACCCGGTTCTTTTTAAAGAGAGTTTTGATTACAACAAAGAAATATTTGATTACAACAATGAATATGACTATCACAATAAAAATATAATATTTGTTATTACTTCCTTGTACGTAAGTAAAGGAAGTATTGTAATCGCGAAAAATTTCGGTTTCCAGATTTCAGCGGAAATATCCATTTTGATCATCCCTGAATCCATTTTGACTAATTTCGTCGTGACGTCTGTACGTACGTTCGTACGTTCGTACGTACGTCCGTACGTACGTATCTCGCATAACTCAAAAACGGTAAGCCGTAGAAAGTTGAAATTTTGTATTTAAGACTGCTATAACATCTAGTTGTGCACCTCCCTTTTTGGTTATTACACAATTTCCAGAAGTGGCACTTTACATGAAGCCTATAATAGATTTTAATGAAAAACTGTTTTAAAATATAATCCAAAACTTTTCAAATTTGGTATACAAGACTTTTATGTCAATCGAAATAACATAATAGATTTTGGTTAAAATAGGCTAACCGGAAGTGGTACATTACTTGAAGTTGTTAACAGTTTTTCTTCATAAAAATAAATTTATTTTCATTTTAGAAATAAATGCTTCAAATAAAAGTTTTAGAGAATTAATTTTTGTGTCTAGCACACCAAGTATTATTAAATTTAAAAATTATGTACTTTTTTGTTTTTGTAATAAAGCTTGCTATGGATTAGGACAAAAAAAATGTTCATATCAAATTACGTTAAATACGTGCAATTTTATGATTCATACAATAACAAATATTATATATTTATTGTGAAATTAGTCATATTCATTGTTGTAATCAAATATTTCTTTGTTGTAATCAAAACTCTCTTTAAAAAGAACCGGGTTAGATAAATGTTAATTTAAGAATGATAGTAGTAAATGAATTATTTTTTGCTCTATATCAAAATATTTCTCGGGCTTGGCTTAAGCCTGTTAATATTTTGTAATTTAATTATTAAAAAAATATGTATAGTTTAATAATCGTACAAGGAAGTCATGTGGTGTCCACATCAGATTTTTGTACGAATCATAAAATTGCACGTATTTAACGTAATTTGACATGAACTTTTTTTTATTTTGTTCTCGTAATCCATAGCAAGCTTTATTACAAAAACAAAAAGTATATAATTTTTAAATTTACATATCTCGCTTATACAAAGGACTAATTTAATAATACTTAATGTGCTAGACGCAGAAATTAATTCTTTAAAACTTTTATTTGAAGCATTTATTACTAAAATCAAAATAAAATCATTTTTTTCAAGAAAAACTGTTAACAACTTCAAGTAATGTACCACTTCCGGTTAGCCTATTTTAACCAAAATCTATTATGTTATTTCGATTGACATAAAAGTCTTGTATACCAAATTTGAAAAGTTTTGGATTATATTTTAAAATTGTTTTTCATTAAAATCTTTTACAGGCTTCAAGTAAAGTGCCACTTCTGGAAATTGTGTAATAACCAGAAAGGGAGGTGCACAACTAGATGTTATAGGAGTCCTAAATACAAAATTTCAACTTTCTACGGCTTACCGTTTTTGAGTTATGCGACATACGTACGTACAGACGTCACGACGAAATTAGTCAAAATGGATTCAGGGATGATCAAAATGGATATTTCCGCTAAAATCTGAAAACCGAAATTTTTCGCGATTACAATACTTCCTTTACTTACGTACAAGGAAGTAAAAAGGCATTGTTATACTAATGAAATTTTATTAAAATAATATGCAGGTCTAGCAATACTAAATAAGGCATAACACACTGTTTCCCAAACTGTGGGGCGCACTTCCTAAAGGGAATGCAAAATTTTCGAATGGGTACGCGAAATGAACTTAATTAATTATTTCGGTTCCAAAAACTACACAAAAAAATCTAATTTTTTCATTCCAAGTTTCATCATTTTCCAATTCTATGTGGGTTATTTTCCTTTAAAAGTAAATTCCACATTCCTAGCAACACATTAACCTCGTGAACTTTATTACTAGCTGTCATTCTGACAAGGGCCACCATATTTGCTTGTCAAGGCCAACAAAGTCGCGCCCTATTGTTTCATTCTATGAGGATGTTTCTAAATGTCAGATTCTTTCAATTCATAAATAAAGTACTTACCAGAAAAAGCTTTCACTAATGTTACAAAAACTGTTAATTTTTGACATTATTTATTTGTCAATTGCAAACATTTGAATTTGTCAACTAGTTTCCTTGGTGTAGTGATCTGTGATTTGGACTGTGTGATTTATTACCTCAGATAATTCTATAAATTATATTCTTTATCTCCAAATCTATTAAAAATATAATAAAAAATCTGTTTTCGCCAGGACAATACTTCCCGCCATTTTCATTTTATGTTGCATAGGGCGCGAGCAGTTATGTGACTATGTTGGCCTTGGCAAGCAGATATGGGGCCCCGTGTCAACATGCAGCTAGTAATAATGTACATAGGTGTCAAGTATCAAAAGTTTTCATTTAAAACATTATGATTTTAAAATCCATGTGAACTATTTTCATCGCCAGCTATATTCTATACTATTGATGGCATATAAACAACATATCAGAATATTTTGAAATTTTTAATGAAAAATTATGTCATATGACATTTGTGACATCTATGTAAATAACTACTAGCTGTGATTCTGACACAAACCCACAAATCTGCTTGCCAAGGCCAACAGAGTCACATGTCTGCTCGCGCACTATAAGTAAATAAATTTAACATTTCTTGTACACACAAATAATTGAAATTCAAATTATTGAAATTGTAGATCTTCTTTCGTTCCATGAGTAATTTTGTCGTACTCTTCTAATATGTTCAAAATTCTTCAAATTCATTGATGGTATTAGCGGTATTTCTTAAGGATATATGTAATATTAACATATACCTATAATTTAAATACATATTTAATTAATAATACAACAATATATATTAAAAATACTCGTACCTCCCAGAAAAATCTGATTTTTGACACTGACATTTTGCATTTATCTGTCAATTACAAACATTTAAATATCTCAACTGTTTTATGGGCAACGAGATTTATTACCACAGATTATTCTATATTATTATATACTATATCTCCAAACCTATACGAGATATAATAAAAAAATTAAATGTGTCATACAGAATTTAATTTTGCTTAATATTACCAAGAAAAAAATTCAAAAATTTATAGTTTTTGAGTAATCGTCCTTCCAACGTCCCATACACATACACACACTTACACACATACATCTACACACACACACAGACATCATCGTAAAAATGTTGGATTGTAGGGACCTTAAAACCTGGTTATTCATTAAAATCTGGATATGCGATTTATAGTATGAATCCAGTAACTCTCTTAGCGAGAGGTAAAAATTAAATTTATCAGATTTAGAATTTAACGTTCATTATTTATTGTAGCAATGTAATATAAAAAAAAATCTGTTGTGGCCAGCACAGTACCTCTCGCCACTTACTTTTTTGGTTACATAAGTATATAACAGTCATGTTACATTGTTGGCCTTAACAAGCAGATTTGTCACCAGGAGTGTGGAATTTACTTGTCTTGGAAAATAAACCACATGGAATTGGAAAATCACTAAATTTAGAATGATAAATTATGATACTTGACATCTATATACATAATTACTAGCTATCATTCTGTCATGGGCCCCCATATCTGCTAGTCAGGGCCAACAAAATCACATGACTGCTCGCGCCCTATTGTATTTAACATTTCTTGTATACTACACTCTACACCAAAAATTCTACTTACATATATCTATTTCTTATATTTAGATTGATTAATTTTAAATTCATTTTTTGAAGAAATTTTGTCCTCTTCTAATTTTTCGAAATGTTTCCAATTCATTGTCAGGATTGACAGTATTTTTGAAGGATATATGTTATGTATTTATTAATACATTAAGAAATAATATAATGTATGTACTTCTCAGAAAAAGTCTTCAGTAATGTCTCCGTATTTCTGACACTGACATTTATCTGTCAGTTACATACAATTTAAATTTGCAACTATTTTCCATGGCATTCTTTTGGCTGTAAAATTTATTATAACAGATTATTTTATATATATTTCTTTTATCTCTAAATCTATAGAATATATAATAAAATATTTAAATGTATCAGATAAAGAATTTAATTTTATTTAATATTACCAAGAAAAATTTTCAAAAAATATTATTTAGAAGATTTTTTTTCAAGAATCTTCTACTTCCGGTTGTCCAATTGTTAGCAAAACCTTTTCAGATCTTCCCATGAATGTCCGATTGGGAAATACGTAGTTAAACAAATTTAAAGTCTTATAGTTTTTGAGTAATCGTCCTTCCAACATCCTACATACATATATACACACACACACACATACATCCACACACACACACACACACACACACACATACACATAGACATCATCGTAAAAATGTTAAAATCGGATTGTAGGGACCTTAAAACGTGCTTATTCAATAAAATCTGGACATGCGATTTTTAGCATGAATGCAATACCTCTCTTAGCGAGAGGTAAAAAACCAAATATGTAGAAGATTTTTTTAAGAAATTGCTACTTCCGGTTGTCCAATTGGCACCAAAACATTTTCAGCTCTTTCCATTAATGTCAGATTGAGGAATATGTAGTTAAACTGATCTTAATTCTTGTAGTTTTTGAGGAATTGCCCTTCCAACATCCACAAACACACACACACATCCACACACGCACACATACATACACACACTCATACACATACACACACAGCATCATCGCAAAAATGTTAAAATCGGATACTAGGGATCTTAAAACGTGCTTATTCACTAAAACCTCGATATGCGATTTTTAGCATGAATCCAATAACACTTTTAGCGAAAGGTAAAAATGTTATCTCCGATATCTATCTTTAGAATTGGTAAAATCAGAGAAAGTATACTGAAATTTAGGGGGAAAAAAATGAATTTTTACATGTTTATACGGTATAATAACGACATTTAATTTAAAACATGTATTCTCTGCTATTCAAAATACGGAACTCTCGAAATTAGACAAGTCCGGTATATATATACGCTCACGGACAAAAATATTGCATTTTTTTATATTTTTTTTTAATCTTTCTGTAACATTTATGCACTATTTAGTGCTAAATCTATTATTTTGAAGTGTCCTATTTATATTAGTACCATTTTCCATACATTACATAGCGTTAGAACAGATTTGTGGGTGACTAAATAAAAGAGGGCGATTTTAATTAGAACATTTAATTGAAAAAAAACTACAATATCAAAAACAGAACAATTTCTTTAGCTAACATGAAGTTAAATTAGTAACAGGTATTTCCTCCTCTACCTCTACTTGTAGCTTGCATTCTTCTGGGTATGCTTCGCAGAAGATCTCTAATGGTTTCTTGCGGAATTCTATTCCATTCGTATATGGCGTTTGAAAATTTCCCATATGTGCTCTATCGGGTTTAAATCGGGACTTAATAGGGACTAATCTAATGACTCAATCCCGACTTGCTCAAGGAACTGGCGTACTGTTCCAGCTGCATGTGGCCGGGCATTATCATGCATTAAAAGAAATGTATTATACCCAATAAAGCCGACATATGATAGAACATGTTCTTCAATGATGTTTCGGAGGTACCAGTCTGCATTCATTCTCAAATTAATCTCAACAAGTGCTGTGCGACCATCCCAACTGATGCCACCCCATAGTATAATGGAACCTCCACCAAAGTTAACGGTTTGTACAAGATTACATGCAGCGTATCATTTTCCAGTTCTTCTGTAGACTCGATCATGTCCATCTGGCTTCCACAATTGTATTCGAGTCTCATCTGTGAAAAGAACTCTGCTCCATTCATGTTCATCCCAATCAGTATGAGCTCGTGAAAACTGTAATCGGCCGGTTTTGTGATGTGGGAGAAGCCGAGGGACTTTAGCAGGACGTTCCGGATGTAAACCAGCTTCCTTAAGCCTTCTCCTTACTGTTTTTACACTTACATTAACTTGCCTTGTATTCAATAATAATTCATCTTTTAGTTTCTTAGCTGTAAATGTGCGATTTCGTAAAGCTTGAAGTTGCACATAGCGGTCATCTCTTTGCGTAGTACATCTTTTACGTCCTTGTCCAGGTCGCCTTCTGTATTCCCCAGTCTCCCCGTGTCGTTTTACAACACGAGAAACCGTCGATTGATATATTCTCAGCATTTGAGCAACATATTCTTGCCTCCGACCCTCGTTAGCTAACGTAACAACTTTAAAAGCAATTAATTTATTTACATGTGGCATTTTACTAACAGAAAAGTCAGAATCAACAGCACACTGCACTAGAAATGTCACTCTGATAATGCAAAACAAAAGAAAAATCATTCTGACTCACCAAAGCACACTATCAGATGTGGACATAATTGTAAAATAATACTAATTCACTTTTACTCAACAAATCTAAGCATTTTTACATATCGAGGTGAGTGTATAGCAATACTAATATACGTAGGACACTTCAAAATAATACATTTAGCACTAAAAAGTGCATAAATGATACAGAAAGATTAAAAAAATATATAAAAATATGCAATATTTTTGTCCGTGAGTGTATATATAAATTGTATTATTTTTGTTATATATAAACAGATTGATTATAACAACGATTTTGTGTGTAAATAAATTTGGTATTACAAGTCTAAATTTTTCATCTGTATTTTATTATATATGCTTTACAATTTAATTAATAAAGCTATTTTTAAAATGGATACTAGCATGTGGCACTACTATTAGTATCTCAACAAGAGAGTTGTCCCGGTATGGGCTTGTTTTAGACGAAGACAGTCCGGTTCTACTTACTGAGAATCAATCTACGCGAGTGTTAGTGCAGCGTTTTGTATGTTCTAAAGACGACAAGCATAGACTTGCCTCAATCTCCTCGGCAGAGTCTTAGTATGTTCTAAAGACGGCAAACATAGACTTCTCGCAATCTCCTCTGCAGAGTCTTCCTTTATATCCTGAGTCCCGCCCGAATCAGCGTCTGCGGGCAATATCCTGAGTCCTGGCAGCGAGCTACAGAGTCCAACTACTGTTCCTGTACTGCTTCATCTGAATAAAGGTATTAGAGTTGGTCTTTTCTCATATATCTTGATCTATAGATCGTCTTAGTAACAATTTTATGGTCCTTAGAATGTTAATAATAATTATTTAAAGTTCTTGATAGCTTCGCGTCGGATAAACTATTTAATTCTTACAGTCCACAACTAAAAAATATAATTTCTTAATAATAATAATAATAATAATAATATATATATATATATATATATATATATATATATATATATATATATATATATATGCGTTTTTTAACAGGGCGGGTGATCAGTTTGTTTGGACGTGGGAGGTTTTTGATGGCTGGGGAATCACAGGCTATAACGCGATTCTATTAACGGTTTCGGTAAGAGGAGGCAGTACACGCGACACAGTACATCGTTGGGTGACGAAGATTGTGGATTGAGATCTGTACGAGACGGAATTGAGAAGCGTTGTCGATGTTGACATAGTCGTCATTGTCGAATTTCCGGCCAAAAGGCAATCTGAGGTCCTTTTGGACTGGGTGACCAGGACCAAGGACCGTCTCATGTGGAGAACCCCGAGAGATAAGTGACGAAGACAGGTCTAGTGTTGGGCGGACGACTTAGCGTTATTGCGGCATGACTCGAGGCGCAAGCACAGGTCTTTCCAGCTTGCTACACGGGACCAGTTGCAGACATACATGGAATGTATAATTTTTTTTAAATAAATAATTGTATAAAATATGCATTTTTTTATTTTTACAAATCCAATATCCATAAAAATACTCAGGGTTAAAATAAAAAGTAATTATTACCTTCCGTCACCTTTAGGTAAGGAAGGTATTGTCTTTGGTCACAAAATTCAATGATGAGTTTTTACTGAATAAGCAAGTTTTTAGGGTCCATATAATACGATTTTACCATTTTTACGATGATGTCTGTATGTATGTATGTACTCGTATGTATGTATGTATGTATGTATGTATGTATGTATGTATGTATGTATGTATGTATGTATGTATGTGTGTGTTTTGTGTATGTGTGTGTGTGTGTGTGTGTCTGTCTGTCTGTGTGTGTGTGTGTGTGTGTGTGTGTGTGTGTGTGTGTGTGTGTGTGTGTGAGTGTGTGTGTGTGTGACGAAAGTTTCTGATCGCATAACTTCAATACCACGATTCCAAAAATTATAATTTTTTCGTATTCGTCAAGTTTACATCCAGAAGAACAACTGATTAGATTTTGGTTATAATTAGTGAACCGGAAGTAGCCTGATTTGAAGATTTAACAGTTAAATTTGATTTATTGACATTTAGCGTTATTATAACTTAAGGAATATATTATTCTCTATACGATTTGATTGCATTTTATACTTCATATTCAATAGATATAGAGTTAAAGAATTTTAAAGAAATTAAAATATATAAATCAGTTAGCTATGCTAAACATGGAAACCACTAATATATTCATATGATTTAAATTGACAGATGTCAGTATAAATAAAAAGTATATTAATGTGGCAGAGATGTGGATGTTGAAGTAGATGTTGGGGAAGACACGGAAAGATACGGTAAGGAAATGACTCTAGTGTTACAAGTTTCTAGAAAGATACAAGCGAGATGATTACATTGGTTTGAAAATGTCATGAGGAGAAATGAAGAATATACATATTGGATGAAGAATGAATAGCTTAGTAATAGAAGGTAGAAGAAACATAGGAAAACCAAAGATAAGATGGAAGGACTGTATTGTGGAAGACTTGAGATAAAAGGAACTGAATGAGAACGGCACGTAAAACAGATATGAGTGGAAGAAAAAAATAAAAAAATAGCGACCCCTAACGAATGGGGAAAGCTAAAGAAGAAGAAGATGTTAGTGTCAAATGCAATTTGCATAGTTTGTTTATGAAATAATTTTACTGGAAATTTAGAATCTTTTGCAAGAAAATGTATGTATGGAATTTATACATAATACACAGGATTGACGGAAGGTATTGTGCTGGCCACAACAGATTTTTTTAAAAATTATTTTATTATAAATATTTCACATTAACAATATTTTCCATTAGTGCATCAGAATAATATATAATTATTTCTCTTATTGCTTAGTTATATAAATTATCATTATTACATAAATTATAACTATTATTAATAATATCTCCGTCACATTTAGTAGATTCTTTTATAATATTATAATAATATTTACAAAAATTTAAAGACTCAAGATAAGTTATTGCACGATTTATTAAATCAGACAGTTGAAACAAATAATTAATAGATAAACTCCCAAAATTTAAACTACCATACCTTAATTGTATTACTTTAACAGAATTTACTGTATCAAATATTATTTCAATATCGTGATATTTATAGAACTGAATATTAGTATCAAAATTAAAATGTGAAAGTATTACATTTTGATATAAAAGAAATTCAAACCATACTTCGGGATCAAAACACATTTTCCCAATTGATTAATATACAAATTAACAACAATTTTATAATTATTCATGGGGTCTATACCAACAGATACACATTTAAAAATACTTACAATGGTAAAATTTAGTGACTTTTTGTTTAGCCACCCCGGCGTTGGCAGCACTGTTTTAGTGGGGAGGTGTATATTTCCAAGCATCACACTTGTATTAACCATTTTCCCTTTTTTTAACATTATAAACACTTATATAATAGTTGCAACCTATTATTAAAAAGGTGGTGTGTAAAACATGTCTTTTCTCTTTAAAAAGTAAAAACGAATTTTATTGCTTTAAATACTTTTTAAATCCCTTAGTATGAATCGTTTAAGTTTATATCTCTTTATTATTATTAGGCCAGTCGTCAGGGAGTGCAGAGGTAAAAATCGTTTTAAATCGGGAAAAAAGATTTAACTATTAGAATAGGTATTGTAGGCCTCTTTTAGACATAGTCATTTATCTCCCTCGCGCACCCTCCGGAACACCCCCAATTTTGCCGAAATATCGCTCGAGATACGTTTTTTTTTTTGCCAAAAACTCGGTTCTGGATAGTCCTGCGATAAATAATGTCGAAATTAAAGATAATTAAATTCTCTATCGAAAGGTTTACACACTTTTTTATGTAATATCAATATCCTACGAGCTACAGGCGGGGAAAGTCGTATCGGATTTGCGCACTTGCCTACATTACCATGCTCTCTACTTGCTACCACGCTTAATTTTCACTATTAAAGTATAGATGAATATATTTATTGTAGATTTTCAAATTACAAATATATAAACTAACGGCTTTTACAACTATTATGCGCACGTTTTCACACCAACTTGCGGTAGCGCGTCTAGCGGTGTCCCCAATAGGCCTAATCCACCTTTTTATTTAATTATTAAACTCATCTCCGGTACTTTTATTTTCTACTGCCCTTGTTACATTTCTTAGCTACTTTTATAGTTGACGGTCCAAAAGGTTCCCTGTCTTCAATTAAACTGTGAGCGTGGGCATCGTTATCAACTGCATCGTCTTTGTCAGATTTAGCCGTGTCGTCGTGGTAACAAAAAATGTAATAACTGATCATCGGTTTCTTCGGATTGATCTAAGTCGTCTACATATAGATCTCAACGTTTCTACACGATTGACCTTGGCTTCCGGAACAAATGACGGAACATCTTAGTCCGGATTTTCTACAACTACATGCGGCTTTGCAGCCTTTGTGTACACTGCAGCTTATTTTTTTAAGAGTTCTTGTGAGCATCTTCTTTTTTGGTAGTAATAGGGAACAATCCATATTTCTTTTTCATCCAACCCCAATCTTGAGGATTCTTGGTATTACTGTACCATTGCTGAATTTGGTAATAGGTTTTAAAAAAGTGTTGCCGTGCAGCAGACTCAATGTGAGGTAACGATGCAAGGTAGCATATACTTTTTGGTATTAACCTGACGAAAATTATACTTGAATTCATTTAAAGACTGCTCATCGGGTACACGTTGATCTTTTAATCCTTATGACAAGATTATCTTTCTTCTTCTTATTCTTCTTCTTGTTTTTCTGCTTCTTCTTGCGTAAACAAGATTAAAATAAGGAAAAATAGTATAGGGAAAATATTATAAGGAAAAAATTGTTAAAACTCTTATCTCTGACGTCAATCTTAGATCTTTATCTGTTTCAGTACCCTCCAATTACACCTACTCATGTAAACTTTGCATATCTATATTAGTGTAGCGTGCGCCCAACGGACGCGCCCGAATGCAACCGCCGCCACTGGTCGAATGTTCTCAAGCGAAGACTTAATCCTCGACATGGTAAACACACCCATCTAGACATGCTTGTTATTGTCGCGTCGGAAAGTTCCAGAAGGACATCGCGCTATATAAACCCGTCGCTAAAACCAGCCAACAGATTGTTATATAGAAGCAACGAGCAATGAACAGTGGGTGATATAAATAAACAGTCTACGAGTTGTGAACATAAATAAATGTAGTTATATAAATAAATATAGTTATATAAATATTGTTTAAATAAATAATCTTAGTGTTTAAGTATTTAATAATATATATTTTTAGTCTTAAATTAGTGTTTTTAATTATTTAATCATAATGTTAATTACTTTTAATATCTTTATCTTAACTACTCATCTTTTAATAAACTTTTATTTAAATTAATATAAGTATTTAGGTATAAGATGTACAGAAAAAAATTAATGGTTAGTCTTCTAGACTAGTTTTAATAAATGTAACACATTAGGAATGTAAATTAAAAAATAATAATAATAATAATAATATTTCTCTGATTTTTATACTTCACCCAAATAAATAAACGTTACATTATTTATAATTTTTGTTTTACACTTATAATCAATAGTAATGTTAATTATCAGAGTGACCTTATAAACATTGGTATTCGCAGCGTAAAGTTCGGGAGTTTGGTTTTGTTTCCCAAAATTGTAAATGATTATCAGGCAAACCGCAACATCAGAGTTGCTAATTTTGTAAAACCAAGCCAAACAAATTAACGATGCTATGTCGTTACACGAACCAACAAATACTAAATTAAGTAAGTAAACCAAACCCAAAATTAGTTAAGCACAAAACAAATTGCAATTCAGCAGGTCAGACCAGATAAAATGTGAAAAACCCGCCCACGCAGTCGGCGGCACGCACGGCCACAGCCAAATGAATCGAACGAGCGAGCATTTGTTTCATGCCTTCGCCCATGTTATACTCATTATCAATGCAAAATCTCTTCCTGCATTCGTAGTATCTTTATTTAGTTCAAACCGAAATTCATAAAAGATTTAATTAAATGCTCTACTTGTTTAATTTACATAATGGTTTTTTTTTATTATTGTCCTATAATTCTACCATAGGTTCGCAAAACATGAAACATAAATAATGTAAAAAAAGTTTGTACTATGTATGAACATGAAGGGACCTAGTTAAAAAAACAATTAAGTAATTAATAGTTTTTTATCATGTTTTTTAGCTAAAAATTGACATGAATACGAGTAAATATGAAATAGTATTTTAATAGAAGCCTGTACAAGGAATCAAAAAAATACCAATGGATTCCAGATTAAATATAAATTTAATAAAACGAAAGTAATTTAAATATTTCTTTATGTAAAAATATTCTATATTTTATTTATAATCTACTTTCTATTTAAATTTTTTTGTTGTTTTGGCATTAAATAAGTCTTGATGTAATGAGGTCATTCAACACTTTTTTGCTCTTTACTGCTCTGAATGGCTGAGCTCAGATACGTCAATATAGTTTTGCTATGCAGATATATATTATCAAACTGGAAATACAAAAAAAAATATTATACATGAGAACAACCAACCTTCTTTAACATTATAGTTTTGATGCATATTTTGCTTCAGTGACAACAATGCAAAAATCAGTAAGGTGTGCAAAACTTTAAACTTTACATTTATAATTTTTTGTTACAGAAAAACCGAATATAGATTTCCTTTATAATATTAACTGTGGACGATACTTTATTATTTATAAGAGATTGTTCTAGTAAAATATTGTTAACTATAAATGGGAATTTACTTTCTATGGGACAGATATAAAATAAATATCCCATTTAACGGATTATACGAGTTTAATTCCTACATCACTGAAATAACTACTCAAATGCCGGTAAGTAGATTAGGGTTACATAAAAAAGAAAAAAATCGAGTAAAATAAATATAAATTATACAAGTAAAAACTAAACTGTTTATAAAAAATAATACCACAAATTTTCCAACCTCTTCAAATAATTTAACATCTCATTAGTCTTTAACAATAAATATACTGTTAAAAACTTATTACCTAACTATTCCAACTATGGAGAGAAACTAAATTATTCAGGAATATCCTCAATCAAATGGCAAAAAAGCGAACAGATGTAAATAGGTAATATAAAAAGGAAGACACATACCAGGTTTAAAGAGCATACATATAATTTAAAAAATCTGATGTGACACAATAACTTCCATCAATCCTGTGTATTATGTACAAATTCCATACACAAATTTTCTTGCAAAAGATCCTATGTTTCCAGTAAAATTACTTTATAAACAAACCATGCAAATTGCACTTGATACTGACATATTCTTCTTCTTTTGTTTTTCCCATTCGTTAGGGGTCGCTTGTTTTGCGTGTCCTTATTCAGTTCCTCTTCACTCAAATCTTCCGCAATACAGTCCTTCCATCTTATCTTTGGTCTTTCTCTGTTTCTTCTACCTTCTACTACGAAGCTATTCATTCTTCTTCCAATATAATTTTCATTTCTCCTCATGAGATGTTCAAACCAATGTAATCGCCTCTCTTGTATCTATCCAGAAACTTCTATCATTTGAGCCATTTCCCTTGTTTTAAATCCTTACCCTATCTTTCTGTGTCTTCCCAACATCTATCTCAACATCCTCATCTCTGCAACATTCATTTACTTTTCATTGATATTGACATCTGTCAATTTGAATTATCTGAATATATTATCAGTATCCATGGTTAGTATATCTGTCTGATTTATGAAATTTAATATCTTTACAATTCTTTAACTCTATATCTATTGAATATGACCTATAAGATGCAATCACATCATATAGAGAATAAGATATTCTTTAAGATGTAATAACATTAAATGTCAATAAATGATATTTAACTGCTTTTTTTTCAAGTAAAAACTTAAAAGATGCATATGAGGGTACCGGTGGACCAATTATACTTAACCAAATTCTAATCATGTCTGCATATGGATTTAAATTTGAGGAATACGTGGTCTTGGGGTTATGAGATCCGAAACGGTCGTCACATACACACACACACACACACACACACACACACACACACAAACACACAGACGCACATACATTCATACAGACATCATCGTAAAAATAGTTAATTGGTTTTCTAGGAACCCCTAAACGTGCTTATTTTTTAGAAACTCACTTTCAAAATGTGTGACCAGAGACAATACCTTCTTTACCCAAAGATGACGGAAGGTAAAAACAAAAATATCTACATTTCCGCAATAGCCTTGCGTCACCATAATACCGAACATAATTTTCAAACGTCTGATGTGATATGTATTAAAAAATGTAACGGCCATAGACTAAATATATTAGAAGCCATAGAAATAAAAACATATTCAAACTGCCTATTAAACAATGATTTGTCACCTTTGGAAAATCCTCAACTGAAATTTGTGAAACTGATTGGACAATGTACGGCCCTCTTGATTTTGCGCCACAAATCAAACCACAGATTACCACTTTTGTAAAATCAATTGGCTTTTTGTTCATCCCCACTTGTACTTGCTAGGTTTAAATTTACATGTTTGCAATGTATTTATGTCACAACTGATAATGATTGCTTTGTGAAGAAAAATTAGCAGTTTCGTTATTTAGTATATCTAATATGGCCTTCGAGTTGATCAAAACCTTCCATTTAACTGATAACGTAAGTCTAGTTCTTGGCAGCAGATCAGTGGTAGAAGTCGAAAATGGAATAAACTGTATAAACTAATGTATTCTATACAGAAAGCAATAAATATGTACCAAGTGATTGAGTTATTGCCTTGAATTTAATTTGCCATATACGATATGAAAACGATACAATAAGGTTTTATAGATATTTTTTTGCTAGTTTGAGATTTGTATATTTTGTCATTTCTGATTTATTTTGATTATTTTTTTCAGCAAAATTTTGAAACGAAAATTTAGTTGTATTGTTTTATAATATTTTATTAATAATGTAGCTTACGATTAAACAAAACAATTTACACATCTACACAAAAGCAACCCTCCAATGTAGTACTACATTCTTGTTATGATAAAGTTTTCTTTCCAATAAAAGCAAAGAAAGCACATACGAGTACATATATTGCGTTAGTATCATATTATTAATGTAAATCAAATGATCGTCGACGAGAACGTATTCATATCATTTGAAAATTGAAACTTTGTAACACATTTTTAATAAAAGTTATTTCATGTTTAAATTATTTAGGTTCAACTAAAACTATTCGCATTGGATATTTTACTGAAAAATAACTTTTTAACAATTTTTGTTTATAAGCAACTATGTAGGTACTTTTTTATAATAAAAACCAACATATTTTTTGTTGAATGAAACTAGTACTGCATAGAATGGCAAAACTTTTCGTCTGTACTTCAAACTTGGTCACGACCACAAATGCTGTTCTGATTTCGACAGTAGAAAGCTGGACTGTCATGCCTCGTCGTATTTCTCAATTTTGTAAAGTGCTGTGGTATTGTGGTTTTCCGTACTGTACAACTTCCTTGCATGCATGGCGTATTTAAAGATTCGTTCTATTGTTCTATCACGTTCATTGTCACAATAAAATTATGGCCTTAATTTATACTACTGCAAATCGTTATTTTTTTAACTTACGAGATAGATAGTACGCGCGAGAAATACAGTCTAATATACAGGGTGTTAAAAAAAGGGTAAAACATTTTAAGGGCATATAGTAGTGAATGAGTAAAAAAAGTTGAATTAACGTGGGTTCGATCTTCAATAGTTTCCGAGATATAAAGCATTGAAAAATAAGTTTTTACAGGGTTCACCTCCACTATCTCGAAAACTATAAAATTACGACTTCAATTAAAGAGAATTTTTGTTTACCTTTCAGAGCAGATCAAGGATGTGCTTTTTGTTTTCCAAAAAAATAAAATAATTGTACTATTACGACCTTGGCCAATATTTAATTTTCAAATAACTTCAAACGTATTAAAAATTGAGAAAAAATGTTTTATATAAAATTTTATTGTTTTATTTTATAGTCTATTTATCGAAATACACAAAATTTTGTTCAATCGCTATCTTCGTTCGTTTTTTCTTCGATTCTAATACAAAATGGCTACTTTCTCAGAAACAAATGGAGATCAGAACTGTTTTGATTAAGCTTTTTTTACTCATTTTGGTCATTTCTACATACCATCAAAAATGTTTACCCTTTTTTAAACACCCTCGATATGTGTGTTATTATTAAAAAATAATTTAGTTTCTTTACACACATATGTACATAGTTCCATGCCTCGCTTTTACGTTCCATAACGTCAAAATTAATCACAATATTGTCAAGAGGCTGATAGTCCAGAACAATTATTTTAACTAGCAGCAGCAATAGCAATTTGTGACTCCGTCACGTCCGTACTGGATCTTAAAGAACCAAATAGAAGTAAATGTTTTGTTTTTTGATGGGTTTTCCTAGAGTATATTTTACATCTATTACTGCAGAAGTAGAAGCACTTGCCTCTTCGGCAGTCTCTTAGAAGTTGAAACCTTTGACTTTATGCTAGGCGCTGAAGATGAAGACGTTGGACTGGACGGTTAATGTGCGTTGTCACTTTTCAGAGTGTCCTAGCCATTTATTGTAACAGGCACCATTAAATAACTGGGATGCAATCTTTTTAAATATTCTTTTAAATTCGTGGTATTTTTTTAAAAAAATACGTTGTTTTTTGCACAAACTGCACACTATGAATTTATTGTCTGTTGAAAGATTAAGAAATTACTATATCATAGATTGTTTCCCCCTGGAACATATTTTTTTAAAAGTATGTTGGGCAGCCACAATTCCACAATATATTTATTCAACTCAACAACCTAACATAAAACTACGTGTACGTTCGCACTCGCAGTGCCACAATACCAAAAATCATGTTACGAGTAAACTTGCGTATGCGCATTATTCATAATCGATCAATCGAAATATCATTCGGTTATTTATAGCGATTATTTCCATTCAATCTATTATTGAAATATATCCATTTTGTCCAACACTACTTCGTACCATATTTCACACCCCACCAAAGTCTATATAACAGGGGAACGAGATATTGTTTTTATATCTCATTACTGTTACCCGTTTAACAAACAGTTTTTGAATACTTGACCCGAAAGTAAAACACTAATTTGATTAATGCAAAACAATTTAAATCAAGGGTAACGCTGCCACCACTATCCGTGTTTTCAGAGTCCGCGGATAGAAAGACTCAATATAAGAGTATTAACAGATGCGGTCTATCAATCGACAAAATATACAATATTCACACAGAATACTTACGCTTACGCGATTACTGAAAAATAATTAATTCGGGCAACTTAACAAATGAAACTGAGAACTGGTTAATCAACTTAATTTATTTACACAAAACAATAAATGGTTGACAACAATAAACAAAATTATGACTATGGATCGTGACAACTACTGTTTAAAGGATCGGTACTTGACTCTCTTAAAACTAATTGAATTTTAAAAAGGACGATCTCAGAGTAAGCTCTAGGCTTACTGTATTGCTATCAGCGCTTAGGTAGTCAACACCAACTACTAAGAATAAAGTAATCTATCAGTCTACTTACTGTTCATCACAGGTCGGCCTCGACTGAAGCACTTTATTATTAAACTACTCACTACCGTTATTCAATAATTAGAATTATTATGATTTCAAATTACAAGAATAAAATTAACTCTAAACAAGAATTTAAAAAACTTGGGAGGACGCGGACTTCAACAATTATTTAAGTCACAAAGACAACTACAAAATTAACAAGTCACTAAGACAAGTATAATTTAGACAACAATCGAATGGGAAGAGAACAAACTTCACGATCAAAAGTCAGAACAAGACTCCTCAAGCTGAAATCATGTGAAAAACATCTTCACTCGATTTCACCCCACTTTCCAATAAGGAAGTCCAACCTTCACACCCTTATTGGCTAACTTAAAAACTAGCAAACTATAATTGGTCAAGTAACTTAGACCACTTCGGAGCTTTGGGGGAAGAACTGGATTTCTAACGGCTTTCATCATATTTTCCAAAGTTGCTTTCTCCTGCTGTGACACATCCGCTTTTTCTAATCTTTTTCTATGTAATCAAATACTTTTATGACCCCCAATAATTCTTTGAAAATGTCACGAAACTATCCCATCCCAAAATCTAACATAGATTAAAACTTCCAAAAGCCATTACAGAATCTTACAAAAAAATACAAAACATAAGAGTTCTGAACGCAAGATTCGTAGCTAATCTTGACGTTCGGCTACAAATAATTTAAACAAAGAGGCGACGCCTTACAAACGTGTTACATCTATGATCCATTGCGCATCTCACTCTAAATGTCGGGTAAGATTGGACGGGCTGTAGCAATTTAAAAGTAAACTATGTGTAAATTGGCACTGAATTACACAGCTTGTAATGTCAAGGATATTTTAGCCAACGACAGAACTGGCAAGATATGTTTTTAATATTTTACGCTTGCACGTGAGACAAATATTTCATTCCTCCTTTTTTCCTATTATTACTTCTGTTTGGGCACACTAGCACAATAATGCTTGATTCTTCACAAAATATAAAATTCAGTAATATGGATAGAACTAATAACTACAATTCAAACACAATAGCGGGAAAATTTTGAATTAGTTCGGAAAGGGATAATTTTTGAGCCGAACTAATAGAATAAATTGCCTGTTCATGAATTATAATATATAGTTGAGAGCTGCTACAACTATCACTCGTTAAATGTTATTGGCGGCAAATGTAAGCTATTCCATCATTGACGTATACTTTTCTGATGTCATCAGATGAAAGGAGACGCGTCAATTCAAACGCTATATTTGCAAAAACAATTTTCTCATGAGTAAAGAATAATACAAGGGAAAATAAAAACTACGTAAAAGATATAGTATTTTTTTTTTCAACTATTATTTAACTTGAAGATAGAATAGAGATATATTATAAACATACTGTAATATACTATATAGTGTTGCCACAAGACGAGACGAGACGAGACTTGAGGTCGGTCTTGTCTTGGTCTTGACTAAGTCTCGACTACATTGGTCTTGTCTTGGTCTTGTCGAGACGAGACTTGCAGTCAGTCTCGTCTTGTCTCGAGTCTCGACAAGACTCTCGACTCTGCGTCAATCAACAAATTGTTTATAATTGTACATAATAGTGCTTGGAAATCTAAGAAAATACATTTTATTATTCTAACTTATTGGACCAACAATTTTTTTAATAACTATGAAGTATAGAATATCCATTTTGTACTTTTTCAAAACATGTAGATATATTGGAAAAGAGCAAGAAGATCTACGTCTCTATACCTGTAGACAAGAGGGATATAAAAATAAATGAACGAACAATTAGGTATTTCTGTGTATTAAAATATACATACATATATGTCTACAGGATGTTAAAAAGGGTTATTTTTTAAAAGTATATATATTTTGATATGCTGACTCTTGTTAATATATTGTATATTTTATTATTGTTTTCAGTGTAAATAGTTACGTAGTTATTTTGTTGCTGTTTTCATTTCCCCTTTCCAACATTACGGTTCATTGTCAAATTCACGTACAACATCCCTTAAGGGGGTATCACACGTAAGCACATACGCGCAACTTGTCACATATTTTCTGCAACTTTGTCTATTTCATGCAACTTTTTGCATATGATAAAGAGACTAGTCCATGCAACTAGTTTACGAACATGTTTGAAAACTTCGTAGACAAGTTGCAGATATGTGCGTACAAACGATGTACGCATGCGCCATAGAACTTAAAAGTCCCTAAACACACGTGTTTATGTTTTGATGTAGTTTAAAAATCTGTTCCACAGACAATGATTTGGAGACATATTTGGAAACGTTGATAAATGTAATTAGAGGTGTTTCAGAGTTATGGGATATGAGACGTGTAGAAAAACGTTACCAACATTAAATATGTAAATAACCTAAAATATATGTAACTCTGCGCACGTGTGATAACAAGAGTTGAGTATTTTGAAAAATTACGTCAAATCAGTTGCACATATCTGCGTACGTGTGATACCCCCTTTACAGACGCTTGACCTTGGTAATTCCAGGCATCAAAATTTCGCCTTTTTTAAGTTTTCCGAGAATTCGTACAACCCAACAATGTGTTTTCTGCAGCTCTGTACGAGTCAGTTTTTCTCTCCGATTTAACTGTTTAATTGTTTATTATTTTTTTTATTATTAGGTACTAAAATCTATTAAATTAATGCACATTTATTTCATTATTTCTGTACGTATATATCATTAATAGGAGTATTATGCTTATTTTATAATATTTACTATTTTTGGAAATTTAAGCCAAGTTTCAAGTATCGAAATTATTATATTCACATGAATTAATGTTTTAGGAACACAGCAAAAATACATAATTATAAAATTTTAAAAATGAATTTTTTTTTTCAAACAATATTTACAGCATTATTCTTAGTTCATGACGAACTTTTATAAAATATATTTCAAAAAATATCTACGAACTGAAGTCGAGACTCTTGTCGAGACTTCAAGACTTTCTCGACAAGACTCTATATTAGTCCTGTCTCGTCTCGACTTTTTAGTCGAGACCAAAATGATGGTCTTGTCTCGACAAGACCAAGACAAGACGAGACAAGACCAAGACTGGTCTTGGTCTTGCGGCAACACTAATACTATAATCCTTTCTGTCCTTTATAGTCATGACTATTAATGGTTATTGCATGTAAAGTTGAGCTACTTAATTAACTAGATCATTCCCAAGTTCCAGTGACATCCAAATCACTATATCCATCTACACATATCTCAAACATGATGTTCCTAGAGGTCCATGGGTCTGATACCCATTATGAGAACTTAGCTTCCACTTTGTGTTTCGCCACTATCGGTACCGTAGCCATCTACACATGTCAGTCATGCATAAGAGCTTAGCTTACGACACACGGTTCTAGACTTTTCGCGAATCTCAGCTTCTCGCTTGGTGTTTCTGCACTAGGTACTATAGTCACCTTCAGAGCACACGGCTCTATGGACCCGGGGCTGTCCTAGGCAACCCTTTGGATAATTACGGAAATACCAAATAGAAATAAATAATACAAATGTATATCTCCCGTGTACCATGCATATCAAATACACAACAATGTATAACATCAATCAAGCATTTGATGATCCACACCTGAACGCTATACCTGAACAATAATTAGAATGACTGTGAACTTTGACACTCGCCTTTATTGCAAACTGCTCGTTTTAGTTTATTTACACTTTCACACCCGTTTTGTACTGCTATTAGCACACACTAATTAACTCTCCAAGAGTCGGGGGATGTTATTCTGTTTAAGAATGTCAAGTGTGTTTGCCTGCGGTTCTAAACCAGTGGCGTGTTAGCGAAAAACGAATCTTACAGACGGGTGAATATTTTTTCTTATTCTTCGGATCAAAGCATAACCTCATTTCTTATAAATCTTGAATACCTCGAAAGTATGATGAGCAATTGTTTATAATAGATAAGCGACTGATAATGTTAAAAATGTAACGGAGGGTGCGTAGGGTGTAGTGAACAGCACCCTCGTTGACTTAATGAATTAAAGCTTAGACAGCTACAGTAAGAATATAAATAAAAGTTATACTTACCTGTGTCACTATGCTGGCCTATGCTGACACTGGAAAGGAGTTGACAGGGTTAATGCACAATTAATTAAATAATTTTGGAAAAAATATATAAACTAATTTATAATTAAGTTTAGCAAAATATATACACAAAAATTATACAAAAGAATAAAGTAAAATTTAAACAAGGTTAAGAATAAAATGAAATTAAGCTACAAAACGGAATAATTGGACAAAACTACACGACTGTATGCCCCCACGATCGGGCTGAGAATCCCTCTCGATTCAGGATACGAACACTTCCTAGGCTAGTTCAATTGACAATGTACACACTTTTGCTGGTAATATTTCGCTTTTAGTATTAATCCGTGCATGAAATAACAGGACAAACTCCTACGAACATCTTATTCGGGCATGAGTTGCGCTTGCCATGTGATTTGGTATTCGGCAATAAACCTGGGGAGGACCTAGCCGGGGATGATTACGTAACGGACTTACGGAGAAAAGTGAACGACATTGTACTGAAAAAAATTGGGACGGTTTTTATGAGATCGGTAAAAGGATAAACGACGTAATATAAAGAATTAGGAAAGCACCAACAGGGAAGCCGAGAGTAATACACTTTAATCGGCTAGCCCCTTTCGCTGGTGACAACCATGAAGACCATTGTTGAGCAACGGTTCGTCGGATCATAGATCAGGAACCGACTTTTGAAAACGTCATGGAAAAGTATTCCATTGGCCACAAGGCGCGGTATGGCGTGACGAAAAAAGAACATTAAGACCTGTTCACCGTATCTTCAGATTATTTCCTCGGCCACTGCTTATCAGAAGGCTTAAAGATGTCACGCGGTATAACTTCAATCTTTAAGACGAAATTTGTACGACTACAAGAACTGGCCAACCAAGGTCCATCCGTCGGTAAAACGCTACGATTAAGGGATAGCAATACAGAACATCAGCGGTGTATCTATTACCTGGTTACAAAACCACGCTCGTACAAGAAGCCGTCATATCGCAGTCTATGGAACTCACTGTGCTATTTGAAGGATCATCTGCTAGAGAATGACATTTTGAAGCTAGCAGTACTGAAGTTATGCTGTGGTCTAGATGGTTTGGATTGGAGGATTTTTAGGAACTAGTTAAATATCCTCTTTCGCCATACCGGCGTTGAAATTCTCGTCCGCAGCTATAACCTTAACAGACAGAAAGAAGAACTCGAGCAGATTATCGATGTTACTTCTTCAAGACTTCTAAATGCACCAAAGGTAATACATGCAGATTTTGTCATCAAGAACTGTTCCGGGACGAAAGAGTCCTAAGGCTGTATTATATTAATTGAATTGAGTTCTGAATGATTTTTTATTAATTTAAATAATTTTAGTGTTTAAGTATTTAATAATATCCCTAGTCTTAAATTAGTGATTATAATTGTTTAATCATAGCGTTAATTATTTTTATTATCTTTATCTTAATTATTTATCGTTTAATAAACTCTTATTTTAATTAATAAATCCTAATCTAGGTTTTGGTTTAATTATTTAATACTGTAACGTTTTTATTTATTAAAATAAATTTAATTATTAACCTAGTGTTTGTTTAGTGTGTCTTCAGGTAGCCTTGCGGCCAGTAATCTCTATAACGGCATATATTTCTGAAAATAAATTGCTCACATACGTCTTCGAATTCAGGAGAACCCGGTACGTGTCGATATTTGCGAGTGTGTTCTATGTTGCGTTCACGGTTTGTTGAGATCATTTCGATCATTCTGTCTATTTAGGTATCTACAAGATATTAAAATTTTATTACAGGCACAATACATTTACTAGTTTAATATCATGTTACCGATAAAATAGAAATTAATCGAAATGCAAATTTATTTTTATTTTTACAATCAATGCTCAAAGTGAGCTGCTTATATTGGAATACAAGCATGGCATTGACGAAACAAATAATGGTATATATGTTACATTGCATACCCGAATTCGGATATTATCCGAAATATTTGCTTAGAACTAGTTTTGAACTAAAAATACCCAAACCCGAAAAACAACCACAACGCGTTGTGGATTTATCTAAACGTAGACATATTTTTTTAAAAAAAACCAGAATCTATCTTAACCATCACTAGTATTGTTCAATTCTAATTAAGTATTATCCATTCAAATGGTAAAATTTGGGTTTGGGAATTTTCAAGTATTCAAAGCTAGTTCTGAGAAAAATTTAGGACAATATCCGAATTTAGGTCTAGATTGTAGCATTGTCTGCAATATCGTAGTACAAATTATGTGTACATAGTTTTCCGTTTGTGCTAGTGCTAGTGCAGTGGATCCAACATCTGAATTTTGCTTGGTGGAACAACCTTTATTGTATTGTATTAATAAATCCTGTGCTACAAAATGTAACATTCATAGTAATTTATGTTGCTACTTTCATGATTCTTATTTAATTTAATATTGCTTGTAAGTTTGATCCAATAAAGACCGATTTTCTAAGTCCATTTAATTTTTTTACTATCTATATTTTTGGTGTAGAAATAACGTATCAAAAACAAAATATTTTGTTTGGATTCAAACAGTCGTACGAGTTAGTATGAACATATGTATATAAAATACTCGTAAGCACCGTAACCGCACATATACAGGGGTGAACATCGAAAACCATGACGTAGGCGTTCAACATGGGAAAATATAATCTGTCCCGTAAGACTATAGTGGGAGTTTTCGTTATAGATGGAAAGGTTATTTAATTTGGCATCGAAGAGTCAGTAATTATATTTTTTTATAATCATTAAATACCTTTTAATTTTTTTTAATTTATCGTCTAATTCGTCAAAATGCAATTGCTCTATCAGTATATATTCCAGCAAAAAAATCACGAGTTTCTCGTAGATTTATCCCCTCATGGTATAATTTAATCACATTAATTCTACCGTCTAATGAAAAATCCATTGAGCTAACCAAATGTATTTTCGGGATTTGAACTCGCGAATAATTATTTTACTGTTTTGAGATCTAACAAACTCGGTTACTTATTGCGTTTCCATGATTACTGTTTTTAATAAATTATTGTCGGCTCCGGTGGCTCAATGGTTAGAGCAACGCTCCTTAGTCATGAGTGCGCTCGGGGTTCTGGGTTCGAATCCCACTAAGGCATGGATGTTTGTGATGTGAACCCACTCTTTAATTGAGATTTAATCCTGTTGAGGGGTTTAAAAAAAAAGTAATATCTCATAAAATGCATTATATTTTTGTAAATATTTTAATAATAAGCTATTAAATTGAGAGTATTTAGATACTCTTCTATGTCCAATTATAATATCTATATAACCATATGAAAAACTCCCACTAGTCTTACAGACAAATGATATTTGAAGAAAAAAAAACTGTTTTCCCTTGTTAAATACCTATGTCACGGTTTTCAGTGTTCACCTTCAACAATAGCAGATGTTTTCATGTTAGCTAGTATACACAGGTCCAGTTTTAATTTGACGCGCACTAGCTATTTCTATTTGTTTACATTCGTACGTATTGTACGAAAATTTTTCGCACGAATTCGTTTCCTATGGGACCACCGCCTTAAATTTCTTGAAAGTTAATAATCCAAAGGATTTAAATTTGAGAACCTTGCTGACCATGAATGTAGTTGGATTTTTCTCCTTTCACGTCGAATCCATAATTATAAACCATATGTGCATATTCGACTGTAGTAAAATCATCCATTTTGTTACAATTAAATAAATAAACTAAATTAACGTCAAGTATTTATGCATAGCTTTCGGTTGATTTATTTTGCTTTTCAACGGGATCTTGATATGAAACTAGTAAATTTACTATTTAAACTAATAAAACTTTAATTTCTTGTAGCTGCGTACCTACACAGGAGAGGGTTTATATTTGTATGACATTTTTCACACTAAATGACAATACCCAAAAAATTGTAAAAGTTTAATACACTCATCATCTCATTGTATACACGTATATTAATATTATGAAGTTGCGTTGAGTACGTTATTCGTCTCATTGTAGTTTTTATAGCTTACATACTAGTATTCTTTTACATTTATTTTTGTCCAAATAACTGGGTTCGCTTGTCTGGATATGCTATTACAAATAAATAAATAAATTTAATTTATCGATAGTTTGATTGAATGTTTTTCATATTAAATTTCTGTTTAATTTATTTCTCAGGAATTTCTAATTTAAAATATTTCACTCGAAATAAATTGTGATACTTGTTTAGTACTTTAATAATGGCGTGTAATATAACGTACAAATTACAGCGAAATATGAGCGGAACAATAGTCTACACTTTGGTGGAGCTGGGTGTTCAATAAACGTCGTTAAATATTACATGCACAAAAAAAGTCCAAGCAATTATGAACTAAACTGCGATGCTCTGAGTGCAAATTTATCCTCCTATTTAATTATGTATTCATATAGTCACTAGCTGAATATATTCTTTGAAGTGAAAAACTGAGTAAAACTGTTACGTACATAAAGAATGTTACACTCAACTCAATTTAAAATCACGTGAATAATTGATTTAATTAATGGTATAAATTAGAGACTACAGGAATAAAAGAGATGTCGAATTTTGATAATTCAGAGATTTTTTTTAATATGTTATGAATACTATGATTTTTAATTAAAAGTTTTTTTGTACAGAATTATTCTCGTTTGTATCTAATAGTATTAACATCAAATTAACAGTAAAATTATATTTTGTTGTATGTTTCATTAAATTAAATAATAAGGAATGTCCTAACTGTAACGTTTGTGGACTCGACGCCACTGAGTCTAGCCCGAACGCGACTGTCGCCGCTGGTAGAATGTATGTCGAACAATGACATAATCGTCACAAACACGTCACGACCTGTTAAATTACTTAGAGTTACCTAATCCTTTGTATTCGATGTTATTATCGCGTCGAAAGTTCCAAACGGACGCCGCGCTATATAAACTCGTCAGGGAAGCCAGCCAAAACATTCTGTTATAGACGACCATCGAGCTATGAACAGTTGGTGATATGAATAAATAGTCTACGAGTGGTGAACATAAATAAATGTAGTCATATAAATAAATGTATTAAAATAAATATTGTTTAAATAAATAATCTTAGTGTTTAAATATTTAATAATATTCTAAATATAAAACACAATAGAAGAAACACAAAGCGGCTTTAGACCAGGGCGTAGGTGCAGGACCATATTTTCACGCTAAGACAAATCATGGAAAAAGCTAGGACAGTAAATAAACAAATGCACATGTGCTTTATAGACCTTGAGAAAGCATTTGATAAGGTAAATAGAGAAAAAGTATGGAAATGTATGCAAACAAGAGGAGTGGAAAATGCGACAATCAACTGCGTAAAACGTTTGTACGAAAATAACACCTGTTACGTAAGAGTAAGAAACAACTCATCAGAAAAGTTTACGACTTCTGCAGGCCTAAGGCAAGGATGCATTCTGAGCCCCTTACTATTTAACCTGTACATGGACGAAGCAATGAAGAATATAAAGACGTCTTAGAACTTATGATGTTGGATATTGGAGGATGCAAAAAATAAGAGTCGCAGAACTCTGCTATGCGGATGATATAGTTCTGACAGCCAAGAACGAACAAGATCTCCAACACAACATCAATATAGTACATAACGAATTTAAAAAATGGAATATGTTAATAAACAAAGACAAAACTAAGACAATGGTAATAAATGACAGAAACAAAGAACACACAATAAAAATAGAAAATAGTAAGATAGAACAAGTTACAACCTTCAAATACCTAGGAGTTATTATACACGCAGGAAGTTACTGACAGAGTGATGAAAGGAGGACGACTCTTTAATGCCCTGAAAACAAAATTCTTATCAAAAAAAGAAGTGCCTAAACAGTCAAAAGTTGAAGTCTACAAGAAAGTCGTTATACCAACTATGACGTATAGGTGTGAATCATGGAATACATCGGAAAGGACACACAGCAGAATCAGAAATGTCGAAATGAGGTTCCTGAGGAGAATAGAAGGAAAGGCAAAATACGACCGCATAAGAAACGAAACGTACTGGAGAAACCTAGATGTCAAACCAATAAAGGAGCACATAGAAGAGGCGCAACTGCGATGGAAGGGGCATCTACACAGAATGGGCGAAGAAAGAACAGCAAAACGCGTATGTGAAGCTAGACCAACAGGCAAAAGAAAGATAGGCAGACCGGCAAAAACATGGAATGACGACGTAAGAACAGCAATGGAAAATAGGGGTGTTCAGTGGCACAAAGCTGGTCTGCTAATGAGTAATAGGACCGCATGGAGAGAAGTAAACCCGCAGTAAAGCAGCAGCAGAAAGAATCTAACATGACAAAACCATAACCTTACACCGAACGGTAGATAGGTACCTGGATTAAGTAAATAAAATAATATTCTTAGTCTTAAATTAGTGTTTATAATTGTTTAATCATAGTGTTAATTATTTTTATTCTCTTTATCTTAATTATTTATCATTTAATAAACTTTTATTTTAATTAATATTTCTCTGATTTTTACACTTCAATAAATAAATAAATAAACGTTACAATTGGTGTTATGTGTGGAATTGTTATTAAATTGTGAAGTGTAAATAAAAATGAATAAAATGGCTACTAAACAAGTAAAATTAAGTGAATTAAAAGTAAGTGATCTCAAGAAAGAATTGGAAAAACGAGATTTAGAAACTACAACTGAAAACCGTTCTATGAGATCGTCTGTAGCAAGCTTTAATCGACGATGGTGAAAATCCTGATGATTACTTATTCGAAATTCAGTGTGACATTGGTAAACTTATAGCAGAAAGTTCTAGAAAAACAAAAGAAATTTCTAGAACGCTCGAACAAAAATTAGAAGAGAATTCCAGAACATTAAAAGAAGAATTGACAGAAAATTCTAGAATATTAGAACAAAAATTAGAAGAAACTTTTAGAACATTAAAACAGGATATGGCAGAAAATTCTACAATTCTGGATTAAAAATTAAAACAAGAATTAGTGGAGACTTCTAGAAAAACTGAAGAAAAACTGATGAATTTAAAATGAGTATACAAGAAGATCGAGAGTAACAATAAAAAGTCACTAGAATTACATTGGCGTTAATGTCAACTTCCGAAGTAGGTAAGGAAGATCCAATGTAAGCAAGGAAAGTAGTAAAACCTGATACTTCTTGAACAATGCACATAAAAACACCAGAATTTGATGAAAAATCTTCGTGGCCGAATTATTTAATACAATTTGAAGCGGCTGCGAAAGCACATAACTCGTTGCGTTGAGAAGCAATGGCAATGCGCATCTAGAGCAGGTATACCAGACGCAGCTGAGGAACCGGTATCAGAGTTCAAAAGAAAGCCTGCAAGAATTTAATGTCGACGTAGCCCATTTGGTTCATCTCGCACATCCTACAGCTCCTGACAGCGTATTGGAGTACCTGCCCTCTCAATCATTTATCTACGGAGTTCGAGACAGCGAAACTTAGCAAGCACTGCGATTGGCCCACCCAAAAACTTTAATCGACGCACTGTCATATGTATTAGAACATGAAGCTGATAAACAAACTTCACGTAACCAATCACGAGTGCTAAATATTGATGCTGAGAAAAATGAAAACACGCACGTACAGACATCATTGTAAAATTTTTAAAATCGGATTGTAGAGACCTTAAAACGTGCTTAATCATTAAAATCTGGATAAGCGATTTTTAGCATGAATCCAATACCTCTCTTAACGAGAGCTAAAAATATAAAATGATACAAATAATTTAAATGTTAATAAAAAGCTGTTGTCAATGTTGCTGGGTAGACTGATGGATTTGGTGGTATCGGCTATTGTTGTATAGGATGTGTCGTCTGACGGGTTTCTGTTGCTTGTGGTAAGTAAGCTGCAGATTGTCAGAGACCGGAACGTTGTTACATTACTTGTTGTTGTTGTTGTTGTTGCTGTTAAATGTTGCTGTGGGAGTTGCACTGGCAAGTGAGTCGGCCGTTGATGCAAGTGACCCTGTTTCTGTGGCAAGTGAGTCTGCCTGTAAATAAAAGTGATCATGTTCCACGGGCAAGTAAAAGATTGTGTTGCGTAGGTAAGTGAGTTTTGAGGGCTGCATTCAGTGTTGTGAAAGACAAGCATGGCCGGTGGAATAGGTGGAGGATGGGAGTCCTGCACATGGTCCAGAAAAGCGTGGACCCAAAGTTCTGGTACTGTCCACTCAAACCAAAATCTGCTGGCCGTCTCGTTACTTTTTCTTGAAAAACACTATACTTCACAGGGGCAATGTAAGCATTAGTTATAAAATAAATAGAATTAATGTTATATCAATTTGAAAATGTTTATTCTAAAAGATTGAAAAATAGAGTAGGTAATAAAAATATATAAATAAATTGTTTGTAATCTGGACAATGTAGGTACTATTAGCAATGTCTAGCTACTTGATATAGTAACGTTCAATTATTTAGGTGAAGTGCAAATATTAGA
The DNA here is from genome assembly GCA_951394225.1 of Harpalus rufipes. NCBI lineage: Eukaryota > Metazoa > Arthropoda > Insecta > Coleoptera > Carabidae > Harpalus > Harpalus rufipes. The sequence continues at coordinate 57,410,474 of OX596274.1, forward strand.
GAATGATTATTAATTAAAATAAAATTTTATTTAAACGATAAATAAACTAAGAAAAATATATTGAAAATAATAATCGCTATGATTAAACAAATATAAACGCTGATTAAGACTAAGAATATTATTAAATAGTTAAACACTAAGATTATTTATTTAAACAATTGACACAATGGACAATTCATTTAAATTATATATATATATATATATATATATATATATATATATATATTATGTATAGGGGCTCCGAATGAAAAAATTAATAAATACAATTAGAGTGTCCTGGCAGAAAGAAGTGAATATACGAATATTGTTCTGTTAATTGATCATAAATGTTAACCCAAACAAAATAATCATATAATTCTTTCCTGGCAAAAAAAATTAATATGTATTCTTTTTTCCAATCGTGACGCTCCTATTATACTCACATTTTAATAAAATTAATATAAAATTTTATATGTATTTTTCTTTAAAAAAATCGTTATGCGTGGATGTGAAAATATATCACTATCAGAATATAAGATTCAGAATAAAAGATATATGTTCCCATTTAAAATAAAAAGATTTGATCCCGTATTTTGAGAATTACTGGGCAATTTTTCCTTATTTTAAATTTGTCTTGTGAAACAGAAATTGTTTACCCATTTAACCGTCTTTGTAGGCCTTATATTTCTCGATATAGCAATGGTCGCTATTTAAAATGAACACTTTTATATGGTATATAGATTTAAGAGATAAAAATAGTAATATCTTCAATGTACAATATTTTAGTACAGGTGGAGTAAGTTTCAATCTAGTGTCACAGAAGAAATAAAACAATTTTTCGAATGAACAATGATAAATCAAAATTATCCCAACGTCGAACCTCAGTTAAATCAGTATAATCAGATAAGAAAGGGAATTTCCCGAGTTGACGATGCCGGGAATCGTATTAGGTACACTGTCGAAAAGCGAGGAATGATTTTCGACTAACATTAAACGAAGGAATGAACAAGAAACTGAGATATAATGAGCCACATATGGAGTGGACAAGGATAAGCAAGAGTGACGCGTTAACTTTGACATCCGAAATTATACTTAGCTGCTAGCGACATTTGAGTTTGCGCAATCACCTCTTAAAATTACCGCAACTGTAACGGATCAGTTCCGGGAACATGGCAAACGACTAGGGCCCGATCATACCACCTGTAGTTAAGGTGATAGTTTATTAATCATTAGTTACGAATTAAACTGAAAGTTAAAAGCGATGCGAACAACAGATTTAACTTCCAGTTAGCTCTAACCAAAGGTGGTAAGAACAATTTTGCAACATAACCAGTGATTATCACTAACTGTCATTTTAACTAGAGGTGGTAAGAGCGGGCTTTATTGATTAAACTTTTACAAAATATATAAATATTATTGAAAATAAAAATATGGTGGTAATAATTTTAATGTTATAATAATTTTCACTACAATTTGATGTATCCAGTTTGAACGATGCAATTATTAAAAATTATAATTACTTTCTTAAATATTTCTACTCGGCTTATGGGTCGGACAATTACTTAATTGCATATAAATTGAATTTAGGTAAAATCCGTTACAAACTTACAATTTTACATTACCTAGAGATATATTTTATATGAGGATAACTAATTACATAAAAATATAAGTGAAATTGTCTGTTGACAAAAAATAATGTTAAAAAATATTTTTCACCATAGACCTTTTATGGTTAATCGGTCGTTGCTTCTCGCAAAACAAGGTTTACTATTATTTAAAAGAATAATATATAATAGGTTTAACCCTGATTCGAATCTGGGTTTTCAGAACTACTTAATGCACACAATAATTGTAAATTAAAGAATTTTAATTTATAATTTATCATTCGGTAAACGAGTTTAACGATTAAGCCCTTCACTGTGGGAAACCATTTCCACAATAATGAATGTAAAATATGTGCCACTCCACATGTAGTCAGCAAAAATACATAGAATACAAATACATACAACACAGTACCATACCTTTCATTTGGCGAATTAATAATCAGTATGACGTGTTTGCCGATGCGTCGCTGCCCAGCCGGATAATTTGAACTTCCGCACACGTACCCCAACCAGTCCCGAAGGGACTTTTAACTTCTATTGTTTCCAGAAATTTTTCATTGAAAGTAACAAAAGCTACAGTTCTTTTGTTCTATCGTTCAATTCGTTTGCTCGGCGCTAAAACTTCAAATTTTTTTATTATTATTTTGAAACGTCATTATAGCGACCAGGAAATTGAAGATTTTCTTCTTATCAGAAGTAAGTCGAGTGAAAATAGTCCGTATTAGAGAATTGCTTTACGTGAGAAGTGATAAAAATTACTTAGTTCCAATATTACATTCATTTTGTTTAGGCCACAGTTAGAGGTTTATTTTTTCATATTGACTTTCAAGAGATTTGTGGTACGAATATATGTACGAGTACATTATGCGGATTATAGATAAGTTCTTAATTATTATTATTTTGTTGTGAAGCTAATCAATTTATAATTGTATTTTCTATATATTATTTTCTGAGAGTAATATTTTTTATGCGATAAAAGCTATTTATAATATAGATACATGTTATATGTGATTTTATTTTGTGAGAAGGATGTTTAGGCCACTTGACTTAAAATTAAATCACTTTTAACAAGTACATAATACAATATTTTATATACAAACACTATTTTTTCATTTACATTTGTATTTCTAATAATATTTTGACTGTCAAAAATATTCTTCCATTCGTCATTCCAAGGTAACTAAATATAAAATGACTTTTTTAAGTCTAAGAACAAGGCGTTAAAATGCCTAATCTTACTTCTGTTTGTAGATAATAGTTATTTACTAAGTGTAAAAAATGATATATTTATTGTTTGATGTGTATATGTTGGACTTCGTCAAATATATCGCGACCGAAAAAGTAATTTATAAAAAATTGGCGCATAACATTTTAATCATTACGAACGCACTATTATAATAATAGCGTTATTATGAAGTGAGCGTTTATATTATATTCTTATGAAGTTAAACGCCACTTGTAACAAAAAGTGGATTTATAATAGTAATCAAAAGCAATGTCGTGACACTGTCCACAACACCAATAGGCGAACGTATCGAAAATTAATAGAATTGTTTTTAATATTATCGACCTAAATTATTTTGGAAAAATCTGTTGTGGTCAGCACAATACCTGTCAATTCGGTGTATTATGTATAAATTCCATACATTAATTTTCTTGCAAAAGATTCTAAATTTCCAGTAAAATTATTTCATAAACAAACGATGCAAATTGCACTTGACACTGACATCTTCTACTTTAGCTTTTCCCATTCTTTACGGGCCGCTATTTTTTATTTTCTTCTTCCACTCATTTCTGTTGTGCGTGTCGCAATACAGTCCTTCCAACTTATCTTTGGTCTTCCTCTGTTTCTTCAACCCTCTATTTCTAAGATATGTCATTCTTTTTCCAATATATTGTCCATCTCTCCTTATGACATGTTCAAACAAATGTAATCGTCTCTCTTGTATCTTTCTAGAAACTTCTAACACTAGAGTAATTTCCCGTCCTCCCCAACATCTCTCTCAACATCCTCATATCTGCCAAATTCATTTACTTTTCATTAGGTGCGTTCAATAAACCCCAAGAAAACAAGCAATCGGAAGTAAAATTTGTCGAACGACTTTGCTAGTCTAGCATTTTCTTCTTTCTTGCAAGCAAGCCAAGCGCCAAATTTCTCGCTTGTCTTGCTAACTTATAAAATATAACGGCGGGATATGCAAAATAATATCAATTACATGTCAAAAAGGCTTTCAAAGTTTTGTGATGAATATTCATAACATTGTTAAATTTGAAATATTTTCTTAGACCTAAAAAAATGTTCAAAATTAATTCCATTATCTGCAAATAACTTACCTATCTATAATCTCATTTTGTATAACTTTCCAGACCAATAAAAGGGATATAAGAGATACACATATATTTGACAACTGTAAAACTTTCTCGATGACAATCCTTTCAGTGTACTAAGCAACAAGTCTCGTTTGCTTACCTAGCATTTGCTTGAACTGCTTACTTCATTGGACGCACCTATTGATACTGACATGTGTCAATTTGAATTATCTGAATATATTAGCAGTTTCCATGGTTAGCAAAGCTGGCTAATTTATGAAATTTAATATCTTTACAATTCTTTAACTCTATATCTATTGAATATGAAGTATAAAATGCGATCAAATGGTATAGAGACTAATATATTCTTAAAGTTATAATAACGTTAAATGTCAGTAAATGATATTTAATTGCATTTTTTCGAGAAAAACTGTTAAAATCTTCAAATGTGGGTACTTCCGGTTGACCATTTACAACCAAAATCTAACCACTTGTTGTTCTGGATGTAAACTTGAGAAATATGAAAAAAATTATAACTTTTGTAATCGTGGTATTGAAGTTATGCGAACCGAAACTTTCGTCACACACACAGACACACACACACACACACATACACACACACACACACATATATATATATATATATATATATATATATATATATATATATATATATATATATATATATATATATATATATACAGATGTTCATTTTTAAGTGGCTACCATTGCGATCTCGAAAACTAGAAGAGATACGAAGTTGGTTAAATTAGCAAAGAATCTCTATTTCACATAGGTATTTCAAAGATATACTGAAAAAAGAAATTCAACCAGTGGTTCTCAAAATATGGATACCAACTTTTTTATTTTAAATAGAAACATATATTTTTTATTTGTGCATTCAATAGAGCTCTTTATTCTGAATCCAACGATTTAAATTTTTTATACCCTTACATAACAAAATTTTTGAAAAAAAAATTAATAAAGTTAACATGAAACATGGGATTTGTCATATCCATGGTTACGACTTGACATTTGATTGACAGTAATGTATTTGCCTGTCTCATTTAAAATGAAACATAGGGGGATGAATTTGACAGAACTATTATATTTAAATATTGAGCAGTAATATTTCCGTTAATAAAAAATGGCCCAATAATGTGGGTTCCTATTATACCAGCCCAAACGTTAACTTTCTCGGGTCGTTGAGTCCTCGTACTATGATACAATTGTAGATTTTCCCTGGACCAATGCCGACAATTTTGTAAATTTACCTCGCCATGTAAATAAAAAGTTGCTTCGTCCGTAAAAAGTACATTTTGCAGCAAATCTGAATAGTTATTAACGTTTTCAAACATTCTTTCACAAAAATTTATTTTTATTAAAGTCAGAATTTCATGTTTTTTTCTGCGCAGTTAATATATTACAGGATCTATTCCTACTGTTATATGCAGGCTCGATGCAACCATTTCCTCTAAAGGTATTCACTATTCTTAAAAATTTTGCTGCACTTGGTGTAGGCCTGTCAGAAAATGAAGCGCGGAACAAGTTCGACACTTGCCTTAAACTTGGATTAAAATTCGAATAATACCACTTAATAATCTGCACCTTCTCTTCCACAGTATAAACCATTGTATTTCAAATTAGTTTTTTGACACTGACAGAGTAGACAAATGTCAAAATTGTCCCCTATGTTTCATTTTAAATGAGACAGGCATATACATTGCTGTCAATTAAATCGTAACCATGGATATGACAAATCCCATGTTTCATGTTAAAAAATACACACGGTATATATATATATATATATATATATATATATATATATATATATATATATATATATATATATATATATATATATATATATATATATACCGTGTGTCCCAAGCAATCCTTGACATAGGCCTTTAACATGGGAAAATAGTTTTCTGTAAATAAAAAGTGTCCGGCAAAAAATTAAGCCATGCTTTTTAATATGATAATAGTACATTACCTCCTGTACATTATTTAATACTAATTACTTTATTATCATTGCATAAATCAAAGAAATTTATAAATAAATGTCAATAAATATTTGTTTCAATATTTTATTCTGTAATATCAAAATATTTTTAAATGTCATTGTAGCTGAATGTTTAGCGTGTCTGCCCGTGGAATAATGCAACTTTTGTATGTGAAGGTTCACACCTCCATCAAGCTAAACTTTTTATTTTATTTTTTTTATTTATGTATTAATTACAAATTATATTTAAGATATTATGAGTTAATATGGATGAATTAATTAAATAATTACAAATAAGTTTCTGTCACGATATAATAGTAATTTCAATGGAAGTAGTAACTGTCAAAAGCAAGATTTTAAACTATACCACATTTCCTTTATAAATACGGTAAAAATACAAAACGTACACATATTCATTGTGTTGTTATCATGTATTATTAAGATCAAAAGAAAGAATTATGCATTTTTATTAAATCCATATTTTAATTGTTGTAATCAATTTTTGTCATTGTTAAAACCAATTTTATTTATAAAATATTGTTATGCATTTCAATATCTATCTTCTATTTCCAATTACAATAATTTAGGAATAAGCTTTTTCTATAAAAAAATATTTAAAGTATTTTTCTTTTCGTGTCAACAATGTGTTTATTGTTTGGTTTTTTGTTTTGTTTATATCAAATATTCGTGTCAAAATGAATTTCTTAAATGCTAACGATCGAGTGAATATTTTAAAAATATATTACTATCCGTAATTAATTCATAAATAAAAAATAAATAATGAAAAGTTTAGCTTGATGGAGACTCGAACCCCAACCTGTAAAAAACCTTTCATTCCACAGGCAGATACGCTAACCATTCAGCTACAATGACAATTGCAAATATTTTTTATTACATAATAAAATATTGAAACAAATATTTATTGACAGTTATTTATAAATTTCTTTAATTTATGCACTGATAATGCAGTAATTAGTATTAAATAACGTACAGGAGGTAATGTACTATTATCATGTTCAATTGCATGGCTTAATTTTCTGCCGGACACTTTTTATTTGCAAAAAACTGTTATCCCATGTTAACCGCCTATGTCAAGGTTTGTTTGGGACACACGGTATATATATATATATATATATATATATATATATATATATATATATATATATATATATATATATATATATATATATATATATATATATATATATGTATATATAGACATCATCGTAAAAATGGTAAAATCGTATTATATGGACCCTAAAACGTACTTATTCACTAAAAACTCATCATTGAATTTTTTGACCAAAGACAATACCTTTCTTCTAAAGGTTACGGAATGTAAAAATCTCTCAGAACTCAAAATAAATAATTGTGACGGTTAAGTAGAAGTCGAGCAAGACTTTCTATATTAAATTATGTTGTAATATGTTACCGTTGTTACTTGTTGCTATTGTTTTGTCATTATATATTTATGTATTTTTTCCTGAAGAAGGCAACTGTGTATGCTGCCGAAACGTTGTGTATTTAATTAATATGCAGAACAAAAATTAATATATATTATTATTATTGTTATTATTATTATTATTATGTTTTTATTTCACTGTAAATTACAGGTATTTTGTACTTGTACATAACAGCCTAAGTAAGGCATTAAATTTTAACAGTAGGGATAAGCAATTCGTTTAAATTCCCTATACTCTTCTATTGGAATCATCCTGTGTCGTTCGGTTAAGAACTTACGTGGCGATGTTACAAGTGTCTAGGGCTACGCTTTTCTTCATCGGTAAGTATAGGTTTGGGTTTCTTTTATATTGTATACTATATCCGGTCTATTGCTTGACGTTTAGTGGTCTGTAATTAGTAAGCGGTTGCAGTAGATCCTAGCGGTGTCGTTTTCTAGAACTAGGTTTGTATTTATAATACGGTGTTTCCTTTTCTAATAGTTTGTGTTGAATACATAGGTTCTGATGTACAATTTTCACAACATTGTTATGGCTTGTTCTGATGTACAATTTTCACAACATTGTTATGGCTTTTAGTGTATTGCCTGGCAGTAAGTGTTTCACATGCTCTTATAATATGGTCGATGTTGTTATGGTTCTTATGACACATTCTGAATTTGTCATCTTGTACCGTGTTGTTTTATTATTATTATTATTATTATTATTATCATTATTATTATTGTTATTATTATTGTAAGATTCACTTTTCGATGGTACGCCGTTGGGTTAGAAGCGCAGGCAAAAACACTTGACATTCCTAAGGGAAAGACACCCCCGACCCTTGGATGGGCAGTTTTAGTTGGTGCGTGTTAATAGTGCCATGCGGATGTGTGGTAGTGTTCATAAAAAAAGACAAGCAGTTTGCTGTAATTAAAGGTGAGTGGCAAATCTCACGGTTGTTCTAATTACAGTACAGGTATGGCGTTCAGGTGTGGATCGCCAGATTCTTGATTGTTTTATTGTACACTATGTGTGTATTTGATGTTGATGTTGTACACTATTTGTGTATTTGATAAGCATGGTATATGTGAGATATACAGTTGTATTACTAGTTTGTGGCCGCAGTGCATGCACTTCTGTCGCCTAAACCAACCAAACTATGGACTACTGCTATTTATGAGGGATAACACTATTAAAATCGTCAATAGCGTCAGATTCCTGGGACTTTATTTCGATCCAAGGCTAACTTGGAAATTACATGTTGGAGAGATAAGGACTGTTTGTCTTAAAGCTCTAAACATTATAAAAATGTTGGCGGGTACTAAATGGGGAGCAGAACCCAAAACTCTTATACGCGTGTACCAATCTCTGGTTTTATCAAAGATTGATTACGGGTGTGCCGTCTATGCCTCGACAAAACGTACAACCCTCAATAGACTAGACTCAATCCACAACCAGGTTCTACGGTACGCTCTTGGTGCGTTTCCCAGTACCCCCACATTAAATTTGTATTCAGAGTCAGGAATAATGCCACTTCATGTAAGACGTAAAAAGTTTCTGCTGCTTTATGTTTCTAAAATCAAGTCATTACCGCAACACAAGAACTTCAGTACTTTCTTTCGTAGTGATAATTGGTGCAATCCACGACGGTATCCGCGCGAAAGAGCTTCTAGAACAAATTAGCTTTGATATACCATTATCGATTTCTGTAGGGGAATCTGGTTGGTTCCATTAGCTAGGACTAACTACATACTAACTATGTACGACAAGTCCAACAGTCCCCCGATAATGATACAGTCAAGGTTTCTAGAGGTTCTACACGGATACAAAAACACGATGGTAATTTATACGGATGGTTCTAAAACCCATCATGGTACTGGTTGCGCAATTGCTGTCGACAACACGCAGCACTCATGGTCAATGCCTCTTCTAACTTCTATCTACACAGCAGAGTCATATGCTATCTGGCAAGCTCCACGCTACTGCGAGTTCGTCAGAACTTCTAGGAAGTTCCTCGTAGTAAGCGATTCTTTGAGCATCCTACAAGCCATTTCAAACCCTTTTACTGTTGACCCAATTATTCAGCATATCTTGTCTTTCATGAAACATTTTCATGAGACAGGGAGAGATATTTATTTTCATTGGGTGTCGTCACGTCGGCATTAGGGGTAACGAGTTAGCTAACGAGGCAGCAAGTTCTGCCGCTGATAGTAACTCTGTTGATGTGTTAATGTATAACTCTTCATCTGAAGAAAAAGGTATTCGCTTTGTGGCAGCGCACATGGGATGGGGTTCAGAACCATCTAAAAACCATTAAGCCGTTGGTTGTACCAGTTTTATTGCCGAATGATCTTACCAGAAGGGATCAAGTCAAGATCCATCGTCTGAGAATGGGTCATACAAGTCTGACACATGGGTACCGTTTAAATCGGGATAATGCCCCTATGTGCAACAGATGTGATACTACTCTGACAGTTGAACACATTCTTGTTGCATGTCCACAGTATGATCTACTCAGGCGACTATATCATTTAGATCAAGACCTTTCCTTTATTCTAACAGACTCTGATAAGATCCGTAATGTTCTGAAGTTTTTGCGTGCTGTAAATATACATATATGAAAAGTTATAGACTTGATTTTTTCATCTCATTTAATTTTTTTTTATATAATTCTTGTATTCTTTTCTATTTTTCCCATTATACATATATATATATATATATATATATATATATATATATATATATATATATATATATATATATATATACAGGGTGGAAACGAACTTAATGTCATAAATTTAAGGGTGAGTAGTACGACATGTGTAGATTACGAAACTGAAAGAATTTTTTCAAAATTCGAAAAACGAAAATTCGACTTTTCTTAAGGAAACTTTTTTTTACTGCTGTTTTAATTCATATTTTATTAAAAATATGGTTCTCAAAAATACATTCAAAATTAGTTGTATAAGATATTATTCTTAATAATTAAATTAAATATCATTTTTAACGAAAATAATTGTGTAATAGATAAAATAATGCAAATGCATTGCCAGTGGTCCAGTGGTACCAAAAATGTTAGTTTCATAAAAACTACCCTTAAATATGCGAATTTTTAAAAAATTCTTTCTGTTTCGTAATCTACACATGTCATACTACCCACCCTTAAATTTATGACATTAAGTTCGTTTCCACCCTGTATATATATATATATATATATATATATATATATATATATATATATATATATATATATATATATATACAGGGTGTTAATAAAAAAACTTTACACACTTTAGCAGGTGATAGTAGAGATGAAAACAAGAAAAAAATTCTAATACACTTAGGTCCAATACTCATTGGTTTTTAGAAAATTTATGTATAGAATTTGTACATAATACACAGGATTGACGGAAGGTATTGTGCTGGCCACATCAGATTTAACAATTAAGGACTCTAGGTGTTTACGATCAATTGTAAACAAAGTTGCAGCCGTCGTCGAAGAGACTCACGCACTTGATCGTAAACACCTAGAGTCCTTAGTTGTTAAATCTGATGTGGCCAGCACAATACCGTCCGTCAATCCTGTGTATTATGTACAAATTCCATACATAAATTTTCTAAAAACCAATGAGTATTGGACCTAAGTGTATTAAATTTTTTTTCTTGTTTTCATCTCTTCTGTATAACTGTAATTATACTCTATGTTCTGACATATTTTTTTTTAAATGTAATTATACAGGCTGTTCAATAAAACGAATCAAATGTGCTCAATTTCAAATGATTATAACTCATCATTTTCAAATGGAACACCCTATATTTTATTATTCAGTTGTGTGTATTTTTGTATTATCTTCATATGTTATTAAGGATATCCCATGCTTAAAACCAATAATTTTGGAGATTTTCACCATTTTTCTCTAAATTTATATATTCACTTAAAAATTAAATCTAGTATGCCATTGATATTGTTTTTTGAATAAGAAACAATTGCAGTAATGATTGTAGTTTCATTAGCCAGGTTATTATTAATAACAGTGGGATTAAGTAAATTAATTTATTAATATGTCTCTCGCAAGAAGAACTTACGAATATGGTGTACGCACTTGGAAAAGCGGAAAGAAACCTTCTTTTGTCGTACTGAACGTGACCAGTACTTTCAAACCTTTCCCTTAGTTTTTCAAAAGAACGCGGATTTGGAAATCGTTGTGCATAAATTCTTGATGCCAAAAGAGGGTTTGTTGCCGCTTCTTCAAGTGTGTACACCATATTCGTAAGTTCTTCTTGCGCACTCTCCACGCCAGCATTGAGTGCCCGTGAGGTGACACCTGGCCTGACCAGCATATACCATATTCGTAAGTTCTTCTTGCAAGAGACTCATATTGATAAATTAATTTACTTAATCCCACTGTTATTAATAATAACCTGGCTAATGAAAATACTATCATTACTACAATTGTTTCTTATTCAAAAAACAATATCAATGGTATACTAGATTTAATTTTTAGTTAAATATAAAAATTTAGAGAAAAATGGTGAAAATCTCCGAAATTATTGGTTTTAGGCATAGCCCTTAATAACATATGAAAATAATACAAAAATATACACAACTGAATAATAAAATATAGGGTGTTCCATTTGAAAATGACGAGTTATGGTCATTTGAAATTGAGCACATTTGATTCGCTTTATTGAACAGCCTGTATAATTACATTTTAAAAAAAATATATCAGAACATAGAGTATAATTACAGGTATACAGAAAAGAAAATTCTTAATTCTTACTATTAAAATAACTTCAGTAAGCCTTTATAAAGCAATGCGTGTATTCGGTCTTTTTTAGAGAAAAAACGGAATAACTTGGCAACGCCGTAGAAAAGTAAAACAAAATTCATATGCTCGTATAGATGAATAAAATACAATTCAAAATATATAAAAACATATATAGGCTGTTCCATTTTAAAAAAGACAAACAATTCTCGCCGAACCATAATGCAAAACCCTGTATATGTGAAAATAATTTTACGTTATGCTCCTTGAGTATACGAATAAATTCTGTTAATAAACTTATGCTGTATTTCTAACGATAAGGGAGATATCGAAGACGGCGATTTCGGTGACTCACCCTGTATATATATATATATATATATATATATATATATATATATATATATATATATATATATATGTATATACAGGGTGGAAACGAACTTAATGTCATAAATTTAAGGGTGAGTAGTATGACATGTGTAGATTACGAAACTGAAAGAATTTTTTTAAAATTCGAAAAACGAAAATTCGACTTTTCTTAAAGAAACTTTTTTTACTGCTGTTTTAATTCATATTTCATTAAAAATATGGTTATCAAAAATATATTCAAAATTAGTTGTATAAGATATTCTTAATAATTAAATTAAATAGCATTTTTAACGAAAATAATTGTGTAATAGATAAAATAATGCAAATGCGTTGCCAGTGGTCCAGTGGTACCAAAAATGTTAGTTTCATGAAAACTACCCTTAAATATGAGAATTTTTAAAAAATTCTTTCTGTTTCGTAATCTACACATGCCATACTACTCACCCTTAAATTTATGACATTAAGTTCGTTTCCACCCTGTATATGTCAAAATGAACGACAAAAGGAGAAGTATTTTTTTTACTGATGCTCAAATTTCGCTTTTTTTTTTATGAAGCCAGATATGAATTATTAAATGCAAGTATTGACAGGTCATTACTCCAATACATGTGTTAAGTATTTGATTTGTCAAAATCGAAGCGTTAATTTAACTAATTTTAGTGAACTTTTTAACAAAACGTTAACAATAACGTAAGTAATTAACGAATTGTTATGAATACGGGCATTACACTTACATACACATGCACGCACACACACATTTTTACTTAAATTGTATAAAAGCAAATATATATTTTTTATGTTACGCGCAAAATTTGTTAATTATCACGCGTACTTATACTTGACAAAAGAACATTTCTATCTATATAGACAAGAGCAATAATTGAATTTTATGTCAAAATATAAGTAGAATATTCATAAAGATACACGATGACGGAATATGGTAGATTATACATAGAAGTCGAAATAACGAATAGCGGTCAAGAAAAGAAAACCGGCACGGAGAGACGATACATCATAGCGTCGACTAAGCTCCTTTTCCATTACATCTGGCATTGATTTATATAATTTTTTACATTCATTCTGTGAGGCATGTAAGCTCATGGACACCTGAGACCTCCAAAATACCTAAGAATTCACACCTAAACATTTCTCGAAGTCTGCACGTAAAATATGAGTATCGCAAATTTTAGCATGCTTTTCTGCAAGTGTTCACTATTCAACGTAACGAATTTTATATGGTGTTAATATTGCTCACTAATTTGTGATATTTATTGTTATAGCTAATATAATTTTGTAGGCGACGTAAAGGTACAATATTAAATTCTTCACTAATAGTGTTTGAATATTTGTATATTATATTTATAATTATAATCCCTAACGGTAATATTAAACTTTTTTTGTTTAATTATGAATATAAATTCTTAAAACATGTAATATTTAAATAAAGGTTTTTGTGAAAAATTAATGGACTTCACCGGATTTGTATCTAGGATCTTCCTATCTAGTAATACCTATGCTCTATTAACTGAACTATGAAATACCCTTATGGTGCGATTATGGTCTCCTCATTTTGTAGTGGTTCTATTACCTGATATATAATAGTCTAAAATTATTTATAAAATTGGGTTCGGGAATTTCGGAAGGATTTTCATTATGTCTTAATTCTTCTTTTTATTTTTAAATTGTGTCTAAAACGAATTATTTTTTGGATTTTTTTATTTATTTTGAATATATTTATGTTTTCTGATAATTACCGGTAATATATTCACCAATCATTTGTAGAATTGTTGGTATGAATTCCATATTAAAACAATATTTTGAATGACGTGAACATTTAACATAACCTCAAATTTAGAGTTTCGGCAAACATATTGGGGATGTAAAGTTACAGAGGAATTTACAGTGAAATTTAATTTTAAATTGTAACCACAATAACTTTGGGAATTAAATTATGTTACCTTGGTACTTACAGCGTTAATTTTTTAAATTTATTGACCATAATCGCACCATTAAAGTCAGTGAATTTTCATTTGTCGTTAATGCTAGTCTAATAGCCGAATTATGATCAAAATTGTGTCTTAAATCTGTAAATAGTAAACAAAATTGCAACGAAATTTTGATATAAGCACCTGAATATTCCTTTTAGTAATCCATTGGTACAATCAACAGCATTGCTTGACTGCCTCAAAGCAATATTATATAAAGCTTCAAGAGTATTTTCAGCTGTAATCTGCAATATTACCTAGAGTTAATAACCAAGGTTCAACACCATAACCACTATCACCGATTAAATAATTTCTGTTGCCGCCTTAAAACTGTCGTCTCAAAATTTGCCTTATATTTGATGTCATCCAAACAGCCGCATCATGTACAGTACCTGGATATCTTGCGTTAAGCCCAATAATTTTACAATCGGAATCACATATCAGCATAACATTTATTGAGTACTTTCTCTTTCTCTTTATATATAAATGTGGCTGTAATAGGTGGTGCTATTATTTCAACGTGAGTCCCATCAATGGCACTAATAATACCCCTCATTTGATATTTCATGTAAAAGCCTTCTTCTAGCGAATTTAGTTCTTTTCTATTAATAGGAAACTTATTCCAAATATGGCTCATATGTGTTGTTATTAAACAACAAATTTCATTTATGGCAAGGCTTATACATACATGGTTGACTCATACTTCTCAATAAGGAATTACCAACAGCTTTTTGGTCTGAACCATTCGCCAACAAAAATTATTGTAGCCAAAATGTTTAAATGGAATCTCTCCATCATGAATTTCTAGCTACATTTTGTAGTGGTTCTATTACCTGATGCATAATGGTGGATTTTTAAAGTGTAAAATGTTTTATAAAACTTGGTTCGGGATTTTCGAGAGGATTTTAATTATTTCTTAAAAGTCTTTTTTTTAGTTTTAAATTGTTTCTAAAACGAATTATTATTTTTTGGAATTTTTTATTTATTTTGAATATATTTATTTTTTCTGATAATTACCGAATATCATCTTCTTCACCAATCATTTGTAGAATTATTGATATGAATACCATATTAAACATTTTTTTGAATGAAGTAAACGTTTAACATAACCTCAAATTTAGTGTTACAGCGAACATAATGGGGATGTAAAGTTATAAAGGAATTTATAGTAAAATTTAAATTTAAATTGTGACCACAATAACTTTGAGATGTAAATTATGTTACGTTGGTACTTACAGCGTTAAATTTTTATTGACCATAATCGCACCATTAGGTGTACTATCTCATCTGCAGCGTGACACTTTGTAGTTAGATTATAAAATAGAGTTAAGTAATATATATTTAGTTGTTACTTAAATTTGTCACATATTTTAGCGCTTTTCAGAAAGTTTCTGCAATCTAGTAGTTCTAGTAGTAACAGCGATTTTATACTGTCATATTCATAAAAATGTAACATTTTTTACTTACGATTCAGTTATCACTGGCCACTGGGTGCATTCAGCGGAATAACGGTCACTAAATATTTTCCACTAAATGCAGTATTCACTCTAAATTGTTTAGGGACAGCGTGAAGTGAATGGAGCAAATAGTTGGTGAGATGTTCAGCGTTCATGGTCATTGTATTGTTTTGACGTTTGAGTGACGTGAGTTTAAGGGTTAAGGTTACGTATGTTTTCATAATTTATATAATTTCGTCTAATTTTTATCTTTGTATTTGCATTATAGATATACGTACTGAAAATGTTATACAAACAAAATTATATTATTTATAATGGTCTGTACGTAATTTCTGGAACAGAAGTGGAACATAATAGAATTCAAAATGGTAATATGTTAAAGACATTTTTATATATTTACATATCCATAATATATTTTATTTTAGACCCTGAAAAAAAAACACAACCAATATTAATTTATCTGCACAGCTTGTCTCATCAGAAAATAGTTGCTTTAAAGTTCGTTTGTGTACTGAGTAATTAGAGCAATTTACAGACCCGAAGAAGAAAAAAAAATGATTTGTGGGCTGAAATTTCAAAACAATATGGAACCATAGGTATACAAATTTCAATTGATAATTTATGTCAAAAGTTCCGTAATTTAATGAGGACTTTTAGAAAAATAAAAGATAATAATAACAAGTCCTCCGGAAGGAATACAGAATACTGTGAATATTTTGATACAATATGCAAAATAATCTACTTACTTACTTAATCCTTTGCCTATCTACCTTTCGGTGTAAGGCGTCGTCTGGTTATGTTTGTTCTGTGTTTCTGTCTTCGGGGTTTCTTTTCCAGATTTCTCTCTAGCGTTGTTGGTTTTCCATTGTTCTTTTAGCCTCGTTCCAGTTGGTGCCTCTTTGTTCTGCCGCTCGTTTTGTTTCTTCTTCCCATGTTTTAACTGGTCTGCCTATCTTCCTCTTCTGGTGTAACTTAGCGGCATATACCTGTTTTGCCAGTCTTTCGTCACTCATTCTATGTACGTGGACCGCCCATCTCAGCTGTCCTTGGATGATGTGTGCTATTGGTTGTGTGCCTAAATTTTTTCTAAATGTTTCATTTCTTATTCTGTCCATTTTTGTTTTCCCTTCTATCTTCTTTAGAAATCTCATTTCTACATTTCGTAGTCGACTTTGGTGTCTCTCCTGCGTTGTCCATGATTCGCTCCCATATGTCAGTAAAGATACTATCTATGAAGATAAAACGCTGAAATTTGGACCGACAGTATCATCTTTACAACTGTCCCCATCCAAATCCAAGAAAATGCTAATCCGGTTATAACGGAAAATACTTGTACGAGTATTGAATTCAAGACAAGCCATAAAAGAAACATGATTGGAAAAGAGAATGAGTTAAACTGTTAAACGAAACGTTATCCCCAGCAAAATAAAAAATCTGTTATGGCCAGCACAATACCTCTCGCCACCTCCGCTTTTGGTTACATAAGTATAAGGCGCGAGCAGTCATATGACATTGTTGGCCTTGACAAGCAGATATGGGGCTCGTGTCAGAATGACAATTAGTAATTATGTACATAGATGTCAAATCTCAGAATTTTGTATAAAACATCTCTAGATTTTCTGAGTTCACTTAGTTAATTTGTCACCAGGAGTGTGGAATTTACTTGTCGAGGCAAATAAACCACATGGAATTGGAAAATCACGAAATTTAGAATGAAAAATTATGATATTTGACATCTATGTACATAATTACTAGCTATCATTCTGTCACGGTCCCCCATATCTGCTGGTTAAGGCCAACAATGTCACATGACTGCTCGCGCCCTATTGTATTTAACATTTCTTGTATACCTACACTCTACACCAAAAATTCTACATACATTTACTCTTTATATTCAGATTTTTTAATTTTAAATTCATTCTATGAAGAAATTTTGTCTTACTCTTCTAATTTTTCGAAATGTTGCCAATTCATTGCCGGGATTGACAGTATTTTTGAAGTGTCAATGTACTATACGTATAATTTTAAATATTTAACTATTAATAAAATAATAAAGAATATAATGTATGTACTTCCCACAAAAAAAAACAGTAATGTCTCTAGATTTTTGACACTGACATTTATTTGTCAGTTACAAACTTTTTAATTTTTCAATTGGTTTCCATGACATTATTTGTGCTGTGAGATTTATTACAACAGATTATTATGTACCTTATATTTCTTTATCTCTAAATCTATAAAAGATATAATAAAATATTTATATGTATCAGATAGAGAATTTACTCTTATTTTACTAGCAAAAACAAAATTTATCAAAAAATAATATTTAGAAGTTTTTTTTAAGAATCTGCTTCTTTCGGTAGTCCAATTATTACCAAAACCTTTTCAGCTCTTCCCAATAATGTCCGATTGAGAAATCCGTAGTTAAACAGATATTAATTATTATAGTTTTTGAGACATCGGCCTTAAAACGTCCCTACACACATACACACACATACATCCACACACACACGCGCGCGCACACACAGACGTCATCGTAAAAATATTAAAATCGGATTGCATGAACCTTAAAACGTGCTTAATCATTAAAATCTGGATATGCGATTTTTAACATGAATCCAATACCTCTCTTAGCAAGAGGTAAAAAGGTAAGAGGAAAAAAATTACATGAATATAGGAAGAAGCAGCCGTAAATTGAGAAAAGAAGTGTTAAGGAAATTATTACTTGAAGACGGCTATAGAAAAGTATAATGAGATATAAGAACGACGTAATATAACTTTTGAATAATTATTAATTAAAACGCAGAAATAATTTCTTGAGTTGACGATATAGCTTTTTACCTTCCATCACATTTAGATAAGGAAGGTATTGTCTTTGGTCAAAAAATTCGATAGTGAGTTTCTAATGAATAAGCCTGTTTTGGGGTCCCTACAATGCTTGGATGGAAATAAATTACTATTGCGTAATAAAGTGACAATGTGGTGTACAATTTGTATTTTCATAAATATAATAATTAATAATAGTATTTATTATAATAATGTATACAAAATATCAAACACTAATATAAACGGCGTGATACTCTCAATTTTAGACTCTTTTAGACGCTGTATCCAGAAAATTAGGAGAATGATTATCTTTACTAAGAGATATTGGAAGTGGAAGAATTTTTATTAGTGTCCTTATCACATCAAACATATAAGCATCACTGATTACATCAACGTTACCATGGCTACGTTTTATTAGTTTTGCTTCTGTTTGTAACTTTGACGAGTATTAGAAATACTAACGCCCATCGACGCCGCGACTAAGGTTACAGGATCCAACAGAAATAATTTTTGTCCAACATTAAATTCCAGTCCCTCCTTCATCCTAGTTAAAACTACGGTAAATGAAGTTCTTGTCGTCCCTGAAAAGTTAGGCATATTATCTTAAGCGTCGATGGAAGCTAATACGGGGTGAAGCGAAGTGATTGTCTTCCGGTGGATCACCGGTGTACCTTTCTTAGGTATAGGTAGGGTTGAATGCCAATAGTCATATTTAAATGTTTTTCATACAGATAACAGTAACATTTTTAATGTGATACATTTATTTTTATCTGTGCAGCTTCAAAGCAGTACTAAAGCGATTTTTACTGGGTACTGATATACAAAAAACGATTACAATGGTCGGAGTTTTGTATGCGCGAGTTTAGACCGTTAGGTTAGGCTATATTGTTGTTTAGGAAAATTGCAAAAGGTCTTAAAAAAATATCGTAATTGTAATTGGCACACCCAGCAATGGGTAATATGCCGTGATGATACATTTATTTATAAATGAGTTAATCGTAAATCGTTAGAATCCGTATGAAGCTTATCAGTGACGGCTTTCATTAATTTGTCCCGACTTGAAAGTAACCAATGTAACCTAATATAAATTATAAACTAAAGAAAAAATATTATTTCTCAACAAAAAATATTTTTTTTACTGAACAGATATGAAAAAATACTGAACAAAACACATTTTTTACTCAACAAATAATACGGAACATATATGAAAAAATACTGAACAAATAATAATGAATGAATATGAAAAATATTAAACAAAAATGTATTTTTTACTGAACAAATAGCTATGAAAATAAAGAACAAAATATATTTTTTACTGAACAATTATTATTTATACTGAACATAAAATATTGAACAAAACCAAATAAAATACTTAGCAAGTTTGAATAAAATAATGAACGCTTAAGTAGGTGCCATACTTTTCATTCACTGAAACACTCTCTGTAGCTGTTCAGTCGACACAATCACATCTGGTGGTTTTTTTACCTTTAATAGACATTTTTTTAGCAAAAGTACGTAATCATACAGTCACAGAAGACCAAACGTTTTTCAAATTTCCAAGTGAAATGCATACTTATTGCACCAGAGCACGTGTCGTTGATAAACACTTTTCAGTTTCAACGATCATTTTTATCACAATGCAGAAGTACAGTTTTTTTTTCATTTAACTTATTTAGGTCAAACACTTGAGATCGTTTTTATCGTGAATTCGAGCCAGGTTGGATGTCTTTATATTATTATTATTATCTAAGTATTAAGGACAGTAAGTGCGTCCTATTCGGTTGAGGTTCATTTTGGAGATCGAGGCGAAATCGAGATCTCCAATACATTCGATACCGATAGAAGAGCACTTACTGATCGCAATACTTGTTAAGTACGTGTTTTGCACGGTCGTCGCACAAAATTGAAAAAATAACTTTTGAAAATTATTTTGACATTAAAAATCTTCAGTTATCATTTTTAAAGTAAACTTTGATCGTACTTTTTATTTACTTACCGCCTTACCTCCTGATTGTTAAATAATCACAATCACATATCGATCAGTAATTTGCAAACAAAACCTTGGAAACACTATTGATAAATAATAAAAAAATCGATCGTGGAAAAATAAGTATTAATACTATACAGGGAATTTACTTTAAAAAGGAACATATGTTTAACACTTCCATGCTTACACACTACTCAAAATATGACAGCAATGTAATAAATGTTCATTTTAAAATGCAACATGCAAAATTTGTAGTTATGTATTATCAATACCATTTTCCAATAAAATAGCCTACACATGATTATCAAAAATCAAATCTTAAATAAAGCACATCTTAACAAAATTTGGCTTACAAAAATTAATAATTTTAATGTAATAAATGTTCAAAAATAGCCACCATCCCCCTATCCCAATCAAATTCACACTAAGGCAGTATTCTAGTCGGTACAATGTAACAAAATTAACTTTGTAAACCGTAGTATTGGTTGTGATTAAGAATAAATTTTATTTATAATGTTGCATTTTAAATGGATTTTTTTACATTGTTGTCATTTTTTGTGAGCAATGTGTAACCATGGAAGTGATGGACCATATGTTGCATTTTAAAATAAATTCCCTGTATAGTAATTACAAAACAGATTTTTAACTGTCATTTGCGGCAGTTGACTTTGATTTCGCGGGAGGCATTCAGAATTGTTACAAAATAATGTAACGTGCGCCCTGACTCAGCAAGCACTGCGATTGGCCCGTCCAAAAACTATAATTGAAGCACTCTCATATGCATTAGAGCATGAAGCTGCCAAACAAGCTTCACGTAACCAATCATGAGTGCGATATAATTCGGCTGAGAGAAATGAAAATACTGAAGATCTGAATGAGAGATTACGACGAATTGCAAGTAAAGTGTTTGCTGAAAGAAACTCCGCTGTTGTAAAAATGGTGAACTAGATCATCCGCAGAGATTTTACAAAAAACCGCAAAAGACAACGCATGCCATGCAGGACGAAAGACAAAGGATATTGAAAGAAAGGGAAGTAGTGCCGATGCCTTCAAGAAGACTTAAGACGCCTGGAAGACACAAAGAGGGACAGAGAAAGGAACTAGAAAGAAAGGGAAGTAATGTCGACGCATTGTCCAGGAGGCCATGCCAAGATGGAAGCAAATATGGTAGTCGACTGGAAGAAAAATATTCCACCATTGCCAGAATAACAGTAATCGACGATAGTTGACAGCCCGATGGACTACGCAAGGACCAAGAAAATGACCCGACTTTGAAAATATTACTGGAATAGAAAGCAGAAGAGAGCAAACCAAGATGGGAAGAAGTTGCACAACACTCACAGTGTAAAATCGTACTGGGCGCAATGGGACTCAATGATGATTTAGGATGGCCTGTTAAAGCATTTGGTGAAAATACCGATGGAACTGAGAAGAGAACTCAATTGGTTATTCCTAAGAATAGAATATTAAACGTGTTGAAAGTGATCCATGACGGATCAAGAGGAGGTCATTTTGGAGTCAACAAAATATTAGAAAGATTGCGCCAGCGATTTGACTGGGTTAACTGCAAGGAAGACGTTAAAGACTGGTGCAAGAAATATGTGGTTTGCGCTAGAAGCAACGATCCGAATAGACTACGAAGAGGTCCCATGCGTCAATACAACGTTGGCAGTCCATTTAAGCACATTGCGATTGATATGGCCGGACCAAGTGGATTGAAGCCTATCCATTACCCAACCAGGAAGCCATAACGGTCGCTGAAACATTAGTTAAAGAATGTGTATGCCGGTTTGGTGTACCACGTGAACTTCACTCCGACCAGGGAAGAAATTCCGAGTCTGCTGTTTTCCAAAATATCTGTAAGATATTAGGAATTAACAAAACGAGGACAACTGCATTACTTCCGCAGTCCGATGGCATGGTTGAACGAATGAACAGAACGATCTACCGATACTTGTCGAAGGTAGTCTCCAACCACCAAAAAGACTGGGACTGAAATCTTTATCTGTTCCTGATGGCTTATCGTTCATCCGTGCATAAAACAACAGGGCAAACTCCTGCGAACATCTTATTCTGGCATGAGTTGCGCTTACCATGTGACTTGGTATTCGGCAGTAAACCTGGGGAAGATCTGGCCGGGGAAGATTACGTTACGGACTTACGGAAAAGAATGGACGATATTCATGAACAAGTCCGCACGAACATTCAAGCTGCCAGCGGCCGAATGAAGGACCAATATGACATCAAGGCTAAAAAAGGTGGATACCAACCTGAACATTTAGTGTGGCTTATCACAGAAGCTGAAAAGAAATTGGGAAGGTCCTTATGAGGTCGTTAAAAGGATAAACGACGTAATATATAGAATTAGGAAAGCACCTACCGGGAAGCCGAGATTAGTACACTTTAATCGGCTAGGCCCTTTCGCCGGTGACAACAATGAAGACCATCATGGAGCAACGGTTCGTCGTATCATAGCTGGGGAACCGACTTTTGAAGACTTCATGCAAAAGTATTCCTTCGGTCACAAGGCGCGGTATGGCATGACGACAGAAGAACATCGAGACCTGTTCACCATGTCTTCAGATTATTCCCTCGGCCACTGCGTATCAGAAGATTTAAAGATGTCACGCGGCATAGCGTCAGTCTTTAAGACGAAATTTGGACGACCACAAGAACTGGCCAACCAAGGTTCATCCGTCGGGAAAACGCTGCAACTGAGGGATAACAATACAGAACATCAGCGGTATATCTACTACCTGGTTACAAAACCACGCTCGTACCAAAAGCCGTCGTATCACAGTCTATGGAACTCACTGTGATTTTAAGGATCATCTGCCAGAGAATGACATTTTGAAACTAGCAGTACCGAAGTTAGGCTGTGGACTAGATGGTTTGGATTGGAGAATTGTTAGAAGCATGTTAGAGTTTTGATACTGATGCCTGACAGCCCTTAACAAGTCCACTCATTTGATACCAAACACGACGTATTTCTGACAATTTTACGGAAAAAAAAACAAAAGCCAATCGAGTTGTCATATTTTTGACATTTCTGTCTGGTGGTCCGTTAGAATATATTTCATTTGATGCCAAACACGACATATTTCTAACAACTTTGTGCAAAAAAACAATAGTCGATCGATCTATCAAAGTTTTGATACTGGTGCCTGACACTCCTTAACAAGATCTCTCATTTGATACCAAACACGAAATGGTTCTGACAACTTTATGCAAAAAACAATAACCGATCGAGTTTTCAAAATTTTGACAATTCTGCATAGCAGCCCAGAGACAACTATCTAAAGAGAGACTAGAAACTCAATGCTTTTGTATTGTCATAAGTTGGCCATCTATCAACGTTTGCAACTAAACCACGGTAACTAGATCTGTAAAATGTTTTCTGTATGAGTTTCTAAAATTATTTTCTTAAATATTTAGTAGAAAAAGAAGAAACCAATATTGATATTTATTATGAATATTTGTTTAAAATATAAAGTGTACAAATTTTAAAATTGCAAAAGAATAATGAGTAGGTATGTATAAATAATATTAATTTCAAGATATGATTAAAAGAGACGTACTTAACCTCTAACATCGTCATAGTTCTTCACTTAACTCATTTAGCCGTAACTTTATGAACGATATTGTCAGCTTTTACGTATGTATTTTTATAATAATATAATAATTTTAATATTTTCACGATGGTGTCTGTGTGTGTATGTGTGTATGTGAGTCGGTTGGAAGGACGATTTCTCAAAAACTAAAATACTCAATATCTATTTAACTACTTATTGCTCAATCGGACATTACTGGGAAGAGCTGAAAAGGTTTTGGTCATAATTGGCCAACCGGAAGTAGCAGATTCTTAAAAAAGTGTACTAAATATTATTTTTTGAAATTTTTTGTTCTTGCTTATTAAAGAAGAGTAAATTCTCTATCTGACACATATAAATCTTTTATTATATGTTTTATAGATTTAAAGATAAAGATATATAAGGTACATAATAATCTGTTGTAATAAACAGCCCAAACAATGTCATGGAAACCAATTGAAATATTAAAATGTTTGTAACTGACAGATAAATGTCAGTGTCAAAAATACAGAGACAGTATTAATGGTTAAATATTTAAAATTATAGGTATATTACATATACCCTTCAGAAATACTGTCGTCCCCGAAAATGAATTGGAAACATTTCAAAAAAATTCTTCATAGAATGAATTTAAAATTAAAATATCTAAATATAAAGAATAGATGTAAGTAGAATTTTTGGTGTAGAGTGTAGGTATACAAGAAATATTAAATACAATAGGGCACAAACAATCATGTGACGTTGTTGGCCTTAACCAGGAGATATGGGGGCCCGTGTTAGAACGATAGCTAATAATTATGTATATAGATGTCAAATATCGTAATTTTTCATTCTAAATTTAGTGATTTTCCAATTCCATGTGGTTTATTTTCTTCGACAAGTAAATTCCACACACCGGGTGACAAATTAACTACGTGAATTTAGAAAATCTTGAAATTTTTTATGAAAAATTCTGACATTTGACATCTATATAATACTTATTGTCTATATTTAAAGAATTATATAAAGAAATAAATAGGTAGTTTTGTTATAAAATATGTAATTACTATGAAATAATAAAGTCAGATGGAGGTAATATATGGCGAATGATTAAAATATTACATTTTTATTAAATACAGTAGGCTTTAAATTACATTACACAATACCTTTCAAATTTAAAACATATTCAATTAAATATTTCATCTATTTCAATCCGATATTTTATTACTACATCTGTTATTTAATATTATCAGATGTCTATTTAAAATTATATCATGATAGAAATTTATTTGTAATTATTTACACTACTTCTAAAATTAAATTCACAGTCATGTGAAAATTTTATTTTTGTAATTCCTATGGTTCATAAAAAAATAGTCATCCGGTATAAGGCGGGAATACTTGTAAATAAAATGAAAAATGAAACAATTGTTAATACAATAAAAATGACACTTGATTATTTTTAACTAACAATACGTCCCGCTAATTCTAAATGGAGATAGAGCAACAAAAATAACTATGAAATAGAATCATATAAGTGGAGAATGCAACCACAATCTTAGAAAAATAAAAATCTACAAGTAGGAAGTATTAGCTAACCTACACAACATTTGTTGTGACATCATCGCCGAAATGTACGAAGTTATTACCAACTGAGTTAATTGAAATATAAATATATCACCAAGGCGTATTATTACCTATTGCTGGGTGTGCCAATCTGCTTTGTACACAGATATCGGGAATGATAACCAACCGAGTTATTAGCATATTTTAAATATCAATAACTAATTGAATTTCTTAAGCCCTAAAGTTAGATAAAAATGTCAAGACAATTTTCTGTTTGTTGTATTATATATCTCGTTCAAATATTAACTTAAGAAACACATTTTTATACAATTCATTGTTTCAATTATACGACCATTGTTTGAATTTTATGTATACGATAAGTGTATTTTACAATGAGAAAATATGTGGTAAAAGAATTTTTCATGTTAGTGGAAAATATTTGTTCAAAAGCTTTTCTGAAGCACCTACTCCTTATATATTTTTTTAGGAAATGTAATATTTGACGGCCTAGCATTCATATTCATTGCAAATATTTAATAAAATATAAATTGCAAAAATTTTTAGACAAAACAATCTTGTTACGATACCAAAATGACTCAAGGTTGTTATTTTTGTTCGCTGTTGGCGCTGATTAATTGTGCGATTTTTATTATTTAATATTATATTAACTTAATTTTTTCAAGCAATTTATACTGTGTTAAAAAAATTTAATTATATAAAAAAAAATTATAGCTAACGAGTTCTGACAAATAAAATGGCAGACATTTGTTATTTTGTTATAAATACCATGGCTATCGGTATTAATAATAGAAATTAATTTAAGTTTATTTACATGTATATTTAATTTTTCTATTGTTACCACAATCATTGTTGTCAGGTAAAACAGTCTGTGAATAACAATTTTCCCGTGTTGACGGGCTATGTTTGGGGTTCAAGTATTCACCTTGTATAAATGTTTTTAAAGTTAATGATACATTATACTTTTATTATAAATACTGATATTTATACATTAAATTTATTTATTGTACAAAGTTTAATCATTATTACGATACTTATCGAAGAATTTTTTTTCTAACCTTCCAGATGACAAATTAAAATACACTTAATATTTTTGTCGAAATAGCTATTTTTATAATTTTTATTTATTTATTGTTCAACATGTAATCATTACTATAATACAAATCGAGGGAAAGACATCAAATTTTTCTATGCAACCATTTAGTTTTTGATGTTTAATTGAAATGCCCGTGCCCGCACGTCATGCGCTGTGTGAATAAATGAACGTATTCTGAACATTAAAGGGGCTGACTAAGAACTAACATACTGGTTAAGAGCAAGCGAAAGTGTCGGACTGCTAATACTGTGGTATAATATTCATTTGATGTTTCCATTTGAAAAGAAATGTTTGAAATAGTTCTGACAGTCATCAAGAGGTGGCACGCTATATCCCGATGTTACCAGTGTATAATAGAGTTTTAAAATAATGTTTTAAACATATCTGGGAATATGCCAAAAAATCCCTAGGATATTCATTTTTTTTGGGCTGAAATTTGTATATACAGGGTGTTATATTTGAATGGACCCAGCAAATATCTCGCTTATTTAATAAGTTAGTAATTTCTTTCATATAACATGATTTATACAGTAACATGTAAGCTACTTGATGCGGATATACATTCATGATACCAGTTCCGGTTTATTAATAATTAATATCAACTTTGAAATTTCAAATGGAATATACTATATTTTTTTACAAATTTGAAAAGTACATCAAATTTGCTTTACAATCATGTAAAATAATCTACATTATTAAAAAGTAAAATGGCGGGCACTTTTTTATACACCTAGTGGAAAAGAGAATAGTGAGCCATGACAATGGCTTGAAACAAAACAATTAACTAAAACAATTGTAACACGGTAAATGTCAACCTGTAAATACTCAATAATAATACAATTGTTTTAGTTTATTGTTTTATTTCAAGCCACTGTCATGGCTCACTATTCTCTTTTCGTCTAGGTGTATAAAAAAGTGCCCGCTATTTTACTTTTTAATAATGTAACATATGGATTATTTTACATGATTGTAAAGCAAATTTGATGTACTTTTAAAATTTGTAAAAAAATATAGTATGCTTCAAAGTTGATATTAATTACTAATAAACCGGAAATGGTATCATGAAATTACATCCGTCATCAAGTAGCTTACATGTTGCTGTATAAATCATTTTATATGAAAGAAATTACTAACTTAATAAATAAGCGAGATATTTGCTGGGTTAACTAAAATATAACACCCTGTATATATATAAGGTTATAAAATAAATTTCAATGTTCTGTTTATAAAACATAGAATTTATTATTTTCTATTAAGAATGATTGAAATTGGAATTTATGCCATGAACATAGTTTGGTGATGGTTAGTTATGAAACTTGAATAACTTTTGTCATAAATGATGTGACTTTTGTTTTCAAATTTTTATTGATAGACTATAACAATATGTGTAATTTGTAAAGTGAATCAACACGTATGACTATGTTTCAGAATATAATTTTAATTTCTAAAGTTTACGTATGGAGTTACGTGAGCAACAGTAAATCTTTCTGGACTCTTTTTTTTTCATTCACGCTCCATGAATACAGGCCACTGCGATCGATTGTTTTCATGTACAAATTTTGAACAGTTAATATTTTTTACAGAAAACTATGCATTTTATAGAAAAATGACACGTATGGCGACAGGAAATCCCTACATGTTGGTACAAGTTTGAAAAAAATTGCTTCAACCAATTACGTTCTAGGCTTGTTTAAAATTTCAGCGATCGTCATGATGAATTCCAGGAATCCTGGGCTTTTAATAGAATAGATAGAAAAAGTATTTTTAATTCGTAAATGCGTGATTTAAAAAATATTATAATCGTATGACGTCATAGATTGGTAAAAATTAGCCCGATTTTATATATAATACGTCATATAGGCATAAAAAGTCAAAAGATAAAGCAGTTTAAAATATATTTCAGTTCCATTCACGTGCTTGGCAGTGAAAGAGTGCTATTTTCAAACAGTGCAATTAAACAAAGGTACACCCTAAAATCTTAAAACATCCTACCTCCAAAATACGTATCACATTCCTCTGTTCATATCTCCCTCCTAAACATAGCCCTTATCACCAAACTAAACCCTTCATACTTATAACCTAAAAACACACTTCAAACTATCACGACTTTACTATCACGGACATTGGACGACATCTACCGACAGGTAGCTGTAGCTACCAGCTATCTACTACAGGAGAGTAGAACAACGAGTGGCAAACAGCCCGTAACCTGCCGGAGAAGAGCAGAGTCTACCCGCCCATTTGTAATAACAAATGGTCTGCGCCGTGGATATCTTCGCTCCGAGAGATGTCGCAGTCTGACATACCAGGTAACAATAAAAACAATAACAATCAAACATACTCTAATGTAACCAAAAATACAACCAACCAAAATGCTTATCCTAAAAAAGAACAAGCTGTTATCCTTAACTCTCTAACCGAAATTCCCATAAAAGATTACGTAATCGCAATAGGCGAAAAAATCAAACCAGAAAACATCACCCATATCTCACGTTTGTCGAATCAAAGAATATGCATATATTTAAAGAGCAAATTATTAGTAGACGAACTTATTAATAATCATAATAGGATTATAGTCCAAAATACTGTCACAGAAATAAGACGCTACGTTATACCAGCAACAAGAGTAATAATAACAAATGTATGCCCATCCATACCGGACGAAATCATTTTAAATTTATTACATTCTCTCAATGTGAAAACAATATCACCAATTAACAACCTACGAGCTGGTTTCCAAGATCCAGAATATGCCCACATTTTGAGTTTTAGGAGACAAGTTTATGTGCCAGAAACCGAAAAACAAAAAATCCCCGAATCAATAATTATCAACTATGATAATACAGACCATAGAATCTACCTAGCAACAGAACTTCCAAAATGTAACAAATGTAACCTAACCGGACACACAGATACAAGATGCAAAAATCAACTCAATAATCCAAGTAATGGAAATCAACCATCACAAATTGCGAGTACTCAAACCCCAAACAGCGAAATACCAACAAAACCAAACGACAAACAAATCCCTCTTATGCCTAATATTGATCTCACAACAGAAATACTTCAACACACACAAACACCAAATGAAACTGATAAACAAAAATCGACACACCCAAAAGATCAAGACACAAATATAGACATAAATAGCCACACAGGAACATCTCATCCATACCAAAATACACCTACCACGGATAATAACGACTTCACCAAACAACCAATACCAATTCTCCGTATCAAAAAAACAAATACAAATAACACACCCCCAACACCGGACCCAACACACAAAAGGACCAAAAGGCAAGCACCGTCCAGCCCAGACACAGACAAAGATGCACAAAGAAAAAAAGTAAGCTCCATACAAAAGAAGAAGAGAACTTCATCCACTAATGCACCACAAACCCTCCCCGCTGACATACTAACAAAAATAGAAGAAATAATAATAAAAAATAAAAACAAATATATCCTTAACTTCGAACAGTTTATAGATATACTTGAAAATACACATGGACTAAACCACGAACAAGTACACAACATAATTGACAAGTATACAGGAGATACTGAAAATTTGATAAATATGTTAAGCGACATTCATTCACAAGTAAAAGGTAACAAAATAAAATACAGATTATGCAAACTTATCAAAAAACTTAAACAAACCGACACAGACAACGAAAGCGAAATCAGCTTAAGCGAATCTACAGACAACCTATCACAAATATCATCTCAAGACGCACAACAAGAACTAATAGATTTAGAAAACGTCCCAGAACAAGAAATTAACTCAACAACTTAAACCAAACCATAGCAATAAAATGAAAATTATTCAATGGAATTGTAACGGGTTTTTCACCCACCTACCTGAAATCAAAAAATTAATATCTGACTCAAATGCAACATATATTTGCATCCAGGAAACCAGATTACATCCCCACCAACATACAAACCTAAGAAACTATGAAATCCACAGAAAGGACAGAATCAATGCTGAAAATGCCAGTGGTGGAGTAGCCATAATAAGTAAAAACACCCAACACACAAAACAAATCAACATACA
Source organism: Harpalus rufipes (assembly GCA_951394225.1). Classification (NCBI taxonomy): domain Eukaryota; kingdom Metazoa; phylum Arthropoda; class Insecta; order Coleoptera; family Carabidae; genus Harpalus; species Harpalus rufipes. The sequence goes on from OX596274.1 coordinate 57,441,510, forward strand.
ATCTGATCTAGAAGTAGTTGCCATAACAACCCTAATACCACAAAAAATAACAATTTGTAATTTATACATCCCTCCAGATCATAGAACCACCAAAGAAGACCTCGAGAATATAATAAACCAACTACCCCGACCATTCATCATACTAGGAGATTTTAATAGCCATAACCCTCTGTGGGGTTCCAATAAAACAAACAGGCGCGGAAAATTAGTCGAAGAAATCATAGACGACAACATAATAATCCTCAACGACGGAACACCCACCCACCTCTGCCCTACTGGCACATTCTCCAGTATTGACCTAACACTATGTGATCCTAGAATTGCGCCCATCCTAAACTGGCAAGTTATATCCTACCCTTATAATACTGGCCATTTCCCAATAAAAATAGACGTCGAACAAGTCTCAACCGAAGTGAAAGAAATCCACCCAATCTATTATAAGTGGAACATGGTAAAAGCGAATTGGACACTTTTCAGACAAATCCTTATATCAAAAGATCTCACAAACATCGAAAACATCGACTGCGCAGTCCAAGACCTAACAGAAGAAATAAGAAATGCTGCACTATCAACATTAGGACAAAAAATCCCGAGTTCCAAAAGTAGAAACGTTCCCTGGTGGAATGAAGATTGTAAAATTGCCACCAAACACAATAAAACAGCCCTATACCAGTACAGAAAAAATCAAACCCCAGAAAACCTACTAAACTTAAAACGTACTAGAGCTATCGCAAGAAGAACCATCCTAACAGCCAAAAAACAATCGTGGCAAGAATACATATCTACAATAAATGAAGCTACAAATCCAAAAGAAGTTTGGAATAAAATCAGAAACATAAAGGGATCAAGAACCTACCAACAAACATCAACTTTAATCAACAACAATAGAACCTATTCAACTCCACGAGAAATAGCAGAAACACTTGCTGAAACATTTGAATACAACTCGAGCGACAATGTCTACAATAACAATTTTCTACTGCATAAAACCCTAGAACAAAATAAAATAAAAACAGACCGAAATAATAACTCAAATATAAACAGTCCCATAACAAAAAACGAGTTAATATATACTATAGAAAATTTAAAATGCAGCAGCAGCCCAGGACCAGACCAAATTACATATGAAATGATTAAGCATCTTCCGTCGAACATAACAAACCACCTCCTAGATATATATAATAAAATATGGATGCAAAACGTCTATCCAGCAGCATGGAAGGAAGCCCTCACCATACCCATACTAAAACCGGGAAAAGACAAATCAAACCCGTCCAACTATAGACCCATATCCCTTTCGAATACATTGAGCAAAGTACTCCAAAAAATTATTAATCGACGACTCACATGGTTCCTAGAATCCAATAATATAATAAATAATGCACAAAGTGGGTTCAGAAATGGTAGGTCGACCCAAGACCAAATCCTTACACTAACCACAGAAATAGAATATACATTTACAAACAAACAAGATATGATAGCAATCTTTTTCGACATGGAAAAGGCATATGACAGCACATGGAAATATAAAATCCTCAAAAATATGAAAGAATATGGTCTAGAGGGAAACATACTTTTATACACCCAAAATTTTTTAAGAGATAGAAAATTCCGAGTGAAAACTAATGGATACCTATCTGAACCAAGGGAACAAAAAAATGGAATCCCCCAAGGAGAAATCCTTAGTGTTACACTATTCCTACTAGCCATAAACCATATTACATCTCTAATACCTACTCAAGTTAATATTTCTCTATTTGCCGACGACCTTGTTGTCTACACTAGAAATAAAAACTTAAATACTATCAAAAACAAACTCCAACAAACAATAGAAAACCTAGAAACTTGGTCAAATCAAACTGGATTCAAATTTTCACAGCTAAAAACAAAATGTATGCACTTTACAAAAAAACGAAAAATTCAACACAAGCCTAGTATTATGATCAATAACACAGAAATAGAATACGTAAATTCATTTAAATTCCTTGGAATAGTTCTCCATAATAAATTAAACTGGACACCTCACATAAAAAACTTAAAAAAAGAATGCTCGCAAAGAATAAACCTTCTGAAAACATTAAGACATCAAAAGTGGGGTGCCCAGAAAGAAACTATACTAAAACTATATAGATCCCTAATTAGACCAAAGCTTGACTATGGATGTATTGCATATGCTACCACCAACAAAACAAATTTAGAAAGCCTAGATCGAATATCGTTCCAAGCAATAAGAATAGCATCAGGCGCATTTCGGACAAGCCCCACTAAATCTCTCCTAAATGAAGCAGGGGAACCACCATTGGAATACCGAAGAATTCAAATGTCCATATCCTACATCCTAAAACTCTCAACAAACACACAAAATCCCGCCTACAACCAAATATTTAACAAGAATACAGGAACAATTAAAAACCATATTGCCACACAACAATACTTAAACTCCTCACTCCAAAAAATTAACTATAACCTTCCAAAAATATACCCAAAAGGCTACGGCAATACCCCTCCCTGGAAAATAAACATACCCCCCTGCATCCTTGATCTCCTACACCTCAAAAAATCAGAAACCCCACATGAAATGTACCAAACAGAATTTTGCCAAATTAAAAACAAACTCAAAAAATTCCACTTCATATATACGGACGGTTCCAAGATAGAAGACAAGACTGGAGCAGCCATAATCGAAGAGCAAACAACCATCAAAATCCCTCTACCAAACAACACCAGTTCCTATACTGCAGAACTAATTGCAATAAAGACGGCATTAAACCACATAAATACCAACATAGAACCGAACACAAACACTGCAATATGCTGCGATTCCATTAGCGCCCTTTCCAAAATAAAGCAAACATATCCACAAGACCAAATAACCCAAGAAATACATGAAAAACTACACACTGCAGAGCACAGCGGAAAAAGCGTAATCTTCATCTGGATTCCTTCCCACGTCGGACTACAGGGGAACGAAAAGGCAGACCGTGCAGCGAAACAAGCGGCGAACGAGACTCCACCAACTGATACACCAATACCATCCTGGGACGCAAAAAGCACATTAAAACAGAAAATTAAAAGAAAATGGCAAGAAAAGTGGACAGAAGAAATAAATAACAAACTCCGACAAATCAAAGATGACACAACTAACTGGCAAACAAATAGATCAAGAAGAGACCAAATAATACTCACAAGATTAAGAATTGGGCACACTCTAATCACCCACAAACATATATTAGAAAAAACAGAAACACCAATATGCTGCAACACACCCCTGACTGTAAAACACCTTATACTGGAATGCACACAACATACACAAGCGAGACAGAACCACAAAATACCAAACACACTAAAACAAGCCCTATCCAACAATCCGGATAGAGAAGAAAACATAATAAATTATATTAACGAAATACATGTAACAAATAAAATATAACCAAATGTAACTAAAATTATAATACCATATACTTATCAAATGTAATAACTATGTACATAACAAACCGGTCTTAATAGCCTGAGACGCTGAAAGACCATAAATAAATAAAATATATATATATATATATATATATATATATATATATATATATATATATATTTGTTAAAAAAGTATGAAATATTATTTATAATAATATAATATGATAAATAAAGACAAAAATTAATAGAAAAATAATTCTATCAAGAAAAAATGTGTAATTTTCTTATGAAATACGTAATTTATATGAAATTAATGAAGGCATATGGAGGCAAATTTTTATTAAAATTACAATAATAAAAACCATATAAATTGATATAAAATACAAATATTAAGTAAAATTGTATAAAAATACGTAATTTTTATTTTAAATAATCAAATACAATAAATAATATTCATTAGAAACTGTTCCAATATGATATATGTATATTTTCGTTATTCACCTTAAAAAAAAAAATCACGCCTACTCAATTTGAAAAATAAGCCAAAATTCACTAATTTTCTATACATTCCAAGATTTCAAGCTACTTTGATCGATTGTTTTCATATATACATTTTGAACAGTTAATATTTTTTTACAGGAAAACTATACATTTTACAGAAAAATGTGTTTTCTATTAAGAATTATTGAAATTGGAATTTGTGCCACTAACATAGTTTCGTGATGGTTAGTTATGAAATTTTGACCTTGAATAACTTTTGTCATAAATGATGTGACGTTTGTTTTCAAATTTTTATTGATAGACTATAACAATATGTGACTGAAGACAGTAAATCCCCCAGTAAATCGCTACATGTTGGTACAAAATTGCTCCAACCAATTACATTCTATAGGCTTATTTAAAATTTCAGCGATCGTCATGATGAATTCCAGGAATCCTGGGCTTTTAGTAGAATAGATTCTGGAAATATAATAAAGTTAAGTACAGCAATTGACTCTATCAAGCATTCTATGAGGTGTATTGTCACATGCTTTCAGATTTACAGGTCAGGCGATGTAAAGATTCCTTTTACTTCTTTTGCAAGCTTCCAAAATTGCTTTTGCTAACAGTAAATCATCGTTGCATTCTCTGCAATATTTTACAAAACCCTACTGAACTGGAGGGTATAATGTTCTCTTGTTGAATGTAATGATTTATTCGATGTTCTATAAACTCATCAAATTTATTAAATTTGTTTTGCTTATGGTTTATATTTAATACAATTATTATTTATTTCATTTTGTAATGTAAGAATATTATACAATGTGGGATTAAAGTATGGAATATAAAAATAAAACGAAGTCAACTGTTTTTTTAACAACGCTGAAACACGTCGATATAAGTTTTTTTAAAAATACACATTCATATGTGCGATTTACCTTCCGACTTCATTTCTTTTTACCTTCTGTCACCTTTAGGTAAGGAAGGTATTGTCTTTGGTCAAAAAATTCAGTGATGAGTTTTTACTGAATGAGCATGTTTTAGGGTCCCTATAATACGATTTTACCATTTTTACGATGATGTCTGTATGTATGTATGTGTGTCTGTGTGTGTGTGTGTGTGTCTGTGTGTGTGTGACAAAAGTTCCGGATCCCATAACTTCAATACCACGATTCCAAAAATTATATTTTTTTCCTATTCCTCAAGTTTACATCCAGAAGAACAAGTGATTAGATTTTGGTTATAATTGGTGAACCGGAAGTTGCCACATTTGATATTATTATAACTTAAAGAATATATTATTCTCTATACGATTTGATTACATTTTATACTTCATATTTAATAGATACAGAGTTAAAGAATTTTAAAGAAATTAAATTTTATAATTCAGCCAGCTATGCTAAACATGGAAACTGCTATTATATTCATATAATTCAAATTGACAGATGTCAGTATGAGTAAAAAGTAAATTAATGTGGCAGAGATGAGGATGTTGAAGTAGATGTTGGGGAAACACGGAAAGATACGGTAAGAAAATAACTCTAGTGTTACAATTTTCTAGAAAGATACAAGAAAGACGATTACATTGGTTTGAACATGTCATGAGGAGAAATGAAGAATTATATTTGAACAAGAATGAGTAGTTTAGTAATGGGAGGTTGAAGAAGCAGAGAAAGACCAAAGATAAGATGGAAGGACTGTATTGCGGAAGACTTAAGAGAAAAAGATCCGAATGAGAACGACACGCAAAAATATCGACTCCTAACGAATGGGAAAAGCTAAAGAGGAAGCAGATGTCAGTGTCAAGTGCAATTTGAATAGTTTGTTTATGAAATAATTTTACTGGAAATTTATAATTTTTTCCAAGAAAAATTATGTATGGAATTTATACATTATACACTGGATTGACGGAAGGTATTGTGCTGGCCACAATAGATTTTTACTTCCTTGTACGTAAGTAAAGGAAGTATTGTAATCGCGAAAAATTTCGGTTTTCAGATTTCAGCGGAAATATCCATTTTGATCATCCCTGAATCCATTTTGACTAATTTCGTCGTGACGTCTGTACGTACGTACTTTATATAAGCGAGATATGTAAATTTAAAAAATATTTTTTTTGTAATAAAGCTTGCTATGAATTAGGACAAAAAAATAAAAAAAATATTCATGTCAAATTACGTTAAATACGTGCAATTTTATGATTCGTACAATAACAAATATTATATTTTTATTGTGAAATTAGTTATATTCATTGTTGTAATCAAATATTTTTTTGTTGTAATCAAAACTCTCTTTAAAAACTGCCTTTATGGTCGCTATATATCTTACTGTTTTGAAGTTAAAATTAATATTTTGTAATTTATTTATTTAAAAAAATATGTATAGTTTAATAATCGTACAAGGAAGTCGTGTGGTGTCCTCACCAGATTTTTTTAGTTATCTTCACAAAAAAAATCTGATGTGGACACCACACGACTTCCTTGTACGATTATTAAACTATACATATTTTTTACAGTACAAAGAAATATTTGATTACAACAATGAATATGACTAATTTCACAATAAAAACATATTTGTTATTGTGCGAATCATAAAATTGCACGTATTTAACGTAATTTGACATGAACATTTTTTTTATTTTTTTGTCCTAATCCATAGCAAGCTTTATTACAAAAACAAAAAAGTATATAATTTTTAAATTTACAATCTCGCTTATATAAAGTGCTCATTTAATAATACTTGATGTGCTAGACGCTGAAATTTATTCTCTAAAACTTTTATTTGAAGCATTTATTTCCAAAATCTAAATAAAATCATTTTATTCAAGAAAAACTGTTAACAACTCCAAGTAATGTACCACTTCCAGTTAGCCTATTTTAATCAAAATCTATTATGTTATTTCGATTGACATAAAAGTCTTGTATACCAAATTTGAAAAGTTTTGGATTATATTTTAAAACAGTTTTTTATTAAAATCTATTATAGGCTTCATGTAAAGTGCCACTTCTGGAAATTGTGTAATAACCAGAAAGGGAGGTGCACAACTAGATGTTATAGCAGTACTAAATACAAAATTTCAACTTTCTACGGCTTACCGTTTTTGAGTTATGCGAGATACGTACGTACGTACGTACAGACGTCACGACGAAATTAGTCAAAATGGATTCAGGGATGATCAAAATGGATATTTCCGCTGAAATCTGAAAACCGAAATTTTTCGCGATTACAATACTTCCTTTACTTACGTACATGGAAGTAAAGAAATCTGATGTGGACACCACACGACTTCCTTGTACGATTATTAAACTATACATATTTTTTTAATAAATAAATTACAAAATATTAATTTTAACTTCAAAACAGTAAGATATATAGCGACCATAAAGGTAGTTTTTAAAGAGAGTATTGATTACAACAAAGAAATATTTGATTACAACAATGAATATGACTAATTTCACAATAAAAATATAATATTTGTTATTGTACGAATCATAAAATTGCACGTATTTAACGTAATTTGACATGAACATTTTATTTTTTTGTCCTAATCCATAGCAAGCTTTATTACAAAAAAATAATTTTTAAATTTACATATCTCGCTTATACAAAGGGTTAATTTAATACTACTTGATGTGCTAGACGCAGAAATTCTCTAAAACTTTTATTTGAAGCATTTATTTCTAAAATGAAAATAAAATCATTTTATTCAAGAAAAACTGTTAACAACTTCAAGTAATGTACCACTTCCGGTTAGCCTATTTTAACCAAAATCTATTATGTTATTTCGATTGACATAAAAGTCTTTTATACCAAATTTGAAAAGTTTTGGAATATATTTTAAAACAGTTTTTCATTAAAATCTATTATAGGCTTCATGTAAAGTACCACTTCTGGAAATTGTGTAATAACCAGAAAGGGAGGTGCACAACTAGATGTTATAGGAGTCCTAAATACAAAATTTCAACTTTCTACGGCTTACCGTTTTTGAGTTATGCGAGATACGTACGTACGGACGTACGTACGTACAGATGTCACGACGAAATTAGTCAAAATGGATTCAGGGATCATCAAAATGGATATTTCCGCTGAAATCTGAAAACCGAAATTTTTCGCGATTACAATACTTCTTTACTTACGTACAAGGAAGTAAAAATTATTAATGACAGTATAGATTTTTAGTCGTGAAATCCGATAGTGATTTTTTTTCCCTTTACGTTCATGCAAATAAATCATAAGCTTGCATAATAAAAATCTAAGCAAAATCGAGCTGAACATTTATTAATAATGAATAATCAACATACCTTGATAAAAAAAATCTATTTTACTGCTAAAACGCCAATGGCATTTTGAACATTTAATTTAATAGTGTTAATTTTATTTGCTTTATTTTTATTTTTCAGTTCAGAATTCAAATGTTTAAAGAATGAAAAATATTGTTGATTATTTATTATTATTATTAAATATTTAGCCTGATGTTTCTTAGTAGTTTTGTTATGCAGCAATATGATTTATTTGCTGATTATATTCATGTAAATAAATAATATGAAGAAAAATCACTATAGAATTCCACTACTAAAAATCTATATTGTCATTTTTTACTTCCTTTTACGTAAGTAAAGGAAGTATTGTAATCGCGAAAAATTTCGGTTTTCAGATTTCAGCGGAAATATCCATTTTCATGATCCCTGAATCCATTTTGACTAATTTCGTCGTGACGTCTGTACGTACGTACGTACATACGTCCGTACGTACGTACGTCCGTACGTACGTATCTCGCATAACTCAAAAACGGTAAGCCGTAGAAAGTTGAAATTTTGTATTTAGGATTCCTATAACATCTAGTTGTGCACCTCCCTTTCTGGTTATTACACAATTTCCAGAAGTGGCACTTTACTTGAAGCCTATAATAGATTTTAATGAAAAACTGTTTTAAAATATAATCCAAAACTTTTCAAATTTGGTATATAAGACTTTTATGTCAATCGAAATAACATAATAGATTTTGGTTAAAATAGGCTAACCGGAAGTGGTACATTACTTGAAGTTGTTAACAGTTTTTCTTGAATAAAATTATTTTATTTTGATTTTAGAAATAAATGCTTCAAATAAAAGTTTTAGAGAATTAATTTCTGCATCTAGCACATCAAGTATTATTAAATGAGCCCTTTGTATAAGCGAGATATGTAAATTTAAAAATTATTTTTTTGTAATAAAGCTTGCTATGGATTAGGACAAAAAAATAAAATGTTCATGTCAAATTACGTTAAATACGTGCAATTTTATGATTTGTACAATAACAAATATTATATTTTAATTGTGAAATTAGTCCTATTCATTGTTGTAATCAAATATTTCTTTGTTGTAATCAAAACTCTCTTTAAAAACTACCTTTATGGTCGCTATATATCTTACTGTTTTGAAGTTAAAATTAATGTTTTGTAATTTATTTATTACAAAAATATGTACAGTTTAATATTCGTACAAGGAAGTCGTGTGGTGTCCACATCAGATTTTTTTGTGATGACGTCATAACTAAAAAATAAATGAAAGTCAGAAGGTGAATCGCACATATTAATTTGTAATTTTTAAAACTAAAACCGACGTGTTTCAGCGTTTTTTACTTCCTTGTACGTAGGTAAAGGAAGTATTGTAATCGCGAAAAATTTCGGTTTTCAGATTTCAGCGGAAATATCCATTTTGATGATCCCTGAATCCATTTTGACTAATTTCGTCGTGACGTACGTACGTACGTCCGTACGTACGTATCTCGCATAACTCAAAAACGGTAAGCCGTAGAAAGTTGAAATTTTGTATTTAGTACCGCTATAACATCTAGTTGTGCACCTCCCTTTCTGGTTATTACACAATTTCCAGAAGTGGCACTTTACATGAAGCCTATAATAGATTTTAATAAAAAACTGTTTTAAAATATAATCCAAAACTTTTCAAATTTGGTATACAAGACTTTTATGTCAATCGAAATAACATAATAGATTTTGATTAAAATAGGCTAACTGGAAGTGGTACATTACTTGAAGTTGTTAACAGTTTTTCTTGAATAAAATGATTTTATTTAGATTTTGGAAATAAATGCTTCAAATAAAAGTTTTAGAGAATAAATTTCTGCGTCTAGCACATCAAGTATTATTAAATGAGCTCTTTGTATAAGCGAGATTGTAAATTTAAAAATTATATACTTTTTTGTTTTTGTAATAAAGCTTGCTATGGATTAGGACAAAAAAATAAAAAAAATGTTCATGTCAAATTACGTTAAATACGTGCAATTTTATGATTCGTACAGTAACAAATATGTTTTTATTGTGAAATTAGTCATATTCATTGTTGTAATCAAATATTTCTTTGTTGTAATCAAAACTCTCTTTAAAAACTCCTTTTATGGTCGCTTTATATCTTACTGTTTTGAAGTTAAAATTAATATTTTGTAATTTATTTATTAAAAAAATATGTATAGTTTAATAATCGTACAAGGAAGTCGTGTGGTGTCCACATCAGATTTTTTTTTAACCGGCTGTGTTCGCTTTTTAATATTTCATACTTTTAGTCCCACACTGTACTGCGCGCTTCAAAAGACCGGTTATGGAAAAACTAAACCTTAATTTAAACATCCAAATCACACATATGTAGGCCTCTTTAAAATATAAATACATTATCCTTATCGAAACCATGGTCATATACTACGATATAAAGATACATAATAAGTAAGGCCCAATTTCCAGAAATGTAAAAACAGTTATGTTCGAAATGTAACTAGTATTGTATAATATAAAATACAATAACGTTAAAAAACAAATAATACGTACTTTTATAAACAATAAAGTCAGTCATTTATGATTCTAAATATTTTTATTGACATTACGTGGATTTAAGTGTTGATTGTTGATTTTCATTTGTTTCTGTTTCTCTTTTATTTATTTTAAATCCCACCTACTCTATATAAAAAAATCTGATGCGACCAACAAAATACGTCCCGCCATTTACCTATGGGGTCTCGTTGCCGTGTGCCTGATGTCTGGTCGCGAATCTGAGGAATCCGACTCGATCCCGATCAACGCCAAATAATTCGAATTTTAAATGGTAAACGCTCGCACAATACAAATATGTCAGCATCATTACCGAAATGTGTGTATAAATCAGATTAGCAGACCCAGCAATGAATAATATGCCGTGATAATATATTTATTTGTTTGTTTCTTTATTTAAATACATACCTGCATATATACTAACACTAGAAATTATGTATTTTAAGTTCCTTTCCATAAAACTATTGTTCTATTTAGAATTTTCCTTTTAAAGCGTTACTATTATTTTGAAATCATAATTTTTTTGGCAGTGACATTTATCTGTCAGTTACATACATTTGAGCTAAACTATGTAACCACGGAGATGTGTTTAAAGCATAAGCTCCGAGATATAATTTTTATATTACTTTATAATTTCATCCATAAAATATATAGAAAAAGTATTGAAGCAAACTTGTATAAAATGGAATAATCTTTAATTTATATAATAACAAATTGAGAAAAATTACATTTAAAGGTATTTTTTGAAGAAAAACTATCTTGAGCTTCAAGTAAACTGTCATTTCCGGTTATCCGATGGCCTTCAAAATCTAATGACTTCTTTCCATATTAGAATAAGATAGAAATGCATGGTTTGAAAACTTTCTGAATGATAGTATTTGAGTTAGAGCGTAAAGAGAATCCACACACACACACACACACACAATACATACATACACACATACACACAGACATCATTGTGAAAATGCTAAAAATGGATTCTAGGGACCTTAAAACCTGGTCATTTACTGGATATGCGATTTTTAGCACGATCCCTATACCTCCCTTACCAAGGGTAGCGGGAGGTAAAAAATTAAGGAAATAAAAACAAATAGAGATGATGAGACGTTCGTGCATCTGCGAGTGTGTGTGACTTTGTGAAAGTATTGTGCATTTGTGTGTGTGTGTGTGTGTGTGTGTGTGTGTGTGTGTGTTCATGCGTGCCTGTTTTCTGAAAGACTAAGAACATAATACTTTAATTTAATTTTAGATAAATGAATTGTAAGAAATTATACGAATTATTATTGGCCGCTGTTCACAGATAATTACAATTATATTTATGCATTTATAACAAAAGACCATTTCTGCGTATAATTGAAAAAACAATTAACTTCACGAATCGAACAACATATAGACCAATTACTTTTTCAAAAGATAATTTAGTTTATACACAGAATTTTATACGCGAAGTACGTTCCTTGACTTTTGTATAAAAAAAAAACATCAAAAGTTGTTTAAGGAAGCTGGCTTTGTATTTTCCTGTCTTTTCTTTTCGTTTTTCTTTTCAAGGATTGGAAATCTGAATGTAGCCACGCGGTTGTTCGGATTTTCCTAAATTACCGACCTGGATGCGAGGGAAAATTGTGTTTTCTCTGCTTTCAATAGTGTTTCGTTTTCTTCGTCCATCACCCCTTTTCCGGGGCTTTTATCTCCTGAGTTTTATCGACATCATCGGATTGGAATTTCTTTTTTTCTCTTGCAAACGCTGAGCTTAATTATCGCAAAAACTGATGAGAATTATTCATTATTTGCCGATATAATTAGTACACGTAATTAATTATTTAGGTAAACGTTTTCCAGAGAGTAATTTAAAAAAAGTAATGTATTAAAATATTTATGAAATTGAATGTGTATAATGGCAAATTATTTTAATCACTTTATACATAACATACGCCAGTGTTACATTTTTAGTTTATTATTTTTATACTTAGTGAAAATTTTATTTTCAGTTATTTAACATTGTTGAAGTTTTAACTACACTAAAATACATAACTGTAGTGTTATTTTTAACACTAATATTGTTTTTTACCTCTCGCTAAGAGAGGTATTGGATTCATGCTAAAAATCGCATATCCAGATTTTAATGATTAAACACGTTTTAAGGTCCGGTCCATACAATCTGATTTTAATATTTTTACGATGATGTCTGTGTATGTGTGTGTGTGTGTGTGTGTGTGTGTGTGTGTGTGTGTGGGTGTGTGTATGTGTGTGTGTGAATGTATGTGTGTGTATGTGTCTATGTGGGATGATTGGAAAGACGATTTCTCAAAAACTACAATACTTAATATCTGTTTAGTTACTTATTTCTCAATTGGATGGATACTGGGAGGAGCAGAAAAGGTTTTAGTAATAATTGAACAACCGGAAGTAGCAGATTCTTAAAAAAATTCTTCTAAATATTATTTTTCGAAAAAATTTTTTCTTGCTTACTAAAGAAGAGTAAATTTTCTATCTGAAACATATAAATATTTTATTATATAAGATAAAGAAATATAAGTTATATAATAATCTGTTTTGTAAACCAATTGAAATATTAAAATATTTGTATATATAATAATCTGTCTTGGAAACCAATTGAAATATTAAAATATTTGTCAGTGTCAAAAATCCAGAGACATTACTGAAGATTTTTTGTGGGAAGTACATACATTATATTATTTCTTACTATTTAATAGTTAAATTTCGAAAAATTAGATGAGTAGGACACAATTTCTTCATAGAATGAATTTAAAATTAAGAAAATCTAAATATAAAGAATAGATGTAAGTAGAATTTTTGGTGTAGAGTGTAGGTATACAAGAAATGTTAAATACAATAGGGCGCGAGCATTCATGTCACTTTGTTGGCTTTAGCAGATATGAGGACCCGTGTCAGAATGAGAGCTAGTAATTATGTACGTAGATGTCAAATATAATTTTTCATTCTAAATTTCGTGATTTTCCAATTCCATGTGGTTTATTTTCTTCGACAAGTAAATTCCACACTCCTAGTGACAAATTAACTACGTGAATTTAGAAAATCTTGAAATTTTTAATGAAAAATTCTGACATTTTACATCTATGTACTATATAATACACGGGCCCCCATATCTGCTTGTCAAAGTCAACAATGTCACATGACTGCTCGCGCCCTATACTTATGTAACCAAAAACGGAAGTGGCGAGATGTATAGTGCTGGCTATAACAGATTGTTTTATTTTTTGGTATGTATGAGGTGAATCAAGCAGACCACCATGTGGTATGTCAAGTAGTCTGCCACTTTACCTACCCAACTATTGTCATTAGCTATTCCGAGGTTATTGCAGAACAGCTGATAACCAAAACATTAGTATATGTTTATAACAATATAACAATATTAATGTCGATAAAAATTAGACCATATACGTGTAAGAATATACAAGTAGAGTTTACAATAATTTAACTTATTAATATTACAAATTGGTGACTCCGAGGAGAGAACCGCCCTTCCTTTCAATATTTGGCTTTATCATTATGAATTTATTTAACTTATCTGTCTCAATATGGCTGAATAATAATATTCCACTATTATAAGATACTTCTACAATCTTCTCTTCTGGTACCGACTCATTTCCTTTTCCATCACAAGATCCTTCTTCGATTACAATTGCTCCATTATTCGGGGCTATTCGAATTGCTGGAATTTTGGCCTGTTGACCCTCAACTGTCGTTCAAGATCAATAATTCACCACTCGCCGAATTTACTCAGAAGCAAGCAAGTCCGGACCAAGCCCTGGAATTTCGTGTACTTATTTTAAACCATCAGTACAACCTTACTCCACACTAAAATATGCTCTTATTAAAATAACTACTTTGTCTAACAAAGAAAATTTTCAAAAACTAATTTCTCTATCTGAATTAGATAACAAAAAGCCTTCCCAAATTCTACGACAGATTCGACAACTTATCGGAAAGAAATACATCGAAGACAATTTTTTAAAAGATCTATTTCTACAAACTTTCCTCAACATGTACAGGTAATGTTGATATCGTCATTTGTCAATCTCGAAGAAAAGGCTGACATGGCAGACAAAATTTTGGAAATTTTAAGACAATTCATCGCAGCAGTACATCCCAGAGTAGATGAACTAGAAGAAATAAAAAAAGAAATACAAGACCTCAAGAAAATCCTTGCAAAATGGAGGGCCAAGAAACGAATCTCCTAGTCCATAACTGCTAGTACCACCTAACATTTGGCTTTAAAGTAACCCCATGCAAGTGGAAAGCTAATAATCCCGCTTGTTTCACGTTTCTGATGCAAATACCGGTCATAAATTCCTTGTAGCACCTGGTAAGTATAATTACTCCAAAACACTACACATCATCTGAAAGAGAATTTAATCTTTCAAGCCATCAACCACTCAAGTATAACAACATTTGGTAGCACTACACTAATATTATATTTAGGTTCACACAAAACATTCACCTGGAAATTTATAACAGCCAACGTCAAATTATCAATTTTAGGGGCAGATTTAATTAATCACTTTAATCTCAACGTCAACTTAGGCCATGAGCGTTTAATAGAGAATTCTAAATTATCATTCGTTCCTATTTGTATGTACTGTAAAAAAAGACAATTAAAGGCACACACATATTTGACACCTTACTTTCTATATTTTCAAGTTTGACAAATCCCTTCAGAGTAAAACGTCAAATAAAAGACAAGGTGATATATCGGATGGTCACAGACGGCTTACCTGTTTCTTAAAGTCTCGCTGGTTACCATCAGATCAAAAAATCTGATGTGACCAACACAATACCTCCCGCCATTTACCTATGGGGTCTCGTTGCCGCGTGCCTGAAGTCTGGTCGCGAATCTGGGGAATCCGATTCGATCCTGATCAACGCCAAATAATTCGAATTTTAGATGGCATAAAATTAGCCCTTGTAGTAAACGTCCGCACAATGCAAATATGTCATCATCATCACCGAAATGTGTGTACATTAGCACACACAGCAATGGATAATATGTCGTGATAATATATTTATTTATTTCTTTATTTAAATACATACCTGCATATTTAATAATGCTAAAAATTATGTATATTAAGTTCCTTTTCATAAAACTATTGTTCTATTTACAATTTTCTTTTTAAAACGTTACTATTATTAATATCATATGATTATTTTTTGACAGTGACATTTATCTTTCATTTACATACATTTGAGCTGAACTATGTAACCATGGAGATGTGTTTAAAGTAAAAGCTCCGAGATATAATTTTTATATTATTTTATAAATTTATCCATAAAATATATAGAAAAAGTATTAAAGCAAACCTGTAGAAAATAGAATAATCTTTGATTTTATGATAACAAATTGCGAAAAATTTTCATTTAAAGGTATTTTTTGAATAAAAACTATCTTGAGCTTCAAGTAAACTGCCATTTCCGGTTATCCGCTTGCTACCAAAATCTAATGGCTTCTTTCCATATTAGAATAAGGTGGAAATACATGGTTTGAAAACTTTCTGAATGATAGTATTTGAGTTAGAGCGTAAAGAGAATCCACACACACACATCAAACACACACACACACACACACACACATACATACATACATACATATACACATACACACAGACAGCATCGTGAAAATGTTAAAATTGGATTCTAGTGACCTTAAAACGTGGTCATTTACCAAAAACTCGATATACGATTTTAGCACGATCCCTACACCTCTCTTATCAAGGGTAGCGGGAGGTAAAAATTAATTCAATAAATTATTAAACATGGGAGTTAGAAATTCATCTACCAGCAACTGGCCATCACCCCTACACCAGGAACAAAAACCACTCCCAGATTTATATAGACCTTGTGGAAACTTACGGATACTAAACAACAATTTGCAAGACAAAACAATCTTTTAGCAAGTAGATTTTACAAAAGCGTACCATTAAATTCACATGAATGAAGAATCTATCGAAAAAAAAATGGCTGTAGCTATACCTTGCGGCCTATACAAATATTTAATCTTTACTTTTGGGCTTAGAAACAGTGCTGAAACCTTTTAGATATTCATCGACGAGGTTACTAGAGGATTTAACTTTTAGCAAATTGCGAATATCTCTTTGAAACAAATATAATAATATAAATTACAAAGTTACGTATAGTTTCACTAGTTTACGAACTTCTGAGTCAACTCTTCATGGAGCCATCGTCAGATGTCAACTTTTGTTTTGCATAATATATGGGTGACCTACTTATAGCAAGCAAATCAGCACAAGAACATTTAACTCACTTAAATATGATTTACAAACGTTTAGAACGATACGACATATCGATAAATAAATTAAAATTCCGCTTTGGACAAACAGGAATAGAATTTTTAAGACACCTTATTTCGAAAAACAGCATTAAACCAGTACGACATAAAATTGAAGCCACTAAACATGTTTTAGAACCAGCGACACAAAATCACTACGAGAATTCTTAGCAATAGTAAACTTTTATCACATATTCATTCCAAATTGCTCAATAATCGCACAATCCTTAAATCAACCAGTAAATAATAAAAATAACTGTTTCAGTACTTTAACTTTAATTCAATTAGCTAAACAAGCATTCACTACTTTAATTAACTATACAACTTTAATCAGACCATCAGACAATGCACACTAAGGCACTTTTCGGCAAATTTGAAGCCCCGTCAAAAAAAGTTTGACATAAAACACTTAGATTTAGTAGGTCTTTTAAAACCTCAAATAACCACTCATATCTACTTACGTGCATTGGTCGATTCACTAGATGGGCAGAAGTAATTCCCCTAAAGGACACAAAAGTTGAAACATCGCCCGCGTTATAAACCGGCTGGGTATCAAAAATTGAAGTTCCATCCATAATTACAACAGATAGAAGCCTACAGTTCACATCTTCATTTTTCAAAGAATGAGCATTACTGCTAGGTTTGAAATACATCAGCACAACAGCTTATCATCCAGAAGCTAATGGCATGATAGAAATGGTCTATTGAACAAATATAGCAATGCCAGAAGAGTTGAAATCTTATTCATACGAAAGAACTAAAGATAAATAAGATACTGTAGCCTATCTGACCAAACTAAAATTGAATATGAAAAAAATCACAACGCCAACACCAAAACACAATCACAACACCCCGATCTTATCAAAGCAGAATATGTATTCAACGAGACGACGCAATTAAATCACCCCTCCAACCAAACTACAATGGTCCATTCAAAATAATTAATCGATGTAACAAGTACTTCACACTAGAAATAAATGGAAAACCTCGCACGGTTTCCCTAAACATACTAAAACCTGGATAAATTCTACCCTAACAAAAATAAATATTAAAAATCCTCCGTTCCATGTGCGTATCAGAACCATGGAACAGAAGAGGATTAACTTTAATGTATGTATTAAATAATTAACATGTTTTGTAATAATTACAGTTTGTTAATTTTATATCGCTTCTCAAGGCTAGAGGGGGGGGGGGATGTAGCGGATCAAGTAGACCACCATGTGACGTAACAAGTAGTCCGCCACGTTACCCACCTATTATTATCAGCTGTTCCGAAGTTACTTCGAAACAGCTAATAACCAAAACATTAGTAAATATTTATCGTTTGTAACAACATCAATGTCAATGAAAATTAGTTATATAAGTGTTTGAATATACAAGTGGTGTTTGCAATTTAAGTTGTTAATATTTTTTCTCATTTAACGGCCAATACCCGTTAACGGTATATAATCACCAGTAGTCGTAAAATATTCTGATGACGTAAAGTTTAATGCAGTATTTATCTTAGAAGTTTTGAAGTATAGGCCCTTGTCACATTAAAAGTTCAGCTCAAAATTCACAAAGGCTACAATCAATGGCAAACAGTACTGGCTCCCATATAAAAATTTCGGGATAACTTTTAACTCTTGCATTTGATTTAATGTAAGATCAAAACATTCATTAAAATAAGAGTAAAATAAAATATCTGACGTGAAAAACATATTATTTCCCATTTTTGCTAAAAGATACATATGAAATTATTTCAAGTAAAATTCTTCACAATCGTATCATACACAAAATAGCAAAATACATTCAAAATATTACACAAAATATGGCCAAGCAATGGTCCCTGTTCGGGCGTCATTTTATAAAATGACCAAACGGTGCTCTCTATTTTCATAACCTTTACTTGACGTCCTCTGTAGTTTTCTGTGCTGTCAAACGGCTTGCTCGGGCACCAATCGGTCGGTCGGTAACACAGCACAGGAGAGGTGGTATATCCTGAAAAGGACGCTCTTGTAACGTCGCTGAAAAGCGTGGCTTGAACGCGAAAAAGGGCTCGGGCAGCTTAGTGGAGATAGAGTTCGGTTTTTGCCAATGAAATCAAATATAATAAATTTTAATATTTTATTAAAATCTATTAGAAATAATAATAAAACAAAATGAAAATAGCAATCGCTAGCAAATAAACGGCGAATAATCATGTAACTTGATCAGCGATACTTGCAGGATTTTTTCATTATAGCAGATGGTCAACAATAAATGGACAACAATGGGGGGGGGGTAAGAACGGGTAACAATGGTACACACTAGTGTTATGGGACCACGGTACGGACGGTCAACAATGGCACACACCAAAATTGACAACGGAAGGTTAACAATGGCACACACCAAAGTTATGGGAAACGGACCGGAACGGAAATGGTAACAATGTAAATTACAATACAAAATAATATTAATAATAATTACTAATAATATAATGGTATTTTATGTATCTAGGACGAAAAGTGAATCTCTAAAGTATTTTTTTTATGTTTTTGTCCTAATCCATAGCAATTGTCCTAATCCATAGCAAGCTTCATTACAAAAACAAAAAAGTATATAATTTTTAAATTTACATATCTCGCTTATACAAAGGGCTAATTTAATAATACTTGATGTGCTAGACGCAGAAATTAATTCTCTAAAACTTTTATTTGAAGCATTTATTTCTAAAATCAAAATAAAATCATTTTATTCAAGAAAAACTTTCTAGTAATGTACCACTTCCGGTTAGCCTATTTTAACCAAAATCTATTATGTTATTTCGATTGACATAAAAGTCTTGTATACCAAATTTGAAAAGTTTTGGATTATATTTTAAAACAGTTTTTCATTAAAATCTATTATAGGCTTCATGTAAAGTGCCACTTCTGGAAATTGTGTAATAACCAGAAAGGGAGGTGCACAACTAGATGTTATAGGAGTCCTAAATACAAAATTTCAACTTTCTACGGCTTACCGTTTTTGAGTTATGCGAGATACGTACGTACAGACGTCACGACGAAATTAGTCAAAATGGATTCAGGGATGATCAAAATGGATATTTCCGCTGAAATCTGAAAACCGAAATTTTTTGCGATTACAATACTTCCTTTACTTACGTACAAGGAAGTAAAAACAAAATTCTCTATCCGACATATTTAATTTTTTTATTATACTTTCTATAGATAGTAAATATCAAAGCCTGCTCACAGCCCAAACATTTCCATGGTAACTACATGAGAAATTAAAATGTCTGTAATTGACAGATACATGTCACTAATGTCAGTGTCAAAAATTCAGACATAGTACTGAAGGCTTTTTCTGGGAACGATATTTAATATTTTTTATTGTATTATTAATTATATATTTAAAATTATAGGTATATTACATGAATCCTTCCGAAATACCGCTAATCACTAGATGGGCAGAAGTAATTCCCCTAAAGGACACAAAAGTTGAAACATCGCCCGCGTTATAAACCGGCTGGGTATCAAAAATTGAAGTTCCATCCATAATTACAACAGATAGAAGCCTACAGTTCACATCTTCATTTTTCAAAGAATGAGCATTACTGCTAGGTTTGAAATACATCAGCACAACAGCTTATCATCCAGAAGCTAATGGCATGATAGAAATGGTCTATTGAACAAATATAGCAATGCCAGAAGAGTTGAAATCTTATTCATACGAAAGAACTAAAGATAAATAAGATACTGTAGCCTATCTGACCAAACTAAAATTGAATATGAAAAAAATCACAACGCCAACACCAAAACACAATCACAACACCCCGATCTTATCAAAGCAGAATATGTATTCAACGAGACGACGCAATTAAATCACCCCTCCAACCAAACTACAATGGTCCATTCAAAATAATTAATCGATGTAACAAGTACTTCACACTAGAAATAAATGGAAAACCTCGCACGGTTTCCCTAAACATACTAAAACCTGGATAAATTCTACCCTAACAAAAATAAATATTAAAAATCCTCCGTTCCATGTGCGTATCAGAACCATGGAACAGAAGAGGATTAACTTTAATGTATGTATTAAATAATTAACATGTTTTGTAATAATTACAGTTTGTTAATTTTATATCGCTTCTCAAGGCTAGAGGGGGGGGGGGGATGTAGCGGATCAAGTAGACCACCATGTGACGTAACAAGTAGTCCGCCACGTTACCCACCTATTATTATCAGCTGTTCCGAAGTTACTTCGAAACAGCTAATAACCAAAACATTAGTAAATATTTATCGTTTGTAACAACATCAATGTCAATGAAAATTAGTTATATAAGTGTTTGAATATACAAGTGGTGTTTGCAATTTAAGTTGTTAATATTTTTTCTCATTTAACGGCCAATACCCGTTAACGGTATATAATCACCAGTAGTCGTAAAATATTCTGATGACGTAAAGTTTAATGCAGTATTTATCTTAGAAGTTTTGAAGTATAGGCCCTTGTCACATTAAAAGTTCAGCTCAAAATTCACAAAGGCTACAATCAATGGCAAACAGTACTGGCTCCCATATAAAAATTTCGGGATAACTTTTAACTCTTGCATTTGATTTAATGTAAGATCAAAACATTCATTAAAATAAGAGTAAAATAAAATATCTGACGTGAAAAACATATTATTTCCCATTTTTGCTAAAAGATACATATGAAATTATTTCAAGTAAAATTCTTCACAATCGTATCATACACAAAATAGCAAAATACATTCAAAATATTACACAAAATATGGCCAAGCAATGGTCCCTGTTCGGGCGTCATTTTATAAAATGACCAAACGGTGCTCTCTATTTTCATAACCTTTACTTGACGTCCTCTGTAGTTTTCTGTGCTGTCAAACGGCTTGCTCGGGCACCAATCGGTCGGTCGGTAACACAGCACAGGAGAGGTGGTATATCCTGAAAAGGACGCTCTTGTAACGTCGCTGAAAAGCGTGGCTTGAACGCGAAAAAGGGCTCGGGCAGCTTAGTGGAGATAGAGTTCGGTTTTTGCCAATGAAATCAAATATAATAAATTTTAATATTTTATTAAAATCTATTAGAAATAATAATAAAACAAAATGAAAATAGCAATCGCTAGCAAATAAACGGCGAATAATCATGTAACTTGATCAGCGATACTTGCAGGATTTTTTCATTATAGCAGATGGTCAACAATAAATGGACAACAATGGGGGGGGGGTAAGAACGGGTAACAATGGTACACACTAGTGTTATGGGACCACGGTACGGACGGTCAACAATGGCACACACCAAAATTGACAACGGAAGGTTAACAATGGCACACACCAAAGTTATGGGAAACGGACCGGAACGGAAATGGTAACAATGTAAATTACAATACAAAATAATATTAATAATAATTACTAATAATATAATGGTATTTTATGTATCTAGGACGAAAAGTGAATCTCTAAAGTATTTTTTTTATGTTTTTGTCCTAATCCATAGCAATTGTCCTAATCCATAGCAAGCTTCATTACAAAAACAAAAAAGTATATAATTTTTAAATTTACATATCTCGCTTATACAAAGGGCTAATTTAATAATACTTGATGTGCTAGACGCAGAAATTAATTCTCTAAAACTTTTATTTGAAGCATTTATTTCTAAAATCAAAATAAAATCATTTTATTCAAGAAAAACTTTCTAGTAATGTACCACTTCCGGTTAGCCTATTTTAACCAAAATCTATTATGTTATTTCGATTGACATAAAAGTCTTGTATACCAAATTTGAAAAGTTTTGGATTATATTTTAAAACAGTTTTTCATTAAAATCTATTATAGGCTTCATGTAAAGTGCCACTTCTGGAAATTGTGTAATAACCAGAAAGGGAGGTGCACAACTAGATGTTATAGGAGTCCTAAATACAAAATTTCAACTTTCTACGGCTTACCGTTTTTGAGTTATGCGAGATACGTACGTACAGACGTCACGACGAAATTAGTCAAAATGGATTCAGGGATGATCAAAATGGATATTTCCGCTGAAATCTGAAAACCGAAATTTTTTGCGATTACAATACTTCCTTTACTTACGTACAAGGAAGTAAAAACAAAATTCTCTATCCGACATATTTAATTTTTTTATTATACTTTCTATAGATAGTAAATATCAAAGCCTGCTCACAGCCCAAACATTTCCATGGTAACTACATGAGAAATTAAAATGTCTGTAATTGACAGATACATGTCACTAATGTCAGTGTCAAAAATTCAGACATAGTACTGAAGGCTTTTTCTGGGAACGATATTTAATATTTTTTATTGTATTATTAATTATATATTTAAAATTATAGGTATATTACATGAATCCTTCCGAAATACCGCTAATCTCGTTAATGAATTGGAAAATCCTCGAACATTTTGAAGAAATGGAGAAAACTTGCTCATAAAATGAATTTAAAATTATAGAAAATACGTAAATATAAAGATTAGGTGTAATTAGAATTTTTTGTGTGTACAAGAAATGTTAAATATAATACGTATAATACCACAATGAATAGGGCGCGAGAGGTATTGTGATGACCACAACAGATTTTTTATATATGTATACCTTGAGTTGATGGAGATAAGATGATGGAAGAACACATACAAATATCCTAGCAAATATCCAAGCCCCTGGTGGGAATCAAACCCACAACCTCAGGGTCCGAGCGGTGAAGGGCGCTTCGAGCGCTGTCCGCTGCCTCAACACGCACGACCACTGAAGCGGCTGAATTTTTATAAATTTTGCATAATAATAATTTTTCAATAATAAACATTTTACGATTTATGCATTCCTCATCAATAAATAACCAATCACATATTAATAGGATTTGTTTAATATGTTCAAATAGTTTAAGTTTAAAGTTTTTTTTACTATATAATTTAGGAAAATATTTTTCAAAAGTTTTTAAACAGATTTTTATTATTTTATAAAATTCGTCAGTTGGAGCAGTCAGTCCAACGTGTTTGTCTACGTTTAAAGAAGATATGTTGTCATACGTTCGAAATAAAATAAAAATTTATTTTTTTGTCTAATTGGGATTCACAAGTCAGTTTTTCTTTGCATATATTGCAGGAAAATTCTTTTTGGCTTTTAAACGCTAAATATCGAGCAAAATATGCAATAGAGCATTCTTCTGGTTACTCTATTGGTGTCTGTCGAGGATGCTGCACTCGAAGCTACAGATGTTACAGACGATTCAGAATTAGAACTTCCGTTACTCTCTACATCTTTCGCTGTACGGAGTAAGGCTGTTCGATCTTCAAAATTTATGATCGGATCGATCTTATCGATTAATCTATCAAAATCGATCAGTTGTGATGCATACTGATCAGTTAGTTATGTGATTAGGGGTTATATTATACGTAATTGTTTCACCGATTACGTTTATTGAAATATACGATGTTAGTACGGCAATATTTAAATGTACGATGACAGATATTTGAACACGAATTTTGTGAACGTAACATTATACATTTATTGCTGTGGAAGTAGCAGATTTAACCAGGAGGAAGGAATAGACTACACACAAACTTTCAGTTCTGTTACTCGTCATGCCTTCATTCGACTGGTTCTAAGTCATGTCGCCTCAGAAAAATTGAAGCTTGTAACTTTTGACGTAACCACAGCTCGACTACATGGAGGTTTGGAGGAGGATCTCTATATGTATCAACCTGAAGGATTGGATGACGGAACAAATAAAGTCTGCAAATTGAAAAAAGAGTCTGTATGGACTGGCAAGCCTCAAAACGATCTCTTATGCTAGGAAAACACCTTTTATTTATCCATATTCAATAGTCAACACTAGCCTAGAACGTGTTACTACGGTTAAAGATTTGGGTGGATGTAAAATTTATATTTTATCTCCATATAACTAACATTGTCTCTTCTTCTTTAAAAATGTTGGGGTTCATAAAAAGAAACACAAGATCCTTCACTACCCTAGATTCCATTATTGCTCTTTACAATGATTTTGTTAGAACTAAACTTGAATATTTTAGTATTATTTGGAATCCATTTTACGACAAATATGATAATATGATTGAATCTGTGCCACGTAAATTAAAAAAAAATATACTTCAAGCAACACCGGCAGTATCCTTCCATAGCTTATTCCTATACTACTTTACTTTAGTCTTTCAACTTTGTTAAACTCTCCCTTCTACGCCAATGTGCCTATTTAATATACTTATACAAAATTATTCATAATTTGGTTGATGACCCTGAATTCCTTTCTTTCCTTCCCTTCCACGCTCCTTCAAAAACAACTAGACACAATAAATGCTTTTACCTGCCTAAAGCTTCTACAAATATGCTTTTAAAATCTTCGTTATTTTATATGTGCACGCTCTTTCATTCAGTTCACAATCAGGTTGATATTTTTAATATTTCAATTTCTGCTTTCAGGAATCAATGATCATAAATTTTGGCTGACTCTATTGTTTAATTTGTACTTTTTTCATTATTTTGTGGTATTGTTTATTATGTATCTTATATTTTTATTTTTGTATATGTTTTTACCTTCCGTCACCTATAGGTAAGGAAGGTATTGTCTTTGGTCAAAAAAATCGGTGGTGAGTTTCCATTGAATAAGCACGTTTTAGGGTCTTTACAATACGATTTTACTATTTTTACGATGATGTCTGTATGTGTGTGTGTGTGTTCGTATGTGCGTGTGTGTGTGTGTGTATGTGTGTATGTGTGTGTGTGTGTATGTGACCGTTTTTTCCTGCACGATATCTCCAATACTAGAATTCCAAAAATTACAATTCTTGCGTATTCCTCTTCCTTACAACCATATGCAGACTTGATTAGATTTTGGTTATAATTGGTCAACCGGAAATACCCTCATTTGAAGATTTTACCAGTTTTTCTTGAAAAACTCAGTTAAATGTTATTATAACTTAAAGAATATATTATTGTCTATACGATTTGATTGCATTTTATATTTCATATTTAACAGATATAGGATTAAAGAATAATAAAGATAAAAAAATTCATATAAATTTCATAATTCAGCCAGCTATGCTAACTTAACCATGGAAACTGCTAATTCAAATTGACAGATGTCAGTATCAATAAAATGTAAATCAATGACAGAATAAGGGAAGTAACTCTAGTGTTAGAAGTTTCTGGATAAAAGAAAGACGATTACATTGGTTTGAACATGTCATGAGAAGCGATGAATATATTAATAGAAGGTGGAAGAAACATAGGAAGACCAAATATAAGATGAAAAGATTGTATTGCAGAAGACTTGAGAGAAAAGGAACTGAATGAGGAAGACACGCAAAACAAAAATGAGTGGAAGAAGAAAATAAAAAATAGCGACCCCCTAACGAATGGGAAAAACTAAAGAAGAAGAAGTAGATGACAGTGTCAAGTGCAATTTGCATAGTTTGTTTATGAAATAACTTTACTGGAAATATAGCATCTTTTGCAAAAAAAAATATGTATAGGGCGCGTGCCTTTGGCAAGCAGATATGGGAACCCGTATCAAAATGACAGCAATTAATTATGTCCATAACTGACAAGTGTCATAATTTTTCATTCAAAATTTCATGATTTTCTTATTTCATGTGGTTTGTTTGTTATCAGGAGAATGGAATTCAGTTGCCGAGAAAGGGAATCATAAAATACCAAAAAAATAGAATCTTTTAGAAGAAAATTTATGTATGGAATTTGTACATAATACACAGGATTGACGGAAGGTATTGTGCTGGCCACAACAGATTTTTTTTTCTGTTATTGGGTCTTTGACCTGTAGATCTTTATGTTAAATAAATAAATAACCTAACTTCACTGTCCAATCAAAATCATAATCTTTTATTACATTGTCTACATTGTTTACGTATAAAGTCATTGTCAACGAATTGTCGACACGTAAACGTGGACAATTAAAGTCGACACGTAGACGCCCATCTCTGGTCGACAGCCGAAGCCGAGTATAGAGTTGCGGTTTCATAAATCGACGACGTTTGCTGGATTAAGAGAATTGGACACGAACTTGGTATTTTGAAGTCATACCAACCTATCACCTTGTTTGTCGACAATCAATCAACAATCCACATGCTACAAAACGCCCATGAGGAGAAAATCACAAAGGGGAAGAAACACATTGACATTCCAGGTAAATTCATTCAAGAACATTTTGGTAAGACTGTAAATATCAAACATTTACAAAATGCAAAACAGCTTGCCGACATCTTGACAAAACTACTCAATCAAAAAGTGTTTGAATCTCTTCGATGTAAAATAATTAAGAAGTGCTAGAGTTAATTATTTTACTTATTTATTTTAAATTGTATTGGTAAACATACGTCGCTAACTTCATACCAGTTATAAGTGCGTTCAACTTCGTTTAATTGAAAATAATGAAAAATGGCACGTCGAAAGGAAAACTGTAAACAGACTGAATTGTTATTGTAAAAGCTGTAAGTGCTTGTATCGACTTTATTGTGAAAGTATTATTCATTACATATGTCAAAATAGCAAGCTGTAATAAATAACGTAAATCAAATAAAATATATTTATACATAAGTGAAGTTCGGACATTTATGAAACCAAAATACTAAATTTATTCGTCTTTTGTAGGTACCTTTTGCTACAAACTGCATTTAAAAATAAACTGCTTCTTGTACAAACCAAAGCGTTGTCTTTTCTTCATTGCCGAAGTAAAATAACCAACAGTCATCGACGTTCGTTCACTTTTTAACAAATCTACCATCTTATAGTCTCCTTTTTATTAAACCTGACATACTATTTCAACATTTATTCATGTCTTTTCGTTAAAGAATGTGATATCTTGCTGCTCTCCTATCGTGCAAACACCTAAGAGAACCGTCATAGTATACATTCTCCTGATCCTGTTACACACACCATTTCTTCTACTGGGCACTGAGCACTGTCAATTTCTGTAAGAATTTATCTTCACTACGTAGAAGTTACAAATATTGTCTGATATATTATTAATTTTTTGTTAATTTTTTTTATCACCCGTATAAGAATGCTAATATGAAAAATAATATACATACCGAAATTATATTGGATATTAAAGCACTATATTACAATAAGGATACAAATTCACAAATAACAGTTTTAAATGTCAAAGAATTTCGAACGATGCAATAGAGTATTGTGGGAAATTTACAGTTTTTCTTAAACAAATGTTCTTTTTTTTATAATAATGTGACATTAAAATTTAAGAATTACTGTAAAATCTGTACTACTGACGACATCTTGCCACGTTTCTGAATGCAGATTTACCGCCCTGGTACCTAGGAACATACCTGTCGAAGTGCGTATATTTTCAGTGTTTTCAGTTTTTATTACAAATGAGTCGATTCGGACAGGAATCTGTTTAAAAAATTGGAAAAGCAATCTTAAATATAACATCTCAAACAATAAAAATTAGAAGATTTTTGTCAAAGAAAACTATAAATTATTACCTGATTATATTAAAAATAGTCATCCGAATACCATTCGTGGTTAAATTTTATCTTAGAAATTTTTTCCGAATGCTTTAGTCGAGTCTATTGCTAATTTATCTCGTCATCTTGATAAAAATCACTCGCTTGTCAGTTCATGATTTTTTGTCAATCCCACTCGGTAAATTGCTAAGCAATCACCTCTCGTTACAATCAGAATTTTTTCCGGCAAAAATTTACCACTTACGATATTATATAAGACTACAAATATTATGGTCAATAAAAATCATCTGTTTTAATAATAAGTTTTTATATCTTATACCTACTTGAATGAGGTACACATACGTCAAACGTTAGATTAAAAATATGGAATCAAAATTAAATTATGAGCAGGACATATATATGGAATAAGTTCTTAAGGGAAATAAAATACTATTTTGAAAAACTACTTAAGTTTTTGAGAAAAATCTGATGTGGCCAACACAAAACCTCCCGCCGTTTAATTTTTATTAATTTAAATACATACCTATATATTTACTTATGCTGCAAACTGTATTAAGTTCTTTTCAATATATAACTATTGTTCTATTTACTATATTCTTTTACAACGTTATTATTATTAATTTGAAATGATTAGTTTTTTGACAGTGACATTTATCTGTGAGTTATATACATTTAAGATTTGATCTGTGTAACTATAGAGTCTTGTTTAAAGCGTAGGCTGCGGGATTTAAATTATAGATAATTTTATAAATTAATTCATAAAGATATAAAAAAAGTATTAATGGAAATCTATACAAAATTAAATCTTTAATTTTTATAATAACATAAATCTCGAAAATATAACATTTAAAAGCATTTTTCTATGAAAAACTATTTTGAGCTTCAAGTAAAGTACCATTTCCGGATATCTGATTTACACCAAAATCTAACAGCTTCTTTCCATATCAGAATAAGGTAGAAATGCAAGGTTTCAAAACTTTCTGAACGATAGTATTTTGTGTTAGAGCGTAAAGATGATCCCACCCACATACACACAGACATCATAGTGAAAATGTTAAAATTGGATTCCAGGTAGCTTAAAACGTGGTTATTTACCAAATCTTGGTATACGATTTTTAGCACGATCCTATTCCTTATTTACCATGGGTATTCGCTGCATTCTTTTGGGTATAAAGAAATGTAACTTCAATTGTTCATTTAGTTTCGATTAGTGATTTAGACGACACGTGACGAGAAGAAAAATTCTGTCTCGAATCAAGATCTAGCCAAGAATGTCTCGTCTCAACATTTTTTTTTAATATTATCTCGCCGAAGTTAGAATTCTCTGAGTCGATACGAGATTCGAGAAATTTCCTGTTGCATCAGAATCACTAGTTGAGATATGATATTTATTAAAATAAAATGACTACGGCAAACATTATTTTAAATTTACATTTGATTTCCTTAGTATTATTTGTCTCCTTGCTAAATCAAACTTCGTCATAAACATTCCGTTCTTTTCTCCATGAAAGAATGATTTTGCAGAATTTATCTCTAGTGAGTTGCGATGGACGATAAACTGACATTGAAATATTAAATGCAATTAATATTATTATTGTAACTACATATTATATTTTACATTATATGTAAATGTGAAAACAAATGTATTTATAATAAGACGGAATTTGGACCTTTGTGAAAATGATCCCAAAGGAAGCAGTATAATTGTGAAATTCCATGATAAACTAAACAATCCAATAAACAGGAAGGGTGATTAAAGGTACGTAACATTGTGGCATATTTCGGTAGGAATAATATTAGCAAAATTGTAGCAAGACCTTATGGGTCAGGAAGGGCAGGAAACAGAATCCAGGACAATAGACAGAGGAAACTGCGACAATCATATTGATAGCATCCGATGACAAGGCAGCGGGGTGCGACGGGAGTTGGCTGGATTCATGTTTGCATAAAGAGCTACACCGGGTCGAATGCCGGCGTTTGTTCGCTTTATCCGCGGCTTCCTCGCGCGGAATAATGGCCGCTGCAGGGCGCCAAAAGCTTAGTGCTCCAAAAGGAAGTAAGTAACAACGATGCCACTACCGTGGCAGTGTCGACACATCGCATATTCTCTACTCTCAAATGGACACTTCATCATACCAATTTCCTTTTAATATATTTTTTTAATTTCGTATTTTAAGGTAAGGGCAGGCACAGCTATACCTTTGTTGCGCAGTTTTTACCTCTCGCTAAGAGAGGTATTGGATTCATGCTAAAAATCGCATATCCAGATTTTATTGAATAAGCACGTTTTAAGGTCCCTACAATCCGATTTTAACATTTTTACGATGATGTCTGTGTGTGTGTGTGTGTGTGTGTGTGTGTGTGTGTGTGTGTGTGTGTGTGTATGTGTGTGGATGTGTGTGTGTGGGATGTTGGAAGGACGGTTACTCAAAAACTATAAGACTTAAAATTTGTTTAACAACGTATTTCCCAATCGGACATTCATGGGAAGATCTAAAAAGGTTTTGGTAACTATTGGACAACCGGAAGTAGAAGATTCTTGAAAAAAAATCTTCTAAATATTATTTTTTGAAAATTTTTCGTGGTAATATTAAAGAAAATTAAATTCTCTATCTGATACATTTAAATATTTTATTATATATTCCATAGATTTAGAGATAAAAGAAGTATAATATATAAAATAATCTGTTGTAATAAATTTGACAGCCGAAAGAATGCCATGAAAAATAGTTGATAATTTAAATTATTTGTAACTGACAGATAAATGTCAGTGTCAGAAATAATGAGTAATGAAAGAAAAATGTACTTGGAGAATCCCTTAATGCTTGATCTGTGACTATTATGGAGATGACAAGTCTAGGTTGAAGGACTTAAATTTGTTTCAAACATTATGGGACAATGTACACCAGTACTATAGACTAGAGTAACTTTGAATTGCGAAAAAGCTATCAAATTCTTCACAAGTAAGTTGTAAATATTGACAAAATTACACATCGATATAAGAATAATCGGAGTGCAATCTATCCGTCACTTTATTAAAGGGAATTAGTGTTATTTAGATATAACATGTATGAAAAAATAAAATGTAAAAGAAGATATGTAAGAATAGATGCACAATCCATATATACATTTTAGACCGCCCAAAATTAATGTTTTTACTAGAAGAATATGAAGAGAAAGTAAACA
Source organism: Harpalus rufipes (assembly GCA_951394225.1). Lineage (NCBI taxonomy): Eukaryota > Metazoa > Arthropoda > Insecta > Coleoptera > Carabidae > Harpalus > Harpalus rufipes. The sequence goes on from OX596274.1 coordinate 57,473,173, forward strand.
ACGTTGTTCGAATTGAAAATTGCTGTTACCAGCCTAATATTTATATATGGTAAACTCTACTTTGTAATTTATTGTAACATAATTTATGGTAAAATATCTTCATGTTGAGACATGCTATTATTGAATAATAAAGAAGTTTATACGTCATAGATTTATATGAATATACCTTATTATTTGTATTTATAAAAATATTCTTTGCTTTATGCATACAGCCAGGTAAAATATACGGCGAGAGGTTATGTGCTGGCCACATCAGATTTTTTTTATTACGGCTGCAAAAATTGCATGATGGGTTCACACACCAACTGAAAATAGCGTTCACACCAATTGTGCTGTTTTTATTTCAGTTGATTCTCTGCAGTACACGCTGCAACTTTTGGTGTGCATAATTGCCTAATAGTTGTGGTCAAACAATATAAATTTAATTTGTGCATTGATTTCCGAATCTACTCGATGGTGGATACTGATCTCGTGGTAGAAGTTGCGCCATCTTTAGCAAGAATGAGAAAACAACAATCTTAAAATAACGAATAATTTGGGTTAGAGACTAGATTGAAGATCAAGAAAACTCGCTAGTTCTTGTTACAAGAGTTATGTCTAGGAGATAAAATGTTATACAAAATATAACTACAAATAATATAAAAATTAGATGAGGTCTCGTAACCGTGAGCCTAACTGTCTGGTCGCTAATTTGGGCACTCGACGGCGAAATTATTTTTAATTTTAAATGGCATAAAAGTGATCCCTGTGGTGCAATCTCTATAACAGCAATGAGTACCCGTGAGGTGACGCATGGCACGGTACGAATTTATCATCATTACCGATATCTGTATTCATAGCAGATTGGCAAACCCAGCATTGGGTATTATGCCATAATGTTATATTTATTATAATTTATAATTATCAATATAATAATTACACATGAACGCATAGGGTGTTAAAAAGGGTAAAAAAAATTGAGGGCACATGTTATGTGTTGAATCTCAACCAAAAGAATTTTTCCAAAATTCGGAAAATTATTTATTTTCTATTTAATTTTTGCAGTGTACCTACATTTTTAGTCCCACTACCCGATGCGAATTTTTTATTAAATATAATTAAGAATTCATTTATTTCTTATTCAACCTTAAGGTGAGGGCATACACAGCTACCTTTGTTGCGCGGTTTTTTTTTATTACGGCTGCAAAAGTTGCATATCGGGTTCACACACAAATCGAAAGTAGCGTAAAGCGTGCAGTTTTCTATGCTGCAGCTTCTTACAAAAGTTGCAGGGCTACAAAAATAATGCAGAAATGTTCACATCTATTGTGCTGCTTTTACATTAGTTGATTCCTTGCAACACGCGCAACAACAATTGGTGCGCTTAGTAGTTGAGATTTCGAAACAAAATACTCGTGAATAGATAAATATACGCGACTGTGAAATAATGAACGAATGTACAACCGTACAGTGATAGTGCAATCACAATATTTGACAGCCAGTTGTCACCTTTTTGTGTTGTGCGTGTCTACTTTGTTCCTCCATTGGTAGTCCTGTATGAGTGATGCTCGCTATTACCATAGACCCAAACTATTATAGTTTATAGTTTGGGTCTATGCTATTACGCACTAAAGAACCACAAGGACGGGGGATAGAAATATATGAAACGTAAAGAGAATCATAGGATCATCATAGTCGTTTATCACATCTTCTGCCATTTGTTTCGACAATTTGTGAAGTTGTATATCATCATCTAATGTAATTCATTTACACTTATCAAAATTTTGATTTGATATATCGTATTTTCACTCCTCGAAAAATGTCACTCACACTACGTTACTTTTAAACTTCACGCAGCATTCTAAATGGAGCTTGCAGCCGTACTGTGGCCGCTACTTTGAAGGTTCCAATAGGGTTCACACGTCGTGTAACTTAACTAACGCAGTTTTTTAATTTGCCTTACAGCAAAAGTAGCTGTGTGTGTGCCCTGACCTTCAGTTACATTAGATATACATGATTGTTAATAATGTAGCGGTCACTGCAAAAAATATATACAGGATGAGTCTGGGACGACGCCCCCCCCCCACTTTAAAGTTTTTATTATAATAGAAAAAATGGCTTATGTAAAAGTTTTATTATTTTAAATATACTATTTTATGATAGATGTAAATATTTTTTATAAAGTCAGGTTTACAAGATACGACTATCAACTTTTATTTTTTAAATAGCAACTAAAATATAAACCGCCATTTTTTCACTTTTCAATGATGTGTTAGTTTTTATTAATGTATTTGAAAAAAACGACATATATAAGATAATTGAAATATATGGAAAATAATTTTTATTCAAATATTATAGATGGCTATGTGAAAATAAATAAAATGTAACAATGTTAATATCAACGAAGTACACGTTTGTGTTATTTATCATTATTTACTTATTTATCTATTTATATATTTTCACATAGCCACCTAGAATATTTCAATAAAATTTATTTTTCATATATCTCTATTATCTTATTTTTTTGGTATTTTTTCAAATACATTAATAAAAACTAATATTTCGTTGAAGAGACAAAAATTGGCGGTTTATATTTTAGTAAAATAATTATAGCTTGCTATTTAAAAAATAAAAGTTGATAGTTGTATCTTGTAAACCTGACTTTATAAAAAAGTCTACGTCTGCCGTCAAATAGTATATTTAAAATAATGAAACTTTTATATGAGTCACTTTTTTTATAATTAAAAAGTTAAAGGGGGGGGGGGAGTTTTCCCAGATTCACCCTGTATTTATGTGAAACTTTTGCTGTGCAGTTTTTCGAGAAATGAAAACACGAGGTATGTTTATTTGCAATTATTACATTATTTATAATTTAAGTGATTTCCAAAAGTCCAGTAAGTCATTTTTGGGCGAATTTGCGCTATTATGATTTGATTATATATATTATATATAAATATATATAAATATACGAGTGTACATATATATATATATATATATATATATATATATATATATATATATATATATATATATATATATATATACACTCGTATATTTATCTATTTACGAGTATTCTGTTTCGAAATGACAACTACTAGACGCACCAAATGCTGCCACGAATCAACATTTGTATAAGCAGCAAAATAGGTGTGAACAGTTCTGCAATATTTTTGTAGCCTTGTAACTTTTGTAAGTAGCAGCAGCATAAAAACTGCGCGTTATACGCTATTTTCGATCTGTGTGTGAACCCGACATGAACTTTTGTAACCGCAATTAATATACTGCGCAACAAAGGTAGCTGTGTGTGGCCTCACCTTTAGATATACATTACTGTTAATAAAAAATTCATGTCGGCAATGGCGCCCGAAAGATATGGGCACACACAGCTACTTTTGCTGCGAGGCAAAATAAAAAATGCGCTACTTAACATGTTAAGCGCCACGTGGTCTGCGAATGGCCCACAGTTTTACTTTGCTCCGTGCTCCCCTATACATTTCATACGTTATTACTGAAACGCACTAGTGAATTTCAGTTGTTTGTAGCAATATTTTTTCACTTTTTCCTAATTGGTAGTAAATTGAATACTTGCATTTATTTAAATTTTGATAAAATATGTTATGGGTCACGAAGAGACCACGTTGTCCCAGATGGAAAATGTTTCCTAATGGACCGCATGGGTCGTTTGTGGTTCAGAAAAAAATGGCTTGAATTGCACAAAAGTTTGCGACAAAGCTAAGAAAGTTACCACATTTTGTTACTCCTGTAAACACTAGCCATTTGTTTGCCTCAGCTGTTTTAATGAAGTACACACTTCTATAAAATTATAAAAAGTATTTTTATGTATTTTTTTGTATTTTATATTTAAACATTACAATGTATTTAATTTGATGTATAAATAAAGATATTAACAAGTTATTGTAGAAAAAAATCTTTCAAATGAAAAAATAATACACATCGAACAAAAATGTTAATAACTTTTTTAAAAATTGTCTTACCGTGGGACCGAATAAACTAAAATATTGTATATTTCTGCTGGACTAGGACGTATATGTCCAATATAAAACAGCATAAGCTATGGGTCAATTACGGACCACACGGTCCACCAAGAATCAAAATGTGTGGGTCATCGGCAATCCACATGGGTTGCCAAAGAAGATTTGAAATTAACATTGTTGGCGCTTAACGTGTTAAATTACACTACGTGTGTGAACCTTATTGAAACCTACCCCGGTTGCAGTACGTCGGCGTGCAGTTTAAAAGTACCCTAGTGTGGGTGACATTTTCCAGAGTAACAAGCTCAGGAAGAAATATTCATTTGCGCGAAACTTTTGCTACGACTGCACATGCAGATTTTCGAGGAAAGAAAAGTGGAGATATATGTTTATATGGAATTATTATATACATGCATACTTATTATAACTAAATACATATATCAAGTACACAGGTATTGATAATGATGGTGACATATTCAGACCGTGCGGGGGTTTACGAAGCGTCAGCTCGAAGACACTCATTTCTAGGGTGGAGATTGCACCACAGGGATCACTTTTAATGCCATTTAAAATTTGAAATAATTTCTACGTCGGTCGGGATCGGACTCGGGTGCCCAAGTTCGCGCCCAGACACTCAAGTTCACGGCCACGATACCCTATGTAACTTTATTAATAACTTTTTATCTCCTAGCCGTAACTTTTGTAGCAAGTTGTCACGAACTTCAGAATTTTCTTGGTTTCTAATATCGTCTCTAATCAATTTTTTTTTTAATATTTTTTACTTCCTTGTACGTAAGTAAAGAAAGTATTGTAATCGCGAAAAAATTCGGTTTTCAGATTTCAGCGGAAATATCCATTTTGATCATCACTGAATCCATTTTGACTAATTTCGTCGTGACGTCTGTACGTACGTACGTCCGTACGTATCTCGTTAACTCATAAACGGTAAGCCGTAGAAAGTTGAAATTTTGTATTAGGACCCCTATAACATCTAGTTGTGCACCTCCCTTTCTGGTTATTACACAATTTCCAGAAGTGGCACTTTACATGAAGCCTATAATAGATTTTAATGAAAAACTGTTTTAAAATATGATCCAAAACTTTTCAAATTTGGTATACAAGACTTTTATGTCAATCGAAATAACATAATAGATTTTGGTTAAAATATGCTAACCGGAAGTGGTACATTACTTGAAGTTGTTAACAGTTTTTCTTGAATAAAATTATTTTATTTTGATTTTAGAAATAAATGCTTCAAATAAAAGTTTTAGAGAATGCGTCTAGCACATCAAGTATTATTAAATTAGCGAGATATGTAAATTTAAAAATTATATACTTTTTTTTGTTTTTGTAATAAAGCTTGCTATGGATTAGGACAAAAAGAATGTTCATGTCAAATTACGTTAAATACGTGCAATTTTATGATTCGTACAATAACAAATATATTCTTATTGTGAAATTAGTCATATTCATTGTTGTAATCAAATATTTCTTTGTTGTAATCAAAACTCTCTTTAAAAAGAACCGGGTTAGATTAATGTTAATTTAAGAATGATAGTAGTAAATGAATTATTTTTTGTTCTATATCAAAATATTTCTAGGGATTGGCTTAAGCCTGTCAATATTTTGTAATTTAATTATTAAAAAATATGTATAGGTTAATAATCGTACAAGGAAGTCGTGTGGTGTCCACATCAGATTTTTTTTCTTCGTGACAGTAAAATAATTACCAGAGAACCTGCAACTTCTACCACAGGATCAGAATCCATCAACGAATAGATACAGAAATCAACGAAAAAATAAAAAAAATGTTGTTTGACCACTACTAGGCACACCAAAAGTTGAAGCGCCTGCTGCAGGGAACCATCTGAAGTAAAAGGCATCACAATAGGTGTGAACAGATTTGCAACTTTTTTGTAGCTCTTCAACTTTTGTAAGCAGCAGCAGCATAGAAAACTGAGCTAAATACGTTTCGATCAGTGTGTGAACCTGACATTTAACTACTGCAGCCTCAATAAAAAACTACGCAGCAGAGGTAGCTGTGTATGCCCTTACCTTAAAAATGTACACTGAAATAATTGAATAGAAAGTAAGTAATAATTATCCGAATTTTGAAAAAAATCAATCAATTCTCGAAAAGTTACATTTGCAGTCGCTGCGTTTCACAAAAATGAATATTTTTTCATGCAGCCTTTACTCTGGAATGAAGTCATTGACATTGGGCTACTTTTAAACTGCAAACAACTTTCGAAATTCTGCATGCAGCTGTATTGTGGCCATTATGTTATAAGTTGTAGTAGAGTGCACAAATCGTGCAACTAAAGAAGCGCACTTTTTTAATTTACCATACAGCAAAAGGATTTGTGTCTGACCCTAACAACGTGAATGACATATATGCCTATAGTACCAACTATCTCAATCTTGAATAATTTCGATAACAGAGGTAAGTGCTGAAAGTCTGCAACCCGATAGTTTTTAAAGTCCCAAGCCCGATAGTTTTTTAAACCCAGTCAGATCTAATATGAACTTTGTTCCCATTTTGAAAAAATCATTTGAATATCTGTATGCAAATTTATATCTGTTATGAAATTTTAATTTTAGGAATGTTCAAAATCAATGTATTTGCGAAACTTTATTTATTTTAATAGTAAAATTTAAATGGAGATTTAATTAGTAGAGTAGTAATTTATTTTTATTCTGATGGCGTTTTCGGACATTTTTATTGCGTTAACACAAGCATTATAAGTTAATATGAATGCCAGAAACAAGAATGAAAAATATGAGGGACATATTTATTGACGTATTGTATTTCTAGGTAGCTTGGGGCAACATTATGTCGCCTAACATTAGACCGTCAGAATTTTGACCTCTGTCATTCAATTTACTGACTTAATCAATCACTTTTATTTAGACATTTCGAATTCATACAGTAAAATGTTTTTTATTCAACAATGGACAGTATAAAATGTATGGAAATTAATATAAATGAATGCTGTTTTTTACTACCTACTACATATTTTTATCGTTCACGAATAATTATGAGATAATTTATATTCAGCAGGTACTTAATGCCATATTACGCATAAAATATTTATTTTTGTGTTAAATGAAATTATGTTATTTTTCTCATGAGAATTATTTTCCACTATATGAACAGATATTTTCAACCAAAAAATGAAAAATAAATTATATAACATGTTCAACCACTTGGAAACAATAACACAACATCAAAACGACGGAAACACAAATTTCATATTCACAAAAGCTACTCTTCATTAGAATATGTATGACGGAAAAAATATATTCCCAATAAAACATATTTAGGAAACATTTAACAAACAAACTCGTTTAAACTTTGTTTGTATTCGCAGAATTTGTGCTTTTGCGATCCCATGAGTTTAAAAAGAAACAGGATAAATGTATGCATCCCTGCATAATTTAGTCGTAACAGCTGGTGTACAGGACGATCGCTGGCCTAGACGACACAATGCGTACATGGGCGGAGGTACTGGTTGCTTTTCATATACATATAAATACTGGTAATATCTTCTTAACACGACATACCATATTTTATTGAATTAAAGAATAAGATATAGATTTTTTGTAATTCCAAACTCGTACAAAATAAAACTAAATTTTTTAATTTTCATTAGAGACTATAGTACTCATTTCTATTTAATTACGAATATTTAATGCCAGTTAATTATAAATATTTGAATGCCTGAACTACTTTACTTTTGAAAACAGATAATTATATGTATATTCATAGAAAATAAAAATATGCAAAAAAATATTGTTTATAAAAAAACTGATGTAGCCAGTAAGTATATTTACCTCCTGCCATTTTCATTTTATTGTATTGAATCGAATATATTTCTTATAAAAATATGTGATTACGTTACCTTTAAACATTATTTAATCACATTTATTTATGTTTAGGATAAATTGACGTTTATATTATGCGATATTATGTTAATTAAAAATGACAAAAAAAATAATTACTAAATATTTCTATTGAATATGAAGTATAAAATGCAATCAAATCGTATAGAGGATAATATATTATTTAAGTTATAATAACGGTAAATGTGAATAAATCAAATTTAACTGTTAAATCTTTAAATGAGGCTACTTCCGGTTAACCAATTATAACCAAAATCTAGTCAGTTGTTCTTCTGGATGTAAACTTAAGGAATACGAAAAAAATATAATTTTTGGAATCGTGATTGAAGTTATACGATCCGAAACTTTCGTCACATACACACAGACACACACACACACACCCACTCACCCACACACACACACACACACACACACACACATACACACACATACACACATACATACATACATACATACATGCATACATACATATATACATACATCATCGTCAAATGGTAAAATCGTATTATAAACATGCTTATTCACTAAAAACTCATCATTGAATTTTGACCAAAGACAATACTTTCCTTACCTAAAGGTGACGGAAGGTAAAACATATTATAGAACAAAGTTATAGAAGATCAAGGGGGACATCCCATTAAAGAAGAAAATATTTTTTTAAACCCGTGGTTCTCAAGTTCCAACACAAAGCTATTTTTCCTAATGGGATTATACATATTTTATATTGGATAGCATTTTTTTCTGAATTCAACCATGTATTAATTTTATATCCTTATATAATAAAAATATTGAAAAAAAATGCAATTAAAATTTAAGTAAACCTGATTTTTATAGTCATTTCAGTAGGCTATGTATGAAAACCAAAAACTGCTATTTGTTAATTTGAATTATTTAGGATAGAAATCAAATAGAACACTGTTTATAATGTTGTTAACAAATATTTGATTCATTTTAATTTAAGCTCATTTTTTTTTCATTCATGGCCTACTGAAAAATAACTATAAAACTAAAATTTATTTAAATTTCAATTGAATATTTCTCAATAATTTTGTTATGTAATAATATAAAAATATCACATAATTTAATTCAGAAAAAAATGCTCTATCGAATAGGCCAAAAAATATAAATCATACCATTAAAAAAAAAACTGTATTGTAACTTGATAACCACTGGATTAAAAAAATATTTTCTTTTTTAACGGGATGTCCCCATGGTCTCCTATAACTTTATTATATATATATATATATATATATATATATATATATATATATATATATATATATATATATATATATATGACACTGAAAAACGCCAATCGAAATAACTTTTTTATTTATAATTACTTTTTAATTCTCTTTAAATATTAGTAAACTAGACTTAGAGGCAAATTATGATATTTGGCATGATGGTAGCTTTTCCGTTTTAACCGGAATTGACATTAATTTTCATATTTCAAATACGACACCCTATATATTTTTATACGTTTGTAATCTACGTTAAATTGCGAATTCAACGATATGATTTTATTAAAAAATAAATTACAAAAACGTAAGAGAAAATGATGCATATTTAATCTGCTATGCCATGATTCAGGAAAACTGTGAAAACTTAAGTTATTTGTTTAAATAGTAAGTTATTTTCGTAAGATTCCATAATTTGCAAAAAAATGATCAATTTGTTTTCACAGCGTACCTGATATGGCTTTCCAATTAATTATTCATAATTTCTCTTACGGTTTCGTAATTTATTCCTTCAATAAAAATTCACTTCAAATATATCGTTGAATTCGTAATTTTGCGTAGATTCCAAATATATAAAATATATAGGATGTCACATTTGAAATATTAAAGTTAATATCACTTTCGGTCAAATCGGGAGCGCTACCATCACGCCAAATACCATGATTTGTGAGCCCCTAAGCTTAGTTTACAATAAGGAAAGAGAATTAAAATATAATAATAAATAAAAATGTTATTTTATCAATCCAAAATAAAATCAAGGAGAAATAGAACCAACGATGGAACTGCCTAAACACCAATAAACTTCAAATTATTCAAGAAAATATTCAACCCTGGACCCAAACCAAAAACTCCACAAGAAAAGAACAAATAGTATTCACCAGAATGAGAATTGGTCATACAAAATTAACACACAGATATATCTTTGATAAAACCAATCCCCAAAACTGCACGGAAGGCAACACACAGGAGTCAATAGAACATATATTAATTCACTGCCCAAAATACGACGAAAATAGAAGAAAACACCAAATACCACAAACACTTAAGGGAGCCCTTAACATAAATAACTTTAGACCCACCATACAATACATTAAAGACATCAATATATTCAATGACCTGTAAATTAAATTTTAAACCATGAATGTGTATTGCTAATACCCAATGGGTGAAGCAAATTGGTAATAAAAAAAAGTTATTTTGAGTGGCCCGTTTTTCAGTGTTATCTGTGTATAAGGTCTGCTCAAAAAATATCAAACCTCTGGTCGACAAAAATAAAATTATTCATTTCGAAGTCTCGAATCCTGATCTCCTTCAAATTAGTCTTCTTGGTAATTTCTCCCAGCGGTCCCGCCATTGTTGAAAGGAAGGCTTCTTGTGGACTGGTATTTAGCTGTTGAGCTGTCGCATTTTGCGTAATGTCTTCTTTTGACTAAAATCGACTACCTTTCTGTGGCACTTTCAACTTGGGGAACTGCTAAAACTCATGCGGAACAATGTCGGGAGAGTAGAGAGCCTGATGAATGAAAGAAATTTTGTGTTTGGCCAAGAAATTTTGAATCAAATGCGAAGAATAGGCAGGTGCATTTCCGTGAGGGGGTTGCGAAATGTTCACTTTTCGGTCACATTTGAATGTATCGATCCAATGTTTACCCCTATCTCGTTCTCAAGTTTTTTGACAATTATACCATAGCCCTGCATGACAAAAGTCCTCACTTATTCAATAACAGTGTCATTTCGGCTTGTCGAGTGCCGACTGGGACGTGATTCGCTGTCCTCTGACATGCAGCCATCTTTGAAATGATTGTACCATTCCTTTATTCGTGCGTCGTTCATGACATCGTTCCCGAAAGTATGTTGAATTATCCGAATGGTTTCCGCTTGGGTTTCGCCAAACTTTTGGCTAAATTTTATGCTTAAGTCGTTCCGTCATTTTGCAAAAATTGAAAAACCGACTAGCGCTCATCGAAGCATCCCATCTGACCGTATTCCATTGGATCGAAATCCCATCTAATCAAAATCCTAAGGTCGAAATCCCAACGGACGAAATCTCATGGGTCGAAATGTTCCTAATCACTTTGTCCGTTCTGCATAAATTCAAATATTCCCGAATTCTACTCGGTTGAAATATTACTCAAAAAAATCCTTCGTCGTAGAAAGTCCCGTATCGCTCTCTTTATTAATCGTATAGCATTCAAACAATCTATACTTCGTGGTAGTTCCAAATGAAATTTATAGTTGGTGATCAATTTGCCAGTGTACCATGTCAAAGATAATCTATTAATAATAAATTTATATACATTATTACAACGGACTATTTAATGAATAAAACAGGAAAAGAATTTACCTATACATTTTTAGTAAAATGATATTCCTGGCCCGTCATTTTAGATTAGCTGTCATATTATGCGAATAAGCAGTTCATTCTTTATTTCAGTTGTAAAATTATGTATTATTGTTTCTATTTTAATATTATGTTTAATGTATTTCCAAATACATTTTCTTCCACTCGGCATATTTCCACAGTAACACTAACGTGTATCTACACATACCACTTTCCTTGAAAATAAATTTAATTATTTTATAATATTTAATAACTAGTAAACTGTCATGTGTTCACAAATTTCATAAATTCACACAGAATCCAAATCTACTAAGTGAAAAATTCATACGCTTTTTTAGCCAGTTGTTAAAAATTAACCACTGAGTTATAGAATAGGCCCGATTGAATATTATTTATAATAATACCACTATAACTATGGCGATTTTAAATAAATAATGTTATTTGTAACTCACTGCGAGCTCATGCTATTAGCAACATGAGATAAACATTCATACGTTAACTTCATACATGACATTAAATACTCTGTACTATGTTTTCTATTAACTGTTATTTTGAAATATCAAATTAATATATTTTTAAATACATTTTAAACCAGAGGTATTGGACAAAAAAATTGTATGACACGGGTATATTAATTATATAAGTCACTTAACCCTCCAGGGGGCGTCGCGGTCTCCTAGACCGGCGCAATATACCGGGTATCCCAAGCAATCCGTGACGTAAGTGTTCAACACGAGAAAATAGTATTTTGTAAATAAAAGTGTGCGGCAGAAAATTAAGCCATGATATTAAACATCATAATAGTGCATTACTTTATGTGCGTTATTTATTTAAATAAATAATTTTTGATATATTTTATGATGAAATATAAAAATGTTTTCAATTGTCTTGCGTGGTACAATGGTTACTGATTTTTTAGTGTATGCATTAGCACAAAATATCATGTCAGTGCGAATGTATATAATATATTTTTGATTGTTTTCTGTGTGTCAAACCGGCGCACCCTTTGAAATAGGTAGGTTAAGTTGACCCTCCCAAGTCGGAATTAATAATAACAAATTAATGTGACCAATTGTGCCCTTTATGCGCTTACTTTTTTATGCGACGTTCTAGTTTTTTTTTTGTTTTTTCAATGGGGAGGGGCCAACTTAATGAGTAACCCCCCCTAATTGATAAATATGTATTTTTTTGTTATGTATGGGTTGATAAACATATGCGCTACTATGCACCAGTGCAAAATATTAATGCGCCAATCACGTTCAGGATATATGTATTATTGAACCTCGGGGAAGCGGGGTGGGCCTACATTAATGCTGCTTTTTTAAAATTTTTAAAAATATGAAAAAAGCTATTATATTCGAATATGTATGCGCTCTTATGCGCTACCACAAATTTTCAATGCGCTTTTTCCATTGAAGAAATAGAAATATGGGGGGGTCAAGATAATGATATATTAAAAATTTAAAATTATGAATTTTCTAAACGAAATTTTATTGTAAATATTATACGCTACAGTTTACGGTGGAACAAATTTAAAAAACCTAGAGCCTACAATTCATATAGAAAGGGCCATAGGAAGAATCATTTTTTTTAAATATTAAATACGATTCCATCGTTTTGAATGCCTTATGCATCAATAATATTTAAAGTTTGTGGGGCATTGACAAATTTTCAATATCCGTTAATAAGAGAAGAAGAAATATTCTACAACAATGAACAAATTGTAATTCAGTAACATTCTGTATATTAAATTATTAAAAAATATTTCAGAACTCATATTTCATTTAAAATGATACAACCTTTTTTAGTTTTATTTCTGTATATTTATTTAAATAACGACGTTTCGGCAGTATTAGCTACTGCCTTCTTCAGCAATGAATAAAAAATCAACAAGTATATAAATAAAAATAATAACAAAAACATTAGCAACAGGTAACCAAGGTGACAATTACAACAAACTTAATATAGGAAGCCATGCACGACTATGATCTAGACCATCACAATGATTGAGATTATTACTCTCGGTTTTGAAAATCTCAATGGCTTCTCTAATTAACGTGTTGTTTAGGTGTGTTGGTCTCGCCAGTATTTTTGTATCTTCGAATTTTATACGGTGGAATTCTGCCACTCTGCAACTGAAGATTTTTCTGGCTGGTTCAATCTGATCGAACGCTGGTGTTGATTCATTCTTGTAGAAATGGTTCTACCAGTCTGGCCAATGTAAACTTTCCCGCAGAAACATGGAATCTGGTAAATACCTGATGACTGAACAGAGATGATTTAGAAATACCATTCTTCATAAAAATATTCTTAATTTCTTTCATTTCTTCATTTAATTTCTCTGAATGACAAATTTCTGAAGCTCTTCTCATTAGGCATTGAATTGTACCATTTTTCTGAGAATTGGCATTAATATATTGATTAGTGTGCGTAGGCTTCCTGTAGACTGAATGTAGTACAGAACCATCTTCTTTTCTGTATAGTAACACATCCAGGAAGGGAATAATGCCATTTTCTTCAACTTCTACGGTGAACTTAATATTTTCATGGATGTTATTCAAATGGTTTAAGAAAATTTATAAGTTTTGACGTTCATGGGGCCAAATAGCGAAGACATCATCAACATAACGTAACCATGATGAAAGTTTCATCGTAGTAGAATCCAAAGCTAATTCTTCAAAGGAATCCATATAATAATTATCTATGGAAGGAGATAGAGCATTGCCCATTGCAACACCATCAACTTGTTTGTAGAATTCGTTGTTAAAAATGAAGAAGCTTGACGTTATACAATGTCGAAAAAGTTTCACAATATCTTTTGAAAAATTATTTTCAAGCAGCTTCAGGGTGTCTCTGATGGGGATCTTCGTAAATAATAACGTAACATCAAAGCTCACTAGAAGATCTTCTGATGAGATATGTTTGTTCTTTATAATTTCAATAAAATGTTTGGAATTTTTCACATAGGATGATGAATTTCCAATGTAAGGTCTTATAAGATTATCTAAATATTTAGATAAATCGTAAATGCAAGAATTAATACAATTCACAATCGGGCGTAGGGGTACATCTTTCTTATGTACAGTCAGTAAGCCATAAAATCTTGGAACATATGGATCTTGAGGAATAAGTCTTTGTTATTATTTTTATTTATATATTTGTTTTGTTATTCATTCTATTCATTTATTACTATGGTGATTGTTCAAGATTCATGTGTTAGGAATCTGTGGTAATGTTATGCGAAGATTGTCATCGCAAAACAAATTAATCTGTATTTTTCAGCGTTTTTATAACGATTCTATTGTTCAACCTTTCATTTAGATAGTTATTAATTTTTGTTAATTTTAAAATTACATATAATTATTATAATTGTAATAATTTTTTTTTTTTCAAAGAAAGATACTTTAGTTTTCAGTTCATTATTCTTCTTATATTTTACAGTAAAATACACGTGAGTCTGGGAAAAGTCCCCCCCCCCTTAACTTTTTTATTATAAGTAATGCAAAAATTGGCTCATATAAAAGTTTTATTATTTTAAATATACTATATCATGGCAAATACACATATTTTTTATAAAGTCAGGTTTACAAGATATCAACTTTTATTTTACTGAAATATCAACTACCATATTTTTGTCTTTGACGATGGAAGATAATTGAGATATATGATTAATAATTTTTATACAAATATTCTGGGTTGCTATGTGAAAATAAATTATATAAATATATAAATAAGTAAATAATAAGTAAGTAATAATATATAATTAACAAACAAATGTATACTTTGTTGATATTAAGATTGTTACATTTTATTTATTTTCACATAGCCACCTACAATATTTGAATAAAAATTATTTACCATATATCTCAACTATCTTATTTTTCTCGATTTTTCAAATACATTAAAAAAAAAACTAATACATCGTTGAAAAGAGAAAAAAGGCGGTTTATATTCTAGTAAAATAATTATAGGTTGCTATTTAAAAAATAAAAGTTGATTGTCGTATCTTGTAAGCCTGACTTTATAAAAAACATCTACATCTGCCATAAAATAGTATTTTTAAAATAATAATACTTATATGAGCCCCTTTTTATTTTACTTGTAATAAAAAAGTTAAATGAGGGGGGGGTTGCTTTCGCATACTCACCTTGTATAATATATTAATTATGAGGTGGTATGAAAGTGGAGTAACAAAACATTTGTGCGGTAGAGAAAGTGTACGTCTATGTCCTTAGCTCTCAACCTGAGTCCAGCGGTTATAGTAAGCTCATAGCGCTTACAAAGTACCTCGTTAGGCGCTGTGTGCTGAGCTCGTTGGCGTCGCCACGATACCCACGCCAGCACTGCTTACACTTAATATCGCGAGACGCTCTCACTGCATTGAGATGATGAAGCCACACTACATATACTAGAGTCCCGCACGAACAACCTTGCTTTGTTGCACGTAAATACCTTAGGATTATACTTTTACGTGTGATATTAAAATTCAGAATATATACTAGTAGGTACTTATTTTTGACAACGCATCATTTATTTTACTGACATGAAATAAAAGGCAAAAAAAAATTATGCATAAAAAAATTAGCGCAATTTTTCAATGTCACTGATAAACAATGACGAAATATAACTAAACAATACTTCATTTGGTTTGTTTTGATTTCGGCTGATCAGACAGAGGTAACTAGAAATAGAAATATATTTAGTCTAGTTCGAGCATTCGTCACTAGAGGCGCAAGTGTTCTTAATAATATATTTTTTGGAAATAAATGACTAAATTATGATTAAAATGTGCTCTGATCCAATATAATATTTAAGACGATTTATTCAGTACCTACCAACCTTAAGAAATAAGATAGAGGAATAAAAATAACAATAATGCTTCACAATGTGTTACTAATTTAAAATGTAAGCTCCTTATTCTTGTTACACAATAACTTCCGTTTCGTGGTGTACTCTAATTTTAAAACAAATATCTAATATTAAATTTAATAATTGTGTTCCGGGATTGTTCAGAGGGTCTTGGTCCTGAAACGGTGTTAACATATCTTGTGGCAAATTTCTGCCTTTTAATATTGAACTATTCATGTTATTTACAAAACAAAACCGTAAATGACAAATTACACTGGATGCTTCTCAGTGGCATTAGTGAAAGATTCTGGAACTAGACCAAATATATCTCTATCTGTAGTTGTCTCTTTCTGGCCAGCCGAAATCAAAACATTCAGTGAGAAGGGATAGGGAATGTTTAGTCTAGTTATATTTCGTCTTTGCTGATTAACGATAGATGTAACCGATGAAGTGATATTACAGAAACGGCTGTGATAAAAACTGCTTAATTTGACGATGAAAGCGAGTTTGAATTCTTTAAATTGTTATATTCTTCCTCCGGAGAAGAGGATCAGGTCTGAATTAGAATTAATTGTATTAATAATGGATAAAATATCACAAAATTATGAATTATTAATTCGCAATGAGTGGTATCATCCACTTTATCAGTAAATTTCATGTAAATTTAAACTTCATAATAATGATAATATCAAGTATCAACATAATTTAATCTAAACAACAATGACAAGAACAAATATGATTCCCCCATTATTACTACATCCATCCATCAGCTCTCAACTTCGATTGAACCAATAAAAATATAAGTGAAGTGCTGAATTTGGAGACGAAGCAATATACAGTAAAAATTTTGAAAGATGTCCTATCAAGGTCGTCTACGAATTGTATGAATTCAGATTTTTGCTTCGCCCTTTCTGACAAATTCAGTAGTGCCGTTTGCTTAGTTTTTGTGAGGGTACGTAAGATACTACTGTTATTTTATTATTATATAAGTATATTACAGTAAAAGCATTCAAAATTCAAAAATAAGTCAACTGGTATGTTTATAAGCAAATGTAAAACCAAATATATTAAAAATAAGATAATGACACAATGTCAGTGCCAGTGACTTTGACAGAAAATAACGTTATTTGTACGGCTATGAATCAAGGTAATGTATCTGAATTAATAAATAAACTTACGTTACAGCGAAAGTATCATCAACAAGGAGCATCGTTTTAAAGTGGAATGCCCTAATTTAGTCGGAACAATATGAATTTTTGAAAGACAAGCGTGTTATATCCATCCTTATCGCACACCCTTATAGACTTTGCAAAAGATGTAAAAGAAAGAGATAAATGTATGCCTATTTGTTAATTCGTTCGTGATACAGATGACCTTGATCGGACATCTTTAAATTTTTTGACTGTATGTCATTAAATTTTAAAAGCTGAATATAAAAGCAGATTGATAAAATTGGTATTAATGTGCATAGTACATGGATGAATAAAAAAAAATCCTGTAATGTAATATACATACATATATAGATATTATAAAGGTATGTAGTTAAAATTACAATGTATATAATTTTCAAACAAAGCTGATTTTATTCAGTCAGTTTTTATAATATTTCATTTTAATTCATCTTTGTTATTAAGGATTCATACGAAATTTATATTTTTCAAAGACTATTCGTAAATTACAGTAAAATTTTAGTAAACACTTAAGAAAGGAATATTGCAATTCACAAATTCCACTCATTTAAAAAATGAGGAAACATTTAAGTGAACCTCCATTTAGTCGATTCATAGCAAAAAAGTGGAGTCTACAGTTATGTATTTACTCATTTTCTATTAAAAAATTAGAGTGCTTTTTACATTTATTTGAAATTGTCGGATTATCACTTTGAAGAATATATTAAAAAATGTGTCCAGTTTATAAATTTTATTGGTAATATTGCTAAAGTGCTAATGTGCTAAAAGGATTTTTAGAAAATTTGGTTTCGACAAAATGTGTTTGGTTAATTTTTCTTTACATCTATTGTATTTCTTTCTTATTCTTGATTTAAATGCTCTTTTGTTTCTTGTAATGATACAATGACGTTTACTTTCAAAAATTCTTCTCATCAAAATTGGCACAAAATGTCACAAATAATTTAGATGTTTTTATGATTGCTTTATCAAAATTCAAAAAGACACCAAAAAGGCACCAAAAATGGTCATTCATTTATATAATTTATTTGACAGGTATGTTTGTCACTTCAATGAGTGGAAGGCAAACTCCACTCATACAAATGAAGTGTTCACTTATTTTATGAATTCCATTGCACACTTAAGGAAACACTTACTTGAACTCTTCACTTGTTTGAGTTTTAGTTCACTCACAATTGAGTAAAATATATGAATTTGGTCCTAAAACAACCAGTTTAAATAAAATAATAGTACTATTACCTATATTGGCGTAATATCTGGAGCAGTTAAATGCGTTTTAATAAATAATCTTTTAAATTTATGCAGACACTTCAACTGTCCATTTAAAAAAGACAATTGGTACGACAATGAACCAGAAAAATGCGTGTTAATCTAAGCACATCGTCCGCGCCTAGCCTCTCCAGTAATTATTGCTGAGAGGAATGTTAATGGTACCTAGGATTCCACAAGTAGTGAGAAACAAAAGAGCGGAAATAATAATAATATTTATCCATGCACAACTGTCAAATAATGTACCCAAAATAATATGAGAAATAATATAAGAACGCAGTACAGAGTTAACTGGTAGCAAACGAAATTCGTTTAATATTTCTTACTTGAATTTGGACTATAGAAGGAAAATATCGAGGCTAGAGAGAAACACGATGAATAGGGGAAGCAATAAAAAGATTAGTACGAGCAGTACGTAGATAGAAGGTCGCAGAGTTTCTTGTTTTAATAGCAGGAACATGAAAGTTAAGTACGGAGAGGTAGCAAGCATCGTTAACACTACCATGAATAAGTTTTGGTAGATAGAAGACAGAAATGTTCTCCCGACCTTCCATGATATTGAGGAATTTGAACTCCCGAATCAGCTGTGCATAAGAGACAGTGCTTGCTGGATAAGCATTCTTTCTTCGTTAATTAAACTTTCCTTGATCACTAAGGCCAATTTTTAAGATTGAAACATATACGTTTTATCACAAATAATTCTTGTCAATAACAATTATTATTAATTGGTCATTAAAAAAAACCTAATTTAAATTCCAAATTTTACACGTATAAAATATATTATATAACTGTTGATTTTAACTTAATTTTAGTTTAATTCCCAGTAAAAATGTTGGTGCAATCGGCCACATTTTTTTAAAATTAAACCACCTTTATTTTGCGAATTAAAAAAAGTTCCGTTATCAGATCAGCATGATATAATACCCTTGAAATTTGATTCATTTACGAATTATTTATTGCGAGACACTCGCGATATTCTTACGAGATTTCTCGTTTCTCGCAGTTGGTATTTCGATATCGAATTTTAAACCGCAATCTCACTCGCATTCTCGTCTCGCATAATGCAGCGAAACGAGATGAGATGCGAGAATACTCTCGCCTCGTTACGCATCACTAGGTGTACAAGAAAACAGAAAATTTGAAACTAATATTAAAGTTATAGAAAATGAAAAAAATCGACACATACGCATACGTACACACATAATCGCACGCCTATCTGCACACACTTATTCGTATACAGGATGGAATGCGAAATTGGAAACACTTTTTTCTCGAAAGTTATTATAGATACCGAAAAATTGTTTAAATAAAGTTTTTAGTACTTTTAACAAAATAAATAAATCTGTATAAATTTGGTAAAAAAAGTTTAATTTTTGTAGATTTGTACTTTTTAAAATGGAATACCTGTATATCATTGCACTAATTAATAGAAAATAATTTTTGCTTTATAAAAGTTTGAGGGTTCTTACCTTCTAAACTTGATAGTTTTTGAGGTATTAATGAAAATATTTAAATGTTTCTTCTCAAAATAAAGTGTGCGTTGAAAACAAAAGTACTATTAAAAATAATGTACAAAATAAACAAATATTTTATTATCATAGTAGCTTATAGATAAATACAAAATAAATATTATCGAACTATAAAAAATGTTCAAAATTGCCACCATTTTCTCGTACACATAAATAAGACCTTTTTAATATTTTTTGTTTTACATTATTTGTATTTAATTCAACAGCTTGTCTTATTCTGTTTTTAACTTCGTCAATGGTAGCAACGGGCACTACATAAATTTTATTTTTGATAGTTCCCCATAGAAAAATAATCTGTTGTGGCTAGCACAATACCTCTCGCCATTTTCATTTTAAGTTGCATAGGGAGCAAGCAGTTATGTGACTTTGTTGGCCTTGGCATGCAGATATGGGGACCCGTGTCAGAATGACAGCTAGTAATGTACATAGGTGTCAAGTATCATAAGTTTTCATTCAAAACATTATGATTTTCCAAATCCATGTGAATTATTTTCCTCGACAAGTATATTCCATACTATGGATGACAAATAAACATCCGAATATTTTGAAATTTTAAATGAAAAATTATGACATATGAGAATTGTGACATCTATGTAAATAACTACTAGCCGTAATTCTGACACGGATCCTCATATATGCTTGCCAAGGCCAACAAAGTCACATGACTGCTCGCGCCCTATAAGTAACGAATTTAACATTTCTTGTACTCACAAATAATTGAAATTGTTTTTCTTCATTCGTTCTATGAGAAATTTTGTCCTACTATTCTAATATGTTCAAAATTCTTCAAATTCATTGACGGTATTAGCGATATTTCTTCAGGATATATATATATATATATATATATATATATATATATATATATATATATATATATATATATATATATATATATATATATATATATATATATAATATAACCTACAATTTAAATACATATTTAATTAATAAAACAATAATATATATTAAATGTACTCATACCTCCCAGACATTTTGCATTTATTTGTCAATTACAAAAATTTAAATATCGGTACTGTTTTTTGGGCAACGAGATATATTACAACAGATTATTTTATATTATATCTCTAAAACTATACGAGATATAAAAAAATGCGTCAGATTGAAAATTCAATTACCTTTATTATTTGTAGTAACAAATTTTCAAAAAATAATATGTAGAAATTTTTTTTTTAGAAAAATCCACTTCGATTATTTAAGTGTTACCAGAACCTATTCAACTCTTCTCATTACTGTTATATTGAGGAATCCGGAGTTACACAGGTCTTTAGTCTTATAGACTTTGAGAAATTGTACCTCCAACAACCTACCACACGCACACACACACACACACACACACACACAGAGATATCATCGTAAAAATGTTATAATCGGATTCAAGGGACCTTAAAACGTGCTTATTCATTGAAATCTGGGTATGAGATTTTTAGCATGAATCCAATACCTCTCTTAGCGAGAAGTAAAAATCTAAAGGCAATAGATCCGGAGATCTTGCGGGCAACGATGTAGGGCCTTTGTTGCCAATCCAGGGTTTGGAAATTCTTGATTTAAATACGCAGTTATATCCAATGAATTGTGCGGAGGTGCACCATCTTGCTGAAATATCATTCTGCGTCTAACTGCTAATGGCATATCATCCAAATAATCTTGAAATTCTTTTTGCAAAAAAATTAAGTATCTCTGCGATGTTAATATGACGTCTTAAAAATATGGACCAAAATAGTGTTATTTATAATACCGCGCCATACATTAATTGAAAAGCGTATTTGAAAATTTGAAATAAATGTTTCACGTGGATTTGTTCCTACTTATTGCCAATAGTGGGAATTATGTCTATTTAGTATGCCATTGTTAGAGAAATTTGATTCATCTTACAATAAAATTGTATTTAAAAGAATTAGGATCTCCAATATTTTCCAGTATTAAGTAATTACAAAATTGTAATCTTCTTACATCATCGCCAAGATGAAGATTATGAATTTTGTGTATTTTATAGGCTTTGTATTTATGTTTCTTCAAAATCTTAAGAACCTGCGTATGTGGGGTATTTAATTCCAATGCAGCTTCTCTAATTGAATTTTTCGGGTATGCAATTACATCAACATCTAAATTTTCATTTATCTCACGTGTTTCTTAATTCCTTAATACTGATCCAGTCCTACGCAGCTTTCATTCTAATTTTAATAAATACGAATGGTTTAGATAAAATGGATCCGGCTATTGTTGTCTTAAATTATTATTTGATAAATATTAACAGTTTAATGGCACAAAATTGACCCCTGTGGCGCACTCTCCACGCCAGCATTGAGTGCTAGTAAGGTGACGCCTGGTAAACGCCCCCACGGTACAAATATTGCATCATTACCGATATCTGTGTATGAAGCAGATTGGCACACCCAGCAATGGGTAATATGCCATGATGATATATTTATTATATTTGTTTTTTTATAACATTTTATCATATCTAACTTCTCATTAATTGAATAATCTGCCATTATAGACACAAAGTAATAATTGTATGTGTGCAACACCATTTTGTTTTAGCTCAAATACAATACAAAATAACTCAACTGTCAACAGATTTTGTTTTCAACGCACACTTTATTTTGAGAAGAAACATTTAAATATTCTCATTAATATTTCAAAAAATATCAAGTTTAGAAAGTAAGAACCCTTAAACTTTTTTAAAGAAAAAAATATTTTCTATTAATTAGTGCAATAATCTACAGGGTATTCCATTTAAAAAGTACAAATATGGCAATATCTACGAAAATTAAATTATTTTTACCAAATTATACAGATTTAGTTAGCTTATTAAAAGTACTAAAAACGTTATTTAAACAATTTTTCGGTATCTACAATAACTTCCGAGAAAAAAGGTGTTTCCAATTTCGCATTCTATCCTGTATACGTACATCATCGTAAAGATAATAAAACAGTATTCTATTGATCCTAAAATGTGCTTATTTATTAGTAAGTCACTATTTTTTTTAACCCAAGACGTCTTACCTATAGTGACGGTTAGTAATTACGAATTGTATTCAAGAATTAAATGTAATCAGCTTCAAAAAAAGGATTACTTGTTTTCCTCTAACTTCTAATTGCATAATGTTGAAGTTATCTCGTATGCAAATTTGTTTTTTTTTTAACTGTGGATAGACTTTTCCTTGTTCAATTACTTTTTACAACTCTCTTATAACAGTAAATGAAACGGGAAAAGAAACTCATTTGCTGTAAATTTAATTAGAAAAAAACATTTCAGTAAAACGAGCAGTAAAACACGTAAACACTTTTTGAATTAAATTTTCTTTGCATCGTTGGACCTAATCAACACTAAAGCAGAAAGCCTTTTAACTATTACTCTATCTTTAAATATTTACTAATTTGTAAGAAATTACAGCCAGTAGGTAACTAAAACAAAATAATACAGATATTTTTGAAACCTGTATTTTAATCAATAGATCTAGATATATATTAAGTACCTGTCGTTAATTCTATATTCATATTTTATATAAATTCCATACAAAAAATATTCTAACCAAGCATTATATGTTTCCAATAAAATTATTTTAGATATATGATTTGTACTTGACAACTGTTAATAGATAATATTTGATCCAGTAACATCATCCAATATGATTGTAATCAAAATCTAACCAGCTGCTTCGTATTTGTATAAACAAAGAATACAAAAAACTGTAATTTTTAGAATAATCAATAATTACAGAATATTAGTTATAGTATTTTATTGCATTTAATTGGGGTTGCTTAGCTGTGTGCGTTGTGACCGGTTATATTTCGATCGGCCCGGGTTCGATTTCGAACGTCAACGAATTTGAAAATTATATCTAATTTTAAAATAAATAAAAAAAACCTTGTAGTGCTCTCTCCATGAAAGCTTTGAGATCCCGCGAGGTGACGCCCTGTAAGCGCCCTCAGCGATACAGATATTTTATATTTATTTATCGAAAACTGCGAATGCAAATACTGATTGACACCCCCAGAAATGGGTAATAAACCGTCAGATATTTATTTAGTATAGGATTTATTGGAAGTACATAGTAAAATTTGATACTAGGGCCCTTATAACGTGTTTACGAAAAAATTTAGTCATGAATCTAAATAAAGATTTAACCCATTAAGCGCCGAGAAACGTCACTGACAGTTATTTCATATTAATTCTAGTCAATATTAGTTTAAAACATAATGGTTAAAACAAAATTGAGTTTTTGTTTCTTCATAGTTTTTGAAAAAAAGAATGTTGCGTTTTCGCGTCAAAAGCGGAATCTGTTAGTCTAAGTAAAATCATATATTTTTAGGAATCATGCCTTTATTTACAAATAGATACAATAATACATAACTACCTTTAATTCAAATTATAAAAACAATATATAATTATTACATGTTATAAAGACTTTTAAAACAGACAAAATGCAAGGGAGCATCCAAATTTTGATATATATTCTGCCTGGCTCTGATATTTTCTATACTGTCTCCTTGATTTTTCGGGGTTGCGTATTATAATCTGGCCAACAGAGTCTGTTCTCATTTCGTCTGCAACTTCCAATTTCTTGGTTGACTTCGTCCCTTCGTATATTGAATTCCTGCTCTTCTTCACACCATGGCACTGATAAAAATTGACCAATTTGGACAATATGAGATCCGCTAACAAAATTGGAGTTTGTAATCGAAATAAGAACAGACTCTGTTGACCACATTATAATCCCCTACCTCGAAAAATCAAGGAAAAAGTACAGAAACTGTGAAAGCCAGACAAAATATATGTATCAAAATGTGATGGTCATGGTAGCGAGGTCTTCTTTGTCGGCGGGGGTCGGTTCTGCTCGGATGCCTTCTGCGGCGGTTGGCTGAAAGAGATGATTGACTGCCGGGAAGCTCTTGCGAAGAGAGATCAGGATTTTTTCTTAGAAAATCACGTGTTGAACTTATCTAACTAGTTTATTATTTCCAAATTGTGTAAATATAAGATAAATAAATAAAGATTGAAAACCGTTTCTGTAACTGCGACGGAATTGCGATGTATTTAATAGGAAACGTGCACCCGCGGTACGGCAATAGGCAAAGGATTTGACGGCGGTATGTAAATGAAAATATCTAATGAAAGATAAAATACGACCGGACTCCTCTACGGTAGGTACCGGAGATACAAACGGCGGTTTGTTTCGGCGAGCGACGAAATACAATCACCAAACTCGACTTAGTAAATCGACAGCTAAACAGGTTGCTGCTAACTCTCGGACTGAGGAATCGTTGACAAGTCAGACTCAGGAAAGGTTCTTTACCAAGTAGCCCAGATGCTGAGCTCGTGTCGGGGGAAACTCATTTATCTAGACGTTGTATGATTCCGGTCTGTACGACCATCAAAATGATTGTGAATGCGCTTCAATACGCAGTTTTCTCAACGAAACTAAGTAGTGTGAAAAAAATGTGTTTACTTACTATTATTTATCGGACCGATATAACAACAAAGGTTAAAATTAATTTCGGCTATTTACGACACTCAGACTTTATCTCCAGGAAATCTCAAATCGAACTCTCTCTCAAGATTCTGATGAAAAATTTACAAGTGTCACATGTTGGGGGTTGCAAATATATCATTGGTCGTTCCAGTTTTGACAAATAATGCTATTGGACAGCAATGACACCACTGAGCGAATGTAATTATTACAGATGTGAAATCCCAGAAACTTGGGATTTTAGGGAACGTCTGAGGGTCACACACCTAAGGTACTTAGCGCTGGGCCCGTCCAGCTATAATTCTAAAATGTTCAGTTCACTTAATCTTCTAAACTTACATACTTTACAATTCTAAAATGCTATTGTTTCTTGGTTTCTAAATTAAGCAGGTAAGCCAATATAGTGAACACCTGGCTTTCATGGAAACACCAACATACCGGTCACCTTGAAAGACCTGACTTTCAAAAACTACGATTACACTGAACTGCACGCACTACACTTTACTGTCCTCCTCCAACGGCAAGAGTGATAGTTTCGCGACTATACTCCTCGTGATGGATCCACTGGGTGCTGTACTGTTACGCCTCTGATGATGCCATCGAGGCCGGAGTGGACCTGGTGAATTCTCCCGAGATGCCACTGTTGTGATGGTGAGTTTTCCTACTTGACTAGCACCAGCTGACCAGGCCGGGGCGTTGTGGATCCCTGCTTCCACCACTTACTTTTTTGCTGCAAATGAGTAATGTATTTGGTGGATCACCTCTTCCAAAAATGTTGCTTGCGCAGCTCGATATGCTGCCACCGTGATAGCCGTGGTATTGGTACATGCTCCAAACTGGGTTCTGGTGTTTCCAATTAGGAAATGGGCTGAAGTGAGACAGGAAAAATTATTTTGGTCGTTCGAAATGGGGATTAAAGGGCGTAGGTCAATCCTGCGTTATAAGCTACACGTTTTATATGATGCTTGAACGATTTAACTACTGCCTCCCATAATCCTCGAAAATGAGGCGATCTTGCTGGGATGAAGTGCCAAGTGATGCCTGCACTGCTTCCGAATTCTTGAAACCTTGCGCTTTCCTCGCGTAACATAGCTGCAAGTTCCTGCATCTCTCTGTTCGCGCGGATGAAATTTGTTGCATTGTCGGAATAAATGTTTACAACCTTGCCTCTATGAGCTACCATTCGTTTTAGATCTGATATGAATGTTTAACTCGTAAGATCATGGATCAGTTTTATCATTTTCTTTGGCCGACACTGTCCTCGTACTAAAAAGAGTCCAGCGTAATCAACGCCTATGTTGGTGAAATGTCTACGCGGTTTACACGCACCGATGGCAGTTGACCCATGTGTTGCAAAGATTTTGGATGGCTACGGTTACAAACAATGCATTGGCAAAGTTTTTTCTTTGCCGCGTTTTTTGCACCGATTATCCAGTACCGTTCTCTGACAGCTACAAGTGTACCCTTTGGGCGAGCATACAATTTGTCTCGTGCAAATTTTCTATTACCAGCCTGCTGTACTCATGATTTGTAGGCAGTAACATAGGATGCTTGGTGGAATATGATAGCTGACTGGTACGTTTCAGCTGCCCACCCACTCGGTTTCCTCCCTTTTCATCTAAGAATGAAGATAATCTCAATAATTTACTTGAATTGGCAATTTCAGCTCGTCTGGAAATGCTTGTCATTGCGCTGTGCGTATCAGTTGCTTGTCCGCTATCTCCAGGTCCTCGGATGTCAATGGACCGTTATGTCCTTTGTCAGCGGAATCGATTTTTTTGTCTACAGCTGTTTATGAGCCGTAAACAATAGGCTTTCACTCGTTACAATTAATTTAATGTCGAAAATTTTGTAAAAAATCTGTTTGCTGGTTAATATTTCTACGTCTTTCTTCATCACGATTTTACCAATTTCTTCATGTACATGCATTTCTGAGGGCCAAAACCTTCTTGGTTGCGTTAAAAATTCCAGTCCATTCCACCAAAGCTTGTTGTGAATCAACTCAATGACCCCCTCGATATAACGTCAGCGGGATTGTTTTCTGCGCCTGTGCCTCCAATTTTCATCCATGGTTAGGTCACTCGTTGTGCGATGAACGTTTTGAATTTTCTGGATTGCTGGTTTATCCACGCACGAGTTATGACCGAATCGCTCCAATAAAACACTTTGTCATATTTGGGTATCACGTTCCGTAATATCTTACTAAGGGCAGCAGCACATAATCCTAGTCTTGGTAGGGTCGTCGTTTTAAGAGGCGCTACCCTGGATTTTGCATACAACAAGCTGCAGCTGTACCGTCGTTGTCGTTGCCTGCCTTGATGTATATGTAACAACAATATGCTTTCTCCGAAGCTTCGCAGAAACCATGTAGTTCCGGGTTGTTCTATTGTATCGCTCGTCGTGGAATTTCAAAATGCTGTATTTGCTGTGTCTTCCTCATAATTTCTCCATGCTGTGCATGTTGTCATTGGCACTGACTCATCCCAATTGAGCTTACATTGTCAAAGCTCTTGCATTAGTACTTTCGCTATTACGATAACACACACCTGGTGGCTAAGTACGGTGCTGGAGCAGTACTATATATCAGGGTTTTTAATTCGTGTGTTTCAATGCATTCATCCGTGTTGTTGCGCCAAATTATTTTTGCAATGATGTTTGCTGCGGGTTAACCAAGAGTTGGCGGTACATCTCAATATCAGCCATGACTTTTACATGGAGTGCGTTTTGATTTCACTTGTTCTAATTCTGTTTGATTGGCTGGAATTTTGATGCAAGCCTATGTGACACAGTGGATTCAATAAATGGAATTATGATAATGGTAGAAAAAAATTGGAATGTGATTGCTGAGATGTCCCGTGCCGTTTGATTATGTATATTGATGCTGCAGTGTGCTACATAAATGCCCTGATCAGATACATTTGCTTGTACACAAATCACAACAATACACTCACAAATCCGGCTGGAAGGGCCATAAAAACGTATGATTCCGGTCTGCAGGATAATTAAAATGATTGTGGATGCGCCTGAAAAAGAATTTTTCTCAGTTAAATTAGTAGCGTGCAAAAAATGTGTTTATTTACAACTATTTACAGGACCGATATAACAAAGGTTAAAATTAATTTAGGCTGCTTACGACACTCAGAATTATCTTATCTCCATGATATCTCAAATCGAAATCTCTCTCAAGACACTAGTGAAAAATGTACGTGTCAACATGTTGAGGGTAGCAAGAAAATCATTGGTCGTTCCAGCTTTGACAAAGGTTATTGAACGGTAATGATACAACTGAGCGAATGAAATTATTACATGTGTGAAATCTCAGAAAATTGGGATTTCAGGGAACGTGTGATGGTCGCACACCTGAAGGTACTTAGCGCTGGTGCCCAGCTATAATTGTAAAATGTTTACTTAATATTCTAAACTTATATACTACTTTACAATTCTAAAATGCTATTGTTCCTTGGTCCCTAAGATAAGCGGGATAGCCAACAAAGTGAACACTTGGCTTTCATGTAAACACTAGCAGACGTTGTACGGCTTTCTACACCCGAGATTTTGCAAATACGACTAAAATCTCACGAAATTAAAATAGGGGTGAAACTCTGAGAGTTTGTGGTGGCGATGCTGACGCCCATTCAAAAAATAATTTACCAAAAATTGTAACATTTTCAGACAGTCACAGTTTGCTTTACATTACATAAAAAATCTGTTGTGGCCAGCACAATCCCTCTTGCCATTTACATCTTTTGTTACATAATTAACGAACTTAAAATTTCCTGTACGCACACAAATAATTTAAATTTTACCTATTCTTTCGTTTTATGAGACATTTTGTCCTACTCTTGTAATATATTAAAAAAAATCATATTCATTGACGGTATGTGCTGTATTTCTTAAGGATATATGTAATATGAATATACCAATAAATTTAAATACATATTTAATTAATAATACAATAAGAAATATTAAATGTACCTGCTTCCCTGAAAAAGTAACTTCAGTAAAACATTTATCTGTCAATTATAAACATTTAAATATATATATATATATATATATATATATATATATATATATATATATATATATATATATATATACAGGGTATTCATTTCTAAGTGGCTACCATTGTGATCTCGAGAACTAGAAGAGATACGAAGTTGGTGTGTATACGAGGGCCTCGTTAACGAATAACGCGGTTTCCTCCTTCCACTTACAAGAATATTTGCGACAAAAGTGGACTGTATGGATTGAGAGCCGAATATTTATGCCGCGAGTTGTGAGTTTAGTTCTACCGTCATAAAGTGAATAACTGACCTTGTTAACCGTCGTGTACTGCTTAGCTTCTGTGGAGATGATGTCCGCTCCTGGTAGTCGTTGGCTGGCCAGCTTGTTGACGAAAACTGCCTGCAGGGTCGCACCCGCTCCGTGGTTACGATAATAAGTTTATTAAACATTAACACTCGTTCGCCGAATGCGAACACCCACAAAAAAATAGTACAACTATTTTATAGTGTAAAGTCGCCGAAGTGCGAATTTTACACATACGACACTGAATCGAATGTTGCAAGAACACCTTTAATAGTGTAAATTCGCCGAAGTGCGAATTTTACACATCTAACTAAGTTGAATATTAAATGAATACTTTATTAGTGTAAATTCGCCGAGGTGTGAATTATACACATCTAACTAAGTTGAATATTACATTAATACTGATTTTTACTTGTATACCGCGCGTCGGGGTCAGTAGCGTACATCACCTGACGGTTACTCACAACTGCGCGCGAAATACGAAAATAAATACGAAATATAAATTTATTTAAAATACCCAAAATTTGAGTTCACGACTGAACATACCCCCCGCCATGAGCTGACTACTCATGAAGTACATTCGGCGAAGTCGTGAACTCATCGACCCAAAATCAAACTAAACTAAAATTTAAATTTGGCGGGGCTTCTAGGTCGTAGAAGCCCGCGAAGATTATTCTATGTGAAGCTAGGTGACAGGGAGAAGACACAGTTTTACGACAGGGCGTCTAAAGACGCCAGAAACTGTTCTAATCTCTGCTACTCGAACTGTCCCATCTTGACCCGGGAAAACCTTAATGACCCGACCAAGGCGCCATTGCAATGGGGGTACGTTCTCTTCTTTAATAAGGACAAGTGATCCTTCAACTATATTTGGACCCGACCTGGTCCATTTTGTACGCTGCTGGAGCGTACTCAAATACTCTGAGGTCCATCGTTTCCAAAACGATGCGCTGATGTTTCGCAATAATGTCCAACGCTGGTTGTGCGTGAGCGATTCAGTGGCAACTTCTGGCTCTATTAAGGCCGCGGGCGGCTCCAATAATAGAAAATGACCTGGCGTCAATGCTTGAAGGTCATTTGGGTCGGAACTACACGGTGTTAGCGGGCGTGAGTACAATGTTGCTTCCACTTGAATTAACACGGTGTTGAATTCTTCGTAGATTAGGAGTTGTGAACCAATAACTTTACGAAGCAGCTGTTTGGTAGATTTGATGCCGGCTTCAAAGAGTCTTCCGAAATGCGGGGTTGAAGGAGGGTTCAAATGCCAAGAAATGTTGCGCTCAGAAAGCTGTTGTTTTATATGCTCGTTGTGCGCGCGCGACGCCACTAGCTGATACCATTCAGCTAGTTTGCGTTTAGCACCGACGAAGTTGGTGCCACAATCACTGTAGAGGTCGCTTACATGGCCTCTACGAGCTAGGAAACGACGGAGAGCTGCAAGAAATGCGTCCGTGGTGAGTTCCGATGCGAGCTCAAGGTGTATCGCCTTGGTAGCGAAACAAACAAATAGGCAAATGTAAGCTTTGTGAATTTTAGCCTTACGAACTTTGCCTAATGTTATGTCAAATGGTCCACCGTAATCTACACCGGTAACCGCGAAGGGTTTGACCGCATTCAAACGAGCGGCCGGTAAATTAGCCATCATTGGCTGTAACGAATGTGGTTGAGTACGAAAGCAAGTGATGCACTTACTGAGTCGACGCCGAATTGCGTCGCGAGCTGACAATATCCAAAATTGTGCTTGAATTATGGACAGAAGGTTACGTGCGCCCGGATGCATATACATCTTATGATAATCTATTATCAACTGGGTAATTTGGTGCGTCTTCGGCAATAAAATTGGGTATTTTCTCGCTGCCGCGAGATCCGAATGAGCGAGTCGTCCTCCGACTTTGAGCAAGCCGTTTTCGTCCACGAATGGGTTGAGGTTACGAAGACGATGCGTTGCCTGTTGTCCTGCTTTCAGCCGTCGCATATCTTCTGCGAACTCTTGAGTTTGTACAAGTTTCACGCAGAGGTATAAAGCTGATGACAGTTCAACAGCAGACAGCGAGCCTGTTATTTTAGTTTTATTGCTTACATTATGCACAAATCTTAGGCTCCATGCTACCAACCGCCTTAAGCCTGACAGCGTACTAGCCTTTGCCATAATTCGCTCCAACAATGTATCTTGCGCTATTGTTGTGTTTAGCGAAATTGTTTTCGCTTCGTTGTTCATACTGCTTTGGGTCTCTGCGCTGACCGTGTCTGTCGTGTCGCAAGGCTGGGACTGGAGTATAGACCACGCCCATTCTGGTCCCTTCCACCACAGCGAATGTCTCCGAAGCTCGCTCGACAGCAGACCTCGGGAAGCACAATCCGCTGGGTTAAGTTCCGACGCGACATGCCTATAGCGATGTGGTGCGACGTACGACTGAGCCTGGCTGACTCTGTTCGCGATGTAAGTCTGCCATTTGTGTGGCGAAGATTTAACCCAGTGCAACGCCACTTGTGAATCTGTCCATACGGTAACATTGTTGATTTCACAACCATGTTCGAGAGTTTTCATCATATGATGAACCAGTTTTGCAGTCAATACTACTGCACAGAGCTCTAACCGCGGCAGTGTCACTCTTTTTAAAGGAGCCACTTTCGACTTGGCGATTAGTAACGATAGTTTGGCGGAACCGTCTCTCTGCTCTGCACAGAGATACACGACGCCCGCGTATCCTTTCTCGGAACTATCTGCAAACCCATGCAGGTGTAGTCGTACTGCAGTATCGATGCCTATGCAGCGAGGTAGGGCAATTTCAGAAAGTTGCGAGAGTTCTTCTCGAAAACGATGCCATCTGTCACTTATGTCTGCTGGTACTGGTGTATCCCAATCTACGCCGAGTTGCCACAAATGTTGAATTAACCATTTACCATAAAAAGTGACAGGGCTGATGTACCCTAAAGGGTCGAACAGACGTGCTACGTCTGACAATATAGTGCGCTTTGTCACTGACACGTGACCGAGAGCGGTTCTATAAGAAAAGGTGTCAGAGTGGGGGTTCCAAACTAACCCGAGAATTTTTGTGAAGGAGGTGGTGTCGTCTTCAAATGACATCAGACTGCAATGCGCAGTGTTCGGGGTTCAGATTTTTCAGCACGTCTGGCTTATTGCTCATTCATTTGCGCAATTCGAAGCCAGCGCGTGACATGAGTGTGATCAATTCTTCTCTCAGCGCGAGTGCATCGCTGACAGTCGGCACCGATGTAACAATGTCATCCATATATGTGGAAGATAATATAGCATCCGAAGCTGCAGGAAAGCTGGTTCCCTCGTCGGCGACGAGCTGTTGCAATGTACGAATTGCCAAAAATGGCGATGCAGAGACGCCATAAGTGACTGTTGTGAGACAGAATTCTTCCAGAGGCTCTTCAGGCTGGAATCTCCAAAATATTCGCTGAAAATCTACATGTTTGTTACTGATCTTGATGTTACGATACATTTGACGAATATCAGTAACAAGAACCACTGCGTGTAAGCGAAATGTGACTAATAATTCCGTGATGTCTAACTGTAGTTTCGGCCCTATGTGAAGCGTTTCATTGAGAGCGGCGCCTGACGTCGTCTTCATTGAAGCGTCGAAAACAACACGGAACTTGACGACGGGTGGCTCGTCCCGAAAAATACAGTGATGTGGAATATAATAGCTGGTTTCTGATGATGTAAATGGTTTAAGGGCACGTACCATGTGACCTTGCTCCAGATAGTCCTTCATAAATTCATTATATTTATTTCGCAGTTCGGTATGCTGTGAGAGTCTTCTCTCAAGCGACTGGAAGCGTCGAAGGGCCGCCTGACGGCTGCCACCAAGTTGTGGAGCCATTGAACGGAATGGTAGCTCGACTACGTATCTTCCGCTGTCCGTGCGAGTTGTCGAACTATACAACTTCTCGCATTCACGATCCTCTTCCCGAACACTAGGGAGTGATGGCGGCTCTTCAGTGTCCCAGAATTTTCTAATAATGTCGTCTAGCTGCATATCAACTGATAACATGCAGACAGTTTCTATGTGGTTGGTGGAACTATTAACTCGGCCGACTAAACAATATCCCCATATTGTTTCAAGGGTACTTGGAGTGCCGTGCGGTCCTTGAATTAAGTTCCCGACTACTATGGCGCCAAACCACTCTGCGCCAAGTAGAATGTCCACCGATTGTGGACGATAATATTCAACATCGGCTAGCTGCAGTCCGTGCAAATGTTTCCATTTTATGGGTTGTACGGACATCGACGGGCAGTTAGCGATGTTGTCGACAACGAGGGCATCCACACACAGCTCCACATTTCTACAACGTTGAAAGTTACACGTCACGATGGCGTTGGCGACGCCGAGTGCAGTTTGAGCCAATCCGAAGACGGGCACTGCTGCTGATTGCATTGGAAGGCGCAAACGCTCTGCGCATGCGCGGGTGATGAAAGTACTCTGACTCGCGCTGTCAATTAATATCTTGACGACATGATATTTTCCATTGGCATCTTTCACTTGTGCTTGCGCTGTAGCTAACAGAATAACAGCTGAGTTCGGCAGTGTGTTCGTTTTTAAGATGTCCGCTGCGGACTCTGTCTTCGACGAACAGGGCTGTACTTCGTCTAATTCGACAATCGAAGTACTTGGCGCTGGGTTCTGGCGTTCGCCAGCCGCTGACTTCGGTCTGCTAGGAAAGTGCAACAATGCGTGATGGCGCGATGCGCACTTTTTACACGAGACACGTCTAGGGCAATGCTTCAGTATGTGACCGTGTTGCAAACAATTTAGACAAAGACGATTTTCTTTGGCTAGGCGATAGCGATCCGTAACCGAATTACTGCGGAATTGTTTGCACTGTGCTATAACATGGGCCTCTTGGCACAGAGCACATCTAGTGGAGGGTTGTGTGTGAACTACAAATGTATTTATTCCTGGCTGTTTCTTCATTGGCGTTGATGTTGTAGGGCCACGCGGCGAACTCGTTCTCCTTGCGGGCCCACTGGCGTGCGCTGCCTCTAAGATTCTAGCTTCATCACTGATGAAGGTAATGAATTGTTTAATGGTTGGTGACTGGTGATCCACAACAAATTTTTCCCAGCGTTCTCGTAACGGTGGGCTCAGACGCTTAACTAATAGGAACAACACAGGCACCGCCCACTGTGTGACGTCATGCCCAAGATTTTCGAGAGCCCCTGTGTATTCAGTTAGTGACGTAGCGAATGACCGAAGTGAAGACGATTCGCGAGTAACCGGACTCGAACTCAGCAACGATTCCAGATAAGAGTTCGTCAATAAATTAGTGTCATCATAACGTGATTTCAAGGCAGCCCATGCAACTTCATAGTTCTTGGCTGTTATAGGCAGTGATGAGATCAAAGCGAGAGCTTCATTCTTTAACAGTGACCGAAGGTACATATACTTCTGTATGTCTGACAGCTGATGATTGTTATGAACTGTAGCGATGTATAACTCCGAGAAATTAGACCATGTTCTGATATCTCCGTGGAATTCAACTAATTTTAATGTAGGTAACGAGACACCTACAGTAGCTGAGTGACTGCAGGATGTATTGGCGGCAGTCAGCGCAGTTTTGTTCATTTTATCATCAGCCGACAGGATGAGCTCGGCGACTGCTTTCACGTTGTAATAATTTGACTCGAATTTGATAATATCCGGTTGTAGATCGGCTTCGATACTTGGATTTTGTTTAGCATTAAACGCGGCTATCTTCTGTGTAGTTTCCGTATACTGCGCGTACATATCATCGACATTTGCTGTCATAACTCTAAATAATGCTAAATCCTTTTTGTTGTTGGGATCGGTTTCGACCTTTGTCGCAATGTCAACCAAACGATCCATCTTTGCCGCCAATGATTTGGCGAGGAAATGTAAATCATCAATGACTGGCATGATGAGACACTTTTATTTGTTCCAAAAATGAACAAATAACCAATAAAGCCGAAATGCTTATTATACGATATAAAATTATC
This sequence comes from Harpalus rufipes, assembly GCA_951394225.1. Taxonomy (NCBI): domain Eukaryota; kingdom Metazoa; phylum Arthropoda; class Insecta; order Coleoptera; family Carabidae; genus Harpalus; species Harpalus rufipes. Next base: position 57,509,254 of record OX596274.1, read on the forward strand.
GTAGTGGTGAACAAACCACAAAATGTGTGAATTTTTATAAACAAATCAAATTTTACACAGCTAACAGCTGTCAATAATTGACGAGTTGAGATCCGACAATTAGTATGGGTGGGTGACGAGGTGGTTGACCGCCGGCGTGCGACTTGCTTGCCAAGTTGGACAAGAACCGACTCAAACTCATACGACTCAATGATATGCAGAATTGAAGATAAAAAATGGCGTACACAAAAAATTGCACTCAAAATGGCAATTTAACCAAAATTATCTTAACAAACGTGGTTAAGGACAAAATATCTTGCATATCCGGCTCGAAGGACCAAAATGTGTATACGAGGGCCTCGTTAACGAATAACGCGGTTTCCTCCTTCCACTTACAAGAATATTTGCGACAAAAGTGGACTGTATGGATTGAGAGCCGAATATTTATGCCGCGAGTTGTGAGTTTAGTTCTACCGTCATAAAGTGAATAACTGACCTTGTTAACCGTCGTGCACTGCTTAGCTTCTGTGGAGATGATGTCCGCTCCTGGTAGTCGTTGGCTGGCCAGCTTGTTGACGAAAACTGCCTGCAGGGTCGCACCCGCTCCGTGGTTACGATAATAAGTTTATTAAACATTAACACTCGTTCGCCGAATGCGAACACCCACAAAAAAATAGTACAACTATTTTATAGTGTAAAGTCGCCGAAGTGCGAATTTTACACATACGACACTGAATCGAATGTTGCAAGAACACCTTTAATAGTGTAAATTCGCCGAAGTGCGAATTTTACACATCTAACTAAGTTGAATATTAAATGAATACTTTATTAGTGTAAATTCGCCGAGGTGCGAATTATACACATCTAACTAAGTTGAATATTACATTAATACTGATTTTTATTTGTATACCGCGCGTCGGGGTCAGTAGCGTACATCACCTGACGGTTACTCACAACTGCGCGCGAAATACGAAAATAAATACGAAATATAAATTTATTTAAACTACCCAAAATTTGAGTTCACGACTGAACAGTTGGTTAAATTAGCAAAGAATCTCTATTGCACATAGGTATTTTAATGATAAACTGAAAAAAGAAATTCAACCAGTGATTCTCAAAATATGGATACCAACTTTTTTATTTTAATATACATAATATAATTAACTCTGGTTTCTTCGTCAAGAGTCTTACTTAGCCGAGAAAATAAATTTTCCATGATGGCAATGAAAATTTCGACCCTTTCAGTAGAGGCTTGGGTACGATTTCTAATTTCGTCCATTAGGGCAAGATCATAGTTAGCGGGCAAAAAGGTCTGACGAAGTTTAGTGACAAGTTCCGTCCACGACGACACGGAAGGGCCAATCATACGATACCACACAAGCGCCTGACCCGTAAATAGATCACCGGCTTGACGGAATAATTGTACCTTAGAAACACCACGAGAATAAGAAAGACTCTCAATCCTTTCTAAAAATTGATTAAGACCAGAATGTCCGTCAAATGTGATGTTCCACTTACTGATGAGCGTATGATGGTCGCAAACCGGAACACGGGGTAATAAAGTACTACTAGGGACGAAACGCGGTATAGGGCTTGAGTGCGGATTGAAATGTGCTATAGTTGCCGGAGGAACTGTATTATTCAGGTTGCTGAATCTTATCGCGTCTAATTTTTGTTGAAATCGTAAACAATTTTCCTCGAATGAACTTAGACTTACTCTAGGTGAAGATGGAGCAGGTAAATCAGAGGGACTTGGGTTTCCCGGAACAGAAGTAGTCGGGACTTCATCTAAATCGATTATATTAGGGACTGGAGTGGTAGTAACCGGAGCAGACAAAGTAGAGAGGGCAAATTTAATCATTTAATCATTCAGAATAAATGCACAAATAAAAAATATGTTTCTATTTAAAATAAAAAAAGTTGGTATCCATATTTTGAGAACCACTGGTTGAATTTCTTTTTTCAGTATATCTTTGAAATACCTATGTGAAATAGAGATTCTTTGCTAATTTAACCAACTACGTATCTCTTCTAGTTTTCGAGATCGCAATAGTAGCCACTTAAAAATGAACAGCCTGTATGTATATATATATATATATATATATATATATATATATATATATATATATATATATATTGTGACGTAAAGGTAAATAATTAATAGAAAAAAAATTAAATAAAAATTTAGACGTGATTTTCGGAAGGAAAATCACGAGTCACAAACTTACCTTGGCAGCTCTATGGTTGGTGGTGGTTTCGCGAGGTCGTGGGTCGCTGAGAGAGAGAGAATTTAAAACGGAAGGATTAGGGCGCCAGTTATGTCGAAAGGAAAAAGTGGACATAACACACTCAAGAAAAATGATATATAAAACTTTAATAAACTATCACAAAAAAAGTTATGGCCTTTACACACCTTTTAAAAAATGGGGGTACACTTTTGATGGGTCCTAAATTGACCGGCCGCCGGATGGGGGGGACCTGGTGGACTACGGAAGGGTCGTCCTGACTGGCCTTGATGAACCTGCCTCGCCGAAAGACGGGGACCACTGCAGCCAGGACCTCGTTCTAGAGCGTGGTAGTGCTGCGCCGGAAGCTAGGGCAGCTTCGCTGGTAATACCGGCTTAGCAGCCTACGAAATCCAACTAGCCGACCTCCAGTTAGTGGGGAAGGCTTCTTGCAAGGGATCCTGAGCTCTACCAGAGGCAGTGAGTGGATGAAGCGAGCAGGTAACAGGCAGCGGCGTCTCGACGCTAACCTCGACGGTGATGATCCCCACCACCCAACGGATCGACCAACCCAGGACCAGGGCGGAGTAGACAAACAATACAGGCCATAAACCCTTTTACAAACCGTTAACAAAATGTTTAAACAACCTTTACCAAAAAAATTTAATGAAATTATACTAAACCTTAGTGCACTTTCTAAAAAAACAACAGCTGGCCAAGCTGAAGAACAGGAAGGAGAGAAAATAGAGAAAAAAGGTTAGTATCTCGACGTTCTTTTGAGACTTGTCTCGGAGGCAGAATTTTTATGTAAAAAAGTTGCAATACGGCAGCCCAAAAAAATAGTTACTTAAGATACTAATTTGGGCTTACCAAGATAAGATAAAATAAGGTAAGATAAAAATCTAATACCAAGATAAGTTGAAAATAACAATCTTAAATGATTGTCAAGATAAAGTAAGATAAGTTAAAATAACAATCTAATATGATTGCCAAGATAAAGTGAGATAAGTTAAAATAACAATCTAATATGATTGCCAAGATAAAGTAAGATAAGTTAAAATAACAATCTAATATGATTGGCAAGATAAAGTAAGATAAGTTAAAATAACAATCTAATATGATTGTTAAGATAAATGTTAAAACAGACAAATACAACCTTTTACTGTGACGTCAAAACAGCCTTGGCTACGTCTTCAAATTCTGCCGTAAAAACAAACTAAAGCGAGCTAGCTAAAGCTACTAAAAAAAATTAAGAAACAAGATAACTTTAAATAGAAAAAAAATCCCAACGATATGAAATAATTTATATAAATTTTGACCGATAAATTTTTAAGAAAATTATTAGACAAACGATAATAATTTATATAAATTTTGAGATAAAATGACACAAAAAAATTTGGTAGTTAAAAGGCGACACACCCCGAGAGATTAGTCTTGCACTCGCAGCTACGCCATGTGCTCGGGTATGATACAACTGATTTAACAAAAAAAATACAGATAAACTTACCTCAAACAGGTGTTACATGAACCAAAAAAATGTATCATAAACAAGAGAAACTTTAACAAAACGTGGATGATAAAAGATAATTAAATTTTAAGCAAAATTTGGAAAAACAAACACCCGCACATGTGCGTCGCTTCAAGTACCAAGACAAACTCCTCGTCTCAACAAACACACGCACATACACACACACACGCATACACACACGGACACGGACATCATCATAAAGATGTTATAATCGGATTCTAGGGATCTTAAAACGTGCTTATTCACTGAAATCTGGATATGTGATTTTTAACATGAATCCAATATCTCTCTTAGCGAGAGGTAAAAATTCTAATAATTCAATTTATATTAATTTTAATATACAATAACACACGCACACACGCATGCATACACACAACACACACGAATACGGACACTATCAAAAAATGTTACAATCGGATTCTAGGGACCTTAAAACGTGTTTATTCACTAAAATCTGGATATGCGATTTTTAGCAGGTATCCAATACCTATCTTAGCGAGAGGTAAAAATTCTAATAATTCAATTTATATTAATTTCAATATACATGTTTTCATTTGACAATATATTCAGGAAAAAAATAGTCAAACTCAAATGAATATAATGCTACGCTACGACTAATTTACGAAAATCTGAATTTTTTGCACAGAAAACATATTCGCTGTATAAGACACAAAATTAATTTGTCCTGAATCAGCTGTTCACTCGCCATGTTGTGATGTACGTGCAAGTACCTACCCTATACTTACATTTTTCTTTTACAAGCAGGTACATGCAAATGTATAACGAATATTTGCTTACATTTATTAAAAATGTAATGCTATAAGTTATTTCATATTAAGTTAATAACTAACTAATAATAGTTACACGAATAAATTTAATAATAATTTTTGATAAGAAATACTTGATATTGAGTGCATTAAAATAGAGAATAAAACAACAAAATAATTACCTAGCTAATATTCGCCTTTATTAATGCTACAAGCTTTTGGAACAAGTAATACACCCGAGGGGTAACTTTGTTAATCAAAGTACGTAGCCATTGTTGCTTAGTTTGAGCTGTCTTTATATTGAGAACGAAGATTGCCTATAAAAATACCACTGTAGTTATCTAAAAAAAAAACTACATTATCTTACAATTTTATATGAATATTTATGTAGGGTAAATTTATGTATATTACTTAAAGATTTGATTTGATAAATTAATGTTATAAGTAAGGATACTTACCAGTATTTAAAAGGATGACATGCATTCCTTTTACCTCCCGCTAGCCTTGGTAAGGGAGGTATAGGGATCGTGCTAAAAATCGTATATCGAAATTTTGGTAAATAAGGTTTAACGTCCCTAGAATTTTGTTTTTTAATATTTGTAATACCATAAATTTTCAAAAAATAATATTTAGAAGATTTTTGTTATAAAAATGTTATAATCGGATTCTAGGGACCTTAAAACGTGCTTATTCACTAAAATCTGGATATGCGATTTTTACCATGAATTCAATACCCCTCTTAGCGAGAGGTAAAAATCTGATGTGGCCAGCACAATACCTTCCGTAAATCTTGTGTATCATGTACAAATTCCATACATAAATTTTCTTGTAAAAGATTCTAAATTTCAAGTAAAATTATTTCATAAACAATCTATGCAAATGACACTTGACACTGACATCTTATTGTTCTTTAGCGTTTCCCATTCGTTAGGGGTCGCTATTTTTTATTTCTTTTTTCCATTAATTTCTGTTTTGCGGATCGTCCTCATTCGGTTGCTTTTCTCTCAAGTCTTCCGCAATACAGTCCTTCCATCTTATCTTTGGTCTTCCTCTGTTTCTTCCACTTTCTATTACGATCCAGATTGTCATCTCCGTAAGCTTGTTTCAAATGTGGAAACGTTTCAGTGAAAGTTTTTCCCTGTTTCACGCAAAATTTTCGTTGCATCGTTGCTTCAGAATATCGCACATTTCAAAAATCGCTATTAACACTTAAATACGTTGCACTCAAATAACAATATCACGAAAACTAAACCAGGTATCAACAATCCAAGAACATGTGGTTATAGAGGAGGTTATGCGCAACGCAATGATGCCAACCGCATATCACTAAATATCTCCGTTGGCACGTAATTCAAAATGTTCAGTTATTTTCTGAACAAATTTCGTATTCATTGAATATGAAATATAAAATACAATCAATTTGTATACATACTAGAATATTCTTTAATATTTATAGTATTTAGTATTTTATGATTCCTTTTTATGACATTTTCAGTTATGGAAGTAATTAATTGCTGTCATTTTGACACGGGTCCCCGTATCTGCTTGCCAAAGACAGCAATGCCACGTTATTGCACGCGCCCTATACATATGTTTTTGCAAAAGATCCTATATTTCCAGGAAAATTATTTCATAAACAAACTGCAAATTGCACTTGCCACTGACATCTACTTCTTCTTTAGCTTTTTCCATTCGTTAGGCGTCGCTATTTTTATTTTCTTCTTCCACTCATTTTTTTTGCGTATCGCCCTCATTCAGTTCCTTTTCTCTCAAGTCTTCCGCAATACAGTGGTTCCATCTTATATTTGGTCTTCCTATGTTTCTTCCACCTTCTATTACTAAGCTATTCATTTTTCTTCCAACTTATTCTTCCTCATGCCAAGGTCAAACCAATGTAATCGTATCTCATATCTTTTTCGAAACTTCTAACATTAGAGTTATTTCCCTTATTCTTTCACTCATTTACTTTTTTATTGATATTGACACCTGTCATTTGAATTATCTAAATATAGTAGCAGTTTCCATGGTTAAGATAGTTGGCTGATTTATGAAATTTAATATCTTTATAATTCTATAACTTTATATCTGTTGAATATGAAATATAAAATGCAAACAAATCGTATAGAGAATAATATATTCTTTAAGCCAAATAATATTTAACTGAGTTTTTTCAAGAAAACTGTTAAAGTCTTCAAATGAGTGTACTTCCGGTTGACCAATTATAACCAAAATCTAATCAAGTCTGTATATGGTTATAAGGAAGAGGAATACGTAAGAATTGTAATTTTTGGAATTCTAGTATTGAAGATATCGCGGCCGAATCCGCGGTCACATACACACACACACAGACATCATCATAAAAAGAGTAAAATCGTATTTTAAAGACCCTAAAACGTGCTTATTCATTGAAAACTCACCATCGAATTTTTTGACCAAAAATTATACCTTCCTTACACAAACTATAAACACAGTATTAAACCATGTACATGCTTCGTATCATGGTTTTACTACACATAGGTAAGACTAATAATACAGCTGTTCGCAAATCTCTAATCAGGTTATGTTTTCAGCGTATGGTGATTTATTTACAATGTTACATAGTTTATTGCTGGCTATATTTACACGAAAGTGCTAATTTAGTGTTTAACAGTGTTAAAAGTGCTCTACTTGTAGGTTTTTACATTGTAACAGCGATGATACATCGGCAGTGTGTCTCAAAATAACAACAACACTACTGTAGTGACATATGGCCACAAAACAACACAAACAGATGTATTATTACACAAGACAGCTACGGCAACAATCTGAGACGAAGTTCATATCGTCACACTAGTTCTTTTTGTATCTATTTGCTAGTAAACGCACGCAACCTAAAATCTTATTATTTTACTTATACTAACAGATATCCTCTTGATACGATAACGGAACATTAAATTTCAACAAATGTAACTATTATTTAAATACACACACATATTATGTTTTGTACGTAGATAAAACTATACTTAATTTTTAATATTTTAAACCCTATTGTTTGTAGCTCGTTTAAACAGCCATTTTTTTTAAATATTGCATTTATTTGATTTATGTAGGTAAAATCGAATACTGGAAACTACTCTCATGTTCACAGGTTATTTAGAAACTGTAAAACCGAGCCGAGATGTGACGTTATCGGCCGGCTGCGTTTCAAACGCAGTATAACGTTTCCATGTATTAAAAAAAATGGAAAAATATTTAACACTTTAATGAATATTTTCATAATTTGTTTATAATATATTTTAGTGTATTGGTGTTATTTTTCACTATTTTGATTACGGTGGAGACCTACAATGCGAAATTAATATTACAAAAAAACAAAAAAAATTAGTGAAATATGACCCATATTAAATTACGAAATTTCAGGAATTATTTTCTGACAAATGTCTTATTTATCTATCTTTTCCATTTAGCAACTTTTCCGTGATATTATGTTTCATTTCAAGGATTAAGAAATAAATTATCTGAAAAATAATTAGAAGAAGACAATGTACATAGGAGTATAGCACACGGATATTATTTTTATAAGTATTCGTAAACACATATATCCGTAGAATAAATATAATCTGGCCTATTTATTTTACGAAATATAAACTGGGATTTAGGTATCTTTTCCAGCTAAACGACTTTCGCGATTTACTTCTTTCTTTAATTTTAGTGGAAACATAAACTAAACCGATGAGTATAAGATTATACTCAGTGAAAATAAATCTGATTTCAAATATGTAATTAAAAGACAGTTACAATCACTAAAAATATTGGAAGCGTTTGTTAATTAATTAACAGTATGGAGCATTTAGAATTTTTCGTATTGAATGGTAGAACGAAGGGTGAAATTACACGTTTTTAAATCATCGGGGTAAAAGTATTATAGATTTAGCCTGGTCGAATTTAAAATTTTCAGAAGCATTAACAAATTTTGAAGTTCATCATACATTAGGTAATTCAGGTCATGCTATCTTACTTCTGAACTGCCCTAGCTCCTCCACTAAATATAATGAATTAAATAATAAACCTGATTCTCAGTATAACCTATCGTTCAAATTTATACATGGTAAAGCGCAAGAATATTTCAATATTTTAAATTGTCACAATCATATATACTTTTACTCAGAGAACTCAACAGATTTAAGTAAAAATCTAATGGATGCTATCAGAGACACGGCAATTAAAGTAAGAATGATGAAAATCAATAATGTCAATAAAGTTAACAAACATGAAACAGAAAATAAAGTTTGGTTGAATCAAATCTGTAGAACGTATAAAAAAAGCATTTCAAGATTTAAAAACCTTCAGAAACAATCCAACTGATTATAATCTTAATTTGTATCTGACTAGCAAAAAACAATATAAGCATGAAATTAGAAAAACAAAAAGAGAATATGAACTACAGATATCGAATACTTTATCCAATGTAAAAAATAATGTACAGTTTTGGTACACAGTACGTAAGTTACAGGGCGGGAAATTCATTCCAAATAACATCTCCATGGAGGAATGGGAGAAGTACTATAATTCTTTACACTATGGAGTTAATTTACTTCCAGAATGTATCTACTTTGGTTGCCTCCACCCTTTCATGGACATACCATTTACTTTGGACGAACTTCAGGTGAGTATCTCCAATTTTGATAAAAATAAAGCTCCCGGCCAAGACGCTATAAATTACGACTTTTTTAAATGTTTGCCCGATAATTAGATGCAATACTTGCTTAATTTATTTAATAACATCTTGTCCAAAGAGGATATGCCATCAAATTGGTCTAGTATTGAATTATTCTTAATACATAAGAAGGGAGATAATACTAACCCTGAAAATTACAGAAGAGTGGCGCTTATAAATAATATCACTAAAATTTTCACTCAATTACTATATTCAAGATTACAATTTTGGATTGAAGATAATAAAGTTCTGAACGAAAATCAAAATGATTTCAGAAAAAATAGGGGCACAGTAGATAATTTTTTTTTTGCTACTTTAATCAACTTACAACTGAGATTAAAAAAAGGTAATATTTTTGTAGCATTTATAGATTTCAAAAGAGCTTTCGACACGGTAAACCATTAATTGCTATGGGAAAAGTTATATGTCAACGGAATCATCTCAAAAATTATAAGAATAATGAGGTCACTATATAAAAACGCAAAAATATTCATTACGAACAATAATACTGTGTCGTTAAATCCTGTAGAAATAAAAGAAGGGGTTCTTCAGGGTGAAATACTATCTCCCTTATTATTTGCCCTGTTTATTCACGACTTAGAGGACTTTTTATAAATAATAACCAAAAAGGTATAAATATAGATGGATACAATGATACAATTATGATAGCGTATGCGTATGATCTTGCAATCCTAAGTGACTCAGCTATTAATCTTCAAAAGTTATTAGATCTTCTCGCGATTTATTGCAATAGAAATTCCCATACAATTAACACAGCTAAAACAAACATTTTACATTCCCACCGCGGTCGTCCAAAAAAATATCCCCTTTTGTTTTAAATATAAAAATGACAAAATTGAAATAGTAAAAAAGTTTAATTATTTGGGTGTTGTATTCAGTTCATCGGGTAAATTTTGTGAAGAATCTATGAATGCCACAAAAAAGCGGCTTTTGCAACTAGTAAAGTTTCTAATATTTTAGTAACGGGAAAATCAATGGGGTGGCAAGAAAAACAGTTATTATTAAATTCATTCATAAATGCTACTATGTTGTATGGTTTTGAAATATGGGCGTTCAAATATTGGAATAAATTGGAGGTAGCTCAACTGAAGTTTATTAAATTAATTCTAAGGTGCCCTAAATCTACACCTCAATACATGCTTAGATTAGAGACAGGAACTACTCCCATAATTATTCAATTATTAAAAAAGCTCTGAATTACCTATATACAATCACAATGATGGAAGATAGCAGATACCCAAAATTACTCTTAAAGAGATTAATTGACCTAGATAAATCTGAGCTCAATAAATTAGATTACAATTGGTTCACGTAATTAAAAGCATTATTGGCAAAATATAATATAACAATTATATCAGATAAAGATACAATTAGCAAAACAGAAATACATAATTTACTGGAAAGGATACAGAATCATTTGTTAGAAAAAGACATAGAATCATTGAATAATGGTAATTATAATATGCATTACAAACTAATTAAAAAATATTTCAATATTGAAACTTACTTGACTATTAATATTAATTTGTCAAAGATTAGAATTATTGCTAGCATTAGGATGTCGAATAAAGCCCGTTTTACACAATCATATATTTACAATTAAATTTACATGCAAAATATTTTCATTTTTACATAATAATTTTTGATCAAAATCTTTTCGTTTTACACGGCCAAATATTTGTTACATGTTTGATAGTTGCCAACTTAAGTACATTTTTATATGTTGGTAACAGTTTACTACTACGGTTTACTAACTTCTCAAATATTTACAGCTGATGTTTTCATCTGTGTGTCGCGCTCGTTTTTGTAAACTAAGTTGTGGAGTAAGTGTTGTGCAAAAATATAATTTTTATATTTTTCAGTGTCATCGTTGCAACAATTCATTTTGTACTAAATTTAGTATACTTCTATTTTGTCGCCTTTGAATCCACGGCTTGACCCAAATTCATTTACGCTTCAAAATCTTATTTCGTGCATTAACAACTGCGACAATTACAAATAATTTTTCTATTCATTGTTCTTTATTTGAACTTGACGTTTGGTTTTGTGAAGAGTTTCATAGAACAGAGTAGCCAATTACCTGCAACTACACATGAAACGTAAACTTTTGTTTAATGAAAACCCTAAATATCACCAAAATGTGAAGCAAATGACCTTCAAAATTAGAACATGCCCTATTTGAGATTTTTTTACATCGTATGGTACCATAAGAAGTTGTAAATTTATTACCGTGTAATCATTGAAATTTTGTGATCAAATACGAAGTTGTAAAAATGCATGTAAATTTATGATAATGTAAAACAGGCTTAAACGTTTCGTTTCTATCTGTATAAATAACACTCGCCATTACTGGGATACCACATTGCTCTGCTCGATTTGTAACTTGAATAAAGAGGACAACTTGCAATATTTCTTCACTGTGTGTCCAATTTTCAAACCTTATAGAGACTATTACTTATCATCATATATTCAAAATGTCGTTAATTTTTCTTACTATTTTTTATTAGAAAATCTATTTTCGGATAAAATTAATAATGTGACTTCTTACGTAATAAAATGTATGGCCTTAAGAAGTTTTGCTTTAAATGATTAGCTTAGTTTGGTTTTTGGTATAGGGATAAAACGTTTTAGGTTCGTACTCTTTACATTTTAAAAGTAAAAGTTTATTCGGTTTGCCCAACGTTATTATTGAAATAGTCTATTTACTATTGGTACTATTTATGATTGAAAAATCTTTTATAATTATAATAATTTACAATGTCTTCCCGTAAATAATAAAATGTTTAAAGAAATTTGCAATATACGAACAATTTTGTTTGTTAATTTGCCAGAATATACTATTGGATTTTTGTTCACTTTGTATAATTTTATGTTGTAATTAGAAATATGAATATCTTATTTTATTTCAAAATGTACGACCTTAAAAAAACATTTGCTTTAGTTGTTTATTTAAATTCACTAACTTTGCAGTACTTATACTGTTTGTGTTTGTAAAATTAACACATATGTATATATATATATATATATATATATATATATATATATATATATATATATATATATATATATATATATAGCATGTATTAGTTTATATTATTATCCAACCATTTATATTACCTATGAGCTATATATCAAATAAATAATTATTATTATTTTTAATTAATTAACATATTTGAAATTTATCTATCAATATTTACCTACAGAGATATGTAAAAATATCAATACCAGAATATAGCCCACGTATTTAAAAAGGCTTACCGCGTAATATTAATATTTCTTAAATTAAATATACATGTGGAATATGACTGGTCCTTTATAACTATGAATATCCGCAAAATATACGTATGTTACAACAATTGTAGATAAAATAATATTGTTTTCTATAATATCATAAGTCATGACTATTACCACGAATTGACACAAATTTTGATTTTTTTTTTAAATTGTGAAGAATCTATGAACATAATAAAAAAATGTAAAAACAGTTTTGTATGCAATTTTTAATTCCGAAAGACTTCTCACTGTATAGTTTTTCAGTAAAACAAAGAGAAGAGCAAAAAATAGCATACAAAAAAAAAAACCATGTTATAATCCTTATGTTCACCCTAAACCACCCCCACGGGGTACATATTATGTACCGAGTGTAACATGAAAAGCAGGCCAAAGGCGTTTCACATGGGAACATAGTTTTCCTTGCGCATAAATACCTTATTAATTTTATACAATACTGTTCTAAATAAATTTTATAGAGAATTAAATTATGTACCTATCTAACACAATAATTACATTGTATTTTGCTTATTTCATAACTGATCAAATTGAATTTAAAATGTTATTAAAGTTACTTGTTTAGCCATGATATTGAATTAAAATCATAACCATATGTAACGACACTTTTCCTCTCAGAAATTATAAAATACAATTTGTAACAAAATTTTACTCTTTTAAATACTAAGTTCCAAAAGTAATTTTAATGAAAAGATAAATATTTATCCACAAATATTATGAGATATTAATATGTACTAACAATAAGATTAGCATTAAATAAAAGTTAGTAATCCTTTATGAGCAGGTTGTTAACATGTTGTTTTTATTATCTGGGGTAGCTAATCTACATACAAAAAATATGATCATTATACCGCGACGTAAATTATACTTGAACAAGTTCATTCAAAATAAAATAAATCTCATGCAATCGTAAGTTATTTTTGGGTTTAATATTCATAGTGAATATCAACCATAATAGACTAATTGTCCCGTCGATGATAGCTTTCTATTGTGGCCACAATATGAAAAATCCAATTAAAATTTAACAACAAAGGCTTTTGAATTTGTGTCGTTGTCAATGAACAAAAACGTCATGTATTGATTTTCTTCCATCATGTTTCATTCCATTGTAGTCAGTGGATAGTTTAATTATAAACTGTATACAAGCAATAATAATTCATTTAATATGATATTCAGTACTTATTTGAAATGTTGTCAAAGGGTAATAATTAAGATAACATTAATATAAGCCGTATTAATAGTTATTTGTAGGGTAAGTTCGGAAGAGTTGACACACAATTCAAAATATCTTCGCATTTATTTATGGTTTACAATAAAAAATTTAAAAATACAAACATAAGAGGTCTCATGGCTGCGTGCCTGAGTGTCTGGTGGCGAATCTGGGGAACCGGGTTCGATCTCGACCGACGCCATATATTTTGAATGCACAAAAAGTGACCCCTGTGGTGGACTCTCCACACAATGAGTGGAACGCCTGGTAACACCGACACGCTATATATATATATATATATATATATATATATATATATATATATATATATATATATATATATATATATATATATATCGTCATTACCGAAATCTGTGTACTTAGTACATTGGTACACCCAGCGATGAGTAATGTGCCGTAATGATATATTTATTTATATTTAACATTGTTATATACCTTTAAATATATATATATATATATATATATATATATATATATATATATGTATATATATATATATATATATATAATAAAAAATCTGTTGTACCTTCCGTCAATCCTGTGTATTATGTATAAATTCCATACATAAATTTTCTTGCAAAAGATTCTAAATTTTCAGTAAAATTATTTCATAAACAAACTATGCAAATTGCACATGACACTAATATATTCTTCTTTAGCTTTCCCCATTCGTTAGGGGTCGCTATTTTTTATTTTCTTCTTCCACTCATTTCTGTTTTACGTGTCGTTCTCATTCAGTTCCTTCTCTCTCAAGTCTTCCGAAATACAGTCTTTCCATCTTATCTTTGGTCTTCCTCTGTTTCTTCAACCTTCTATTACTAAGCTATTCATTCTTCCAATATGTTCATTTTTCCTCATGACATTTTCAAACCAATGTAATCATCTCGCTTTTATGTTTCTAGAAACTTGTAACACTAGAGTTATTTTCTTACCTATCTTTCCGTGTCTTCCCCAACATCTACTTCAACATCCTCATCTTTGCCACATTAATTTACTGTTTATTGAAACTGACATCTGTCAATTTGAATTATATGAATATATTAGTAGTTTCCATGTTTAGCATAGCTGGTTGACTTATAAAATTTAATTCCTTTAAAATTCTTTAACTCTATATATATTGAATATGAAGTATAAAATGCAATCAAATCGTATAGACAATAATATATTCTTTAAGTTATAGTAACGTTAAATGTCAAAAAATCAAATTTAACTGTTAAATCTTCAAATGAGGCTACTTCCTGTTCACCAATTATAACCAAAATCTTATCAGTTGTTCTTCTGGATGTTAACTTGAGGAATACGAAAAATATATATTTTTTGGAGGCGTGGTATTGAAGTTATGCGATCCGAAACTTTCGTCACACACACACAGACACACACAGACACACATACATCATACATACATACATCATCGTAAAATTCGTATTCTAGGGACCCTAAAACATGCTTAATCACTAAAAACTCATCATTGAATTTTTTGACCAAAGACAATAACTTCCTTACCTAAAGGTGAGGGAAGGTAAAAACGTAAATACAACTCTCAAGTACAAAATAATGAAAAACAAAAATGGTCATACTTTTCTGCCAACGAAAATCTTCCAGTTGAAATGAGTTCACTTGACGGGTGCGATGACAAAAAATAAGTTATTTTCACATACTAACTAATTACGTATAGTATTTCCCATTTTTGTGTGATTTTCCCGCACAAGTCACACATGTTTCGTTTCTAAGTGCATTGATAACCTTCATCATTACTCATTGTCTTTCATATTTATTTCAAAATCATTGTTTATACAAATGTACATTAAAATATTATCTTAAGGCGATAACAAATGAAACTGCTCAATTTTATTATTTAGTTTCTTTTTGTTTTTAATTATTGTCTTTATTTCAATCTTTTTTTCACATTTAGGTAATGTTTTTCGCTTCTAAGGTCAGTTTTAAGTTTCACTCTACAAACTATCCTATGACCCACTGGTTATCTCTATCTTGAGCCAACTATTCCAAATGGTCGGGTGAGGTGGCTTATATCTGTTCGACACATGGGGTTAGTCCGAGAGAGATAGCTTACCGGGTGAGATGACTTTCTTACCAAAATCCAAATAATAGTAGAACAATGTTAACGAATGCTTTTACATGGATAATGCATTTAGTCAATCGGTATATTTTACTTTCATTCAATCAATAAACAAATAAGTTACTAGTAGAATTTTTTTATACCCCTTCGAAATATATGGTCTTTTGTATATAAACCTTTTGACATTTTCTTCATACAAAGTATTACACATTTACGATTATTATAACTTTTCAAGCAGAAAGAATTTCAATGTAATAATCTAACCTAAAGTTATTGAAGTTTTGCTGTATGTGTTGTTGTACATATGTGAACCATCTCACCCGCCCATTTGGAATAGTTGGCTCAAAAAATCAATATATAGATGAATAACTAATAATAATAATTAAAATAATAAAAACAAAAAGAAACGAAATAAGAAAATTGAGCAATATGATTTCTCATCAGATGATGACATTTTAATGAACATATGTGAATACAATGATTCCGAAATAAATATGAACGGCAATGAGTGTTTGAATTGTGATGAAGTTATTAGTGCACTTTAGAAAACGGAATATAGGATTCAATGAAAAAAATCCAGGAAAATTCCACGAAATTCGCTGACATGTGTGAATGTATGGAAATGTAATTAATACGAAGAGAAAACTTATATGTAATTTGTTAATAAGTGATTTTTTTTTTATCTCACTCGCCAGTTGAAGCCATCTCACCCGGAAGATTTTTGTTGGCTAAAAAATATATTTTTTGTTTTAATTTTTTTTTATACTTAATAGTTGTATTCAGGTATTTTTCTTTGATACTTATTTGAAGCTATATAAAAATATTAACTATGTATGAATCTTTTTATGTCATTGTAAGACATAAATAAATGCAAAGATTTTTTTGAATTATTGGTCAATTATCCCGGACTTACCCTACATCAAAACTACAGTGACTTTATGTTAGAATGTTACTCTCAACCTCTTTTTGCTTGAGAATTTACATTAATTGGAAACATATACTACTTTCTATGAAGAAAATATCAAAAAGATTACATAAAAAATCTGATGTGGCCAGCACAATACCTTCCGTCAAACCTGTGTATTATGTACAAATTCCATTCATAAAATGTCTTGCAAAAGATTATAAATTTCCAGTAATATTATTTCATTCAAATGGCACTTGACACTAACATTTTCTTCTTTAGCTTTTCCCATTCGTTAGGGGTCGCTAATTTTTATTTTTTTCTTCCATTCATTTCTATTTTGCAGGTCATCCTCATGTCAAAATTTTTCATTCAAAATTTATTTTTTTGGTATTTTATGATTCCTTTTCTCGGCAACTGAATTCCACACCCCTGATAATAAATATACCACATGAAATAAGAAAATCATGAAATTTTGAATGAAAAATTACGACATTTGTCAGTTATGGACGTAATTCATAGCTGTCATTCTGACACGAGTCCACATATCTGCTTGCCAAAGTCAGCAAAATCACGTCACTGCACTCGCCCTACACATATTTTTTTTTTGCAAAAGATCCTATATTTCCAGTTAAATTATTTCATAAACAAACTATTCGCATTGCACTTGACACTATCTTCTTCTTTAGTTTTTCCCATTCGTTAGGGGGTTGCTATTTTTTATTTTCTTCTTCCACTAATTTTTGTTTTGTTTGTCGTCCTCATTCAGTTCCTTTTCTCTCCTTTCATATTATATTTGGTCTTCCTATGTTTCTTCCAACTTATGTTATAAGCTATTCATTCTTCCAATATACTCATCTCTCCTCATGACATGTTCAAACCAATGTAATCGTCTCTCTCATATCTTTCTAGAAACGCCCAACACTAGAGTTATTTCCCTTATTCTTTCAACATTTACTTTTTATTGATATTGACATCTGTCAATTTCAATTACCTGAATATATTAGCAGTTTCCATGGTTAAGTTAGCACAGCTGGCTGATATATGAAATTTTATAATTATTACAATCTTTATAATTCTTTAACTCTATATCTGTTGAATATGAAATATAAAATGCAATCAAATCGTATAGAGTATAATATATTCTTTAAGTTATAATAAAATTTAACTGAGTTTTTCAAGAAAAACTGTTAAAATCTTCAAATGAGGATACTTCCGGTTGACCAATTATAACCAAAATCTAATCAAGTCTGCATATGGTTGTACGGAAGAGGAATATGCAAGAATTGTAATTTTTGGAATTCTAGTATTGGAGATATCGTGCATGAAACTGCGGTCACATACACACACACACACATACACACACACACGCGCACATACGAACACACACACACACACACATAAAGACATCATCGTAAAAATAGTAAAATCGTATTGTAAAGACCCTAAAACGTGCTTATTCAATGAAAACTCAGCACCGATTTTTTTGACCAAAGACAATACCTTCTTTACCTAGAGGTGACGGAAGGTAAAAACTTATTCAAGGGTGTGGTTGCTCGGCAATGAGAAAAATAAAAAACATATTTTTTGGATCGAAGTAATATATAAAAAGTAGATACGAAACATATGTCAAAAAACTAATGTAAAATATATGAATCTTGTATGATAATTGTATTGAATAAATTGTGTTTTCTTGAATTCTATATTGGAAAGTTTGGCTTTAAGTTAGTGCTAGTGAACGCGAGAAAATAAGTGTCTATGCAGACACGAAGGAGTATAAATATTTCTAGTATTAACTTTTATTTATTAGAAGAACAACACAAATAAAATTTACCGACTGACTAAATTTACTATCTGTGCCAACTTCGATTTCCACGAAGATAATATGATTAGGCAGCTGCGAAAAACTAAAATAGACTCATTGGTATGTAATTTTTGAATTCGTAAAAAACGTCGATAAAAAATAATCATGGCTAAAAATATTCTTAATTCTCGTATCCAGATCCAGAGGGGCGGCAGGTAGCAGGATTGGTGGGAGTTTTGCGGCAACAATTGAGCGTCTAGGTCCGGACAATGGTCATTTAATAAATTTTAATTTCCTCTAAAAAGTACTCAAAATCATTTTTTAAACATAAACTGTACGATTTCAATAAATAAACACATTAAATCCTGTTCATTTTTGCAAAAATGAGTAAATAAAATCACCTAAAATATTCAAATTTCGGAACGCGTTGTGATAGGTATGACGTGTTTGTTTTGAATAACTAAATTTCCTCCCGTTTAATTTATATTGACTGTCGCAGATGAGACTAGCTATTTTTGTGTTTAAGCTATTAAAATTGAAATAATTGGACTAAAAATGAAAAATTATTGCACTTGTACCGGATGTACTGGATCTTCTTGTGCGGGACTGTTAAATATCTTCTTACACGTTTAAAATAAAGCAACAAGCGCTATTTAAATGAATGGATAATATTATGTGAAATACAATCACACATATATTGACACAAATCAATCAGAAAAAAAAACATTATATTTTTATTGACAATGAAGACCATCTTTTTACATGGATTTCTTGTAATTATGAATTTAGCAATGGTTACTAGATAAAAATTAAATGAATATTCTGAACATTCCGCCCACCTTGAAATAACAATTTCGAAAAAGATTATTTTTCAAATGTTAACATATACATAGTTTTGTTATAGGGCGTTTGAAAATTCCATTTGTAATTTTAATTGTTACTACTCGAACTTTTCCGTCCAAGCCTTCATGAATATTTTAATACTCGGCCTATTTTCCAATGCGAAGGTGATGATAGTCGATCGTCTTTTTCAAGTACCACTGTTCCAATTTATATATTTTTCTCGACTTTTGTCCACTTTGTCCTTTGCTATAAGTGGTGTAAATATTCTACAGACCATTTTTTTCCAAAAATGTTGGATTTTTTGTTGTATTACTTGCCATCTTGTCAAACGGTTCATTGATATTTCTGTTAGGTTTGGTTCTGATAATAAAGTTAGTGGTTCTGTGATTAGGAAATGAGCAGGAGTTAAAACATCAAAGTTTTGATGATCATCATAGATTGGTGTTAAAGGTCTTGAGTTGACATGCACAAGCTTCTATTTGGATCAATAATGTGTAGTACTCTTCGAAACTTCGGACAGCTTCTTTTGATGAGCTTGTTTGAAAATGAGTTACTGCAATTCTTTTTCTGCCCCTCGAAATTTCGTACTGTTGTCGTTATATATATTCGAACATTTACCTCTTCTAGCAACGAATCTTCTTAGTGCTGCTACAAAGGCTGCCGTAGAAAGACTGGTTACCAGTTCTAGATGTATTGTTTTTGTGGCCATGCAGATGAGTAAGGCAATGTATCTTTTTCTGTAGAATTTAGTGTCTTGCGAATGTTGACGGGGCCTCCATAATCTATGCAAGTGTTTAGAAATGGCCTAGATGTTTGAATTCGTGATTTTGTTAAATTACCCATGAGTTGCTGTGGGGTGAAGCTTTTAGTCTAAAACATATTAAATAATTGTTTGTTATGTATTTTATTGTGTTTCTTGCATTAATTGGCCAGTATTTTTTTTATCTAATATTGTTTAATACGTTTTGTGTTTGTGCATGTAATAATCGAACATGTTCATTTTGTACAAGTAATTTTGTAAATTGGTGTTTAGGTGGAAGTAATATTTAGTGTTTTTCATTGTATGATAGTTTAGAATTTTCAAGTCTTACTTCAACCCTCAATATGTCGTATTAATCCAAAAATGGATATAATGATTTCAATTTACTATCATGTTGAATTGATTTTCCATTTGTCAAATTTTCAATATCTTTTGCAAAAACTTGTGCTGGTTTCACTAAACATTTAACAGTTTGGTTGATTTCATCGATTGTGAGATTCCCTCTTTGTTTGTCTTTCTTCTTTCTTGTATTGTTTACAAATCTATAAATATGTCCAACTGTCCTTTGAACTTTTTGAAACGATGACAATTTATTGAAAAGATCCATATCATTTACAATTATTTGTACATTAATTTCATTGGTTTTATGTTCTAAAATTTCTTTACTTAATTTTGTTGCGTTTGTTTGTATGAGATCATTCACAAGCCGTTCAGTTTCATCGTTTTTTAACCAATGTGGTCCATTCCACCAAAGAGTAGATTCCATAAGTTGAGTAGCTAAACATCCTCTAGAAATTAGATCTGCAGGATTGTCTTCTGAATTGATGTGCCTCCATTCATAATTGTTTGTAAGTTTTTGAACTTTTGTAACTCTGTTTGTTACAAATGTTTTAAGATTATTAGGTGCAGTATTAATCCAGTGAAGTGTTATAGTCGAATCTGTCCAACAAATTATTTTACTGAATTTTGAATTTATTGTTTGGCATGTAATTTCATGCAGTTCTGATAATAAAAGAGCTGCACATAGTTCAAGTCTAAGAATAGATATGGTTTTTAGAGGAATAAATAAGTTGCACTTTGTGATTGTCAGCATTCGTTGATCTAATATAAATACAGGCACCATATCCTTTTTCAGATGCATCGCAAAATCTGTGCAGTTCAATTTTTGATACATTATTTATTAATAAAAGACGTGGAATGAATAAATTATTCACTGATGATAATTCTCCATGATATTCATTCCATTTATTAATAATACTTGATGATGCTTTATCATCCCAGTTTGTTTTTAGCAACCATCATTGTTGCATGAATAATTTAGCTTTCATAATAATTATTGGTCCAAACAAAACCAACAGATCAAATACTTGTGAGAGAATTTGTCGTTTTGTTGTTGCTGGTATTTTATTCATTTCTACTTTGTCTTGTATGCAATCTTGGTTTGCATTCCATAGCAAACCTAAAGTTTTTATTGTTTTATGTTTATCTAATAGCATAATTTCATCAGTATTTTGTGTTCAAATTGCAATATCGCTTAGTAGTTTGAAATTATTCGATAACCTTTTTCTTAGTTTGAATCCTCTTTTTTTAATAATAAATTTAATTCGTTTTTTATAGCCAAAGCTTCTTCATAAGTAGCTGCTCCCGTAAGAAGGTCATCTACGTAGAAACCTTTTTTTATAATTTCTGCTGTTCGACGAAAAGTTTTTTTGCTTCTTCTCCAATTTCGTATCGCTAGAAATGGAGCTGAAGCAGTGCCATATGTTACTGTTTTAAGTTGATAAGTTTTTAGTTGTTCATTCACGAAGTTTTATTAACGGACTGGATGGACTCAATACTGCATGATATGCTACATAAGAACTATTTTCTTTGTTATCTAGTTTCAGATGTTGAAGTTCAATATATTCATTCATGAATTTCATGTATTCTTGTTTTACTGAAGGGTTTGCTTTGAGTTTTATTTCAAGTTGAAATCATCTTTTCTGAGCCATTTTGTACGACTTGCCTAATAAGTCATCTTCTTGCTTAAAAGGAAGTCCAACAACAAATCTGCCCGAAGAATCTCGTTGAATATTTCTCGTAAAATGACCTTCACAGCTCCGCTCTTCTTCTAAAATATATTTGGTTAATTGACATTATTCGATTTCCCAAAATTTTGCTACTTGTTTATTGATGTCGACATTTACTGTAAAGTAAGATAATTTACTATTATTTCTCTGTGTTTCTTATTTTTCCTGAAACAATCCAGCCTAATTTAGTATTTTCTAATACTGGAAGTCCTTTGCCAAGTTTTATTTGTTCTTGCAATAATAATTCCAAATATAACTCAGCGCCAATGAGCATATCAACTTGTTCATCAAAATGTTGATCTGCTAATGGAGCTGGTGAAAGTTTGAGAGGTTTTGTTTCAATAAATATGATGTTGGCAAATTGACCGTGATTTTGTCTAAAACAAGAAATTCTAATTTTTGACTATATTGTGTCACGGTTGATGTAATACCTTATTCCACACTTCTATTAATTTTAGATTAAATTTGACTGATTCCTTTGATTGGTAGATTTATTGATTTTGAATTGAAATTTAGTATTTTAATTAGTGAAGAAACAAAGTTAGAGTATGCTGCACTGTCTAAAAGTACTCTGAATTGCTGCCATTGGATTGTTTATCTCTAATATTAATAAATGCTGTTGTTAACATTACTTGTGATTGTTCTTCTTTTGAAATGTGAAGTGCTGTTTTGTTTTTGGATGAAATATTTTCATTTTGTGATTCGTATTTATCCTTTTGTACATGAATGAGTGTATTATGTTTTCTGGTACATTTTTTGCAATTCCCAGCTTTACATTCTTTTGATGAATGACCTGCTATAAGGCAATTGAAGCAAACCTTTAGTAATTTAATCGTTGAAATTCTCTCTTGTACATTTTTCTGTAGAAAATTTTCACATTTGAATAGATTATACTTTTCATGACATAGTTTACATGCATTATTTAAATTTGGTTAAAATGTAACATTAGTGACTTTTTGTAATTAATATATAATATATACCGTGTGTCCCAAACAAACCTTGACATAGGCGTTTAACATGCGAAAACAGTTTTTTGCAAATAAAAAGTGTCGAGCAAAAAATTAAGCCATGCTATGAATATGAAAATAGCATCTTACCTCCTGTACGTTATTTAATACTGTATTATCAGTGCATAAATTAAAGAAAATTAGAAATAACTGTCAATAAATATTTGTTTTAATATTTTATTATGTAATAAAAAATATTTGCTATTGTCATTGTGGTTTAATAGTTAGCATGTTTGTCTGTGGAATGAAAGAACTTTTGAAGGTTGGGGTTCATCATCATCACATATATATATATATATATGTGATGATGATGAACCCCAACCTTCAAAAGTTCTATATATATATATATACATATAGGTGAAAGGAAATTGCGACTGTAATTAGTTAAGGAAACTGGATTGATGGACTGAGCCATATTTACACGTATTTGTTACAATTATCAAATAATACAAAAAACATGGAACTGCAGAACGCACCCTTGTAGCAGCGCCCGCTCCAGCGTTTATGTCGCCCTGGACAAAAAGACAAATTGCCGCCCCTTAAACATATATATTTTAAAATTATATATCTTTTATTTAAAATAAAAATCAAATGGTTTTAAACTAAAATAGAAAATCTGATTTGGCCAACACAATATCTCCCATTTAATTTTTATTCATGTAAATACTTAAAATTAAATATAAATACCGGGTTCGATTCCGACCGACGCCAAATATTTCGAATTTTCAATGGCACAAAAAATGACCCCTGTGGTGCACTCTCCACGCCAGCAATAAGTGCTCGTGAGGTGACACCTGGTAAACGCCCGCACGGTACAAATATGTCATCATCATTACCGAAATCTGTGAAATTGGCAGACCCAGCAATGGGTAATTGTATTGTATTGTATTTGTTTCGGGATTTTCAACCCTTACAGTTTATATCCCTAGAATGGTCTCACACACAACATCTATTTTTATTAATTTTTTACAATTGTCACGAAGTTTCTTACGTAGATGTCATGTGTGTTGCCCACCCGAGCAAGCCCTTGTTACAACCACCAGCCGGTGCTAGATAGCTTAGTGATTGCCAAGTTAGACAGTTAGATTGTACCCAACATGGTGATGTTCACGTGCTTACTTCGACAGCTCATACTAATTTAAAATAGATTTACACAAATGTTTAACCAAATTGTCTAATTTAGTGTTACGTAATTGCTGAACATTACTGTGATAACCACTACATCATTTAATCATTTCACTGTACCATGTGCGTGTGCACGTTTTAGCATAAAATGTTTGTAAATGTAAAATTTTCAAAAAATCTCAACTAATGTGAGTACTTATTACCCAAACTATGATCGTATTGTAAGTCTTTATTGTATTACAGTGTCCTGAAGATGGTTTAATTATAACCGAAAGCTTGACAAATTAAAAAGAGTGTATTTCACTTAAGCCTACAATTTTCTGACTGTCAAACCCACTATCCAGTTTCCTTATATGGAAGGGTGTCATATTTTAATAGACCCAGCAAATATCTCGCTTATTTATTAAGTTAGTTATTTCTTTCATATAACATGCTTTATACAGCAACATGTAAGGTACTTGATGACGGATGTACATTTAAGATAAAACTTCCGGTTTATTAGTAATTAATATCAACTTTGAAATTTCAAATGGAACATACTATATTTTTTTACAAATTTGAAAAGTACATCAAATTTGCTTTACAATCATGTAAAATAATCCATATGTAAAAAAGTAAAATGGCGGGCACTTTTTTATATACCTAGTCGAAAAGAGAATAGTGAGCCATTACTATTTAAAATCATTTTGTTATTAAGTGTTCTATATTCTTATTTTCTGTATTATTATTACAAAAAAATATTATTTCGTTTAATAATAATAGTTACAATTGTTTTAGTTGATTGTTTTATTGCAAGCCACAGTCATGGGTCACTATTCTTTTTTCGACTAGGTGTATAAAAAAGGGACCACCATTTTACTTTTTAATAATGTAACATATGGCTTATTTTACATGATTGTACAGAAAATTTGATGTACTTTTCAAATTTGTAAAAAAATATAGAACGTTCTATTTGAAATTTTGAAGTTGATATTAATTACTAATAAACCAAAAGTGGTATTATGAATGTACATCCGTCATCAAGTAGCTTATATGTTTCTATATAAATCATGTTATATGAAAGAAATTACTAACTTAATAAATAAGCGAGATATTTGCTGGGTCCACTAAAATATAAAAACTGTACATATATATATATATGCAGGGTGTATCAAGATAATGGATCAGTGCTATTTATTCGTGAATATGAAAATTTACACAAAAAGTGATTAACATATCCTGTAAAGAATAAAGGGGGACACATTTTGACATAACCATTATTATTTTAAAGCCAGTGGTACTCAACTTATGGATCAATGTTACATTTTTTAAATGGAATTACATATTTGAAGAAAATTCTTTATTTAGTTAGTTGGTAATACCGACACGCTATATATATATATATATATATATATATATATATATATATATATATATATATATATATATATATATATATATATATATATATGTCATCGTCATTACCGAAATCTGTGTTCAAAATACATTGGTACACCCAGCGATGAGTAATGTGCCGTGATGATATATTTATTTATATTTAACATTGTTATATACCTTTAAATATATATAATAAAAAATCTGTTGTACCTTCAGTCAATCCTGTGTATTATGTATAAATTCCATACATAAATTTTCTTGGAAAAGATTCTAAATTTCCAGTAAAATTATTTCATAAACAAACTATGCAAATTGCACTTGACACTGACATCTTCTTCTTCTTTTGCTTTTCCCATTCGTAACGGGCCGCTATTTTTTATTATCTTTTTCCTCTCATTTCTGTTTTGCGTGTCGCTCTTATTCAGTTCCTTTTCTGTCAAGTCTTCCGCAATACATTCCTTCCAACTTATCTTTGGTCTTTCTCTGTTTCTTCAACCTTCTATTTCTCAGTTATTCATTCTTTTTCTAATATATTCTCCATCTCTCCTCATGACATGTTCAAACCAATGTAATCGTCTCTCTTGTATTTTTCTACAAATTTCTAACACTAGAGTTATTGCCCTTGTTCTTTCATTCCTTACCGCCTCAGGAAACAAGCAATTGGAAGTAAAATTTGTTGAACGATTTTGCTTGCCTAGCATTTGCTTGATTTGGTCGCAAGCAAACCAAGCGCCAAATTTCTCGCTTGTCTTGCTAACTTATGAAATATAATGGCCGGAAATGCAAATTATAGATACATGAATTTAACTTGTACTGTTTCTATCTCATTTTATGGTGTGTTTATATCAATTACATGTCAAAAAGGCTTTCAAAGTTGTGTGATGAATGTTCATAACATTGTTAAATTTGAAATATTTTCTTAGACCTAAAAAAATGTTCAAAATTAATTCCACTATCTGCAAATAACTGTACCTATCTATAAATTCATTTTGTATAACTTTCCAGACCAATAAAAGGGATATAAGAGATACACATGTTATATTTGACAACTGTATAACTAATTGCTGTAGCTATACATTCTCTTAAATATTACAGTACCAAATCATTTTTGATATAAGTTCGTTGTAACTCCACCGTGAAGATGGAGTTACATTTTAAATTTGTTTATAACTTAAGAATGGATTTAGCAAAAAAATCACGGTATACAGCAAAAAATAGCAAAAAATGAGCAAAATATTACAGTACCAAAACAATTTTGATTTAAGTTCGTTGTAACTCCAGCGTGAAGATGGAGTTTCATTTTTAGTTTGTTTATAACTTAAGAATGGGTTCAGCAAAAAATTCAAGCTATACAGCAAAAAATGAGCAAAAAATTACAGTGCCAAAACATTTTTGATTTAAGTTATTTGTAACTCCAGCGTGAAGATGGAGTTACATTTTTAATTTGTTTATAACTTAAGAATGGATTCAGAAAAAACAAGTTATACATGAAAAAAATAGCAGAAAATGAGCAAAATATTATTATGTGAAGCAAGATGTGGGCAACGCGATGTTGTAACTCCAACTTCACGGACTCCGTGGTCTGCTGTGTGCGTGAAAATTTAATATTGTACTAATTTATATTATGTGTTTGTGCTTATGCTTTTATTATTGTAAACTCGTTAAATAAACTATATTTTAATTACATCGGCATTCTGAATCACAAATTTAACACTTCTATTAAATCTATATTTCCATAATCAATACAACAGTTTCTTATAATTCCAGACGAAGTACTAAGTATGTTTGCATCCATAATCTTAAACATAAGAAAAATGTTTTCTATGGAATAGAATATATTATGAAAATAATTAATAATTTAATAATGTGGAAACAACATGTACGTATTTCAAAATAACATTGGCAATGACGACGATTTTTATTTATCAAAAATAATACAATGTTAACATGTTTTTCTAACATTGTAAATTTTATTCCTATCATACGTATATACTCGTATTTTGTTTTATGTAAACATTTTCCATTGATTTTTATAAGATCACTGTCAATAGTAATTTGAAACACGGTACTAAAAAATTATAGCTAACAGAAAGATTATTTTATTTGACAATTTATTTTATAATTTGATTTTTGTAACATATAAGTACCTATATAATCAGGGTGGCGACTTGAACGACGCAGCATAGGGGTTTCAATGATAAAATCTTAATGTGCAGTTATTTGCTCCCCTAATTATTTTAAAGCAAAATTGTATTTGGGTTTTTGCTACAGAAAAAATACTGCATCCGAATATGCTATTGTTTACAATATTTCAATCTCCGGAACCGGGAAAATAGCCGAAAGCCATAACATTTTTTGCAATGGAACAAAAATTTAAACAAAAGCGCAAACATCTGTCATAGATTCTTGACGTTTAAACTTATTTTCAAAACGAGGAATATGAAAACACCTTTATTGTATGACAACAATCTAAGACCTAGTTGATTACAACAATGTAGTTTGACGAGAACGAAATTTAAAATTTCATTAACTGGTGAATATGAATACGACCCGTAACTTATTTAAAGTAAAAGACATAAAATCACAAACACATGAAATTATAACACACACACAGACACAGGCACGCACGCACGCGCGCACGCACGCCCACACACACCACACACACACACATACACACAGACATCATCGTGAAAATGTTAAAATTGGATTGTAGGGACCTTAAAACGTGGTCATTTACCAAAGTCTCGATATGCGCACGATCCCTATACCTCCCTTACCAAGGGTAGCGGGAGGTAAAAAACAACATATCACAGCAAAAGTTCAAACAACCATTTACATTAAACAATTCCCCAATCTGTTGTAGAATTCTTGTCTGACATTTGCTAATTGTTTATATGATATTTGTATACATTTTAATAATAACAAAATTTAAATAAGTTTTTATATTTAAACGTCAAGAATCTATGATAGATGTTTGCGCTTTTGTTTAAATTTTTGTACCATGGCATCAATATTTTTTTATTATTGTTTTCGACTAGTTTTACGGTTCCAGAAATTGAAAAATTATAAACAATAGAATATTTGGATGCATTATTATTTTCTGTAACAAAAACCTAAATACAACATTGCTCTAAAATAATTAGGGGAGCAAATAACTGCACATTAAGATTTTACCATTGAATCCCCTATGCTGCGTCGGCCAAGTCACCACTCTGTATACATACATATTTATATATTTACCAACAATATACAAACACTCAAAATAAAACGAATCACTTTTCAAATTTCAATTTACTGCGGAAATTAAAGCATATATATATATATATATATATATATATATATATATATATATATATATATATATATATATATATATAACACGTTGACTGTCCCCATCAGAAATTTTTTTGGGCCCACCACGTCCAACTGCTTTTTTGTAGTTTTTTTTTTATTTTATCTATATAGAATATCATGTTTCACCTCATAAAAAATAAAAAGCTCATTAATTATTGTTTTTGTACGTGTTCATATATGACTCATGGGCGTATGAGGAACTTTTACCTGGTCATACGCCAATGAATATATTGTTCTCTGTATTTTCTTTAGTTATATATTATGTTGTATTATACGAATAATATTTAATTTTCGTAATAACTGTGCCTTGTACACATAAATAAAAAATATATTATGAAATAACTGAGAGTCCTAAAAAACTTACACCTCACAGAGTCCCATGAGTCACATATGGTGCAGCCGAGAACAAGGTCAGTCTGTCCTTCCCTAAGACGTCCATACACCTAACAGTACCGGGAATGCAGCGTGCAATACACACAAGTAAGTAGTGTACGGGTAGGCAAATGAATCATATATGTCTCAGGGACGTGTATGGAATCATATGTGTCTCATGGGACAGTCAACGTGATAAGGATCAAATTGAATTTAATAAATATAAGAAAGACTATTCATTCAAAAAAATTAGATTATAGAAATGCAGTATTTATATCTGCATGAGCAAAGCAAGAAATTTAGAGAGACATTCAAAACGTGGTGTTTAATGTGCGTAAATATATACTGAACATGTTTATGATAATTTTATATGTAACCTGATAATTTTTGATAATACATTATTTAGACATTTTTACCTCCCGCTACCCTTAGTAAGGAAGGTATAGGGGTCGTGCTAAAAATCGCATATCGAGATTTTGGTAAATGACCACGTTTTAAGCTCCCTAGAATCCATTTTTACCTCCCGCTACCCTTGGTAAGGAAGGTATAGGGATCGTGCCAAAAATCGCATATCGAGATTTTGATAAATGACCACGTTTTAAGGTCCCTAGAATCCATTTTTAACATTTTCACGATGATGTTTGGTGTATGTGTGTGTTTGTGTGTGGATCCTGTATACTCCTCTAACTCAAATACTAATAATAATAATAATAGATTTATTGTTTCGAGAAATATCTCATACAATGAGGTTGGTTTTACAGAATTATACCAAATTAAAATAAGTTAATCCTTCTACATATATACAAAATGTAACATTTGAATATTTAGCAAATATATATATATATATATATATATATATATATATATATATATATATATATATATATATTTAAGATTTAATTTATACAATATATATAGTTATTAATTTAATAGTTGGCTACCTGGCAAGTATCTATACTGAGATCTGTATATGCACAATTTTTCATTCGTTTCTACAGAAACTTCTAATTACTTCCTTGTACGTAAGTAAAGAAAGTATTGTAATCGCGAAAAAATTCGGTTTTCAGATTTCAGCGGAAATATCCATTTTGATCATCCCTGAATCCATTTTGACTAATTTCGTCGTGACGTCTGTACGTACGTACGTATCTCGCATAACTCAAAAACGGTAAGCCGTAGAAAGTTGAAATTTTGTATTTAGGACTCCTATAACATCTAGTTGTGCACCTCCCTTTCTGGTTATTACACAATTTCCAGAAGTGGCACTTTATATGAAGCCTATAATAGATTTTAATGAAAAACTGTTTTAAAATATAATCCAAAACTTTTCAAATTTGGTATACAAGACTTTTATGTCAATCAAAATAATAATAATAATAATAATAATATATTTAATTGTTTAAAAAGTTTAGTACAACTTTATAACAATGTTGGTTGGCGTTTTTACATATACAATTTACATTTTTTTTTTTTTTTTTCATACAGATTTAATTAATTTACATTTTTTTTCCTAAATATTGGTTACCTTTATTACATACGATACAATTTACTTTTTACCTTTAAATACATATGCTTACAGAGATATTTTTTTTCCCCTTATGTACATTATATTAGTATAGGTCAGCTTTATTACATACAATACAATTTACGTAGTTAATTATTTTTTACTTTTATACAAAATTATTATTATACCCTTTTTCCCTAATTACACATAATTTTTTAAGATGAATCCTATAATTATTTATAAGGTGAGCTTACTACAATCAAAGCGTGATTTTCTATGGGATTTCAAATCGGAAACTGGTAGGTCGTATTACTCATTAATAATGAAACTACGGAGACGCATTGCACCGGATACAAAATGGAAGATATTCTTTATTTTAGTAGCAGAAAGATTATCCAAGAGATTATAGTAATTATCTTTATTCAGATCCTGAATGTACCCAGCGAGATACACCTCTCTAAGGTGCTTATAAATTGGACATATCAAAAGAAAATGATACAAATCCTCTATTTGTTGTTTGTTACAGATTGTGCAATTGCAGTTTGCTTCAAGCTTGTACGATATATTTTTGATTACAACTGTGGGCCGATATTTTTGAGATAGTCTAAGTTGTGTTTTGTGGTAATAAGCTTGTCATTTGAATGCATAGTGAGAAGACTTATACAGTGACCAGAGGATTCTAATGTTGGCAAAAATTCTAGACTATGAGTGATTTCCAGTGCATTTGTGTTAGTCCAAATTAAATCAATAATACTATTACCATTGTGCCCCAGAAAAGTGTATGCCGCCGGGATATCACCTTGGGTGCGCCCATTCAAGACCTGCAAGCCATTTTGTTCCATAACATTTGTTAGAAATCTTCCCCTTCCATCCGTTGCATCACTTGTTGAGGATCTTTCTTCGTAAACTTGCGGGTTATCAAAAAAATTTTTCATGCAGCTGGTTAAGCAGACCAATTTTCGAATTGAAATCCCCTTGAATAACCACTTTGTGATCGGTATATTCACCTAAAATTAGATTTAGTGAGTTGTCTAGTAAATCTAAACATTCTTTAATATCTATATTTGGTTTAAAGTATACTGTTCCTACTATATATTTGTCAAATTTAGAGTGTACTTCCACAAAAATCCATAAATTATTGAGTTCTATTAATTTAATCTTAGTGAAGTAATTGTTTCTAAATAGAACCAGCAGTCCTCCGCTCGCTCTACCTATTTTTTTTTCTTTAGTTGCTTTTACTTGATAAAAATTATTGTTGTAATTAGCTAAAAATTTCGGTAACGTGAGGATGTCTGAGGACATCCATGTTTCACAAAAGCCTAACATATTTGCTCTTAAGAGTATATTGATTGTTTCATGATTGAGGTTATACATACTATTGTACCCATTTAGATTCCAAAATAAAATTTTTAATACATTTTCTTTATTATTGTTAAGAGGATTGTTGGTTTTACCAGTAGAAAAGTTACTTATCTTTTGTGTTAGTTGTCAGCTGGAACTTGGGGCTTGAAGATAACTGTTGAGGGAACTTTGGATCTTCGCCGACTTCGGGGTAGGTTTCATAGTGAACTCGTCGGATGAATTACTCCCTTTTTTACGTTTTTCATTAGGTGGTGCAGTCTTCTTTTCTTCTATGATGAGCTTTCCTTTTGACCACCTGGCTGTTTTACCTTCTGCTATTGCTTGTTTTCGGAGTTTTAGTAGTTCATTCTTTTCCTTCTGTGCCCTTGACGTTAAATCGTGATTTATGTATATGTCACTGCCTTTTAAGTTCACTCTGTTTGCGAATATCATCTGTTTCGATTTAAAAGAGTTACACGAAACTAGGACTGGTCTGTTGAACAACGGTTTTTTGATGCCGAGCCTTTTTACACTTTCAATACATTCTGGTTGAATGTTTAGAAGTAATTTATTTTTGATCATCTCAACTATAGTGTTTTCCAGTTCATCGCGATTATTTTCATCTTCTTTAATGCCGACGAAAATCAAGTTACGTCTCTTTACTTCAATTTCCAGCTTGTCAATAACTGATTGTTGTTGTATGACTTTTTCTTCTAGTTTATCATACTTGTTATTTATTGTATTCAATTGTGTATGGAATTTTGTAATTTCATCGTTAGTTCTTTTGATTTGAACTTCTATGGAGTCCAGCTTATCTAATTTGCTTAAAATTTCTGCAATTTGTTTATCCATACCTCGTGGTAGATGTATGATGTGAGGATATGTGTCTTTTAGTTTTAATATTTTTAAATTTTTATGTAGATTTTATGAAAAATATTCTTCTTTTTGTGTGTAGTACTGTTGCAAAACAGAATTTAATTATTTACTTCACTTTAATATCGAATTTTTTGAGACCGGTTTCAAAACTAGTCTACCTCGCTATACTCAGTGTTGCCAACCCATGTCAATCAAAATAACATAATAGATTTTGGTTAAAATAGGCTAACCGGAAGTGGTACATTACTTGAAGCTACTAACAGTTTTTCTTGAATAAAATGATTTTATTTTGATTTTAGAAATAAATGCTTCAAATAAAAGTCTTAGAGAATTAATTTCTGCGTCTAGCACATCAAGTATTATTAAATTAGCCCTTTGTATAAGCGAGATATGTAAATTTAAAAATTATATACTTTTTGTAATAAAGCTTGCTATGGATTAGGACAAAAACATAAAAGAATGTTCATGTCAAATTATGTTAAATACGTGCAATTTTATGATTCGTACAATAACAAATATTATATTTTTATTGTGAAATTAGTCATATTCATTGTTGTAATCAAATATTTCTTTGTTGTAATCAAAACTCTCTTTAAAAAGAACCGGGTTAGATTATGGTCGCTATATATCTTACTGTTTTGAAGTTAAAATTAATATTTTGTAATTTATTTATTAAAAAAAATATGTACAGTTTAATAATCGTACAAGGAAGTCGTGTGGTGTCCACATCAGATTTTTTTTACCATAGTACATACAATTGGTAGATATGCTGTATTTTGTCGGGATTGAGATTACTGAGTAAATGTTGGGTTAGGGGGGTCTCTGATTGGTTGCGGTAGCTTTGAAGAAAAGCACTTCTTGGAGAGTTGTAGCAGGGGCATTTTTTTAGGATGTGATTTAAGTTTTCCGGTTCGTTTAGGTTACAGATTGAGCAGTTTTCTAGAGTATTTATGGTATATCTTATATTGTTAACCGTCAGGCTTAAATAACGTTTGCTGGCCATTCTGAGTTGGGCGATAATTTTAGTTTAATTCATGCTAATATTCGAATTTAGGTAGATTTCAGTTTCGTAGTTTAGTTTTATGTGTCGTTGTACCTGGAGGACAGAACTTTTTCAAGATCCTGTTGTATGAGGTTTATTTTGTATATTTCAGCGATATCTTCTATATCTCTGTTTGTACTTTCCAGATATCTTCTTTTCCGACTAGAATAAGTATGTTTTTTACTTGAGTGGCCCAGTTGTATTCGTATTTATTGTCAGTATTTTGGTCTAACGCCAATAGTCTTTTGTAGATAATCTTCGGGTAGCGGGTATCTTCCATTTCCCAAATTTTCTTTAACCATCTTAATGTTTTTTTGACTATGATTGGGGTGATGTGTTCTGAGCCTGTTTCTGCCCTGATCATGTAATGCGGAGTGCTTTTTGAACACTAGGAGATTTTTGCTAAATCTTGTTATTGTGCTTTCTAGATTTTCTAGCTGCTGTAGGCCCCATACTTCTACTGCATATAATGTAGTGTTATTTAGAACGGATTTTATTAGGAGCTGTTTTTCTTGCCAGTTACTTGATTTTGCTCTCCCTAATATAGTTTTTATGGTGCTGGCTGCGAAAATAGCCTTCTTCATGGCGTATTTAGTGGTCTCTGAGAATTTTCCGGATGATGCAATCATTATTCCTAAGTAGCAGAACTTGTTGACCACTTCTACTGTCTCTCCTTTATATTTAAAGTCTTGTGTTGTTGCTTTGAGTCTTCCTTTGTGAAAAGGTAAAATTTTAGTTTTTTGTGAATTCACATTTAGATGATTTTTATCGCAGTATTCTTCTAGAATCATTAGTTTTCTTTTAATATCGATAGGGGAGCTTCCCAGTAACACCATGTCATCAGCATAGGCTAGTAATATTATATCCGTGTGGCCATCAATATTTATTCCTCGTAGGCTGTGTTCTGTAAGATAATCTTCTACGTCATTTATCA
Organism: Harpalus rufipes; assembly: GCA_951394225.1. NCBI lineage: Eukaryota > Metazoa > Arthropoda > Insecta > Coleoptera > Carabidae > Harpalus > Harpalus rufipes. Next base: position 57,544,378 of record OX596274.1, read on the forward strand.
TTAGAGCAATAATAAAGGGCTGATCGTGTCTCCTTGGAGTACCCCTTCTGTGATTCTTATGTAATTAGAAGTCTCTTGGAATTTGTTTTTAACGCAGACTTTAGCATTGTCGTAGAGATTTTTTATTGTTCTGATTAATTTTGAGCTTATTCCGGTTTTATATAATTTTTCGTATAATACGTTATAATTTATCGAGTCAAAAGCTCTGGTAAAGTCAATGAATGCTGCGTAAACATTCGTTCTTTTTAATCGTAATTGAAGATGAATGGCAGTTATAATGGTGAAAATACTCAAATACTATCATTCAGAAAGTTTTGAAACCATGTATTTCTACCTTATGGAAATATCTGATTAGATTTTGGTGGCAATCGGATAACCGGAAATGGCAATTTACTTGAAGCTCAAAATAGTTTTTCTTCGAAAAATACCTTTAAATGTTATTTTATCGAGATTTATGTTAATAAAAATTAAAGATCATTAAATTTTCTACACGTTTGCATTAATACTTTTCTACATATTCTATGGATAAATTTATAAAACTTTCTATAATTTTAATCCCGGAGCCTACGTTTTAAACTCAACTCGTTCACATGGTTACAGAATTCAAATCTCAAATGTTTGTAACTGACAGATATATGTCACTGTCAACGAACTAATCATTTCAAATAATAATGTTAAAGTTTTTAAAATATAAAAATTTATTTAGGCTTTTAGGTTCACATATTTAATTGAAAATGAAGTCAGTATAATTGGACGTTTCGGGTATAAAACCCACCCATCATCAAAAAATACGAATTCGTAAAAAATTAACATTGTGAAATAAATATTTTGAAACATAATTACAAATGTCGTCTTTTATGATACATGGTTATAGAAAAACAGTACCACTTTGCGGCGACTAAATGGAACAATAATTATATGGAAAGGAACGTAATGTAGTGATCTATGATATTCTTATCATTATATTGTTTTATGTTGTGTTCATTGTTACTGTGACGTTTTAAACTAATAAAAGCCTCATAGGTAAAAGTATTGCAATTTATTACAATTTTATTAGTTTAATACAACTATGGATAAATATCTTCGACCGGCGAGATTCGAAATTGACCCGGACTCGCCGAATGCTTCTAAGGAATGGAGACACTGGCCAGATTGGAACCCTCAATGTTGTTCGGAAATTTCACTGCTGACTGCTGGCCGATAGCTACAAGATCTAGACGATTTTCAGAAGAAGAAAGCCGGTTTATTGAAACAGAGATTGCTAAGCTTGTCACTGCAGAAGTAATATAGAAGAGAGTAATTCTCCTTGACGAGCACAAGTATTAGTATTATGTTATTAGAGAATGAAAAGCGAAAGAAACGAATGGTCATAGATTATTCGCAGACAATAAATAAATTTACTTTACTGGATGCTTATCCGCTGCCCAATATTGACAAGTTAGTACGCAAAGTAGCATTACATTCCGTTTTCAGTACTATTGACCTTCGAAGCGCCTATCGCCAGATACCGATTGCTAAAGAAGAAAAGTATTATACGGCCTTCGAAGCTTGTGGTCGCCTGTATCACTTCAACAGAATTCCTTTTGGTTTGACCAATGGGGTCGCATGTTTCAACGCGTAATTGACAAAATAATAAAGGACGAAAAGCTTTCGGGAGTCTACGCTTATCTAGATGACATCACGGTCTGTGGGAAAAATAAGGCAGATCACGATTACAACTTAAACCGACTTTTATCCGCTATCAAAAGGTATGGACTTATAATAAACGAAGATAAGAGTCAGTACTCTAAATCTTCCATCTCGTTACTGGGCCATCTAGTTTCTTATAAAGTCATCAGGCCTGATCCGGATTAGAGGTTAAAGCCATTGATTGATTTGCCTTTGCCACAAGATGCTTCCAGCTTAAATCGAGCTCTAGGATTTTTCGCCCATTATTCAAAATGGATACCTTATTTTTCGGATAAGATAAATTCTTTAGTCGCAAGCAACTCATTTCCATTGTCATTGAAGACAGCTGAAGACTTTAAAAAACTGAAAAGCGATATCTCAAAATCTCTAGTCACTTCTATTGCAGATGATTTACCTCTAATCGTAGAGACGGACGCTTCGGACATTGCGCTAGCTGCAACACTAAGTCAGGACGGACGTCCTGTCGCTTTCTTCTCACGAACATTGTCAAAATCAGAGAAACTCCATTCTTTAATCGAAAAGGAAGCTGCTGCTATAGTAGAATGTTTAAGAAAATGAAAACCTTTCCTGATTGGTCGAACCTTTCAACTCATCACAGATCAACATACACTTTCGTTTATATTCAACTAGAAACACTCTAGTAGAATTAAAAATCTGATGTGAACACTACATGACTTCCTTGTACGATTATTAAACCATACATATTTTTTTAATAATTAAATTACAAAATATTGACAGGCTTAAGCCTAGCCCGAGAAATATTTTGATATAGAGCAAAAAATAATTCATTTACTACTATCATTCTTAAATTAACATTAATCTAACCCGGTTCTTTTTAAAGAGTTTTGATTTCAACAAAGAAATATTTGATTACAACAATGAATATGACTAATTTCACAATAAAAATATAATATTTGTTATTGTATGAATCATAAAATTGCACGTATTTAACATAATTTGATATGAACTTTTTTTATGTTTTTGTCCTAATCCATAGCAAGCTTTATTACAAAAACAAAAAAGTATATAATCTCGCTTATACAAAGGGCTAATTTATTAATACTTGATGTGCTAGACGCAGAAATTAATTCTCTAAAACTTTTATTTGAAGCATTTATTTCTAAGATCAAAATAAAATCATTTTATTCAAGAAAAACTGTTAACAACTTCAAGCAATGTACCACTTCCGGTTAGCCTATTTTAACCAATATCTATTATGTTATTTCGATTGACATAAAAGTCTTGTATACCAAATTTGAAAAGTTTTGGATTATATTTTAAAACAGTTTTTCATTAAAATCTATTATAGGCTTCATGTAAAGTGCCACTTCTGGAAATTGTGTAATAACCAGAAAGGGAGGTGCACAACTAGATGTTATAGGAGTCCTAAATACAAAATTTCAACTTTCTGCGGCTTACCGTTTTTGAGTTATGCGAGATACGTACGTACGGACGTACGTACAGACGTCACGACGAAATTAGTCAAAATGGATTCAGGGATGAACAAAATGGATATTTCCGCTGAAATCTGAAAACAGAAATTTTTCGCGATTACAATACTTCCTTTACTTACGTACAAGGAAGTAAAAATGACAAGATCATGCGTTGGCGTCTAGAATTGGGCCCATACAAGTTCGAAATAATCTACCGACCAGGAAAAGATAATCTGAAGGCTGATGCCTTATCTAGAATCTGTAGCGCAACTTCAGACAGTAAGTTATTTAGTTTGCATAACTCTCTTTGCCACCCTGGCGCTAATAGAATGTTCCACTGGATCCGAAGCAAAAATCTTGCGTATAATCTTGAAGAAATTCGAAAAATGACTGCTTCCTGTCCAATCTGCGCTGAGGTAAAACCTCGCTTTCACAAACATCAAGGTAAAATCATAAAAGCAATGACACCACTGGAAAGATTAAATGTTGATTTCAAGGGGCCTCTGCCCACAAAGTCTAAAAACAAATACCTTCTTACGATTATAGATGAATACTCACATTTTCCTTTTGCCTATCCTTGTAAAGACCTTAGCTCTGCTTCTGTGATCAAATGCTTCACACATCTGTTTTCTATATTTGGAACCCCAGCGTTTATACATTCTGACCGGGGATCTTCTTTTTTGTCCCGCGAACTAACAATGTTTCTACTTGAAAATGGAATAGTGACAAGTCGTGCCACCCCATATAATCCCAAAGGGAACGGACAGACTGAAAGATATAATGGAATAATTTGGAAGACCATAACACTGGCACTGAAAAGCAAACGACTAGAGATCTCGGACTGGGAAATTGTATTGACTGAATCGTTACATTCCATAAGATCATTGTTATGTACAGCCACGAACTGCACACCACAGGAGCGTTTGTTTCAGTATCCTCGTCGAACAGTAAATGGGGATACTCTGCCATCCTAGCTCCTATCTCCAGGTACTGTTTTATCCAAACGCTATGTTCGAGGAAGCAAGTATGGCGATTTGGTCGAAGAAGTTAAACTTCTAGATGCGAACCCTCAGTACGCCCTTATACGACGGAAAGACGGCACCGAGTCGACAATATCATTGAGACATCTAGCCCCCACGGGAAAAGAAGATCTTTTGTCGAATTCAAGAGAAGAAGTATCATCTGATGAATTCCGCCCAGAAGATACTATCGAAGAATTTCATACTACTACACCTCTGTCTGAAGATAAATTTACTAATAGAAATCAGATGGTTGAGACAACTACTACTACTACACCTATGACTAACCAAATACCAGAAGTTCAGAATATTAGGACTAACCAAATACCGGAAGATCAGAATATTCATGTACCGCAAGACTACAACCAAGGCCGCCCTCGACGAAACACTAAGCCACCTGCATACTTACAAGATTACGTATCCAAATAAATTGGGAGGGGAGAATGTAGTGATCTATGATATTCTTATCATTATATTGTTTTATGTTGTATTCATTGTTACTGTGACGTTTTAAACTAATAAAAGTCTCTTAGGTAAAAGTATTGCAATTTATTACACGTAATACAATTTCCAGCATAAGTAAATATGTAAAAATATAGGTAAGGTAATAAAAACATATATCATCACGGCATATTACCCATTGATAGGTGTCAATCTGCTTTGTAGGCATATGTCGGTAATAATTATAACATATTTGTTCCGTGCAGGCGTTTACCAGGTGTCACTTCACGCGAATCTTGGGAACGGGTTCGGTTCCGGCCGACACCAAATATCTTAGAATTTGAAATGGCACAAAAATGATCCCTGTGGTGCACTCTCCACGCCAGTAATGAATATAGGTAAGTAGATAAATAAATAAAATAAATTTATCATCACGCATTGCTGGATCTGCCAATCTGCTTTGTACACAGATTTCTTCGGTAAAGATGATGTCATATTTGTACCGTGCGGGCGTTTACAAGTTGTCACCTCACTTATTGCTGGCGTGAAGAATGCACCACAGGGGTGATTTTTGTGCCATTTAAAATTCGAAATATTTGGCGTCGGGTATTTAAATTTATTGAAAACTCTAATCTGATAAATAAATAGGTATGACTGTTCTTTGTATTTCATAAAGAGTACTTATAATACAATTTTACAGGTATGTAGTTTTAATAACAACTATTGATTTGTCTTTATAAACTTCAGTTCCAAATCAGAATTGTTGTAAATCAATATACGTCACAAGTTTTACTTAATCCCCAATTTATGAATTGTCACTGAATTATGTTTCTTGATGAAGGATTCGACTAAATAAATATATACACACAACTCGTGTTGAGTTGAACTGTTAATAATATTTTGGGTCAGAAAGAACTAATTCGAAATGTAAATAAATCTGACGTCCTCTACCAGCCCCCATGACTGGTGCGAATACAACGCCGGCAACGGATTCTGCGAGTCCCAATAGATTTTAGTATGGCTTAAAATCGACGCGCACTAATTAATCAAATCACATACCACATCAGCGCTACATTCTGTCTAAAAATAAATAAATGAAACAAAACTATAATAATCCCATATGTCAATGTCACAAAATAAATATAAAGACGCAAGATGGAAAAGAGTTGCTGCGTAAATATTTTTTTAAATTCAAACGGGAAATTCTTGAATATTTTTTAAGTAAATAAAAAATTTGACCACTTTATAGAAATTTATTTCAAAATACATATATCTAAACAATTATTTATAACATTATATTTTGTAGATTTCCCAAACATATAAAGTTTGAACCGTTTCGACTCCAATTCAAGAGAAAATGGAAGTAGAACATTCTTTATTGTCGACAATGAGAATAAAAATAACAGTATCAACAATGTATTAAGGAATCTACCTTTATTTGTCAAAGAAAATATATTTTGCACTCGAAACTGTATATAGACGGAAGAACCCCATGGCATGATTTTCCTCTCTCAATATGAATATTATATTATATGTATATATTGAGTTCAGTGGTTGCTACAATTTTTGCTAAAATTAAAATTTATTGTTAAAGAAACGCTTAGCTTATATTTTCTGAAATATAATAAAGATTTATTTTTGTACATCAAATTGAATCGAATTCTGTAATATTATTATATTGTTTTAAAGTGTTTTCAAGCAAACCAAAAGATGTCATTATTGCCCATTCGGAGTTTTATTTATGTCCGAAAATCCTAAAATTACTCGGCGGGAGGTTATGTGTTGGCCACATCAGATTTTTAATTTTAATTTTCGACTATTTAGGATACCTACTTCAAAAAAAATATTTATTATAGGATATAATGTTCGTATAATAGCAAAATTTACATATATAGATACCTAGATATAGCAGTAAACGTTTTTATAATGCGCCCACCTATGAACGGCAGACTTTGTGATACCACTCCAGTTGATATAAAAAATTTAATGCAATTAAAAAAGATAAAATGGAGACTATAACGAACAACGATACACAAACGTTTCTTGAATCTTTGGTCACAAATGAAAATCAACCTGCGGATGAATACAAAAGTAGCAAATATGCGGAAAGAGATACTAGACTGAATACGACATTTTTGAAAAATCCTAGCATTGATGTTTTAAAAAAATCATGTCTCTTTTGTAAAAAAGTATTTTTATATAAAAATAAAAAACGGATTCCACTTAGCGCTTATCAGACAAAAATTTTCGAAGATAAGATAAAACAATGTGCACTTGCATTCAATGATCAAAAGCTATGATCAAAAATTAGAGACGTAGATTTTATTGCCAAAGAAGTACATTAGCACAGATTATGTCGTACAAATTATACCCAGAAATTAAAAAAAAAAACAGGTATAGTAAAGGAACATGGAGACTGGTACTCCAAAAGAATATATTTATTTAACATCCCATCCATCCCACAGGATCGAAATCCCAGTTACGGTGTGGATGCACATAGAATACATAATGGTACAAACAACAATGTTTCAGCACAAAAAGAAAAAAATATATATCTATAACATGAAAATTTAAATTAAAATATATTTATTAATGCTTGCTTAAAGTGTCTGAATGACAAGTAATGAATATATATTATAAAATCGCACTAGCTAAATTACAAGATTTTATTAAAATGCATATCTTAGAAAACGAAGATGCTTACTTTTTGACAAGTATTCACCGTATTTACCACCAATATTTTTTTTGAATCCGTCACATCCGGAAATACTTAAAATAAAACGATTCAATTTTAAAATTTCAAATTACTGCAGAAATTAATGCAAATATATAAGAGTGAAATTGAATTTAATAAATAATATAAGAAAGACTATTTGTTGGAAAATGTTAGTTTTAGTTTAAGCCACCAATGTATTTGACAACGCTGTGTAACATGTGGCAACAGAGTTCCCGCGCTGGGAATAAGTAGTTGTGAGACGACTCTCAAGGAGAGCGGAGTGTTTTCAGTAAAAGTTGCTACATCTTACATTGCGCATTTATTTATAGGTTAAAGCAGTGTAGCAAATCAATGTATCTTTAAATATCATTATATTCCTTCTTATAAATCGAACCAGTGCGTTTTTATTGGTGGGTAACCTCTGAATTACGTGCTAAAGTAACACTATTATTCATTCAAAACATTAGATTATAGAAATGCAGTATCTATCTGCATAAGCAAAGCAAAAAATTTAGATAGACATTCGAAACGTGGCGTTTAATGTGCGTAAATATATACTGAACATGTTGCTCGTTGAATCATAAATTAATTTTCTATCAAAAAATGAAGATGGTAGTTCATGAGTAAATAAAATATACAATTCTAGTCACTTTGGTGTTTAATTTAATCTGGTATTACACTTGTAGGTAAATTTTTAACCTTTTTTGAAAAATATAGCGAATAAAGGCGACCAGTTGCGGCCGGCAGACGAATGGTTTTTAATTTATAACGGGCAGTACTGCATACTTGGAGTGTCAAACCTTTGGTATCTTATGAGTCGCTTGTTTTTACTGCCAGCTCGTGGTCTACCAGGTGGAGATGTTCAAAAACGATGACAAAGGAAATAAACACATTTATCATCCGAAGAGACGGACTCCTACCAATAAAACGGGTTGCACAAAACACATGGACACTACATAATAATAGCGAGTCACAAAAATTCCTATGCTAATAATCCGCACATAATGATACCACTCCGGGCTAAAATAGTAACCCGCCAATCATTTATTTCCACCTGTAAAAATAATATAAAGCACTCCGTGACGAACATCTCTGTCTTACTCAAGGCCGACCCACGAATCACCGAATATTCTACTCGTCAAATCCACTGAAAATCTAATGGCGGAAGAAGAAAGAACCAATAAAATATTTGTTTCTAATAAAAAAGAAGAAATGTACGAACGGAAGACGCATCCACAACAGTAAACTTTAAATGCAAAACAATGATTAAAGCAAATGAGAAAACAAAATAAATTCCAAATATTAAATAAATATATTAAATTTAACCCTAGTCCGGTTTTAGTGTATCCGTCGGACACATTCGAATATAAAAGTATGAAAATTTATTAAATGCAATAACACTGGGACCTACCTACCACTGACTTTATAAATTAAGGTATTATAAATAATTCTGCGACAGATAAATCGTTTTTGTTGAAAAAGTTACATTGTAAGCAATTTAAAAATGTAAGATGACGTACACGGCTAACGTTTGTCTAACAGACACCCTATGTAAATCTGCAAACGCCTACAAGGCCGCAGAGGTATTAATGTATGTCTGTATTCTATGCAACGCACGGATTTTTTTTCCTGAAAAATATATGTTTTTTATACAATATTTTTTTTTAACCCATTTTTGCCCAAGTTTTTAAATTTTTTAAAATTAATATTTTTTGCGAAGAATATTAATTCAGCTGGTATTTTACTACATTTTCTGTTGTCAAAAAAAAATTTTAGTCCTCAGATTTCAGAATACCCGATTCCAGAAGTTGAACAATGGGAACAAAGGATATCATCAATGAAAACAAAATGATATTTTATTTCCCTTTATTTTTATTACATCCTTATGAAACAAATCACCAAAAAAAGAATAATTATTTAATGTGGAACTTCTTTAAAACAATCTTCTTGTATGTTAACATTATATTTTTTCTTTGTATTTTTTTACACAAATCGCAATTAGTTTTTTTTTTCGCCGGAATTTTCCAGTGATTGATGCGATCAAATCTAACATTATCAGGAACCCTGCTTACTAACTCCTTGTGTGAGCTAGGTATTCCCCCAACTTCACCAGGTGAACAGTATTTTTGTAAATAGCATTCTAAATTTCAAGTAATCCATTTTTTTGCAGTCAGTACTTTGTTGACGACGCCAAGCGTTATGGATCATTGTATCAACACAAAATGCAGTATTTGCCCACTACCATTTTTTAGATCTGATTACTCTGTACTTACGAATATTTTCGTCCGTCCTATCCACGCCACCGATAAATTTATTTTTCTTTTCTTTGGATATCTAACGCTTTGCCTGAATAATGGGTTCCATATGATCACAAGAACTTACTACTATTCTGCGACAGATAAATCGTTTTTGTTGAAAAAGTTACATTGTAAGCAATTTAAAAATGTAAGATGACGTACACGGCTAACGTTTGTCTAACAGACACCCTATGTAAATCTGCAAACGCCTACAAGGCCGCAGAGGTATTAATGTATGTCTGTATTCTATGCAACGCACGGATTTTTTTTTCTGAAAAATATATGTTTTTTATACAATATTTTTTTTTAACCCATTTTTGCCCAAGTTTTTAAATTTTTTAAAATTAATATTTTTTGCGAAGAATATTAATTCAGCTGGTATTTTACTACATTTTCTGTTGTCAAAAAAAAATTTTAGTCCTCAGATTTCAGAATACCCGATTCCAGAAGTTGAACAATGGGAACAAAGGATATCATCAATGAAAACAAAATGATATTTTATTTCCCTTTATTTTTATTACATCCTTATGAAACAAATCACCAAAAAAAGAATAATTATTTAATGTGGAACTTCTTTAAAACAATCTTCTTGTATGTTAACATTATATTTTTTCTTTGTATTTTTTTACACAAATCGCAATTAGTTTTTTTTTTCGCCGGAATTTTCCAGTGATTGATGCGATCAAATCTAACATTATCAGGAACCCTGCTTACTAACTCCTTGTGTGAGCTAGGTATTCCCCCAACTTCACCAGGTGAACAGTATTTTTGTAAATAGCATTCTAAATTTCAAGTAATCCATTTTTTTGCAGTCAGTACTTTGTTGACGACGCCAAGCGTTATGGATCATTGTATCAACACAAAATGCAGTATTTGCCCACTACCATTTTTTAGATCTGATTACTCTGTACTTACGAATATTTTCGTCCGTCCTATCCACGCCACCGATAAATTTATTTTTCTTTTCTTTGGATATCTAACGCTTTGCCTGAATAATGGGTTCCATATGATCACAAGAACTTACTACTAAAACAACTCCATTATTATTCCAAGATGTTACAGTAATTACAGATTGTTGAAGTCGTCGACACTCATTTCAACTGTAGTTACCTTTACTTCTTACGTATGTTACTAACATATCACGTAAATAGTTACGACATTTTGATGTATTGCAAGTTTATGTTTTATAAAAGACAAAGGCAAATTATCTTCATCGCTAAAATCATTGCTGTTGCTCTGTTCTCCTAATATGATATTTTTTTCCTTAGTTTATATTGTTGCTACAGCTTCAGCTTGCAATTAACCCCCCCCCCCTAAGATTATCAATAATTGCTGCTTCATCTTCATCTCCACTATCTTCCTCAATCTCAGTCGTCAGTGTTCTACCATAAAAATTTCTAATAAAGTACACACTATATCCCATAGTTCCATTAGTGGAACTCACATATTCACAACATTATAAAAAATTTATGAACAATTTATGAATTAGACAAATATAATAATTATTTCTACAAATATTGCAGAAGTAAATTATATATAGAAATACTTAAAAAATGAAGTACATTATAAACAAAAATATTTTTTTTTGTTGCCATGCTGATATGATGTAAAATGCCAATATTTGAAATATTATTTCTAAAGTTCAAACCACCTTTCTATGAAACAAAATGAACAAGAATACGAACAGAACTACATAGAAGTAAAACAAGCAAGAATATTTAAATTTAGTAAGTTTTGCAAGTTAGGAAATAATAAAAAAAAATTGTTCCATAAGTGGAACAATGAGCAAATGTGCGTTCCTACTAGTTTGGCTCAATAAAACTTTAAATAAATAAAACCACAGTTAACCCCAGTACGGTTCCTAGCTTTTCGCAACAAATCCAGTTACATAGTGTCTGACGAACACAGGTGTTATTTGTACTCGTATTGCATTAAATAACATAAATTAAGAAAAGTATAAATAATATAAAATCCTATCTCTTTACTAACAAAAATATGTTTATTTAACGCAATTAAAAACCAGTTGAAGGTTATTAACCAGTGCTCTGTTGCTTGTCAAACATTATAAACAATAAAACACATGATAACTTAAATGTGGAATGTGTGCTAAATATGGGACAATCTTTAAACCAGTGGCGGCGCGGCGACTACATGAGTATAAAGGGTAGAATTCACACGGTGCGTTCTTCTTGGGTCACTGCATGACTACACCCAAGACAAAGACTAGGTTTTTCGTTCTTCAAACTTAAGTAAAAAACGGCGATAACTGGTCAGACACAAAGAATACGTGCTGATTCTGATGTATAAGTGATGAATTTTTTTAACTGCGCGCTCAATCGAGCATGTAATGTAATATCAGTGCAGGACAAAATTTTACAAATTACGAGTATTTTTTGAGATTTTTAAATAATATCCAAAGAATAATTAATATATGTATATTTGTTAAGGCCCGGTATTTTCACTTCCGAATAAAGTTTCGAATAAGTATTCGTTAAATAAATGTATTCTATATATTTATTCAACGAATAATTCCATTGAGTCTTTTCACACATTTGACAAAAAACAAATAGCTATCTGTCGAATAATTACTTCCTTGTACGTAAGTAAAGGAAGTATTGTAATCGCGAAAAAATTCGGTTTTCAGATTTCAGCGGAAATATCCATTTTGATCATCCCTGAATCCATTTTGACTAATTTCGTCGTGACGTCTGTACGTACGTACGTAACTCTCATACCTCAAAAACGGTACGCCGTAGAAAGTTGAAATTTTGTATTTAGTACTCCTATAACATCTAATTGTGCACCTCCCTTTCTGGTTATTACACAATTTCCAGAAGTGGCACTTTACGTGAAGCCTATAATAGATTTTAATGAAAAACTGTTTTAAAATATAATCCAAAACTTTTCAAATTTGGTATACAAGACTTTTATGTCAATCGAAATAACATAATAGATTTTGGTTGAAATAAGCTAACCGAAAGTGGTACATTACTTGAAGTTGTTAACAGTTTTTCTTGAATAAAATGATTTTATTTTGATTTTAGAAATAAATGCTTCAAATAAAAGTTTTAGAGAATTAATTTCTGCGTCTAGTACATCAAGTATTATTAATTTAGCCCTTTGTATAAGCGAAATATGTAAATTTAAAAATTATATATTTTTTGTTTTTGTAATAAAGCTTGCTATGGATTAGGACAAAAAAATAAAAAAAAAGTTCATGTCAAATTACGTTAAATACATGCATTTTATGATTCGTAAAATAACAAATAATATATGTTTATTGTGAAACTGGTCATATTCATTGTTGTAATCAAATATTTCTTTGTTGTAATCAAAACTCTCTTTAAAAAGAATCGGGTTAGATTAATGTTAATTTAAGAATGATAGTAGTAAATGAATTATTTTTTGTTCTATATGAAAATATTTCTCGGGCTTGGCTTAAGCCTGTCAATATTTTGTAATTTAATTATTAAAAAAATATGTATAGTTTAATAATCGTACAAGGAAGTCGTGTGGTGTCCACATCAGATTTTTTTAACATTCGTGAATTGGTAACCTTGCAGAGTGAATTTGTCTCAGTGAAGAAGGATGGAGTATTGCGTAGCCACGTTAAGTAGATAAGGATGAAATGTATCAACTTCTTTTGAATCCGTACTTGTCAAAATTTTGTTTGACTTCCTTAATGTCATCTATTTTTCTGCATTTTTAGCCTTAGGAGAGTATAGTTTAACAAGTAATCTATTGCAGTAATCAAACGCAGTAAACGAAATACATGTATATTGTAAAATTGTCCTTATAATTTTTGTATATTCCTTTCAGTTCGAGGTAAATGAATACTGTATAAAGTATTCAAAATCCGAAAATATTTTACTAGCATCAAATGTCAGGAGCTTTATAATGATTTACCCAAGTAGGGATTTACCTATGTATGCACTGTTTGAGATAAAATACGTACCCCACTTTGTAATAATAAAATAAGAACAGTTTGTTTTCATAATCGGAATCTGTCAAATAATTCCTTGATGTGTGGTTAGGTCGCTATCTGATCATGCGTTTTCGATTTCTCGCATTATTTATTCATTCATAGTTCAATCAATCATCAGAATCATTAAAAATATTTAATATATCCACTTTGTTAATAAATCTGCATTATGTAGAAATGTAATGTACATACGAATAAACCCTTTATATGCTACCTAACTGGAGAATAACTTATTCCGCGAATAACAGATGTTATTCTTTCTGTTGGATATCAAGTAGGTATCCACGATTTTATTTACACCTGTATCATCTGTTGTATCTAAGTAACATGTAAAAAATATATAAAATAAATCCGTCAATGTTTCTGTCAGTGTATATTTTGTATTAAATACTAATTATACTGCGCTAAAATAGGTTATAGAGCCCAGTTTACAGTTCAATTTAATTAGTGGAAATACTTTAAAATAGATTTCATTATGAATGCCGGTGACAATGATGGAGGTAGGATTGGAATTGGAGCTGCATCTAGAAGTATGCGAGTTACTGGACCTGTTGCTCTACCCGCCATTGAAAGATTAAAAGGTCGCGAAAATTACACTTCGTGGGCATTTGCAATGAAAATGACACTGATTAGGGAAGGTTCTTGGTCAGCTGTAAAACAAGTAGAAGGTCAGGTAATTGATGATGATTTAAAAATGAGAGCACTTGTCACAATTTGTTTAAGTCTGGAGCCAACCAATTATAGTCTTGTCCAAGATGCACTTGATGCACAGGAAGCTTGTGAAAAGTTATAGAACGCATTTGAAGATAGTGGTTTAACCAGGAAGATTGGTCTATTGAGAACATTGACTTCAATACGTTTAGAAAATTGCAACAGTGTTGAATCATATGTCGATGAGCTTACGTCAACAAATCGTAAACTTGCAGGAATAGGTTTTAAAGTTGATGATTCTTGGCTTGCAGCATTACTCTTGATGGAACTTCCAAACAATTTTGAACCAATGATCATGAGTCTAGAAGCATTTGACACTGCTTTGACATCGGACGCAGTTAAAGCAAAAAAATGCAAGATATGAAAGTTCAAGGCAGCATAAAAGATAATAGTAATGAAGGAGCACTCTTCTTAGGCCAGAAGCTAAGACATCAAAAGAACAGCTTTGGCAAGAAAAATATTATTTACTACAAATGCAAGAAACCCGGAAATTTTGCTTTTAAGTGTCCTGCGAATCTGCGTTCTGCAAAACGCGGTAAGGATAACGCCTTTTGCAGCATTTTTAAAACAGGTAATGTGAAAGTAGACGAGTGATATTTGGACTCTGGCGCAACCTGTCACATGACGAGATCAGATGAAGGTTTCAAAAAGACTCAAAATTTTGAACAGCCAGTTCAAACAGCCAATAATGTTTTCATAATGTCAGTAGCCACTGGTGTAGTAAATCTGAAATATAAAGAAGGACCTGTAGAAGTTCAGGAGGTATTACATATTCCAGATTTGGCAATTAATTTATTGTCAGTTAGGAAAATATGTCAGAAAGGCCACAAACTTAATTTTAATGCTTATCGATATGAAGTTCGTAATGCAAACAACGAAATAATAGCATCAGGAAAACAAGAAGTTGGTGTTAAGACGAAACTGAAGAATATAGCAGTAGGAATTGATTTTAAAGATGATTCTAATTTGGATTGCGTACCTTGCATTCAAGGTAAGCATGCTCGTGAATATTTTTCGACTAGTGGAACTAGAGCAGAAGAAATACTTGGATTGGTACGAGTACATTCTGATTTATGTGGGCCAGTTGAAGTTCCATCTATAGGTGGAAATCGGTATTTCATGACTTTCATTGATGATGCGAGCGGAAAGGTATTTGTATACTTTCTTAATGCTAAAAATCAAGCTCAAGAAATTTACGGGAAGTTTAAAACATTGGTTGAGCGGCAAACTGGTCGGAAATTGAGTATATTGCGAACTGATAATGGAAAATAATTCGTGAATAGCAGCATGAAGAAAAGTTTCGAAGGAAATAGTATTCAGCATCAGAAAACGTGTCCGTATACTCCAGAACAAAATGGCGTAGCTGAACGGATGAATTGCACCATTGAAGAAAAAGCGGGGTCTATGGTCTTTGATGCCAATTTACCGAAGCAGGTTTGGGCAGAAGCTGTTTCTACAGCAGTTTATTTTATTCATAGAAGTCCTTACAAATCACTTGATAATAAAACGCCAGAAGAAGCTTGGTATGGTAAGAAACCAAATCTTCATCATCTCAAGATATTTGGTTCGCGTGCTTTGGTGCACATTCCAATAGAAGAAAATTTGACCAAAATTTCGAGTGTATATTTGTTGGATATGCACAAAATACGAAAGGCTATCGACTTTACGATCCAAATAATTGTCAAGTTATTGTAAGTCGTAATGTAATCATACTAGCTGAGAGCGAACAAAAGAAGTCAACGTCGATAGGTGCACTGCCAAAATCAACAGAGTTTATAGAAATGTACACTGCAATCGAGGAATCTCCTACTAAAGAGTCATTTGACGTTCCTTGTTTGGCTGCTGGATCTGTACAAGATGGACTAGTGATTTCTCCGCAATCAACAGAAATGCCACTAGAATTAAGACGTAGTCGTAGAGAAAATCGTTACCAAGGCAAGTTCAATAATTTTGTCAGTTTGAATTCTTGTAGTGATAAAGATTTCTCGTCACAGATCAAAACACAAGAAGCACGTAAAACAGTCTTCAATTTAGACGATCCGACCAGCTACAGTGAGGTACTGAAGAGGCCAGATCGTGATTTATGGTTAGCAGCGATGCAAGAAGAAATTGAAGCACTGAAACGCAACGAGACTTGGGTTTTAACTAAACTACCTGAGGGAAGAAAATCCATTCACAACAAATGGATTTATAAAACCAAGAGAGGTCCAGATGGTAAACGGGTGTTCAAAACGTCCTGGTATCAACTACGATGAAGTATATTCTTCAGCAGTACGATATTCCACCGTAAGATATTTGATGGCATTAGCAGTCACATATGATTTTGACATAGATCAAATGGATGCAGTACTGCCTTTTTACAAGGAAAACTAAAGAATGAAATGATTTATATGCATCAACTCGAAGGGTTTACTGAAAATAAAACAAAAGTCTGTCTATTAAAAAAGGCTTTATATGGATTGAAGCAATCCAGTAGGGTTTGGAATCTTCAATTAGATGAAGCATTAATAAAATTTGGTCTAATTCGTTCGAAGGTCGACACCTGTCTTTATTTCAAAATTTCAGAAGATTATATGTTATTTGTGACAATCTACGTAGATGATTTTCTTATTTTCCCAAATGACGACAAAATGAAAGAAAACTTAAAGAAATTTTTAAATAATCATTTTTTGATAAAAGACCTTGGAGAGGCAAAATATTGTCTAGGACTTAAAATAACAAGCGACAGAGAGTATGGATTATTATGGCTAGATCCGAAAAAGTATCTTAGCCAGGTTTAAAATGACAAATTGTTATTCAACATCTACACCAGCTGAAAAAAGCATAAAACTTGATAAATCAATGTCTCTTAGCAATGAAGAAGAAATTCAAGAAAATGAAATTAGTACCCTACAAAGAAGCAGGTTTCTTGACGTACGCAGCTCAAGCAACAACACCCGATATAAATTTTGCTGTCAATATGGTAAGTCAATCTAGCAATAATCCAGGGAAACAACATTGGGAGTCAATGAAGCGTATTATGAGATATCTGGGGCCTGTTTCTCAAAAAATACGGGACTAGTATTACTAGTCTCTACACTAGTAATACTAATGAAGTTTACTAGTTTTTGTTTCTGAAATATAAAAGTGTAAAATAGTAGTTACAAGTTGGGGACTAGTATTTACTAGTGTATTTGATAAAAATTACTAGTATTTTGTTTCTCAAAATATTTGTATTGTCTGTCAGACTAGTAATTTAGTAGAGAAAAGCTACAAGTCAAAAGTCTTGTAAATTTTGAATATAAATTTTACTAGTCGTATTATTTTATAGTTTGTGTGTGTGTGTGTTTTTTTCATAAGTAATTCAATGGTTCTTTGTTAATGTTTATTTAGTTTCATGTAGTGTTTGTCGTTGTTTAGTGTTAATATATTTTTAAAAAATAGTATAGTAATGTGGTCGAGTGATTCTGTGTCCAGTGACGAAAAAGTAGTTGTGCGTCGTTAAAAACTATTTAAGGCAAGAGTAAATTATGCTCATACAGAAACCTCATATAAGTTCAACGAGACATTTAAACTCACGGAAAATAAGTTAGAAACATTAATTAATTTATTGGGACCTATTCTTCAGCGAAATACGAACAGAAACCATGCGTTATCCGTAAAAATACAACTTCAAATTGCTCTGCATTGGCTTGGAACAGGCGTTCAGTTTCACGCTGTTCGAGATATGCACGGTGTTTGCAAGCCGAGTGTGTGCAGAGTTGTACATAATGTGGTGAATGGTGTTGTAGACATTATGTACAATGGCCAACAAATATGCCTAGTATTGTTGAACAATTTTTTAAACTCGGAGGATTTCCAATGGTTTGTGACTGTATAGACGAAACTTTAATTAAAATAGATCCCCCCAAAGAAAATGAGGAATAATTTGTAGACCGACACGGAAACCATTCTATAAATTGTATGGTGGTGTGTGGACCAGATTAAAAAAAAATATTATTCCTATGCTAATTGGCCAGGACAAATACATGACGCGAGGGTACTAAGGAGAAGTGGGTTGTTTAATAGAATGGAAGGAGGTTGGAGGCCTATACCAAATGGTATTATTCTTGGAGACAGCGGATATCCACTAAAAAAGTGGCTCATACCTCCAATTATGAATGATAATGCCAACTTACGTTTTCTTCGTGCTCATAAGACAAAAAGAAGAGTAATAGAATGTGCAATTGGAGTACTGAAAGAAAAATTTCCGTGTTTAAATTATTTACGAGTTGACCCAATGTTTGCATGTCAAGTTTTTAATAGTTGTGTAACACTGTGCCTTTGCACGAAATATAATTAATGAAGATTTGGATGCTATTATAAATGAACCTCATCCTAATGATTCTAACTTAAATATTGGTCAAGATTTAGAGGAAGAGTACCAAGAGTAGCGGGAGGTAAATAAAACTACTAGACTATTGAAAATGTTTCAGAAACACTATTTTACTTGAGTAATAAAATTTAACTTGTAACTAGTAACTTGTGAACTAGTAAAATACTTTTCAGAAACATTCTTTGAGAAACACAATTTACTAGTACTATTAAAAATTTCACTTGTAACTAGTAACTTGTAACTTGTAAACTAGTATTTTTTGAGAAACAGGCCCCTGAAGGAAACTCTTGATAAATGTCTTCAATATTCAAGAGAAGAAAATTTCCAATTAATCGGCTACACAGATGCAGATTGGGGAGGAGATCCAGATACAAGAAAGTCGACAACAGGATATGTATTCACTTTAATGGGAGGTGCGATTTCTTGGAATGTAAAGAAACAACGAATTGTTACATTGTCTTTATGTGAAGCAGAGTACATGGCCCTTTCTCGTTCTATCCAGGAGGCTCTGTAGTAGAATCATTTGCAATCACAGATCATTGAACATTAGACGATTCCAATCTTATGCAATCTGTATCGCCAAGAAGGAATCCTACAATGCTCGTACAAAACATCTGGATATTCGTTATAATTTTGCACGGGACACATTGGATAAAGGATTGATACAACTGAAATATGTAAATCTGCGGATGGATTCCCCAAATATTTAGATAGACAAAAACATGAACTTTATATAAAGATGATAGCGATCGTGGATTAGGGAGGAGTGTTGGATTTCAAGTATCAACGATTTTATTTACACCTGTATCACCTGTTGTATCTAAAGGTACGGTTTCCTAGACGCGACAAGCCGCGGCGGTCGGTCGCCGCGACTTTACTCCGATCGGTAGTCGCAGAGCACTACTGTTTTCCTAGACGCGACAACTGCAGTTCGAAATGAAGCGAATTATTATACATTCTCCTGATTTTCCTATTTTCTCTGCAACCTCCTTCCATATTTTGTCTTTATATATTACATCTTTATACTTATCATTGCTACTATCATATAAAACATTTTTTTCTCAAATTTCTTCAACTACTTTCTCATCATCTGCGGCTGAAAATGCTGATTTCGCCATCCGGTCGCCGGCGACTGTCGCGGAGTACTCCTCCCTATACCAGTCATTCGTTTGTCGCCGCGGCAGACGATCTGCCGCGAAGTCGCGATCGCGCCGAGGAAACCACTTCTTATAATTTGCCTATAAGCAGAGGTGTCGCGCAACTGGTCGCCGCGGCTTGTCGCCTCTAGGAAACCGTACCTTAAGTAACGTGTAAAAAATATATAATACATAAATCCGTCAATGTTTCTAACTGTTAGTTTATATGTTGTATTAAATACTAATTATACAGCGCTATAATAATTTCGAATAAATTTATTTGCAGTTGAAAAGACAACATAAATATATATCCGAAGGTTAAATTTATCTATAACTTTATTCGCAAGTGAAAATATCGGCCCTAAATCAAATATTACTTTAAAGAAAGAAATATATGTATATATTTTACCAAAATATTTATTGTCATGCTGTTTTTTTGTTCACTAAAATATTTTCACCCAAGAGCAAATTTAAAACTCGCCGCCTCTGCTTTAAGCCATAGCAGCCAATTAAAAGGAATAAGTTAATGTATTGTTATCAACAATGTGCTATATAAGACTAACTATTGCAGCTAAATATTAATACAGAAAGAACATACAAAACTGTTTGGATGGAGGGTCGTGTATTATAAAAAACGAAGAAATATGAGACTAGAATTAAGGATTATATTGATAGAAAGAGATGATACTCGAAAATAAACCGTAACAAACCTTATTATACACTTTTCTAAATTATAGTTTCAATAACACTACTTCAACTGTGTATATCTTTGTAAGTAAAAACTTGGTTTAGAAACAATTATATTTTTTATAACTGTTCAGTATAGGTGTCAACGGTCTGGACATTTGGATTGTTGACAATTAAGTCTATACAGTCTATTAATACAGAAAGAAAATACAAAACTGTTTGGATGGAGGGTCGTGTGTTATAAAAAACGAAGAAATATGAGACTAGAATTAAGGATTATATTGATAGAAAGAGATGATACTCGAAAATAAACCGTAACAAACCTTATTATACACTTTTCTAAATTATAGTTTCAATAACACTACTTCAACTGTGTATATCTTTGTAAGTAAAAACTTGGTTTAGAAACAATTATATTTTTTATAACTGTTCAGTATAGGTATCAACGGTCTGGACATTTGGATTGTTGACAATTAAGTCTATACAGTCTATTAATACAGAAAGAAAATACAAAACTGTTTGGATGGAGGGTCGTGTGTTATAAAAAACGAAGAAATATGAGACTAGAATTAAGGATTATATTGATAGAAAGAGATGATACTCGAAAATAAACCGTAACAAACCTTATTATACACTTTTCTAAATTATAGTTTCAATAACACTACTTCAACTGTGTATATCTTTGTAAGTAAAAACTTGGTTTAGAAACAATTATATTGTTTATAACTGTTCAGTCTAGGTGTCAACGGTCTGGACATTTGGATTGTTGACAATTAAGTCTATAACTTATTGCAGGCCTACGTGTATTGTTGATGTTTGGTTATGCATGCTATATGATACCCTGCACCCCCTTCAGATATCTTGTCATATCAAATATTACTTTATGTTATCCTTTAGCTTTAATTAGCGCCGATTCCTAAAATTTAAGTAATGTCTATGTACTTAATGTGAACTACATAGGCTTTACCTCCTAAAATTTCGTTTTCACTAACCGCTAAGCAATGCCTATATTGATTTAGGAATAACTTGGCCAGGATTCTAATTCACATAACATGAGTTAAATATAGCACAATCTCACCATACAACGCATTTATCTGTTGGCTTTTACTGGAACTTATATTAGTATAGCGAGATGTAGCCACCTGTAGCGAGAGCTCCAGTGGTACAGCTACGAGTATAGTGTCACGCTATGAGTTGCCAGTGATTGACAAGTTGACAAGCAGTTTTAATTTTCAATTTTATTTAAAAGTCAAATGTTATATGGTTTATATATATATATATATATATATATATATATATATATATATATTGTAACGTGCGCTCCTGACTTAAGAGTATACGAGCGCCGTCACTGGTAGAATATTCCCGAGCGATGACGTAATCTCCCCCGGCGGAGGAAAACCTAGACGCGTTCAGACTGGTTAATTACATCCGGTGGTGTAATCCTTTGAATTCGATGATGGACGCATCAGAAAGTTCCAGAAGGACACTGGGCTGTATAAATACCGTCCGAAGAACAGCGGAGAGAGTCTGATACATAGAAGCAACGAGCAATGAAAAGTGGGTGATGGAAATAAACTTTCTACCTGTTGTTAACATAAATAAATGTAGTTATATAAATAAATGTAGTGATATAAATATTGGTTAAATAAATAATCGTAGTGTTTAAGCATTTAATAATAGTCTTAGTATTAAATTAGTGCTTATAATTATTTAATTATAGTGTTATTTACTTTTATTATATTTTCAATATTTATTGTAATTATTTATCATTTAATAAACGTATTATTTATTGAATAATATTTCTCTGATTTTTACACTTCACCCATATAAATAAACGTTACAATTGGTGTCAGGTGTAGGGTTGTTAATTATCTGTGTAGGGTAAATAAAAATAAATAAAATGACTCCTAAACTATTAAAATTAAGTGAATTAAAAGTACGTGATCTGAAGACGGAACTGGAAGAACGAGATTTGGAAGCAACAGGAAAGAAGATAGATCTTTAAGAAAGACTGCGGCAAGCATTAATTGATTCTGGTGAAAATTCTGAAGATTACATATTTCAAATTCCGAATCACGTGTCCGACATTTGTAAACTTGTAGAAGAACATTTTAGTAGATTACAACAAAAAAAGAAAATCTTCGATCCAGACAAAGTATCCAGTGTATCGTATATTCGAGGTAGCGGGTAGCTATCCTTCTTCGTCACATTGTTGATTTGACGATAATCGACCCAAAATCGCGTAGAGCCATCCTTCTTCTTCACTAGCACCACTGGTGAAGCCCATGGACTGCTTGAAGGTTCGATTACACGTTCCATCTTCCGCAATAATTCTTTCGTCTTCCTCAAGCTTCGCCTATGGCAGTCTTCTTGCTGGTTGGCGGATGGGTCTTGCGTTTCCGGTGTCTATTTTATGGTAAACTATATTAGTTCTTTGGCTGGTTCAAAAATTTTCTTCACTCGGGATTTAAAGAGCGGATACTGGCAAGTAGATCTGGATGCAAAGCACAAGGAGAAGACAGCCTTCACCATCGGTAACGGACTCTGGCAATTTACCGTAATGCCATTTGGGCTCTGCAATGCCCTTGCAACATTTGAACGACTTATGGAAACCGTATTGGCTAGGCTATCTTGGAAAACCTGTTCGGTTTATCTTGACGATATTATTGTGGTAGGAAACACGTTCGAGGACCACATGAAGAATTTGGAAGAGGTTTTCCAAAGATTGAGACAGGCTAACTTGAAGCTCTGTTCCAAAAAGAAGTTCATTACTTAGGACACGTGGTTTCTGGTAAGGGTATTGCAGTTGACCTGGAGAAAATAAGGGTTGTGAGTGACTGGACAGTACCTAGAGACAAACATGAACTTAGAAGATTCCTTGGTTTGTGTACTTATTATCGACGATATGTACCTGGATTTGCCAACATAGCTAAGCCACTGACAAGGCTTACTGAAGAAGAAAGGCGATTTATCTGGGAAATGGACTGTAAAGTTGCATTTAAAGAACTGAAACATTTCTTGACAAGCGCACCTGTCCTAAGTTATCCTTTACCTGAAGGAGAGTTCATACTAGACACAGATGCCAGCAACGTCGGAATAGGTGGCGTTCTTTCCCAGATAGAAGACGGGCATGAGAAGGTTATTGCCTACTTTAGTAAGACCTTGTCGAAACAGGAAAGGAATTATTGTGTTACCAGAAAAGAACTTTTGGCGGTCGTGACATCTGTGGAGCATTTCTACAAATATTTATACGGAAGAAGATTTTTGATAAGGACTGACCATGCTGCTTTAAGATGGCTGATATAATTTAAGAATCCAGGAGGTCAAGTGACTAGATGGGATGAGAGAATGCAGGAATATGATTTCAAAATCGAACACAGGACAGGTACCAGCCATCGTAATGTCTGCATTGTCCAGAAGGCCTGGCCAAGAGGACTGCAAACATTGTAGTCGACTAGAAGAGAAGCATTCCACAGTCGCCAGAATAACAGTAGTCGTCGATAGTTGGCAGCCCGATGGACTACGCAAGGACCAAGAAAATAACCCGACTTTGAAAATTTTACTGGAATGGAAAGCAGAAGAGAGCAAACCAACATGGGAAGAAGTTTCATCACACTCACAGAGTGGAAAATCATACTGGTTGCAATGGGACTCCATGGTGATTGAAGATGGTTTGTTAAACGTGTGATAGAGAATGCTGATGGAACTTAGAAGAAAACTCAGTTGGTCATTCTTAAGAGTAGAATACCAGATGTATTGAAAGATATCCATGACGGATCTGGAGGAGGCCATTTTGGAGTCAACAAAACTTTAAAAAGATTGCGCCAGCGATTTTACTGTGTTAACTGTAAGGAAGACGTTAAAGACTGTTGCAAGAAATATGTGATTTGCGCTGGAAGCAACGGTCAGCATATACGGCGAAGAGCTCCAATACGTCAATACAACGTTGGAAGTCCATTTGAGCGCATTGCGATTGATATGGCCGGACCATTTCCGAAAAGTGCGAAGGAAATAAATACATCGTTGTTGTCATGGACTACTTCACCAAGTGGGTTGAAGCCAACCAGGAAGCCACTACTGTCGCTGAAACATTAGTCAAAAAGTGTGTATACCGGTTTGATGTACCACGAGAACTTCACTCCGACCAGGGAAGAAATTTCGAGTCCGCCGTTTTCCAAAATATCTGTAAGATATTAGGAATTAATAAAACGAGAACAATTGCATTATATCCGCAATCCGATGGTATGGTTGAACGAATGAACAGAACGATCAACCGATACTTGTCGAAGGCATCTTCATCTGTTCCTGATGGCTTATCGTTCATCCGTGCATGAAACAACAGGGCAAACACTTGCGAACATCTTATTCCGTCGTGAGTTGCGCCTGCCATGTGACTTGGTGTTCGGCAGTAAACCTGGGGAAGATCTCGCCGGGGAAGATTACGTTACGGATTTACGGAGAAGAATGGACGACATTCATGAACAAGTCCGCACAAACATTCAAGCTGCCAGCGGCCGAATGAAGGACCAGTATGACATCAAGGCTGAAAAAGATGGATACCAACCTGGGGATTTAGTGTGGCTTTACAATCCACAAAGGCGTCGTGGTTTATCACCAAAGCTGCAAAGAAATTGGGAAGGTCCTTATGAGATCGTTAAAAGGATAAACGATGTAATATATAGAATTTGGAAAGCACCTACCGGAAAACCGAGAGTAGTACACTTCAATCGGTTAGCCACTTTCGCCGGTCACAACAATAAAGACCATCATGGAGCAACGGTTCGTCGGATCATAGCTCAAGAACCAACTTTTGAAGACTTCATGGAAAAGTATTCCTTCGGTCACAAGGCGCGGTATGACGTCTTCAGATTATTCCCTCGGCAACTGCGTATCAGAAGACATAAAGATGTCACGCAGCATAGAGTCAGTCTTTAAGACGAAATTTGGACGACTACAAGAACTGGCCAACCAAGGGCCATCCGTCGGGAAAACGCCGCGACTGAGTTATAGCAATACAGAACATCAGCGGTATATCTACGACCTGATCACAAAACCACGCTCGAACCAGAAGCTGTCGTATCGCAGTCTATGGAACTCACTGTGTGATTTGAAGGATCATCTGTTAGAGAATGACATTTTGAAACCAGCAGTACCGAAGTTAGGCTGTGCACTAGATGGTTTGGAGAATTGTTAGAAGCATGTTAGAGATCCTCTTCCGCTATACCGACGTGGAAATTCTCGTCTGCAGCTTTAACCTTAACGGACAGAAAGAAAAACTCCAGCGGACCATCGACTGTCACTTCTTCAAAACTTCTAAATGTACCAAAGGAAATACATGTAGATTTCGTCATCAAGAACTGTTCCGGGACGAAACAGTCTTAAGGAAGGGGCAGTGTAACGTGTGCCCCTGACTTAAGAGTATACGAGCGCCGTTACTAATAGAATATTCCCGAGTGATGACGTAATCTTCCACCTCCGGCAGGGGAAAACCCATACGCGTTTAGACTGGTTAATTACATCCGGTGGTGTAATCCTTTATATTCGATGATGGTCGCGTCGGAAAGTTCCAAAAGGACACTGGGCTGTATAAATACCGTCCGAAGGATAGCGGAGAGAATCTGGTATATAGAAGCAACGAGCAATGAACAGTGGGTGATATAAATATACATTCTACGAGTTTTTAACATAAATAAATGTAGTTATATAAATAAATGTAGTGATATAAATATTGGTTAAATAAATAATCTTAGTGTTTAAGCATTTAATAATATTCTTAGTCTTAAATTAGTGCTGTCAATTATTTAATAATAGTGTTAGTTACTTTTATTATCTTTTTAATATTTAACGTAATCACACTAAACGTATTACTTTAATTAATAATATATCTCTGATTTTTACACTTCACCCATATAAATAAACGTATACATCCTGTATATATATATATATATATATATATATATATATATATATATATATATATATATATATATATATATAACTTAAATTTCTTTATCGATCGATTGGGTTTTTAAAAAATATTTATTTTTGTGAATACAAGTTTATGATACTTTAATATGATAATACAGGTTGCGAAATACAGACTAGCTTAACTAAAGAGTTACACATGGTTTTATACTATTGTAATATGATATTGTCACGTTCTGTCACATCAACACTTGTTCATTTGGTTAGCACTATAACTCCTCCCTCCTCAGATTCGAGCCTCCTGGGGGAGTCGAAGTTCGATGCCTTCAGGGGTGCGAGACTACCTCTTCTGCATGGCTAGTTTCCTCTAGGGTTTGGATGTTGATTGGATTGGCATTTGATGGTGATTTTTTCCACGTTTGGGAAAACAGCTAGGTACATGTTGATTTCTGGAATCACTTCGACATGATTTTCTATTAAGTATATTTTTGTATAATGGTAATGACTCGAAGTTTGATTTTGGAATATTTCTTCTTCGCACATCGCTGAGAAATGGGCGTGATATTTGTGAGGACACTTACATATTTTTGCTTGAACGCACATATCATTCAGAGGCACGATTTCCTTATCAGATTTAAGAAGATATTTCGTATTGGGGATAATTGTAATAAATTTTGATTCGTATTTGTTTGGAATAGAGTAAATATAGTAGAGTTCGAAAGTTTTTTCGAAATTAATGGGGGTGGAAATGAAATAGTTTATTTGAGTTGCTTTAATTTTACAATTTATTTTTAACAAGGACTCGAAGTCTAATAGGTTCTCTTGTCGGGGTTCAAATGATAACTGCAAGAGATAGAATTTTGATATTTGTTTTAGTTCTGCTAGTAGCTCCATGGGGTGTATTATACTAATGCAGAGTTCTTAATTTACAAAAGGTGGTTGAGTTTTCAACGACATTTAATATAGAATTGTATAATATAACAAGTTGATCGTAAATGTTTTTTCCATACAGTATACTAATGTGCGTACTGTTTATTATTTAGAAAAGTTGTAAAATTTTGGATTTTAATATTTCTTCGTTGTACTGGATATCTAAGATGGTTTTATTAAAATTTTGAATAATTTGGTGGTTCACCGAATACGAAAGGTTGAGTTGATTTTCCAAATTATGCTAGTTTTTTTTTTTTTGTCTTTTTTGCATGCTTGCAAACATCTAAATTTCCGGTGATTGATTTGAATATTTTCTAATTTTTTATTTATTTCGTTGAAATACTGTGGGTTATTTGATATGGTTGATTTTTAGTGTTGAGTATTGTGTATTTAAATCGATGTACTGTTTTAGAAGAACTTTGAGATTGTAGTAGTGTATGAATGTGTGAGTTGTCTTTTCGAGTTTGGCAGGACCGAGATTGATAGGAAGGATTCCGAGGTTTTTGTTATGTTCCTAATTATTGTTCCGTGTCCCAATGCGAACAACCTGGAAGTGGTTCAAAATTATAAGTTTTTTGTCTAGGGCGTTTAATGTTAGAGAGGTGAATGTTCTCTGTTGTATTACCGTGGGTGGTTTTTATTTTACCTGTTTTAAGATTTTTATTAACTTTTGTTAGCTTTTCGGGTTTATATTTGTTTTTCGTTTTTTGTTGTTTTTGTCTATTTTTCACGTATACCTTTTCGGGGATTTCGGGCAATTCTTCTCTATTTGCATTACATTTGGTTATTACCTTTTCTTTATTCGTTTGGATTTTGTCTCTAATTGATTCGTAAAGTAATTTAGTTTTATTCTTGTGATTTTCTATATAATTGTTGATAAGCTGTTTTTCGAGGTCGAGATTAAATGGAGAGTTAGTGTCTAAATGGCCGGTAATAATTTCGCATGGTTTCAGTTTTGTGACTGAATGAATTGTGTTATTATATGCTAATAACGCATAATTTACTTTGGATTCTATAGGCTCAGTTTTGTATTCTTTTTGATTATTAAATAGTCTGATATGTTCTATAAGGGTAGAGTGAAAACGTTCTATAATGCCATTAGATTCTGGATGTTGTGAGCTTATGAAATGTATGTCGATTTTGTGTAGTGTCAGCAATTCTTTTACGACTGAGTTTTTGAACTCTAGCCCGTTGTCTGAAATAATTTGTTCTGGAATGCCGTGATGTGTAAAATATTTTACTAAGTTATTACAAACTTCTATGCCTTGTCCTGATTTTAATTTGTATGCTTGTGCATATTTTGAAAATGAATCTACAATAGTTAAGAATTTTGCTTGTTCTAAGGTGATGCTGTCTATATGTAAAATTTGGAAAGGTTTCGTAGCGGTAGGGGTGATGTTTAAATTTACATTTAGGGGTCTCCGATCGTATTTTGTTATTTGACATATTTCACAACTATTAATAAATGTTTGAATAGATTTTCTTAATTTTGGCCAATAATATTGTTGTTTTATGCGTGCTTCTGTTTCGTCGATACCGCGGTGATTAGTTTTGCCACAATGGTAATTCGATATGATTTGTGTGATTTCTTCGTTATCGGTAACGTCTCTTAAATATTTTGTACATTTTACTAAATTTAGTTGAGAATTTTTGAAATAATTTTGAAGTATTAGACTGAATTTCTCGTATAGTTCATTTTGGAAATAAATGTGGTATTTTACTTTTGGTACAATGTATTCTTTAATGAATGCAATCATTTCATCTTTGTAATTAAATTTTGAAAAATCTACTTCCAATCGTAATTTTTTATTATCGTATAATTTTGTAATTTTTACTTGTTTGGGATTAAAATCGACTTCTGTTATGATGATTTGATTTTTGCCATAGTTTACAGGGCATTCTACTATCGGGATTCCGACAATAGGATTTTCTTTACTTGAATGTATTGTGATATCGCTATCGCTTGTGTCGTGATCGTTTATCTCATTATGATGTGAGTCACCTACCTCGACTGCAAGGGATTGAATATCGTCGTCTTTATTATCTGTTTTATTTTTTAACTCTGTATTAAAATTTTCTATGAATTTATAAAAGTGTTTCATGTTTTCTGCTTCGTTTATGTTTAATTCAATCTGGGGAATTTCGTTTTCAGGGAGTTTGTAAACAGTTATTAGTATGTCAGTGTTATCGAATATGTATTTTAACATTAATTTAATTTCGGTCCAAACTTGGTTGTCATGTCCACATGCAATTTTTGGTATACTTAAATTTTTTATTTTATGATGCAAACAGAATTTTTTCAAATTTAATAAGGTATAGAATATGTCTTGTTTAGTGGGTTTATTGTAATAATTTATTTTTGTTATTAAGTACAGTATATATTTTTGTGGGGTTTTCAAATATACTAGGTTATGAAGTTGAGGATTTTGAGATTTTAAAGTGTGTACGTTATTAAATTTATTTTTGAAATTTTTGGCAATACCCGATGACATTTCTAAATCTTTGCTCACGCAATGAGCTAGACTAGAGTCGGATGGTGCGTCGAATAGATTACCTATTACTTCTACGATGTTGTCGTTATTGTGATTAAGGTAGTGTTTTTTATCTAAGTAGTCTTTGTATAGAGCTAGTGGAGTGTCATCTAGTTGTGTTTGTAATTGTACGTTTTGATTATTTTTAGTTTCTACAGGTATACGGCTTAAGGCGTCGGCATTGGTGTTAAGTTTGCCTTTCTTATAGATTATCTCATAGTCGTATTCCTCTAATTTGAGGCGCCATCTTATTAATTTTTGGCTACATTGTTTTAACGAGAATAGCCATTGCAAGGGTCGATGGTCTGTATAGATTTTGAATTTGCGTCCTAGTAAATATGTTCTAAAGTATTGAGTCGCCCAAATGATAGCTAAAAGTTCTTTCTCGATGGTGGAATAGTTTATCTCAGTGTCGTTTAGTGTCCTGCTTGCATAAGCTACTGGTAGGTCGTTGCCTAGGCCACCTTGAGATAGCACGGCTCCTATTGCTACTTGGCTAGCGTCGCATGTCAAGTTAAATTCTTTATCAAAGTCTGGGTATTGGAGTAGCGGCTCGTTAGTCAGCAAATTCTTGCAATTTTCAAAACATTGTCTGTACTCAGGGTCGTTAATGTCAATAACTGCACCTTTCTTTAAGCGTTTAGTCAGCGGTTTCGTTATTTTAGCGAAGTCTTTAATAAATTTCCGATAATAGCCTAAAAGTCCTAAGAAACCTTTTATTTGTGATGTAGTTTTTGGAATAGGAAAATTTAGAACGGCTGAAATTTTGTCGGGATTTGGTTTCACACCATCAGGGGTTACAATATGCCCGAGATATGCTACTTCTTTTTTGAGGAATTCGCATTTATCTAATTGTACTTTAAAATTTGAATTTTTCAAACGATCGAAAACTAATTTTAAATTTTGAATATGTTCTTGAAGGCTGGTGCTAAATATAATAATGTCGTCGAGGTAAACGAGGCATTTTTCGTTTACTAATCCTCGCAGAACATTGTCCATAACGCGTTGGAATGTCGCGGGCGCGTTTTTTAAGCCAAAAGGCATACGAGTGAATTCATAATGCCCGTCTTCCGTATTAAATGCAGTTTTTTGTATGTCTTGTTTGTCCATTTCAATCTGGTGGAAGCCAGATGCTAAGTCTAACGTAGTAAAATAATGACAACGTCCGAGTTTGTCTAGTAAGTCAGTTATATTTGGTAGTGGATATTTGTCGTTAATGGTCTTTTCATTCAGTTTCCTATAATCTACCACTATACGCCACTTGCGTTTACCGGATGCATCAATCTTTTTGGGAACAACCCAAATAGGCGATGACCATGGAGAACACGATGGTCTGATAATATTTTGATCTAACATTTTTTGTGTTTGAGAACGTACCTCTTGTCGGTGAATTTCTGGGTATCTATAAGATTTTGTGTAAATAGGAATTTCGTCACTTGTTTTTATGGAATGTTTAATTTGATTAGTAAATGTTAAATTTTTGTCATCTACGTGAAATATATCAGAATATTTGTGAATTAATTTAGAAATAGCTGATTTTTCTTCTGAATTCATGTGATCTGTCCGAATTTTTGAAATATCAAATTTATTTTTTTCTGATTGAATGAAATTGAGGTTAGGGGATGAGTACGTTTCATAATTGGAGATGTTCTCTACGGTAATTGGTTGTAATTGTGTGAATTTAATATGTGATTCTGAATTATTAATTGCTGTGCAAAGTGCATAGTGATTATTGGCTGTGGTGACACATTCAGGGATAATTAAATTATTCTGTTTTTGTTTAGGTATTAGAATAGTTCCATTTTGTTGAGTTACTTGAATTTTGATTACCTTTTCAGTTTTGGGATCTAAAGTTATGTTATTATCTGGGTCCGTGAAGTTAGCGACCACTTTTAAGCACAAACAATGAAACATATAACAAAGGTTTGTGATTCGTTTGTGCCTGTTTGTGATCTACAAATAAAACCAGCGACCACTATGATTAAAAAGTTACAAACAAATTAAAAGTGGTCGCTGACTTCACGCCCAGCGACCACATGTGAAGCACAAATGTCGATTTATGTGTCAAACGTTTGTGCTTCGTTTGTGCTTTCAAAACATATGATTGAAAATACAGCGACCCCAATAATACAAAAAATATGAACAAATTAAAAGTGGTCGCTGACTTCACGCCCAGCGACCACATATGAAGCACAAACGTCGATTTATATGTCAAACGTTTGTGCTTCGTTTGTGCTTTCTGAATATATTATTGAAAATACAGCGACCCCAATAATACAAAAAATATGAACAAATTAAAAGTGGTCGCTGACTTCACGCCCAGCGACCACATATTATGAAGCACAAACGTCGATTTATATGTCAAACGTTTGTGCTTCGTTTGTGCTTTCGGAATATATGATTGAAAATACAGCGACCCCAATAATACAAACAATATGAACAAATTAGAAGTGGTCGCTGACTCCAATTATACAAATAAAAAATAACAAAGGATATACGGGCCCCCACCACACATTAAAAAGTAATAATTTGCTAATATAAATTAAAATGTGAGTCATCGCAATCGTAATACAACAAATAATACTAAACATTTAAGTAAAATCTAAAAGACTGTAGAATGAAGTTCAAATATAAAAAATCTGTTGTGGCCAGCACAATACCTCTCGCCACTTCCTTTTTTTGATTACATAAGTATAGGGCGCGAACAGTCATGTTACATTGTTGGCCTTGACAAGCAGATGTGGGGGCCCGTTTCAGAATGAAAATTAGTAATTATGTACATAGATGTCAAATGTCAGAATTTTTCATTAAAAATTTGTAGATTTTCTAAATTCACGTAGTTAATTTGTCACCAGGAGTCTGGAATTTACTTGTCGAGGAAAATAAAAATAAACCACATGGAATTGGAAAATCATTAAATTTAGAATGAGAAATTATGATATTTGACATCTATATACATAATTACTAGCTATCATTCTGACATGGGCCCCCATATCTGCTTGTCAAGGCCAACAATGTCACATGACTGCTCGCGCCCTAATGTACTTAACATTTCTTGTATACCTACACTCTACACCAAATATTCTACTTATATCTATTCCATATATTTAGATTTTTGAAATTTAAATTCATTCTATGAAGAAATTTTGGCTGGATTCTAGAAAGACGAGAATCTTAAAATTGCAATTTTTGTTTAGCAATGTGTTGTTTTAGCTAAAAAATAACAAGGAAACACAAAATTAGTGGACGGAAGCACAAAATGAGTGGACGGAAGGAGGTATTTATATACTTTTTTGTAAAAAGAAAGTCAGATTTTACCTATTGTAGAGTTGTGTTTTTTTCACTGAATGAACACTAGAAATGCTTGTTTTTAAGACACAGTATACGTTTCGATAAAATATCATATTAAAACATAAATATACTACAGCAGTTGTTATTTATATATATTTTAGCTAAAATAAAACTTAACCTAAAATTATTACCAAACCAAATAACACGAACATAGTTCAAATTGAAAGTCGGTAATATAGGATAAACCAGTGTTACTAAAACAGTGGCTTTATTTGTAAAATTGTATGTTTTTGTGAAAACTATTTGAAAAAAACTATCGCTTGTAAATTAAAAAAAATACTTTAATGTCACTGTAACCTAACGCACAGAACTCAATTTGGAAAAAGCCGAGTGGTTGCGTTATGCACTTTTATGTGATTTTATAAAAAAATATTGACAATAACGATACCTAACGCAAAGAACTCAATTTGGCAAAAGCCGAGTGGTTGTGTTATTCACTTTTATGTGATTTTATCAAAAAATATAGACAATAACGATACCTAACGCAAAGAACTCAATTTGGCAAAAGTCGAGTGGTTGCGTTATTCACTTTTATGTGATTTTATAAAAAAATATAGACAATAACGATACCTAACGCAAAGAACTCAATTTGGCAAAAGTCGAGTGGTTGCGTTATTCACTTTTATGTGATTTTATAAAAAAATATAGACAATAACGATACCTAACGCAAAGAACTCAATTTGGCAAAAGTCGAGTGGTTGCGTTATTCACTTTTATGTGATTTTATCAAAAAATATAGACAATAACGATACCTAACGCAAAGAACTCAATTTGGCAAAAGTCGAGTGGTTGCGTTATTCACTTTTATGTGATTTTATCAAAAAATATAGACAATAACGATACCTAACGCAAAGAACTCAATTTGGCAAAAGTCGAGTGGTTGTGTATTCACTTTTATGTGATTTTATCAAAAAATATAGACAATAACGATACCTAACGCAAAGAACTCAATTTGGCAAAAGCCGAGTGGTTGTGTTATTCACTTTTATGTGATTTTATCAAAAAATATAGACAATAACGATACCTAACGCAAAGAACTCAATTTGGCAAAAGCCGAGTGGTTGTGTTATTCACTTTTATGTGATTTTATCAAAAAATATAGACAATAACGATACCTAACGCAAAGAACTCAATTTGGCAAAAGCCGAGTGGTTGTGTTATTCACTTTTATGTGATTTTATCAAAAAATATAGACAATAACGATACCTAACGCAAAGAACTCAATTTGGCAAAAGCCGAGTGGTTGTGTTATTCACTTTTATGTGATTTTATCAAAAAATATAGACAATAACGATACCTAACGCAAAGAACTCAATTTGGCAAAAGCCGAGTGGTTGTGTTATTCACTTTTATGTGATTTTATCAAAAAATATAGACAATAACGATACCTAACGCAAAGAACTCAATTTGGCAAAAGTCGAGTGGTTGCGTTATTCACTTTTATGTGATTTTATAAAAAAGTATAGACAATAACGATACCTAACGCAAAGAACTCAATTTGGCAAAAGCCGAGTGGTTGTGTTATTCACTTTTATGTGATTTTATCAAAAAATATAGACAATAACGATACCTAACGCAAAGAACTCAATTTGGCAAAAGCCGAGTGGTTGTGTTATTCACTTTTATGTGATTTTATCAAAAAATATAGACAATAACGATACCTAACGCAAAGAACTCAATTTGGCAAAAGTCGAGTGGTTGCGTTATTCACTTTTATGTGATTTTATAAAAAAATATAGACAATAACGATACCTAACGCAAAGAACTCAATTTGGCAAAAGCCGAGTGGTTGTGTTATTCACTTTTATGTGATTTTATCAAAAAATATAGACAATAACGATACCTAACGCAATGAACTCAATTTGGCAAAAGCCGAGTGGTTGTGTTATTCACTTTTATGTGATTTTATCAAAAAATATAGACAATAACGATACCTAACGCAAAGAACTCAATTTGGCAAAAGTCGAGTGGTTGCGTTATTCACTTTTATGTGATTTTATAAAAAAATATAGACAATAACGATACCTAACGCAAAGAACTCAATTTGGCAAAAGCCGAGTGGTTGTGTTATTCACTTTTATGTGATTTTATCAAAAAATATAGACAATAACGATACCTAACGCAAAGAACTCAATTTGGCAAAAGCCGAGTGGTTGTGTTATTCACTTTTATGTGATTTTATCAAAAAATATAGACAATAACGATACCTAACGCAAAGAACTCAATTTGGCAAAAGTCGAGTGGTTGCGTTATTCACTTTTATGTGATTTTATAAAAAAATATAGACAATAACGATACCTAACGCAAAGAACTCAATTTGGCAAAAGCCGAGTGGTTGTGTTATTCACTTTTATGTGATTTTATCAAAAAATATAGACAATAACGATACCTAACGCAAAGAACTCAATTTGGCAAAAGCCGAGTGGTTGTGTTATTCACATTTATGTGATTTTATCAAAAAATATAGACAATAACGATACCTAACGCAAAGAACTCAATTTGGCAAAAGCCGAGTGGTTGTGTTATTCACTTTTATGTGATTTTATCAAAAAATATAGACAATAACGATACCTAACGCAAAGAACTCAATTTGGCAAAAGTCGAGTGGTTGCGTTATTCACTTTTATGTGATTTTATAAAAAAATATAGACAATAACGATACCTAACGCAAAGAACTCAATTTGGCAAAAGCCGAGTGGTTGTGTTATTCACTTTTATGTGATTTTATCAAAAAATATAGACAATAACGATACCTAACGCAAAAAACTCAATTTGGCAAAAGCCGAGTGGTTGTGTTATTCACTTTTATGTGATTTTATCAAAAAATATAGACAATAACGATACCTAACGCAAAGAACTCAATTTGGCAAAAGTCGAGTGGTTGCGTTATTCACTTTTATGTGATTTTATCAAAAAATATAGACAATAACGATACCTAACGCAAAGAACTCAATTCGGCAAAAGTCGAGTGGTTGTGTATTCACTTTTATGTGATTTTATCAAAAAATATAGACAATAACGATACCTAACGCAAAGAACTCAATTTGGCAAAAGCCGAGTGGTTGTGTTATTCACTTTTATGTGATTTTATCAAAAAATATAGACAATAACGATACCTAACGCAAAGAACTCAATTTGGCAAAAGCCGAGTGGTTGTGTTATTCACTTTTATGTGATTTTATCAAAAAATATAGACAATAACGATACCTAACGCAAAGAACTCAATTTGGCAAAAGCCGAGTGGTTGTGTTATTCACTTTTATGTGATTTTATCAAAAAATATAGACAATAACGATACCTAACGCAAAGAACTCAATTTGGCAAAAGCCGAGTGGTTGTGTTATTCACTTTTATGTGATTTTATCAAAAAATATAGACAATAACGATACCTAACGCAAAGAACTCAATTTGGCAAAAGCCGAGTGGTTGTGTTATTCACTTTTATGTGATTTTATCAAAAAATATAGACAATAACGATACCTAACGCAAAGAACTCAATTTGGCAAAAGCCGAGTGGTTGCGTTATTCACTTTTATGTGATTTTATCAAAAAATATAGGCAATAACGATACCTAACGCAAAGAACTCAATTTGGCTAAAGCCGAGTGGTTGTGTATTCACTTTTATGTGATTTTATCAAAAAATATAGACAATAACGATACCTAACGCAAAGAACTCAATTTGGCAAAAGTCGAGTGGTTGTGTTATTCACTTTTATGTGATTTTATCAAAAAATATAGACAATAACGATACCTAACGCAAAGAACTCAATTTGGCAAAAGCCGAGTGGTTGTGTTATTCACTTTTATGTGATTTTATCAAAAAATATAGACAATAACGATACCTAACGCAAAGAATTCAATTTGGCAAAAGCCGAGTGGTTGCGTTATTCACTTTTATGTGATTTTATAAAAAATATAGACAATAACGATACCTAACGCAAAGAACTCAATTTGGCAAAAGTCGAGTGGTTGCGTTATTCATTTTTATATGATTTTATAAAAAAAATATAGACAATAACGATACCTAACGCAAAGAACTCAATTTGGCAAAAGCCGAGTGCGGCAAAAGTAACAATGTCGGTAATACAGGGTTTTGAATCGAAAAAAATAACAGTTTTCGTACCACTGTTTGTAACTTCAATATCCACTATATTCATGTTTATTGACAATATTTTGACACATGAACGTAAAATTATAAATTAAAAATGTAATAAAAACAAGAAGAAGAAAGGATATTAAACATATTTTTGCAAATATACATTATATGAAACAGTATTATTCGTATTTAAGTGTAAGTAACTAATTAAATATAGAAATATGTGCTTCATGCAACCTTACTTTTTTCAGAAAAAATGCCAAAATCACCATAAATACTATAAATATTATGCCTGTTATTATACGGATAGCTTTCCGTGCCCTAATTTTTGTGGAATTTAGTGTTTATAACGGTTTTGCAACTATATATAACCATCAAAGCAAAATTTGTGATTCTCGTTATTCTAGAATTTAGCCGAAATTTTATTCTACTCTTCTAATTTTTCGAGAGTTTCCAATTCATTGTCGGAAGTAACAGTATTTCTGAAGGGTATGTGTAATATACCTATAATATTAAATATTTAACTATTAATACATTAAGAAATAATATAATGTATGTACTTGCCCAGAAAAAGTCTCAGTTTTGTAAGTAATGTCTCCGGATTTCTGATACTGACATTTATCTGTCAATTACAAACATATTAAATTTTCAACTATTTTCCATGGCATTCTTTCGGCTGTAAAATTTATTACAACAGATTATTTTATATATTATATTTCTTTTATCTCTAAATCTATAGAATATATAATAACATATTTTAATGTATCAGATAAAGAATTGAATTTTTTTTATTACCAAAAAAAAATTTCAAAAAATAATATTTAGAAGTTTTTTTATCAAGAATCTTCTACTTTCGGTTGTCCAATTGTTACCAAATCCTTTTCAGATCTTCCCATGAATGTCCGATTAGGAAATACGAAGTTAAACAAATATAAAGTCTTATAGTTTTTGAGTAATCGTCCTTCCAACATCCTACATACATACATACATACACACACACACACACATACATCCATACACACACACACACACACAGACATCATCGTAAAAATGTTAAAATCGGATTGTAGGGAACTTAAACCGTGCTTATTCAATAAAATCTGGGTATGCGATTTTTATCATGAATGCAATACCTCTCTTAGCGAGAGGTAATAAAAATAGAATACCATAGTTATAGATTTTCAGCTCATTTTCAGGAAACATGTTAAATATATTATTTTACTTAAAAATTTAAATAAAACATTATTAACAATATATTTTTAGGTAAGGAAGGTATTGTTTTTGGTCAAAAAAATCAATGATGAGTTTTTAGAGAATAAGCAGCTTTTAGGGTCCATATAATATGATTTTACCATTTTTACGATGTCTGTATGAACTAGGGAACCAGACAGGCATAAACATGTTTCGACTGAACTTAATCTGTAACGTATCCATACTTTACGACGAACATTAATATACTTACGAAAAAAAAAGTTTCAGTTTTAAGTTACTTATTTTCGAGCGTTATATTTCAATTTGCAATAAAAATGAGAGTTTCCATTTGAAATTGTCACCGAAGTTAAAGGTTTATAACTTTTAAAAATTGCAATATATATACAAAAAAATATTTGAAGTAAAATTTCGGATTTTCAACTGTAAAATATGTAATAAAAGATGGTTCCTATTCAAAATTTTAAAGTTGTCCCCCTTTCCCCCAATTAGTGGGTGGTTGAAACAGATGTTTTAACGAAACTTTTAAATTTATTTAAATTTTTAATATTTTACATAAGTAAAATAATATATTTAACATGTTTCCTGAAAATGAGCTCAAAATCTATAACCATGGTATTCTTTTGCGCTCATTTTTACCTCTCGCTAAGAGAGGTATTGGATTCATGCTAAAAATCGCATATCCAGATTTTATTGAATAAGTACGATTTAAGATCCATAGAATCCGATTTTAACATTTTTACAATGATGCCTGTGTGTGTGTGTGTGTGTGTGTGTGTGTGTGTGTTGTGAGGTTGTTGGAGACACGATTTCTCAAATTCTATAAGACTAAAGACCTGTTTGACTACGGATTCCTCAATCTAACAGTAATGGGAAGAGTTGAATAGGTTCTGGTAACAATTGGACAACCGAAAGTGGTAGTTTCTAAAAAAAAAATTCTAAATATTATTTTTGAAAATTTGTTACTACAAATATTAAAGATAATTAAATTCTCAATCTGACACATTTTTTTTTTATTATATCTCGTATAGGTTTGGAGATATAGTATATAATAATATAGAATAATCTGTTGTAATAAATCTCGTTGCCCGAAAAACAGTTGCGATATTTAAATTTTTGTAATTGACAAATAAATGCAAAATGTCAGTGTCAGATTTTTCTGGGAGGTATGAGTACATTTAATATATATTATTGTATTATTAATTAAATATTTATTTAAATTGCAGGTATGTTATATACATATATCCTTAAAAATTACTGCTAATACCGTCAATGAATTTGAAGTATTTTGAACATATTAGAATAGTAGGATAAAATTTCTCATAGAACGAAAGAAGAGAAACAATTTCAATTATTTGTGTGTTCAAGAAATGTTAAATTCGTTACTTATAGGGCGCGAGCAGCCATGTGACTTTGTTGGCCTTGGCAAGCAGATATGAGGATCCGTGTCAGAATTACGGCTAGTAGTTATTTACATAGTTGTCACAATTGTCATATGTCATAGTTTTTCATTCAAAATTTCATAATATTCTGTTATTTGTCATCCATTAGTATGGAATATACTTGTCGAGGAAAATAATCCACATGGATATGGAAAATCATAATGTTTCGAATGAGAACTTATGATACTTGACACCTATGTATATTACTAGCTGTCATTCTGATACGGGCCCCCATATCTGATTCAACAAAGTCACATAACTGCTCTCGCCCTATGCAAGATAAAATGAAAATGGCGAGAGGTATTGTGCTGGTCACAACAGATTTTTATATTTGAACTTCATTCTACAGTCTTTTAGATTTTAAATTTTTAATATTATTTGTTGTATTGCGATTGCGATGACTCACATTTTAATTTATATTAGCAATTTATTACTTTCTAAATGTGTGGTGGGGGCACGTGTATCCTTTGTTATTTTTTATTTTTATAATTGGTGTCAGCGACCACTTCTAATTTGTTCATATATTTTGTATTATTGGGGTCGCTGTATTTTCAAT
The DNA here is from genome assembly GCA_951394225.1 of Harpalus rufipes. Lineage (NCBI taxonomy): Eukaryota > Metazoa > Arthropoda > Insecta > Coleoptera > Carabidae > Harpalus > Harpalus rufipes. The sequence goes on from OX596274.1 coordinate 57,584,887, forward strand.
AATATATTCTGAAAGCACAAACGTTTGACATATAAATCGACGTTTGTGCTTCATAATATGTGGTCGCTGGGCGTGAAGTTAGCGACCACTTTTAATTTGTTCATATTTTTTGTATTATTGGGGTCGCTGTATTTTCAATAATATATTCAGAAAGCACAAACGAAGCACAAACGTTTGACATATAAATCGACGTTTTTGCTTCATATGTGGTCGCTGGGCGTGAAGTCAGCGACCACTTTTAATTTGTTCATATTTTTTGTATTATTGGGGTCGCTGTATTTTCAATCATATGTTTTGAAAGCACAAACGAAGCACAAACGTTTGACACATAAATCGACATTTGTGCTTTACATGTGGTCGCTGGGCGTGAAGTCAGCGACCACTTTTAATTTGTTTATAACTTTTTAATCATAGGGGTCGCTGGTTTTATTTGTAGATCACAAACAGGCACAAACGAATCACAAACCTTTGGTATATGTTTCATTGTTTGTGCTTAAAAGTGGTCGCTAACTTCACGGACCCTTATTATCTGAATGACAAATATTGTTTGTATTAATTGTATTTTCGGAATTTTGGTGTTGAATTTTTATTTGGCAGGTGGGTGTTATAATTAAATTTTTATTCAAATCTATAATTACTTTTAATGATTTCAAGTTATCTAACCCTAATAAAAGATCAAATTCATCGTGAAAATTGAAAATATGATATTTTAAACTTGCATTTTTCTTTAAATTAAATAATTTTGAAATAGGTACGAGTGTACTATAATTTTCGACTGATGTTCCATGCGCAGTTGAGATTTGGAATGGGTCTTTAAAAATGGAATTTTTGTAATATTTATGCGCTATGGTAGGTTTTATAAAGGATTTCGTACTTCCTGTATCTATTAAAACTTTCAAATTATTTTCTGGGAATATAATGTACGGTAATTTACTTTTATTTGTCAAGTTCATTAGTTCGATTCTGGATAAATGTGTTCTATGTGTTCCGAGGCTGCAACGTCTAAAAAATTATCGTCATCAAAATTTTCGGGGTTTTTTGAATTTTCGTATTCATTGTTATCAATTAAAATTTGGTCAGTTTGTTCTTGATTATCGTCGAGATTGTAATAAACATATGGGTCATCGGCAGGTTCAGCTGACTCGTTGATATTAAATAATTCTCCCGCTGTGTTAGCGCGGTTTTGTCCGTAGTGGTTTTGTACCTGTCTGGATGGGCCAGGTGTAGGACGGTGTTGGACTGTATTTCGCGTGGAAATACTCATCGGAGTAGGGCCAGGAAGGTTTTGTCTGATTGATGGACCTTGCCGTGGTGTTTGTGGTGTATATTGTCTTGGTTGTTGTTGGGGTATATATTGTTGTCTGTATGCTGTTTGTTGCATAGGTGAATGATGTGGATTTTTATTGGGTGTAAAATTAAAATAAGGTGTGGGTTTCGGAATATTATATCTTGTTTGGTGTGTTTGTGGTTTTTGATTTAATTTGTGTGTATGCTGATTAGTATTTTTGGATTTGGCATAATATTCAAATTGGAAATCATTTGCTAGCATACTTAAAGCTGAATTTAAATCTGCGGGGTTCTTTGCCCTCATTAATTGGCCTATAGGTTCTTTTAAACCTTTTAACAAAACGCGCAAAGCATAATGTTGGAAATAATCAATCATTACAACGGATGCTTCGGCAGCGGCATTTGTTGAAATACAAGAAATTTGTAAATTTAATAAGTGTTGTAAACGACCATAAAAATCAAAAACGTTTTCATTAGGATTTTGTTTTAATTCCGTTATTTCCATATTTAATGTGAACCAGTCACGTTTGTCTGAATAAGCATTTTTTAATGCTTTTTTTAAATCTTCCCATTTTTCAATGGTGCAACTTGCAATATTGATAGCTGCTTCACCTTTTATTTTCGCTAATATACTACTCATTAAATATTCGTTTTGGAAATCTGTTGTGTTTGTGGTGTTATAAAATTTTGTAACTAATTTTTCACAAACACTAATAAATCTAGAAAGTAATTCACGTTCCCCATGGAACTCTGGCACCATGTCCAAATATTCTTTTCTTAATACAGGGGTAGCCATGTTTAATACTGGCGTTCGTAAAATGATATTTCTAATATAATTTGAATTTAAATTAATTATACGATCTTCTATTTCGAGATCGGAGTCTGATTCGGAATTATTTGAATCTGATATAGATTCTGGTTCTCTGAATGACATATGGTACTCACAAAAATAGTAGTGTCGGCTTCATGTGCCCTGAAGTCGTACACGGTCTCGAAGTTGAGTCTGGAGTTGCACTGATGTCCGCTCAGCTTGGCTCGCTCGGCTCGTCGAGATGTTTCTTGCTTCTGATGTCCCCTCAGATGCAGGATACGGTGATCGAAGTATAAATATGTTCGAATTGCCAAATTAATCACGAAAGTGAAACAATTTATATTCGTTAAATTGTTTTGACAATCCTACCGACTGCGCCACTTAAATTTCTTTATCGATCGATTGGGTTTTTAAAAAATATTTATTTTTGTGAATACAAGTTTATGATACTTTAATATGATAATACAGGTTGCGAAATACAGACTAGCTTAACTAAAGAGTTACACATGGTTTTATACTATTGTAATATGATATTGTCACGTTCTGTCACATCAACACTTGTTCATTTGGTTAGCACTATAACTTATATATATATATATATATATATATATATATATATATATATATATATATATATATATATATATATATATATGTATATGTATACAGGATGCTCGGCATAATTAAGGGTGTATAGTATACACCAAAATAAGTGAAAAAGCCTAATTAATATGGGTCCGCAAACTAACCGTTTCCAAGAGATACGAGCTATTTCCAAAATTGCTATCTAAGAAAATAATAAAAGTGTTTGGTATCAAATTTACGTTTTTCATTTAAGCCATTTTACAATAGGTGTTCTACATGTCCCTCCTTCTATCTCAACACATGATTCACATCTTATAAACGAGTTTCGCACCTTTTCAAAAATTCCCGGTTTTACTCGAGTTATCTCACAGGCATGTTCTATTCGCTCTTGGAAGTGCGCTATATTATTAATTGGAGTAGAATAAACTAAACTGTTTAAATATCCCCAAGCAAAGAAGTCCAAAGGCGTTAAGTCAGGAGATCTGGGAGGCCATGCCACTGTGTCTTCTCGTCCTATCCATCACAGTAAACTTGATTGCATGTGTAGTAACTTGTTTTTCATAATAGCTCATATCTTTGAAATGGTTAGTTTGCGGACTCATGTTTATTAGATTTTTTTCACTTATTTTGGTTATCGATAATGTTGACGTCTATCAATTATAGCGGATAGCCCATGTGGCTACGAATTAGAATAGACCCCCCGGGTATCTGTTTTCCGATGCTCACATCACTAATCATTTCGTAACGTTTGACAGTTGACAATTCAAAATGAAGTTTTTTGAATATTTTGATAGTTACACGAAGAAATAGAAAAAGATGCACAAGATGGAAAAGAAAGAATAAATTATTTTAAATTCTGTGCTGAAAGAAGATTTTGAAAAGATTTCCTTTTTGATTAGAAAACAGCATTTTATAATGTATATACGAGTTTACATTTATATCAAATAAAATTAATTTGTAAATACATGTAAATATATGGTTATTAATCTTTATTTTGTATTTTGGAAAATTACAACAAATTTTCACATAACATTAAAGTTATAGTTTTAAAAAAATACCAAATAGCCAAGTGTCATATGCGTTCCGCTTGTATAATTTTAAGTTTTTATTTGAAACCAGAGGAGTCATGGGATTCAGCTTATTGTTTGTTCTATATTTTGCCATTTATATATTTTCTTCTTGTTAATTTTCATTTTTGTTTCATTTATATTTTCCATTTCTGTAATACAAATTTTAAAATATATTTAATTATTTTGTACACCTTAACGTAATATTAATAATACCTTCACATAATTTCCAATATTTCGAATGTCAATGATGACCATGTTGACAAATAAAACCGACAAATGTCAAATTATAATTCATTATTTCCAATGTGCAAATATAATATCACAAAAATAACTAATAATTCGATAAGTACTTCAGTAACTTCCAGCTTTGCTTTGTTTGGTGAAATCAAAAATGAATAAATATCAGAAATTAACATAGAATTAGAGTAATAATGAATAGACAGAAGACGCACGTCAACAACCTGAAAAAAACCTTATAAAATGAAATATAATTTGTAGAAATTATTGGGTATTATTTAATTTTAAAGAAGAAGAAAAAATACTAGTATTAAGTAACGTATATATTCATGATATTTATGGTTATTTATTTTTCCTTTGACGGAATATAAAATTAATTGAAATAATTATAGTTGATTTTCGACCATATGTTTGCACTACTGAAAATGACCATGTTGTGTCGAATAATTTTATATTCCGTAAAAGGAATAAGGATTGACTTGAAATCATTGCAAATCCATTAATATACAGGGTGTAATCATACTTCGGGAAAAAATTAAAAGGCATATACTTCCCAAGGTACTGAACATGGAACAAGAAGAATTTTTAAAAAATTTGCAAAATTAAGGGTGGTTTACTCAAAGTGGACATTTTTAGGACCACTGGAGGAGCGTACTTTATTGAAAGAAGTATTAATAGAAATTAATTATCAAAGTAACATTACGTAATGTTTGTTCTATTTAGAGATAATAATAGTATTGAATACACAATAATTTCAAGTACCATTGCATTATATTTAATTTTAAGAAAATTTTCTAAATTACTAAACACATACCTACTGACCTAAGTACAATAATTACAAAGATTGTTCAAAAATTACACCATTAATTGCTACACACATTGCAGCACGTTGAACAAACGATGCAGTGCAAGCTTGACACGAATTTTGTTGCCTTATTGTTTCTTCTACGTTTTCCACCGCATTTTGTTTGTCGTAGATAAGTCACTTAAAATGGCCCCAGAAATATAAATCCAGCGGATTTAGATCAGGTTATCTAGCAGGCCAAGCTACAGGACCACCGCGACCAATCGACCTGTCCTGAAAAACTTGATTCAGGTGTTCTCGCACATTTCGATCAAAGTGCCGTGGCGTACCATCGTGCTAAAATCATGCCGTTGGCGCACATTAAGAGGCACATCCTCAAGTAACTCTGGGAGTGTATTTTGCAAAAATAATAAATACTTATTACCAGTCATTTTATTTGGTAGAATGTACGGCCCAAGTAACATCCCATTTACAATACCTACCCAAACATTTATTGAAAAGCGATGCTGGAAACTACTACCTCGTACAACAACATATGGATTTTGTTGGCTCCAATAATGAGAATTATGAATATTACGAATTCCTTCTCTCGTAAAAGTTGCCTCATTAGAAAATATTATGTATGAGGGGAAATTTGGGTTTTGAGCATGATGTAAAAACCAATCACAAAATTTTCTCGGAAATGATGGTCAGGTTCTGTAAGCCCCCGAACTCATTGAAAATGAAATGGGTGGTAGTTGTAATTTCTCAAAATTTGCCAGACTGAATAATGAGATACTCCTCCTAACTGTTGAGATATTCTTCGGGTGCTAATGGTTGTTTCAGCTTCTACAGCATCTAAGACAGAATTTTCAATATTAATACGATGTTGTTGGTTGCCACCTCCTCTCCCACGAATAGGTCGCAAAGATCCTGTGTCTCGAAGGCGCTGGATGATCCTCACAAATAAATGGTGATTGGGACGCCGCCATAAAGGAAAACGTTCAGCATAAAGACGTTGTGCCAATAAAGAATTTTGCCCTGCTTCTCCATAAATTAACAGCATGTCCACTAACTCCTATCACGGTACAATGCATTCATTTTCACAAAAACTACGCTAAACTGCAATTCATTGCACAATCAGAACACTAAACCAGCAAAGAATGATAATTAACAGTAATATCTACGAGAGAATGCCCTATCCCCATCGAATTAAATTAAATTATTAATTAGATAATATCAGACTGTTATTGCATGTTGTGTAAACAATTACCTGCATTATAGTAGATTTGAATATATATTTTTGACATGTGTCAAATTTTCTTTATACTATTTAATATATTTTCAAAATAAAAATTATATTAATGAAATCCTTTTGGATGTGCTTATATATTTTATATAGTTTTTTTACTATAATTTATATTTTATAAGATAATATTAATGATTTATGTTTTGACACCTGTCATGTATTTTAATTTTCAAGCAGGACAATGAATATAAGCAAAAAACACCAGTATGGGTTTTTATCGCTTTCCACGACTACATGCCTTGAATAATGGAGGATAGGCCACAGAATCACGTGACCTACTACGGACGAGGAGTAATGACCCCGGCACCCCAAAATTTTCCAAGGGCGCGACTGTTCTCCATGTTAGGAGCGGTGCCCAAAAGCGTCTGTTCCCCTAGTAGGGGCGGCTTGAACCACAGCTGGCAGAAGCTCTAAAATGCAATCCCTGACGGGTTATACTACTTTCCCATACAGGGCGTCTCCCCGGGTGACGAATAGGGGAACGCCCACTATATATAGTGGGTACCAGAAGATTTCCTGGGGCGGTCAACAAAAAAGTAACAGGGAGCGTCTGTACCCCAAGTTGGGGCGGCTGCATATAAACCTGGCAGGAGGTATAAAATGCATTACCCTTCGGGTGAGAAAATAATATGGTTAAGACAAGAAGTCAGAAAACCTGTGGCGTGCCGGTTTCACCGGGTCGGAGCTCGCCACACCTTGGACGGATCCTTAGGAATAACGACATACGCGATGTACACGGACAACGAGTATCAGTAGAAAGTAGCACACCACCTCAGCGAACAGAAGCTTACCACACAGAGGAAACTCAAAGTGGAGCATCTGGAAACTCAGCAGAAAGACCATATGAATTAAATAAAGCTAATAGGCAAAAATGGTCCAAAGAAGAATATAAAGAACTAATGTGGTGTCATCATGTAAGCAAAATTAAAAATAAAACATATAAAGAGACTTTTGAAACTTGGCGTCAGAGAAACCCATATTCGAGACCAAACATGGATGCTAATAAATTACAAAATCAACGTAGATATATAGAATCAAAGGGAAAGCTTTCTCCTATGGAAATAGAGGTAATTAAAAATAATGTCAGAATATATCTGGGAATAAACACACAATCTCAAATTGTAAATATAAACAATGAAGAAAATTTCAACGAAATGGAAGAACATCGTGCACCAGAAGAACCAGTAATTCAACTATTATCAGAAGAAGAAAATATAGAAAACACCATAAAGCAAGAAATAATAAAGCTGATAGAAAAATATCTAATTATAGATATTTCAGAAAGAATAAAACTTCCAAAAGTAAAATACACAAAAAATACTAAAAAATTAGTTACTATTGGAAATAAGTGTTTGCAGAATATATTACAACAAACTCCAAATATAGATCTTAAAAAAATAAATACAGCAATATACTGTACTGCTTATGTTATTACACAAAAAGCTAATGAAACAAATCTCGAAGAAAACCAGACAAATAAACGAAAACCACTAAGTAAACCAAAATGGCAACAAAGACTAGAATTAAAGGTACAAAGCATGAGGAAAGATTTATCTCAGTTATTGGTAATTAAACAAGGACATCAATTAAAATCCAAAAACAGATTCAATGAACTAGTAACAAAGTATTTACAAGGTTCAGATAAACAAATAGAAGAAGTGATAGAAACACTAGACACAAAGACTTAGAAGATATAAAGGTAGAACTCAACAATACAAGGATAATAGGCTTTTTATTCTGAATACGAAAGCTTTTTATAGACAATTAAGAGAAAACACAGTAACACCAGAACCACCGGAAATTTGTGAGATTGAAAACTACTGGCATGGTATATATGAACATACTGCTGAACATAATAAGAACGCTGAGTGGATAGAAAGGATTAGAGCTAAGCAGAATAACAGAACAATGACTTGGGAAGAGATATCAAGTGAGGAGGTTACAGAACTTACAAAGAGAACACAAAACTGGAAATCCACAGGCATGGATATGATTCCAAATTATTGGATTAAAAACTTAATAGCGGCCCATAAATATCTAGCCAAAGAATATAACCTATATATCTGTAACCCGCAACTAATTCCGGATTGGCTAGCCAGTGGGAAGACATTTTTAATATTCAAAAATGGAGACAGTAAAAATCCTAAAAATTATCGGCCTATTACTTGTTTAAATGTAATTTATAAGATCTTTACAAGCGTACTAGCTAGCAGAATTTCAAAATATGCAGCTCAAAATAAAATAATGCCATCTGAACAAAAAGGTTGCGCGAAAGGCTCATATGGATGCAAAGATCATTTGTTACATGCAAAAGCATTTCTCAGAGACTGTGAAAAGAATAAAAAGAATTTAAACCTCGCTTGGATAGACTATCAAAAGGCTTATGATAGTGTGCCCCACAGTTGGCTAATAGAGTCTCTGAAGATCTATGGTGTTACTTTTAAAGTAATTGAGATGTTAAAACATTTAATGTCGACATGGAAAACTAATATGTACGTTAATTCTGCAACAGGCCAAGTAGTAACTAAGACAATAAATATTAAGAGAGGTATATACGAAGGAGACTCTTTGTCGCCAATCTGGTTTTGTATAGCGATGAGTCCGTTATCTACACTAATTAATCAAACAGCACAAGGATATAAAATAAAAGATGCGCCTCACAATATAACCCACCAACTGTATATGGACGATCTGAAATTGATTTGTAAGAGTAAAGAAGAACTTCACAGAACTATTAAAACAGTACATGAATTCTCTACAGATATACAGATGAAGTTTGGAATAGATAAATGTGCTATTGCTGCATTTCATCGTGGAAAACTAAGGCATACCGAAAATCTAAAACTTAACCCAGAAGAACAAATTAAAGCTTTAGAACCAGAAGAAACATACAAGTATTTAGGTATAGAGGAAGGGGATGGTATTAATCACCCTAAAATGAAAGAATTGATCAGTAGAGAATACTTTACTAGACTTAAAAAAATCCTATATACTCACCTAAACTGCAGAAATAAATTCCAGGCCATCGGTGCTCTGGCATTACCTGTCATTAGATATAGTTTTGGGATAATTGATTGGACCATGCAAGAAATACAAAAATTAGACCGAAAGACAAGGAAATTCCTAACAATTAATGGATTAGTTCATCCCAAACAAGATGTAGAAAGATTATACGTCAAAAGAAAATTAGGTGGCAGAGGTTTACAACAAATAGAGGCAAGTTATTATAACACAATTTATAGCCTAAGTTACTATATGAAGAAAAATATTCACCGGGACACTATAATTGAAAACAACAAAATTTGAAATGAGCCTACCACAATCAAAATCTATTCTCAAGAAATCAAAGAAAATTCAGGAGAAACTTTATAAACCTATAGGAGAACCAGAAGAAGTGTATGGGAGTTATGGGGCAGAAATAGAAGAAACTCAAGAAGAAGGAGCTCGGTACACAACACAACAGCTAGTTCAACAACATAACAGATCTCCAAATACAGTTAAAGAAAAGAGCCAGCAAAGACTTTTTGAAATTTGGAAGAACAAGAAATTACATGGTCAAAAACTTACAGATATGGACAAGATCAAGTATGACAAAGTCCAATCTTTTAAGTGGCTAACAATTGGAACTTTGAAAGGAGAAACTGAAAGCTTGTTAACAGCTACACAAGATCAAGCAATAAAAACGCGGTACATTGCGCAAAAAATTTATAAAAGTGACATAGATAAAAAATGTAGGATTTGTAAAAAAGAAGATGAAACCATACATCATATTATATCGGCTTGTGGTTCATTGGCAAAAAAGGAATACATAGATAGGCATAACAAAGTATGTAGTTTAATTCATTATAACATTTGTAAATTTTATGTTTGTCCAAATTTAGAAAAGTACTGGTATAAACACGAACCACAAAAAGTAACTATAAACACTGATAATCAAGTTACAGTATTATATGATATGGGCATCCAAACAGACCGAGAAATACGAGCTAATAGACCAGATATTGTAATAAAAACAAAGAAAATTACTTATATTATAGACGTATCTGTACCAGCGGATGAAAACATTATTGCAAAGATTGCCGAGAAACTTCTCAAATATAAAAATTTAGAAATCGAAATTAAAAGAATGTGGCAAACAAAAACTATTGTCTTGCCCATAATAATAGGAGCTACGGGTTTCGTTGACGATGAGTTTCAAAAGAACATCGAAAAAATGCCTGGTAAACATGACCCTACCGAAATCCAGACAACGGCAATAATTGGAACAGCACATATCATTAGAAAGGTGCTAACGTAGACATCCATACCTAAGCTGCTTGGTGAGCTGCCGGATGGAGTGGTTCTTCCGAACTGCGGAATACATATTTATCCAGAATATCGGGATGAACAATAATTTGTATTTTCATTTTATAATGTAATATAAGTAGTTTGTGAAATAAAGAGATAATAATAATGATATAATGATAATAATAATAATAATAATAATAATAATAATAATAATAATAATAATAATAATAATAATAATAATAATAATAATAATAATAATAATAATAATAATAATAATAATAATAATAATAATAATAATAATAATAATAATAATAATAATAATAATAATAATAATAATAATAATAATAATAATAATAATAATAATAATAATAATAATAATAATAATAATAATAATAATAATAATAATAATAATAATAATAATAATAATAATAATAATAATAATAATAATAATAATAATAATAATAATAATAATAATAATAATAATAATAATAATAATAATAATAATAATAATAATAATAATAATAATAATAATAATAATAATAATAATAATAATAATAATAATAATAATAATAATAATAATAATAATAATAATAATAATAATAATAATAATAATAATAATAATAATAATAATAATAATAATAATAATAATAATAATAATAATAATAATAATAATAATAATAATAATAATAATAATAATAATAATAATAATAATAATAATAATAATAATAATAATAATAATAATAATAATAATAATAATAATAATAATAATAATAATAATAATAATAATAATAATAATAATAATAATAATAATAATAATAATAATAATAATAATAATAATAATAATAATAATAATAATAATAATAATAATAATAATAATATCTACTGGAAGCACTCCTAAAACGATGGGAAACAAACCTCATGCTGAAGAATAAACAAATTAACACATACGTTGGCAATGTAAAAATCAAGAGGGGAATTTTTCAAGGGGACTCCCTAAGTGCACTCTGGTTCTGCCTTGCGTTGAACCCTTTAACAACATCTTTGAAATCCCACTCTGCTGGATATAAAATACAACACGCAGAGATAAGTCATCTTATATATATGGATGATATCAAACTATACTCTGATAATAAAAAAGGCATTAACAAGCTACTTAACCAAGTAGAAGCCTACTCCAGAGACATTCACATGACGTTCGGCATTGAGAAATGTAAAATCAATGTCATGAAAAGAGGACAATGGGAACAGCATGAAGGCTACCAACTAGACAATGAGGATGAAACTATAGAATGTATGGGGAAGACAGACACTTACAAATACCTGGGACTACATCAAAGCAGAGGAATCGATCATACCAACTCAAAGAACGAACTAAGAAGAAGGATGAGAGAGCGAATTGAAAAAATTCTCAAAACAAACCTCAATGGATATAACACTGCTAAAGCAGTGAATACTTTCGCAATCCCAGTAATTACATATAGCTTTGGTATTGTCAAATGGAGCCAAACGGACCTAGAACAAGTGGAACGAGAAATTCGAACAATGTACACTAAATATAGAGCACATCATCCGCAAAGCAGCAAAATTAGATTCCATCTAAGAAGATCAAAAGGAGGCTTAGGTATAATAAATTTACAAAACATGCACTATAAACAGATTACAAACCTAAGAAACTACTTCCTACAAAAACAAGAAACCAGTCAACTCCACAAAGCTATAACAGATACAGACAACAATTACAGTACGCTAAAACTACATGACTACGAATATGACCCCCTTCAAAACATAATACCAGATGAGGAAAAGATACGAGAATGGGGAGGTAAAGAGATACATGGCAAACACATAACCATCTTGAAGAACCCATACATAGATTTTAACAAAAGGTGCCAATGGCTAAATAACAACCTATTTAAAGAGACAGAAGGTTTCGTTATGGCTATTCAAGATGGTATTATCCAAACTTTGAAGTACCGGAAACACATCCTTAAGGAAGCCACATTAAAAACAGACATGTGCAGGGTATGCAACAAAACCCAAGAAAGCATAGAACACTTGATAAGTGGATGCGAAGTACTAGCAGGAGCTGAATATACCAACAGGCATAACAACGTAGCCAAACTACTCCATCTTGCAATATGTTCAAAGCATACCTTACTCACGAAAACACCGAAAACATATGAATATAAACCGGAACACATAATAGAAACTGAAGAAATAAAACTCTACTGGGATAGGACTATATTAACAGATCACACAATTAAACATAACAGACCAGACATAACATACCAACTAAAAAAGGAACAAATAACTTACGTAATAGATATAGCAATACCAGCACCAGGAAATATTGAACAAAAACATCGACAAAAGATTCAGAAGTACCTAGACCTCGCCGTCGAAATAAAAAAGATCTGGAACCAAAAGACAGTAACAATTGTACCAATAATAATCGGAGCAACGGGCGAAATACCTAAAACATTGCAAGAAAATATACACACTCTAGGACTCAAACAAAACATCTGGAGAGATCTGCAAAAATCCGCTCTCCTTGGTACCTGCAATACTATTAGGAAAGTACTCAACACTGGCAACCCAGAAGAAAAATAGATCGCATACCCTATCAAATGACGTACCAGCATGACACCTGCAAAAATACATTGTTATTATACGCACAAAAACACAATGTTAATACTTACCACACAACCTATACAAAATTATCTCCAAACAACCGCCGAGGAGGGGAAAATGAAGCTGACCTGGCGGCCCCGATGAACTCCACCGGGGAACGATGCAGAGGAACCGATGACAGAGAGCGACCAAAGAACCTAAAACAACCCAGAACACGCACCGCCCCCCCCCCAAATGAGATAATGTATTGTATATAAAAAAAATTAAATGTTAATACTTACCGATAACGACGTATTGTATTGTATATACTTGCCTTATAGGCCGTATGTAAAATGTATGTAACAGTTAATGTGAAATAAATATGAATAATAATAATAATAATAATAATAATAATAATAATAATAATAATAATAATAATAATAATAATAATAATAATAATAATAATAATAATAATAATAATAATAATAATAATAATAATAATAATAATAATAATAATAATAATAATAATAATAATAATAATAATAATAATAATAATAATAATAATAATAATAATAATAATAATAATAATAATAATAATATTTTTTTATTTTATATCAACTTTTACAAGTTATTACAATTTGATAATGGGGTTGAGTCAATATTTCGTAAATTTTGTAATATTTCATTTATCCACGGTGTATTGATGAAAGGGACGCAGACAAACTTCCACACCTTACCCAGGATTCGAACCCAGAACCGCTGGTACATAAAACTAGTACGCTATCACCAAGCCACGTCGGTCGGTATTAAGAATATCTATCAACCAGTGGTAGAAAAAATGTTAATCTAAATACGATGCAATATTTTTTGCGAATTTTTGAAAAATTCTTTTTGTTCCATGATCACTACGTCGGGTAGTATATGCCCTTTATTTTTTTTTTTTCCGTAGTATGATTACAGCCTGTATACGTTTATTAATACTAGTAATTTTACTTCTTTTTTAAAAGTAAATAACAGCTAATAATTTTTACAAGTTATATTTAATTTTTAGTGTTATTTCAATATATTTTTATGACATGACATGTTTTCCGCCAATCAACATTCAGAATAATAATAATAATAATAATAATAATAATAATAATAATAATAATAATAATAATAATAATAATAATAATAATAATAATAATAATAATAATAATAATAATAATAATAATAATAATAATAATAATAATAATAATAATAATAATAATAATAATAATAATAATAATAATAATAATAATAATAATAATAATAATAATAATAATAATAATAATAATAATAATAATAATAATAATAATAATAATAATAATAATAATAATAATAATAATAATAATAATAATAATAATAATAATAATAATAATAATAATAATAATAATAATAATAATAATAATAATAATAATAATAATAATAATAATAATAAGTCCCCCCTGGGCACCCACCTTCACGTGGTGGGGGACGTTAGTACCTAGCCTGCAAGCCAGCAGGAGGGGAAGCCAAGGGTGCCCGACCATCTGCTGTGCTAGTAACTCAGCAGACGAGATTCGTATCAAAAGCTGTCAATACAAGAAGACAGAGATACTCTGGCGGGGCAGGACACCAGGCTGGTCCTGTTCGGAACCGTCGTGAAGATTTACAGTCTGGCGTTGAAGCAGGTGAAGCGAGTGGCGCCTCCCAACGACCTGGAACCACAAGACACGCTACGGAGGAAGGATTACAAATTCAAAAAACTCCAACCACTGCAATTGTTGCTGAGAACCCCCGAGCTCAGCCCAATGCAGAGGCAAATAGGAAGCCCCTGAGAACTAAGTTCACAACTGTAATGAATGAATTCATTATCAGGAGCTACTATGAATTAAACAAATTAGACACAGAACCAACAATATTTGGATATAAACTGCATGAATTGGTAACGAATAAATTCCCTGAGTTAAGTCACCTGAAAGTGCAAAATGTTGTGGATAAGAAAAACAACCTACTAAAGTACAAGGGAATAACGAAAAATAGTTTAAACAAAATCAGAAGAGATGTTATGATGCAATTAGAAATAGAACCGGAAAATAACCAACAAGAGCCAGAAAACAAAGAAAATCAAGGAGAAACAGAAACGTCTACAGAAACAGATGAGGTTGAAAAAATATTTACCACTAACTACATACTCTATGAAGGAACAGAACCAACAGCAAGACCAAGACTCCAGAAATTAAAATTCACTAAGAACACAAAAAACACCATATCACGAGTGAATGACATAATTAGCCTCAAAATAAAAGATGAATTAACATTCCATGAATTACATGATCTTATATATATAGGAGCCTCAACAGTCCTTCAATACCATAGCATTAAACCCATCTCAAAAGACAAGAAAGACAACACAAACGTGAAAACACCACCATGGGAAAGAAGAATTCAGAACAAAATTAAAAATCTGAGAGCAGACATAGGACGACTTACACAAAAACTAAGAAACAACAATATAACACAAAAAGTGAACAAGCAGGCGCAAGAGACAATAGAGGCATATAAAACACACGAACATAACACGCCTGAAAAAATACTAGACTTTCTAAAACAGAAACTAAATATAACAGCACATAGGCTTAGAAAGTACAAGAAAAGTAACAAAAGAAAAAGAGACAACCAATTGTTCCTAAATAACCAAAAGACATTCTATAGAAGCTTAGGAAAAAAAGATACAACTGAAGAAATTAATAACACCATGCCGGACAAACAAGAACTTAAAGCATTCTGGCAAGATATATGGGAAAACCCACAATCACACAAATCCCAAGCTAAATGGATAAGAGAAGAAAGGAGCAAAACAACTGATATACCTTACATACTATAGAAATCTCAGAAACAGAACAACAAATAAAAAGACTACAAAATTGGAAAGCGCCAGGTATCGATATGATCCAAAACTTCTGGATCAAAAAATTTACTAGTATCCATAACCCACTCACCACACTATATAACAAAATGCTACATGACCCAGACACCATACCTGATTTCCTAACTACAGGAATAACGTACCTATTGCCAAAAACCGAAAAACCATCCAAAGACCCCTCTAAATACAGATTTATCACGTGCCTTCCCACTCTATATAAACTTTTCACTTCAATAATAACCGAGAAAATATATAAGCACCTTGAAGAGAACAAAGTTATAGCTGAAGAACAGAAAGCGTGTAAAAAGAAAAGTCAAGGCTGCAGGGAGCAACTCATTATAGACACCACAATTACAGAGCATGCAAAAACTAATAAGAAACCGCTATACACCACATATATAGACTACAGAAAGGCATTTGATAGTGTCCCACACACATGGCTTATAGAAACATTAGACATATATAAAATAAACCCAATCAATCAGCAAACCCTTCAACAACTGATGAAGAGATGGGAAACGAAACTAACAATGAAAACTAAACAAACAGAAGACACTGAAATAGGTAAAATACATATTAAAAGAGGCATATTCCAGGGCGATGCTATGAGTGCGCTATGGTTCTACCTAGCATTAAATCCCCTCACATCGATACTAAACCGCCACCATGCAGGATATGTCATCGAAGATAACCATAGAGATATTAGCCATCTCCTCTATATGAATGATATTAAACTCATTTCCAATAGTAAAGAAAACATGGACATACTAGTAAAGCAAACAAAGATTTTCTCCAAAGACATCAAGATGCATTTCGGCATAGAAAAATGCAAGACCAACATAATGAAGAGAAGCCAATAGGAAGAACATGAAGGATACAGTGTCAATACACAGGACCAAGAGGTTATAGTCGTTACTAAGGGATTTGTTTTCTTTATTTATGACATTGACAGTTAATTTTGAGTATAAAAATAAATAATAACAATAATTCAAACTCCGAAATATTAAATAAAACTCGTAAGTACCATGTTTTAATATAGTATGAATATGTATATCAAAAGTTAGGTTAGGTTATATTGCAAAAATTCATTATATTCTCTCATTAAATATAAGCTCGTGATATGATTAATAATCGAAGATATTGCTCGTGAAACCGAAGCAGCACATTTCAACTCGTCCTTCGGACTCGTGAAATCTGCAGCTCGGTTTCACTCGAGAATATCATCGATGATAATCATATCACTTGTTATATTACGTATGAGAATATAATTCGTTAGTCACGTGACATGTTTTCCGCCAATCAACATTCAGAATCTCCCTAGTTACAAGTCTATCACAGCGATGATAAAAAACAAGGAAATTATCACCGTATTTATGGTCGTTACTAAGAGATTTATTTTCTTTATTTATGACATTGACAGTTAATTTTGAGTATAAAAATAAATAATAACAATAATTCAAACTCCGAAATATTAAATAAAACTCGTAAGTACCATGTTTTAATACAATATGAATATGTATATCAAAGGTTAGATTAGGTTAGATTGCAAAAATTCATTATATTCTTTCATTAAATATAAGCTCGTGATATGATTAATAATCGAAGATATTGCTCGTGAAACTGAAGCAGTCCTTCGGACTCGTGAAATCTGTTTCACTCGAGAATATCATCGATGATAATCATATCACTTGTTATATTACGTATGAAAATATTTTTTTTATATTTGATTTTTACCTTCGGTCACCTTTAGGTAAGGAAGGTCAAAAATTGGATAGTGAGTTTCTCATGAATAAGCACGTTTTGGGGTCCCTAGAATACGAATTTACTATTTTTACGATTATGTCTGTATGTGTGTGTGTGTGCGTGTGTATATGTGTGTGTATGTATGTGGCGTTTCTTTGGATCACATAACTGCAATACCATGATTCCAAAATTTCAAATTTTTTCGTATACCTTAAGTTTAGATCCATATGTAGACATGATTAGATTTTGGTTATAATTGGTCCACCGGAAGTACTCTAAGTTTCAAATTTTAACAGTTTCTCTTGAAAAAAGCAGTTAAATATCATATTGACATTTAATGTTACTATAAATTTTCAACAATATATTATTCTCTGTACGATTGGATTGCATTTTATACTTCATATTCAATAGATATAGAGATAAAGCATTATAAAGATATTAAATTAATTAGCCAGATATACTAACTATGGAAACTGTTAATATATTCAGATAATTCAAATTTACAGATGTCAGTGTCACTGGAACGAAAATGAATGTAGCAGAGATAAGGATGTTGAGATTAGATATTGGAGAAGCCGCGGAAAGTTTGGGCAAGGAATTATAAAATAAGGGAAATGGCTCGAGTGATTGAAGTTTCTAGAAAGATACAACAGAGACGATTACATTGGTTTGAACATGTCATGAGGAGAGATGAAAAATATATTGGAAGAAGAATGAATAACTTGGTAGAAGAATGTAGAAGAAACAGAAAAAGACCAAAGATAAGATAGAAGGACTGTATTGCGGAAGACTTGAGAGAAAAGGAACTGATTGAGGGCGACACGCAAAATAGAAATGAGTAGAAAAAGAAAATAAAAATTAGCGACCTCTAACGAATGGGAAAAGCTAAAGAAGATGTTAGTCTCAAGTGCAATTTGCATAGTTTGTTTATGAAATAATATTACTGGAAATAATGTAGGTTGTTTGCAAGAAAATTTATGTACAGTAATTTTTTTTAAAGATGTCCGATCAAGGTCATCTACGAATTGTATGTATTAAGATTGTAGCTCCACTTATTCTGATAGATACAGTAGTGTCGTTCATTTAGTTTTTATGAGGGTCCATAAGATACAATTGTTATTTTATTATTATAACAATATATGTTAAAACAAAAGCATTCAAAATTCAAAACGGAAGTCAACTGATAAATGTAAAACCAAATATGTGGAAAATAAGATACTGACATTTACTCAGTGTCAGTGACACTGACAGAAAATAACGTTATTCGTAGGGCTATGAATCAAGATAACATATCTGAATTAATAAACTTACGTTACAGCGAAAGTATTGTCAACAACGAGCATCGTTTTAAAATGGAATGTCCTAACTTACTCGAAACAATATGATTTTTTGAAAGAAAACCGCTTTGTATCCATCCTTATCGCATACATTTCGTGTTATGGCAATATTCTGGCAAATGAAAGAGATAAATGTATGCCAATTTATTAATTCGTTCATGATACAGATAACCTAATCGGACATCTTTAAAAAAAATTGCTGTATGAAATTTGTACATAATACACAGAATTGACGGAAGATAATGTGCTGGCCACATTAGATTTTTTTAGGTTGACGACGTGGTCTTCTGCCATATCATTTATATTATAACAGTCTCTATATACGAAATAAATGGGGTTGTGACATCATATCGTTATAGCGCTAATAGTTTTTATTAAAATTATGAATGAAAAGTTATATATTTTACAAATATTTTTGTACAAAAACATTTAAAATTAGTCACATTTTCATAATATGATAAAATATATGCAACTATTTTCTAGTAACGAACCCCATTTTGAAAGTGGGAAAAGATTGTGTCAGCCACCGAGATTTGAACCAGAAACCATTACTTTGCCGGAGTAACGCTCTACCAACTGAGCTGTGGCCGATCGATTGCGATGGCTGACATGATGTTCCACTTTATGACAAGTCCGCAACGATGTTTAAATGTAGTGTTAATCTAACCCTACATCATTCAACGTGACACATAACAGTATTACGTTACTTCGACAAAGTAATGATCCATGGTTCAAATCCCGGTGGTTGACATAATCTTTTCACACTTTCACAATTTATTTCGAATAAATATTAATTTAAATAATTCTTAAATTTAAGTCATTCTTAGCTAGACAACAGTTGAGGAATCAATAGTGAAATTGGCTGGTAGAGTCTGTTTTGTCCCTCATGTCGAAAAAGAATATAGAGTATGTATTTAATACTTATGTCGAAAAGACATATCGTCCGGTTTTAGTTTCATCGCGTGCTGGACGCTAGTAGGGGAGTGGGGGGGAATTGGAGCCTATTAAGGAAAAAATTAAAAAACGGTAACGAATTGTCATAATCATTTATTTTTATCACTTTAAATCAGTCTTTTGGTTATAAAGCTATAATAGTATTAGAATTTTAACTTTAAAAAAATATGGTAAGTAATAAAAAAACACGTTTTTCTAAAAAATGTCTTTCGCTCCAATTACCCTACGAGTCGGGCAATAAGAGCCTAAAATTTTCCCACATGTTATCAATCTTATTTTAATAGTTTCACAATAATTTCAGTGATATTATAACAAGAAAATGCTAAACAAGGAAAATTAAAGTAACAAAAATGTGCTTTACCACTAAAATATGTTAAAGAACATTTTATAGATTTAAGCAAAATCTACAAATAAAATCTTTTGGTTTATCAGAACCTGAGCATTCAGAATGAGCCCATTTACCACAGCTTCTACATCGATACCATAGTTCATTATTTTTTCCAACATCTAAACAAATGATACACTCATTTTCTTCACCGGAGTACTCAGAGTCATCATCGCAAATTGTAGCCTCATCAATACAGGACTCATCAGTCGAAGTGTCATCGTGAAATAGGTTTCTGGTAGCTTTCTTTAATTTATCAGCTGCGTTATTCTTCGCCTTTGTTTTGAGGGTCTTTCCTCTATTTTTTTTTATTAATAGTTTTGTTATCTTTTTCTATTCGTTTTTTCTTTTTTTCTTCAAATATATCCTTCATAGGGGTACTGGTTAGGATTTCCGAACGCTGCTTATTTTTGGTGGCTTTTTTAGGGTTCATATTCATTTGTGGTCGTGGGCTCAATTCACTGAGAACACGGGAAAAGTTTTGGAAATCTACTGTTTGACAAGTTTGCTGCAGCGGCAGTTGTTCAACAAGCTCCGGTTGTTGTGAAGTAATCGTAGCTGTCGGCTGTGCAACGGGATGATTGTTTGGATTATTTGTAGTAAGAGTAGGGGTAATGTTTAAATCTTCAGTCTCAATAAAGTCTTCTTCAGAAAAGACTGCTGGATTCATAGGAAATATTCCCGTCGTTTTAAAGCCAGATATTCCCTTGTCCAAAGACGCGACTTTTGTATACGCTTTGTTGAACAGTCCAGCAATTTCATAGGGAGTTATTTTAACTAAATTTCGTGACTTCAAAAACAAGTCACATTCCCTGCTATACGCTGTCTTAAGAGGTCCAAAAAATGTTACGTCTAGGGGTTGCAAACGATGTGATGAATGTGGAGGGATGCTTAACATGGTTATGTTATTCTTTTTCGCCATTTCCCATGCTTCTAGTGCAGCATGGCTATTATGGTTATCCATTATTAGTAGGACTGGTTTATCAGTAGAAGGATTTACAAAAGAAATAAAATGTTGTAACCATATCAGGAATATTTGTTCATTCGTCCACCCGTTATGTGTGCAAGTATAAACAGCACCTGGAGGTCCATCGCGTTCAAGCTGAGGTGAGTGCCGCTGTCGGGGAAAAATGAAGAGTGGTGGTATAAAGGTTCCAGAAGCACTCATCGCACAAATTGCTGTGACGTTTTTTCCTCTCTCCCATGATGTCACGGCACCTATACGTTTTTGTCCTCTAGGGGCAATTATCTTTTCAGGTTCATGGACAGTGGAGAACCCGGTTCCGTCCATATTATATATATTGTGAGGTTGAAACTTAAATTTTGACATTACTATGTCAAGGTTTTCAAAGAAACGACTAACTTCATTCTTGTTAAAACCGAGGACTCTATTGATACTAGTCGCTTCCGGTTTTCTGATGCTTAGTACAGGGTGTCGTTTCATAAATCTCTGCAACCAATCTTTGCCGGCAGTTTTATTTTTGGTGTCAAACCTTTTCTCAACACCAAATATCTCAGCCACGTTATAGCATACTTTGCGAAACTGGCTCCTAGTTAGACCGTAAAACATATTTGACATCTTCAGAAGATGATCAACTAAGATCATTTCCTGCTCATTGGTAAATACGGGTTTTCTTCCGAGCATTGGAGGACGACAATAAGTATCATCATTGGCAATTGCTGCTCTGTATCGTTTCTTCAAAGTACTGTAAGGTATTCCGGATTCCTCTGCCACTTTGCGCACAGATTTTCCTTCATTTTGTATAACTTTTATAGCATTTTCTAATGAAATAGACGTCCAACTAGCTTTTAGTGTTGTTCTTTTTCTGTTTCTGGGCATCTAGAACAATTAAAATCGTGCATTTTAGAATAGGGGATATAAAATGTACGAAGGGGTAATTAGAGCCGTAGTGGGGTAATGGGAGCCGTCTAGGCTCCAATTGCCCGAAATTCCACCATTTTGAAATTCATAAAAATAAAGTAAATAAACTATTTTACTCTTCTATCTTAATGTATGTATAAAAAAAATCATGCATCTAGCTACGCAATGAACACAAGAAATAATAAAATAAATAAAACTGAATTACTTACCGTGATTTACAAACTTGTATAAACTCCTATAACCTAGGAGGCGAAAACACATTTGCAACTGTTATGTGCGTATGCGCACCACTAGCCGGCCGGCAAGAACCAACGTACTTTGACGAACATTGACGGACATGTACGAGTTGCTTTGGAAAGATTTAAACGTTGGTAGGTAATTACAGGGGCTCTCATTGCCCTCCGGCTCTCATTACCCCACGCTCCCCTACGCAGATTTACAATGTAACACTTTAGTTTCTTGTTCAATTATGTTTAGTTTAATCATGAATAATAAGTTAGTGTAAGTGTAAATAACAATGTTATTTAAGTTTTAAGTATTAGTGTATACAGGGTGTCCCAGAAGTCGACGATCAAACTAAATGGGGTGATAGAGGAGATCATTTCCAATCAAAATAACTATATATATTGTAATGCAATTGTTGATGGTTCAAAAGTTATTGCAACTTTTGTAGTTTCTCCTAAAAACGGCATGGCGTCCAATAGAATTATTATTATTTTTATTACGAGACGTTTGTTTCTCTTTTTCTTTTTTATTGTATGCACCTGAAGGGTTCTACTTTCTAATAAAATCATTTTCTTGAACATGAGTACCTTCTATTAATAATAAAAATATTGTTTTGTGAAAAATTTTTCTACCGAAAAAAAGCTACTTGATTTTAAAGTGACGCTGACAGAAAAAAATGTCCTAAAAAAAAAAATAACCAACTATCAGAAGAAGTTGTGTATTTAATGTAGATTTTAACGCGGTATAACACATGGGGATATTCAGAGCAGATTTTCTTAAATAATTTTTTTTTCTACAAGAAAGTATTTCAGTTAAAAATACAATTGAAAAATTCGAGAATTATCTTAGATTCTGTGTCAAAAATAAAGCAAAATAATAGTTGTAATAGTTTTTATACAACATTAAAACAAAATAGGGTTTATGAAGCTTTTCATGATGTTTTCAAATTTTACAAAAAGTGTTCAAAATTTCTACCATGTTTTCTAATGCACATTAAGCATCGCCGAATAAAATTTCTTTTTATTGTTCGGAACGCCTGTTGATTATTTTTAATAATGTTGGTAGCCTCTCTTATTTTTTGTTGCAACTCTTGTTCATTCTGACTTTCTGTCATGTAGACTATTTCTTTAAAATAACCCCATAGAAAAAAATCTAAGGGGTTAAGATCAGGGGATCGCGGTGGCCACATAATAAACCCTCCTCTACCAATCCACCGATTCCGAAATTCTGTGTCAAGGTGTCGTCTCACATCTACAGAATAGTGAGGAGGAGCTCCATCTTGTTGCAGCCACATATCTCGGCGTGTCTCCAATGTCACGTCTTCAAGTAGATAAGGTAACTCATTTTGCAAAAAATGCAGATAATTTTCGCTGTTAAGCCTTCCTGGGAGCTCAAATGGACCAATCAATTTTCCTTCAATTATTCCCGCCCATATGTTGACCCCAAACTTGTGTTGAAAGTTGTCATTTCTAACAACTCTAGGGTTCACATAGTCCCAAAAATGTAAATTGTGAATATTAAATATCCCGGTTCTACAAAAGTTTGATTCGTCGCTCCACAAAATCTTGTTAAAAAATTCGGAGTCTTCTCTATGACGACGCAGCATTTCCCGACAAAATTGCACTCTTTTGTCATAGTCCGCAGGTAAAAGTGCTTACACGCGCTGCACATGGTATGGATACAACTGGCCCTTTTGCAAAACACGATGAACCCTAGATTTTGGAATTTCCAAATGTCTGGATATACGACGAACACTTGTTGACGGGTTCTCTGTCACCATTTCAATTATATCGTCGTCATTGCACTGAAGCGCAGGTCTTCCTTCTCTTCGCGGATTGCCAGGGATTTCGCCTTCTAAGTAAGACCGATGAACATTTTGAAATACCCTATAATCAGGATAGCGTTCTCGATTAGGGTATCGTATCCGATACTCTCTTGCAGCAGCTCGAGCGTTCCTGTCGCAAAACCCGTACACGTAATGCATTTCTGCATATTCTCGAGGGGTATAAGACATATTTTTGAGACCAAGAAGAACAAAGTCCAAATGAAAGGAGTATCAAAAACCAAAAAATACGCAAAATCACAAGAATTAAAACAAAGTTTAAGAAACGAAGAACTGATAAATCAAAAACACACAAACAGTAAAGTTATTATCGATATGTCACTTCATATACCTTCTTTTGTTTTATTTTTGACACAGCATCTAAGATAATTCTCGAATTTTTCAATTGTATTTTTAACCGAAATACTTTCTTGTAGAAAAAAAAAATTATTTAAGAAAATCTGCTCTGAATATCCCCATGTGTTATACCGCGTTAAAATCTACATTAAATACACAACTTCTTCTGATAGTTGGTTAATTTTTTTTTTAGGACATTTTTTTCTGTCAGCGTCACTTTAAAATCAAATAGCTTTTTTTCGGTAGAAAAATTTTTCACAAAACAATATTTTAATTATTAATAGAAGGTACTCATGTTCAAGAAAATGATTTTATTAGAAAGTAGAACCCTTCAGGTGCATACAATAAAAAAGAAAAAGAGAAACAAACGTCTCGTAATAAAAATAATAATAATTCTATTGGACGCCTTGCCGTTTTTAGGAGAAACTACAAAAGTTGCAATAACTTTTGAACCATCAACAATTGCATTACAATATATATAGTTATTTTGATTGGAAATGATCTCCTCTATCACCCCATTTAGTTTGATCGTCGACTTCTGGGACACCCTGTATATAAGTGTTCAACTGAATCCTAATGTGTGTATATGTTCCTCCTTAATAAAGTGGTCTGCAATCCTACATTATCAGTTAGTGAAAAATGTAATCGTCTGTAAAACTGCACAGGCACCGCCAGCATCAGGACCTCGGTAACCTCCCTCGTGTTACAATGGTACAGTCTTGGGTAGGATAATTGGGGTTAATGTTGCCCCTAGAATTATTCGAAAAGTTCCGATACCAGTTTTAAGTGATTAGTTTGTGACAGAAGACTCTTAGTGTGAAACCAAACTAGGCCGTATCAAGCGCCGCCAGATAGGTACGGTTGAGAAGAAGTTTTTATCGGAAATGCAATAAAAAGTTATTTAGACACAGCGGTAAGGCAAGGGAATTATATTTTGTAACTATATTAAATAAGGAAACGCATTGTTTAATACCGTCATCATTTTTTCCGTCTTGTACGCCAAGATTTTATGATTTTGATTGGGCATAGCGCAAGCCTACGCACCGCAAATGCGAGTACTTTCGTTGTCTCCAGGACATCCGTCGGTGGCATACGACCGCGCTCTTTAGTCATGCCTGGTGTGCACAAGTTGCCAGTAGGAAGGATTAGTTTGGAAGAAACCGAACCCTTGCTGTAATATAGAGGTCGAACACAGCGACGTAGCTGATGAACATATTATGGATACAGTAAATGACGATGTTCCTGTACTAGAACATGTACGACATGAACGTGTAAATAGACTAGGAGAAGGATGTTGGTGATGGTGTCCGGGACACGGATTTCGGCGAGGACAATGTAGTCTGCCCACCTGTGAAAATACAATACTATCGGCGTATCCATGGATGGTATGTCACTGGTGTTATCGCCAGTGACGTTAACGCCCACAACACGGCTTTTAATTTTAGTTCCCGGACAGAGACCACTGTGATGCGAAGAACCCCCCACTCCCTTTAGTGATCCTTGTTATGTTCTATTTTTTATGACAATTGTGTGAGGATTTTTTTTGCTACCCCCCACTCTTATGACGTAAAAAGGCACCTATTTATATTGGCTGCCTGAACACAAGCAACCTTTCTTGTTCATCGCGTGCAATCGCGTATTTCTCCATCCTCGTCGCTTGTAAACAAAATTTGATATGTGTTTTTGTGTTTCACATTAGAAGCTGTTTCCTTGGATGCGCTACCGTGAGTGCCTTTTGACGTCAGACTCTGTTTTTAATCACGAGATATATTTGAATATGTACACATTTTTGAACAATTAATAATTCATTATTTATAGAAATTAGTATAAGTTTTTTTTCTAATAAATAATGTTTAAATTAGCAAAATTACGAGAATAGAATCTTATTTTATAAATACAAAAATCGTGCAACCACCTTATTAGTTTGAGTTGTAATAGGAAAATAAAGTATACCATTTTTCCTTGGTACGAAATATCAGCACGAAAAATTGTTTCGATATTTTTTGTATTCGCGATTTGTTTGTAACTCTTTTATGCTTATTGCGCTTACGTGTTTTTTATATTTGTTTGTAATGTCTTGGTACTTATACTTTTTGTGTATGTTATTTAGGACTTATGTTTTTGTAATCTTTTGTTTCGTGTTTTTCATATTTGTAATATGTTTTATGTTTTGACGTTAGTTTATATATTATGTGCTTTACTTTTATGTGCATTATGTTTTATGTATTTACAGCATTCAAATGTTGATTATTCTTCAGTAAGCAGGACTTAGGAATAAATATATCAATTTATCGATATATTTATATCTTAAGGGGAAAATAGTATAACAAGTTATGCAGAGCGATAATATGCAAATAACCTTTATTATAAGCTTTTCTAAATTACAGTTTAAACAAAAGTATTTCAAATTTATTTATCTTTTTATGGGCCCAATTTTCAATACTGTGATATATGAAATGATAAAATAAACATATTACTTCTCAGTATGATGATGTCAAATGTCAAAAAAACATATGCACAAAATTCGTATTTTCTTGTTATGCACAATCAATATTGTCATTATACGGTAAATACGTACAATATCTCATTTTTTTAGTCATTTATATCAGATCACTTTGCAGTTGAGAATAAGTGATAAAGTTTCACAGCATATCACTTCGGTGAAAATTGATAATTGGGCCCTAAGTCATAATTATGTTTAGAAACAATTATCATTTTTCTATAACTGTCTCTATTTAGTTCTGCACCCCCTCAGATATCCTCTCATGAAGATGTTAACCTTGTAGATTTAGTTAGTATGTGTTTCATACTCATGTGGAAAAGCAATGTAGAGTCTGTGTTTGTCTCTCAAGTCGAAAAGACATGTAGAGTCTGTATTAGATACTCATTTCTAAAAGATATGTAGCCGGGTTTTAGTTTGAGCACGTACTATATCCTAGTACGTAAAATTACTATGTAACAGTTTAGTTTCTTGTTTAATTATGTTTAGTTTAATTATTAAGAGCATTGTGTATTCCTGTACTAAAACATGAAGCGAAAATTCAAATAAATTGTTCGTGTACTAGAACTATTAACATTTTAAAAAATTCAACATTAGACATACTTCTGATATGAACCTGCATTTAAAATATATATATATATATATATATATATATATATATATATATATATATATATATATATATATATATATATACAGGGTGATTCATCGGTCTGTCCTCTCTTTATAACTCTTTTATTTTAAGTCATATAGAAAAACTCTTCAGATAAAATTTATATAATATATTATTGTCTATCTACGTACTATATGCACTTGTATACAGGGTGCTCCGTTGAAGCGCAACAACATGTAACTTTATATTTCTTAATGGAACACCCTATGTATATTTATTTATTTTGATAGTAAATTAGATTTCCCTTAAAAAAGTATTAAGTAATAAGGGGTCTAAAATTATAAATTAAGAAGTTATTTACTTTTATTCGTTGAATGATATTTTTGTATCATGTTATTATTAACAAAGTAAGCTATGGATAATTTGATCAATAATTTTGCATTATTTAGTCTGTCACTAAATTTTAATAGCCTCTTTGTAATTAGTGTAATGTTTAAAATAAGTATTAATAAAAAAGGATCAAAATTTTATATTAAATTATGGTTTTTTCCACTATCAACTACTATTTTTTATGAACGTAAATAACTTCTTAATTTATAATTTTAGACCCCTTATTACTTAATAGTTTTTTAAAGGGAATCTAATTTACTACCAAAATAAATAAATATATATAGGGTGTTCCATTAAGAAATATAAAGTTATATATTGTTGCGCTTCAACGGAGCACCCTGTATACAAATGCATATAGTACGTAGATAGACAATAATATGTTATATAAATTATATTTGAAGAGTTTTTCTATCTGACTTAAAATAAAAGAGTTATAAAGAGAGGACAGACCGATGAATCACCCTGTATATATATATATATAGAAATCTATTATTACTGGACTATGATTTTAATAATACTTTTTTTAAAAGCAGGTTCGTATCAGAAGTATGTCTAATATTGATTTATGTTACATGCAATTTAATATTAAACTATATAAACCCACTACAAAACATAGTTTAGGCCACTCAGCAAGCGAAATACAGAGACAGTGCAATCAATACATTATGGGTTAACTTAAAACGAATATAGACCAATGTGCGTTATGTTAGGTTATATTAAAGTATGTTTAGAGAATGAACAAATATATATTGACCCGGGTGTGAATATGAGTGTTATACGGTTTATACAAAAACAATAACATCTATTTCCATATATGCAAATTTAGATAAATTCATAATGCGTTTGGGGCTGTTTTTGTTTTTCGCTTACTCAAATGATTAATAAATAAATCTGATGTGGCCTGCACATTACCTTCCGTCAATTCTACGTATTTTGTACAAATTTTACACAGATTTTTTTCTCAAACTATTCTATGGGTGTTTTTTTTATTAGGGGAGAAATGAACTGATCTTACCGCGTACTGAACTGAACTACTTCTAAAACGAACAGTATGTTTTTCTTTTAAATAAGAGATAGAAATTGAAAGAGAATAAAACATTATTTAATATTTTTTTCTATTTCGGTGTTCTTATGTTTCTATAAACGCACTGTTTTGTACTGCAAACACGACGTTTAGAAGATCTATAAGCGTACTATTTTTGGCGCCTTTCATGTTCTAGAGTTGGTAGTCATGCTTTCATAACTGACAGATGACAGGTAACCTCAAAATGGTAACTTGTTGATAATATTTCAAAATATTACTTTTAATTATGGATTTTTATACTTTCTTTAGGTGATAGGACTAGAAAGAAATATAATATTAATTTCACAACCAGAATCAGACCTTGAATCATAAATACAATACACCTTGCAATACACTAATTAATCAATAGTTGACAAAATATGAAATTTCTATTGTTAGCGAGAAGCGTTACCAACATAAACATAACTAACAAAAAAATACCTAGTCATAATTTGACGTCGCAATTTAAATAAATTTAATCGTAAAATTACCTCAATAGAAAAAATAGTATAACAAACACGTATCATAAGGCCTGTTGACGCACTCGTCCTTTGTAAAACTCGCCTAGCGGCTCGTTTTCCAAACTTGGACTCGTACGTTAACAGATTGCCTTATGATACTTGTGTTTTAATGTACTATAACAACCTAAAAGGTCAAAAAAATCTGATGTGGCCAGTACATTACCTTCCGTCAATCCTGTCTATTATGTACAAATTCTATACAAAATTTTCTTGCAAAAGATCTTATATTTCCAGTAAAATTATTTCATAAACAACACTTGACACTGACATTTTATTTTTTAGCTTTTCCGATTTTTAGGGGTTGCTATATTTTATTGTATTCTTCCACACATTTCTGTTTAGCGTGTCGTCCTCATTCAGTTCCTTTTTTCTCAAGTCTTCCGCAATACAGTCCTTCTATCTTATCTTTGGTTCTCCTATGTTTCTTCAACCTTCTACTACTAAGCTATTATTCTTGTTTCAATATATTCTTCATCTCTCCTCATGATATGTTCAAACCAATGTAATCGTCTCTCTTGTATCTTTCTAAAAACTTCTATTACTCAAGCCATTTTCCTTATCCTTTAATTCCTTACCCTATCTCTCCGTATCTCCCCCAACATTTATCGCAACATCCTCATCTCTGTCACATTCATTTTATTTTTATTTACACTGACATCTGTCAATTTGAATTATCTGAATATATTAGCAGTTTCAATGTTTAGCATAGGTGGCTGATTTATGAAATTTAATATCTTCATAATTCTTTAACTCTATATCTTTTGAATATGAAGTATAAAATGCAATCCAATCGTATAGAGAATAATACATTCTTTAAAATTTACAATAACATTAAATACCAATAAATGTTATTTAACTGCTTTTTTTCAAGAAAAACTGTTTGAAGTAGCAAATGAGGGTACTGCCGGTACAATTATAACCAAATTCACTATCGAATTTTTTGACCAAAGACAATACCTTCCTTACCTAAAGATGACGGAAAACTTTTAAAATCTTCAAATTAGGATACTTCAGGTTAACCAATCGTAACCAAAATCTAACCAACTCGTCATATGGACGTAAGAAAGAGGAATATGAAAGAATTATAATTTTTGGAATTGTAGTATTGGAGTTATGCGATCTGGAATGATCGTCACATACGCACACACATACATTCATATATGTATAATCGTAAAAATGGTAAATTTGTATTCTAGGGACGCTAAAACGTGCTTGTTAATTAAAAACTCACCATCGAATTTTTTGAACAAAAACAATATCTTCCTTACCTATAGGTGACGGAAGGTAAAAATCAAATAGAAAAAATACAATTTCATAAGAAATATATTGAAATAAAACTACATATTGTAAAGTTCAGTAGGTAGCGTGTGTGTGTGAGAAATTTTCTATAAAAGTTAAATTCTATTCTTAACATAAATAGAATTCCTGTCGATTTTGTCGGCTTCAATTTTTAATCGAGTTAAAGGGAACAATGTTTACCAGCGTTAACAGGGTATATACTCTCATGCATTCACATATGCCAAATAAAATTGATTGAATACTAAATTTCCACGGTTGAGTAACTGTTGACAAACGGAATTCGAAAATGCATCAATCACAAACATGAGAAACTGGGTGGATGATTTGCAAATGTGTGAAACGAAGCACGTGCTCAATAAAACGTGGTTCATTGTTAATTTAATTGGTATTTTATCGATTGTTTAAATACACATAACTCTATTTTGCAGAGTTATAATTACCGAACTTGTAAGATAAAATCAGCAAATATCAATAATTGTTTCATAATAACCAACTAATTACTATTTAAATTCAAATTTTGCATTCACTAATTAATTTAAATTTGTTCTATACTCAATAAATATTGCAAATATGTAAATCATTACATATACATATATAATAATTAAAGCTTATCTCTGACAATGTATTAACTATGGACCGATTTGCTCCTTAAAAGATTTTTCTATTTATTAATATCACATATTAGAACAATAATATTATAAACAATTCAAATTATACAAAATTATAACAAACATTACAAAATCTTACCTTAAAAGAAAATCAATTTTTATAGTCAATACACTAGTATCTTTTCAATTACCCCAACGGGAATAGAATTAGAATAAACTAATGAAATGTCTTGTAAGAATCTATTGACATTCATATGATGCTGTTTCCATACCAACAAAAATGAGTATTTCATTTTGAAATATATCTTTGAGAATTTTCGTAAACTTGTATGCTGTCTTGTACAAAATCTTTTGCTTGACCGAGAGTTGGAGGTATTATTGAAGATTAATATCCAGTAAGTAAATATAATGGGGAGAACTTGGTTACACTGTGAATAGTACGGTTGTGTTCATCTGTACATTCTAAAGCAAGTTTGGACCAAGGGTGTTGTGGTTGTTCGCTGATTTTGTAACGGATACGATTGACTAGCGTCTGATTTAGACGTTTATTCAAACCATTTGAGAAAGGGCAATTCACTGTCGTGAAAATCAACGTTATGCCATAATAATGTAGAAAAGTTTTAAATTCTTTTAAATTAATGCCGGTATACTAATCTGCAAGTAATTTTTTTACCTTATTCTTATCAAAAATAGGACGTAAGAATTGAATTAGGTCTTTAGCTTGTTGACCTCTTGAAGGATAAGTATATGCCAAAACCACTAAAAGTGTCTAAGACATAATCTCAAATGGTTCCTTTGACCAATGTCTCGGTTTCTTCTGGATTTGTTCTTCTTACAAGTGTCACATTGGTTACAGAATTTCCTTATAAGCGCGTCCATCTGTCTAAAATAATAAAATGGTTGTATCTTGGCTATAATATGACCTACTCCAATGTGACCATAATGATAATGGATTTTCTTAATTAGTGTTAAGCCAAAATATTTAGATATACAAATACGTTCTCTGTTTCGTAGTCTCTTATAAAATAGATAAACTTTTTATATGTTTGCTTATCTCAAAAGATTCCAAAACCGGATTACTCGATAGAGTACCTGCTTCTTGATTTGTCTTTCCGGGTGTATATCTTATTTTGAAATCATATTGATACAGATAATATATCAAGTCCCCCAGCTCCTCATCAGTTCTAGCCTTTACTTTCAAATTTTCCGAGGGCCTATGATCTGAAACTACGTGTACTAATATCCATCGTTGCCAATAACGTATTGCTTCTTTTATGGTGAGACACTCCAGATAAATTGCTTTCTTCTTTGCTTAGGATGGGGTGAATTGCTTCGAGAAGTATGCCACTGGATGTAATTTAACATTGGGTCTGTTTTAACACTGCTTCAACACTAAGGGTATTCGCATCTGTGAAAAGGTATGTCGCCTTTTTTGGATTCAAAATTTAAAAAATTGGACTATGGAATAAGTATTCTTTTAATTTAATGAACGTTGTGTCACATTCTGCTGGCCATCTAAAGTCTATATTATTCCATACAAGGTTGTGCATTGGTTCAAGTATTCTTGTATAATCTGGAATGTATTTATGATAAAAATTATATTCCCTAAGAATTGACGATTATTTTTCTTGTTTTGTGGTTTTGGAAAATATTTTATTGATTTTAAATTATCATGTGGTCTGACCGAATTATATCCTAGTACATGTCCCATACATTGGTATAATGTTCTCGAGCGATGACATAATCCTCGACATGATAAACACGTCCGTCCAGACATGCATACTTACACAATTTTATTATTATTTATTTATATCACTATATATATATATATATATACATATATATATATATATATATATATATATATATATATATATATATATATATATTGATATAAATAAATAATCTTAGTATTTATATTTGTTTAATCCTAGTGTTAATTATATTTATTATCTTTATGTTAATTATTTATCGTTTAATAAACTTTTATTTTAATTAATAATATTTCGTTGGTTTTTTACAATTCGTCCAAATAAATAAACGTTACAATTGGTGTCAGATGTGGGGTTGTTAATAAATTATAAAGTGTAAATAAAAATAAATAAACTGGCGACTAAACAAATAAAATTAAGTGAATTAAAAGTTAGTGATCTCAAGAGAAAACTGGAAGAACGGGATTTAGAAACAGCAGGAAAAAAGTCAGTGCTTCAAGAAAGACTGCGACAAGCATTAATCGATTCTGGTGAAAATCCTGAAGGTTACTTATTTGACCTATCCGACTTTGGTAAAAAACAAAAATTGGAGGAGAGTTCTATAAAAGCAGAAGAAAATTCCAAAAAAATTAAAAGAAGAATTAAAACAGGAAGTGACAGAAAATTCTCAAACATTAAAAGGAGAATTGACAGACATTAGAACAAAAATTGGAGGAGTGTTCTCGAAAAACAGAAGAGAATTCCAAAATATTAAAAGATGAAATGATAGAACATTTTAGATGCTTGGAACTAAAATTTGAAGAAAACTCTAGAAGTTTAGAAAAATTTGAGGAGAATTCTAAAAAAACCGAAGACGACCTGAAGAATTTAAAAAATGAGTATGACAAGAAGATTGGAGAAATACGAGAAAATTTCGCTAAAATTACATCGTCGTTAATTTCGAATTCCGATGTTACAAAGGCAGGTGCATTGGAAGGAAGGAAAGTAGTAAAACAAGATACTACCTCAGAAATGCATATAGAAACACTGGAATTTGATGGAAAATCTTCGTGGCCGAAACAATTTCAAGTGGCTGCAAAAACACATAACTGGACGTCCACCGTGAAGGCTACATAGTTGACTGTTTCGTTGCGTGGAGAAGCTATCGGCATCCTACAAACGCTAAAAAACGAAGAACAAGAAGACCAGGAGCAACTAGTCAAGCGGTTGGATATGCGATATGGCAATGCGCATCTGGAGCAGGTATACCAAACGCAGCTAAGGAACCGGTATCAGAGTCCAAAAGAAAGCCTGCAATGCGACGAATTGTACGTGAAGTGCTTACTGCTAGAAAGAAACTCCGGTGTTGGAATTGCGGTGAACTGGGTCACACGCAGAGACTTTGCAGAAAAATTCAAAAGAAGACAGAATCGACAAAAGAAAAAAAAGAGTCGGAAAACTAAGTCGGGTTGATGCGAAGGGGCACTCGTCAACCCGTAATCTAGTAGCCCCACACTCCACCAGTTATGTCGCATCCCTTCATCATCAAGCCAACAGCATCAACCTGGACGGCTCTATTAACGGAAGGCCATTGAAAATATTACTAAATATGGGTGAGACAAAGACTATAATTAGAACCACTTGGCAAAGAAAAATGGCAAGACGCTCCTCAACCAATGCAAAGAATTTAATTTCAAATTTTCAAGATGTGTTCCAATTCGACAAGAGAGTTAAAAAGAGAACTAATATAGATCACCATAAAATAGACACCGCAGACGCAAGACCCATCCGCCAACCAACAAGAAGACTGCCATTGATTATAATTATTTAATCGTAGTGCTAATTATTTTTATTATTTTAATTATTTATCGTTTAATAAACTTTTATTTTAATTAATAATATTTCTCTGATTTTTACACCATACCCAAATAAATAAACGTTACAATATTTAAATATTTAAAAAAATATATCAAGGTATCTTGATTATTCATTATTATTAAATGTTTAACTCGGCTTTTCTCTGAACTTTTGTTATGCAACCTTATGATTTATTTTTGATACGTATCCATGGTTACAATGTGAAGTTAAATACATGATCAACTAACAATGTTCTATGCAACTGACCCCATATGTCATTTAATTTTTTTTTTGTGATGACGTAACTAAAACAAATGGAAGTCGGAAGGTGAATCGCACATATTAATATGTATTTTTAAAAACTAAAACCGACGTGTTACAGCGTTTTTTAAAAAACCACTTGATTTAGCATTTTTAATATTCCATACTTTAATCCCATGCTGCATATTTTATTTAAGTGTATTAAGAACGTATCTATACAAGAATTTATTTTATTATTAGGTATTTGAGCTTGTACTTGTTTAAGAATTTGTATAAGGATGCCAACCTCATGGAAAACATTTGTGTTGGAAAAAATGTACAAGGCAAGGTATGCACAAGGCAATCTATGTACAAACTTATCCCTATTTGATAGTACAATTGACTTCTTCTTTGCATTAAATACATGGTGAAACAAGTGATCACAGCAGCCATAATCTCTACATTATCGACATTACATTTCACACATGCGCACAATTTTATGTCGTAACGAATTTTAATGTCAGTGTATTATTCCATTCCATATACGTATTCCAGGTTTTAACTCGGTTTTTTGCTTGGTTAGAAGTTTAATCGAAACTCAAAATAATGGTGGAAAACGTAAGCGAAATAGTAGTGAGTTTAGAAAACTAAAACTACCAATGAAAATTATAAAGCAAAATTGCTAAAAATAACTATTTTTTTCTTGAACAACTGTATATAGTGTAAATAGTACATCTGAAGCTGATAATGAATAAACTGCAAGTGTGTATTCTGAGAAACCACCAACCGCATTTAGCTAAATCTAAACAGAAACATACTTAATGGAAAAAACAACTGATTGCAATGAAAAAAATATTGAATATAAAAAGGTGCTTTCGGAAGTGTTGAACTTGATGTTGACCTTTTAAATCATCCCTTACTCGAAAAATTAGTAACAGACAGAAATCCTACTGATATGGGACATTATACCTAAGCAGTAGAAGATTCGGACATTAAAAAAATTATTATTAAGTATAGACCTTGCAAACCCAACGGTTTTTTCCCAAAAAAACCTTACCCAGATTGCAAGAGACCTTTTTAAGTTCATTATTACAGTTTGAGAAACAAATCAGGTTTAGAATTGTCAAGATTTTAGTTTTGCTATTCATCAGTTTTAGATTCAAGCTATTTTGAACTATGTTGGTTATTCGCCGACCGGTTAAGTAAAAATATTAATTTTTCATGGATTTCCGGAATATCTAACTAGAAAGGTTTGAGCAAAAAAATTCAAGTACACGAAGTGTCAGATTACATCATGTAAGAAAACCTCTGAATTAAAAAGAGAAAAAAATAATTTTGGAGATGTTTTACATAGAATATCAAATGTAATTTTAACCTTTGCGACAAATAATATATCTCTAAGGAGTCACAGAGAGATTATTGAAGAAGGAAAATTGGAAGGAGTTAATTTCTTGACAATTATTAAATTACTATGATCCGTTGTTAAAGGAATTGATAAATATGCCCTCAAAAATTAAACGTTTGAGTCCTAAAGTGCAGAATGAGCTATTGAAGTATGTATTATCACATACAGATGAAACAAAAAATTTGAATATAAAAAATACGCCATATATTTCAATAATATTGGACACAGCGCAAGATATAAGTAAACTTGACCAACTTATTATTATTACAATTATTATTATTATTATTATTATTATTTTATTTTTGTCAAAAAGATACATTTCATTCACAGGTTGGTATACAATAATACTTATGTAATTATAATAAATGTATAATATGTGTTTTGTAGGTGTTCGGCTTCTCCACATTTCCAGTGATCAGGACCTCTTGAAATGAAGTATCTTCTTATTACAATTATTATTATTAAAATTAATATTATTACAATTATTAATATCCTTTATTCTTATTGAATGGTATATATAAATTGTACATATAGCCCAAAGGCAAATATTATACAATATAAAGTTAAAAATAGAGAAGCATGTTAACATTACAGAGTTATTTAAGTTATATTGAAGAATTTCCGAACGGTGTTGCAGGTATCCAGTAATACAGCTTTTTGTAGTCGATGATATATGTCCTTTTTCAAATTCAATGTTTCCATAGCTTCATTCTCCAGTGGCTCCTATCGTGATGGGAATAATGTTTACAGTCAATTATTATTATTATTATTATTATTATTATTATTATTATTATTATTATTATTATTATTATTATTATTATTATTATTATTATTATTATTATTATTATTATTATTATTATTATTATTATTATTATTATTATTATTATTATTATTATTATTATTATTATTATTATTATTATTATTATTATTATTATTATTATTATTATTATTATTATTATTATTATTATTATTATTATTATTATTTTATTTATCTTAAAAAGATACATTTCATTCACAGGTTGGTATACAATAACAGTTTTGTAATTATAATAAATTTATAATTTGTGCTTTGTAGGTGTTCGGCCTCCTCACATTTCCAGATGGACAGGAACTCTTGGAATGAAGTATCTTCTTTTCACAGTCAAGGTCTAAATACCTCTCTTCTGGTTTTACTCCTAATACCAGCCATATACCATACAGCTAAGGCTATAAGGGGTTTCATCCAAGCACTTTTCTGATTATGTGTGTTGTACCAAATAACGCTTGTCCTTGTATTTCGAATGGGTCGTGTTGTCCAGGAAGTCTTGAAACGTTGTTTTTAAATTCAGAATTTACATATCCGGTAGCACCAATAATGATTGGAATAATTTCAGTGTTAGTGTTCCACATTCTTGATATTTCAATACTAAGATCTTTGTACTTCAGTTGTTCTTTAGCGTCTTGTGTGATAATATTTTCGTCCGCAGTAACAGATACATCTACTAGATAAGTTTTACCAGGAGTTTTAATAACTAAATTCGGTCTATTAGCTGTCTGTTCTGATGCTCATATCGTACATTAAAGTTGTTCCTTTGTTCGTTACTACCTTTGCAGGTGTATGGTTGTACCATCGGTCAGTATCTGTAGGGCAATTATAATACTTACTTAAATTGTAATGGATTAGATTGCATATTTTATTATGACGCTCAAGATATTCTTTTTTTGCTAATTCTTCACAATGGGATATTATGTGGTGTATGATTTCATTTTGTTTCTTGCATATTCTGCATTTTATATTAGTACTTGTTTTGTGAATTTTGTTTTTAATATAGCGGGTGTTTATTGCTTGATCCTGAGCAGATGTTATAAGGCTTTCTATTTCTCCTTTCATTTTACTTTGTATTAGTCATTTGAACGAATCCTTCTTGTCATATGCAATCTTTTCCATGTTTCTAATTTTTTGTCCATGTAATGGTTTATTTCTCCATTTTTGATAAAAACGATAATAACATTCCTCCTTAAATTGTTTTGGTATGTACTGAGAATGAGCAAGCCTTTCTTCCTCAGGTGTTTCATTAACAGCAATATCACGTTCTATCTCCGTAGTGTCAGTATCTTCTCCATATCTTTCCTGTATATTAACCTCATCAATTACTTCAGTTTCGTTGTCAATTTCTAGAAGTCTTATTAAGATTGTGTCTTCGTACAGTTATATGGGTGTGTTAATTTTGGTTTTTATTTTTGATGCCTTCTTAAGGATGGAGAAATTCTGTGGCAGGCTCATGTCATATAAAACAATGTTGGATATAATGGGGTCTGTATGGTTTTTTTGTTTTAAGTAATAACTAAGGCTGTATATTGATTGATTGTAAGCTGCCTCTAGTTGTTGAATTCCTCTACCACCTACGTCTTTTCGTACATAAAGTCTTTCCACATCCTCTCTTGGGTGTAGTTGTCCGTGAATAGTTAGGAGCTTTCTAGTTTTACGATCAATTTTTGTATTTCATGTAGGTTCCAGTTTATGATTCCAAAGCTGTATCTTAGGACAGGAATGGCTAAAACTCCAATCGCTTGAAACTTGTTTTTGCAGGTAAGTTGTGAATTTAATATTTTTCTCACTCTTGTAAAATATTCTTTACTTAATTTAATTTTCATGCTTTCATTATCAATTCCTTCTCCTTCCTCTACCCCAAGGTATTTATATGTGTTACCAGGCTTTTATTTTTATTAACTGTCAAAAAGTACTCTTAACAACTTGATCTAATTTTTCTTCAAAATTATATTTCAACACCTCTTAATTTTATTAAATCAAGTTATGAGTTTTCATTTTAATTTATATTATTTTACATATATTTTTTTAATATAATTAACAGATTATAACTTCACAATGTTTTTTTAAATTTTATATAATTTAACGGTTTAGCCATAATATCGGCTACTTGTATTTCAGTTGTCAAATATTCAAGTTTTATAAAATCATTAACAAAATTTTCATGGATAAAATGATATCTAACATATATCTATATCTAACATCTGTGTTTGGATCTTTTGTTAAATGTACCAGTTTTAATAAGTTGAATAGAACTTTAATTACATATGTGTAAAACAATATCTGTAACACTAAATAGCAATTCATTTAATATGGATTTTAAATATAAAGTTTCTTTATAACATTCAGCGGCAGCTATATACTCCGCTTCAGTGAAAGAAAGTGCAATAATTGTTTGTCTTTTTGAAGTCAACGTTCTTGGTCTATCTGCAAACTATTACATAGCCCGTTGTGCTTCGTCTTGTGGAAGGATCACCTGCATAGTCTGAGTCGCAGTAGGCATTTATCTTCTCTAAATTTGCATTAGTTCTAAAATATATACCTTTGTCTTTGGTTCCAACTAGATACTTCATTATCTTCTTAACCGCTGTAATATCATATTGATTTGGGTTTTCAATATCTCTGCTAGCTTTATTTACAGCTTGTGCTATGTCAGGGCTTGTTTTAACAGATAAATACAATAAGCTTCCTATTGTTTCTTTATAAGGATAATCTACCTTTTCTTGAGTTTCATTTCTTTCTTATTTCGGATCTACATAACATGGTGTATCACTAGGTTTCGCATTATTCATGTAATATTTATTTAATATTGTATTTATGTAATTTATCTGTGTTAATTTAATGCTATTGTCTGTTCTATTATTTTCCATACCTATGTATATTTTTGCATCTTCGGTCATTCTCATTTCAAATTTTAATTCCAAGTTCTTTAAAATTTCTCTGAATTGTCTTTTGTCTTTGCCAAAAGCCAAACCGTCGTCAACGTATACTGCTATTTTAACTGAGTTGTCCTGGTTTGTAAAAATACATTTTTCTTCTTCTTTATAGGGCTGAGTCCCAGTTCTATCATAGACTGAGTAAATGTTTTATTCCAAATTAATGGTGCTTGACGTAAACCATAAAGCGATTTTTTAAGCGACATACTTTGTTTCGTCATAATCTTTTGGAATTTTCATGTAAATAATGTCTTTAATTCGCCGTATAAAAAAGCAGTTTTTTCTTCAAGTGTACAATAATATTCGTATTATGCTACTGTACACACACTATAGAAAATATTCATTTTATTACTAGTATAACAATGTTGTTCATTATTGTACTAGTAAAAAAATGTTAGCTTCTTAGTTCACCGCTGGCGGCAGCAGTCGTCACAGCAACACAGACCATATTGTTTTTGACAATTGTATCATTTGTGTTTTGTAGTGTATACAGCCAATTATGGCTAAAATTGCAAACTCTACAATTAAAACAATTCCAGAAAAATATAAAAAATCCCCAATTTTCTTTGAAACACTTAAATAAAAAATAGTATATGTTATTTGAAACAGAATGTCCTTTTTGTGGCTAACGCCTCGACCGCAATAGCTGGGTTCAACACAAAAATACCGCTTTCTACTCCTAATAACATAATAATTACATTTGCATTACATAATATTATTGTCAAATGTCATAATATAACAATTTTCTGATACAGCAATAGCAAATAAAGTTTTAAGAGATGACCGACTTACTACTGGAATGTAGATCTCTTCAAAATCGATATTACCTCTTTGTTCAAAACCTCGTACTACCAATCTAGCTTTGTATGTACCATCATCTTTGACATGAAATACCAATTTATTGGACAATATCTTTTGACTTTTTACTTGATCTTCCTCAACAACATCCCATATTTGATTCTTCTCTAAAGATTCTTTTTCTACTTTTATTGTTTTATTCCATTTCTCTTTATCGGCACATATCACTGCTTCTTCGTATATTTATATTTTCAGCTTTTATTTTTTGTATATTTTTAGTCTTTTTTTTTTGTTTTACTTTTTACCTCTCGCTAAGAGAAGTATTGGATTCATGCTAAAAATCGCATATCCAGATTTTAATGATTAAGCACATTTTATTTATTTATTTATTTATTTATTTAAGATAAAACTATCCATACAGAACAAGTCCACGCGAGGATAGTGTGGTACATGTACAAGACAAAAAATTTAACAAAAGAAAATAACACAAAATACATTTTCAAAAAAAAATAAGATTAAGTTTTCTTCAGTAATCGCGAAAAAGCGGTATAATTTAAAAGAAAAATGTCTATGTGAGAAAATTTTGTATTATATAAGTGACACATTCGATAAAGAGGTGAAGACATTAAAAGGTTAGTGCGACTGTAAGGAAGATAGAATGTGGAAAGGAGTCTGGTAGAGATAGTACGTGAGTGGAAGTTAATGAGAGAAAGGCAAAGAGGGTCGTCAATACGATTGTTAATTAAATTATAGAGGTGAAGAATAGAATAGTTTTCCCTTCGTTCATAAAGACTTCTAAAGTTGAACATGGTGCATAGTTGAGCGTAAGGGAAGTGGCGTTCTGGATAGGTACCATGTACTTTAAAATAAATATATTTGAGAATTTTTTTCTGTACGGATTCTAGCAGGTCCTGATGGCTTTCGTACGGAGGACTCCAAATAACATTACAGTACTCTAGCTTTGATCTGACATACGCGTAATATAGGGAAAAAAATGCTGAAATGTTATGAAAGTCTCTGGTATTTCTGATAACGAAACCTAACATCCGCAGGGCAGATTTATAGACATCCCGAATATGACTGACAAATGTGAGTTTATGGTCAAATAAAACTCCCAAATCTCTAATAACTTCTGAGCGATCCAAAATAATGTTATTTATTGAATACCCATACCTCAATGGAACCAATTTTCTCGAAAATGACATTACTGTGCATTTGCTAAGATTAAGCTGTAAGTTGTTGTTATCGCACCACTGAGATAGGTTATGCAGGTCGTCTTGAAGAATATTACAGTCTTGAATAGAAGAGACGTTATAGAATTTTTTTAAATCATCAGCGAATAATAATTTTTCACAGTGAAGGACATTCGTGATATCGTTTATAAAAATTAGAAATAGTAGTGGCCCAAGGTTGGAGCCTTGAGGAACGCCCGAAGAAGCAAAGAAAGAATTAGATTTGAAGCCTTTATAATTAACAAATACCTCGCGGCGGAGTAGGTAAGAAGAAATGAGATTAATGAAAGAAGTAGAGAATGAAAAAGATTGCAATTTGCTGATCAAGATACTGTGATCCAGTCTGTCAAAGGCCTTCGCAAAATCAGTATAAATACAGTCAACTTGACCATTAGTATCGAGAACAGTAGACACTTTCTGAGTGAAGTACATGAGATTGGTCGCAGTAGAACGTTTGCCAACGAATCCATGTTGATATGGGGAGATGTAATGTTTGATAGCTGGATAAATGTTATTATAAATATTTTTTTCAAAATTTTTGCTAAAATTTGACAACATGGCTATAGGGCGATAATTAGAAATATTACGTACATCACCAGATTTATGTAAAGGGGTAATTCTAGATGTTTTCCAGATATTAGTAAAGGTACTTGTCTTAATACTTAAGTTAAAAATGTGGTAAAGGGCCGTTGACAGAGGGGATACACAGTCCTTGATCAACAAACTAGGGACTAGGTCAGGGCCACAGGATAGAGAGGATTTAAGAGTTTTAATAGAAGACTTTATATCGTCGAGAGAAATATTGTTAAGGGAGATAGAGTCATGCGAGAGAGAAGTTGGGGTAAAAGAAGAAGTGTTGTTGACAGATGAAGGTAGATATATAGACTGAAAGAAGGAAGCGAAGGAATCGGATATGTCACTAGGGTTAGAAATAGATTTACCATCGTGAAGCATAGAGTTAGTATCCGGAGACATTTTTCTTTTACAATTAACATAATTCCAAAATTTTTTTGGTTCAGTTTTAATACTATTTTCACACTTTGCCACATAATCAGCGTAAGAATTTTTGACTAAGTATTTTAGTTCAGATCTAAGATTTTTAAAGGAAGTGAAATACGTCTGATTATGAGGAAAACGAGAAAGTAACTTTCTGACGCGAATCTTGGCCTTGAGTTTACGAATTATAGATTTAGTAAACCACGGTGGGTACTTCTTTTTATAATAAAGCTTTAATGGGATACATAAGTCAAAAAAATGAATAAAGTGTACTATAAAAGTAATCACAGGCATGATTCACATCAGAAAATTCTTTTCAAGCATCCCAATTAAAATTAGCAATCAGATCATACAATTTGATGAAATCAGCTTTTTTAAAATCATAATTATGAGCTGAAGGAGTATATGACTTTTCATGAGTAGGGATATT
This sequence comes from Harpalus rufipes, assembly GCA_951394225.1. Classification (NCBI taxonomy): domain Eukaryota; kingdom Metazoa; phylum Arthropoda; class Insecta; order Coleoptera; family Carabidae; genus Harpalus; species Harpalus rufipes. The sequence goes on from OX596274.1 coordinate 57,628,888, forward strand.
GAACTCAACAGAAATGCTTAGTGCTGGATGATGAAGGGGATATTCTACGTCAAATAATAAATCTTGAGAATGTAAAATGTCACAATGACAATTTGAAACAATCAAGTCTAAAAGTTTATTATTGCCATTTTTTATCAAATTGAACTGATTGGCATCAAAAAACTCCATTAGGCTTACAAGTTTATCTACCTTTGGAGAGTTAGGAATACTGGTAAATTCAGGGATGTTAAAATCGCCGCATATTAAAAAGTTGTTGTTATGTAAAAAAGGCAGGTTTTCAAAAAAGTCAAATACTGCAACGTATGAACTTAGAGGTTGTGTTGGTGGTATATACAAAACAAAACAAAATAATGGTTTATTATTAACAATTAGCTTAGCGCAGACAATGTCAATGTTTACAGGAAGTATGTCGGCATAGTTGCTAAGGTCTATATTTACGGATGTTAATTCATTTTTTACAAGTAAAAGAACCCCACCTCCCTTTGTAAGATGGCACGACTCAAAATCACGGTCACTTCTATAAACATTGAACATGTCCGAACCAAGTTCGGCGTTTAAAACACTGTCTGTGAGCCAACTCTCAGTCAAGGCAATGATGTCAAAGTCAGTTGTAGCACTGATGCACTGGAAGTGACGTAGTTTCGAATTTAGACCTTGGATGTTCTGGTAAAAGCAGGAGAGTCTGCGCTGGCCGACTGCGACAGGAGGACTTGGAGAGATCAATGGTTGCTATTGTGAGCCGAGGATGTTAGCCTTGAAACGTTTTAAGGTCCCTACAATCCGATTTTAATATTTTTACGATGATGTCTGTGTGTGTGTGTGTATATATATATGTGGGTATGTAGGTCGGTTGAAAAGACGATATCTCAAAAACTATAATACTTAATAACTGTTTAATTACGTAGTTCTCAATCGGACATTACTGGGAAGAGCTGAAAAGGTTTTGGTAATAATTGGACAAACACAAGTAGCAGAATTTAAAAAAAAATCTTCTAAATATTATTTTTTTGAATATTTTTGTTCTTGCTTGTGTTAAAGAAGAGTAAATTCTGTATCTGATACATTTAAATATTTTATTATATCTTTTATAGATTTAGAAATAACGAAATATAAGATATATAATAATCTGTTGTAATAAATCTCATAGCCCAAATAATGACATGGAAACCAATTGAAAAATAAATAAAAAAATGTATGTAACTGACAGATAAATGTCAGTGTAAAATATCTAGAGAAATTACTAAAGATTATTTCTAAAAAGTACATACATTATATTATTTCTCATTGCGTATAGTTAAATATTTAAAATTATAGGTTTATTACACATACCCTTCAGGAATAATTGGAAACTTCTCGAAAAATTAAAAGAGTAGGACAAAATTTCTTCATAGAAAGAATTTAAATTTAAAAAATCGAAATATAAAGAATAGATATAAGCGAGAATACAGTCCGAAGGAAGACGATATTTAAATGTTATAAACACAAGATGAAAGTGAAGATGGTCTCCACTCTGCAACGTAAAATACAGAAAAATTGTATCTCATCTAAATAATGAGTAATGAAAGAAAAATGTACTTGGAGAATCTTTTAATTCTTGATCTGTGACTATTATGGAGGTGACAAGTCTACGTTGAAGGACTTGAATTTGTTTCAAACATTATGGGACAATGTACACGAGCACTGTTGACTAGAGTAACATTGAACTGCAAAAAGCTATCAAATTCGTCTCAAGTAAGTTGTAAATATTGATAAAATTACACATCGATATACGAATAATCGGAGTGCAATCTATCCATCATTTTATTAAAGGAAATCAATGTGTTATTTAGATACATGTATGAAAAAATAAAATGTAAAAGAAAATATGTAAGAATAGATGCACATATCCAGATATGTACATTTTAGACCACCCAAAATTCATGTTTTTACTAGAATAATATGAAGAGAAAGTAAATAAGAACGTTGTTCGAATTGAAAATCCTTAATACCAGCCTAAAATTTATATATGGCAAACTCTACTTTGTAATTTATTGTACATAATTTATGGTAAAATATCCTATAGATTTTGTAAATATATGTGAAAATTGTTTTGTGTTGAGATATGTTCCTATTGTATAATAAAGAAGTTTATAAACTTATATGAATATATTATTTGTATTAAAATATTCTTTGCTTTATGCATACAGCCAGGTAAAATATACGGCGAGAGGTTATGTGCTGGCCACATCAGATTTTTTCTTTATATTTTCTTTTTCTGTAAGTTTTTCTGCAACTTCTGTCTTTTCCGTTTCTTTAATATCTTCCTTGTTTACTGTTTTTGGTTTTGAATATTACATCTCGTTCAATTTTTTTTTTCTTTTTTCGGCATTCCACAATCGATAACTCATAGGGGCATAACCAATCATAGTTAGTTTTTTAGTGCTTGATTCTAGCTTTCTAATATGTCCTAGTCTTTTAGAATATGCATCGCATCCAAATGCCTGAATATTCGAAATGTTTGGTCTTTTACCTGTCCAGGCCTCGTACGGTGTTATATCACAACCATGTATAGGAAGTCAATTTAATAGATATGTTGTTGTTTGCATTGCCTCTTCCACATTTCTTTTCTGAGATTTGAATCAAATAAGGGTCTAGTTTTTTCCATAAGTGTTCTGTTTAGACGCTCTGCCTTTCCAATTAGTTGCAGTGTGTAGAGAATACTGTAGTCTATTTTTATGCCTTTTGATTTACATCAATTTTTAAACTGCGTTCCTGTAAATTCTCCACCATTATCACAACGTAATATTGACACTTTATTGGTAAGTTCTCTTTTAGCCTCATTTATATAATTCGTAAGGTTTTCAGCAACTTCATATATGTTTTTCATTAAATATATTTATGTCATTTTGACTGTAGTAATCTAAAATATATAAAACAAATCTCATTCCATTCCAAGTTTCATTTTCTATTTGTCCAAAATCGTCGCTGTGTACTCGAGTTGCTCGTTCCCTTACTGAATTAAATGGTTTTCGAGTTTATTTCGCTGCTATACAAACTTCACAGTTTTCTGATGCTTTCTTAATTTCATCATGCGTTATGGAGATACCATCAGCTAATATAATTATTTTTTTCTACTACGTTATTGCTAGGATGACCCATTTTTATATACGTACATACGTAAAATCACGCGTGTCCCAATTAGTGGGTTCGCATAATCCCGAAAACAATAATAACAACATCAACATCATACAACAAATCCTTACTCTTAAACATATTAAAGTGACCGATTTTCGGTAACGAAATACCGCATCCGGATCACAATAATAGTTATGAAACAATCATTCTTCGCCACACATTCCTGTCTAAGCACACTTCTTTCGCCTCGGCCACACTCATAATCGCATTCATACATGCTCCTCTTCTCTTCTTACTTGGGATCTTTCTTTCTTTAAGCACCCTACCAACCACATCCATCCACTTACACACTGGTCGGCCACGCAATCGAAAACCCTCAACTTCACCAAGATATATACACTTAACAAGCCGTTTATTCGCCATTCTCTCCACATGTCCAAACCATCTCAATTGACTCACACCAACTCTCTTAATAACATTGTTCCTAACCATGCATTCTTCATACACCAAATTATATCTCACGCGATCCCGTCTTACATATCCACATACACTACGTAAATACCTCATTTCCACGGCAGTCACTCTCTTTTTATGCTTTCCCGTCCATGCCCAGCATTCGCTTCCATACATCAAAGCAGGCACTAGCACTTCATTATATACACAGAACTGAGCATCCCTTGATACGTTAACGTTTCGTGCAAACGTACCCAGAGCACCCATTACTATACATCCCGCACTCACTCTCCTTTCTATCTCTCGATCAATTCGACCATCCCTCAACATCATGCTACCCAAATATATAAACTCATTTACCTACACCAGTTTCTTTCCATCCACCAACACATTGCACTGAGTTACCAATTTACTCCTTTCAAATACTAACACTTTGGATTTATCAACATTCAACACCAGATTCATATTTCTTCCAACTACATGTATTCTCTCCATCATTCTCCTGAGTTGCTCTTCATTTTCTCTTAAAAAAACTACATCATCCGCATACGCTAACGCAGGCACTATACTTTCACCAATATGTACACCATCCATTTCACTCAACACTCTCCGCAATAACACATCCATATACAAGTTAAAAAACCACGGAGACATATCACAGCCCTGTTTCACACCAACATTTATACGTAACCAATCACTCAACCTACCATATTTTCTTACAACAGCCTCAATACCCTCATATAACTCTCGAATCGCTCGCAACCAGTTTCAATTCACATCGTACTATCTGAGTACATCCTACAAAATATCTCGAAGAACGCTATCATATGCCTTATTTAAATCAAGAAAGTCACTGAACACCTTTTCTTGTTCTTGTCAAGTGACTTCTCAACAATCGTACGAAGAGCAAACAATTGATCGACACATCCCCTCTCAGGCAAAAAACCACCCTGAACGTCACTAATTCTTGAAATTGTTAAGGTTCGGTGCGAATTAAAACCTTACCAAAAAGTTTCCCTACTACACTCAACAAAACAAACTTATCGCGCGAAAATTTGTACATTCACTCGAACTGCCTTTGCCTTTGAATAATGGGCAAATAACAGTTTTTTTCCAATCTCCAGGAACCACACAACGTTTCAAACAAAATCTAAATAAATAAATTAACCATTCAAAAACTTTCTCTCCTCCATAATTTAACATCTCATACCATTCCTTACACGCGCCAATGCATCACATACATCACTTTCATCTATATCATAATCATCTTCATTATCATTTTCACTGCTAGTTTTGTTATCATCATCCCTCTCAATCGCACCTCCATACAAACCTTTAAAATACTCGCACCATCTATTCCTCATATCTGAATCATTCCACAATAACTCTCCATTTGCACTTCTCACAGCTTTCACAACTCGATCACTTCCACCCCGCAGACTCCTCACAATCAACCAAAACAGTCGTTTATTCGTACTAAAATATTTTTTCAACTTTTCACTCAACAAGTCATCAAATCGCTTTTTACTTTCTCTCACCACTTGCTTCACCCATTTATTCTTCCTTTTATACCCTAACAAACAGTCTTCACGCAAACGCCCAGCCGAATCCTTAACATTTAAAAACTTCAAATATGCCGTATTTTTTTCAGTAATCGCTTCTTTCACCTGATCATTCCACCATGCATTTTTCGGACAAGAGCCTGATCTGCTTTCACCCCAAACTTCTTTCGCACATTTGACGAGGGAATCCTTAAATTTCATCCAAACTTCATTTATATTACAATCAAAATTAGACTCACATTCGGGCAAGGATTCATTCAACCTTTGAACATATTGCATTCTTACATCTTCATTCAAAAGAGCAAAGGATTTTATGCGAAACATTTTCTCGGAATTTTACACCTTCATTCTGCAAAATTTATTCCATCGCATTCGCGATACAACCAAATAATGATCATTCGTACCCAATTCAGCGCCTCGTTTCACACGCGTATGTACTACTATACTGCTCAATCGCTCATCATGAATAACGAAGTTGTAACGGTTGTAGCCGTTACTCAATATGTAAAATAAACTTTTGGATAATGAAATTGTATAACAAATTGTAAATATTTATTAAGAAGATTTAATGACGTATTACAAATGAATTACAAAATTATTAATATTTATTTTTCTTTTGTCGCCAAGTAATCTCGCGAAAAAAGAGTAACAATAGCCTAAGACGACGAGGATAATTTGATGTCGCTACAAAGTCAGTCACACTACGTTTATTCTGAACCACATTCTTCCAGGTGTATATGTGAGCTAACTTCTGTTTAAAAATGGAATTCGAAATGAAGAGATTTCTCTCCAAACAAAATGAAACAATTCTCTCGCCATTGCCATTCACTCGACAATCACCAAAACGTCCCAATACATTCTCAGATATTGAAAAACGAATCTTGCAATATACTTTTATTCAAATTAAATCTTACAAAATGCTTATTTTTATTTATGAACATAAAATACCAAAACGCAAAAATCTTCTTTTATTCGAAAAACAATCTCGCACCTCCGCCTACTCAAAAACCAACTGCCACAATAATGTATCTTAGCAACCTTTCTGACTCACTTGATATTAGAACCGGATATTTCAATATCAACACTCCTCCTGTATCGATTGTGAAATTTTCTCACAATTGATACCCATCATTCTACCTAATTTTATCATTTTCTTTTGATTTATACTTTTTGTAAATATGTCCGCCAAATTTTCTTCTGTACTAATATATTTCAAAATAATTTTTCCTTTTTCTACGCCTTCTCTAATTTTGTGCAATTTTAAATATATGTGTTTATTTCTCTCGTTCGTAATTTTATTTTCCACCATTTTTACCGTTGCCGTATTGTCGATATTTATCGTCCGTATGTCATCCTTATTTGTTTCTCCAATATCTGTCAATAAATTCTTCAGCCATTGTACTTCTTTGTTACATTCATTTAAGGCAATTAATTCGGCTTCAGCAGTGCTTAATGCTACGCATTTCTGTTTCTTAGCCATCCATGCTACTGCTCCTCCTTGCATTCTTACTATAAATCCGCTGTATGATTTTCTATCTGTAACATCACTTCCCCAGTCTGAATCGGTATAAATTAATAATCGCCCGTTTTTTACTTCCTTTCTATAAGTCAAGCCGTAGTTCTGTGTACCTTTTAAATATTTTAAAACATGTACAAGTCCAGTCCAGTGTTCTTTTGTTGGATTTGAAGAAAATTGAGAAAGATAAGAAATACTAAATGCAATGTCTGGTCTCGTTTTCGTAGATAAATACAATAAACTTCCTAATAGTTTCTCATACTTCTCTTTTATTATTATATTTAAGTCCCCTTCGTATTTCTTATATTTTGTGCCGCTTTCTAATGGTGTTTTAGCTGGTTTACAATCTAACATCTTATATTCTTCTAGTAGTTTCATTATATAATCTTTTTGATCTATTTTAATTTTATCTGTTTCTTGGTTTACATTAATTGATAAAAATTTCTTCGCTTTTCCTAGTTCTTTTACTTTGAATTCTTGTTTTAATACTTCTTTGAATTCTTCTACTTCTTTTTCTTTTCCATGAATTACCAAATCATCCACATATAATGTAATTATTAATGTTTCTGTTTTATTGAAGTAAACACAAGGATCTGATTTGCTCCGTATTAAATCTACTTTTCTTCCAGTTAAGAATTCATTTATTCTTTCGTTCCACAGCATTCCTGCTTCATGAAGTCCATAAAGTCCTTTCTTCAGTTTACAAACATGATTTTTGCTTACATTTTCAATGACTTCTGGAATTTCTAGGTAAATGTCATTTTGAACTTTTGCATTTAAATAAGCTGCGTTTACATCCACATGTTCGACTGTCCATTTTTTTCTCACGCTGACGGCTAACATTGTTCTCATTGTTCTTCTTGTGACAACCGGTGCAAATACTCAATCATAATCCACATTTTCTTTTTGTGTATTTCCTAAAGCTACCAGTCTTGCTTTATATTTCACAACATACCTGATTCATCTCGTTTTCATTTAAATACTCATTTTGTTCGAATAGTTCTAAAGTCCTTTGGTCTTTGTACAATTTCCCAAACATCGTTTTATTTCATATTGTTTAACTCTTCTTCAATCGCTTTTAACCATTCTTCTTTTTCATGAGATTTCATTGCATGCCTAAATGATTTTGGTTCTGTTTCATATAGTTTTTCTCTTTCTTGTTCTGCTATATTAGCTGTGTTTCTATCATATGTTACATAATCTTCTAGTTTCTTGGGTTTTTGCATTTTTCTTCCTGCCCTTGTTTGTTTTCTTCGTATATCATTAATATTATTTGAATTTTTTATTTCGATGATTTCTTCAATTTCACTTCCATTATCGTCGTATTCATCACAGTTTTTATCTTGTTCTTCATTTTCTAAATATTTTTTATTTTCTATGTCTGTTATCTGTTCAATTTTTTTATTATTTTCTTCAATTATATCTTCTTTATTATTTTCTATTTCAATTATTTCATATAGATCTTCATCTTCTGTTTCTTTATTTATTTGAATATTTTTTGTCCATTTTACTTTTGCTTTTTCATTTTTCATATCTCTTCTTCTTCGCATGGGCATGTCTTTTTCATTAAATTTTACATCGTGACTTATTGTCATCTTCTTCAATCTTTCATCTCAAATTTTATACGCTTTTGCGTACTCCGCGTATCCAATAAAAATTCCAGGTTTTCCTGTTGGTTCCCATTTTTGACCTTTTTGTCGTTTTAAATACCAGCATCTACAACCAAATTTCTTCATATATTTTATTGACGGTTTTCTTTCTTCCCATTTTGCGTACGGGGTAATTCCATTATTTGCTTTTGTAGTTCTCCTGTTTTTTATGTGACATGCCGTACTTATAGCTTCTCCCCATAAATCGTCATCGGCTCCTGATTCTTCCATCAAGCTCGTCTGATAGTCATCAGTGTTTGATTAAATTTTTCTGCTACGCCATTTTGTTGTGGCGAATCTGGAGCTGTTAATTCTCTTTGAATTCCATTTTTTTGAAGAAGTTTATTAAAGCTTCTATTTATGTATTCAGTTCCATTATCGCTTCGTAGAATTTTTATCCTTTTACTGTGCTTGTTTTCTACTTCGGCTTTATATTCTGTGAATATTTCTATGACATCATATTTATTTCTAATGCAATATATTTTCGTATATCTGCTGTAATCATCGGTAAATGTCAGAACGTATCTGTTTCCTCCTCTTGATACAGGCGATATGGGACCAATGAAATCTGAATGAATTCGTTTCAGACAACTACTTACTCTCTTTGGTGTCCTGCTTGGAAATGGATTTTTTCTTACTTTACAAATATTACATATGTCGCAGTCTTCATTTATGTTTTCATCTATCTCGTACAATTTTTATAGTTTTTTCATTTCATTTACATTTGGATGTCCTAATCTTGAATGCCAACCAACTATGTTCTCTTTGGTTTCCGTACTTAGTGCTCTTTTCTTCTCTTTTTCTCTTACAACATAAACATTTTGTTTTTTTATAGCTAAAGTTCCATTTCATTTTTTTCTGTAAATATTTTAGCTATTTCAATATTAAATACAATTCTTTTCCTTTCTTCAGTGAATTTAGCCAGTGATAATAAATTATTGTGCAATTTTGGTACATAGAGAACGTTTTCAATGTCATTTCTTTTCCGCCGCATTTCTTGTTTCAAACTACTTTGATAATTCCTCTTCCTTCACTTTTTAACGGTTCTCCTCCTGTACAAATAACTTCTCCATATTCTTCATTAAATGTATTAAATTTCTTCAAAAACGGTGACATATTTTCTGACGCTCCACTTTCCAAAATCCATTTCAGTTCATCTGTTTCATTTTTCTTCATCATTGCCATATTGGTTGTTTCATTCTTGTTCCTTTCTCTTCATTATTCCTCCTGTTTCGCTGTCATGCTTTAAACAATTTCTTGCTATATGACCATATTGGTGACATCTGTAACATATTCTATCTTCATTATGTTCTGGTTTTCCATAATTTCTTCTTCGATCTTCATGGCTGTTTTCATAAGCTCTTGTATGACGCGTTACATAAAATTCATTCTCGTGTTTCTATGCTGATGATTTGTTATCGCGTAAGCTCTTGTTTCTTCATTACTTTTTTCTCGATCTTCCTTTAATTGTTCTTCATTAACTAATTTTTTATATACGTCTTCAATATTTAAATCTTCATCGTTTAAGTTAACTTGCCGTATTGCACCTACATAATCATCAGGTAGCCCTATTAGTATCATTGCTAGATTTGTTTTTTCATTTATTGTAATTCCATGTTCAGTTGATTTCTTCGCTGCATTCTTCTTCTTCTGAATATATTCTCCCATTTTCTCGCTTTCTTTCTTTTCATTCACATAACCTTTCAGCATGTAAATAACTCGAAAACTATCTACTTTTGTGTGCTCGTCTTTTAACTTCTTCCATATCTCTTTTGCCGTTTTACAATCTTCTATCTTCTGTAAATTTTTGTTGTCTACATGTAGTATAATAAGTGCTTTACATATGTCATCTTTTCTTTTATTCTTTTCTTCTGTTGTTGTAAAATTTTCTTCTATTGCTTCTGCCGCATTTTTTAATGTAAGTACACTCAGCATTTTAATTGCCCATGTTTTATAGTTTTCTTCATTTAATTCTTCTATTTTGTCCTCCATTGTAGTAGTACACATTTTCTTTCTCTAAGATTTCACAAAGGTCCACATTAAACGACTGGGTCTGGGTCCATAATCTATTGAAAAACGAATCTTGCAATATACTTTTATTCAAATGAAATCTTATAAAATGATTATTTTTATTTATGAACATAAAATGTCAAAACGCAAAAATCTTTTTTTCTTCGAAAAACAATCTCGCACCTACGCCTACTCAAAAACCAACTGCCACAATAATATATTTCCCTCTCTTAGCAACCTTCTTGACTCACTTGATATTAGAACCTGATATTTCAATATCAACATCAGATACACTTCGTTAAAAACCCACCCATCCATTTAAATCACCACATACTATCACTTTCTCACCCGGATCACACAAATAAATTACGCTATTTACCGTATTCCAAAACTGATCTTTTTCAAGGTCACTTTCAGATTTTGAAGGACCATAAGCGGACACAACGAAGATTCTTATGTAGCCTACCTTGAATCTATCCAAAAAAACTCGCGAAGAAATACAGCCATAACTTCGTTCAAACGGCTTCATTCTTTCACTCACAAGTATACTTACACCATGCTTTGCATATTCATTCTCTCGAACGCCCGACCACAATATGCCATCTACTTCTTCCTCACTACGTCCTTTCCTCATTGCCTCACTTACACACAATATATCTACACTGCACATTAGCATTGCATTCATCAACTCATTGTCTTTCCCACTCATACCTCTAACATTACACGTCCCTAACTTACACTCATCATACTTTCTCCATTTATTCTTCATTTATATAAAATAGTAATGTTAGAAAAGAAAGAAAAACGGGTTTTTTGGTAATAGAAGAAGTCAAAGCAGCTTATCGGGATCGTCCTTGACTTAAGAAAAATAGAAAAGAAAGAGCTTACGTAAGTCTTATAATTTTACTTTACATACATACAGTAAAATTTTTGAAGGATGTCCGGTCAAGGTTGTCTACGAATTGTATGAATTCAGATTTTTGCTCCGCCCATCATGACAAATTCAGTAGTGTCGTTTGCTTAGTTTTTATGAGGGTACGTAAGATACTACTGTTATTTTATTATTATAAATATATATATATATATATATATATATATATATATATATATATATATTACAGGAAAAGCATTCAAAATTCAAAAATAAGTCATCTAGTAAGTTTATAAGCAAATGTAAAACCAAATATGTTAAAAATAAGATACTGACACAATGTCATTGTCAGTGACTCTGACAGAATATAACGTTATACGTACGGCTATGCAGTGCCGGATTAAACCATGTGGAGGCCCCTAGGCAATCGAAATCTTACCCCCCCCCCAATAAGTTTTTCGATTTTACCCCCAACAATTTTAATAAAAAAAATTAACATACTTTTAAACAAATTAATATAAAATATATACCTATAAACATTTAGTTTTCTCAATTTTAAAGTACCTACATAGTGAAATCTTTGATGTTTTTTTTAAATAAATTTATCTGGAAAAAATATTTTTTCGTTGTTTTTCTGCCTCTACTAAAGTATACGTGTTAGTAATCTACCTAAAACACTTTTTGAAAATGGTTTTAAGTTGAAAAACTTTAAACTCTATTACTACGAATTTTTCGTTTTGTGGCATATTACAATAAGCCCTTCATTTATTGTAAATACAAAAATTTTATATCATCGTTAATCGTTATGCAAAACTATTACGAAAATCAATATAAAATGGTAAACACTGGTATATGGTATTAGTATTATAAAAATCGAGTTGTAACAGTAGGGTCTTGTAATATTGATTGACATTTTTTATTATTGTAATCAAGATTCCATTGTTGTACATAAGCTTTTCTTTGTTGTAATCAAAATTTCTTTATTTAAGGATTTCTTTATTTGTTAATAAAAAAATCTCAAAATCGAATCAATATTATTTTAATCTAATGTAGTGGGGCGCGGGGCCCCTAAAAGGCGCGGGGCCCATAGGCAATTGCCTAGTCTGCCTATTGGGTAATCCGGCACTGCGGCTATGAATCCAGGTAATGTATCTGAATTAATAAATAAACTTACGTTACAGCGAAAGTATTATCAACAACGAGCATCGTTTATAAATGGAATGTCCTAACTTAGTCGAAACAATATGAATTTTTGAAAGACAAGCGTGTTATATCCATCCTTATCACACACTCTTACAGCCTTTGCAAAAGAAAGAGATAAATGTATGCCTATTTGTTAATTCGTTCGTTATACAGGTGCCCTTGATCGGACATCTTTCAAAAATTTTACTGTACGTACACTTAAATATTTAAATCAATCAATTTCTGTGTGCCTGAGTGTCTGGTCGCGAATCTGGGGACCCGGGTTCGATCCCGACCGACGCCAAAAATCACTTCGAATTTAATGGCACAATTTGACCCCTGTGGTGCACTCTCCACGCCAGCTATGAGAGCCCGTGAGGTGACGCCTGGTAAGCGCCCGCACGGTACAAATATTTCATCATTACCGATATCTGTATACAAAGCAGATTGGCACACCCAAACAATGGGTAATATGCCGTGATGATATATTTATTTATTTTTTATTTTTATAAATATTTGTAAATAATAATCCTGTCAATCTGTCACGAAATATTTTAATTATCCCAATCTAGTAACCAAGGAGGATCAGAAGTGCGCACTCAATGTTAAAACAATAGAACCGTCAAGGCGGCATGTTGGTTAGTTGGGGCGCAGCGCAAGATGACTCTCATGGCAGTTTTCCAAATATTTTTATTAAAATTTAATTTATTTTATAAATAAAATTAAAATAAACACCAGATATTGATATATTATGTTATTATATTTCATCACAGACCTATAGTACAAAAAAATAGATAATACATAATATGCATTTGCTAACCTATAACACATAATCACCAGCATATTTATTTTACGGTATTCTAAAATAATTAATGATAAATAACTTAATAAGGGACATTTATATTGAAGTTGAGTTGGTTAAAAATGGGAATGTATAATTGAATTTATTTATTTATATTAAACGAACGACTAATTTCAATGATAAATTTTTCGCTTAAGTAGCAAGATTTAAGGTAGTTTGTCAACAGAATTAAAGACTAAATATACCAGGATGCTCTTTATTCCTCCTCTGATTAGTTTTCTGGTATTTCTAGGAAGAGTCCAGAAATGTGTGGTTTACTTTCTTCAATAATGATACCCGTTATCTGCATATTCTGTTCGATAATAAATGGTCAGATAATTTTGTTTCTCTAAATTAAATAAACTGAAAATATTACCTTTTTAAGATTTTATTGTTGCTGAACAACTAGTTGAAAATTCTGTTTGCATTTAGAGTGGCTTCTAATAAAAAAATATAAATAATATATAACTAAACGACATAACCTCTTCGCCATCTACAACAAAAATTTAGTAAAAGTTAACTAATAATAGTATCTGATGAAGTAACTTATTGTTTACCTTGAAGAAAAGTCATACAATGCAGCAAACCGTTCTTTATACAGAAAGTACTTTAATAAGATGTGATCAAAATCTCAGTGAAAACTTTAGAAAAATTTCACATTAATATTATTGTTTGTAATCACAATACGTTGCCAAGGAAACGAAAAAGACTGCTTGTTCATTGGTAAATTTAAAAATAAGTAGTTGGGGCCGCAGCCGTTAGATGACGCCACAAAGGACAATGGTTGTCTATTTCAGTGATTTCTCCTGTTCCTTCTAGTAACGTGGTAAACAAAATGCAATTCTTGAAAAATACTGAATAATATAATATATAAATAAAACCTAATTTCTAATGAAAATAAAAAATAATACTTATCTGAAAAACACTGTAGAAACTGATTCCGAAATTACCAAAATATTCTCAGGAAAAGGCTTCGTAAATTTAAAAAGGGCCTGGAAAACCAGAGCTGACAGGAACCCGTCTATTTTTTTTCGCAGCACACTTTTTTCATATGCCAGTCGCAAATTGATTCTTTCTTCTTCAGCACGAATGAGGTGTTACTATTTTTTAAGGGATCAACAAAATATATTTCTATAAAGTTCGACAACTTTTTTACCTCCCGCTACCCTTGGTAAAGGAGGTATAGAGACCGTGCTAAAAATCGCGTATCGAGATTTTGGTAAATGACCTTGTATTTCTTACTTACCTTAATCTTATATAGAAAGATGCCATTAGATTTTGGTGTAAATCAGATAACCGGAAATGGCACTTTACTGGAAGCTCAAAATAGTTTTTCTTCGAAAAATTCATTTAAATGTAATTTTTTCGAGGTTTGTTATTATGAAAATTAAAGTTTTTTAAATTTACCACAGGTTTGCGTTAATACTTTTTGTATATATTTTATGGATAAATTTATAAAATTATGTATAATTTTAACCCGGAGCCTACGCTTTAAACATATCTCCATGGTTACACAGTTCAGATCTCAAATCTATGTAACTGACAAATATATGGCACTGTCAACATATTAATCATTTCAAATAATAATAGTAACGTTTTAAAATGAAAATAGAAAATGGAACAATAATTATATGCAAAGGAACATAATACAATTTCGAGCATAAATAAATATGTACCAATACAGGTAACATAATAAAAATATATAATATATCATCACGACATATTACCCATTGCTGAGTTAGCCAATCAGCTTTGTACTCAATGTCAGTAATAATTATGACATATTTGTACCGTGCGGGCGTTTTCCAGGCATCACTTCACGGGAATCTGGAGAACCGGGTTCAATCCCGATCGACGTCAAATATTTTAGAATTTTAAATGGCACAAAATTGACCCCTGTGGTGCACTCTTCACGCCAGCAATGAATATAGGTAGGTATAAAAATAAATAAAATAAATATATCATCATGGTATATTACCCATTGCTGAGTGTGCCAATCTGCTTTGTACACAAATTTCGGTAACGATAATGACATATTTGTACCGTGCGGGCGTTTACCAGTTGTCACCTCACGAGCACTTATTGCTGACGTGGAGAGTGCACCACAGGGGTCATTTTTTTACCATTTAAAATTCGAAATATTTGGCGTCGATCGGGATCAAACCCGGTATTTAAATTTAATTTTAAGTATTTACATGAATAAAAATTAAATTAAACGGGAAGTATTGTGTTGTCCACATCAGATTTTTTTATTTTATTTTTATTAACTGTCCAAAGTACTCTTAACAACTTGATCAAATTTTACTTCAAAATTATTTTCCAACACGATCAAGTTGTTCGGCAATTTTGAATATAGAAAGGGAAATTACTAAAACATTGAATTTTGATAGTGTAATTCATCAGTTTGCCGCGGTTAAAGGAAAGAAAAAAAATAATCACTGTCGGGATATACGGTTTGATTCTTTTTTATTTCTTTAATGGGATGAACTATTTAGTTATTAGCTCTTATAGCATAATCTGCCCAAGCCATCCGTGGACTTTACCCGGACTTAGAAGACACGCATCGGGTCAAATATTCAACCACAACACGATTTTTTTTGCCGTACACACACAATATAAGTTAAATAATGATTTTTTATGGAAAAGGCATGTAGTTTTTGTTATATAGAGAAATAATTTCATCATTTTACGCATAAAATCAATTTTTGAAATAATTATTGTCATTAATCAACCGCGGAATTTTGTAGGTAGGTCAGATACTTGAACGTCTGTTTCTGCCTGTAGTACTGATGCTAGCTTCATGTTAGATTACACCTCCCAAATCAAGGCCAGGCATGGATTGCATGGGCAGAAAATATATTATGGTTTTGGAATATTATGTTACATTTGTCAACATTTATACGGGTCTATTCTCTAAAGCACACGTTAAATCTGGACAAGTTAAAATATTACGTTAAAAATATAATTTTAACGCGACGGTTAACATGTTTAAAGAAATTTCTATTCTGTAGCGCACAATTTAACGTGCCCGTTAAAAACGTGACTTTTAGCGTGAATGTTAAATATCAGTTTGAAGTGAGTTATAAGACAGGCGCAAATGTATGTCGGAACTTGTTTCAACCACGCATACAGTAACTAATAGAATACATATTTAATAAAAAGCCATTTATTTGTATGTATAAATAGCCACATCCTTTTTTATAATATAAATATATCATTTCGTTGCAAAATAAAGGTTTATTTTTTATATTTGTTTATAACAAAATAATAAAAGATATAATTTATTAAAAGTTATGAATTCTTTGAATTAAATCATTTCTTCTTTTTTGTTCATCAACGTACCAACTCCCTTGTTGAACTGGCATTAATAAATTCGCATTATGATTTGGTCCGGGTTGTGCATTTGGATCGTCGTTATAAGCTGGCAATTCTACGTTGTACATAGCAGCACAAGAATTAATTATAAATGCAGCCTTTACTGGATTATAATTTAGAGTTCTATGTCGTAATAAGCACCGAAATCTACTTTTTAGCAAACCATTCAATCTCTCAATGCAATTTCTTGCAGATACAATATGCATTTCGTTATAATAAAATTGGGGGGTATCTTGAACAGCTCCATCTACTGGAGTCATTAACCAAGGCTCTAATGGGTATCCAGAATTACCAATAAGGAAGTTGTTATTTAATTCATTATTAACACATTTGTTTATTAAATGTCTTCTGATAGTAGATAATTCCCAAATTGTGGAATCATGTGTAGAACCGGGAATTCTTGCATTTATATTTAAAATTCGAAGATCTGAATCACAAATAATTTGTGTATTTATAGTTGGATAGCCTCGTCTACTGTAATAGATACGTCCTGGAAAATCAGGATCTTGTTTTGGGGGCAAAATTATTGCAATATGGGTGCAGTCAATAGCTCTGATAATGCCATACATGCCGTAAGCAATTCTAAATCGATTCCTTTTTACTTCCTTGTACGTAAGTAAAGGAAGTATTGTAATCGCGAAAAATTTCGGTTTTCAGATTTCAGCGGAAATATCCATTTTGGTCATCCCTGAATCCATTTTGACTAATTTCGTCGTGACGTCTGTACGTACGTACGTACGTATCTCGCATAACTCAAAAACGGTAAGCCGTAGAAAGTTGAAATTTTGTATTTAGGACTCCTATAACATCTAGTTGTGCACCTCCCTTTCTAGTTAGTACACAATTTCCAGAAGTGGCACTTTACATGGAGCCTATAATAGATTTTAATGAAAAACTGTTTTAAAATATAATCCAAAACTTTTCAAATTTGGTATACAAGACTTTTATGTCAATCGAAATAACATAATAGATTTTGGTTAAAATAGGCTAACCGGAAGTGGTACATTATTTGAAGTTGTTAACAGTTTTTCTTGAATAAAATTATTTTATTTTGATTTTAGAAATAAATGCTTCAAATAAAAGTTTTAGAGAATTAATTTCTGCATCTAGCACATCAAGTATTATTAAATTAGCTCATTGTATAAGAGATATATGTAAATTTAAAAATTATATACTTTTTTGTTTTTGTAATAAAGCTTGCTATGGATTAGGACAAAAACATAAAAAAATGTTTATGTCAAATTACGTTAAATACGTGCAATTTTATGATTCGCACAATAACAAATATTATATTTTTATTGTGAAATTAGTCATATTCATTGTTGTAATCAAATATTTCTTTGTTGTAATCAAAACTCTCTTTAAAAAGAACCGGGTTAGATTATGGTCGCTATATATCTTACTGTTTTGAAGTTAAAATTAATATTTTGTAATTTATTTATTAAAAAAATATGTATAGTTTAATAATCGTACAAGGAAGTCATGTGGTGTCCACAGATTTTTTTCATTTCGACTCTCCTGACTTGTTGGGCATTTTACTTTTTCTCTCAGTGCACAATTATTTATAACTTGAACAACTTCTTGTAGACATCGATTACCGATGGTTGACTAATCCCTAATGAATAGCAAGCACCAATACCATGTTGGTAGCTAATATTTTTATAAAAATTGGTATTGAGGTATTTCTTTGTGGAATTCCCATGTGAGGTGCCAGAAATGTAATTAAATCGCGACAACAGTATTTAGGTAATCTGAAATATTTTATAAATTCTCTTTCTGGCAACTGAAATGGATCGCTGTTGTCACAAAGATCACGAATCATAATCCGATGGATATTCCTATGAATTATAATTGTCTTAAAAGAATGAAAATACATTAAATATTATTTCCGTAACTCATATTCTATGTCTTCTTTCAATTTCTTCTTGTATTAATGTGTTGACAATTACATTGGCTGCCATCTTTATCAAATAACGCACTAGTTAATTTTTAACAGCAACTAAATTGATCACGCTAGTCTGAGTGGAATTAGCGTATGATATTAACGTATTCCGTTAAAATATTAACGTGTACGTGGTTAGGGAATTTATATTTGATAATTAACCAGCACGTTAAAATTTTAACGATGTTTTTCAAATTAACGGTAACGTTAAAAATTACAGAATAGACCCGATATTCAGTTAAATTTAATGTATTACATTGTATTGTTATTTACATTAGTAATGTATAATTTGTTATGTCATGTTCCTAAGGAAGTTACTTCTGTTATTAAAGTGTCCACTTAATTCTCTATGGCTAATTTTAGTGCATTTTCTGAATTATACTGGAAACTTTGTTGCAAAAAGTTACAGTATATACCGTTAAAGGTGTATTACAATTATTATTGTTACATTATATTACATTATCGTCGGTGTTGTATTTTCTTTCATATGCCGTAGTTTATTCTAATCATTTTATGACCACGTTATCCTCAAAATTTCCATAATTTACGATTTTACTTAGTCATATAGAAATAAAGAAATAAAAAGTAATTAATGAATAGACATTGCATATTATTTTTATCAAAAGTACCTACGTATGATGGGCGCAAATCCAAGTCCCGCGGGAATGCGCAATTCTACATAGTTATGCCACTGTGTTATCCTTGATCTTTATTTAGAACAAAAATTTAATCAGAATATAAATCAAATAGGTATGTATACAAAGTGTTTATTGCTTAATATTAAATATTATTCTCTTCGAAGTAAATTTTCTGTATAAATGCAAAATGTATCATTTGGATTTGGCTAGAGTTTCTATTTTGGCTGACCGCCAAACGTTTCAACCACGTATTTTTACGCTCTGGGTTTTATAAGAGAAAAGTCGGCATTCGCAACATTCATGCCATGTCCAGGATTCTCATTGGACTTTATGTGCGGTGTTATACACTATTAAGACTGCATCGTTGCACGAAATTATAACTTCATCGAATAACAAAACGAGATTTGAGTTGTCCCACAACATTTCAATCTTACTAATGTTCCTATTTTCCAAAATTATAACAGCAATTTCATTCTTTTTGCAGACTTGTAAAATGGATATACATATTTTGCTCGTTATCATTTCCTGTAACAAAATTAGAATTAAGGTAGTTATACTAAATAGGTTTCATTTTTACTTACTACAAGAGAGCGGTTTCCAATTTCAGGTGTTTGTGTAATGAAATTTTACTCTATATAGATAATTACAATATATTACCCATACTGGGTGTTCCAATCTGTTTTTACACAGATATCGGTAATGATTATGACATATTTGTATCGTGCGGGTGTTTCCCAGGCGTTACCTCACGGGCACTCATTGTTGGTGGGGAGAGTGCGCCATAGGGGTCAATTTTGTGACATTTAAAATTTGAAATATCTGGCGTCAGTCGGGATCGAACCCGGTTCCCCAGATTCGCGACCAGGTACGCGGTCACGAGATCCCATAGTTTCAACTATCCACTAGTAAACTAATGCCTTGGTCATTGACCATGTGTAAGTGAATAAGGTGATGGTTATCTTCGTGTTACGCAAGCAAAGTTACAATTCGTTTGTCTCTGTCTGATGCGTGGGATTTTATATGCAGCATACAACACAACGTGGTCCTAATTTTGACGTGACCCAAGAAGCGCGCGCACATCCGTTATTCGTTGTCTTGCTTTCAACACAGTGGTGTCATCACGATGGACTGCCTTTATTAAAAATTATTAAATTCAAAATATTTTATTACATGTTTTTATTCTTCGGCTTTTTCTTTTCTGCTTTGATAAATTTGGTAGGTCATTGATCAAATGATCTAAAGGAGGAACCGCCACTACAAATTACATCATAAATATATAGAGAAATGTTTGTAAAACATAATCATCTACTGTTCCATAATTACTCATGTTTCATATTTTAATATTTTAGTCAAAGAGAATATGTATAATATATATATATATATATATATATATATATATATATATATATATATATATATATATATATATATATCTACGAAACTAGACTATATCATTATATACAAATTTCATAGCACAGAACTGTATTTATAGTAACAAGACCGTTACTATTAAAACATTTCAGCGTCAGCCTGTCTGATGATATTAAACTTGTGAACGGGCCACGAGAACTCTCAAGCACCGTACATCATATATAGATTTTTATTTTAATCCAAATTACTCGTAGTAGGTAAATAATGTTTAATAACGTGTTTACCTTCCGTCACCTTTAGGTAAGGAAGGTATTGTCTTTGGTCAAAAAATTGAATGATGCGTTTTTAGTGAATAATGTGACATTGCATAAAGCGTAATTCTATGGCGTGATATATTCAAATATAGGCTTGAGGGGGCAGACGGCTAAATTTTGCTAAGTTAGCAGAAATGCATAGCTAGATGTTCTGTACCGATGGTAGGATGGGTCAGTCAGATGAAATCTGTCTCACCGTTATGACACTCTCTGTGTGTCATGCTTACGCGAATAAGTATTCGCACGCTTAGAGTTTGCGAACAATAGTACGACGTCAAACTACGCCTAGAGTTAGTAGGCAGCAGCAATCCAAATCACTTCGCTTTATCCTTGTCATATTCGCCCCGCGTTTATTCTACGCACGTAATTGTATAAGTGTTTTTGTTTATATTCATATTTTGTATCCGTTCTTTAATTATTAACTTCAATATATTATTTAATTTAATCTAACTGACGTTAGAATATTAAATTAAATCCTAAACACCCGGTGAAGTGTTGTGAAGTGTAATCCACAAGGTTCCAGCCCAACAGTTCCGTGACGTACGTCTGGTACGGGGTAAGTACCCTTACTCCACATTTCGCCTGCTCCCATTTCGGTCCAACCTGTCCGTAAACGCAATAGGTGGTTCCTCAATCTTTCGCTAACCACCGGAACAGGTTATAATAATCCTCCCCTTCCCCTAGGCTACTTTGAGAAGTCCAGCCTAATTTGTAAATTGTTACATTTAAGAAAAAGACGGTAGTATTACTGTCTGCCTGTTACATTTGGCGGGAGTCGGTAAGATTATCGTTGAATCAGTAGGAATATTATTTCCAACCTGTCAACATTGGCTAACAGTCAGTAGGATTATTTACGTCCTGTTACAATAAGTACGTTTTAGGGTCCATATAATACGATTTTATCATTTCTACGATGATGTCTGTATGTATGTATGTATGTATGTATGTGCGTGTGTGTGTGTGTGTGTGTGTGTGTTACGAAAGTTTCGGATCGCATAATTTCAATACCACGATTCCAAAAGTTATAATTTTTTCATATTTCTCAAGTTTACATCCAGAAGAACAAGTGATTAGATTTTGGTTATAAATGGTCAACCGGGAGTACCCTCATTTGAAAATTTTAAGAATTTTTCATGAAAAACTCATTCTTAGAATGATTTATATATCTTCGATATTAAGCCATTACTCTTCGGGCCTTATTAAATCTTGAAAATTTCTCTAGTGGAAACCATGAAGTTTCATCGTCGATGATGTATGACCTTATTCTTGTATTTTGTTCTGGAATTTCCGTTATGATATGTTGTGGTTGAATATCCCATAAAATGGAATCTTCCTTCAGCCATAGAGGACCTTCCCACCACAGATTTAAATCAGCTAACATATTTGCCGAAATACCTCGTGATTTCAAATCAGCTGGATTAAAATGTGACCTAACATAGAACCAGTCATGAGGTTTCGAAAGCTCTTAGATTTCAGCAATTCTATTCGCTATGTAAGTTTTATATTTGTTTGGTTCGGATTTAATCCATGCTAATACTATCTGAAAGTCTGTCCAGAAATATCCTTTGTCAATTTTCAGGTTTAAAATTGATTTGAATTTACTTGCTATCTGTGCAGCTATGACTGCAGCACAGACTTCTAAACGAGGTATTGTTGTGGCCTATGACGTGCTACCGCGACTTTGCGGCTAATAAATGAATCTCAGTATGATTCTGATTTGATGATCGAAGATATATGCAGGTACCGTACGCCTTTTCAGATGCGTCGGCGAAGATGTGTAATTCGAATCTCGTCATATTCTAAATTCGTGTCTTTGAAATTTAACCATCTTGTGTTTAAGTCTGGAGGGATAGATTCATTCTAATCCAATTTGGATTGCCATAATTCTTGCAACAAAATCTTGGCTATTATAACAATTGGCGCAAGAAGCCCTAGAGGGTCGAACAATTTCGCTACTTGCCCAAGTATTGTTCTTTTGCTTACTGTTGTTAATTTATAAACTTCATCGTTTATATATGAAAGTGTGTCTGCATTCGGATTCCATTGAACTCCTAATGTTTTAAACGTTTCATCAGAGATCTTCAGAGTGTTTGAGGACGTCATGTTCTCATCTCTTAGCTCTGCAATGTTACTATTGTAGTAAAAATCCTCCTGATTGTAGAATTTTTTGCAGATTTTATTTCATGACCTTTAATTGTTCGATGTCATTACATCCAGTAATCAGATCATCCACGTAAAAATCCTTCTTTATTATTTTTGATTCTCGTGGATATTCAATTTCATTTTCTTTTGCTAATTGTATTAGACATCTAATGCCTAAAAATGGAGCTGAGGTCATTCCAAAAGTAACTCGGTTAAATTCGAAAATTTTAATAGGTCCATCTGAATTCTTTCTCCATAAAATCATTTGGTATTTTCTATCCGACGGATGTCAAAGAATTTGTCTATACATTTGTATAATGTCTCCAGTAAGAGCATACTCATGTGTTCTGAACCTAGTTATTATGTCAAATAACTCATCTTGTAAGGTGGCTCCAACATATTGTAGTTTATTGATTGGCAGACCAAGTTCAAGCTGACATGACCCATCAAATGCTATTCTTAGTTTTGTTGTTTGGCTTGAATCCTCCAATACAGCATGAAGGGGTAGATAAAAAGAATGAGTCTCGTTTTTTTTGTAACTCATTTATATGATTTTGTTTGTAGTAACCTTACATAACATTTGCATACATTTCCTTGAATTTTTCATTTCTATTGAATCTATTTTCAAACTAATGAAATCTAGTTTTTGCTATTTCCAATGAGTCTCCTAGTTCTTCCGTGTTTGATTTTAATGGCAATCGAACCACAAATCTGCCTTCCTCTCTTGTGGTTGTTTCGTCAAATAAATCTAAACATAATTGCTCTTCTGGAGTATACCTCCCAAGACAAATTGGCGCCAATCAACATATCGATTGGACCTGGTTGATAATTTTCTGGATCTGACAATTTGATGTTCGGAGGAACGTAGAAATTTTTCACATTCAATGTGAATGTTGGCAGCTTGTCTGCTATTTTCGGTATCACCAAACACGTAATCTTTGCTTCGAAGTTATTTTAATTATCTCCAAATGAAATCTTACCTGAGTTTGATACTTAATATCTAGATTTGCTTCACTTATTCCTGACACACTTATATTTACCCTTTCTTTTCTCAGTTGTAAACGATCGCAAGTGTCTTCTGTTATGAAATGTGATTGCGATGCCCAGTCAAGTAAAACTCTTATATCATGCGGTTTTTGTTTATTGTCCATTACGTTAACTCTAGCGGTTGATAAAATAACATGTTTATCATTTGTTATGCTCGATGCATAGAGTAACTGTTTCAGAGTTATTCTTTTTTTCCTTTTGTTGATTTTCTTCGGGTTTTGGGGATTTAGGATCTAAATTATGAAGTAGGGTATGATGTTTTTTGAGAATATTCTGCATTTATTTCGCGACTGACAATTCTGAACTAATGAAATGTTCTTTTTGTAGACAATTTATACATAACTTTAGCATCTTAACCTTAGCATTCCTTTCTTGACTACTTAATTTTGAAAAAAAATCACAATTATTGATCGTATGATTGCCATTGCAAACAATGCATAAAATGTCAAAAGTTGTAAATGATCGACGTGATTGATTTTTATTAGCATTAACCCCTGGTCTAATATTATCTGATCGTTTAGTCGTGATTGCTTCTAACGTACTAATTTTATTATTTTAAAATTCTAAAAAATCGCTTAATCTAGGAATTCTTTCTCGCGATGAATCGCTTTTATTTACCTTTGCTTCCCATTCTTTATTTGTATAAACATCTAATTTACCCAAAAACAAAGGAACCAAAACAGCATCCTATGATTCAGTTGGTTGTATTCATGTATTTAAGCATTCTATGTGAGTTTCTATTGCCAAGTATTGCTAAGCGATGACATCTATTGGAAAAATAATGAACTACAGATTGACTTGTTATTAAAGGATGTAATATTAGAAATTTTTTGTATATTATACATTTTTCTTTATCTAAATTGACATATATATATATATATATATATATATATATATATATATATATATATATATATATATGTTATAGCTGCATCTAGCAGCCATGTATTTATATATGTTCGATCAAGCTACCAAAAAACCAGTTGAATGTTGTAGAAAATAAATAAATAAAGTGTTTTTAGTTTTCTCCATTCCAAAATTCAAGTTCGTCGTTATTTTTATTATTTTATATTATACAAGTTTAAAGTTAAGGTTATACAGAGTATATCAAATATCATATACATATTTCCTATACTCTACATAATTGGTGACCCCAGAAAATGGACGGCGTACCTGCTCCTATTCCAAACACACAACCTGCTGAACTTCCACTTCCTGAAATCATATATATTGCAATATGAGTAACAATTATTGCTTCTTACTTGAGTGCACATTGTCACGTTAGTAAGGCAATAAATTATGTTGTCACGAATTCCTGCGTAAACGAAAATTTCGTGTTTCTATTAAAAATATGCTTGACAAAATGAAAAAAGATAATAATACAGTGCGTGGATCAGAAAATAATAAATTAATATATCCGTCTTGTATACTTCGAAGATGTATTCATTATATTTCAAAGAAAACTTTGTTTCAAAACGAGGTTAGTTTTATAAATGTTCACAAAAATATCATTTAAGTTATCCTGACTTCCACGAATACATCCTATACTAATGTTCACAAGTGAATAAGAAATATAATCATGAAAGTTTCCTATTTTAATTATCTCTTTGAAGATATCTAAAAAAGAAGTGGTTATACAATTTAAGTTAAAGTTTTATAAAAGTGTACTTGGAATTAACATTAATTTACCCTTAATGGATAATATACAACCTATTATAAAATAATATAAAAAAAATTAAATATAATACAGTACTATGAAAAATACACAATTCTATAAGCTACTCGTATGTGTTTGCCTATTTGACAGTAGATTAACGTCATATCTCGTTCGACCTGTAGTTCAAAACTTACCACCCCAGCGCTGCGATCTTAAAAATACATGCCAAAGTATGCACGAATTTTTGTAGGGAGAGTATAGTTCATCCAGGGATCATGTTCCGAAGACTCGTTATCGTTTTATTACGGCAGTACAATAGAGGGTCCCAATAGCCTGGCATGTGCCAGGGCTGTAATGAAAAATTTGAGTAGGGGTTTGAAATATTTCATTTCACACATTTTACTTTTCAAAACAGTAAAAAAAATTGTTTAATATTTAACTGTTTTAAAAAATATATTGTATAATCAGATTTCCGTGACCACCCAGGAGGTACTAATTGCGGACCGTTAATCTTTGTTTATAGTGGCGATTTCCCCAAGAGGCCTATAACCACATGTCATTTAAAAAAATATATGAAAATTTATTCGGACATCGTGCACTCGTCCTCGTCTTCAGAATTGTTATCGGACATATCTGAATCCCTTAAAGATATAATTAATGGATTCACGTCTTTGTAAAGTGATATAAATTTATTTTCTTCTTTTATGATATGTTGAATACAGTTACTCCATTGTTGCTGGCCAATATTTTCAACTTCTTCCCTGACTAATTGAACTACACTAGAATTTAATTGTGGTGATACATTTTTTGATCTAACATTGTTTTTTAGTTGGCTCCAAATTAACTCAACCGGATTGAATATGCAATAATAAGGTGGTAAACGTAATATTTTATGCCCTGCCTGTTGTGCCATATTGTCTATAACGTAAGACTTATCAAAATTCTGCTCTTTTATAATTTTAAGTAAATCATTTTTTGTTGCCCTTTCTGGTATTGGCATATTTTTTTTTACTAAAAAATCTATTATTTCAGCCTTTCTTGTTGCTGTCGTCGGAATTTTATTCTCTTGTCGCGAATGGTAGGTGGCATTATCCATGACTATTACTGAATTTGGTGCAATATTAAGAAGTAAATTATTTTCAAACCAACGTTCGAAGAGTTCAGCCGACATATTTTCATGATAGTCTGCAAAAGATGTTTTGAAATCTTTTGCTGATAACAAAAGTCCATTTTTAATCCAGCCGTTCTCGTCACCAGCGTGTAAAATAATTATCCGTCGTCCCTTCGATACAGGTGCATTTAGCGAACATTTACCTTTATCATTAACCCATCCTTTCTCAACATCATGCGAGTCATACCATGTTTCATCTAGATAGACAATATTTTTCCCTGCTTCGCGGTACGATTTAATTTTATTTAAATATTTGTGCCGTAACTCAACTATTCGCGGTTGTTCTAGTACTGCTTGTCTTTGATCTAATTTTTTGTAAACAAAACCCATTTTCTTTAAACACTGATGTAGGCGTGATCGAGAAGGTACAAAAGAAATATCTTTTCTTAACGTTGTATGTAAAGATGATAATGTGTGAACAATATTATTAGCATAAGAATTATGTATTGTTCGTACTATATATTGTTTCGTAAAATCATCTATTTTGTCAGTATCTGAATCTTTTCGAACTCTTTTAGGTACCTGACCACCTATTCTGATAATTTTTTTAACAGTTTTATCACATACCTTTGTTAGTTGGCAAGTTTTCTTAAGAGCAACTGATTCTTCATTTTCCTCCAAAAGTCCATTGTAAACATTCAACACGATTTGTTGTCCATGTTCGTGCAAAAAAGGTTTAAATATATTAGGCGATGGTAATACACTTTTACTAGCACTTTCTAATTCTTCGTTTTCTTCCCACGGGCGAAACATTGTTAACGTTGTTGACTGTTGAATTTAATTTAACAAAACAAAAAACACTTTCAGCCTTCGTACACTAGTTAGGAGGTACAAATGACAAGTGAAAATAATTAAACTCACCACCTATTTATATACCTAAGTTCAAAAGATTAACGCATTAAAATTTTAAATATTAGCAAATACAGCCCTGGTAATCGGTTTAGAAAATCTGAAAAGTGCAGTCTTGGTCTACAGTCGAATACTGGGCGTAAAATATATACCAGCATTGCAAATACTGAACTGGTCGACTGTACGGACCGAAATATTTTGGCATTGCGGTTTTAGCTATTGTGAACCCATAATAAAACGATAACGAGTCTTCGGAACATGATCCCTGGATGAACTATACAAATTCTTTGATAACTGGTTGTATCTCCAGTAAATTACGGATATGACTGTAAATGATTCTACGTTTGTTATTGTATTTTTTGTTTACTTTTTCCCATGCCACAAAATAATTTTACGATTACTGTTCTTTTTTGTTGAAGATCTTTTGCTGCATGGAACTACTCGAATGTTGAGGGAAGTCGCTGTCGTTCTTGATGTTATTTTCTACGATTTGTTTGGGCTACTGCTTGGCCACGTCACGAACAGCGGACCACTAGTGTACTGAGTGAAACGCCACTGCTTTGCTGTTGTGATTTGTCTGCGCGACTGGGCTCATAAGTATTTCTTAATTTTGCGTTTGATATACATAGTTCTTTTTGCACTGATTCACTTTAATTCGTCTCGAAGTACCATTATGTTTGTGATTAAACTCATCTTTGTTTAAATAAGGGATAGGTCAGAGTAAAAATGCAGCTTTTCTAGGAATGATCTTTACTCTGACGTATTATCAAGTTGATAATATCAACTCTTCCATCTTACATTCTTACCAACTATATAGTCACCAGAAATTACACAGTGTTCCCAATCATCCCAACATATTTATAGCATCAACAGATTGTTTTCGAAAAACAAGGCCTTCTCAGTGAGTCCGGAAACTTTTCAATCCACCTTCGTAGTTTCCGAGATATGTCAGTGAAAAATGAGTTTTTACGGGGTTTACTTCTGCTATCTCAAAAAATATGAGTTATGACTTCGATTAAATGAGACTTTTTGTGAACCTTTCAGGGGTCACCTTAGATGTGATTTTTTTAAATTAAAAAAAAATATGTTTTATAGTCTATTTGGTCGATCACTATCTTTGTCACTTTTTCTTCGATTCTCGAACATTTTTTTCCTTTTTTAAAACCCTGTATAACAATATACAGTATAATGTTACAAAAATTTAGAATTATACAACAAAAATGTAATTTAACATCCTTT
This sequence comes from Harpalus rufipes, assembly GCA_951394225.1. NCBI lineage: Eukaryota > Metazoa > Arthropoda > Insecta > Coleoptera > Carabidae > Harpalus > Harpalus rufipes. The sequence goes on from OX596274.1 coordinate 57,657,831, forward strand.
TAAATAAAACAATTTTAAATCTTATGTAAATTCACTACTTTTAAAAATGTTAAAATATTCATTAACATGCTGTGATATGCAAAAATATTATAAAGTTTTCTGATTGGATCATACTCTAGATATACAACATGAATATGAATATACCTATCATTATTACAATAACATCTTTCCATTTTCAATATGTTAGAGAAAATTACTTGCGTATGTGTTTTCATCACAAATAATCATAAAATATAAAAAAAAAGATATATATATATATTTGATCTGTAAATTGTTTACAATACTTGATTGATGTCATTTTAAATATTTTATGTTGGTCTGATCAATGTAAGCTAAACAGCGCAGGTGTATTTGATTGAGAAACATTTTCTCCAATGCGAGAACGTTTGTAGCGCAGAACTTGTGCTCCTAAACGCTCGATGGTAGCAAAGATCGGAGTTCGTTGCAATAAAATGGACCACAAAAAGAAAATTATGGATTTAAATGTCAGTAGGTTCGCGGGGTTGTAAATAACGTTGAGTAATTTTCAGTAGGATTCATTTGTCTTTGGCATAATACCAGCTGTCATCCATGGCCACGTTGATTTTGAGTTATGTTCTGTTAATGCACCCCAGAACCATTAGCTTCAAATAAGCGCCCTTTGAGGGCCGACGGTCCGTGCTACTAAGTGACAATGAATGGCCGGTCCACGTCCTTTCCCACTTATGCCGCATCTGTGCGTGATGCACTCATCTCATGCACGTAACTAGTTAAACAAAATTCATTTTCAACTATTTAATTAACATAGCTGCTCATTTACCTACAAAAAATTTATGAATTAAAGGAAAATATTAACAAAATTTGTATGAACTCAGTTGTATCGCCAAAAGCCCTCATATATTTCACTTTTACTGAGTAATGTTTCGTGCAGGGTGTATGAAGATAAAAGAACAGTGTCTTTTTTTCATGTATATGAAAAGTTACACAAAAAGTGATTAAGATATTTTGTAAAGTACGGAGGGAAACACATTTCGGCCTAACTATTATTATTTAAAGCCAGTGGTACACAACTTATGGATCAATTTTTCATTTTTTTAAATGGCATATATTTTTTTATTAACTTATTAAATATAGAATTTTCTTCTGAATTCAACGATATAATAATATAATACCCTTTATATTGCGAAAATTTTGGTAAAAATTAATATTTCATTTCTATAATATTTTTTTTAAGTAGTGTTATGTCATATACATAGTGGACTCGCAATAATCGGGGAATTGATAATAAGTCATATTTTATTTTTTTGTATTTCTTTTAACTATACCATATGTAATTGACCATAAAATTCACATTTCTTTATATTACATTAAACTTCATTCTGTAATTAAGTCCGTATTCTTTGTATTTTTACAATAACTAATAGTCAATTATTTGTCTATATCCAATTCCTTTTTGTGTTTGGTTAACATTTAAATTCTTAATATATCAATAAAATTTAAAAATAATTATAAATAAAAAGTTATTTTGAGTGGCCCGTTTTTCACTGTCATTCTGTATATACTTTGGACAATTATTTAACGTGTGAAGTTATTGGAACAAAGAATACCAACATATTATATTTGTACTTTTAGTATATCTACTAGCAAAAGCTTCCCCTAGGGCCCCGCCGATAGTGTTTTATAATAGTCTATACGTACATCCAATCCGTCTAGGCATACTTTAAACGCGAAGTACTAACGCTAACATTATTCTCATTATTACAAATTTCAGACAAAAGCCGATCGACCTGTCAAAGTTTTGACACTGACAGTCCTTAACAAGACCTCTCATTTGATACCAAACACAACGTATTTCTGACAATTTTATGACAAAAAACAATAGCCGATCCAACTGTAAAAATTTTGACAATTCTGCATGACAGCCATTGAAAAAACATTTCATTTAATACCAAACACGACATATTTCTGACAATTTTACGCAAAAAACAATAGCCGTTCGACCTGTCAAAAATTTTAGAATTCTGCATTATAATATAGGTAGGTGAAATAAGTGATTAAAAAATCTACGCACGCAACCTGCCCACTCAAACTTCCCACGAAACAATCTGAGCGTGAAAATTGACAACTGACAGAAACGAAACCTAACGCACAGAACTCGGATTTAGGTAGACAGTGGCTTTAGGAGACAGTAAGGAGGTTGAACATATTTGGCTAAGCGGCAAAAGAAGAAAATACAATATTCTTTTTATTAATTTTATTCCGTTTAAAAATTTGCCCCTTTCGCTAACGAATTAAAAATTTGGCTCAAATATTCTTCAAACTTGTGTTTATCTACTAATCAACAGATTTGAAATATCTGTCCCCATTTTTGTGTTATGAATTTTTTTAACTACCCCTGTCAAAGTAAAAGTTGAAATTTTTTGGTTTTACAGAATTTTGATTTTCAATGCGGCCTTGCCTTTAAAAATTCATAATTTCAAATTTGGGAAATATATTTCAAATCTATTTTCACGAGTTGGTAGGAGAAAGTTTGGAATATATTTATGCCAAATTTAAAATCTTTTGAACAAACCCATTGCTGGGTGTGCCAATCTGATTTGTACACATATTTCGGTAATACTGATATATTTTTACCGTGCGGGCTTTTACCAGGCATGTAGACAGCGAAGATATTATCATCTGATCTGAATGTAAATTTTCGGCAGGTAGATGAATAGAAGAATTGCTCTCATGGGCAAGACATTTTGAGTTAAATATTTTCTAACCTGGAAAATTATGTAAATTATTAGGGCTATTCTGTAAGCATCGTTATGACATAACGAATCGTTAAAACGTTATATCGTTATAAGAATAACGAAATAGTTTAATAGGCTTATTCTGTAAACGATCGTTATGACATTATGCATTGTGATATCGTTATAACGATAATCGTGAAAGTAGTATTCTGTGAACAATAATTTAATTCTACATAACGAAAAAAAGATAACGATATCGTTATTTTTTAACGACTGGAAAAATCATTCGTTACTTAAACGTTTTGTCAATAATTCAGTATTTTTATTCGTGTCAAAATAAAATTGCTATTATGTTGAATAGTGAACTCAAAACCCCGTCATATTATAATTTTTTGCAAAGTAATATTAAAATAATTTAATAAGTTTTTATTCCTTGCGCCTAGCGCAAGCTTCCCAATTTGTCTACAGATGGTAATAGTAGTAGTAGCTCTAGCATGGCCGACAACAAAAAGAAAGAGTCTGACAGCTGACAGGTTGACAGATGACTCCCACCAGAACTAATCTAACTTAGAAGTTTCGGGTGCTAGGAACAGCTTACCCGGTATGCTTAGATCAGTGTTCACAGCTGAACGGGTTTGCGAGCCGGGTCAGCTCCCGAATTCACTATTTCTATCTCTTTTTATTGTCATTTTCTTTCGAAATGTCAAAAGTCAGAACAGTCGGTGTCGTGGTCTTTATGTCAAAAAAGGATTGATTTTTTTTTTTGGGACGTTTCAAATATGGATAAATTATCTTTCTCTGTTGAGATATTGTAGATATATGCGATACTGTGGAAGTAACGAATTTATTACTAAAAAGTAAGTACAGAATAAAGTTTAAAAAATGAGTTAAAATATTAATGATTTGTTTGTAGATGATACGTATACTATAAAATGTATTATGGAAAACCTCTAGGAATTATGAAGCATGATGCAGATTCAGCAATTTAAATCCATCGCATGTTGATATTAACGTGACGCCTTTAGCCAGATAATATTGCTTTTTCTAAAGGAACCGAAATATAACCTCCACTAGATTTTTTAATGTGTATTAATGTTCCTGGTTCTTTTAGCAATGCTTTGCTTGTATGTAAAAAAATCATAATTTAAATAATTAGATATCTACATTTCGTAAAAGTCTCGTATTCTATTATGTTTAATCTTTAGTATATTAGATACATTACTGAACAGTATCATTCTTTTTAATAAAGAATATAAATAATCCACTATTATTCAACACTGAAGTATTTAATTCGTCCTCTAGTGCTAAATATAAACACAATTTAATTTTCTTATTGATATGCATTTTAACTGCCAGACACTATTTTTGACAGTTTTAAATGTCGCAGAATATGCATAACCTTTAAGCACAGTGTCAACAAGTGAACCAGACGATTTTTGGCGCCACCACTGACCATATCATACCGTAACTGACTGTAACTAATCCAAGCAAGTGAACGGGTATGTCGTCCGAAATCGCCTTATTATTGAATTATTTTAGATATTTCATTTAAAATTAAATTTGATTTTAGGTAATAAAGTTTTTAACTTGAACCCAAGATTATTATTTTAAAAATGTGTTACAGAATATGGGTACAAAGATAACGATTAACGTTAAGTAGATATAACGATTTGCATAATAACGATTTCGGTATGATAACGATTTGTTAAGCGAATATTTTACAGAATAGGCCTGTTAGTGTCAAGTTCGTGAAAATTTTAATGTTTAGCACGTATTGACTTGACAATTATGAAACATCTAGGTTTTCTTGCTTTGCCTACTACGAAGGGTCTAATTTTGTGTTTTCTAGTTGCATTTGTATATGCAAGAAAAGTAAGTCTTGTTCTTTGAGCCCTTCTCCCTTGGGCTGTTTTTTCATCGTTCGTTATCGTAGTTGTGACTGACCAGTTACATTTACATTGTAGATCTACTCATGTGTTAGATTTAACCCGTAACCGGTGAGGTGGAGTCTGGCAGACTCCGGCGTATCATTTTTTTTATATTACTTTTAATAGAATAGACCCTCGGCAACCCCCACTTCAGTACCATCCTAGAAGTAACAAGTGTAGGTATACATACTATTTGTATCATTCTTTCACGAACCATTTTTGAGTAAGTAGTACATCGGAGTCTGTGAGACTCCACATCACCATTGACGTAACTATATTTCTATAAAATGTGAGATTGCGAGTCAATAATAATGTAAGTATTTCGAATGAAATTTTAATTGGTTCTTGCTTCACTTGTTTATACTCGTAATTTTAGATGTGTAATCGAGCAAGTACTTCCCGTACAGTGCATTTTTTGTATCCTGACTAAAATTTTATTATCATCTTAGAGTTTTTTTTTGTATTTTTTGTTCAACTGTTCTGCGGTTCAGCTATACCCTCGCTTGCGGGCTGAGGATGCCCTCCGCTGCGGTGTTGATGAAGAGCTATTCTGCGGTTTAGCTGTACCCTTGCCTGCGGGCTAAGGAAGAGTCTACAGTGCGGCTGGGACTGTTTGCTCTCACGCTGCGGTGTTGAGAAAGAGTTGTTCTACGGTTCAGCTATACCCTCGCTTGCGGGCTGAGGATGCCCTCCGCTGCGGTGTTGAGGAAGAGCTATTCTGCGGTTTAGCTGTACCCTAATCCTATCCTAATCCCAAAGCTAGGCCGAGACCTTGCGTATTTACGTGGATCCTAAGCACTTACTGAGAGAGTATACTCATCTATTTTTTATCTGTTACAGGCTATTGGTGCTAGCAGGAGAGAGTCTGGACCATCCAGGGATTACGGAGTATTATATTTGTTTAGATCTGTTGTTCATCATGTATTTTTGAGATCTTTCATCAATTAATTATATTGGTTTTTAATATTTCAGAAGTGGGATCAGAACAGTTTTGCCCCTTAGCTTTCAGGATCAGAACAGTCTTAACTTTCAGCTTTTAGGATAAGGAAAATTTTAACCTTCGGCATTTAGGATCAGAAAAGTTTTAACTTTCAGCATTTAGGTTCAGACCAGCACAACCTTTGGAACAGACGGGTATTTGTTACGTTTATATTTAGCTGGATTACGAAAATGTAACATTACAACATGGCGTTGGCTAACAACAGCTCTTAGTTTCAGTATGTACGTGCACTTAGAAACCCATCACCGGATGTAAGTGCGGAGGATAGTTTGTGGAAAATATCATGTTGCAACTTATTCAGAATGTGTAGCGAATGCAAGAAGCTGTAGTCTCTTTTATTATTTTTGAAGGCGATCAAGGATAAATTAGCAATACGAAGCCTTTTTGCTCCCCTTAAACGCGATTTACATCGTACTTTCCAGAGAAACACGCGGCCTTACTATACTACGCAGCAACACAATGATAGAGTGGCGAACGTTCGTTGTTTTATTTGTGGAAAGTTGGGACATACACACTCACATTGTGACAACAAACGGCTATGCGAACCGAATTACGTGGCAAGAAATGGAGGTGAATTTAATGGGAGTAGGAACCAGCAACCATAACAACGGCAACATCATTATGTTCAACGTCAACAACAGCCGCAATCACAACTGAAGAAAGGAACATTTTAACAATTTATGCGGAGGTAAGCGGAAATTGTAAACTCTTTTTGGATGTTGAAGTTAATGGAACGGGAGTCAAAGCGTACGTCGATATGGGATCCACTTACATCACCGTGAAGGAATTAGTAGCACAACAACTAGAATTAACATTCAACAAAAACAAGACAGTTACTGTGCGTGGTTTCTGAAATGGATGTGTAAAGACTTTAGGCGAAACTGGAGTTCAGAAGTCGACAATTGACAAAGTAGAGCTAGAAGTAGTATTCAACATAGTACCAAACACAATTCAATTCATACCCATCATTATCGGACAGCCTTTCACAGAATCATCTGAAGTAGTTGTGTACAAGGATGCCAATCGGCTAAGATTTTTCAGGAAAAACTACTCACCATTAAGTGAGATTGAAGCGACACCCTGTGCGAAGGTAAATATTTGGGCCAAACATGCAACTGTTGCATGTGATCTACCATGTGGACGACAAAGGAGAACTTTTGGTGGATTTAAGAATACGAACACCTGAAAGAAACGAGCACGTATTTCCGCGAACAATTGTAGTAGCAAACAAGGATATGGAATGTGTTTTACCAGTCGTGAACTTATCAGATGCGGATTTAATATTTCAGAAGGACAAAATTGTAGCAAGAGGATGGAAGTGTCAAGCTGATAATTCACAATGCGGAAAAATAAAGGAATTTACTTTACGGAGGATAAACTATACGTAGGAACGGATATAAGTGAGGCTCAACGCGAACAACTGATACGTCTACTGCAGGAATATAGAGTTGTTTTGCAAAAAACTGGTAAGGATATTCGATGCATGAATGCGACCGAACTGGATATTTTACGAACTGATGAGACACCCATTACTTACAGGCCGTATAGATTGTCAATTTCAGAAAGAAAACAAGTTCAGGGAATGGTACAAGAGCTTCTGGATGGCGAATCAACTTCACCCTTTTCGACACCGATTCTATTAGTGAATAAAAAGAACGGACAATCGTAAATATGTACCGACTACATGCATTTAAACAAAGTAACAGTGACGCTGACGACCAGGTCATTTTTGCAGAGGATGAGGATGATATAAGCTACATGGTAAGAAAGCTGGACAAAGAGTACCAGGAATGGGGTCTAACAATTTATACAAAAGATAAAATATTTAGTAGCTGGCGATGTTAGACAAGATCTAGTGTTAGATCAAGGAGTGATTCAAAGTGTAAGCTCCTATAAATATCTAGGAGTTAATATAACCAATGAAGGTTCCAGCAAAACAGAAATTAAAAATCGTATCAGCCAAGGAAAGCTAGTAACAAAACAATTAAATGGAGTATTATGGAGCAAACAAATCAGAAAAGAAACAAAAAATCAGGATGTACAAAACTGTTGTAGAGAGTATTGCGACCTATGGAGGTGAGATCTGGGAAACAACAGAGAAAATAGAGAAAGAGCTACTATCAATGGAAATGGGATTTTGGAGGCGTTGCAGTAGGCTGACATTATTAGATAGAAAAAGAAATGAAGAAATACGGGAAAAGATGGAAATAGATACCACCATAATTGATATCATTGAAGCCAAAAAAATCTAAGATGGTATGGACATGTATGCCGTATGGATAACGACAGATGGCCAAAGAAGTTGATGGAATGGGCACCGGAAAACAGAAGAAAAAAGGGACGTCCCAGAAAAACATGGAAAGACAGCATCTTAAATGCAGTGTTAAATAGAAACTTAAAGGAAAACGATTGGAGAGACCAAAATCGTTGGAAACTAGGATGAAAAAAACGACTTTAAATGTAATTAAATCGCAAAATATATATAACAGTGAAAGACAGATACCCATTACAAAGGATTGACAACCAACTGGATCGATTGCAAGGAGCGAAGTACTTCACAACTTTAGGTATGACGTCAGGATACTACCAGATACCTATCGCGGAGAGCTCGAAGTACAAAACTGCATTTGTAACACCGGACGGGCATTACGAATTTAATCGTCTCCCTTTTGGATTATCTAATGGACCATTAGTTTTTCACAGGTTGGCTAACAAAGTTCTAGGATCATGTCGTAACACCATCGCCATAGCTTACTTAGATGACATTACCTGCCCGTCATCATCATTAACAGACGTAATTCAACTACTAACAACACTGTTTGACATTTTTAGGGCAAAAAACTTGACACTGAATATGAGGAAATGTTTCCTTTTCCAGAGCAGCATCAATCAGTTAGGATTTCAGATTAATCGAGATGGAGTCCGACCTGGAAAGGAGAAAATAAAAACCGTCACCGGATTTCAGACACCGATGAATGTGCATCAAATAAGACAGTTTGTAGGACTTACAAGTTATTTTCGACACTTCATTAAAGATTATGCTAAGATTGTGCGACCAATTACTAATCTAACGAGAAAAGATACACCGTGAAGTTGGGAAGCAAAACAACAGAAAGCATTTGAAGAACTAAAGGAAAAGCTTACAGAACGACCACTTTTGCGACTCTACAATTCGAATGCCAAAACAGAGGTACACACGACGCCAACAAGTTAGGATTAGAAGGAATCCTGCTGCAGAAATTGGACATAAGTAAATTTCACCCAGTTGCTTATTTCAGTAGCCAAACTTCACCACCGGAAATGCAGTATCATTCGTATGACCTGGAGACTTTAACAGTAGTCGAAACGTTGAAGAAATTTAAAATATATCTGCTGGGAATACATTTTAAATTAGTAACAGACTGCAATGCACTACGAACTGCTAGCACTAAAAGCAATTTGGTACCTAGGATTGGAAGATGGTGACTGGAACCGCAGGAATATTCATAGCATAGAAAATAGAGATACTGACCTATAGAACGCGCACTCTATGACGATTCTCAAACAGGTATACACGGAAAAGAATTAAAGAAACCAATGCTGACACTTCAAGAGCGAAAACATGAGTGATTTCAATTGACATTTGTCACCATTTTGAAAACTTTGTTGTGTTTATCAGCGCCATTAGCGGTGCGGCCGAAACTGTTTAAAGCGATAGTGACGAAATTACGGCCGCGCCAATAACTATTTGAAAAGTCCCTGTTGCCGTATGGAGTGCACATAGCATGATCATACCAATATAGAATATCGCCCAGGATTACTAATGGCTCACGACGATACAGAATTTGGATTTTTTTTCATATCGAACAAGTTGAGCTGATACTCGCCGATCAAAATGTAGTCAACGAGCAAAGTACAGTAATGTACATCAGGGTATAGAGGATCTATATATTTATTTTTAAGTAACGGTGAGTGCTAGAGTTACTATATGTTGTTGCCCTCCGCTGCGGTGTTGAGGAAGAGCTATTCTGCGGTTTAGCTGTGTACCCTTGCCTGCGGGCTAAGGAAGAGTCTACAGTGCGGCTGGGACTGGTTTCTCTCACGCTACGGTGTTGAGAAAGAGCTGTTCTGCGATTCAGCTATACCCTCGCTTGCGGGCTGAGGATGCCCTCCGCTGCGATGTTGAGGAAGAGCTATTCTGCGGTTTAGCTGTACCCTTGCCTGCGGGCTAAGGAAGAGTCTACAGTGCGGCCGGGACTGGTTGCTCTCACGCTGCGGTGTTCAGAAAGAGCTGTGCTGCGGTTCAGCTATACCCTCGCTTGCGGGCTGAGGATGCCCTCCGCTGCGGTGTTGAGGAAGAGCTATTCTGCGGTTTAGCTGTACTCTAATCCTATCCTAATCCCAAAGCTAGGCCGAGACCTTGCGTATTTACGTGGATCCTAAGCACTTACTGAGAGAGTTTACTCATATATTTTTTATCTGTTACAGGCTTTATTATATTTGTTTGGATCTGTTTTCTATCATGTAGTTTTGATATCTTTCATCTATTAATTATATTGGTTTTTAATATAAATAAATAAATAAATATTCCATCACGGCATATTACCCATTGCTGGGTGTGCCAATCTGCTTCGTACACAGATATCGGTAATGATAAAAAAATCCATATTTCTCCAATATTTACATATAGAAAATTACTCCTTAAACAATTTAATATTGCATTCATGTTGTTTTTACCTTATTTATAGTAAATATATGTCATCATTTTAACAAGAAACTACAAACATTATAGTTAAACTTATGTTGCACGTTGAATTCGCGATGTATTAGAAACACCCTTAACCTGGAAATGCCTAAACTCTTCAAATCACAAATCACTGTTTACTTTTCCACTGATAATAACTTAATGTTTGGGAATATTGTAATACTTGACAAGCATTACATAACTGTTACATTACACCCCCAATCACACACAATCAATAAGTTTCATAATTGATAACAAATTAACAAACATCGTGTTATATCACACCACTACCATTAATATGTCACCCAAGTATTGTTAGTACTGACGCAACGGACAAGACATAGGTTTACCTGTTAGATTTAGAGGATTGGCTCATAGTTCATTTGTCTCACAATTATTATTCTGCCGGTGATCGTATCAAACTGCAGCGCGGGACCCACCTTCGCGCTGATACAACCACGGTACGACCTACGAAGGTGGTGTTTCACCGACCTTCGCAGACGGCACTAACTCCAGCACTAGACCCACTTTCGTGCTAACACAACCACGGCACGACCTATGAAGGTCGTGTTTCTCCGACCTTGGCAGACGGCACTAACTCCAGCACGGGACCCACGTTCGTGCTAAGAATCACACAGATACCCAGCGGACACTGCAACTCTGAACCTGAAATCACAAAACTCCGCATACAGTAGCATCGCACGCTTGTAAACGTGCCTCGATATTGCAAAATAACGTAAAATAGGGGTGATACAACAAGCAGCTATTATCTAATACCCTTTAATATCAATTTAACGATTAAGACATATCACAATTCTTAATTACCCGCAAATAAAACAAATACATATAAATTGTTCACGCTTATTTCTTTTAAAGTATACAATGTCTCAAAATTCTAGGAATACTCGCCAATTTTATTACATAATCAAACAAAGCAAGTGATTTCAATAATCACGAATAAATATAAATTTAAATACTTACTAATTTTTGAAATCTCGTCTAAAATTATAATATTACTTCTTACACCGTTTAAGAAACTATGTTCGTGACGTCACAAAATTAGTGCGATGTTTGAACACCAGATATAGTCTGCTCGAATTGAATCGCGTATAGTTTCTATGGATATTGATTTATTTTATTTCTACTTCGATGGTTTAGAAATAAAATTTCTACCTTGTGAATCAAGTCGCAGAAGATATTACTTTTATGATGTTAGAAGAAAAAAAATATTTTTCATATTGTTTCAGGTGCAAAATCTTGTGTTCTACAAGTTTTATTTGAAGCTTCCATTATTATGAAAGTATGATTTTTACATGTTAAAGTCCTATGTTCGGCTGCGTTGGTCACTACCCTGTATGAAGCTTAATAATAGTATTTTACATTATATGCCAGGTAAAACGGTTTTTAATGCTGAAAGGAGAAAATGTCTAGCGAACCTGTCACTTCCGTGAGGCAGTACGCCAGTTCCTGGCATGTTTGTTACTCACTTGTAAATCAAATTTATATAATAAATATTTTTATAATTATAATATTAAACTTTTAAAAAATATTCTTAATGTTAGATATTTACATGCATACGAGTGTATAATAATAAATAAATTTAAAAAGAATTTGATGAACACAGATTTCGGTCCCATGCCAAACTAGAAACTATTCGATTTAATATAACCTAAAATGTTATTTGTTATTGGACCATTTAAATTTTAATGACACAATATCATGGGATGAAATCTTAGTTAATAATTAGGTAATCATTTATCTATGACTCCCATCCTTTTAATGCTTATGTAATATTTATTTATTTATTTATGTATTTATGTATATATTTATTTATTTATTTATGTATTTATTTATTTATTTATTTACGTATTTATTTATTTATTTATTTATTTATTATTTATTTATGTATTTATTTATTTATTTATTTATTTATTTATTTATTTATTTATTTATGTATTTATTTATTTATTTATGTATTTATGTATTTATGTATTTATGTATTTATGTATTTATGTATTTATGTATTTATGTATTTATGTATTTATGTATTTATGTATTTATGTATTTATGTATTTATGTATTTATGTATTTATGTATTTATGTATTTATGTATTTATGTATTTATGTATTTATGTATTTATGTATTTATGTATTTATGTATTTATGTATTTATGTATTTATTTATTTACTTATTTATGTATTTATTTATGTATTTATTTATTTATTTATTTATTTATTTATTTAATTTATTTATTTATTTATTTATTTAAGAAAATAGGAGAACCAACAGCTCAAACAGAGACCAAATAAAGGTTCTCGCTTATTAAATACAGTACTACATATAAAATAGTAAAAAAGTAATAAAGTTAATAAAAATAAACAAAATAATTACAATAATAAAGCTCAACGTAGAGTAGTTTTGACACACTTTTTAAAACTATTAATAGATAAACTAAATAAATCAAGATGACTGAATTGATTGTTGTAAACAGCCATTATTCTATATATGCAGGAAGCTTAAATAAATTATAAGTTCTTGTCCATTTAGCTGGAACATTTATGTGAAATAGAGGAAGAATATTGTCAGAATACAACATATTGTTGAAAATCTTAAAGAGGAATAACATATCAGAATAAGTTCGTCTACTTTCTAAGCTATTCAAGTTAAACCTTTCTAATTTGTTAATATAATTCCAACAGTTTACTCTAAATTTATAGCATAGAAGATTGATAAACTTCTTTTGAACAGTTTCAATTACATTTATAATTGATCTGTATTGTGGGTTCCACACAACAGATGCAAATTCTAGCTTAGAGCGTACTAGAGAGTTGTATAAACAAATAAGTGTATCAGGGTTTTGGAAAAATTTACATTGCCTAAAAATAAAACCTAATGTACGAAATGAATCTTTACTGATTTTGTCGATATGAGTTGACATTGTTAATTCAGGATCGTATATAACACCTAAATCTTTTATAACAGATTTAATTTCAAGTTTCCGATTATTTATATGGTAATTATAAGTTATTAAGTTAAAGTTTCTGGTAAAGTTCATGACGTACCATTTAGACGGATTGAGACTTAGATAATTTTGTTTACAGTATGAATGTAATCGTAACAGGTCACTTTGTAATGCAATACAATCATTAGCATTTGTAATTGTTTTAAATAATTTTAAATCGTCCGCATATAGTAATAAATTAAATAGTAGTGGACCTAGGTGTGAACCTTGTGGTACCCCTGAGGGTACTAATATCGAGTATGATTTAAAACCATTACAATACACTAATTGTGATCTGTTATTAATGTAAGATTCGATCCATCTTAACAAAGTACCATGTATTCCTAGTACTTGAAGTTTATAAATTAGTGTAGGATGATGGACCCGGTCAAAAGCCTTACTAAAATCCGTGTAAATAGTATCAACTTGCAATCTTTTGTCCATGTTAGAACTAATAAATTCAGTGAACGGGACCAAATTAGTTAAAATAGACTTCTTTGAGCAAAAGCCACTTTGTTCGGATATAATTTCAATCTCTAGAGTACATTTTAACTCGTTCACAATTAAATACTCGAATAACTTCGGAATAATAGAGAGAATGGAGATCGGTCTATAGTTACTTACGTCACTAATATCTCCAGATTTGTGAATAGGAGTAATATGAGAGACTTTCCACAAATCTGGGAAAATACCTGTTTTTAGTGATTGATTGAATAAAATATATAAAGGCTTAACGAGGTAAAAAGAACAAGTTTTGATAAATTTAGCAGGAATCTGATCGGGCCCACTTCCTTTGGAAGTATCCAATGAACATAATTCGTTTAAAATTTTATCAAAGTCAAGATAGATTGATCCCAAATTAGTCACACAATTAGAAACATCATTATGAATATTTACCATAGAATTATCATTATTAACGTATATATATATATATATATACAGGATGTCCCTTAACTTGGTGCACAAACTTTAAGGGCATATAATACTGATCAAAATGAGTAAGAAAAGCTCAGTCAAAATGTGTCCGATCTTTAATAGTTTCCCAGATATAACGCAGTGAAAAATGAGTTTTTACGAGATTTACCTTTGCTATCTCGAAAACTATAAGAATTACGATTTTGATTAATTGAGACTTTTTGTTTACCTTTGAGAGGTAATCTTAGATGGCCTTTTGTTATTTTATAAAAATCAAAAGTGAAATGTTGTGGCGACCTTGGTCAATATTTAATTTTCATATAACTACGTAACTATAAGAAATTGAGAAAAATGTTTCATATAAAATTTTATTGTTTTTTATAGTCTTTTTACTGACATAGACAAAATTTTATTCGATCGCTATCTTTGTCAGTTTTTCTTAGATTTTTCGCTTTTCTCGGAAACAGTTGAAGATCATTCCTATGTTGATGAAGCTTTTTTATTCATTTTGGTCAGTACTATATGCCCTTAAAGTTTTTGCTCGAAGTTAAGGGACACCCTGTATATATATTTAAAATAATCTGCAAATAAGTTTTGAACTTCAGAACTCTCATTAGTAACATTGTCAATATAATGAACTGTACTCGGGATACCACTATTCTTTTTTTTTAGGGATAATGAAAACCACGGAGGGTGTGAACTTTTATTAACAAATGTTAGAGGAACATAGTCTCTAATGAGATCGCGGATAATGCAATAAAATATTTCAACATTTGCATTAACATTTTGATTATTTAGTTTAACATCCCAATTTATCGCAGATAGTTTATAAATTAGGCCTTCATAATCGCATTTGCTGTAATTATGAATATATGAAATATTGGATGGAAGATGCTGGACAAAATTAATATTTAAATTTATTTCAAGTGGCGGATGGTGTACATCTAATTTAGATAAATGAGATTCACAAAGATTTACTACACAGTCTGAATTACATAATACAAGATCCAGAATTTTATTATTTCTGTTTTTTATATTGTTAAATTGATATGAATGACAAATGTTAATAGTGTTAATTAACTGAATATGAATTTCATTTCTTACAGTATTACAAGGTTCGAAGTGATTTGGTTTGGGAATCCAGTCTATTAGGGGAAGATTGTAGTCACCAGTAATTATGAAAATGTAATCAGGGTGTAGTAGGCAAATTTTACTTAATTTGTTAAAATTTTGACTGTAGATTTCGGTATTTGACGATGGAGGAATATAAGTCGAGCAGATCACTAGTGACGCTTTTTTCGCAATATCGTTTATTTCTTATGGTTTCATAATTTTTTTAAATCAACTTTAGAATAGGCCATATAATTGTGTATATTTTATTTTCCAAATAAAATTAAACGAATAGTTGGTTTTTTTCGAAGAAATTATAACGTTCAGTTTCATGCTAACAATATTTTAAAATTTGTTCAATTGTCAGAAACAATGATTGTATTTAATATTTGTGTGTGTCGAAGGACATATTCATTCTGTTAATTGTATATGACATGGTCGGAGGGATCCTGTTCGTAAATCCTTGTCATGTTATCCCTTGCACCTATTCCCTAGGCGTTCTCACGTCTCCCCACTGAATATCTTGATCATTGTGTGTGGTGTCGAATCAAATTGGCAGCACGTCCCGGGTCCTCAGCTCAAACATAACAATATAACGCGGTGCTCAGCGGCGGTGTTCACGATGTCAGAACGCGACACACATACTCCACAGCATATATCAGCAGTGCCATGAGACTTGCATTCAGATTTGATATGCGGTTACCCGGACCCCAAACGAAACTCACTGAATTCCTCTTATGTACATTTTCACGAAGGGAACTTTACAGAACAGACACACAAAATAAATTTGCTTAACAATTTTCTACTGTTATTAATGCAGTAGAGAACTTCTTAACCCTACGTTAGTCGCAAGGTCTATATACTGCGACGGTATTTCGCTCGGACGCGAAATTGTAGCGTGGAATGACGTTCTTCGGTTGTCTCTGTGCTGTAGAACGGTTTGCTCGAGCGCAAATCGGTCGGTCGGAAACACAGCACTAGAAGAGATGGTCCAACGCTAAAAGGATTTGGATAGCTCAATGGAGATAGGGTTCGGTTTTATTTTCCACAAAAAGAAATCATAATAATTTTGAACATCTTTATTAAAATATGAAAATGAAACGTATTTATAGATGGTGATAACAAAACATCGAAAATAGAAATACAGAAATGAAATCCTACCATAGAACAGGCAATATTTACAAGCTGGTTTCGCTCTGACAAATGGTCGACAATAAACGGGCCACGATGGTAAAAAGAATAATAAGATAAGGCAACGCGGTCCGACCGGGCGACAATGGCACACACCAAGGTCGCGGGGCAACGGTACGGACGGACAACAATGGCACACACTAAAGTTGCGGGAACACGAACGGGTAACGATGGCACACACCAAAGTTACGGGAACACGGTACGGACGGTCAACAGTGGCACACACCAAAGTTGATAACGGAACGGAAATGGTAACGGTCAACAATCGCGATTTCGAAACGGAACGGGATCGTATTGGCACCCACCAACACCCATCGACAATCGCGATTACGGTACACAGTGGCAGACCCCACTGTACGGAAACAATCGGTTACGGATACCGGTACGGAACACCTTCTGCACTCTCTCACGAGCTGCAGGCACACACCAACAGCGCTGAGTCAGAGGCAGCCAAGGTCATAAACAACTTGCTTACCCGGCACTCACCAGGTTCGCAGTAGACGGCACACACCGTCTAGGCTCGACGTGAAGCTAACGCTTCCTTGAGAGAGCAAACACTCTCTCTCTCGGCAGAGAGCACACACTCTCTGAATAAACTGTCGTTTGGGCCCGTATTTATACCCCGAAAAACCGTTAAAAACTTCAAAATAAGTTTAAACATGATTTTAACCATCTTGCAAATACTTGCCATGTTCGAAACATGCTATAAAAAATCTGATGTGGCCAGCACAATACCTTCCGTCAATCCTGTGTATTATGTACAAATTCCATACATAAATTTTCTTGCAAAAGATTATAAATTTTTGGTATTATGTGATTCTCTTTCTCGGCAACTGAATTCCATACTCCTGATAACAAACAAACCACATGAAATAAGAAAATTATGAAATTTTGATTGAAAAATTATAACACTTGTCAGTTATGGACATAATTAATTGCTGTCATTTTGACACGGGTCAAAGTCATGTTACTGCACGCGCCCGATACATAAATTTTCTTGCAAAAGATCCTATATTTCCAGTAAAGTTATTTCATTAACAAACTATGCAAATTGCACTTGACACTGACATCTTCTTCTTTAGTTTTTCCCATTCGTTAGGGGGTCGCTATTTTTTATTTTCTTCTTCCACTTATTTTTGTTTTGCGTGTCGTCCTCATTCAGTTCCTTTTCTCTCAAGTCTTCTACAATACAGTCTTTTCATCTTATATTTGGTCTTCCCATGTTTCTTCCACCTTCTATTAATATATTCATCTCTCCTCATGACATGTTCAAACCAATATGTAATCGTCTCTCTTATATCTAGAAACTTCTAACACTAGAGTTACTTCCCTTATTCTTTCATTGATTTCATTTTATTGATACTGACATCTGTCAATTTGAATTACCTGAATATATTAGCAGTTTCCATGGTTAAGTTAGCATAGCTGGCTGAATTATGAAATTTATATAAAATTTATTATCGTTATTCTTCTTTAAGTCTATATCTGTTGAATATCAAATATAAAATGCAATCAAATCGTATGGGCAATAATATATTCTTTAAGTTATAATAACATTTAACTGATTTTTTCAAGAAAAACTGTTAAAATCTTCAAATAAGGGTACTTCCGGTTGACCAATTATAACCAAAATCTAAACAAGTCTGCATATGGTTGTAAGGAAGAGGAATACGCAAGAATTGTAATTTTTGGAATTCTAGTATTGGAGATATCGTGCCCGAAAACGCGGTCACACACACACACATACACACACACACACATACACACACACACGCACACACGAACACACACACACACACACACACACACACACATACAGACATCATCGTAAAAATAGTAAAATCGTATTGTAAAGACCCTAAAACGTGCTTATTCAATGAAAACTCACCACCGAATTTTTTGACCAAAGACAATACCTTCCTTACCTAGAGGTGACGGAAGGTAAAAAATATAAAAATCATACTTTATAAGGAATCGAACCAGCGATCCTCAGCGCGCTGGTCAAGCACTCTAGCCGCTCGTTTTTGCCGCATCTGACATGTACAGACATCAATCATAAATATTAACAGTGAAAAAAATATATTTATTAATACAACAATATATATATATATATATATATATATATATATATATATATATATATATATATATATATATATATACAACAAAAAAATATTTATTTACAACAATAGAGACATAATTAAAAGTATTCATTATATTGTTGGTGTATTTTACCTATTTACAGAACAAATAAAAAAATAAAAAATATTTCGATGTGAGATTCGAACCACTGAACCCCACAATCAGAAGCTAACGCGCTAGCCATTAGGCTATGGCGCACACATTACACCAAGCTCAGTGACCATCATCACACTACATACATATGTAGACTACTCATAATTAAACAGTAATAAATAAATAAATATATCATCACGGTATATTACCCATTGCTGGGTGTGCCAATCTGCTATGTACACAGATATCGGTAATGATGAAATATTTGTACCGTGTGGGCGGTTACCAGGCGTCTCCTCACGGGCATTCATTGCTGGCGTGGAGAGTGCACCATAGGGGTGAATTTAGTGCCATTTAAAATTTGATATATTTGGCGTCGGTCGGGATCGAACCCAAGTCCCCAGATTCGCGACCAGACACTGAGGCACACGGCCACGAGACCTCAGTAATAATTCAAATATAATAAATACGCAGGTATGGTTCAGAGTAGCTATTGACTATATAGCGTTCTATAACATTACCATGCTAAATAATTTTCTTGAAGGTAATAATTTCAGTTTGTGCAACTAATCGCGTTACATTTTGTGTCCGTACCAAGATTTTTTTTATTTTTGTTATTTTTTTTATGCATGTATTATAGTTATTAATTTTAGATGTAGACATTTATCTACATAACTACATAAATTCGAATCGTGAGTAGTAGTAATCGGATGAAATGTTTTGTAGAAGTGGGGATGTCGTATTTTTTCTACTTGAAGCACATAGAAAAGATGTTATAATAGCTCTATTAAAATTGTAAAAATCTTTACATATACTCGTATACAGCTTATGTTCACTCCATGTTTGAATAAATAAAAATATGTATAATTTGGCATTAATTTCTTTGTAGACCACACGACTGAACTCACTACAAAAGTCCGCGCCACTAACGTAGCGTTAAATTATTATAATATACGTATACCTCAACCCATTTGAAACATCAAGTTTTCACCAACCCTGTATGATACAAAGGACGTAACTATACCGTTCGTTGTGTTCAGTTTGGACTTATTTTTACAATTCGATGGAAATTGAAAGGACGTTTCATACGAGTAGTTTAATTTAAAATAAATATTTTATCTTGAGTACTATATTTTAACACAAAAAATATATGGTAATAATATAAAAAACAGATTAATTTTTGTGTATTTTGTGTTTTATGAAATAAAAATCTTATTTCATTAAATAAAAATTATAACACAAAAGAAAAAAATCTGATGTGGCCAGCACATTACCTTCCGTCAATCCTGGGTAGGTATTATGTAGAAATTCCATGCATAAATTTTCTTGCAAAAGATCTTATATTTCCAGTGAAATTATTTCAAAAACAAACTATGCAAATTGCACTTGACACTGACATCTTCTGTTTCTTCCTTAATTTTTCCCATTCGTTAGAGGTCGCTATTTTTTTTTCTTCTTCCACTCATTTCTGTTTTGCGTGTCGTCCTCATTCAGTTACTTTTCTCTCGTCTTCCGTAATACAGTCCTTTTATCTTATCTTTGGTGTTCCTCTGTTTCTTCTACATCCTATTCATTCTTCTCCTAATATATTTTTCATCTCTCCTCGTGACGTGTTCAAACCAATGTAATCGTCCCTCTTGTATCTATCTAGAAATTTCTATCACTTAAACCATATCCCTTATCCTTTAATTCCTTACCCTATCTTTCCGTGCCTACCCCAACATCTATCTCAATATCCTCATCTCTGCCACGTTAATTTCCTTTTCATTGAGACTGACATTTGTCAATTTGAATTATCTAAATATATTAACAGTTTCCATGGTTAGCATATCTGGCTGATTAAATGATATTTAATATCTCTATAATTCTTTAGCTCTTTATCTACAGAATATGAAGTATAAAATGCAATCACATCGTATAGAGAATAACATATTATTTAATAGTTATAATAAAATTAATGTCAATAAATGCTGTTTTTTCAAAAAAAAAAAACTGTTAAAATGGCAAATGAGGGTACTTCCGGTGGACTAATTATAATCAAAATTCAATCATGTCTGCATATGGATCTAAACTCAAAGAATACGAAAAAAATATAATTTTTGGAATCGTTGTATTGGAGTTATACGATCCGATACGATCGTCACATACATACATACACACACACACACACGCACACACACACACAGACGCACAAACATACAGAAATCATCTTAAAAATAGTAAATTCGTATTCTAGGGACCCCCTAGATCGTGCTTATTCTTTACTCACTATAAAAAAAATTGACCAAAGACAATACCTTCCTTACCTGAAGATGACGGAAGGTAAAAAGATGTATTTTGGATAAAGATATGTAAAATTATCTTCCAACATTCTCAAATTTGTTATTCGTTTTATCGGGTAAATATCATTTTGTAAAAAAAGTTATGTAATTACTTTCCTTCAATTATAATTAATAGTGAAGACCACCAACGCTTATTACTTCTCTTTTTTTAAGTACTGTTTCGTTGTGTCGGGCGCCATTATGTAACAGTCTGTGAGGAGTAAGGATTACGGAAAGCTAATAGGAGGGCCAGGATATTATTTTTCAAGTGGTGGAGTTAGGTACTACATATTGTACAAAAATGAAGAATAAAATATTAATTTAAATTGTGAAATGTGTATTGGCGGCTGGTTTTTCGCTCTATGCAATTCCGAGTGCTCTATTAATGATGACACTTATACCAAGTTGTTGTCGCGGAATTCGACAACACGAGTGGCCGATTGACCTATTATCTTAAGTCGCGAAGCCAGCTTACATGGATAAGCTGATGGTACTCATACTCGGGCTTCTAGTCTTTGCTGTTCGAACCAAAGTGTAGAATGATCTTCTGGACCCGGGTGACCGTCTTTTATATCCGAATTATGGGTTCTCGTTAAAACTAACGCGGCTGCTGAAATTGGCTGATGTTTCTCATGTCGGATTGACTATCTCGGCCCGGTCATTGTTTTCTATCGGTCATGATTTCGGGGTTAAAAATTTATTTCTTATAAATCCGGAGTACATCTAGGGATGAAAATTCCCGTTTGCCTTCATTGAACAGGTAATACGCATGTACAAATATGTTTTATAATTCAAATAAATTCATGTATTTTCCTTGCAATATGTCTTGGCTCCGTTTGACGCGCATAGCGGTCAGTTAGTATCTGGAGTGTCAAATCGTTTCCATGTGGTTTTCCTGGAGTATGTGTACCTTTGTGACGATGTCGTCCTTAGAGCTGACCAGAAGGGAAGGATGTGGCTTGAGGATTATAGTGACATTATTTGACGGAGTTAGTTGCCTGCACGTGTTGTCATGTGAGTCTAAACCAAATGTTTAACCGAAAATATTTATCTTAGCCCTGTTTTTCCTTAGAACTCTCTGGTGATCGGTTCACGACGCTCTCTGGTCCAGTTAACTAACACACGGACTTGATACTGAGGACCTCGTCGTGAAGGACTATAAAGGATCACCACAATACATATTATAATTATTTTATTTCTTAATTAATATTCATTATTAAACATATACTTTCACATTTTTATAATTTTTCTTAGTTCCATTTTCACTGATAGATTGGGTAATACGGCGAATACATGGAACAGTAACGTGGCATGTCCCATGCATCTCGTACGACGCTAAAAATTGTATCATCCGAGACATGCAATGCGACTTCGGCTTCGATCGTGTTCAAAAGTGTACCCACCTTAAAACGAACTGTTTATAGATAGGAGAAAGAGCATGTAGTACCGGAGTCTCTTTCTAACCATCCTAGAAGACGAAGGTGTTTGATGTGATTGACCGTAGTTATTATGTAATTTCATTAAATCAAAAAATATTATAGTGAAGTTTATTTTAAAAAGTGAAGTGAAAATATTTTATAATTATGTTAGCGCCATTTTGAGTTATGCAAGTATTATGTTTATTTACTTCACATTTTACGGTCGAATTCACCATTAGTCCGTTGGCTAGTAATCAATATATTATGGAATCAAGCTGATCTATAGATCAACGTATGTTCTAATTCATCAACTTGATTTCTGAATCAAGGAATCATGATCAACTGATTCACAGTTATGTTTTGGTTTTTGACAGTTAATGTAACTGTCATCGAATTTTATCCGTGGAAATTGTATTTTCCGTTAAAAAGGTATTGATATGTAACTTTGTCATTTATTTATAAAATATATTTTATAATTTTCCTATAATAATATTATATTTTTATTTTGATATAGGTAGAAATTACACTGATTCCAATAAAGGAGTGTTTTTAAATATAGTGAAAATGAAAGATGTAAATGTATAGCTAAAAATAATAAAACCAATGCGGTTCTAAGTAAAGATAAAAAAAGAAGGATGAGGCAAAGTTACACATAGGTACAACAGCCAGACTCCTAACATAGTTATAAATGTCAAAATTAGGATTCAAAGATGTGATGAGTCCTTGATTCATGGAATATGACGAATCAGTTGATCATTGATTTTGATTAGTAGATTAGCTTGATTTGTAATGGTGAATTGGATTGATTTAGGATCAGCGTTGATCTGTGAATCAACTCATGATTAAGGAATGGTGAATTCGGCCGTTAATCTTTTAATTTCAGCTTTATATTGAATTACATGTTCTATATAATAAATGATTGTTTGTTTAGGTATCGGCCAGTTGTGCTAGAGTTGCTGAAGAGCTAACATCAGAGGATGCATTAATTTCTTTTTGTGTAACGGTGAGTGTTAGTGTTGTGTTGTTACTATATGTTGTTGCTGTCACGCTGCGGTGTTGAGAAAGAGCTGTTCTGCGGTTCAGCTGTACCCTCGCTTGCGGGCTGAGAAAGAATCTACAGTGCGGCTGGGACTGGTTACTCTCGCGCTGCGGTGTTGAGAAAGAGCTATTCTGCGGTTTAGCTGTACCCTCGCTTGCGGGCAGAGGAAGAGTCTACAGTGCGGCTGGGACTGGTACCTAATCCTATCCTAATCCCAAAGTGGAACTAAGGCCTGGCGTTTGTACGTTGATCCTAAGCACTCACTGAGAGAGTATACTCATTTATTTTAATCTTTTCCAGGCTATTGGCGCTTGCAGGGGAGAGTCTGAACCATCCAGGGATTAAGGATTATAATATTTGTTTGTAATTGTTTTCCATTATGTATTTTTGTGATCTTTCATCAATAAATTATATTGTTGTCTTACAATTATATGAAGTAAATATGAAGACAGAGTTTCCGAGTGGGAAGAGAAGAAGAGCATGAATGCATATTGAATACAAACTATATTCTGCTTTAAAATAATATTTTGATATTTTTGTGTGATATTATTTATTATTATTAAATAATGGATTTTAAAAATTTTAAAACAGCGTTTTAAAACAAGGCTTGTGATACCAACCAAACCTGCTTTTATAATATTAATTTCCTTTTCAGGTTTATTATTTAATTGTTATTATAATTAAGGCTTATAAATACAATAATTCGTTTCTAATTCTACAGGGATTATTGGCCAATTTAAATAATTAGATTTATATCTATATAAATATATTAAATCAACAGTATTATACAATTTGCTTCACTTCTCACAAATACTTGATATGCATAGTGTTTCTGACAAGACGATCGAGACGAGAAACTACGTTGTCTCGTCTCGTCTCGTTTAGCAGGCAAGATATTTAGTCTCGTCTCGATTTTTTCTCGTCTCGAACAACGGAATCTCGTCTCGGCCGAGAATCTCGACGAGATTTCTCGATTTTTTTTTTTTTAATAAACCCAATATTCAATTTAAATTGATATATAACCGAAAAACAAATAATATACAGAGTGATTAAAAAGTTTGAGTCAAACAACTATTTTTTTCACTATCAATTTTATACCTAGAGTACAAACACATGCGGTTGAGAGATAAGAAAAATTAAGAAGAGCGTATAAAATATAAATAAGCTTTTTTTGCATATCAGAAGTGTTTAATAAACAAATTGTATAAACTGCACATGGCAAAATGAAATTTAATCCATGTTTTATGTTTCATCTCTTTCTAATATTCATATTCATGCATTTTTGTTTTATGTAATGTCAATTTTGTAAGTGTATCTTTTACTTATTTAAACATTATTTATTAAAAATAATCTCTATCAATAATATGTTATTAAAATAAAATATATCATCACGCTTTTTACCCATTACTGGGTGTAACACTTAGTCCGTAATGAACAAGAATACTGTGACGTCAGGAAAGTAGGAGGTAGTCGTATTTTAAGAAATTTTAGCGATTCTGTTTAGATTTATATTACAAAATGTCCCAATATTTTTTTTAAAAAATGTATTTTTAAAAATAAAAAAAATGTCGAGAAATCTCGGAATAATTGTCGAGAATCTCGACATATAAGTCTCGTCTCGTCTCGTGAGTTCAAAAAGCTTTCTCGTCTCGGCGAGACGAGACGAGACGAGATTCGAGAATGTCTCGTCTCGTCCGAAACACTAGATATGCAATAAATTTAAAATTACTAATTGTAACAGCATCAAAAATCAATAATATTTCAAAGTCGTGGAGTTACACAAAAAATGCAAGAAAGACTCAGAACAAAAATTCTGAAATAAAATTGGATGGCATGGTTCGTGTATTCATCTAATCACGCCAAAAGGAAACTTCAGAATTGAGAAGGTTATCCGATATATAAAATTAATTAGATTTTTTTTAATCGGCTTCCGCATTTAAGGACAATTTTGTCCTCTTCTAATTTTTCGAAATGTTTCCAATTCATTGTCGGGATTGACAGTATTTTTGAAGGATATATGTAATCTACCCATAATTTTAAAAATTTAACTATTAATACAATAAGAAATATTATAAAGTATGTACTTCCCCGAAAACATCTTCAGTAATATCTCTGGATTTTTGACACTGACATTTATCTATTAGTTACAAATATTTTAATATTTCAATTGGTTTCCATGACATTATTTGGACTGTGAGTTTTAATGAACCAATCTTAAATCTGAATCCAAGTTGTCAAATTGTGATTTAATCTAGAAAAAGAAAAATATAAGACATAATTGTAAGATAATTTAAAGTATGTATATCACTAAAATAAGGATTTTCAATAAAATTAGGAATTTATTTATAATTTTTACAATATATTTTTTGTAAATAACATTCATGTTGGTAACACTTCTATATTTTCCTCTCTAGAGAGGAAAATCGCATTTTCGTCACTATTTCGGGAGAAAAAAGTTGAGCTTTCTGTGCATGTCGTGAAAAAACAAATATTAAGTATTATTGTTTTTGAGAAATCGTCCTTCCAAATGACACACACATACACACACACACACATACATCCATACATATAGACATCATCGTAAAAATATTAAAATCGGATTGTATGGACCTTAAAACATGCTTAATCATTAAAATCTGGATATGCGATTTTTAGCATGAATTGAATACCTCTCTTAGCGAGAGGTAAATTAATTTTGTGAAGCAAAAATTTAAAAAAAATCTGTTGTGGCTACCACAATACCTCTCGCCACTTCTTGACAATGAATTGGAAACATTTCGAAAAATTAGAAGAGGACAAAATTTCTTCATAAAATGAATTTAAAATTAAACAATCTAAATATAAGGAATAGATATAAGTAGAATTTTTGGTGTAAAGTGTAGGTATACAAGAAATGTTAAATACAATAGGGCGCGAGTAGTCATGTTACATTGTTGGCCTTGACAAGCAGATGTGGAGGCCCGTTTCAGAATGATAATTAGTAATTATGTACATAGATGTCAAATGTCAGAATTTTTCATTAAAAATATTTTCTAAATTCACGTAGTTAATTTGTCACCAGGAGTGTGGAATTTACTTGTCAAGGAAACTGAACCACATGGAATTGGAAAATCACTAAATTTAGAATGAGAAATTATGATATTTGACATCTATATACATAATTACTAGCTATCATTCTGACATGGGCCCACATATCTGCTTGTCAATACCAACAAAGTCACATGACTGCTCGCGCCCTATTGTTTTTAACATTTCTTGTATACCTACACTCACACCAAAAATTCAACTTATATCTATTCCTTATATGTAGATTGGTTAATTTTAAATTCATTATATGAAGAAATTTTGTGCTCTTCTAATTTCTCGAAATGTTTCCAATTCATTGTAAGGATATTTGGGATATACCTATAATTTTAAATATTTAACTATTAATACAATAAGAAATAAAATATAATGTACTTGCCAGAAAAAATCTTTAGTAATATCTGCGGATTTCTGACACTGACATTTGTCTGTCAATTACAAACATTTTAAATTTTCAAATATTTTCCATGGCATTCTTTCGGCTGTAAAACTTATTGTAACAGATTATTTTATACATTATATTTCTTTTATCTCTAAATCTATAGAATATATAATAAAATATTTAAATGTATCAGATAGAGAATTTAATTTTCTTTAATATTACCAAGAAAAATTTTCAAAAATTATTTAGAAGATGTTTTTCACGAATCTTCTACTTCCGGTTATCCAATTGTTACCAAATCTTCCTATTAATGTCCGATTGGGAAATACGTAGTTAAACAAATATAAAATCTTATAGTTTTTGAGTAATCGTGCTTCCAACATCTCACATGCATACACACACACACACACACACACACACACACACATACATACATACACACACACACAGACATCATCGTAAAAATGTTAAAATCGGATTGTAGCGACCTTAAAACGTGCTTATTCAATAAAATCTGGATATGCGATTTTTAGCATGAATCCAATACCTCCCTTAGCGAGAGGTAAAAATTGCTGCTAGCTGGTTTTGAACCCAAGTCGCTCCAAATTTTGTTATTACCAAACGCACACGCTACCACTGTGTTATTTAAACTGTTAATTTGTAACTATTTTTATGAGCAATCTTGGAAATTGTTCAAATTTTCTTAATTTTTTTTTAATATTACATATTTAAATTATCTAATTTAGAATGTAATCCAATAAGTATACAAAATTCAAACTTAGTATCATACGTTGGGGAGATATTATTCACAATTGATTTCACATGTTAATCTCCTATATGTCGGTCGATCAAAGTTACCCGGTATACAAAAAGACGTTCAACTGAATTCCTACAGTGACGTAAATTATTAAAACCATTAACATAATATTCGTAGATATAAAGACTTTTATTTATTTTTAATTTAACAAATCTCTTTTATACAGTTTGAAGTCTATTTAAGATATTAATAATGAGGTGACCATATGATACTGCAATGTTTTAAATTACTTTTTACTACGCTACTATGCAACAAGATACAGTAAAATTTTTGAAAGATGTCCGATCAAGGTCGTCTGTATCATAAACGAATTAACATATTGGCATACATTTATCTCTTTCCTTTGCAAAGGCTATAAGCGTGTGTGATAAGGATAATAGATATGACACGCTTGTCTTTCAAAAATTCGTATTGTTTCGACTAGGACATTCCACTTTAAAACGATGCTCGTTGTTGATAATACTTTCGCTGTAACGTAAGTTTATTTATTAATTCAGATACATTACCTTAATTCATAGCCGTACGAATAACATTATTTTCTGTCAGAGTCACTGACACTGACATTGTGTCAATATCTTATTTTTCATATATTTGGTTTTACATTTGCTAATAAACTTACCAGTTGACTTATTTTTGAATTTTGAATGTTTTTATTGCAACAT
This sequence comes from Harpalus rufipes, assembly GCA_951394225.1. Lineage (NCBI taxonomy): Eukaryota > Metazoa > Arthropoda > Insecta > Coleoptera > Carabidae > Harpalus > Harpalus rufipes. The sequence continues at coordinate 57,686,372 of OX596274.1, forward strand.
TATATTTTTATAATAACAAAATAACAGTAGTATCTTATGTACCCTCATATAAAGTAAGCAAACGACACTACTGAATTTGTCGTAATGCGCGGAGCAAAAATCTGAATTCATACAATTCGTAGACCACCTTGATCGGACATCTTTCAAAAATTTTACTGTACAAGTATTTATATTGGTAAAATATTTACACATTCTAGTTACAAATCCACATATTTTAAATGATTTCCTAATGCTAATATACATATATTTAAAATCCAGTCTGGATCGAAAGTTACTCAAACCTTAAACAAATGGAATAGTTTGAAGTACAGTGTTATTCGAAGAGTCATTAATTTTACATACGTAATCTAGAGAATTTAAATCTTCTTATAATAATTTGGCGTCATAATTGTTATCTACCACCGACAACAATTTCAAGTCGTTAGGAAATAGTAAGATGGATGTAATATAGATTTTGATATATAATATATATATATATATATATATATATATATATATATATATATATATATATATATATATATATATATATATATATATATCATTCCGTTTCGGAACATAGAGCCTCAACAAGTTTGTTACATCTGATTCTGTTACCGGCAATGGCTTTTATTTCTCCCCAAGATTTGTTCAGACATTTTGCCTCCTCGATAATGGTCCGTCTCCAAGAGTTTTTAGGGCGTCCTACTTTTCTTGACCCTTGCGGATTCCAATCTAATGATTCTATACAGATGTCGTCTGCGGGCTATTTCAAAGTGTAGCCCAGCCACCTCCATTTTCTCTTACATATTTGCTTCTCGATGGGATCCTGTTTTGCTCTTGCCCAGAGATCTTTGTTCGTTATCTGGTCCGGCCAGAAAATTCTATGTATCCTCCGTAGACATCTGTTGACGAAGACCTGGAGTTGGTTAGTTAAGTATTTTGTCGCCTTCCAGGTTTCTCAACCATAGGAGTATGAAGTTGGGTGTTAAATATTGTAATTTTGGTTTTGTAGGACTATACTCTGGATGCCCAGATATTGTTGAGGAGGCCAAAAGCTCTTTTAGCTTTTTGTACTCTGTTTTTTACGTCATTATTTGTGCCGCCTTCTTCATCAATGATGCTACCCATGTACGTAAATTCTTGAACCGTTTCTATACTTTCGTTGTTCAATGAGAGGACTCTGCTGTTTCTAGTGTTAATTTTAATAAGATTTGGTTTTGTTAATGTTTATTTTAAGGCCAAATTTTTTTGCTGCTCTATCCAGCCACTGCAGCTTCTGGTTCATATCCTCGAAAGTATGAGATAGGAGACAAATGTCGTCTGCATAGTCTAAGTCCTCCAGCCTTTTTGTGAGGTTCCACCTAATTCCTCTAGGAATATCTGTTGCTATTGGTAGAACTCTGTATGATACTACGTTGAATAACATAGGTGAAAGTATACATCCTTGCTTTACTCCGTTTAATGTCTTTATTTCTTCGCTTGTGCTTCCTTTGTGGATTATCTGGCATTTTGAGTTTTGATATAGCTCTTTTATTAAATTTATGATTTTTGTGGGGATGCCAGCTTCACGCAGTGAGTCCCATATTGCGGCGTGAGACAGCGTGTCAAATTATCCCTCAAAGTCTACAAAGACAAGGTATAATGGGGATCGAAATTCATTGGATTATTCTACGATAATTCTAAGTGTATTTATTTGATCTGTGCAGGATCTATGTATTCTAAAACCTGCTTGTTCTTGTCTTAGTTTAGGATCTATAACGCTAGATACTCGTTCGTGGATAATTGATGCCAATATCTTATTAATGCAGTTTAGGAGGATTATTCCTCTCCATTTGCGACAGTTGCTGAGGTCACCTTTCTTTGGCAGTTTAATTATTTGGCCGTTTTTCCAGTGGCCTGGGATTTTTTCTTGGGTCCATGCCTCGTGAATTAGTGGGTGGAGTATGTTCGCTATCGTAAGTGGACAAAATTTGAAGATTTCTGGAGGGATGTTATCAGGTCCAGCTGTTTTCCCATTTTTTAGTTGTAATATTCCTTTTTTAATTTCGTGGATGGAGGGCGAGTCTATTAATTTTTAGTGCGGGAGTTTCTATTTCTGCAGGATCATTGAATGGTTGTGGGGTGGCACTAAGTAATTCACCAAAATGTTCAGCCCATCGATTTAGTTCTTCATCAGTCGTTAAAATTTCGCCATTGCTGTCTTTAACAGTGCTAGTCTCAGCTATAAAATCCTTTTTAGCGAGTTTTCTTGAAAGACGGTAAAGTTCTCTGGAATTATTTAGTTCAGATGCAGTTTGTGCGGCTTGGGCCAAACCATTAACCCACTTTCTTTTATCTTGTCTCACAAAGTGTTTAACTTGTCTATTTGCACTGGTATACTTTTCTCTTAGATTATTTAGTTCGTCTTCAGTTTTTGCACCATTAATTCTGTTCTTTATTTCTCTTCGTTTTTCTATTAAAATCCAGGTGTCGTTTGTTAGCCATTCCTTTCGTTTTGGGTTTTTTTCGCCGAGAACTTCTTTACTTGTAGATACTAGGGCTGTCTCAATAGCAGTTCAGTTAGTTATAGTGTCATTATTGCTAGTCGTGAGTTTTTCCTTAAGGTTTACGGCAAACTCTTCCTGTACCTTTGTAACCTTTGGTTTTGCGTGTTGAATTTAGGTCGTTTGAATCTATTACTTTTATTTATACACTTGGCTCGCTTCAGTCTTAGTTGGCCAATGACGAGATGATGTTTGAGGTTACGTCTGCTCCTCGGGCACTCCTTGTGTCAAGAACAGGCGAGCGCCATTTACTACTGATTGTTATGTGGTCGAGTTGACTTTTGACAGTGTGGTTGGGGGAGATCCAGGTCACTTTGGGTATTGTTTTATGAGGAAAAAAGGTACCCCCTATAACTAAATTATGATTGTTGCAGGTGTCGACGAAGAGCTCGCCGTTTTCATTCATAATGCCTAGACCGTGGGGACCCATGGCGTTTTCTCGGTTAGTGTTGTTAGCTCCAACTTTGGCATTAAAATCGCCCATTAGGATAACAATATTACTTTGTCGTATTTGACCCAGTGTTGAGTTCAGTTCTTCGTAGAAATCATTTTTTTGTTCGGGGTTAGCTACATTTGTGGGAGCGTAGCATTGTACAATCGTTATCTTGCGAAGTTTTATTCGAAGAGTCATAGGTAATCTAGAGAATTTAAATCTTCTTATAATAATTTGGCGTCATGATTATTATCTACCACCGACAATTTCAAGTCATAAGGAAATAGTGAGAATACGCAGGAAGTTTTTTTTTTCTTTGGAAATATCATTTATAAATAATGAGAATAAAAATAGTCCTAGATGTGATCCCTGAGGCACGTCGGATGTAACATAGATTTTATGACATATTGTAACGTTTTTATTTATATGGGTGAAGTGTGAAACATAGACAATTATTATTAACTAAAAGAATACGTTTATTAAACGGTAAATAAATATTAGAAATATAATTAAAAGATTATAAAAGTAACTAACACTATGATGAACAAATATTAACACTAATTTAAAGACTAAGATTATTTATTTAAACAATTAACACTACTCTTTATGTCACTAATTTATGTTTATTTATGTTCACTTGTCGACTGTTCTTTATATCACTAACTATTCACTACACTTATTTATATTAGACTTCTGCACTCGTTGCTTGTATAATACAGAGTGTGTCCCCTGGCTTTGGCGGTGGGTTATATATACCTGGCTAGATTATTTCCAGGCTTTTCTGGAAGCTACTAGGGAACATCTAGAGGTAAACAACATCACACAATAGATTACTGCCGTCCAGTCCTAACGAGTGAGTGGCGGCCAGACACTGAGGCGCCTGGTAGCGCGGCGGCGGCGGCCGCGGGGGTTACGTTACACTGCCCCCTCCTTAAGACTGTTTCGTCCCGGAACAGTCCGTGGTGACGAAACCTGCATGTACTACCCTTGGTGCATTTCGAGTTCTTAAAGAAGTGACAGTCGATGGTCCGCTCGACTTCTTCTTTCTGTCCGTTAGGGTTAAAGCTGCAGACGAGAATTTCAACGCCGGTGAAACGGAAGAGGATCTCTAACATGTTCCTTACAATCCTCCAATCCAAACCGTCTAGACCACAACCCAACTTCGGTACTGCTAGCTTCAAAATGTCATTCTCCAGTAGATGATCCCTCAAATCGCACAGCGAGTTCCATAGGCTTTGATACGACGGCTTCTGGTACGAGCGTGGTTTTGTAACAAAATAGTAGATGTACCGCTGATGGTCTGAATTGCTATCTCTCAGTCGTAGCGTTTTCCCAACAGATGGACGTTGGTTGGCCAGTTCTTGTAGTCGTCCATATTTCGCCTTAAAGACTGAGGCTATGCCGCGGGACATCTTTAAGTCTTCTGATACGCAGTGGCCGAGGGAATAATCTGAAGACACGGTAAACAGATCTCGGTGTTCTTCTTTTATCACGCCGTACCGCGCCTTGCGCCCAAAGGAATAGTTCTCCATGAAATCTTCAAAAGTCGGTTCTTGAGCTATGATCCGACGAACTGCTGCTCCATTATGGTCTTCGTGGTTGTCTGCAGCAAAAGGGGCTAGCCGATTAAAGTGTACCACCCTCGGCTTCCCGGTAGGTCGTTTCTTAATTCTATATACCACGTCGTTTATTCTTTTGACTACCTCATAGGGGCCCTCCCAATTCTTTTGCAGCTTTGGTGATAACCCGCGGCGCCTTTGTGGGTTGTAAAGCCACACTAAATCCCCAGGTTGATATCCACCTTTTTCGGCTTTGATGTCATACCGGTCCTTCATTCGGTCGCTGGCAGTTTGAATGTTCGTACGGACTTGTTCATGAATGTCATCCATTCTTCTCCGTAAGCCCGTAAAGTAATCTTCTCCGGCCAGGTCTTCCCCAGGTTTGCTGCCGAACACTAAGTCGCATGGTAAACGCAACTCACGTCCGAATAAGATGTTCGCAGGAGTTTGCCCTGTTGTCTCATGCACGGATGAACGATAAGCCATCAGGAACAGATGAAGATGTCGGTCCCAGTCTCTTTGGTGGTTGGAGACTACCTTCGACAAATATCGGTTGATCGTTCTGTTCATTCGTTCAACCATGCCATCGGACTGCGGATGTAATGCAGTTGTCCTTGTTTTATTAATTCCTAATATCTTACAGATATTTTGGAAAACGGCAGACTCGAAATTTCTTCCCTGGTCGGAGTGAAGTTCGCGTGGTACCCCGAATCGACATATACATTCTTTAACTAAGGTTTCAGCGACCGTGGTGGCTTCTTGATTAGGTAATGGATAGGCTTCAACCCACTTGGTGAAGTAGTCCATGACAACCACGATATATTTATTTCCGTCGTTACTTTCTGGGAATGGTCCGGCCACATCAATCGCAATGCGCTCAAATGGACTGCCAACGTTGTATTGACGCATTGGAGCTTTTCGTCGTCTATGAGGGCCGTTGCTTCCAGCGCAAACCACACATTTCTTGCACCAGTCTTTAGCATTTTCAGTGAAGTTAACCTAGTAAAACCGCTGGCGCAATCTTTCTAGAGTTTTGGTGACTCCAAAATGGCCTCCAGACCCGTCATGGATCTCTTTCAACACGTCTGGTATTCTACTCTTAGGAATGACCAACTGAGCTTTCTTCTCAGTTCCATCGGCATTCTCTACCACACGCTTCAACAGGCCATCCTCAATCACCATGGAGTCCCATTGCGCCCAGTACGCTTTTACACTCTGTGAGTGTGGTGCAACGTCTTCCCATATTGGTTTGCATTCTTCTGCTTTCCATTTTAATAAGATTTTCAAAGTCGGGTCATTTTCTTGGTCCTTGCGTAGTCCATCGGGCTGCCAACTATCATCGACTACTGTTGTCCTGGCGACGGTAAACTGTTTCTCTTCAAGTCGACTACAATGTTTGCAGTCATCTTGGCAAGGCCTTCTGGACAATGCATCGGCATTACGATGGCTGGTACCTATCCTGTGTTCGATTTTGAAATCGTATTCCTGTAGTCTTTCTATCCATCTAGCCACCTGACCTTCAGGATTTTTGAATTGTAGCAGCCATTTTAATGCAGCATGGTCAGTTCTAATCAAAAATTTTCTTCCGTACAAATATTTGTAGAAATGTTCCACGGATTTCACGACTGCCAAGAGTTCTTTTCTGGTCACACAGTAATTCCTTTCTGGTTTTGACAAGGTCTTACTAAAGTAGGCAATAACCTTCTCATGCCCATCTTGTATCTGGGAAAGAACGCCACCTATTCCGACGTTGCTGGCATCTGTGTCTAGAATGAATTCTCCTTCAGGTAAAGGATAACTCAAGACGGGTGCGCTTGTCAAAGCATGTTTTAGTTCTTTAAATGCAACTGTACAGTCCGTTTCCCAGATAAATCTTCTTCCTTCTTCAGTAAGCCTTGTCAGTGGCTTGGCTATGTTGGCAAATCCAGGTACATATCGTCGATAATAGGTACACAAACCAAGGAAACTTCTGAGTTCGTGTTTGTCCCTAGGTGCTGGCCAGTCTCTCACAGCCTTTATCTTCTCCTGGTCAACTGCAATACCCTTACCGGTAACCACGTGTCCAAGGTAATGAACTTCTCCTTGAAACAGGTGACACTTCTTCGGGCTAAGTTTCAGGTTAGCCTTCCTCAATCTCTGGAAAACCTCTTCCAAATTCTTCATGTGGTCCTCGAATGTCTTACCTACCACAATAATATCGTCGAGGTACACTAAACAGGTTTTCCAAGATAGCCCAGCCAATACTGTTTCCATGAGTCGTTCAAACGTTGCAGGAGCATTGCAGAGCCCAAACGGCATTACGGTAAATTGCCAGAGTCCTGTACCAATGGTGAAGGCTGTCTTCTCCTTGTCTTTTGGATCCAAATCCACTTGCCAGTAGCCGCTCTTTAGATCCAAAGTGGAGAACATTTTTGAGCCAGCCAAAGTATCTAATGTGTCGTCTATTCGAGGTAGCGGGTAGCTATCCTTCTTCGTCACGTTGTTAAGTTGACGATAATCGACGCAAAATCGTGTAGAGCCATCCTTCTTCTTCACTAACACCACTGGTGAAGCCCATGGACTGCTTCAAGGTTCAATCACACCTTCCATCTTCATGTCCTCGATTATTCTTTCTGCTTCTTCACGCTTCGCCAGTGGTAGTCTTCTTGCTGGTTGACGGATGGGTCTTGCGTCTTCGGTGTCTATTTTATGGTGAACTACATTGGTTCTCCCTTTGGTTTTCTCATCAAATTGGAACACATCTTTAAAATTTCCAATTAGATTCTTTGCCTTTATTCTCTGGTCGGCGGTCAATTCTTCAAATGATGTTGTCAATTGATTGATTAACGTGTCCGGAACTTTCTGAGATGTGTTCCCTTTGGCCTTTACAGTTCGGATAATCGAGGATACTGCCATGCATTCTCCTACAATTGTTCCTCTCTTCAGAACAACAGGATAAAAATTTACGTTCATTATCCGAACTGGTATTACCTGGCTGGCTTTGACCAGTGATTTTCCGACAACAACTCCAGTGCCGGTTTTGGCATCATCATTCTTGGGCTCCAGCATAACGATACTTCCCTCACAGAAACTACCGTCTAATTGTGCCTCCAGGATAGTTTCACTTCGTTCTGGGAGGGTAACATCTTCGGCCATAAGTACGCGCACAGCCTTGTCATCTCGTGGATTTAATACGAGTTCTTCTTCGTTGACCATCATCACCCCCTTCTTCAGGTCAAGTTTAAAACCATGCTTTGTCATTGCGTCCATCCCAAGTATTAATTCATCTTCAACTTCAGCTACCAGCGCACGATGTTTGAATGAGGTTTTTCCGATAGTGATGGTGACATCTACTTCTCCTAACGCGGTAGCTTGTTCTCCCGTTGCTGTGCGTAATCGCCACTTAGTTGGTTGAAGATGCGTCTTGCCAGTTTTACTTATCAAGTCGGGTCTGATTATAGTTTTTGTCGCACCCGTATCCAGTAGCATTTTCAATGGCTTTCCGTTAATAGAGCCATCCACATAGATGCTATTGGCTTTATGATGAAGAGATGCGACATAACTGATGGATTGTGGAGCTACTAGATTACGGGTCGACGGTTGCCCCTTCGCATCAACCCGATTTAGTTTTCCGACTCCTTTTCTTCCTTTGCAGATTCCGTCTTCTTTTGCATTTTTCTGCAAAGTCTCTGCGGATGGCCCAGTTCACCGCAATTCCAACAGCGAAGTTTCTTTCTTCCGGTAAACACTTCACTTGCAATTCTTCGCATTGTTTCTTCCAGATCTTCAGAGTTTTCCTTTCTCTCAGCATCGATATTTCGCGCTCGTGATTGGTTACGTGAAGCTTGTTTGGCAGCTTCATGCTCTAATGCATATGAGAGTGCGTCAATTAGAGTTTTAGGACGGGCCAATCGCAGTGCTTGTTGAGTTTCGCTGTCTCGAACCCCGTAAATAAATGATTGAGTGGCCAGGCACTCCAAAACGCTGTCAGGAGCCGTAGGATGTGCGAGATGAACCAAACGAGCTACGTCAACTTCAAATTCTTGAAGGCTTTCTTTTGAACTCTGATACCGGTTCCTCAGTTGCGTCTGGTACACCTGCTCCAGATGCGCATTTCCATACCGCATATCCAATCGCTTGACTAGCTGGTCGTAGTCCTCTTGTTCTTCTTCTTTCAGCGTTTGCAGGATATCGATAGCTTCCCCGCGCAACGAGACAGTCAACGCCGTAGCCTTCTCTTCGGGCGTCCAATTATTCGCTTTTGCGGCCGCTTCAAATTGTTTTAAATAATTCGGCCACGAAGACTTCCCATCAAATTCCGGTGTCTTTATGTGCATCTTTGAAGTAGTATTAGGTTTTACTACTTTTCTTCCTTCTATTAGACTTGGCTCAGCCACACCAGAATTCGGAATTGACGACGGTGTAATTTTAGTGAATTTTTCTCGTAATTCTTCTATCTTCCTGTCATACTTTTCTTCTAAATTCTTTAGGTCTTCTTCGGTTTTTCTAGAATTCTCCTCTAATTTTTCTTCTAAGCTTCTAGAATTATCCTCTAATTTTAGTTCTAATGCTCTAGAGTTTTCACCTAATTTTTGTTGTAATGTTCCTGTCAATTCTTCTTTCAATGTTCTAGAATTTTCTTCTAATTTATTTTCTAATGTTCTAGAATTTTCTATTAATTTTTGTTCCAATGTTCTAGAACTTTCTGCTATTTCCAGTTTTAATTCTTCTTTTAATTTACTAGAAGTTTGTTCTATCTGTTTACTAATATCGGAAACGTCACCCGGAATTTCGAATAGGTAATCTTCAGGGTTTTCACCAGCATCGGTTAATGCTTCCCGTAGACGAGATTGTAGAACGCTTTTCAGTCCTGTCGTATCTAATTCTCGTTCTTCCAGTTCTCTCTTGAGATCACTTACTTTTAATTCACTTAATTTTAATTGTTTAGTTGCCATTTTATTTATTTTTATTTATTTACACTTCACAGTTTAACCACCCCACACCTGACACCAATTGTAACGTTTTTATTTATATGGGTGAAGTGTGAAACATAGACAATTATTATTAACTAAAAGAATACGTTTATTAAACGGTAAATAAATATTAGAAATATAATTAAAAGATTATAAAAGTAACTAACACTATGATGAACAAATATTAACACTAATTTAAAGACTAAGATTATTTATTTAAACAATTAACACTACTCTTTATGTCACTAATTTATGTTTATTTATGTTCACTTGTCGACTGTTCTTTATATCACTAACTATTCACTACACTTATTTATATTAGACTTCTGCACTCGTTGCTTGTATAATACAGAGTGTGTCCCCTGGCTTTGGCGGTGGGTTATATATACCTGGCTAGATTATTTCCAGGCTTTTCTGGAAGCTACTAGGGAACATCTAGAGGTAAACAACATCACACAATAGATTACTGCCGTCCAGTCCTAACGAGTGAGTGGCGGCCAGACACTGAGGCGCCTGGTAGCGCGGCGGCGGCGGCCGCGGGGGTTACGTTACAATATGAAATAATGCATTCATATATTCAGTATAGATTCTAATATTTTAGAAAATATATTATTGTGACTGGGTGTGATAAAAGATGCTTTCCAAGGTCTAGAAACTATTTCAGATGTTAGGGATAAGTCAAAAAGAAGATAAAGTTGTAGAGTCGTAGTTAGACTACACATCTTAATAAAGTACAAAGGAATCCTATCAGGACTTGCACTTTTATTTGAACCTAATGAATTGAAGTTATCAAAAACTATATCTTAAGTAAAACAAATTTTATTAATAATGATGTGATTTTCTTCTATGTTTAATTATTTACTTTTAGAATTTTATTATCACTGTAGACTGATTCAAAATAAAAACAAACATATTTACTATATTGTTGCCATCAGACGATGAAATATAATTATAATTCATGGTATCGAGTAATTTCATTTTAGTGCGTTTTTTAGAGCAGACATATTTCCAAAATGATTTTATATTATGTGAAGTATTGTTCTCTGTGATACGAAAGATATTTGTATAGTTGTTATTCTTTATTCAAGTTCTTACTTGTGTGCGTAAAACATTGTACTGAGTATTGCATAAATAATTATTTGTTTTCTTGTATAACTTGTATACCTTTTTAATTTTATTTATTTTATTCTTACATCTAATTAAGGATCTTGTGTTCTTCGTATACCATTTTGGATATTTGTCGTTACTAAAAATATTATTGACGAACACATAGCACAATTATTGTACTCAAATATTCATAATAAAAATCTGCGATGTATATTCTGTGAAAAAATATTTTTCCAATCTACAAAAATACAATCATTAATTTTTTGAAAGTATATTTCTAATTGGTATTACAATATTCATTGTGCGTTTGAGGTTTATCGAGGATTTGTAGTTATTTTTGGAACATGTCTCTTGTCTTGATGAGCTAATCTTTTGTGCCACTCTTGATGACTTAAAACATATTCACATATATTTATTTCATACTTCGGTTTTAGTTGTTTTGTATGTAAAAAATATCATCCTCTCTCTTCGTGTCCCTCTAACTCAGTATTGTCTTCCTTTATAAAACATTTCCTAGCTGTCTATCCTTTCTTCAATGTCTATGTAATCGATAGTAGATGTCTTCCACGAAGTTTAAATATATACCAGACATTCTCGAGCTTACGTTTTCACTGATTCAGCCCGACTCTTTCTTTAATGTCGATGTTACCCTGCCCTAGAGCATCAATTACTTGACCATTTGCCAAACTTACAGTTACGGGTTCAAGTAAAACTTTATATTCTACAGAAAATATGATAAATTAGTTATATACGAACATGCACTTGAGTCAGTGATCCATTTTTCGCAGTCTTTTTGTGACGTCGAAATACAGAATGCTTTCCTTACTTTTCAAAAGCATCCTTACTTCCTTTCTTGCTCCAACAGTCTCTTTTTATGGTCTACCATGAGACAAGTTTGTCTTAATAGACTTCTCTCACTCTTAAGATTTCGATGGTGATATCCGAAAACCGAACGCCATGTAAAAATAATATAAACAAAATCAATTATATTTTTATGTATAGAAAAGCAAAGGATACATTTGGTAAGACACATAATAGACTTCCTCTTGAAACGGGGTAGTTAAATACGCCTGAAACAAGAAAAACAAAATGAATAGACGTCAAAGAAGACGGTATATTGAAATTAGGACTAAAGAACTAAACGAGAATTGTAAGAAATAGAGTGAGATGGAATAGATATATTTATTATGTTAAAACTGTATCTGTAATTTTAACTTCAAATATAGTATATATTTTTGACAAGTAATAAATGTAAATCAGGATAATGTAAAAGGTTTAAAAAACCATAAAAGTGTTATTCACACTGCTCTAATTTATTCAATGCGACCGGTTTCAGTTCTTTAACTTTTAATTAATTTTTAGTATATCCATCCAAAATAAAATTGTACGCCTAAAATTATATTCGACATTTGAGAAACTTTTAAAATTTATGGACCTTTTTTAGAAAAGTCAATAGCATCAATATAAAAAATCGGTTGTGGCCAGCACAATACCTTCCGTCAATCCTGTGTATTATGTATAAATTCCATACATAAATTTTATTGCAAAACATTCTCAATTTCCAGTAAAATTATTTCATAAACAAACTATTCAAATTGCACTTGACACTGCCATCTTCTTCTTTAGCTTTTCCCATTCATTAGGGGTCGCTATATTTGCGTGTCGTTCTCATTCAGTTCCTTTTCTCTCAAGTCTTCCGCAATACATTCCTTCCATCTTATCTTTGGTCTTCCTCTGTTTCTTCAACCTCCTATTACAAAACTATTCATTCTTGTTCCAATATAATTCCTCATTTCTCCTCATGACATGTTCAAACCAATGTAATCGTCTTTCTTGTATCTTTCTAGAAACTTGTAACACTAGAGTTATTTTCTTACTGTATCTTTCCGTGTCTTCCCCAACATCGACTTCAACATCCTCATCTCTGCCACATTAATTTACTTTTTATTGATACTGACATCTGTCAATTTGAATGATATGAATATATTTGTAGTTTCCATGTTTAGCATAGCTGGTTGAATTATAAAATTTAATTTAAAACTAAAACTATTACAATTAACCTTAAACTAATAATATAAGCTATAAGCAAAATACGTATTTCGAGAACTAAGTTCTCATCATCCGTAGAACAAAAACAAAAGTTTAAGCAGAGTAGTTAAGATTACTCAACATGTAAACCATGCCAGAGGTCTAACAACTCTGAACAAACAAGGGAGAGAACTGGGATTATATAGGGATAGGACTCACAGGAGAATGAATACCAATTATAAACTTACGATTTAGCGTCCAATGAAATTTAAGATTTAAAACGTCCTATAAAATTTAAGTTTATATTAAATCGAATAATTTAGAATTAGGTATGGGACCGAGATCTGCGTTCATCAAGTTATTTTTAAATTTATTTATTATTAAGCTCTCGTATGCATCTAAATATCTATCATTATCATTATTAATATGTTTTAAAAGTTTAATATTAGAATTGTTAATTATGTGATTATTAATGAACATATGTTGAGCCACGCTAGATTTTTCGGGATTACCGCTTTTTAGATGATAAAAATGTTCTTTAAACCGAGTGTCAATTTGTCTTTTAGTTTGCCCTATGTAAACTTTATTACAATCATTACAGCTAATTTTATATATACCGGATTTTTTGTTAGTATCTATTTTATCTTTAGGATTACCTAATAAAGATTTAATGGTATTACTTGATTTGTAAGTCACGGTTAAATTTTTATTTTGAAAAAGGTTATTTTTCTTACCAAAATGAAGAATATGTAAGCATACAAATTTATATGAAGATACCAATTAACTAAGCAGTTAATAAAAAAGAGAAACATTTTATCTAGTATATGTCGTTCTGTAGAGATTTTATGATGAAATTATCAGTTAACTCGGGTTGATAGATCCATTTCACTTGGTCGCGAGGCGCGCAGCGTCATAAAAAGCAAATTGTATTTTCGCTATTCCATCTTTCCCAGTATAAAGAGACTGAGAACGTGCGAATTACGTTATTCCATTAAATAGAGTTATCTGCGAAAGAAATGGCTTGCTATTAGTTTACAGATAAATTAATTCCAGCCACTTCCACTTGCCCTACACGTGGGGTGACTCGTAAACTTTCTAAGGGGTCGAATACATTGCTTATCCACTTCGCACCCTCGCAATCTACTTAAGAAACCTAAAGTGGTGTATTTGTTTCTAATCTATTATATTAATTTTTATCTGACGTTATTGTATCACGTGTATTTATTATCATCAAATTAAATAACATTTTTGTACTTTGAAAGCTAAAGCCGGTTCCACATTGAAATGAACATTGTTAGCTAACAGTATATGCTAACATGTTCGCTAACATTTGTTAGCGGATGTAGAATGTTATTATGTTCGTACTAACATTTTGCGACGTAATAACAATGTTCAGTAAAAAATAGATGTTCCTTGAATAGGTAGTAACTTCAAAAAATATATGTTATTACGGTATTTAAACTTATAGATGTATGTCTCGTAACCTAAAATACATATTTTCTATTATAAAATTATTTTTTTATATAATTACAGAAACACTTTTTCTGGAAATTTGTGACCTGGCGATAGTGATGTGCCAGTGGAAAGTTCCTGGAAGGATTTTTTTATTCGGTAGGATGGAGCATCTTACCAGCAATAGGAAGGTCCCTAGTATAAATATACCTATATAACTGACATTACATAAATGGCTATTTTAAATGGAGATTCTACTACTGGCCCACTGTTCTAGCTTTACATGAAATTCAAGACGACAAGAAGAAATACCTAGTTGATAGGGATGAGTTTTAAGGAGTATTCTCCTCCATCGTCAAAACAAGAATAAGATTTCATAAAATAGTCCAGTCAATATAGTAGACCAAAAAAGACCTTTGCTTCACAAAAGGTGGAGTAGAAATTATTTTAATACATGTTGTTTAAGTAGGGGAGTCAAAAGAAAAAAATTCAAGTTTTCGACCTTAAAGAAAGGAAGCGCGAGCCGTCATCTTGACTCATAGATGCAAAAAATTAGTTTTTTCAAAATATATTTTAACCGTTGATTCTACGAAATAAAATGTTTAATATAAAATTGAAGAAGATAAAATATCCAACAATTTATGTGAACACACTTTTTTGTCTAATATTTATTTTGAGGTCTCGAGGCTGTGTGCCTGAGTATCAGAAAACGAATGTGGGGACGCGGGTTCGATCCCAATCGACGTTAAAATTACTTCGAATTTTAACGATCTTTGTGGTGCACTCTCCGCGCCAGCAATGAGTGTCCGTGAGGTAACGCTTGGTAAGCGCACGCACGGTATAAATATTTCATCATTACCGATATCTGTGTACAAAGCTAGCAATGGGAGACATGTCGTGATGATATAATTACTTATTTATTTAATTTATTCATTTGTTTATTTATTTTATTTATTTTATTTATTTTATTTATTTTATTTATTTTATTTATTTTATTTATTTTATTTATTTTATTTATTTTATTTATTTTATTTATTTATTTTACTTATTTTACTTATTTTACTTATTTTACTTATTTTACTTATTTTATTTATTTTATTTATTTTATTTATTTTATTTATTTTATTTATTTTATTTATTTTATTTATTTTATTTATTTTATTTATTTTATTTATTTTATTTATTTTATTTATTTTATTTATTTTATTTATTTTATTTATTTTATTTATTTTATTTATTTTATTTATTTTATTTATTTTATTTATTTTATTTATTTTATTTATTTTATTTATTTTATTTATTTTATTTATTTTATTTATTTTATTTATTTTATTTATTTTATTTATTTTATTTATTTTATTTATTTTATTTATTTTATTTATTTTATTTATTTTATTTATTTTATTTATTTTATTTATTTTATTTATTTTATTTATTTTATTTATTTTATTTATTTTATTTATTTTATTTATTTTATTTATTTTATTTGTTTATTTATTTTATTTATTTTATTTATTTTATTTATTTTATTTCTGAAAAGGATGATGATGTGAATTGATTGATATAGTGATTCATGTGCGTAGGCTTCCTGTAGACTGAATGTAGTAAAGAACCATCTTCTCTTCTTTCCAGTGATACATCCAGGAAGGGAATAATGCCATTTCTTCGACTTCTACGGTGAACTTAATATTAAGTGAAACTGTTAGGAACTTCAAATGGTACTTCCGGTTGACCAATTATATCCTAAATCTAATCAGCTCTTTATATGGATGTAAAGAAGAATGCGAAAGAATTACAATTTTTAGATTTGCAGTGTTGACGTTATCGTCGGAGAATTTTTTGTTACACACACACGTGCGCGCCCATACACACACACACACACACACACACACACACACACACACACACACAAATATACACACAAAGACATCTTTGTAAAAGTAGTAAAAACGTATTCTAGGGACCCTAAAACGTTCTTATTCACTAAAAACTCACCGAATTTTTTTACCAAAGACCTTACTTAAAGGTGACGGAAGGTTAAAACAACAGCACAGGTTTTTTCATTTGAATACTGTTATGTTTTATCTAAGATTATTAAAGTCAACTTTGTACTAAAATGTCTTATTCTATTATTAATTTAGTCATTATTAACGGCACGATAGTCTTTGTCGGTCCTGAACTACTTGTCGGCTTTAGGTATTCCTTTCGTCATTTCGTATTAGTGTGGTTAAGAGTCCATAGTTAATATATACAGGGTGATTCACGACTTGTTGCATTAATTTTAAGGGCATATAATACCTATCTTCCATAGTTTCTGAGATAAAAGTCAGTGAAAAATGAGTTTTTACGAGGTTTACTTCTGTTATTTCGAATTTTATGATAGTTACGATTTCGAATAAATGAGACTTTTAGTTTTCCTTTAAAAGGTCATCTTAGATATGTTTTTGTTTTCAAAAAAATATACTAATTAAAATGATTGAAATTGACATTGAGAAAAATGTTTCATGAACAATTTCTTTTTTCATAATCTATATGTGTATACTGGCATAGACAAAATTTTGTTTGATCTCTAGCTTCATCAGTTTTCTTTCGATTCTATTACAAAATGGCCTCTTTCTCGGAAACAGTTGAAGATCAGACCTATGTTGATTAAGCTTTTTTTACTCATTTGGGTCAGTATTATATAGCATTTCAATTGATGCATGAAATCACCATTATATACAGAATGTTCAATTTAAGTGTTTCACTATTGCTATCTCAAGAATCGTAAGAGATACAAAGTAGGTTTATTCACCTATTCGATTCAGAATTTTTTTCTGAATACAACGATATAAAATGTGTATACTTTTACAAAACGAAAAAAACGAGAAAAATGCAAAAGAAAAATTATTATTTTCATATTTATTTCTACATGTAATCAGAGTGCCATGACAAAAACAATTAAATATTTTGTTTTCATCATTGTTTGGGCGATTTAGATACTAAAAAATATTATAAAAATTGGTCTAAATTATTGCCATGCTGATTTATACATAATTCCAGCCTTCTGAACATATTACTTCTTACTTTTCTTAAAATTCGGCCGTCTATGTAGGAAATAATATTTTCGATTGCATTTTTTAAATGCTGAATATCTGGATAGATAGTTTTGTAGACTTCATCTCACTAAAATTTTAGTGCTAGTAAGTCATCCATAAACTTAATATGGGTGCGGTTTTTTATCAAACTGTATTGCATTTTTGAAATTTTTTTTTATATTGCTTTTCTACTTTTTTATATTTAACAAAATGTTAACCGACGTTGGATTTTTTTCCATACAAATTTTAATTTAATATTATTAATGCTGAAGATGAAACACTGTGGTTTCGAAACGTCCTGAAATAAATAAAGAATATAAAAATCTGGATCACCAAGGCCTTACTCTATAAAATCAATTGAAATTTCCAACTGATCCTTCTCGACTCAACAACTCATTTTAATAGTTTTATAATATAGATTTTTTTTTATAATTTAACGGACTTCGTATCTCTTACGGTTCTCGAGATAGCAATAGTGAAACACTTAAATTGAACACATGTACATATATCGTTGTCAAATACATTGCTTTGTTTTACAGAGATATATTTGCAGCCTTTAGCATACCTATATGCACATACGCCTGAAAATTAAGTTAACAACTATATGCCATTGACGGTAGCGAGAGAATTTGGAACTCGCGAAGAGAAACATATCGTTGTATAGATCGGATTAGAATGATTTTTGAGCCGAATCAATTTTTTTATTTACTTATTTTAAATAAAAAAGAGATTCAGCTAACAAGCCGGTTAACAATCTCATCTGTTACACAAATCATTGCATGAGAAAAATATTATGTAGTGCTGTAGTTTTGATATGAAATGTATAGGTGCAAGATGAATTGCACAAATTTAATATATTAAAATGCGAGTAAGTTCCAAATTATTTCGCTATCGTAAATGGCATATAGTGGTTAATTAGCGCGAACAGAGTGACTTGTTATCTACGTAACCTCTATGTTCAATGTAGCTATCATAATTGATTTGTAAACAGTAAATCCCGGTTTTTACCTTCCGTCACCTTTAGGTAAGGAAGGTATTGTCTTTGGTCAAAAAATTCAATGATGAGTTTTTACTGAATAAGCACGTTTTAGGGTCCATATAATACGATTTTACCATTTTTACGATGATGTCTGTATGAATGTGTGTCTGTGTGTCTGTGTGTGTGTAACAAAATTTCCGGATCCAATAACTTCAATACCACGATTCCAAAAATTATAATTTTTTCGTATTCCTCAAGTTTACATCCAGAAGAACAACTGATTAGATTTTGGTTATAATTGGTCAACCGGAAATAGTCTCATTTGAAGATTTAACAGTTAAATTTGATTTATTGACATTTAACGTTATTACAACTTAAAGAATATATTATTCTCTCTACGATTTGATTACAATTTATACTTCATATTTAATAGATACAGAGTTAAAGAATTTTAAAGAAATTAAATTTTGTAATTCAGCCAGCTATGCCAAACTTGGGATCTAGTAATATATTCATATAATTCAAATTGACAGATGTCAGTATCAATAAAAAGTAAATTCATGTGGCAGATATGAGGGTGTTGAAGTAGATATTGGGGAATACAGGGAAAGATACGGTAAGAAAATAACTCTAGTGTTACAAGTTTTTAGAAAGATACAAGAAAGACGATTACATTGGTTTGAACATGTCATGAGGAGAAATGAAGAATTAAAGGAACAAAAATGAATAGTTTAGTTAAAGAAACAGAGGTAGACCAAAGATAAGATGGAAGGACTGTATTGCGGAAGATTTGAGAGAAACGGAACTGAATGAGAACGTCATGCAAAAATAGCGACCCCCTAACGAATGGGAAAAGCTAAAGAAGAAGAAGGTGCGAGTATCAAGTGCAATTTGAATAGTTTGTTTATGAAATAATTTTACTGGAAATTTAGAATCTTTTGTAAGAAAAATTATGGAATTTATACATTATACACGAGAATGACGGAAGGTATTGTGCTGGCCACAACAGATTTTTTTATTTATTTCGAGATGCACATAGGAGATTAACATGGGAAATCAGGCTTTTGCATATTGTTGACCAACAACCCCCCCCCCCCTCCCCCACGGTTTAACTAAGAACGATGGTTGTGGTCTCGATAGAAGGATACAAATTTTCTGCGTCAAATGACAATAAATGTTTGACATTTCATCTGTCAGAATTTGTTATCTATGATTTTTACCTTCCGCCACCTCTAGGTAAGGAAGGTATTGCCTTTGGTCAAAAAATTCGGTAGTGAGTTTTCATTGAATAAGCACGTTTTAGGGTCTTTACAATACGATTTTACTATTTTTACGATGATGTATGTATGTATGTGTGTATGGACGTGTGTGCGTGTGTGTGTGTATGCGTGTGTGTATGTGACCACGGTTTCGGCAGCGATATCTCCAATACTAGAATTCCAAAAATTAAAATTCTTGCGTATTCCTTTTCCTTACAACCATATGCAGACTTGATTAGATTTTGGTTATAATTGGTCAACCGGAAGTATCCTCATTTGAAGATTTTAACAGTTTTTCTTGACAAACTCAGTTAAATTTGATTATAACTTAAAGAATATATTATTGTCTATACGATTTGATTGCATTTTACATTTGATATTCAACAGATATATAGTTAAAAAAGAATAAAGAAAATAAATTTCATAATTCAGCCAGCTATGCTAACTTAACCATGGAAACTGGTAATTCAGGTAATTCAAATTGACATGTCAGTATCAATAAAATATAAATGAATGAAAGAATAAGGGAAGTAACTCTAGATATAAGAGAGACGATTACATTGGTTTGAACATGTCATGAGGAGAGATGAATATATTAATAGAAGGTGGAAGAAACATAGGAAGACCAAATATAAGATGAAAAGACTGTATTGCAGAAGACTTGAGAGAAAAGGAACTGAATGAGGACGACACGCAAAGTAAAAATGAGTGGAAGAAGAAAATAAAAAATAGCGACCCCCTAACGAATGGGAAAAACTAAAGAAGAAGATGTCAGTGTCAAGTGCAATTTGCATAGTTTGTTTATGAAATAACTTTACTGGAAATATAGGATCTTTTGCAAGAAAATTTACGTATGGGGCGCGTGCAGTAACATAACTTTGCTGACTTTGGCAAACAGATATGGGGACCCGTGTCAAAATGACAGCAATTAATTATGTCCATAACTAACAAGTGTTATAATTTTTCATTCATAATTTCATAAATTTCTTATTTCATGTGGTTTGTTTGTTAACATGAGTATGGAATTCATTTGCCGAGAAAGGGAATCACATAATACCAAAAATTTAGAATCTTTTGCAAGAAAATTTATGTATGGAATTTGTACATAATACACAGGATTGACGGAAGGTATTGTGCTGGCCACACCAGATTTTTTTATATTATTTTCTTTTCAGTATTTTATAACAGTGTAGAAAAAGCTTGTTGAAATATTTAGAAAGATAAATATTTAGAAATAATTGTAAGACGTACAACTACTAATTTAATGCACTCAGCCATGCACTCTATAAATTCAAATAATCATTAACTTGAAATCTAAATTTAATATAAGTTGGGAATGAGATTGGTGTAGCCTTGAAAAGTAGCAATAAATTTAAGATCGGCACAGTTTGGAATTTATGCTGTAATATATCACCGAGGAAAAGTGTAAATAAATACACGTACGTCCCTTCTGGTCGTGTGATTTCCGTGATCGGAGATCACAGGATGCTCGTCTTGCCGATATCAATATTTATGTGGATATATAAAAGTTTACACATTACTCGATGTGAAAGTTTAGCGCGAGGGGAATCGTTATACTTTTGTTGAAACTCGCGAGAATTAAAGATACCTCTGAGAGTATTGCATCACCAACTCAAGCAACAAGAACTAAACTTCTCAAAAACTACAGTTAACATACGTGGATAAAAATCTGAGGACTTCATCTTAGATTAATATTAACCTTTCAAATAACTATGTTGATGTATTAAATTCCTTAAAACCAGGGCATGAAAGATCATATTAAACATTGTAATTACTTGTTTGCATCAAAAATGCGTTCAATATGTAAATTTACTGTGAAAATTATGATTCCATATTCCATCGAACAAATTATGCATATTTCATATACGAAGATAAAATTTAAGACTCACGAAAAATGTTCCATGTTTATATAAGTTCATATACCTAATGAAACTATATAAAGCCGTCTCACTTTTACTCTCACATATCGTGAGTTTATGAAATTTATACGAACTTTGTCAGTAACTCGATGTATAGTTTGTATCCAAAAATGTAATGAGTAGAAGAATATCGACGGATGATGGATAAATTAAAGGAAATAAAATAATATACTCCTTGTTGCAAACGTTTCGGATTTTATTAATACATCCTCAGTGCTGGAGGACAAAGGAAGAATAAAATGTTAAAGAATAAAAACAGAGCATAGTCCAATAAATAATTATACAATAAAAATGCTTACCATCAGGAGATTATTACAAAAAAAATCTGTTGTGGCCAGCACAATACCTCTCGCCACTTCCTTTTTTTGGTTACATAAGTATAGGGCGCGAACGGTAATGTTACATTTTTGGGCTTGACAAGCAAATGTGTGGGCCCGTTTCAGAATGATAATTAGTAATTATGTACATAGATGTCAAATGTTAGAATTTTTCATTAAAAATTTCAAGATTTTCTAAATTTACGTAGTTAATTTATCACCAGGAGTTTAAAGTTTACTTGTATGCCTTAGATATTTAACATTTAATTCTGCTCCACATGGAATTGGAAAATCACTAAATTTAGAATGAGAAATTATGATATTTGACATCTATATACATAATTACTAGCTATCATTCTGACATGGGCCCCCATATCTGCTTGTCAAGGCCAACAAAATCATCTGCTCGCTCCCTATTGTATTTAACATTTCTTGTATACCTACACTCTACACCAAAAATTCTACTTACGCATATATCTATTCCATATATATTTAGATTGTTTAATTTTAAATTCATTTTTGATGAAGAAATTTTGTCCTCTTCTAATTTTTCGAAATGTTTCCGATTCTATTAATACATTAAGAAATAATATAATGTATGTACTTCCCAGAAAAAGTCTTCAGTAATGTCTTCGGATTTCTGACACTGACATTATCTGTCAGTTACAAACAAATTAAATTTTCAACTATTTTCCATGGCCATTCTTTCGGCTGTAAAATTTATTATAACAGATTATTTTACATACTATATTTCTTCTATCTCTAAATCTATAGAATATATTGTAAAATATTTAAATGTATCAGAAAGAGAATTTATTTTTTCTTTAATATTATCAAGAAAAAATTTCAAAAAATATTATTTAAAAGATTTTTTTTCAAGAATCTTCTACTTCCGGTTGTCCAATTGTTACCAAAACCTTTTCAGATCTTCCCATGAATGTCCGATTGGGAAATACGTAGTTAAAAAAATTTAAAGTCTTATAGTTTTTGAGTAACCGTCCTTCCAACATCCCACACACACACACACACATACACACACACATCCACACACACACACACACACACAGACATCATCGTAAAAATGATAAAATCGGATTGTAGGGACCTTAAAACGTGCTTATTCAATAAAATCTGGATATGCGATTTTTAGCATGAATGCAATACCTCTCTTAGCGAGAGGTAAAAAATTAAATACATGAAGTTATACATGTACAAGAATTGCTAAACTTTTATCTAGCGTCTTTGTCGTACATACATAACATATATGAGACTTTTATTCGCTGTCACATTATCGTCGGTTTTTCGGAGGGGTATACACTATCTCCGTCCAACCGACGGCAAAAAAAATGAAAAATAAACTGTTCTGTAACCGCACAATTGTCCACGCGTCTATGGTTACTTGTTGTGCTGGCCGACTTCTGACGATGGTTTCATAGAAGCTGACTCAGAAGTTGTAAAAAATAACACAGTACGTCTTAGTTTCACTAAACTAAGACGTACTGTGTTATTTTTTTTAAGTATGTATTTAAATAAAAATAATAATAAATATACCAGCATGGCATATTATCCATTGCTGTATGTGCTAATCTGCTTTGTATACAGATTTCGGTAATGATGATGACATATTTGTATCGTGCGAGCGTTTACCAAGCGTCGCCTCACTCATTTCTGGCGTGGGTAGTGCACCACAAAGGTCAATTTTGTGCCATTTCAAATTCGAAATATTTGGTGTTGGTAGCGATTGAATCTGGTTCCCCAGATTCGCGACCAGACACTCAGGCACGCGGCCACGAGGCCCTATAGGTATTTAAATTAATAAAAATTATATGGCGGGAGGTATTGTGTTGGTCACATCAGATTTTTACCTCTCGCTAAGAGAGGTATTGCATTCATGCTAAAAATCACATGTCCAGATTTTATTGAATAAGCACGTTTTAAGGTCCCTACAATCCGATTTTAACATTTTTACGATGATGTCTGTGTGTGTGTGTGTGTGTGTGCGGATGTATGTGTGTGTGTGTGTATGTATGTAGGATGTTGGAAGGACGATTACTCAAAAACTATAAGACTTTAAATTTGTTTAACTACGTATTTCCCAATCGGACATTCATGGGAAGATCTGAAAAGGTTTTGGTAACAATTGGACAACCGGAAGTAGAAGATTCTTGAAAAAAAATCTTCTAAATAATATTTTTTTAAAATTTTTCTTGGTAATATTAAAGAAAATTAAATTCTTTATCTGATACATTTAAATATTTTATTATATATTCTATAGATTTAGAGATAAAAGAAATATAATATATAAAATAATCTGTTATAATAAATTTTACAGCCGAAAGAATGCCATGGAAAATAGTTGCAAATTTAAATTGTTTGTAACTGACAGATAAATGTCAGTGTCAGAAATACGGAGACATTACTGAAGACTTTTTCTGGGAAGTACAACATTATATTATTTCTTAATGTATTAATAAATACATAACATATATCCTTCAAAAATACTGTCAATCCTGACAATCAATTGAAAACATTTCGAGAAATTAGAAGAGGAAAAAATTTCTTCATAAAATGAATTTAAAATTAATCAATCTAAATATAAGAAATAGATATATGTAAGTAGAATTTTTGGTGTAGAGTGTAGTATACAAGAAATGTTAAATACAATAGGGCGCGAGCAGTCATGTGATTTTGTTGGCCCTGACTAGCAGATATGGGGGCCCATGACAGAATGATAGCTAGTAATTATGTATGTAGATGTCAAGTATCATAATGTCTCATTCTAAATTTAGTGATTTTCCAATTCCATGAGGTTTATTTTCCTCGACAAGTAAATTCCACACTCCTGGTGACAAATTAACTACGTTTATTTAGAAAATCTTGAAGTTTTGAATGAAAAATTGACAAGTGATATCCATGTACATAATTACTAATTATCATTCTGAAATGGGCCTCCACATCTGCTTGTTAAGGCCAACAATGTAACATGACTGTTATATACTTATGTAACCAAAAAAGTAAGTGGCGAGAGGTATTGTGCTGGCCACAACAGATTTTTTCTATTGTATCATGGGTATTGTACCAAGTCTCATACAGATATATTATAGATCGATTTTCGTCCATATATTGCTGTAAAGCATGTAAATATGTATGCCTCCGCTCTTGTAACCGATGTGATTCCATTATTGCTTGGCGTTTGTTAACATTTTTAAAACGAAAGCCCATACTTCTTAAAGCTTTTCGCAATGTAGTGGAACAATAGTCGATGCCACTTTCAATAAGTCGTTGTTGAAGGGCAGGTATAGATAGTAAAATATTTTTTTCGTACACACCATATATTGTTCTTCTAATTAAATCTAATTCAAAATCAGGCAAACTTTTTATTGTACCGCTATCATTTCTTTTTCTTCGTTTTCGAATACCACATGTCGTTATTATTTTAATTGTACTGTACGACACTTTTGTTAGATCACTTGTCCTTTTTATTATATTCTTTTCTCCTTCTTCTTTCAACTTATTACATACATTTAAAACAATTTGCTGACTCTCTTTCACTAAATGCATTCTATTGGAAGATTGAATTTCTTCATCACTACTACTACTATTGCTATTTTCGTCACATTCAGACCATGGTCTCCACATTTTCTTAAATTCTAATGTCAAACCAAAAGATTCGACAATACTAACACAATTGTAAAAATATGTGTTATTTGTACTTAAGATTAGTTTCCTAAATACCAATTAGTTATTTGCGAACACCAATCACAGTAAAGAATTTAATATAATGCGTAGGTATTCATAAGTAATTATTATTTAAAATTACTGTCGTTTTTCCTTGGACATAAATTTGTAGTAAATAAAAGAAATTATAATTAAGTTCAAATTTAATTTCACATAATCTTAATCAGCTGTAATACCGTTAAATACGGGCCAGTACGGTGGTAAGAAGACCCCCTATAAATTTGTACGTACCGTCGATTAGTAGCTTCCACACCCCTAGCTCTCTCTGCGTCTACTATTGGTATCTGGTTCCTTCGTATCTTCGTTTGTCATGTCCGATTTTATACTTTCTTTGTTCTCGGATTACTTCTTGTAACATGTTCGGGGGCGTCCATATTTTTTGTTATCGCGTCAGTTTCGGCGGCAAAATTTCATTAACGAAACTTGGAATGTAACCATACAAACTTTCAAAAGGGGTTCTTCCGGTGGTTCGGCTCACGGCATTATTCAAATCTCGTTCCATTTCTTTGAATTTGACATCCCCTCCTTGTTCCTCGGTCATTATACTCATTATTCTCGGTATTATAGTTCTGTTAACCCTCACTACCATTCCATTCGCTCGCGGATGTCGAGATGAGTTTAACGTATGCTGTATTCCATTTTCGTGACAATACTTTTGGAATTTTTCAGATGTAAAACAAGTACCTCGGTCGGGTATGATTCTCATTGCTAACCCGAAGTCTAATAAGAATTATTTTAAGGCTTTTAATACTAATTGAATATTATAGCTTCGCATCGGGGACAAACGTTATAAATAGAGTCAAGTTGTCAATAATTATCATCAGATAAATATTTTTCTTCTGGCTCTTGATGAACGGTCCTAATTCGGTCAAGGTGGATCTTCTCGAAAGGTCTTGCTCCTGGTGGAATCGGGTGTAAGAATCTCGATTGTCGTCTAGCTGGATGGTTCGTGAGTATACACTCTAAATATGATTTTATATGTTGTTGTGAATTTCGGCGTATGCTAGCAAACCAATACTTCCGCCGTATATGATCAAGTGCTCTTTCCAACGAGAAGTGTTCCATCATATCGTGGAATTTTACCAACATACTCTTCCTCATCGATTTTGGCATCCCATACAACTTTACTTCACCTTTTTCTTCAACCTTCTTATATAATATTCCATCTTTTACTTGGAAACCAGCTGTTTCTTTCTTTTCCTCCGTACTCATGTCGTTGCCGTCTTCTAATAGTTTAATGATTCTTTTTAATTTAGTGTCAGTTCTTTGAATCGTTAGTACTTGCTCTTCTTCACTTACAATAGTCAATATATCGAACCTTTGTTCTTATATGGTTTCCATCGTATCTCATTGTCTTTCGTGGGTGCTGTGCTTATGGCATCTATGTAAGTCATCATCTTCTAACCACTTCGATGCTGAATATTAAAATTATATTCTTGTAGTAATGGCTCCATCTAGCAATTTGTGGATTAACTGTCTTATGTGTATTCAAATATACTCACGCTTGACAATCTGTGATGATTGTAAATTCAATGTCTAATAACAAATTTCTTAATCGGTCAATACATTATACGATTGCCATCAATTGCTGCTGTGGTAGCGGCTTTTTTCTTCCTTAGTCTTCTTAGAAACACAATACACTATAATCATTCTTCCTTCCATTCTTCTTTGTAACAGCATACTTGCTAATCTAGTCACACTGGTGTCGGTATGTAGTTCCGCGTATTTTCTAGGATCGTACAGCTTCAATACGGGATCACTCAGCAGCTTCTGTTTCATTATCTCGAATGCTTTATTTGGGCTGCTCCCCATTCGAATTTTCGATTTTGTTTCGTTAGTCACTTAGTGGTCTGGCAATTTCTGCATAGGCTTTCACAAATTTTCTAAAGAAACCGGTCAATCACAAGAATATCTTACACTCATGCACATTATTTGGTTTTGGAAACGATTTTATGGCCTGTAACTTAGCAATACCTAGTTTTATCCCTTTTGCGGACAATTGGAAACCTAAGTAGTCAACGTTTTTCTTCCCAAATACACATTTTCGCAATTTCAACGTTAAATTTGCTTTCTTTAGGGTTTCAATAACTTGGGTTAATTTATCTAACATGTCTGGCCAATATATTGCATGAATCAATAAATCATCGAGATAACAAATAGGTACTTGGTTCCGTAATGGTCCTAACACCAATGCCATCAGTCTGGAGAACACATCTTGGACATGGTCTGCCGATCTTCTGTTGTTGCTCTACAATGTTTGGACACCACGGGCTTCCCGGAATCTGAAATGCCCATTTTAGTTAAATGTGTACAACCTAGTTATTTTATTGTCAACGCGAAACACTCGATAACCGTTAATTAATTCATGCAATTGTTCAACTATTTCTGCAGTAACATCACTGTCCACATTGATCATGTCGTTTGTAATGTCCACGCTCACGACTTCACGTTCATGTTCAGTTTCCACAAAACCTTTCCCTATCTCTTCACCTCGTATGACTTCACGTTTTGACGTATCGTTTCGAACTGGAACCCACAGGTCAATCTCATCACCTCCTATAGTAATAAAATTTATTGTATTCGGTTAGATATTCAGTTCTCCAGATGTTTTAAATTTAACACAAGATTTTATCGGTTCGATTTTCAAATTTTTAAATGGATCTTTATCTTTAACTAGTTTATTCTCAAGTTTCAGATACGCCATACCAGGCAACTCTGTAAACGATCGACCAATTATTACATCCGTTTTCTGAAGTGTATCTGGCACTACGTAAAGTTTTACATTGTTCACCTGTATGTCATCTATCTTTAAAGTTACCTCCGTTTCAGCTTCATAGTTCACACAGTTTTTGCCGAAACCGTACAATATTTGGTTGATTTCTATACCCATTAAATTTAAGTTATTCGCACAGCTTTTCCAAACTGTACACACACCACTACCCGGATCTATAAACGCCGTAATATCATGTCAATCATCTACAGTAACTGTCTTCGGGAACTTTTCATAATCAATACATACATCTGTGCTTATTGTTTTCATCTCTACCTTGGTATATGTAACTGTAGTTTTTTTTTCCGTCTTACAGTTTTTGGCGATGTGTCTCTTTTTCCTGCTAGAATAACAAATTAGCACGAGGACTTCTGGACAACCACTAGAAATATGTCCGTATTTTCTACAATTTAGGCACTTTGGTTCACCATCTTTATTCCACAGTGGCGTACGTTCACGTTGTTTATAACATTTATTAATTTTGGACTTGTTTTCCGTTCGATCATCCGTTTTCGCCGTAGTTTCTCCAGGATTTGGTTTTTCTCTAGCATTGCGAAATCTTTCGCTTCTTTTACTTATTATTCTGTCATTTCGTACGAGATAATGAAGCAAGACATCTGAATCAGTATGTATGCTTCCGAGTATCATCGCGCATAGCTCTTTAGAATTTAATCCAATTAATATGTTTCTTTTTGTCATTAAACTTTAATCCTAACTCTGAACACATTATCTTCTCGTGAAAATAGTGTTTTAAAGTTTCATCCTATTTTCTGATGTCGATTTGTCATACGTTGCCACTTCGTGGTTGTCCTGACTTCACTTCCAAATGTCTTCTGGAATGCTGCCTTGAACTTATCGCATGAGGTCAGTTTTGCACTCCTCGTCGTGTACCAGTGACGTGCTCCATCCACTAGGTGTGTTCTGGCAGTTTCCAACGCACATGCATCGGGCCACATATGTAATGTCTGCATTCCGCTAATATTGTTTAACCACTCTGTCGCACTCGTTGCATCTCCTTCGCCGTTGAACATTCTAATATTCTTGGAAAGGTCCGGCATTATGTGGTACGTTTGGGAATCAATTGTCGGCGTAGTTGACTGTTGGTGGCTCGTGCTTGCTGATGATGTCACTGTATTTGTTATGCTGTTCATTTGTTCCATCATGCTCATCATCATATAATCTCTTCTTCTGTTTTTGTCAATCATCATTCTCATGGACTGGGCCATTTCACCTGCTAGATTATCAACGCTATTATCATCTTCCTCACTTATTGGTTTTCTTGCGCAATTTTTCCGGTAAAGCTTTTCCTTTTAACCTTACTTTTCGGCGTGTTATTTCATCCCACTTCTGATGTGATAAGAACTTTGTGTTTTAAATATTTATTAGTCAGTAATATGATGGCTTGATTTTACAAAAAATAATTTACACTTTATATTCTGTTTGATTACAACTCTATTTAACTTCTCACTCTCTCCCTTCCCTTCACACCCGCACAGTCTTGCCAACAGTCTTTAACACTAGATACATGTGAAAAGAGATACGTGTGTTTCACCGATGAACTTTTCGAAGAATACAGAGGTGCCGCTATTTTTCATCGATGACGGGTGCGAAGTGTTATTCCATTGAAGAGCTCATCGATGCTGCCTGATGCTCTTCGACCAGTGTCCCATTGGCATATATACAGGGTGTTACAGCTAA
Source organism: Harpalus rufipes (assembly GCA_951394225.1). Lineage (NCBI taxonomy): Eukaryota > Metazoa > Arthropoda > Insecta > Coleoptera > Carabidae > Harpalus > Harpalus rufipes. The sequence continues at coordinate 57,716,206 of OX596274.1, forward strand.
ACGAGCTACCTCCAATAATTTCTACATTATTAAAGATACAATAAAATACTATAAGACAAGCTTATAGAAAACCATGGGAGACATCGGAGTAGAAAAGAAAATATATTTTTAAACCAGTGGTTCTCAAGTTTAGGCTAATTCGATAGGATTTTTTTTCTGAATTCAACCATATGATTATTTTATATTCTTACATAACAAAATATTGAGAAAAGTTCAATTGAAATATAAATAAATTTGGTTTTATAGTTATTTTTCAGTGGGCTATGTATGAAAAACAATTTGGTTGATATTAAAATGAAACAAATATTTGTTAATAACTTTATAAACAGTGTTCTATTTGATTTCTATCCTGAATAATTCAAATTGACAAATAGCAGTTTTTGTTTTTCATACATAGCCTACTGAAAAATAATTATAAAAAACAAATATTCTTAAATTTCAATTGAATGTTTCTCAATATTTTTGTTATGTAAAGATATAAAATGATTACATGGTTGATTTTAGAAAAAAATCTCTATCGAATGGGTCTAAAAAATATATATTATCCCATTTAAAACATATAACATTGTATTGTAACTTCAGAACCACAGGTTTAAAAAATATATTTTCTTCTCAAATCGGATGTCCCACTTGGTCTTCTATAAGAATGCTTTATAGCTCGTTTAGCAGAGAATTGATTTGCATTTGTCAATGGCATGGTCAATTTTTATTATTATAAAATATTATTTTATAATGTGTGTTACAATGTTTTTAATACAGTTTACGACAAACTGTGACGCCTGAAATTTTTACAATTTCTATTAAATTAGTTTTTGTTGAAGGAGCGCTCGCAGCGCCATCAGTCATCTGTTAAATTTTAAAGTTTCTCCCGTCTTCAAAATATGCGAGATTTTCTTCTGATGTACCAAATCTCGGGTTTAAAAGGCCGCGTATCGTCCAGAGAAATCAGTTCTTCCTAGTCAAGCCTGGTACCTGGGCTCTTTGGCTAGAACGTCCGAGTCGTACCGCCGAAGTTCTAAATCGAGTTTAGGTGACTGAAATTCCGTTTGTACTTTGTAACTTTTATTAGATGTTTTCATTTCATTTTACTTACCGCCGTCAGAGACTTTGCTATTGCCGTATCGCGTGAGCAGTCCCCTAGTATATTAAACGCAGTCCGTCACAGTTTACACAAAGGGTTTTCATTCTTTATTAATTTGTATTACATTTTACATACCTTGGAAATAATAAACTAGAATTTCATGGAAAATCTATTTAAAACAATTTGAAGCGGCTGCGAAAGCACACAACTGGGAGCTCACAGAGAAGACTACAGCGTTAACTGTCTCGTGTGGAAAAGCCATCGATATCCCACAAACGATGAAGGAAGAAGAACAAGAGGACTACGGCCAACTATTCAAGCTGTTTAATATGCGGTATGGCAATGCGCACATGGAGTCGGTGTACCATATGCAACTGAGGAACCAGTACTTGAGTTCAAAAGAAAGCCTTCAAGAATTTGAAGCCGATGTAACTTATTTGAATCGTCTCACACATCCTACAGCTCCTGACACCGTTTTGGAGTACCTGGCCATTTAAACACTCATTTACGGAGTTCGATACACCGAAATTAAGCAAGCATTGCTATTGACTCGGCGAAAAACTATAGTTGACCCACTCTCATATGCATTAGATCATGAAGCTGCCAAACAAACTTCACGTACACAATTGCGTGTGCGACATAATGAGGCTAAGGGAAATGAAAACACTGAAGATCTGGATAGAGATTACGATGAATTGAACGTGAAGTATTTGCTGAAAGAAAGAAAATCCGCGGTTGGATTAACTGTCCGCAAAGACTTTGCAGAAAACTGCAAAAGAAAATGCCTGAAAAACATGCAGAAAGACAGAGAAAGAAACTTGAAAGAAAGGGAAGTAATGTCGACGGATTATGCAGAAAGCTATGCCAAGATGGAGGCAAGCATGGTAGTCGACTGGAAGAGAAACATTCCACCATCGCCAGGATAACAGTAATCGATGATATTTAGCAGCCCAATGGACTACGCAAAACCAGGAAAACGACACGACTTTGAAAATTATACTGGAATGGAAAGCGAACGAGAGTAAACCAGCATCGGAAGATGTTGCACCGCACTCACAGAGTGTAAAATCGTACTATGCGCAATGGAACTCCATAGCGATTGAGGATGGCCTGTTGAAGCGTATGGTAGAAAATGCCGATGGAACTAAGAAGAGACCTTAGTTGGTTATTCCTAAGAGTAGAGTACCAGAAGTGTTGAAAGAGATCCATGACGGATCTAGACGAGGCCATTTTGGAGTCAACGAAACTTTATAAAGATTGCGCCACGATGTTACTGGGTTAACTGCAAGGAAGATAAATACTGGTGCAAGAAATTTGTGGTTTGCGCTGGAAGCAACGGTCCACATAAACGACGAAGAACTCCAATGTGTCAATACAACGTCGTCAGTCTAATTGATCGCATTGCGATTGACGTGGCCGCACCATTTCCAGAAAGTGACCACGGAAATGAATACATCGTGGTTGTCATGGACTACTTCACCAAGTGGATTGAAGCCTATCCATTACCCAACCAGGAAGCCACTACGGTCGCTGAGACTTTAGTGAAAGAATGTATATGCCGATTTGGTGTAGCACGTGAACTTCACTTTGACCAGAGAAGAAATTTCGAGTCTGCCGTTTTTCAAGATATCTGTAAGACATTAGGAATTAATAAAACAAGACAACTGCATTACATCCGCGTCAGGTTAAATGGTTGAACGAATGAACAGAACGATCAACCGATATTTCTCGAAGGTAGTCTCTAACCTCCAAAAGAGATTGGGACCGACATCTTTATCTGTTCTTGATGGCTTATCGTTCAACCGTGCATGTAAAAACAGGGCTAACTCCTGCAAACATCTTACTCGGGTATGAGATGCGCTTACCATGCGACTTGGTGTTCGTCTGTAAACTTGAGGAAGACCTGGCTGGGGAAGATTAAGTTACGGGCTTGCGGAGAAGAATGAATGACATTCATGAACAAGTACATATAAACTGCCAGCGACCGAGAGAAGGACCAGTATGATATCAAGGCCGAAAAAGGTGGATATCAACCTGTGGATTTAGTTTGGCTTTCCAATCTAAAAAGGTGTCACGAGTTCTGACTGGAGAGAGTTAGTAAATGGAGTTCGGACAGTGGTGAAATAAATAAACAGTTGGTGAATTAAATAACGTGTACACAAATTGCCATGTTATTTTTTAAATGAATACTCCTAGTGGTAATGGTTTAATAATATTCTTAGTCTTAAATAGTACTTTAAGTTTATTTAATCATAGTAATCGTCATTTTTATAATATTTACATTAATTATTTATCGTTTAATAATCATTTATTTAAATTAGTAATAATTCTTTGAAGTAACCAGTCACAACATCGAAAACAGATTAATGAAACTGGGGAAAACTAAGGCACCTAAACAGAAGTCTCCATTACGTTACTTACATAAAATATAAATATTGCATATATTTACCTCTATGAGGTCGTTGAAATATCTGAAAAGAGAAATAAAAGATATAATAAAATACAATTCTCACTATTTTTTATTACTTGGTACCTACCTACTACGAAATATTCTCTGAAACAACAATAAATCATACTTTAGGGTTAGGAAGGCATCCCGGGTACGTAATTATCACCAAAATATCAAATATCTCGCCCTACAATTACATAAATCGTAATTAACTGTCCATTGCAATGTCAATAATTTTCAGATGATGGTTAGTTAAATTCTCTCTACGGCATCACAACAACAGTTCCTGTCAACATTTGATTTATATTCTATCTATTACCTACATCATGATCTAGATGATGTATGTGGTAATCATTTCATAATTTAACAATAAAATTTTCAAAATTCAAATTTCTTTGATTGTATAGTTATTGATCCATGGTTCATAAAATGGGTAATTGTTTATTTTCAAAATTTAATCAATATTAATTAATAGCAATTTTGTTGGAAAATAAACATAAAATAACCGGTTTCAAATTTTATGTATGATATGAATTGCGTGTTTTATTTTGCGTTTTTCTTCTTCAAATTTAAAAAAATTGTATGATTTTTATCTCATATTGTGCAATTTTTTCATTTACAACTTTCTTCTAAAATTAATAAGTCACTACTCCAAAATAACATTGTATTTCCTATGTAACAGGTACCATTAAAATTAAATAAATAAAATATATAAATATATCATCACGGCATATTACCCATTGCTGGGTATGCCAATCTGCTTTGTACACAAATATCGGTAATGATGAAATATTTGTACAGTATGGGCGCTTACTAGACGTCACCTCACGGGCACTCATTGCTGACGTAGAGAGTGTACCACAGGGGTCAATTTTGTGCCATTAAAATTCGAAGTAATATTTGGCGTCGGTCGGGTCCCCAGATTCGCGACAAGACACAGCTTATTTATAAATGACATTTAATGTATGGAAATTTTTAAAAATGCAAAGTTTAATTTTGCAAATAAAAATGATAAAATTGAAATATAATTTAAAAGGCTTATATCATATTTCGTCCCTAACAAAGTTAGTATGAATTAATAGAGTTTAAATTTCCAAAAGAAATAATTGCTTGTTATATATTCCGTTGGGATCAATAACGAATTGAAGCAATGGAATTAAGAGAAAATTGAATTTTATACAATAAATTTTTTAATTGTTTCAATTTGAAATCACTTCCCCGTATATCATTTAATCTATCGCACAGGGAAAAAAATAATGAAGAGAGAATTTAATTAACCATCATCAGCATATCAATGATTGGCCAGAGGATAAATTAATTAAGATTTATGTAATTACAATAATGAGATATGATTAATAACAGGAGTCAAGTCTAAATTATAACTAAAACTAATACAATTATCCCTTAACCTTAAAATTATAAAATATTTTTTTTATATAGTTTAAGGAGTAATTTTATTAGTTTTAGTTATAATGAGAAATGTTTGCGGTGGTAATTAGGTTACTAGGATACCTTCTAGAGATCACTGATTTGGCTTGGCTTAGCTTGAGAAAAATTGAAAAATCAAGCCAAGCCTGTCGTTTAAAAAAGCTTAATTTTTTCAAGTCAAATAATAATAACTTAATTGTATTGTTGACGAAATATAATAGTGACGCAAAATTTATTTCATATAATCATTACCTATGGAACTGTCTAATTTTTAAAAATACTTATTAGTGTTAAGTTAAACGTGCTTTGAATAAAACCTAATTAATTAACACAAATCTTTAATAAATAAACTTTAATTTTTTAACTTAAATAATTTTTTATGGCGCTTGGAAGTGAGGGTGATAGAAAATAAATACCCGATTGCAATAATAACGCTTTATTCGTACAATACAAAATTGTAAATGGTACACTTCATATAATTTTGTTTTTATACTGATATTTTATATTGACTGTTATTCTGATTTTGAACTAGTCATGATGACACTACTGACTTTTGAATGGGGTCGTATTTGGAAATTTCCTCGATATGAATGAAAAGATTAATCTTCTATTTACTAATAGATTTAAACCCGAGGAGTGAAACAAATTTCTCGTGCTTTATCTTCGTCAATCCTTTTGTCAGAATAGCCGCTGCCATCTCATCGGTTGGCACATACTCGATCGACACCATCATCTCCTTGACTACATCACGCACAAAATGATGCCTAATGTCGATGTGTTTTGTGAGTCTATGGTATACCTGATTCAACACTAATTTTTGTGCACCCATGTTGTAGTATCTTCATGCATATAGCCTCCTTGGCCGCTTGAAATAAAGCCATGTACTTGGCCTCTTTTGACGACAATACCACGGCCCGCTGCTTCTTGGAGTCTCAAATAACTGCGTCACCGTTTAGTATAAAGTCATGGCCAGTAAATGATCTTCGGTCCAAGTGATAGCCCCCCCCCCCTCGGTGTGAATGTACATCGGTTGATCGTTGGAGAACTTGAATAAAAGGTCTATATCTCTAGTTCCCTTCAAATAGCGCAAGACCAGCTTCACTGCTTTCCAGTTATTCTCCGCATAAAAATCATTAAATTGGGTTAAATAACTGATTGCCAGGCCTATGCTGTAATAAAGTGGTTAATTTTTAACAACTGGTTAAAAAAAATATTCATTGGAATAAACTAAAAATCCAGTTTCTGTTACACATCAATATACTTGATTGGTTAATTTTTTAACCAGTTGTCAAAAATTAATCACTGAGTTACATGGCCTGACGCAGGCCATGTAGAACCTTTTTCAGTAAACAAACCATGTTGCTCATCTTCAGCTAAAGTAACATCTTCACGGCTTCTAGTATGGGTAAGTTTCCATGCCCTGCCCAAATGATGTGCTGCAAGGTATCTTCAAGGTTCTCCGGCAGTTTCATCAATGTATGTTCCTCAATATCGCCATTTAAATAAGCAGTGGCAATATCGAGTTGTTCTCATTTCATGTCACGCTGGATTGCTACAACCATTGCTAGAGGTATGGAAATGAACATTGCCACCGGTGCATATGTTTCACGGATATCTACATCTGATTTTTGAGACAATCCACGTGCCTATCATACGTGCTTTCTTTTGCCCAATTGCTCCATCAGACCGGTACTTTTTTCGCAAAACAAATCTGCTCCCAATCACCTGCTGGTCAATCAGGATGTGAACAATATTAAATTACACTGGGATGCACGTAAACAACAAATAGCAATATTTTTGTCTTGTGAACCAAAAAATTAAAAATATAGTCTATAATATACACAAATTTTGATTATGTAAACTACATCATTGTCTACGTGTGGGCATTGACAACTTACATATAGATTACAGGCACATTTCTAACTTTCGGCAATCAAATTCGGAAACACTTTGCATCCAATTTTTAGATTCCGTCACCTCTAGGTAAGGAAGGTATTGTCTTTGATCAAAAAATTCGGTAGTGAGTTTTCATTGAATAAGTACGTTTTAGGGTCTTTACAATACGATTTTACTATTTTTACGATAATGTCTGTATGTGTGTGTGTGTGTGTGTGTGTGTGTGTGTGTGTGTGTGTGTGTGTGCGTGTGTGTGTATGTATGTGTGTGTGTGTGTGTGTGGTATGTGACCACGGTTTCGGCGGCGATATCTTTAATACTAGAATTCCAAAAATTAAAATTCTTGCGTATTCCTTTTCCTTACAACCATATGCAGACTTGATTAGATTTTGGTTATAAATGGTCAACCGGAAGTATCCTCATTTGAAGATTTTAACAGTTTTTCTTGACAAACTCAGTTAAATTTGATTATAACTTAAAGAATATATTATTGTCTATACGATTTGATTGCATTTTACATTTGATATTCAACAGATATATAGTTAAAAAAGAATAAAGAAAATAATTTTCATATAAATTTCATAATTCAGCCAGCTATGCTAACTTAACCATGGAAACTGGTAATTCAGGTAATTAAAATTGACAGATGTCAGTATCAATAAAATATAAATGAATGAAAGAATAAGGGAAGTAACTCTAGATATAAGAGAGACGATTACATTGGTTTGAACATGTCATGAGGAGAGATGAATATAAGATGAAAAGACTGTATTGCAGAAGACTTGAGAGAAAAGGAACTGAATGAGGACGACACGCAAAGTAAAAATGAGTGGAAGAAGAAAATAAAAAATAGCGACCCCCTAACGAATGGGAAAAACTAAAGAAGAAGATGTCAGTGTCAAGTGCAATTTGCATAGTTTGTTTATGAAATAACTTTACTGGAAATATAGGATCTTTTGCAAGAAAATTTACGTATGGGGCGCGTGCAGTAACATAACTTTGCTGACTTTGGCAAACAGATATGGGGACCCGTGTCAAAATGACAGCAATTAATTATGTCCATAACTAACAAGTGTTATAATTTTTCATTCAAAATTTCATAATTTTCCTATTTCATGTGATTTGTTTGTTATCAGGAGTACGGAATTCAGTTGCCGAGAAAGGGAATCACATAACACCAAAAATTTAGAATCTTTTGTAAGAAAATTTATGTATGGAATTTGTACATAATACACAGGATTGACGGAAGGTATTGTGCTGGCCACATCAGGTTTTTTTTTAAATAGCTGACAGTTGGTATTCTACCTTATCATGCTTCGAATAGGGTTTTTTTTTGTCGAGCTTCTTTGTCGTACTGCGATTTCTGATTATAGTTTGCAACAAAAACCGCCTCATTCCAAAACAAAGGCGGCAAACCATATTGGACTAGAAGATATCGTTTAAATTTATTTGGGTGTTTAGGCCGTTACAAGTTGACGTTGAATTCTCTGTAACTTAGATATTCGTTGATCTTTCCATTTACCATACTCACGGCCATTCTCAGATTGGACAGCCTTTATCCTCATTATGTGCTGCTTTTTCAACGAGTACCTTGAATGCTTTGAACTATTCAAGTGCTTAGCTCTGTTCGTTTCGTATAGTCAGGAGTGAAATAAGTTGACCCACCGTTCGATGGTACACACATTGCACCACATATGTCCGTATGAATAAAACCTAACTTCGTTGTTTCTCTATTTGATTCCTTTGGAAAATATGGCCACGTCATTTTGTCCTGAAAGCAAATCTCACAAGTCTTAATTTCGTTTCCGTCTTGTAGATCAACGCCACGAATTAATCCATTCTTCGTTGTGTTGATCAAATAACGGTAGGTGAGTTGACCCATACACCGATGTCTGTGTAGATGACGAAGACTTGTCTTTCTTGACGACTCCAGGTTCTTCGTTTCAACAGCTATCTAACGATACTCCTACGTAGTAGAGATTATCGACACGTTTCGAAACCAACCTTGCATTTCCTTTTATGTCGATGATCGTTGCTCTTTGTCTAACAGTACCTCGTATCCCTTATCAGTGATCTTTGCAACAGGCAGCAAATTCATCCGTAGCTCAGGAACGTGTAACGCATAATTTAAAATCACTTCACTGTTTTCACCTTTTAAAGCTGTCACAAATTCTGCAACACCTTTAAGTTTGATGAATCTGTGTTTCTTCCTGCATCATACTTTTCGATTATTTTATACTTCATTTCCCTTAACCAAATAACAGAACACACTACCTATATAGCATCATAACGGCAAGATGAACCTAACCTAACCTAACCTAACTGTTACAAAGAAATTGTGTAAATATTTATGCACAACCTCGTATTCACTCATTTTTTGCAGTATGAGACTTCAATAATGTGGATTTACGTGCCAATTCGATTGAAACGCATTTTTTAATTTAATCCATACTATACGATGTCGTGCGATTTTTAGGTAGCTTTAGATTACTTGCACCTGTGGATAAATTTAAATCAGACTTAGTTATTTCGTCCCGGCGTTTCAAATTTGTAATCGCAACTTCATTGTTGTTCGCTGATTGGCGTGTAACAATCTTGCCCCTCACGTAGCCCCATGAATCGCGTTCTTGACTAACAATACAGGCATTTAACGCTTCCACGTGTCATAATTATCACGTCCGAGTGCCTCTATACGTGCAACGTTAGTGTTCATTAAATATATAATTTTCGATGTACGAAATTAGCTAACATTTTTTTTTGACAATTCGTCAACGCCCAAACTCAAACCAAAAGGACCGATCATGTTCCATAAAAATAAAGGAGTTTTGTTGTTGGATGGGTGTTAGTCTACGTTACCGAAAAAAAGTCAAAAAATAATATAAAAATAATTAGCGATTGTTTTTTCTGTAGGAAAAGTCAGATTCATTTCAGATTTGTTCATTTAAGTGTTCTTTGTATCCTTATCTTTAATAATAAATGTTCTTTCAACTAAATAAATTAAAATAAAGTGTTTTCTCTTTCTCACAAAATCCAACATCTGGCGACCGTGGTGTTAGTGCTAGAAATAGATGGTAAGATGAGTTTATTTGTTATATTCCTGATTTCGTGGAACAAAACATTTGGTTTGTTTGTAGAAGAACTTTGTTGACAGAGCACACATTTCCTTGCTTTGTCGCCTAAGTTGAGGTGATAGATAGGTGAATGTAGAGTATTCTTTCTTGATTGGGATGATATTAATTTCTTAAATTCTGATATTTCTTGTTTTAGTTCTTCAATCTGTTGTGTGTCTCTGCTCACGGAAGGTAATGCCGGTTGTGTAAAGTTCAAAATTCCAAATACGACCTGATTAAAAGATCATCAGTGCCACATATGATGAATATTTCAAGTTCAGAATAACAGAGTAAACATAAAAAGTCATTATAAAAACAAAATTAAATGAAGTGTACTTTTACTATTTTGTATTATACGAATACATAATTATTATTTTAATCGGGTATTTATTTCCTATCATAGTCATTTCCCAGTTCTATCAGGTTATGGGCCTAGGTCTATTGAGGGCAGCCATTGAGCAAAAAAGAGAAATCAGTAAGAGTGCTGCGTGACCGCGAATTGACTAGTAGTGAGGTGCAACCGCGAAAAAAGGACGAATATCGCTAAAAATGAATTCGATAAAATGTAGAAAATGGGAATCATTCGTTAATCTTCTAGTAATTGGGCTTTCCCATTACATAAGGTAAAAAAGAGACGGGCGAATGGCGACCTTGCGGGGACTATAGAGCTCTCAATGCCATCACCGTTCCCGATCGTTATCCGATTCCCCATATTCAAGATTTTACAATAAATTTATACCATAAAATGGGTATACTTTAGACTATTTTTACACGTTTTTGCGTATAACTTTTTAGCTGTACGAGCCACACAAAAAAGAAAAACTATAGTAGACACGGCAATTCCTTAGTAAACGATACTTGGCGTATTTATATTAGTTTTTTTTGCGACAAACATTTTTTATTTATTTAAAAAGTGTCTCATCTAACATGGAATTTGGGATTACTTTAGACAATAAAGTTTTGTGTAGTAACTTACGAATATTTTTTTTTTCTGATAAAGTTCCACTATTACACCTGTTACTTGAGCACCATCAAACAAAATTAAAAAATCCGCATATATTTATCACTTAGCATACCAGAGATATGGAATTTTAAATATAAGGCATATAAAGTGTCTCAATGTGAAATAAATATAAAAAATAAATATATTCTATATTTTTAACAATAATTAGAGTAGGTACAACAGAAAAGGGTATCTGCATCAAATTAGGAACAACAAAAATAAGGATATCTACATAAAATAATAGGTACATAAAATAAATAAATATTACAAAATAATATCAAAACAAAAAACGTGTTTTCCACTATTTATAGTAGGGAAGGTTAAAATACAATAACTTTGTTCAAGTAATTTTTGATTCGTCACGAATCTGTGGATAAACGAACACGTTTTTGGAGTCTGTAAAACGTCTTAAACATTCTATTATGTGAGATTTTTTTGCTAATCCTATAATTTTTGCTACAAATTTTTTCAAGCATTCTTTTTTGGTTCCCTTATTGTAGCAAAATGTGGCTAATATATATATATATATATATATATATATATATATATATATATATATATATATATATATATATATATATATACTGCCGTCCAAAAGTATTGCATCGCTTCGTGATATGTAGTGTTCACTCTTACCATTATGTCTAAAGCTTTTTTATTGCAAAAATGAGTATGTATATAATATGTTTCAACATTTAGTTACTATTTGCAATACTCAATTTATCTCCCAATCGTGCAGTGTGCACAAAAAGAAAAACGCAACGTAATTTTCAATAAATTTTGTTTGGCAAACTTATGCAAGTTTATGTCAAATTATTCCCATTATTTCATTCTTTGTTTAATCAGGTTAACATGGATTGATTAGTTAACAATATAGGTCCAGATAAGATCGAAATATTGAGCAGTAGTCAGTAGTACTTACAGACCGAGTGCAATTTCTTGAGAGGTATTGTGCTGGCAACAACAGATTTTTTAGTTTCGTTTTCCAAATTCAAATTCATTCGATTATATTTTATTACTTAGTGTATACAAGTCTAAATTTCACATTAAACAAATGTAAAGTATACCATAATACAAGTATATCTTATAGTGAACATTTATACTACTAAAACGTCCAGCGGTTTTGTCTAGTGATGCCTGCTTCCGAAATTGCTGCACAAAACAACATTTTATCTGAAAACTTTGCTTTCACTTAAAATTCTATATTGAATCTTTTTGGGCGTTACTTACAAGAAAGATATACAACAATTTGTAGGAGCCCCAAAATGAAAACATTTCAGAAGTGTTTTCGAAAAAGTAAACAAAATAAATTTTAAAACTCGCCGAAGCCTCATGCGGCAAGTCAGAACTAAACTTCGTCGTCTAGAAGAAAACGGGCCACTAGCTCTATAGTAAACATTAATGTTAGAGTTTAAGCAATATTAATTATTGTATTAATAAGCAGATTCAATATACTTTCCTTCAACTACAGTATCGTCCATTTAAAAAAATTCCGAAAACTTTTGCCAGTAATTCGTATATTTCATTGAATATATTATGTTGTACAGTCATATTACTAATAATTGTAAAAATTTGTAATTTTAAAATCCCTACTTGTTATTTATTTGTAAACTTCATTTACTAATACCGTCTACTACTTTTAAAAATTAATATTTACTAGTTACTAACTTGTGAAATTGATAGCTAACTTGTTAAAATTTTAAATACTTAAGTAACCATGTTAGTAACGATGATGACATGTGAAAATTGTGATGTGTTACTTTCATACATATTAAAAATAAGTGTCAATTGCAACTTATATGTTTTGGTTATAATTTTAAATTTGATTTATAAGTGAGTAACAAAATAAAATATTATACAATACACGCCAGGTAATTGTTTCTTGTCTGTAGGGAGAAACAAGCTCGCTAGTCAGTTCCTCCTTCCAGCAGTAAAAACCGTTTTATCTGGCTTGTAATGTAAAATACTATAGATTGTTGATGTGGTGTAGCCGTAGTATAAAAAAGTTGTTCATTTTTACTTGGGTAAATAGAAAGATTTGTATTAGGCAGAATTAATATTTTTATCATAAAACATTTAATAGTTATAGAAGTATTAAAATCAGTAGTGCTTCCTATCGGTTGAGGATGATTTTGGAGATCGAGACGAAGTCGAGATCTCCACTACACCCGATACCGGTAAAAGAGCACTACTGACCGCAATGCTTATTATGTTTTCTGAATGATCGATGCATAAAATTAAAAAAATAAAAACACATTAAAAATTTTTGGCTCTCATTTTGAACGTAAGCTTTGATCGTTGTTCTTATTTACTTACCGCTTCCGCTTCCTGATCGCCTAAACGATCAGTAATTTGCAAATAAAGATTACTGTTTGGGAAACCCTATCGGTAAACATTAAAAAAAACCCGATCGTGCAAAATAGTTATTTGTGTATCAAGGTTGTAAAAGTGATCTTTTTTGGCCGAAGCTAAAGTTTGCAGCCGAGGCGAAGGTCGAGGCCAGCAAATGAAAAGAGGCTAAAAAATAACTTTTAAGCCGAGGTGCACACAACATTTTTTAAGCAACAAAGTTAATTTTTTTATTTGATATAAATATATATTTTATATCTGATTGATTCGTCACTTGTAGGTGGAGTGCCGTGTTGTCAATTCTCAAAACAATTTGCTTATTGTCAAAATATATTACAACATAAAATGCAACAATACATAATTAATTCGTTGAGCAAGAAATTGAGCGATAGCGACAACGATTTTTCCAATATTTCCACTTAAAATTTATGAAGTTGCATGTAAAAAAATAAAATTATTTGCTATTTAAATAAACATTTGATAGTTCAGTGCGTAAAGTAAATGTAGGCGTAAAGTAAAAGCGGCCGTAAAGTAAATGCGGCCATAAAGTAAAAGCGGCCATAAAGTAAATGCAGTTGTAGAGTAGTCTTTGACAAATGTCAAAATAAAAATGATACTTTACGGTTGCCAAAGGATACGTAAACTACTATTCATATAACAGTGTCCTAAAAAATATATTTCATCGAATGTCTATTAAGCTTGCTTTATAAAAAAAGATAATTCTTTCTCGTAATATTAAAATAATGAAATCATAACTGCCCTTATCTCGACCCTTAAATTTCTATTGTGTCTGCAATTGTTTCAACGGAATGATTACACAATGTGCTGAAAGTAATCAGGAAATCTGTTCGTGTGCGGGATTCAAACAACAAGAACCCTCGCTTCACTTCTCCCGGAAAAATTCACGCAATCCTTTGACGAATTGTACGCCTCCTGTAATGAAAACGTGGACGTGATGTGCTACACAATTCTTTATCTGTCTCAAATTTAATTTACTACATACGCTGTGAATCACATTCAAAATATGGGCGGTTTTGTGTGCATACAACTTGATTTTTTTTTGTACTCTAACATGTATATAAATCCTTAATAGCTATTTATGATTAATCACTAATCGGAGAATTGCATCTCGTTCGTTATAATGTTTATTTGTAACTTCATTAATGAATAATGTATATCGTTTTAAGTATTATTTTTACTCTTGTTCATGATTAAAAATATATTTTTTTATAGATTCTTGTTCACTTAGTCGCAAATATATTAAATTACATTTTTACCTCTCGCTAAGAGAGGTATTGCATTCATGCTAAAAATCGCATATCCAGATTTTATTGTATAAGCACGTTTTAAGGTCCCTACAATCCGATTTTAACATTTTTACGATGATGTCTGTGTGTGTGTGTGTGTGTGTGTGTGGATGTATGTGTGTGTGTGTGTGTGTGTGTGTGTATGTATGTAGGATGTTGGAAGGACGGTTACTCAAAAACTATAAGACTTTAAATTTGTTTAACTACGTATTTCCCAATCGGACATTCATGGGAAGATCTGAAAAGGTTTTGGTAACAATTGGACAACCGGAAGTAGAAGATTCTTGAAAAAAAATCTTCTAAATATTATTTTTTGAAAATTTTTCTTGATAATATTAAAGAAAAATAAATTCTCTTTCTGATAAATTTAAATTTTTTTTTATATATATTCTATAGATTTAGAGATAAAAGGAATATAATATATAAAATAAACTGTTGTAATTAATTTTACAACCGAAAGGATGCCATGAAAAATAGTTGAAAATTTTAATTATTTGTGACAGATAAATGTCAGTGTCAGAAATAATGAGTAACGAAAGAAAAATTTACTTGGAGAATCCCTTAATTCTTGATCTGTCTCTATTATGGAGATGACAAGTCTAGGTTGAAGGACTTAAATTTGTTTCAAACATTATGGGACAATGTACACCAGCACTGTAGACTAGAGTAACTTTGAATTGCGAAAAAGCTATCAAATTCTTCTCAAGTAAGTTGTAAATATTGACAAAATTACACATCAATATAAGAATAATCGGAGTGCAATCTATCCGTCACTTTATTAAAGGGAATTAGTGTTATTTAGATATAACAAGTATGAAAAAATAAAATGTAAAAGAAGATATGTAAGAATAGATGCACAATCCAGATATATACATTTTAGACCGCCCAAAATTAATGTTTTTACTAGAAGAATATGAAGAGAGAGTAAACAAGGTTGTTCGAATTGAAAATTGCTGTTACCAGCCTAATATTTATATATGGTAAACTCTACTTTGTAATTTATTGTAACATAATTTATGGTAAAATATCTTTATGTTGAGACATGCTATTATTGAATAATAAAGAAGTTTATACGTCATAGATTTATATGAATATATTATTTGTATTTATAAAAATATTCTTTGTTTTATGCATACAGCCAGGTAAAATATACGGCGAGAGGTTATGTGCTGGCCACATCAGATTTTTTTTGTATTGAATTAAAAAAAAAAACTGAAAAAGGGGCAATTTCATGTGGCAACCCTGGGTGGTAGTCTCGGGGTTGATAGAGTGCACTTGGCTGGTTTCCGCTGAGCTGAGATTGAGATGGCTCCTCGACGTCTAAGTACGTGGATCATGAAAGACCTGTATATGGTACCGCCCGACATGAGGCAGATATGGTCACAAGTGCTCATCAGAGAAGACCGATGGAGCTTTAACGTATGACCGGTTGTGCCGTGTGAGTATTCGTTCGAGGCTAGATGTCCTGATGGTAAATGCGTGGCTCTACATCTATTGCCAAAAAATCATACATGCAAATTTGAAGCCGTACATACATACATAGATACATACATACATAAAATCACGCATGTCCCCCTTAATGGGTTAGCATAAACCCGAAAACAATAATCACTTATTCTTTCAACAATATTCTTACTAACCGTACATCACACAATTCCTCACTCTTATAATATTAAATGACCGATTTTTGGTAGCGAAATACCGCAGCCGGACCACAATAATAGTTACGAAACAATCACCCTTTGACATACATTCCTGTCTAAGCACGCTTCTTTTGTCTCGCCCAAACTCATAATCGCAATCATACATGCTCTTCTTCTCTCCCCACTCGGCAATTTTCTCCTTTTTAGCATCCTACCAAACATATCCATGCACTTCTGGACGGCCTGGCAAACCCTATACTTCACAAAGATATACACGCTTTACAAAGCCGTTCACACGTTATTCTCTCTACATGACCAAACCATCTTAACTGACTCACACCAACTCTCTTAATAACATTGTTCCTAACCATACATTCTTCATACACCAAATTATTTCTCGCGCGATAGCGATTTACAAACCCACATACATCAGGTAAATACCTTATTTCGACGGCAGTCACTTTCTTTGATGTATGGAAGCAAATATTGGGCATAGACGGGAAAACATAAAAAGAAAGTTCAATCCGTGATATTAGTTTTTGTATTTTACCACAAATAATAAAAAACACAAACATTGAATATAACGGCTCGAGTTTTCTACATTAGGCTACGTTATGTTAAGATATGTTTAGAAAAGTTGCAAGCTAAATATGTACAAATACTAAGAAAACAATAAATAAAATCAATGAAGCAACAGTAAGCACGGCCAAGGGGTGTATCTTCATAGGTTTATGCCCGTATAGCAAATAATACAAATCATTTTTCATTTCTTTCACTTAAGTAGTTGGTACATGCCGAAATTTACAGGCGAGAGTTGACATTCGCTAATATTATTCACAGTAACATATCTTCTGTGCAAGCCACATACATACATAAGTATAATTATAGATTATGATAATCATAATCACCGTCAATTATTATAATTTCATTTTAAGTCAGGAAAAGATCAAATTTAAAATATTCTGTAATTGTATTAATTAAAGATTTACAGGACAGGACAATACTGACGAAAAGTTAATAAAGTTTTGCTCGAAATATGCGATTTATTTGTAGATGTTTTTGTAAGTTTATTATTTCCAAACTTGTTGCATTAAGAAACTTTTTGGGTGTAATTTAGCGCAGAATAAATTAAGTTGAAACGTAATCTCGTTGCGAACTTTCTTTATTATTTAATAAGAGAACTCCACGTTTCAAACTCATTTAAATGGCTCGGTGATATACTAACGAAAATATTAATCAGATTTTCAATTTTACTCCTATTTACTTTATATAATTAAATAATATATATTTTTAACTTCTATTACCCACCAGAAATGCCTTCTAGATATATTATAAAAATGGAATGAAAGCCAATCCGTCTCAATCTGTTAAAAAAATTATCTATTCCAAAGTATATGAGCTCTTACAGCCGTAGTGCCCACAATAATATGTATAAGAAATACAATTCATTTTAAACATCGCTTCGCATACTGCGATCATTGTGTGAAACTATTATTTTGCACCTCGTCCTAGATACGTTTTATTGTCGAAATTTTGCATACAACAAAATCTATAGTAAATATAATATAGTAACAATAAAAAAAATATTTACAACACGGGTGTTAGAATTTATACGGTAATTAATTCATACAAATTGTCCTACGGGTCTTCAATATAATATAATCATTACATTTTGTTAGTAGCCACATAGGGATAATATTAGCACAATTAGAAACAACGACTATCTTTAATAATAATAAAAAAAGATATTTACGTCACATTTGTTAAAATTTTGATAGTAATTAGTTCATAAAAATTGTCCTATGTGCCTTCAGTATTATATTTCATTTTGTAGTAGCCATATAGGGATAATTTTAGCATAATTAGAAACAAGGATTTTTTTTAATAACAATAAATAAAATATCAGGCAATCAAACAAGTTCGTGTGGTGTTTTACGGTAAAATATAAATATTTATTAAGAAACAATAATACACGATTATTCATCGAAGTAATTACCATCACACTCAATGACCTTTTGCCACCGTAACATCAATTTTTGTATGCCGCTCTTGTAGAACTCTATGGATTATGAGTCAAAAAAATTATGGACTGCATTTATTACATCAACTCGAGTTTTGAACTGTCTATGACTCATACAGTTGTCAAGAGACAAAAAAGGTGGTAATCACTTGGCGAAATGTCAGGAGAAAATGGAGGGTGTGGTAACGTTTCTAAGCCAAGTTCAGATTTTTTCCCGGGTCAATCTCGCGGTGTGCGTTCTGGCGTTATCCTGTAAGAAATCCATTTTCTTTCGATTGACTAAAGAAGGCTGTTTTTGGATGAGTGCTGCTTGTACTCGCTGAAGCTGTTCACAATACAAGTTTGCAGTGATGGTTTAACCCTTTTCCAAAACACACAATAAAATCTTGCAAGGAAGCCTTGGGAGTGTGGTATCAGTAGGCGACAACCAATGACACGAACGCTTATAATTTGAGTACAATATTCACTTTTCGTCGCAGGTTAATGACCGATCAAGAAATGTTTCATTATCGTTGTATGAGATGTTTGACGAACAAATGGTAAGACGACTTAATTTGTTCTCATTTGACAATTCATGTGGGACCCATTTGCTTAACTTCCACGTCTTTCCTAGCTGATGAAGGTGCAAACGAATGGTTTCATTACTCACATTGAACCTTTCTGCAAGCTTTAGGCACGTTGTATTGGAATTTGCCTCCACAACCTGTTGAAGATCCTCTGTGTTAATGATCTTCGGTCTCCCAGAGTGTGCTTCATCGGTCAAGCTGAGATCTACAGAAGAAAAAAAACTAAATAAATCTATAGAAAGCTATGCACAAACGCACGAAGTGTCTAATTCTGATGTTTATTTAGCTTATTTATTTCATTGTAAGACAATGGACCATTTTACTGCAGCAGAATTAGCAGATATAGATTTTATATATGGGTATTGCAGTGGCAATGATCGACGTGCGTCTAGAGAATAAATACCATCGTAGATATTCAAATGGAACAGTACATTCATATGTATTTGATAGTACATTTAGAAGACTGCGAGAAACGGGAATTATAGTGGTCAACCTAATCAAAACAATGTCGATGATGAAGTAAACGTGATAGATATGATTCTTGAAGATCCGCATATTGCATATTGCTCACTTTGAACATTTGTTGTAAAATTATTTACTGTTTTATTTTATTTTCAATGGTATCTTGCTACTAAATTGATAAATTTACTATGCCACTAACAAAACTTTAATTTATTGTAGTTGCTTAAAGTTGCGTTAACGTATTGCGGGTCGCATGCACAAAACTGTGATTTTTTGTCATCAATTTATCTTTTCTGTGAAATGATATTTGTCTCAAATATCCATTATTAAAATACATATTTTTCTGTTTGTTAAATGATATTAATTTTACTTATTTTACATTATTACGGACAAAAATAAAAATATTTCTCGAACTGAATGATAAAATCTTGCCAAATTTATCTCAAACTATAAAGTTTGTAAAATATTATTATAATACTAAATTTGAACTTTATTGCTCTACTAGATTTTGAGAAGAATGTGACAATATATTTGGTGAAATAATTGGCATCAGCAAAAAAATTTTGTAAAATAGTTTACACTATTTTATATAGATGGCTACCCTCTTGTGTCGGTATTATAGAGTAAAGAGTGGCAAGTTTTAAATGACACAAAATATAATACTTGTAATATAAGATTTATTTAAATTGCAACAAATGGAATACTTTTTACCTTCCGTCACCTTTAGGTAAGGAAGGTATTATCTTTCGTCAAAAAATTCAATAATGAGTTTTTAGTGAATAAGCATGTTTTAGGGTCCCTATAATACGATTTTACCATTTTTATGATGATATCTGTATGTATGTAAGTATGTGTGTGTGTGTGTGTGTGTGTGTGTGTGTGTGTGTGTGTGTGTGTGTGTGTGTCTGTGTGTATGTGACGAAAGTTTCGGATCGCATAACTTCAATACTACGATCCCATTCGTATTTCTCAAGTTTACATCCAGAAGAACAAGTGATTAGATTTTGGTTATAATTAGTGAACCGGAAGTAGCCTCATTTGAAGATTTAACAGTGATATATGATTTATTGACATTTAACGTTATTATAACTTAAAGAATATATTATTCTCTATACGATTTGATTGCATTTTATATTTCATACTCAACAGATATAGAGTTAAAGAATTATAAAGATATTAATTTTCATAAATCAGCCAGCTATGCTAAACATGGAAACTACTAATATATTCATATAATTCAAATTAACAGATGTCGGTATCAATGAAAAGTAAATTAATGTGGCAGGGATGAGGATGTTGAAGTAGATATTGGGGAAGACACGGAAAGATAGGTAAGGAAATAAAATACTTATATAGATTTGTACAATACTTCGACCTCATATTCTCTCTTTTTACTTTTGTATTGGGTAGAGATAGGATTATATGATGAATAAGGTAAAATGATTTATGCCCTTTCTTCTTGCGTTTCTACCTGACTTATAGAAGCCTAAAGTTCGTTTTTGTATAGTTTAGTTCAAGGTCATTTCTTTGACTTCTATAAGCCCTGAAATTTTGACTATAATAGCGAAAACCGCTTATGGTGAACTTATAGAAATAGAAAATAGGTTTTACTTACAAGCTCTTTCAGTTCATAATCGCTTACACGACGACTATAGACATACAACCGTACATGTAATATTGCAATATCAATAACACAACACATAAGAAGACCCTTGTTCATAGAAATTATTTAACGGTATTTCTAATGCTATTACCAGATTACTTAGTTCTAATGAAATAGATTACGGTATTCCTTAGGTCTAAGCTTATTATAAGATTAAAGATAAATTCCTATCTAATTATATGAGTATAAATACACAAAGACAAAAATATTTGAAAATATTCTTGCATTATCTATCAGTATAAACAGAATATTATTATTTTCTTAAAAAATGTTTGAACTGTGGGAGAGCAATAGTAGTGAAAATGGTACGACACTAGCATGGTTACCATGGTAATATAAAATTTTCTTGGAATTAATTAATAAGTGGATTTTTTTTTCAAAAATGTCAGTTTGACATTTAAAAAAATATATTGAATTGTCATTGTATCAAAAATACATATTTTAGAAATAATTCGTTTTATTTCAGTGTTATTTTATTTTATCAGAACGTAATCAGTTGAATAAATATGATAATTAATTAAAGTTAAATACACAATTATTATATGTAACGTTTCTAAGAATCGGATGAAGTGCTGGCAGTAGAGGAACATACGACATTGCTAGAACCATTTTCATTCCTCATGGTCTCGATTATTTTTCTGTGATGGTTTACATCCATTTGCAAATAGGGTCGAATAGAATGAGCATTACTATGTCCTGTAATTTTGATAAGTTGTTCTTCACCGACACCTTGCTTTGCTAAATTCGAAACAGCACTTGCTCTAACTGAATGATTGGTGATTTTTACCTTTTCAGAATCGATTCCAATCTTCCGAGCTGACTCAGCCATCCAGGTTGAATTTTTATTTCGTCCTATGGTCTTATTTTTGTACCATTCTTTGGCATTAATATTTTGCCAATTAGGATTAGGTGTGCAACAATAGCTTGTTGCATGTTATAAATTTATTTCTCTTCTCTAGAAGTTTTCTTAATAATCTAAAAGTTAAATTTTTATAATGTACATGATACTTTTACACTGCAAGGTTCTGCTTACCGTACTGGACAAATATCTGGAGTATTTCAATTAACAGTTAACCATTTACTATCAGCTAACTTTTTAGATCCTCCTTGAGTTGTTTTGCTAAATACAGGATTGTACTCTACACATTCTGTACTCACACCTTCATTATCTTTCTCCTCAGAAAAGTGATGAACACAATATGCGCTTGCTTACTTACCCACTGCGCCATGCTAATTCGTAACCAGTGATGAGATTTTTTCTCTGCAATCCAGTAGGAGTATTTTCATCTCATGTTTCTGGCATTTTGGATAATTCTAGATTCGTTAGGACTGCTGAATTCAATTTTCTTTTAGTAGGATCGGCTTGTAAGTTCCGCCTCTTTGCATCTCGCGCAGCTCTAGCACTATTAATTCTATGTAGAATTCCACATTATTTTTACTACTCTCTCTTTATATTCTTCACCATTTTTGGTTTCATATTAAATTCCCAGACCTTTAATATATCCGACAATTTCTCTTGAAGTTGATGCATCCAACTTGTAATTCTTTTCTTCACAAAATGACAAAAACTGACTCCATACAGAAGATTCACTTCTTTTTGTATTTTGCGGAACTGTACCTTCTACTGCTTTATTTATATTTTCTAGCGATTCGGTGCCAAAACGTGACATTTTCGATTTTTATTATACAAAATTGTTTTTTATTGTCAATTTTATTTACTTGATACAAGTTGCCAAGCAAACTATAAAACCTAAATTAATATAACTTTGTGTGTCGGTGTCGTTACGATTTTCTTAACGAATCTGCCCTCGAGCATTAATTCATTCCAGGAATTTTTTTATCGTGCATTCCAACAACGTAATCTGCATTCGTGTTCCACTCGTGCTGAACAATACGTTGCTGGAATGCACTCGAAAAAAAATTCCGGTAAGAATTAATGCTCTCGGGAAATTATAAGTGAAAATAATATTTCTGAAGAGTTCATTTAAACCATTTTTACATGAACATGGACAGCAAATTGTTTTAAATGTATACAACGGCCTTTTATTAGAACTAGATGAAACAAATGCTGTGATAAAAAAATAAATTTTAACAAAAATGAGTTAATGTACAGGTCAGGCCATAGTAAAAAGAGGAAGTGTATCGAAAAAACGAACAAGAAAAGATACTGGCTCAAGTAAAATGGACGATTTTACAAAAGACGTTGTTACTAGAGCCATTTACGATGGATTTTCAAAAAATATTATTCATACAGTAGAATCAGTAGGCAAACACTAAAAAATGAAATTGAGTTCCCATACAGTAAGACTTCATACTAAGATGTTTAAAGTCAATGGGGTTCACTTATAAAAAGTTAGATAATAGGAAGAGCATTATGGAAGACCCGCGAATTGTAAAAATGAGAACAGAATATTTATCAAAAGTTGTGGAGTATTAAAGTTCTGGCAGAAAAATAGTATATGTAGACAAAACGTGGTACGACACTCACGATACTGTTAAAAAAGGATAGATAGACAATAGTGAAAAATGTAAATTGAAGACCCCTTGTTCCCGTAGACAACGGATCATTATTTTACATGTTAGTAGTATACAGGGATGGGTAAATAATGGTTTACTTTTATCTGCGAAGAATATTAAATCATTTGCAGCAGATTATCATGAAGACATGACATCAACTTTATTTGAGACATGGTTTACTGTACAATTATTGCCTAATATTGAAAACAATTTAATAATCGTGATGGACAACGCAACAGTAGCCAAAAAGAAAAATACCAATTATGGCAACAAAAAAAAGCCGATATGGTCGATTTTTTAACTAGACACAATATACCGTTGCCAGAACATGATAAAAAGGCATCTTTATTGAAAATTATTAACAAACAAAATTTTGAAAAAACTTATGTTGTTGATAGTTTAGCGGAAGAGGCAAGCCATACTACATTAGGCTTACCTCCGTACTTTTGTACTTTGTACCTATTGAACTGATATGGGCTCAATTAAAAGACTCAATTCGAAAGAAAAATGTGTCACCCAACTTAAGTTCAACTGTTGTGGATCTTGTACGTACTGAAGTCTCCAACACTGGACAGTTGCAATGGATGAATTGTATTGAACATACAATAAAAGAAGAAGGTAGATATTTAATCAGCAGCTTAGATATTAATCCATTTATTATATACGTAAGCGAATCTGACAATTTTTCGGACGATGATATTATATTAGAATTATTTTATATTTATTTTTATTTAATAATTTTGACAAGTGATTAATAGGCCTCTTAGGGAAACCCTCCACTATAAAAAGGGTCAACGAGCTGAAACTAGTACCTCTTGGATAGTTCCTGAAACTTACTTTAAACAAAAAAAATCTCTATTATACTTAATATTAAATATAGGAAAAATAATTTTACCGCAAGGAAAATTATCAGCAAATAGTGAAATACGGTCATCCAGTGAAACAATTTGTTAGTAGTCGTTCTGGCAAGGCATTTTTACTAAGAAAATTTCCACATTGAGTACTTCTCAGGTCAATTCTCTATATAATAATAATAATGGTTTATTTGCCCAACAGTTACACACCATTAACAGGACAAAATATATGAAACTATTACGTGTTTCATAATTTACATTAATTCGTTATAAATTCAAACTAATAACGAAAGTAAATAACAAAATATAAGCTATTAACATATATTAATAATATTAGGTATTTCTTGCGAACAACAAATGCCTTAATCTATTATATGTCACATTGAAAAAGTCAACAATGTTACAGACTCCATTTGCATTAGTGCACATAATATTTACTGGAGATCTAGTTAGTAGATTAGTTCTAGCAAACTTAGTTAAAAAGGCTACACATGTACGAGTTGACAATCTCGGTACAAAAATGTTAATGAGACTCAAGATAATGGGGAAGTCTGTAATATTATTTAATAATTTATACAAAAACAAAATAGATATATTTTTTCGACGATGCAGTAAGGAAAGAAAGTTAAATCGCTGCAACAGAATAACGTGGTCTATTCCCCTGGGTGGGTATTCGTTATCTTGTCTGTAACACATATATTTCAGAAATCGTCTCTGGATTGATTCTAAATCATTAACATGACAGTTATATATGGGGTACCAAATTAGAGCACAATATTCAAGTTTAGATAATACAAAACTGCAATATAATATGCTTAATAGCGTAACATCATTGAAACATTTTGTATTTCTGATGATAAATCCTAAAAGTTTTTTACAAGATATTATAACATATTCAGTGTGAAAATTAAATGACAAGCTTGATTCAAAGTAGACACCTAGGTCTTTTATTGTAGAAGTGCGCTCAAGAATATGACTGTCTACGCAATATGAAATATAATAGGATTTTTTTACGGTGGTATGAAACTACTTTACATTTGGCTGGATTTAATTTTAAATTATTATTTATACACCAGTTATTGATTTTATTAATAGATAATTGTAATGTATTACAATCATTTATGTTAGCTATAGCAGAATATACTTCAAGGTCATCAGCAAATAATAAATTCATACATTCCAGTTCTTCACATATGTCATTTATATATAAACTGAAAAGTAAAGAACCTATATTGGACCCTTGTGGGACACCAGACGTCACAATAAACATATGTGATTTATATCCATTGTACTGAATATACTGTTGTCTCTGCTTCAGATACGATTTAAATAATGACAGCAAAGAATTATTTAGGCCAAAGTTGTTTAGTTTCTGTAATAAAATACTATGATCACAATTTCATAATAATTAAAAAACACACTTGATGTAAGTTTCACAAATAGATTTTATTCTTTATCGATTTCGGCTTCTTAGGCCTTCTTCAGAAGATATACAAAATTAAACTAAAGTACAACAATTGTTACATGTTCTTAAATACTATGTTAGCATCTGTTAACAATAAAGGGATTAGTTGGAGAATTCTTTAATTAGGATTTTCAAGACATCGGAATGAAACAACTCTACCTGGTCATTTACGATGTTTGAACCTTTATTAATGGCCTTTTGTATTTCATATGCTTCTAGAAAATCCATCTTCGGGCCTTTGTCTGCTATATGTAAAATTTTGAGATTACTCTTTTCGCAGGTATGGTTCATTTCATTCAAATGTATTGCAAAATTTGAGTCTAATTTGTTATTTTTATGAGATCTCATGTGATCATTAAACCTGATATTGAATGTCCTGCCTGTTTGACCTATATAAGAATGATCACAATCACTACATTTTATATGATATATTCCGCTTTGTTCATTTCGATCGGTAACATTTAATTTATTATTTACTAAAAGGTTTTTAATTGTATAGTTATTATAATAAGCTGCGGTTATATTACACTGTTTTAGTTCATGACCTATTTTTAGACTACTATTGCCAATGTAACTTATTCTACGATATTGTTTCATATTTTCGTTTTCTAATTTCCTGTTGTAAATTTTGTCTAAGATCAATTTTTTATTTTTCTTAAATACGAGGTTATCTATGATACCCGGGTCATAACCATTATTTGTGGCAATTTGTTTAATGGTATTTAATTCTAGGTTATAATTTTCTTTTGTTAATGGAATGTTTAATAATCTGTGAATATAGCTTGTGACGATACGTACCTTATTTTAGTGTCCATCTCCGAGTAGTGCAAATTCAGTAAAGTCATTCCATCCGCGGTTGAAGTTCTTGCACATGATCAGAACTTGTTATCATTCACAAACCGGAATAAAACTCATAACTAATGGATGTTGAGCATTGTTAATTGATGTTGAACTGTATATATATTGGCATTTAATAAACCACGCACGATGTAAATCGTATGTAGGGCATGTTTTTGTCTTCCTAACCTACGAATATCTTATGATTGAAACCACATGTTTACCTGAATAATGATTGGCGATATTACTATGTAAATCTTACCTTATTGCTGTATTGTTGTATCATTTGTGTATTTACTTTGTACAGGTTTTTATTTCTCACGTTGTTCAATCACAACAATGTCACAGGTTCGACAAGCCCGTGAACTGGCGACATACGTTCTATCAAAGGACCTACCGTTACAATAATGAGTAGCAACTGTCAATATTTATTGTTATAATGTTTATTATTGGTTTTTGATTGTTGTGAGTGATAAACTGGTACAGTCGGGTTGTTTAATGACTTTTAGTTATTTTTATATATTTTATTTTTATTGTACAAACGCCATCAGCGCCTTTTTACAGTAACTAAGTTTAAAACGTTTCCCCTCCAAGTTTTGGGCGAGATTATGCCGGATTACCAGATTCTGGGTATAAAAGGCGCAGCATCACTTGGAGAGATCAGTTCTCGAACTCATCTTGAATGGTCCCTTGAGGATCACGATTGGAGTGCGAACGTTTGAGTCAAAGAAGTCTTACCGTGGATCTTACCACTGTTGTTTTTGGTGAGTGTAAAATCACCGTCCGAATTTCCTTGTGGGTGATAGACAACTCCGTCGTTGTGCTATCACAGGGAATTGCTGTTAGCGCAAGTTGTCAATTTGAATTTAAACTTGGCGTTTGTTTGTTTCTTAGAAACACGTTTCATATTTTCATTTTTTTTGGGTTACTTACCGTTAGTAAAAGACTGTGCCCCCCGTACCGCGGGGGCGCAGTCACCATTCTTTTGGGGTCGTAAAATACCAGTTTGTGGCTCGACACAGTTTTGTCGTACATTGCTTATATTATTATTATTATCAGTATTATTTGTTTGTATTGTATTGTGGGTAAAACTGAAATAAAGGTTATTTATTACGGGTTAAAAACGTGCTTTTTCAACCAAACCTTGGCCTCCCTCCTAGAGCTATCCCGGCACCTATTGTCCCTATTTCAGCCACCACCACCGAAGGCGCCCGAGTATTCCGACCGACGGCTGAGGGGACAATACGACGATGGCCCAGCCACCGATCACAACGGGGCCACCGTCACAAGCTGTTGAAGGCAGCCATTTTTATATTATTAGGATGGTTGGAGTGTACCGGAATAATAGCATCAGAATATGTGGGTTTTCGGAATATTTTATATTCAAAGGAAGAAGTCGCTTTATTAATTTTAATTGTTAAGTCAAGAAAATTTAGTTGATGATCTACTTCTTTTTCAATTGTAAATTGAATGGACTTGTTCATATTGTTAAGTAGACTTAGTAATTGGTCTAGTTGTCTCTCTGACCCTGTGAATAAACAGATGATATCGTCTACATATCTATACCAGAAAGTGATGTGCTTAATTAGGTGGTTTCCTGAATGAAAAAGTTTATTTTCAAGATTATCCATAAAAATTTCTGCTAGTAAAGGACTTAATGGGGATCCCATAGGTAGACCTTCATTCTGTTTGTTGTAATATTTATTTCAAATTTTTATTAATTTTGTTATAATATTTATTGTGTATGTAATGCCATAAGCTAATAATAATATCGGTCGTTGAATTTAAAATAATTTTGTTCTAGGCAGATATCTAATAGAGCAAGAATTTCTGATTGTAAGACTATGTTGATATTGTTAGCAAAAAATTTTTCTTCTATAATCTGTTTTAGTTCTGTAATTGGTATTGATGTAAATAAACTAGTAACATCGAAGGAAACTAATTTAGCATTATTTTGTATGTGAATATTTTTAATTTTATTTATTAGATCTAGGGTGTTTTTTATACTTTTGCAAGGTTTGAAATTTAAAACTTCTGGTATAATATTATTTAATAATTTACATACTTTATATGAAGGTGCTTTAACATAAGATACTACCGGCCTGATGGGAATATTTGGTTTGTGGATTTTGGGAAGTCCATAAAAACTCGGGGCTCTAGGGTTCATAGATACATATTTAAATTTGGTATTTTCATTAAAAGCTACTTTTATTGTTTTTAGTACATTCCTCACGTTTTGTTGATACTTTGGAGTTGGATCTTTAGATAATTCAACTATGTCACTATTGGAAATGAATTCTTCAACTTTGTTAATATAATCTACTTTGCTTAAAACAGTGATAGAATTACCTTTGTCACATTTAGTTAATACTAGGTATTCATTTTTTAATTTGTTTTTTAAAGAATTAAGTAAGAAATTAGAGTTGTTGTGTTTGTTATATTTAGACTTGTTTATGACTGATTTGACTGTTTTTGTTAAACCTAATGGTTTATTGTGAATGGGCTTAATAGCTATTTCTGTATCGGCAATTAAATTAACAAAATCTTTTTCATTTGGTACAAAGCTTGGAGCGAAAGATAGACCTTGGTGGAGAAATTGGTTCTCTTCTTTAGTGAATGTAGTTGAAGACAGATTAATCAGTCTCGGGTGAAATTGATGAGTCTGGTAATTGGAGGGTTGAAGATTCTTCTTTGTGGTTAGGTTTTGTTTATTTTGGACGAGTCTTTCAAGTTTTTTCTTCTGCCTGACGTATTGTTGGTGTCCCAAAACTTCTACTTCATGGCGAATCTCGCGGTCAAATATATCGAATAAAATACAGTTCATGATCTGGGTGATTTTCGTATGTATTAAGTAAAGATGGAGTTTTATGTTGTCTCTCTTATGATATAGCGCTTTAACTTCACTGTTTAACCACTGTATTTTCATACTTTTCGTTGCTTCTATTGCATGTTTGGACTTATTATTACACTTGACATATATATGTTTCGGAAATACACAATAATTCTTGCACTGTAGGTTAAACCATAGATGGTTATTCGTGAATTTTAACTTCAAAAGAAGTCTCCGGTAAAATACAGCTAATTTAGCTTCACTGGCATAATTAATAAAATTTATAGATTCAGCTGTAGGCACTTGATGAAACATTATACTATAATAATTAAAAAACACACTTGATGTAAGTTTCACAAATAGATTTTATTCTTTATCGATTTCGGCTTCTTAGGCCTTCTTCAGAAGATATACAAAATTAAACTAAAGTACAACAATTGTTACATGTTCTTAAATACTATGTTAGCATCTGTTAACAATAAAGGGATTAGTTGGAGAATTCTTTAATTAGGATTTTCAAGACATCGGAATGAAACAACTCTACCTGGTCATTTACGATGTTTGAACCTTTATTAATGGCCTTTTGTATTTCATATGCTTCTAGAAAATCCATCTTCGGGCCTTTGTCTGCTATATGTAAAATTTTGAGATTACTCTTTTCGCAGGTATGGTTCATTTCATTCAAATGTATTGCAAAATTTGAGTCTAATTTGTTATTTTTATGAGATCTCATGTGATCATTAAACCTGATATTGAATGTCCTGCCTGTTTGACCTATATAAGAATGATCACAATCACTACATTTTATATGATATATTCCGCTTTGTTCATTTCGATCGGTAACATTTAATTTATTATTTACTAAAAGGTTTTTAATTGTATAGTTATTATAATAAGCTGCGGTTATATTACACTGTTTTAGTTCATGACCTATTTTTAGACTACTATTGCCAATGTAACTTATTCTACGATATTGTTTCATATTTTCGTTTTCTAATTTCCTGTTGTAAATTTTGTCTAAGATCAATTTTTTATTTTTCTTAAATACGAGGTTATCTATGATACCCGGGTCATAACCATTATTTGTGGCAATTTGTTTAATGGTATTTAATTCTAGGTTATAATTTTCTTTTGTTAATGGAATGTTTAATAATCTGTGAATATAGCTTGTGACGATACGTACCTTATTTTAGTGTCCATCTCCGAGTAGTGCAAATTCAGTAAAGTCATTCCATCCGCGGTTGAAGTTCTTGCACATGATCAGAACTTGTTATCATTCACAAACCGGAATAAAACTCATAACTAATGGATGTTGAGCATTGTTAATTGATGTTGAACTGTATATATATTGGCATTTAATAAACCACGCACGATGTAAATCGTATGTAGTATTTCATATGCTTCTAGAAAATCCATCTTCGGGCAATCGATAAAGAATAAAATCTATTTGTGAAACTTACATCAAGTGTGTTTTTTAATTATTATAGTATAATGTTTCATCAAGTGCCTACAGCTGAATCTATAAATTTTATTAATTATGCCAGTGAAGCTAAATTAGCTGTATTTTACCGGAGACTTCTTTTGAAGTTAAAATTCACGAATAACCATCTATGGTTTAACCTACAGTGCAAGAATTGTTGTGTATTTCCGAAACATATATATGTCAAGTGTAATAATAAGTCCAAACATGCAATAGAAGCAACGAAAAGTATGAAAATACAGTGGTTAAACAGTGAAGTTAAAGCGCTATATCATAAGAGAGACAACATAAAACTCCATCTTTACTTAATACATACGAAAATCACCCAGATCATGAACTGTATTTTATTCGATATATTTGACCGCGAGATTCGCCATGAAGTAGAAGTTTTGGGACACCAACAATACGTCAGGCAGAAGAAAAAACTTGAAAGACTCGTCCAAAATAAACAAAACCTAACCACAAAGAAGAATCTTCAACCCTCCAATTACCAGACTCATCAATTTCACCCGAGACTGATTAATCTGTCTTCAACTACATTCACTAAAGAAGAGAACCAATTTCTCCACCAAGGTCTATCTTTCGCTCCAAGCTTTGTACCAAATGAAAAAGATTTTGTTAATTTAATTGCCGATACAGAAATAGCTATTAAGCCCATTCACAATAAACCATTAGGTTTAACAAAAACAGTCAAATCAGTCATAAACAAGTCTAAATATAACAAACACAACAACTCTAATTTCTTACTTAATTCTTTAAAAAACAAATTAAAAAATGAATACCTAGTATTAACTAAATGTGACAAAGGTAATTCTATCACTGTTTTAAGCAAAGTAGATTATATTAACAAAGTTGAAGAATTCATTTCCAATAGTGACATAGTTGAATTATCTAAAGATCCAACTCCAAAGTATCAACAAAACGTGAGGAATGTACTAAAAACAATAAAAGTAGCTTTTAATGAAAATACCAAATTTAAATATGTATCTATGAACCCTAGAGCCCCGAGTTTTTATGGACTTCCCAAAATCCACAAACCAAATATTCCCATCAGGCCGGTAGTATCTTATGTTAAAGCACCTTCATATAAAGTATGTAAATTATTAAATAATATTATACCAGAAGTTTTAAATTTCAAACCTTGCAAAAGTATAAAAAACACCCTAGATCTAATAAATAAAATTAAAAATATTCACATACAAAATAATGCTAAATTAGTTTCCTTCGATGTTACTAGTTTATTTACATCAATACCAATTACAGAACTAAAACAGATTATAGAAGAAAAATTTTTTGCTAACAATATCAACATAGTCTTACAATCAGAAATTCTTGCTCTATTAGATATCTGCCTAGAACAGAATTATTTTAAATTCAACGACCGATACTACAAACAGAATGAAGGTCTACCTATGGGATCCCCATTAAGTCCTTTACTAGCAGAAATTTTTATGGATAATCTTGAAAATAAACTTTTTCATTCAGGAAACCACCTAATTAAGCACATCACTTTCTGGTATAGATATGTAGACGATATCATCTGTTTATTCACAGGGTCAGAGAGACAACTAGACCAATTACTAAGTCTACTTAACAATATGAACAAGTCCATTCAATTTACAATTGAAAAAGAAGTAGATCATCAACTAAATTTTCTTGACTTAACAATTAAAATTAATAAAGCGACTTCTTCCTTTGAATATAAAATATTCCGAAAACCCACATATTCTGATGCTATTATTCCGGTACACTCCAACCATCCTAATAATATAAAAATGGCTGCCTTCAACAGCTATATTCACAGATTATTAAACATTCCATTAACAAAAGAAAATTATAACCTAGAATTAAATACCATTAAACAAATTGCCACAAATAATGGTTATGACCCGGGTATCATAGATAACCTCGTATTTAAGAAAAATAAAAAATTGATCTTAGACAAAATTTACAACAGGAAATTAGAAAACGAAAATATGAAACAATATCGTAGAATAAGTTACATTGGCAATAGTAGTCTAAAAATAGGTCATGAACTAAAACAGTGTAATATAACCGCAGCTTATTATAATAACTATACAATTAAAAACCTTTTAGTAAATAATAAATTAAATGTTACCGATCGAAATGAACAAAGCGGAATATATCATATAAAATGTAGTGATTGTGATCATTCTTATATAGGTCAAACAGGCAGGACATTCAATATCAGGTTTAATGATCACATGAGATCTCATAAAAATAACAAATTAGACTCAAATTTTGCAATACATTTGAATGAAATGAACCATACCTGCGAAAAGAGTAATCTCAAAATTTTACATATAGCAGACAAAGGCCCGAAGATGGATTTTCTAGAAGCATATGAAATACAAAAGGCCATTAATAAAGGTTCAAACATCGTAAATGACCAGGTAGAGTTGTTTCATTCCGATGTCTTGAAAATCCTAATTAAAGAATTCTCCAACTAATCCCTTTATTGTTAACAGATGCTAACATAGTATTTAAGAACATGTAACAATTGTTGTACTTTAGTTTAATTTTGTATATTTTCTGAAGAAGGCCTAAGAAGCCGAAATCGATAAAGAATAAAATCTATTTGTGAAACTTACATCAAGTGTGTTTTTTAATTATTATAGTATAATGTTTCATCAAGTGCCTACAGCTGAATCTATAAATTTTATCACAATTTCACATAAATATTGTGTAAGGACCATTAGATTGGTTGCCGTAGACCTTTGTTGTCGGAAGGCATGCTGAGAGTCTGAAAGTTTATGTTTAACACTTTTACATAAACATGAATACAGTAACATTTCAAAAACTTTGGCGAAGTTACACAAAATCGATATGGGTCTATAATTAGTAATATTAGCAGCATCACCTGCTTTAAAAATAGGGCACACTTTAGAAATTTTCCACATATCTGGAAACTCACTGTTGGCAAGAATTAAGTTGTATATATATAACAAAGTGGTTCAGATAACGGATACGCACAGTCCTTTATAATGAAAGCTGGAACCTGATCTATTCCCGCAGTTATTTTGTTTTTCATTTTACGCATGTTGTCAAACACTTCATCAGGTGTGACTGCCGGTAAGGATATGATTTCAGACCCACTGTTTCCTTCTGAGATGTCAGCTGATGCGTATTGTTGGTAAACACTGGAGAAGTAGCATGCAAAAGCATTTACTATGGACTGCGAATCATTAAACTGAGTGTGGTCATGGTACATATTACCGGGGCTACGTGATGATTTTTTCTTAGATTGAATAAACGCCCAGAAACTATTTGAATTATCTTTTATACAAGTTTCAGTTTTATGAAGAAAGCTTTTATATGCATCTGCCACTTGATTTTGATTATTTTCCGTAGGGTCTTAAACTCTTCTAAATGACTATCATCATTAGTTCTTTTAAATTTCTCATGGAGTTTATGCTTTTTCTTTATGTTCATAATAATTTCTTTGGTGTACCACGAAGGAAAATTATTATAACTTTTATTTTGTTTATAATATGGAACGTGGGTATCAAAAATCTTTTTAAGTATTTTGTAAAGTTCACCACAAGTACAATCAACGGTTCTAGTTTCATAAAGAGTTGTCCAGTCCACATTCAATAAATCATTATAGTGCTGGAAAATTAGTTTTTTTGAAATTATAGTTTTTATCATTTTCATTGACGCAAAAGTTGTTATGTTTTATTAATCTAAGATTGGCGGTGATTTCCAAAGATGGATGGTGCAAATCTTCATGGACGTATTCAAGTTCAGACTTCGTAACCGTGCAGTTGATGTTGGATGCGACAATGTCTAAAATTCTTCCATGTCCATTTGGGATGGTATTTACTTGTTCTATATTTAGAAATTCACAAAACTGATGGAATATATTTGTCTTTCTATCATTCATATTACCATGGATTAAATTGGTGATGTTAAAATCACCAGTAATAATAATTTCACTGTCAAGTAAATATTCCATTGTAATAAAGGTATCGAAGAATGCTTCCATTTCAAACGCAGATGTATTTGGCGGAATATAAATGACAAAAATAAGAATTTTAGAGTTCCTCGCATTAAGTCGACATCCAACAATATCAATTGAGGGAAATGTGTCCCTAATTGTACTCAGATCAATTTCTTTAATTGAGAAGATGTTATTCACTGCAAGTAGTACTCCACCGCCCTTAGTAAGTCCCACTGTATCAAATTGTCTGTCACATCGAAAAACACTGTAATTGTCAGGAAAAAGTTCCTCACTACCGATAGAATCACTTAGCCATGTCTCAGTTATGTAAACTATGTCAAATAAGCCAGTGGAGAATGATGAATAAAACCGTTCACATTTACTATTAAGTCCGCGCACATTTTGGTAAAACATATTGACACAAGTGTGGTTATTTGTTATATGACTGTTGGGCCTTAGTTGTTTAAAGACATTATTTTTGGTTTTCCTTGGACATATTTGAAGATGAGGTCTTTTTCGCCACTAAGCTGTCTAGCCTCGAGTTCAGCTCTTACTTTCTTGTAGTATGCTATTTGTTGCGGGGTCCTATCAAGTGATATTCTGATTTCTTTGAACTTATCGTCGACTTTTATTTTTCTTATATTATGAATAATATCATGCACTTGATTAACTTCGCGGAGCTTTATTTTAATTGGACGATTTTTGGTGTTGTCGAATTTCCCAAGGCTTAATTTAATTTGAGTAGTATCTATAGTAGAACTTACTTGACTAATTATTTCAATTACAGTATTTTTATCAGTTTCTATACGCGTACTACTACTTTTATCCGTTGGTTCTTGAAGGCCGTAAATGATTAAATTGTGGTTGCGGTGCGACAAGCGTACGGCAATTCGTTATTTTAAGAATTGTACAAGGTAAACGACTTAAGACAAGTTCGTACAACACCGAATCAAACACTATGATAGTTCGAGTGAAAAAATTTAAAAAGTTTCTTAAAAAGTCTTTTTATACGTACTTACGAATGTTCCAAAAAAGTAATCACTTTAGGTTAAAGCACACTTTATCACTTTAATACGAGAAATAAACAAAAATAAAATTAGATTATAACAATAGAATTTAACAAAAAAACTGCAACTGCACTAGCACACGTTTAATCATGAGAAAAAAATCTGACAGTCGTTGTGTAAGCGATTGTGCACCGAAAGAGCTTGTAAGTAAGACCTATTTTCTATTGCTCATCAGAAGCGCTTTTCGTTATTGTAGTCGAAATTGCAGGGATTATAGAAGTCAAATAAATGAACACTCAGCAATGGGTAACATGCCGTTCCTGCATATTTACTTACGCTGGAAACTGCATAAAGTTCCTTTCCATTCACTTATTGTTCTATTTACGATTTTCTTTTTAAAACGTTGCTATTATTATGTCACATGATAGTTTGTTGACAGTGACATATATCTGTTAGTTACATACATTTGAGATCTCAACTGTGTAACCATGGAGTTGTGTTTGAAACATAGGCTCCGGAATTAAAATTATAGATAATTTTATAAATTTATCCATAAAATATATACAAAAAGTATTAATGCAAACCTGTCGAAAATATGACTTTGCTTTTAGCCATAACAGAAAACTCGCAGAAGCACAAAATAAACAAAAAGAAAAAGTTTGTTTATCACTAACTTCTAATATCCCGTAATACACTGCGCTCAACAAATCACTTAAAAAAAATTATGTCGATTAAATCTATTAAAAATTCATACATACATACATAAAATCACGAGTGTCCCACGTAGTGGGTTCGCACAAACCCGATAACAATAAGAATAACATCAACATCATACAACAAATCCTTACTCTTAAACAAATTAAAGTGACCGATTTTCGGTAGCGAAATACCACATCCGGATCAAAATAATAGTTAGGAAACAATCATCCTTCGCCACACATTCCTATCTAAGCAGACTTCTTTCGCCTCGGCCACACTCATAATCGCATTCATACATGCTCTTCTTCTCTTCACACTTGGAAACGCTCTCCCTTTAAGCAACCTACCAATCACATCCATCCACTTACACACTGGTCGGCCACGCAATCGAAAACCCTCAACTTCACCAAGATATATACGCTTAACAAGCCGTTCACTCGCCATTCTCTCCACATGCCCAAACCATCTCAACTGACTCACACCAACTCTCTTAATCACATTGTTCCTAACCATACATTCTTCGTACACCAAATTATACCTTACGCGATCCCGTCTGACATACCCACATACACCACGTAAATACCTCATTTCCACGGCAGTCACTCTCTTTTTATGCTTCCCCGTCCATGCCCAGCATTCGCTTCCATACATCAAAGCAGGCACTAGCACTCCATTATATACACTCAACCGAGCATCCCTTGATACATTAACATTTCGTGCAAAGGTACCCAGAGCACCCATTACCTTACATCCCGCACTCACTCTCCTTTCTATCTCTCGATCAATTCGACCATCTATTGACATCATGCTACCCAAATATACAAACTCATTTACCTGCTCCAATTTCATTCCATCCACCAACACATTGCACTCAGTCACCAATTTACTTCTTTCAAATACTAACACTTTGGATTTATCAACATTCAACATCAGATTCATATTTCTTCCAACTACATGTATTATCTCTATCATTCTCCTGAGTTGCTCTTCATTTTCTCCTAAAACAACATCGTCAGCATACGCTAACGCAGGCACTACACTTTCACCAATATGTACACCATCCATTTCATTCAAAGCTCTCCGAAATAACACATCCATATACAAGTTGAACAACCACGGAGACATACCACAGCCCTGTTTCACACCAACATTTATACGAAACCAATCACTCAACCTACCATCTATTCTCACAGCAACCTCACTACCCTCATACAACGCTCGAATCGCTCCCAACCAGTTTCCATTCACACCGTACTCTCTGAGTACATCCCACAAAGTATCTCGAAGAACGCTATCATACGCCTTCTTTAAATCGAGAAAGCAACAGAACACCTTCTTGTTCTTGTCAAGTGACTTCTCAACAATCATACGAAGAGCAAACAATTGATCGACACATCCCCTCTCAGGCAAAAAACCACCCTGAACGTCACTTATTTTTGAAATAGTTAAGGTTCGCACCTTATGAATAAAAACCTTACCAAAAAGTTTCCTTACTACACTCAACAAGCTTATCGCGCGAAAATTCGTACATTCATTCGAACTGCCTTTGCCTTTGAATAATGGGCAAATAACAGCTTTTTTTCCAATCTTCAGGAACCACACTACGTTTCAAACAAAATCTAAATAAATAAATTAACCATTCAAAAACTTTCTCTCCTCCATACTTTAACATCTCATTTGTAATCCCATCCAAACCCGCAGCCTTACCATTCCTTACACGCGCCAATGCATCACATACATCACTTTCATCTATATCATAATCATCTTCATTATCATTTTCACTGCCAGTTTTGTTACTATCATCCCTCTCAATCTCACCTCCATACAAACCTTTAAAATACTCGCACCATCTATTCCTCACATCTGATTCATTCCACAATAACTCTCCATTCGTACTTCTCTCAGCTTTCACAACTCGACCACTTCCACCCCGCAGTCTCTTCACACTCAACCAAAATAGTCGTTTATTCGTACTAAAATCATTTGTCAACCTTTCACTCAACATGTCATCAAATCGCTTTTTACTTTCTCTCACCACTTGCTTCGCCCATTTATTCTTCCTTTTATACTCTAACAAACATTCTTCACGCAAACGCCCAGGCGAATCCTTAACATTTAAAAACTTCAAATATGCCGTATTTTTCTCAGCAATCGCTTCTTTCACCTGATCATTCCACCATGCATTTCTCGGATAAGAGCCTAATATGCTTTCACTACAAACTTCTTTTGCACATTTGAGGAGGGAATCCTTAAATTTCATCCAAACTTCATTTATATTACAATCAAATTTAGACTCACATTCGGGCAAGGATTCATTCAACCTTTCTACATATTGCATTCTTACATCTTCATTCAAAAGTGCAAAGGATTTTATACGAAACATTTTCCCGGAACTTTTCACCTTCATTCTCCAAAATTTATTCAATCGCATTCGCGATACAACCAAATAATGATCATTCGTACCCAATTCTGCGCCTCGTTTCACACGCGTATCTACTACCATACTCCTCAATCGCTCATCATATATAACGAAGTCAATCACGCTACGTTTATTCTCAACCACATTCTCCCAGCTGTATATGTGAGCTAACTTATGTTTAAAAATGGAATTCGAAATGAAGAGGTTCCTCTCCAAACAAAATGAAACAATTCTCTCACCATTGCCATTCACTCGACAATCACCAAAACGTCCCAATACATTCTCAGATATACTTCGTTTAACACCCACCCATCCATTTAAATCACCACACACTATCACTTTCTCACCCGGATCACACAAATCAATTACGCTGTTTACCGTATTCCAAAACTGATCTTTTTCAAGGTTACTTTCAGACTCTGATGGATCATAAGCTGACACAACGAAGATTCTTATATAGCCTACCTTGAATCTCGTCCAAGAAACTCGCGAAGAAATACAGCCATAACCTCGTATAAACGGTTTCATTCTTTCGCTTACAAGTATACCTACATTAGAAATCTTTTAACCCGAATTGCCGCTCTTTTTTTACCGCAACAAACAACCCTAGGCAGCCTTACCGCAACCACATCAGGTCGTCAATGCTACATTATAGAAATATATGTAAGTACCACAAGGACAGTGCAAGAAATTGTTTGATTTAATAAAAAAAAAAAAATACAATATTGCAGTCATTCCAGGTCCTTTTTGGCTGTGTGACACGTGTGTTCTAAGTTCAATTGTTTTTATTTATTTTTCATTAATATAGTTGGATAAATACTACCGCTTTGCTCGATTAACCTTTTCTCTATCTCTTCAAATACAGAAATTTTAACAGAGAATCATTTAACTGAATCACCTATTATTTATGTGAAGAATAATATCCCTATTTATATTTATACTTAATTAAGAAATTGATATCCAGACTTTCTATCATTTTTTCAACTGCGCTATAGAATGAACAACGTTAGTTTATCACGACTCGCATTTGTTAGTTTTGTTGTTTTCTTTTTACCTTCCGTCACCTATAGGTAAGGAAGGTATTGTCTTTGGTCAAAAAATTCGGTGGTGAGTTTTCATTGAATAAGCACGTTTTAGGGTCTTTACAATAAGATTTTACTATTTTTACGATGATGTCTGTATGTGTGTGTTCGTATGTGCGTGTGTGTGTGTGTGTGTGTGTATGTGTGTGTGTGTATGTGACCGCGTTTTCGTCAACGATATCTCCAATACTAGAATTCCAAAAATTACAATTCTTGCGTATTCCTCTTCCTTATAACCATATGCAGACATGTTTAGATTTTGGTTATAATTGGTCAACCGGAAGTACCCTCATTTGAAGATTTTAACAGTTTTTCTTGAAAAACTCAGTTAAATGTTATTATAACTAAAAGAATATATTATTCTCTATACGATTTGATTGCATTTTAAATTTCATATTCAACAGATATAGAGCTAAGAATAATAAAGATAAAAATTTCGTATAATTTCATAACTCAGCCAGTTATGCTAACATAACCATGGAAACTGCTAATATATTCAGGTAATTCAAATTGTCAGATGTCAGTATCAATAAAAATCAAGTAATTCAATGAAAGAATAAGGGAAGTAACTCTAGTGTTAGAAGTTTTTAGATATAATAGAGACGATTACAATGGTTTGAACATGTCATGAGGAGAGATGAATAAATTAATAGAAGGTGGAAGAAACATAGGAAGACCAAATATAAGATGAAAAGACTGTATTGCAGAAGACTTGAGAGAAAAGGGACTGAATGAGGACGGCACGCAAAACAAAAATGAGTGGAAGAAGAAAATAAAAAATAGCGACCCCCTAACGAATGGGAAAAACTAAAGAAGAAGAAGATGTCAGTGTCAAGTGCATAGTTTGTATATGAAATAACTTTACTGGAAATATAGGATCTCTTGCAAAAAATTATGTATAGGGCGCGTACAGTGACATAACTTTGCTGTCTTTGGCAAGCAGATATGGGGACCCGTATCAATATGACAGCAATTTATTATGTCCATAACTGACAAGTGTCATAATTTTTCATTCAAAATTTCATGATTTTCTTATTTCATGTGATTTGTTTGTTATCAGGAGTATGGAATTCAGTTGCCGAGAAAGGGAATCATAAAATACCAAAAATTTAGAATCTTTTGCAAGAAAATTTATGTATGGAATTTGTACATAATACACAGGATTGACGGAAGGTATTGTGCTGGCCACATCAGGTTTTTTTTTAAATAGCTGACAGTTGGTATTCTACCTTATCATGCTTCGAATAGGGTTTTTTTTTGTCGAGCTTCTTTGTCGTACTGCGATTTCTGATTATAGTTTGCAACAAAAACCGCCTCATTCCAAAACAAAGGCGGCAAACCATATTGGACTAGAAGATATCGTTTAAATTTATTTGGGTGTTTAGGCCGTTACAAGTTGACGTTGAATTCTCTGTAACTTAGATATTCGTTGATCTTTCCATTTACCATACTCACGGCCATTCTCAGATTGGACAGCCTTTATCCTCATTATGTGCTGCTTTTTCAACGAGTACCTTGAATGCTTTGAACTATTCAAGTGCTTAGCTCTGTTCGTTTCGTATAGTCAGGAGTGAAATAAGTTGACCCACCGTTCGATGGTACACACATTGCACCACATATGTCCGTATGAATAAAACCTAACTTCGTTGTTTCTCTATTTGATTCCTTTGGCTACATCAGATTTTTTTCATCTTCTTTTTAAATTGTAAGAAATTAATAATTTACAATGTCTATTGATTAATTTTATTTCTATTATTATTTCTCATACTATATGATTTAATATTTGAGAATAGTGCGTTAGGACGTGTTAATGTACTTCTAAAATTTATAAAGAAATTGATATTTTTACCTCC
The DNA here is from genome assembly GCA_951394225.1 of Harpalus rufipes. Classification (NCBI taxonomy): domain Eukaryota; kingdom Metazoa; phylum Arthropoda; class Insecta; order Coleoptera; family Carabidae; genus Harpalus; species Harpalus rufipes. Next base: position 57,758,187 of record OX596274.1, read on the forward strand.
CGCAACCCTTGGTAAGGGAGGTATAGAGATCGTGCTAAAAATCGCATATCGAGATTTTGGTAAATGATCACGTTTTAAGGTCCCTAGAATCCAATTTTAACATTTTCACTATGATGTCTGTGTGTATGTATGTATGTGTGTGAGTGTGTGTGGATCCTCTTTACGCTCTAACTCAAATACTATCATTCAGAAAGTTTTGAAACCATGTATTTCTACCTTATTCTAATATGGAAAGAAGTCATTAGATTTTGGTGGCAATCGGATATGGCAGTTTACTTGAAGCTCAATATAGTTTTTCTTCAAAAAATACCTTTAAATATATTTTTTTCGCAATTTGTTATTATAAAAATTAAAGATTATTCCATTTTCTACAGGTTTGCTTTAATACTTTTTCTATATATTTTATGGATAAATTTATAATGTAATATAAAAATTATATCTCGGAGCTTATGCTTTAAACACATGTCCATGGTTACATAGTTCATCTCAAATGTATGTAACTGACAGATAAATGTCACTGTCAAAAAAACAATCATTACAAATTAATAATGGTAACGTTTTAAAAGGAAAATTGTAAATAGAACAATAGTTTTATGGAAAGGAACTTAATATACCTACATAATTTCTAGCACTAGTAAATATGCAGGTATGTATTTAAATAAAGAAATAAATAATATATAATCACAACATATTTGTCCATCGCTGGGTGTGCTAATCTGATTTGTACACACATTTCAGTAATGATGATGACATATTTGTATTGTGCGAGCGTTTACCACAAGGGTTAATTTTATGCCATTTAAAATTCGAATTATTTGACGTTGATCGGAATCGAATCGGATTTCCCAGATTTGCGACCAGACATCAGGCATGCGCAACGAGACCCCATGGGTAAATGGCGGGAAGTATTGTGTTGGTCACATCAGATTTTTTTTTCAAAATAGCTATTTTCTTTGTAGCTGAATAAATTAAAAACCTGGCCACCATCTGACCAAGACGGACGTTGGACGAAACTTGTATAAGTTAGGCTTATCTCGCTTAACAAATTTTGTTTTGTCGCCTCCATACTGTTATGTTAGTATGGATGAGAACCGTATTTCACCATCTGTTATATACTATAATAACAACTTGGTCATTTTCGTAACAAAATATAGAATTTCATAAAAATAAATTATTTTTTAAACAATTAACTTCAATATCGCTCAATAATATCTTAACTGTTTTCACATCCTCCCTGATATCATGGATTAGCTTACTTAGCAGGTTAATTATTCATAATTTTCTCTTACGTTTTTGTAGTTTATTTCTTCAATAAAAATTCAAACATTGTTGAATTTGTTTTAAGTACATTTCAAATATATACAAAAAAAAAATACGGCGGGATGGCACAGTGGTAGAGTGCTAGCCTCTGGACTCAGAGGTCGTGGGTTCGAATCCGGGTCAGGTCAAATTTTTCTCGACTGATCTTGATCGGTATGTACTCCCGTTACCATTCCAAGTTGGGATACAATTAACTTGGCTATCACTAAGCTATCTGGCACCGGCTGGTGGTTGTAACTAGGGCTTGCTCGGGTGGGCAACACACATGACATCTATGCAAAGAACGTCGTGGCAATTGTAAAAAAATTAAATAGATGTGTGTGTGTGTATGTGACTACCCTAGGGATATAACCTGTAAGGGGTTGAAAATCCTGAAACAATACACAATATATATATATATATATATATATATATATATATATATATATATATATATATATATAATACATAGAGTGTCCCATTTGAAATATGAAAGTTAATGTCACTTCCGGTTAAATCGGAATCGCTACCATCCTGCTTAATACTTTAAGCCCCTAAGACTAGTTTACAAATATATCAAAAAATTAAAAAAACGAATAATAAATAAAAAAGTTATTTTGAGTGGCCCGTTTTTCAGTGTCCTCTATATGTATGTACAGTATGTCACATTTAGAGCTACCACCATTGGGATCTCGAGAACTAAAAGAGATACAAAGTTGATTAAATGGTACTTTTTGTATACCTATAGGGGGGCATCTCAGAACTGATTTTGTTTTTCCAAAAATTCCGTTAGGGCACTAGATAAATGACAAAAACTGACTTGTAGATTTATAGGGCTATTCTGTAAGATCGTTATGACATAACGAATCGTAAAAACGTTATATCATTATGGTAATAACGAAAATTGTTTAATATGCTTATTCTATAAACGATCGTTATAACATTATGCATTGTTATATCGTTATTATAACGATAATCATTAAAGTGCTATTTTGTAAACAATAATTTAATTCTACATAACGAAAAAAGGATAACGATATTGTTATTTTTTAACGACTAGAAACAGCATTCGTTACATAAACGTTTTGTCAATAAGTCAGTATTTTTACTCATATCAAAATAAAATTGCTATTATATTGAATAGTGATCTCAAAAACCAGTCATATTACAGTTTTCTGCAAGGTAATATTAAAATAATTTAATAAGTATTAATTCGTAGCGACTAGCGCAAGCTTCCCAATTTGTCTACAGATGGTAGTAGTTGCTCTAACACAACCTACAACAATAAAGGGTCCGATAGCAGACAGGTTGACAGCAGACTCTCACCAGAACTAATCTAACCTAGAAGTTTTGTGAGTTATATTGAATTATTTTAGATATTTCATTTAAAATTATAATTTGATTTTAGCAAATAAAGTTCTAAACTTGATCCCAAGGTTATTATTTTTCAAAATGTGTTACATAATACGGATACGAAGATAACGATTATCGTTAAGTAGAAACAACGATTTTCATAATAACGATTTCGTTATGATAACGATTCGATTTTACAGAATAGGCCTCTTATTCTTTGTAAAATAACTTCTGAATTATTAGGAATCGAGAAAAATGTTCCAAATAAAGAAGTTAGATATTCTTTTGGCCTAACGAGTAGTGAACTAAATAATTTTTTATATCCATAATTTTCCGAGATATAAAAAAAAGTTATTTTTTTTTAAATGGAACCCATATCTGATTTTAATATCATAAGTTCGAATATGGATAAAAGAATGCAAGTGGATGTTATATGTACTGATTTTAGTAAGGCTTTTGATCGTGTCCATCACCTTACACTTGTTCACATTTAGAGTTGCTGGGAATTCATGGATCATTATTGCGTTGGAATCTTATATAACAAACAAATCTCAATTAGTTAATTGCAATGGATTTAAGTCACGATACATTTATACTACATCTGAAGTACGCCAAGAATTGCACCTGGGCCCCCCACTTTTCATTTTGTTCATAAATGATATAACAACTTGTTTCCAAAATTCTCTACGCAGATGATCTAAAAAATTTCTGCACTATAAAAAAAAAGAAATGATAACATTTTCCTTCAAAACAACTTAACAAATTTACAAAAATATTGCGAATCTAATTACTTAACACTAAATGCATCAAAATGTTATGGAATGCACTTTACAAGGAACCGTGAAACCATGATTTTTGATACATACATACATAAAATCACGCGTGTCCCTCTTAGTTGGTTCGCACAAACCCGATAACAATAAGAACAACATCAACATCATACAACAAATCCTTACTCTTAAACATATTAAAGTGATCGATTTTCGGTAGCGAAATACCGAATCCGGATCACAATAATAGTTAGGAAACAATCATCCTTCGCCTCACATTACTATCTAAGCAGACTTCTTTCGCCTCGGCCACACTCATAACCGCATTCATACATGCTCTTCTTCTCTTCATATTTGGAAACTCTCTCTATTTAAGCACCTTACCAACCACATCCATCCACTTACACATTGGTCGGCCACGCAATCGAAAACTCTAAACTTCACCAAGATATACGAGACATACAATTTTTATTAAAAATAAATAATTACCTAATCACATAACAATCGTTGAATAGGGAATAATCATAAATTAATCAAATGAACAATAAGAAATAATTTTCCTAATTTTGGAAAAAAAATGATTGAGAATCAGCACATCAAAATGTTTGTACCCTCAAAAAAAATATCCTTTTTTAACATCCTATATATATTACACAGTTGGCCCATTTACAGCTGCCATTGGGATCTCGAGAACTATAATAGGTACAATGTCAAGTAAAGGGAACTTTTTGTGCACCTATATGGGACCACCTCAGATGTGGTTTTGTTTTTTCAAAAATTCTCATTAGCAATAGATAATGACGAAAAACTAAATTTTGTTGATTTTTTTTATTCGTAAATTTTTGAGATAGGTACGCAAAGTTCTATTTTTTTAAATGATTCCATATATGATTTTAGCTTAAGAAAATACTTATTTTTTTTTCTCTTTTCAATGATGTAAATATTGTGTTATGTATTAGGTTTGCTTCGAAATTTTATTTTTTCCCTATTTTATAGTAAATTTAGTGGTACTTTAGAAATATTGGTAAGAATTCTATTGAGAAATATTCGTTTTATTTAAATAATTTATTTGGTTAGATAATTTTGTCCAAATATCAATAAAATTCAAATAAAATAAAAAATTACCAGGTCGCAGTTTCGAGTTTAAAATAAAAGTATTGAGTAAATAATTCATAAAATTAATTATATTAATAAAATGCAATATAATTAATAAAAATTACAATGTTTTGCGTGAAATAATTACAAAATTCGGGAAAAATAACGTGAAAAATTAAATTTTCGGGGTAAAACAAATGCGGAACACGATAAATCTTACATCACTGAAAAGAGAAAGAAAAGATATGGTTTATGAGACTAAATCAGATATGGGTTCCAATTAAAAAAATATAACTTTTTGTTATATCTCGGAAAGTAATGAATATAAAAAATTATTTACTTCACTACTCGTTAGACCAAAAGAATATCTAACTTCTTTATTTGGAACATTTTTCTCGATTCCTAATAATTCAGAAGTTAATTTACAAAGAATAAATCTACAAGTCAGTTTTTCGTCATTATCTAGTGCCCTATTGGAATTTTCGGAAAAAAAAATCAGTTCTGAGATACTCCCCTATAGGTATACAAAAAGTTTTATTTAGTCAACATTGTATCTCATTTAGTTCTTGAGATCTTCATAACGATCTTACATAATTGCCCTATATACAAGTCAGTTTTTATATATTATTATTTTTTTAATTTTTTGATATATTTGTAAACTAGTCTTAGGGGCTCACAAATTAAAGTATTAAGCAGGATGATAGCGATTCCGATATAACCGGAAGTGACATTAACTTTCATATTTCAAATGGGGCACTCTATGTATTTTGTATATATTTGAAATCTACTTAAAACAAATTCAACGATGTTTGAATTTTTATTAAAGAAATAAACTACAAAAACGTAAGAGAAAATTATGGATAATTAACCTGCTAAGCAAGCTAATCCATGATATCAGGCAGGATGTGAAAATAGTTAAGATATTATTGAGCGATATTGAAGTTAATTGTTTAAAAAGTAATTTATTTTTATAAAATTATATATTTTGTTAAGAAAATGACCAATTTGTTATTATAGTCTCCCTGAGATTGGCTTGTCAGGTTAATTATTCATAATTTTCTCATACGTTTTTGTAATTTATTTCGTCAATAAAAATTTACTTACATATCATTAAATTCCCAATTTCACCTAGATTTCAAAAACAAAAATATATAGAGTGTGCCATTTGAAATATGACAGTTAATGTCACTTCCGGTAAAACCGAAAGCGTTACGATCATGTTAAATAGCATGGTTTATGAGCCCCTAAGCTTAGTTTACAAATATATCAAGAAAATTAATTATAAATAAAAATAATATTTTGCGTGGCTTGTTTTTCAGTGTTACTCTGAAATTTATACAAACTGAAAACAGAAAAAATAATGGAAGAGTCAACTATATGTTGTCCTAGAAGTATATGAACACTATAGCATTCATTCATTCATATGTTGAGGGCTTTAAGCGCTAACCGCATTTATCACTGCGACCTGTAAGATCTGTTGTAACATGGCCCTATCCTAGTTTTCTGGAAGTAGTTCCAGAGTTCTTATGAAGCCAATTACTGCTCCAGGAGTCAGTTTCTCGATCTCATTTGCCGCGAGGTACCTTTTACCAAGATGGTTAAGTCTACTTACATACGGCCACAGCTGGACTTTCACATACAATGTGTTCCGAAGTTTCTTCGTCCTCTTCGCAGAATCGACAGATATTGTTTTCAGCTATACCAATCTTACATAGATGGTATTTCAAAGGACAATGACCAGTAAAGATACTTGCCATAGTTCTAAGATCCTTCTTGCTGAGAACTAATAGCTCTTTGGTGTTTGTCAACGAGGGTGAAATGAATTTCTTCGTCTGACTAAGGTCCAGGATGTCTCTCCAATATTAGGCTATGGCTGCTTCCTCCTAGTTTTTGATTTCCTCCTTTATATGGATTTTCAAGGGTCCACAAGAAGGTTCAGGCCCATGAAATGGTAGTTTAGCTTCCTTTTTAGCAAGCTTATCTGCTTTTTCATTGCCGAGAAATCCCTCATGCCCCGGTACCCATCACAAAGTGACGTGGTTATATTGGGCCAGTTGTTGTAGGGTGTTCATGCAATTCCAGACTAGCTTTGACTCACACTTAGTGTCTTTAAAGCAGCCTGGCTGTCTAACAATATGCTAATTGTTGCTCCTTTAAGACCTTTGTTTAGGTTTATTTGAGCACAGAGATTTATTGCGTAGACCTATGTTTGAAATATGGTGGGACGGATGCCTGTGGATTCCTTTATTTGGTAACCTGGACCAAATACATCCACTCCAGTTTTTCCTGACTCTAGTTTTGAACCATCCGTAAACCAGGACAAAGAGTCCCTTGGGTAATGTAACCCTCCTACTGTTCACTGACGGCGATTAGCAATGATTACCTTTCTGGTCCAAATTGTATCTTGTCGTCATTGTACCACAGATAGACTTAGCAACCCGGTTGGTAAGAGCGAAATCATTTGTGTGTGTTATATTTCATTTTGATTGTAGAAAAATAAATTCAAGCATGTTTATAATAATAAAGCTATTCTGTAAACATCGTTATGACATAACGAATCGTTAAAACGTTATATCATTATAGTAATGACGAAAATTGTGTAATAAGCTTATTCTGTAAACGATTATAATGACATTATGCATTGTTATATCGTTATTATAACGATAATCGTTAAAGTGTTAATCTGTAAATAATAATTTAATTCTATATAACAAAAACAGGTAACGATACCGTTATTTTTTAACGAATGAAAAAATCATTCTATTGGGATGTGAGTAAACTCAATATCACGACCACGGTAAATCTAGCACGGTTTATTAAATATAAAATGATACAATTTATGAAAATGATACAAAAACACCTGTCACATATAAATTGACATGAATGACAATTAAACATTTTTGTCTAGGCCGACTAGAGGTGCAATATTAAACTCCAACACCCCCTCTCAATTTTTTTTTTTTTTTTATTTATTAATATTATCGAGCACTTCAACTACAGAAGTTATTAGTGCTCCGGCTTAACAAAGGTATACTTTATAGTGTTATTTCTTGTTTACATTTGGAGTAGTTAGTTAGTTAATAAGTATAATTTACAGTACATTATTTGTTTACATTCATATCTATTCATAGTTTGTTAAATATGTTAATACTTTTTAAATATTTAAAAACTTTCTTTAAGTTTTCTTCATTTCCGAGGCATTCTATGAGTGTGGCTGGTGTGTTGAGTGAACTACGTTGTGAGGTGTACTGTCTGCATTCTGTGAGAAGGTGTTCCACGGTAAGTTTTGTATTACATTGTTCACACTTTGTTGGTTCTGTCCGTTTGAATAGGTAGTCATGGGTCAGGAGGGTGTGGCCGATTCGAAGCCTGGTTGCTACTATCCGTTCTCTTCTGCTGGCACTTATTTTCCATGGGGCTACTGTTTGTTTTATTCTTCTCAAGTGATTATTGGTGGTTTGAGTCCATTGTTGTTGCCATTTTTCTTTCATTTTTTTCTTGATGGTCGATATGAGATCTCTTGGTGGTATGGGCACTTGCGTAATCATTGTCTGAGTTGCAGCTTGTTTAGCAAGTGTGTCCGCTTCTTCGTTGCCTTTTATTCCACAGTGAGACGGTACCCAAAGGATGGTAATGGATTTGGCTTCTGAAATGGATTTATGGATGTTCTCTTGAATTTTTAGAATTATAGGATCGGATGGGAATAAATTTTGTATACTCTGTATGCAGCTTAGTGAGTCAGTGCATACTACGAATTTGTTACTGTTGCATTTGTTTATGTATTGTGTTGTTTTTAAGATGCTAAATGCTTCTGCTGTATAGATAGTCGTGTAGCTCGGTAGGTGATATTTTTTTGATGATGTTTCGGTGAATACAGCGGCGCCAGTTTGGGTGCTAATTCTGGACCCGTCTGTATAGATAAATTCATGGTTCGTATATGTTTCATTTTTTAGCTTCAAGAATTCGTTTCCTATAATAGTTGCTGGTGTGTTTTGTTTGTCGTGTTTTGTTAGTTGTAGGTTAAAGTGTGCTCTTTGGAGTGTCCATGGTGGATGCTGAGTTTTATATAATTCTTGAATGGGTGGTATGGTTAAATTTATAGATTTTAATATTTTGTTGATATTTTTTTGATACTCGTTGTCGTTTTTTAACATTAGTTTATGATTTTTGTGTATGAATAGGTTATTATGTGTAGGATTTTTCGTGTTTGTTGCTAATCTGGTTAGGTAATTTAGCAGGAGTTGTTCTCTGCGTATTACTAATGGTTGTTCTCCTGTTTCTGCCATAAGACTCACGACAGGGCTTGTTCTTAAGGCTCCACATATTATTCTTATTGCTGCATTATGAATTACTTCTATTTTACGTAGTTGGTGTTTCTTAGCAGTTAGATATACAACACATCCGTAATCGAGTTTCGATCTAATCAGTGTTCTATAGATTTTCATTAGGCTTTCGTGGTCTGCGCCCCAATCTTTACTTGCCAGGTTTTTAAGTAGGTTTAGTTTGTTGTTGCATTCCTGCTTTAGATGTTCAAGATGTGTCTTCCACGTTAATTTTCTATCTAAGTGCATGCCTAAGAATTTGATTGTATCTGCGTATGATATGTACTTGTTATTTATAAAGAGAGTGGGGTGATGATGTTGATCTTTCCTAATTTTGCAAAAGTGAATGGCTTTTGTTTTCGTGTCACTGAATTTAAATCCAGTTTGTTTCGCCCATTGTGTTATGTTGTTTATCGCAGTTTGTAAATTATCTTTTATTGTTTGGAGATTTTTGTTCTTGCTATGTATGATTAGGTCGTCGGCGAATAATGAGTATTTTATATTTGTGGGTATGTGTTCAGTGATGCTGTTTATTGCTATAATGAACAGTGTTGGGCTAATTATTGATCCCTGCGGTATACCGTTTTCTTGTAGTTTTGTTGGAGAAATGCAACGATTGTAGCGTACTTTGAATTTGCGGTGTGATAGAAAGTTTTTTACAAAGTGTAGTAGGTGTCCGTCAATTCCGTATCTTTTTAGTGTTGTTAATATGTTATATTGCCATGTAGTGTCAAAGGCTTTTTGCAGGTCGAAGGATACTGCCACAAGATGTTGCTTGTTTGTAAATGCCGTTTGTATATTTGACGTTACGGATACTAGGTGGTCAATTGTTGATCTACCATTTCGGAAACCATTTTGTTGCACTGATAATAGGTCGTTTTTTTCTAGATGCCATAAAAGTCTTTTGTTTATTATTTTTTCAACTATTTTGCATAGTGTACTTGCAAGTGCAATAGGCCTATAATTTTCAGGAAGCATTTTATCCTTACCAGGTTTTAAAATTGGTATTAGTATTACTTGTTTCCATTGATCAGGGAACGTGTTGATTTTCCATATTAAGTTGTATATGTCTAGTAGGTGTAAAATAGCTTCTTCGGGTAAATGTTTTATTAATTCCGGTGTAATGTTGTCGGGGCCAGGGCTAGTGTTCGATTTCGTGTTTTTTATGGCATCTTTTATTTCCGTGTATGTAAGTGGTTTGTTTATAGGATTGTCGCATTCTTTTATTGATATTTCGGATTTTTCAGCCTCCTTTTTAATTTGTAGGAATTCATGATCATAGTGATTGTTTGATGAATTGTATTCGAATGTGTTTGCTAGTTCATTGCAAATTTCTTGGTTTCCAGTGATATATGATCCATTAATTTTCAATACCGATGTTCCGTGTGTTGTGTTTAGTCCTTTTATTTTTCTAATTTGATTCCACATTTCTTTAGCAGGCGTATTGGTGTTTATGTTTGCTACGTATTGTCTCCATGATGTTATCTTAGCGTTTTTTATTATTTTTCGTGCTTGTGCCCTAGCTTTTTTTAAATTTATTAGATTGTCGGTAGTTTGGTGTTTCCTGTACTTGTATAGTGCCTTCTTATTTTCTCTTGTTGCCGCTTCGCACTCCTTATTCCACCAGGGTGTCGTTTTAGTTCTAATTTTTGTAGATTTCTTTCCGAATGCTTGTGTAGCCGCCTCGTGTATTTTGTTTGTGAATGTGTCGACAATTTTATTTACGTCAGAGTTTGGGGTTAAGGGCGGGTATTGAATTTTTAGTAGGTTTGTGTATGTTTCCCAGTTTTCCTCTTTAATTTTCCATTTTATTATATTGTAATTACTGTCGTTTTGTTGTGTTATGTGATTTACATGGTTTATTAGTATGGGAAAGTGGCCGCTACCGAAATTGTCTGGAAGTACTTCCCATATGAGATCCGATACTATGTTTTCGCTGCAGATAGACAGATCGATGCAAGAAAATGTTCCATATCTTGACGAAAAATGAGTAGGTGTTCCATCGTTCATGATTGCTTCAGTATCAAAACATTCTTCTATTATTTTGCCTTTACGATTGGTTGATCTTGATCCCCAGATAACATTGTTACTATTAAAGTCGCCTACTATTATATAAGGGGTTGGTAGTTGTCTTTTTATATTATCGATATCCTCTTTGCTGAATGATTGATTAGGTGCCAAATATATGTTGCATATTGTTATTTCGTCTGGTACGAGTATTCTTATTGCGAGAGCTTCTATGTTTGTGTTTAATTTTAGGTCTTCATAGTGGTGTTCGTTTTTTATTAGCATGGCTACCCCTCCGCTAGCATGTTGATTATTTGATCTATCTTTGCGGCTGCAGTTGTAGCCTCTATATCTTACTTTTTGTGTTGGTTTAAAGTTTGTTTCCTGTAGGCATATGTAGTGTGCATTTGTTTGATGTATAAGTCTCTGAAGCTCTGCTAAGTGGGAGTAGAAGCCGTCACAGTTCCACTGTATTATTGTTGTATTTATATTATTGTTGTTCATTGTCGTAGTTATCACTATCGGTAGGTTCGTAAGTTGTTTGACTTGCGTCACTGAAGTATTCTCCTTTTTCTGCGTCCATTTGTCGAATTAATTTTCTGGATATTCTAGTGATTCTGGCTTTCATAGTTTTGTTTCTTAAATAAGGATAAAGTTCCTTTAACATTTTTATCAGTGATTCAGTCTGTTCCGTGTACTCCCTCGCAATACTGAGCTGATTATCGCTACCATATACGTTTTCTATGAAGTCCTTTAACTGGTTAAATGTAAGTATGTATTTATTAGGATCATTTTCCATTATTTCTTTAAGTGGTTGTAGATGTTCTTGTGTTGTTATGTTTGAGGTTTGGCTAGTCTGATTAGGTCTGATTTTCTTTTTCCTTCTGGTGTCTGTTGTTGTCGAGTCGCTCAGTCCATGGGAGGCAGGCCTTTTGAAATGGGCTGATTGTTGTGCTATACTTTCTGTAGTGGTGTGTATATGTTCTGTATTGTTTTCTTGTTGTATCAGTGATTCTTTTGTCTTATCTTCCTTTGTGGTGGTTTCCTTTTCCTTATTATTTTCTGCTGGATAAATTTGACTTTGAGTGCTTGTGTTGCAGTCAGTAATGTCCTGGGTTTGTTCAATGTCCATTACGTCTTCGTTTTCACACTGATTTGCTGTGTGACCAGTTTTTTTACATATAAAGCATGTCATAGTTTCTTCAGTTGTTAAAAATACTTTATGTGTTGTGTCATCGTAGTGTATCGATATATTATTTGGTATTGTGGTGTTTTCGTCGGGTATTATGTAAACTTGACGTCGAAAGCTCATTACATGGGCGTATTCGGTATTTTGCATGCCTACTCTTAGAAAATTGAGGGGTGATACTAGTTTTAGATTGTACTGTTTAAGTTTGTCTTCAATTAAATGATGCGGAATTATGGGATTAACGTTGGAGATTATTATTCTTTTGGCCGGTGTACTGTAGTGTCTTATATTTATGACTTTATTTTCTATTGTTATTGTTCCGTATTTGTCCACTAATTCGTCCGCGATTTTTTTAGAGCTTAAAAAGATGCAGATTCTTTGTTTCGATATTTTTGAAGCGAATATCACATTTTTTGGTTGAACAATCGATCCTACGGCTGTTATATAATCCCTGATTTTTAGGTCTTCTATAGCAGGCATAATTATGGCTTGATCCTTTTTAGGAAATTCTGTGATCCGGGTAACATTTGCGTATGACTGGTTGTGGTTTTCTGTGAATTTACTGGCACTGATATTTGGCTGCATGTTGGTTTCCGTGGCGGCTCCTGTTGCCAGAGGCCGTCGACGTGTGTTGTATTAGTTAAGCAAGTATGAAATAGAATTTTATAGTTATGAACAGTTTTGTTTTATTGGACATTACGGCTATTGGGCCGTAGATGTCGTTTAGTGTACGAAAAGAAATACAGCTGGTTCCAAGATGTTATATTTTATTTTGGTTAATTTATTACAAGTATATTAGGAGGGAGGTTTGAGAGACTGAGGATGGGTACCGTACCTTCTCCGGTGTTCTCTTGCCTTCTGATGATAGCTTGGAACTCGTATTTGGCACAATATTTGTAGTTTGATAAGACACTTAACTTTCAATGTCACAACCTTGACAGTTCAAGCGAAGTCCCCTCTCAATTTTGAAACGTAATTCACATTTTGTCGTGTAGACCTAGACCGTTGATGCAGTTCTCGTGCTTGACTCCAGGAAGGGGTTTCGTCAAGACGTCTGCGATCATGTGTTCTGTGGGAAGATACTTAAGTTTCATTGGATAATCCATAAGTGCTTGACGTATGAAGTGGAACTTGATATCTATATGTTTGGATCTAGAATGGAAAACTGAATTTTGAGCTAATTTACCGGCTGATTGATTGTCGTTAAAAATGACAATAGTAGATAAGTCTTTAAAACCTAATTCATTTACGAATTTAATCAAGAAGATGGCTTCTTTTGCGGCTTCAGTGAGACTCATGTATTCCGCCTCGGTAGACAATAAAGCCACAGTCCTCTATTTACGTGAACACCAAGAGATAGCTGCTCCAGACATGATGAAATTATATCCACTATATGATTTTCTGTCTGTGTGGCAGTTTCCCTAATCTGCGTCCGCATAACCAAGGATTCCTTTATCATCCCGAACGTAATTTATTTTCTTATCGGTTGTCCCCTTCAGATAGCGTAGGACACGTTTTGCGGCTTGCTAATGTTCGTGGTTATGACAGTTGTCAAACTGACTTAACATGTTGACGGCATAGGCGATATCTGGTCGGGTACCGACAGCAATGTACATAAGAGCTCCAATCAGTTCTCTAAATAGGTATCGCTTGCTTTCGTTTTCACTGGCTTGATGGGATTCCAGCTTTGTTCCGGCCGAGATCGGAGTTTTTACGGCCTTACAATCTGTCATCTTGATTTTTTCCAAGACATCCATAATGTACCCACTTTGACATAAGGCCCAAGATCTTTCACGTCAAATCTGGTGGCGAGCTTCCTCTTTATTTCGTCAGTTCTTTTGGGATTTTGTGAGGCAATTAGGATGTCGTCCACATAGATCAGGACGAAAGTTGGACAATCGCCTTGATGGTCTACGTATACGCAGGGATCGGAATTGGTGGGTTTAAGCTTGAGATGCCATTGCCGACCGGCTTGCCGAAGACCATAAATCGCCTTTCGGAATTTACATACCTTATTTCCAGATATCAACTTCTTGAGCATGATCCTAGTACTTTCTTTGATGGTTTCGTCCTTTTCGGTTTTGATCATTTTCTGTAAAACTTCTTCTAGTAGATTTGGTTGTTCCATGAATAATTCGGTGTCGCTGTGACCGTTGAGATGCCAAATTTTACTGATAAGGCCATAAGTAAACGAAATGACTCTATCCTGGCGACTGGAACAAAAATTTCTGTGAAGTCTTTGCCCAGTCTTTGGGTAAAACCTCGTGCGACTATTCTTACTTTCCTCCGAGCCAGCGCACCGTCTGGATTAAATTTATTTCGCAGGACTGTTCTACAATCAATCACCTTACCTTCGGGCGATCGGTCAACTAATTCCCAGGTGTCATTCGCTATCAAGCTATTAATTTCTGAATAGATAGCATCGAACCACTTACCTTAATCCGGCCCATTAACTGCTGCGTCGAAAGGAATCTCTGATGCGTTCATAGCGAAGTTAACATCATAAATATCATTATCTTTATCTTGTACGTCATCTTGACTCGAGTTTTCATTCGACTTGTTTGACGGTCTGGGAATTTAATTTTCGCAAGGAACATCAGTTATATCGACGTGTTGATCGGAGCGGTCTGCTATCAATTTATAAATATTAGCGGGTCGACCTCTTTTTCCTGTTAGTAATTTTCTCGGTCTACCAGGTCCTCGCTTTGCTTTATCGAAGTATCAGATATAGAATGCGTGGTGTTCTGAAGCTGATTTTCTGCTGAAGCGTGTGGATCCGTGGCGTTTTCCAAGATCAGGAACGGTGGCTCAGCGTCTTCTGACATTTCTGGATCGTTGACGTTTGACGTTTCCGAATGATTGACATTTGATGTTTCTGAATGATTCTCATTCGTATACATGTTTTCTGGTTAAAATTCTCGTTATTGGATCCATCAGACTTTTCGTCTTCTAGAACGAAGTCCGTATAAAAACTTTCGGGTTCAAATTCATTTAAAGCGGATCTTTCGCTCGCTAGGTATCCAAACCCTCTAAGCTTTGGAGCTTTCGGAATATCCAACGAAAGTTCCTTGTATACCTAGTGGGTCAAAGTTACCCTTAGTCGGTGATTTGTTTAATATTACGATCTTACTACCAAAAGTGCGAAGATGTGAGATATTTGGTCGATTTCCCATCCATTTCTCGTACGGAGTCCCATTAACCAACCTCTTCGTCGTACATCTGTTTCGCAGATAATTCGCTGTGGTCACAGCCTCAGCCCAAAAAGATGGAGGCAATCCGGATTCGATGAGCATGCAGCGAGCAGCTTCAACGAGGGTACAGTTTTTGCGTTCCGCAATGCCGTTCTGTTGCGGGTTGTCTGACACCGTCAACCGTTGCCGTATTCCTGAATTTTTAAGAAGTGTATGCATTCTTTCATTACAAAATTCCTTACCGTTGTCAGACTGGATGGATTTTATTTTTCGTCCGGTTTGAGTTTCTACTAG
Organism: Harpalus rufipes; assembly: GCA_951394225.1. NCBI lineage: Eukaryota > Metazoa > Arthropoda > Insecta > Coleoptera > Carabidae > Harpalus > Harpalus rufipes. The sequence continues at coordinate 57,773,707 of OX596274.1, forward strand.
GTTTTTAAACTCTATGAACTTGTCGACTGCTTCACTTTTATTACGTAGAAAATATATGTGACACCATCTGCTAAAATCATCAATAAAGCTGATAAAGTATCGTGCTCCACCTTGAGATGTATTTCTTCATCGATCCGCAAATATCGGCGTGAACTAACTCTAAGATTTCCTTCAAAAAGTTTTCTCTATTAGAAAATGGTGCGCTTGTCATTTTACTTGCGAGACAAGTATTGCATTTTCTCAAGTCAACCGAATCGTCGAATTTAAGACCAATCGTATTTTGATTCTTGAGCATGCGATTCATGTTTAGATTTAAATGTCCGAGACGAGCATGCCATATTTCTATGTTTGTCTTGGGAGTCTTTTGTTCTGAAACTGCACAAGTTTTGTAATAGCTCTCGCGTAAATAAAACAGATCACCGATTCGATTTGCGATGAGTTTGACGTCGCCATTGTTGTCTCGTATAATTGCACGATCCTTCTTAAATGTAACTTCATTGTTTCCGTCGACAATCTTTGCAACCAAAATAAGGTTGGTTCGTATGTCCGGTACATACAAAGTGTTCTTCAATGTAATAACGTCACTTGCATTGTTAACCGTCGCGATTTTGACGACTCCTTTAGCTTTTACTTGCGTTTCACTATTATTCGCGAGTTTTAACTACTGTCAATTTCTTCCGTTTTCGTGAAAGTACGTTTATTGTTGCACAAATGTGAAGTACAACCACTATCGATGCACCATAAATTGTCCGCGACACCCGATTTCGAAGTTTCCCCCTTTGAAAAAAAACAACAGTGTGCTTCATTTGACTTTTCGTTTTTTAACTTCTTTTTCTGGAATCAATCGGATTCTTTGTGTCCCTTTTTGCCACAAAAACCACATTTATATTTCGGTTTAAATTGTCTTTGTTTATTTTTATATTTCGCGTCATCATCTGCGCCATTTCTCGTCTTATTCGTAAATTTTCGACCTGATTTTGCAAACATCGCGGCACTTTCGTCTTCATTACATTTTTGCCTACTCGCATTGTACTCTTCCATTATCTTGGTTTTTAATGTCTCAGCATTCGGCAAATTGTCACAAGATTCAATTGCACAACGGAAGTTGTCATAGCTGTTCGGGAGGTTGTAAAGAAGCATGATTGTCAGTAAGTCACCGTTTATATCGACTTCCATCGATTGCAACTTATCTACTGCGTCGAAAAATCCAGCGAGGTGTTCCGTCATGTCATAGACTTCTTGCATTTTATGCAGCGTGAGGTGTTTTAGTAATGTCGTCTTACGAGCGGGTCCTTTCGATGCGTAAATGGATTCCAATTTGATCCAAACATCGCGCGAGGTGACACATCCCCGAATTTGTTTTAATTCGGATGGGTTGATGGATAGAATCAAATCCGCCTTGGCCTTTTGATCCGCCTTCAGCTATTTTTTATACAATTCTTCTGCTGCGGCTAGCGCTGTGCCTTCGCCGGTCACTTTAGGTGGCGGATTTTCGCCCGAAACGTATACCCATGTATCGTTTTTTATTAGTAAAGCTTATGCTTGAATTTTCCACGTATCGTAATTATCACGTCATAACATTTCAAGTCGCGTCGCGTTCGCGTGCGCCATTTTTATAACTAACGAATCGACTGTTTTTACACTTTTCACGATTTTATATTTTCGGCTTTCGATTTCCGAGATCGTCGCGTTTCCAAATTATACGTCCGTATGATTCGCGTACCCTGGGCCCCATAACCTATTGGGATGTGACTAAACTCAATAACACGACCACGGTAAATCTAGCACGGTTTATTAAATATAAAATGATACAATTTATGAAAGTGATACAAAAACATCTGTCACATATAAATTGACATTAATGACAACTAAACATTTTTGTCTAGGCCGACTAGAGGTGCAATGTTGAACTCCAACACATTCATTGCCTAAACGTTTCGTCATTAATTCAGTATTTTTATTCGTGTCAAAATAAAATTGCTATTATATTGAATGGTGATCTCAAACACCCGTCAAATTATAGTTTTTTGCAAGGTAATATTAAAATAATTTAATAAGTTTTTATTCCTAACTCCTAGCGCAAGCTTTCCAATTTGTCTACAGATGGTAGAAGTAGCTCTAGCATAGCCCAAACAAGAAAAAGAAAGAGCTGACAGCTGACAGGTTGACAGCAGACTCCTACCAGAACTAATATAACCTAGATATTTTGTGAGTGATATTGAATTGTTTTAGATATTTCATTTAAAATTATAATTTGATTTTAGGAAATAAAGTTCTTGATTTTATCCCAAGGTCATTATTTTTTAAAATATGTTAGAGAATACGGATACGAAGATAACGATTATCGTTAAGTAGATATAACGATTTTCATGATAACGACTCGTTAAGCGAATATTTTTTAGAATAGGCCTGTAAATGTTATTTGTGTGATGTTATTTTCAAGAGAGTTTATTTTTTTACATGATATTAGTACTCAGTAATGGGTACATGAATACCTTGGACTTACGTTTGAAGATAAAGAAGACTTCATCTGTCTTGGTTGTTCTCATTAGTGTACAGTTTTGTTAGGTGGGCTTTAATATCCGCTTTTGCAGACCATGAAGCGAAATCTCAAAATCATTATTTTTCTAATGCTAAATAAGATTGCCTTATGTATATTTTTTGTAAAACAAATATATGTGAATTGGCAAAAGAAAAATACTCAAACCGTTCGACACAATGTTATAATTTACTACAGTTAATATATTCAAATTTTACTAAATGACAGGTGTCAGTGTATATAGCTTAGTATATTCTTAAAATAACTTTACTGGAAATATATATATATATATATATATATATATATATATATATATACAGGGTGGGTATGAACTTGTCATGAATTTAAGGGTAAGTAGTTTTTTTAAAATTCGCATATTTAAGGGTAGTTTTCATGAAACTAACATTTTTGGTACCACTTGACCACTGGCAACGCATTTGCATTATTTTATCTATTACACAATTATTTTCGTTAAAAATGCTATTTAATTTAATTATTAAGAATAATATCTTATACAACTAATTTTGAATGTATTTTTGATAACCATATTTTTAATGAAATATTAATTAAAACAGCAGTAAAAAAAGTTTCCTTAAGAAAAATTTAATATTTTTTCGAATTTTTAAAGAAATCTTTCTGTTTTGTAATCTACACATGTCATACTACTTACCCTTAAATTTATGACATTAAGTTCATAACCAGCCTGTATATATATATATATATATATATATATATATATATATATATATATATATATATATATATATATATATATATATATATATATATACATGGAAACGGATAGGGGTTTGACAGAATTATGCAGGCTTAGTGAAGTACACTCTTTAATTTATCATGCTTTCGATTATATTTTTAACCATCATCAGTACATTGTAATACAATGATGAATATATGAATACGTGTATAATATGTTTAAGGATAATTTGATATAATATACTTACATTAGTTGAGATTGTTTAATTTTTTTTAATATTTACAAGATGACATTACGGATTAATTTAAATTACACATTAAATTTTTTGGCCAAAATGTTTATCATAATTATGTTATAAAAGATAAAAACAATTGTTAAACAATATTCAAAATCCCTCACACCTAGATCCAGATTAAAACAAAAAGAAAACAATTAAATTATACGTAAAAACAGAACGCACCCTATTGGGAACTAAATTGTTTCTATGTTTTAGTGGTTTTGACAGTTAAATTTTTACAAAATGGTGATTAGGCCAATCGTCAGGGAGTTCAGCACACGTACATATCGTTTTAAATCGGGTAAAAGATTTAATTATTGGAATTGGTTTATTGTAGGTCTCTTTTATATATACTCATTTATCCTCCTCGTGCACAACCCCCCGCCCACCCGAACACCTAATTTTGCCGAAATATCGCTCGGAATACGTTTTTTGCCAATTACTCGGTTCTGGATGGTCCTACGCCAAATAATGTCAATATCAAAATTAAAGATAACTAAATTCTCTATCGAAAATATTTGTACACATTTTTACGTAATATCAATATCCTACGAGGCACAGGCGTGGATGTGGGAAGTCGCGTGTTTTTCTATATTGCCACGCTCTCTACTTGCTACCACGGTACTATGCTTAATTTTAACTATTAAAGTCTGGCTGAATATATTTATTGCAGGTTTTCAAACTACAAATATATAAACTATCGGAGTTTACAACAATTATGCGCTCGTTCCCATACCACCTTGCGGTAGCGCGTTTGGCCCGTTTTTTTTTTTCTTTTGTGTGGTGTCCCCAATAGGCCTAATCCACCTTTTTATTTAATTATTGAACTCTTATCCGGAACTTTTATTTTCTACTGCCAATGTATTACATTTATTTAGCTATTTTTATAGTTGACGGTCCAAAAGGGTCCCTGTCTGCAAACTGTGTGTTAGTATCGTTATTAACTGCATCGTCTTTGTCAGATTTAGCCGTGCATGTCGTCGTGTGCTAAAAAATATAATAACTGATTATCAATTTCTTCGGATTGATCTAAGTCGTCTACATAGATCTCAACGTTTGTACACTATTGACCTTGACATTCGGAATAAATGACGGAACATCTTAACCCGGCTACATGCGGATTTGCAGTCATTGTGTACACTTGCAACTTATTGTTTTTAAGAGTTCTCGTAAACACCTTCTTTTTTAGTACTAATAGGGAATAACCCAAATTTCTTTTCCATCCAACCCCAATCTTGAGGATTCTTGGTATTACTGTACCATTGCTGAATTTGAAGTTCTAAAAAAGTGTTTCCGTGCAGCAGACTCAGTGTGAGGTAACGATGCAGGATAGCATGTAGTTTTTGGTACTGACTTGACGAAAACTATACTTGAATTCATTTACAGAATGCTCATCGGGAAGACGTTGACCTAAATCTGACAAAGACGATGCAGTTGATAACGATACCTACACTCACAGTTTAAGTGAAGACGGGGACACTTTTGGACCGTCAACTTTAAAAATAGCTAAACAAATAGTACATTGGCAGTAGAAAATAAAAGTGCCGGAGATGAGTTCAATAATTAAATAAAAAAATCTGATGTGGCCAGCACAATACCTTCCGTCAATCCTGTGTATTATGTACAAATTACATACATAAATTTTCTTGCAAAAGATTCTAAATTTCCAGTAATATTATTTCATGCAAATGGCACTTGACACTGACATCTTCTTCTTCTTTAGCTTTTCCCATTCGTTAGGGGTCTATTCATTTCTGTTTTGCGGGTCATCCTCACGTCAAAATTTTTCATTCAAAATTTCATTTTTTGGTATTTTATGATTCCTTTTCTCGGCAACTGATTCCCACCCCTGATAATAAATAAACCACAAAAAATAAGAAAACCATGAAATTTTGAATGAAAAATTATGACATTTGTCAGTTATGGACGTAATTAATAGCTGTCATTTTGACACGGGTAGTAGAGAGCGTGGTAATTTAAAAAAGTGTAGATATAGTAGGTCAATCCGATACGATACGCAACTTTTCCCGTCTGTAGCTCCTAGGATATTGATATTACCTAAAAATGTATATATACCTTTTCGCTAGGGAATTTAGTAATGTAGATGTACACGTTGCAACATCATCGCGTAAAAAATCAAAATTAAGTTAACAAAATTTACATAATTGTTACATATCATTGTTTCTATCTTTTATAACATGTGTAATAACTATTTTGGTCAAAATATTTAATGTGTAATTCAAATTAATCCGTAATGTCAGCTTAATAAACATGTTCTCATGACACGTTCCAAAAACATGTTTGTAAATGTTAAAAAAAAAATTAAACCTCAACTGATATGAGTACTTTTATAAAATTGTTCTAAAACATATTGTACATATTTATCATTGTTTACAGTGTGCTGAAAATGGTATCCGTTTCTATAACTAATTACATTCGTAATTACCGTCCACCTATTATATATATATATATAAATTATGTAGATGCCCAGCCCTTGTTGCATCATTCCTGGTAACTTTCCATTAAGTAACATTAAACCCTATACAGCACAAATGTCATACCACCTAAGTAGTTAAATAGCTCATCTCAGACATGTAAAGCAGAGTTTATGTCGGTCTGTAGAGAGATAAAGTTCATATCATATCTTGTTGTATCTTGTACTTTAAAATAAAACTTTTTAAAAACATTAAATCGTATTCCATTGATTTAATTGGCGCAGTCGCGGTAGGATGCCCAAAAGGCTTTAAAACTCCGAAGATTTTCGAAATTCGAATCTCCAATTCGTTGAAGAGTTCAAGTCGTCACTTTTAAGTGTTAAACGCGGCATCCACGAACCATCAAGTTCCCTGAGTGTTCAGAAGTCCGAAATCTCACCACGACAATTATTGGTGAGATCAATTCGTTGAAGATTTCACACTTCAAAGAGTGGAACCAAATCCAGAAGTACCAGGCTACAAGACCCTCTACACCCACACAAACCTCCGACGAAGAAAGGCTGATCATATCGTCGTTAATTCCGAGAGTCACCAGAAGCGGATCGTCCGTAGAAGACATCTCGACCCCACCACCTGAGCGGACATCAGGAACCATCCCAAATTCACTCCACAAAGACCATGAAATTGGCCGTCGTGAATTTATTAGTAATATTAATGTAAGTTTATTACATTCTACTATTCATTGTTGTTAAACAACTTCATATTTATTCAAATTAATATTTACAAGTATATTACATTCTACTATTCATTGTTGTTAAACAACTTCATATTTATTCAAATTAATATTTACAAGTATATTACATTCTACTATTCATTGTTGTTAAACAATTTCATATTTATTCTAATTAATATTTACATCATTTTATTTAAATATCACATACACACACAATGAATCCACCAGCTCCACAAATCCAGCCAGCCACTTTGAATTTAATCCCCAGAATCCCTAACGACATTAAAGAACTAATAGATATCATACCCGAATATGATGGGAGCACTGGCACCCTCGCGCACTTTATTAACATCTGTGATGAAATGATCGAAATAATCGATAAACAAAATTTATCTGCAATTATTAAACGAATAATTTTGCATACAATTCGAAAGAAAATAACTAAAGAAGCCAATACAAAACTAGCTACCAAAACGTATACTGACTGGAAATCTTTAAAAGAATTACTAATTGATGAATATGGTGATAAAAGAAATGAAGTTCATTTCTTAACAGAACTATCACATCTCGATCAAAAATCTAACGAAGACATATTCTTGTACTTCGATAAATACGAAGATATTTTCAAAAGATTGATAAGTTTATTAAAATTAAAGTTTGGTGCTGGCTTCGACAATTTAGTTACATTCATGTCTAGTTATGCGTCACATAATTTTATAATAAATTGCAGAGAGCCATATAGAAGTCAGTTAGCCGCTAGAAATCCAAAATCTTTAAATGATATCCAGAATTTAATCAAAAATGACTTCCAGTACATTCACACAAACATACACAAACAAAACACTATCAAACCAAAGATAAACGTCCCAACACCTGTTTATAAAACTGCAACACAAAACCAAAATTCCTACCCAAATCAAAATCAATATCGATCACCAATGCTTCGATATCCTCAGCAACAACGAAATTTCCCTAGTCAACCGATACACCCTAAACCGAGAATAAACAATTATCCTCAACCTATGTCCATCAGCACAAACACCTTTAGACCTCAACAAAAAAGACAGAGACAGGACTTACAAATGCTAGACAGTAATACTGAAACCCTTGTAGACCCCAACAATGACAATCATCTATTCGAACACTATGATTACGACCAAACAAACAATGAAGAAAACATTGAAACAAACAACGAACTAGAGTCACAAACCGAAAATTTTCCCATAGAACTCTTAGAAGAGTTGAAACCTTAGCAAACTATACTTCACGTCTACCATTTATCCAATTTAAAAATTGCCGTGTATTAATCGACACCGGATCTTCCGAAAATTTTATTAGTCAAAATTTCGTTCACAAAAATAAAAACAAATTCAAAATTTTTAATGAACATTTCGAGATACAAACCGCAAATGCTGTTTCAACCGGTACCCAATTCACATTTGTTGAATTACTTAAGAAAAATATAAAATGCTTCATTTTTGAATTCCATAAAGATTTTGATATTGTAATAGGAAATTCTGGCCTAAAGTTGTTAAAAGCGAAAATTAGTTATTCAGATGAATCTATTTTATTAGGTAAACGCAAATTTAAATTTAGCTATTTTCACAAAAACAAATTAGAAATGAATTGTCAAGAAATTTCAAAAGAATTAAACCTCAGAACAGATCATTTAAATAACACAGAAATCAAAGAATTAAATAAAATTCTTAAAGAATTCGAAGATTTGATTATCGATGACGACAAAAACTTAACTTTTACAAATGTGATAAAACACAAAGTTAGGACAACCGACGAAACCCCAGTTTATCAAAGATCATATAAATATCCGGTTATCTACAAGGAAGAAGTTAACAAACAAATTAATAAATTGTTAGATCAGGACATAATTAGACACTCATACTCCCCTTGGAGTAGCCCAATTTGGATTGTTCCCAAAAAACAGGATGCTTCGGGTGAAACAAAATTTCGCATGGTTATTGACTACCGCAAACTAAACTCAAAAACTATCGACGACAAATTTCCGATACCCGATATCGCGGACATTTTAGACCAACTTGGTAAATGTAATTATTTCAGTACCATTGACTTAAAAAGCGGATTCCACCAAATCGAAATGGATTCTGATTCAGTAGAAAAAACAGCCTTTTCTACCGATCAAGGACACTTTGAATTCCTTAGAATGCCATTTGGCCTCAAGAACGCACCAAGTACCTTCCAGCGACTAATGAATTTTGTTTTAAAAGACCTCATTAATAAAATATGCTTTGTGTATTTGGACGACATAATTATTTTAGGCAAATCATTACAAGAACACATTCAAAACATCAAAATTGTTTTCCAAAGATTAAGAGAGGCGAATCTTAAATTACAACTAGATAAGAGCGAATTTCTAAGAAAAGAAGTTGCGTATCTTGGACATATAATTACTACCGAGGGCATTAAACCGAATCCAGATAAAATTGAAACTATTAAAAAACTTACTCTTCCAAAGACTCAAAAAGAAATTAAATCATTTTTAGGCTTTCTTGGTTATTACCGTAGATTTATAAAAGACTTTTCCAAATTAACCAAACCATTTACCAAATGCTTAAAGAAAGACGCCAAAATTAATATTGATGACAAAGAATACATTTCGTGCTTCGAAAAATGTAAATTACTACTCTCAAACGCACCAATATTACAGTATCCTGATTTTTCGAAACAACTCCGTTTAACGACCGACGCATCAAATTTCGCTTTAGGAGCAGTCTTATCCCAAAACATAAACGGTAAAGATCTACCTATAGCCTACGCAAGTCGCACTCTCAACGATCATGAAGTAAATTATTCAACCACCGAAAAGGAATTACTTGCTATCGTGTGGGCCACGAAACATTTTCATCACTATCTGTATGGTCGGAAATTTAAACTGATTACGGATCACAAACCCCTTATTTGGCTAAACAGTCTAAAAGAACCAAATTCAAAACTCATACGTTGGAAATTGAAATTATCACAATACAATTATGACATAGAATATCAAAAAGGTAAACAAAATTACGTCGCAGATTATTTATCCAGAATTCCGAAACCTTTCGAGATAAATTACAAAATTTCAAATATTTTTGACCATAAGGAGCCCATAATTCATTGCGTTTCACAAGATTTTAAAATGGGTCAAGGTTTCGCAAAACAGATTAACGAAAAGTACCACACCACCAACAATATAGAAAAAATAAAAATAGTAAATAACATCGCCGTACAAACATCACCTAGACTAATAATACATTTAATTTCAAAAGAGAATTATTTTGACGAGCCAAATTTAAAAGATATTAAAAACTGTTTAATACAATTAAGACATTATCTAATCGAAAACAATATTAATTCAATTAACATGCCAAAAATTGCATCTGGTCTAGACAAACAAAATTGGTCTGATATAGAAAATCTACTAAGACAAATTTTTGAAAATACAGACATACAAATCAACGTTTTCACTCTGAATAGTATCGAAACTTATGCAAACTCCATTATCGCTGAAAAGGACACCGACAGTTATACGCAGCATTCTGATGACGAATCCCCTATCAACGGCCTGCACTATAAAGACATTCCTATAAATTTCAGTAAAAACCAAATTATATTTAAAGAAACAACTTCGAAAAGCACTGTAGAAATAAAAAAAATGTTTGGACACGAAAAACAAAGATTTTATATTTACTTAAACAAGACTAATTTTAAAAATACTCTCTTAAAATTTATTAAAGAATACCTCGTACCTGGAATACATTATCATTGCATCGTTCCGGTACAATTTCAAAAAATGTTAAATTCTATTTTGCAAATTCACTTTCAACCAGGCACTTATATTTTGACTAGTTGTAAAAATCAGTTACAAGACATAGAAGCGTCAGATGAACAAATCGACCTAGTAAAGAACTATCATTTAGGTAAAACAAATCACCGTGGCATAATTGAAACTTATCAGAAATTAAAACAGCAGTATTATTGGCCAAATATGCAGCAAACAGTTTCTAAATTTATAAATAACTGTGATGTTTGCCAGGAAAATAAATATGAAAGAAATCCCGTAAAAACACCCATTATAAAAACACAAACTGCGACCAAGCCCCTCGAAATTATTCATATTGATATTTTATCATTAAAAAAAGAAAAATTCTTAACAATAATCGACAGTTTCTCTAAGCACGCACAAATTTATCATTTGTCCGAAACCAATACAATAACTATAATACAAAAATTAATAAAATACTTTTCTATCTTCGGTACTCCTAAATTAATAATATCTGATAACGGCCTACAATTTAACAACCAGCTGATCTACAACTTTTTATCAACCAAAAATATTCGTATTCACCTCATTAGCGTCAATAATCCAAAAAGTAACGGTAATATCGAAAGGTTCCATTCAACAATAATAGAACATGTTAGAATACTGGAACAAAATAAAGATTTCAACGATTTAAACATTAGTAATAAAGTCCGTTATGCTCTTCAAGCTTATAACCAGACAATCCACTCCGTTATCAAACGCACACCCAATGAAATACTTTTCGGCCATTATAATGAAATAAAAGAAGAAATTTCTCCCGAAATCGTTACTGATAATTACGTTCAGACCCACAAAGAAATTATGAAAAAAATTTACGATGAAACTAAATTATTATTAGATAACAGCAAAAAGAAATACGCCACGTCACAGGTTGATAGTATTAAATTACCAGATAAAGCATTCGAAGAACAAGCCAAAAGAAACACTGGTAAAGTCGAGAAACCCCGTTACAAAAAACAACAAATTAAAACGTATGTAAAAGATAGGGCCCAAGTAATAACTGACACGAACAGAAAGGTAAAAATTGACAAATTAAAACCTCTCCGTCAATTTACAGACTCATACGAACAACAACAACCATCGACCTCAAAGACGAAAGACACAATGCCGGAATTAACGTCCTGAAACTAGGAGACGCACTAATTTCAACTAATAATAAGTACATCTATGTTAAACTCAATTTAGATAGAATTAAGGAAACATATAATAATCTTACTTACCACTATAATCAATTAAAATTAGAATTAGAGAATAAATATAATAAGAAAAATGTAGAAACTTTAAGTAATAACTTTATTATGTTAGAAAACTTTTTAGACATAGTAAATAGTAAAATACAAATTCTCCTGTACGACAATAAAGAAAAACGTGGACTTATAAACGGAATCGGTTCTATAATAAAAAGTATCACTGGAAATTTAGACGCCACTGATCAAGAAAAATACGACAACGCTTTGAAATTAATTAAAGAAAATGAAAATATTTTGAAAGACAATTTAAATCAAGTAATTACCTTTAATAAAAATATTTCGGATTATTTCAATAAACAAGTTGAAAAAATCAACTCCAATAATAAAATTATTCAAAATAAAATTACTGAGATGCATGTTGTTTTAGGAAAAATAATAGATACCAACGATATACTCTATATCGAAAATATAATAACGCAACTAACATTTGCAGCCACAAATTTAATAAGTATCCTTAACGAAATTGAAACCACGTTTGCTTTTTGTGAAACAAACACTTTATATTTTGGTATTCTCTCGAGAGAAGATGTCAAAAAAGAAATTGACAAATTATTATCAAGCAGTTTAAAACAGCTTGTAATCAAAAATTGGCAAAACCAACAGTTAGTAAAAACCTATTGTAAATATGAAAATTTTAATTTAGACATAATAATAGACATTCCTATTCCCCTTCTACAAAACGAACTCTTACAAATCACCCCTATTCCTACTTTGCACAATAACACTTACGTTACCTTAGATACCACCCCTGGCTATTACTCGAAAACTAATACACACATTAATAAATTGAACAAATGTACTTTGGTAGAAGATAAACTTTATATTTGTAACATTGAAAATTCCCTAGCAAATAAATGTTTAGAAAACTTGTATTTTAATAAAAATAGTGATAGTTGCGAATATATTAAAGTACTTAATCACAACGAAATCATTTCAATACCAAATTCAAATATTGTATATCTCTTTGTACCTAATAAAGATGTAATAAATATCGAATGTGATCACGAAGTTCAAGATAAAGAAATTGCTGGAATATACTCAATAAAAAACTGTTTAATAAACAAACAAAAATTATTTAAAAATGTCAAGTATGATAAAATTATTAACTTAAATATTGAACAAAATAAAAATAAAATAATCCTTAATAAGACACTGAATATAAAAAATCTAGAATCAGTTAAAATTCCAAATCAACAAATAACACATTTAAATGAAATCCATAACTCGGAGTCACATTCAATATTTTTCGATATAATATTATACATTGTATGCATAGTTGTAGCCATGTTCTTAGTTTATAAGATTTATGTAGAAATTAACAAACGTAATTTATGTAATCAGAATAAAAGTAGCGAAATAACAATTGAAACAACACCTATGGAATATCCAACAGGTATTCTTTCATCTTAGGGGGGAGGAATTATGTAGATGCCCAGCCCTTGTTGCATCATTCCTGGTAACTTTCCATTAAGTAACATTAAACCCTATACAGCACAAATGTCATACCACCTAAGTAGTTAAATAGCTCATCTCAGACATGTAAAGCAGAGTTTATGTCGGTCTGTAGAGAGATAAAGTTCATATCATATCTTGTTGTATCTTGTACTTTAAAATAAAACTTTTTAAAAACATTAAATCGTATTCCATTGATTTAATTTATATATATATATATATATATATATATTTGTATAATATACATAGAGATATGAGGAAGACAATGTGTTTTCTATCATTACTGCCTGTTCCCATGTCACTGGAAGGAGATAGAAATGGATGTGGCCATCACATTACTTTCCGTCAATTCTATGTATTATGTTCAAATCCGTACATAAAATTTCTTGCAAGAGATTCTATATTTCCAGTAAAATTATTTCATAACCAAACTATGTAAATTGCACTTAACACTGATATTGTCTTCTACCACTCATTTTTATTTGGTTGTCGTCCTTATTCAGTTCCTTTTCGCTCAAGTCTTCCACAATACAGTCCTTCCATCTTCTCTTTGGTCTTCCTCTGTTTCTTCCATCTTCTACTACTAAGCTGTTCATTCTTCTTCCATTATATTATTTTCTCTCCGTAATTCGCCAACATCCATCTCACCATTTCATCACTCTGCAACGTTAAGATTGATATATATAGTGCACCACTGGGGTCATTTTTGTGCCTTTTAAAATTCGAAATATTTGGCGTCGGTCGGGATCGAACACGGTATTTCTATTTCATATAAGTTGATGATTACCATCCCCCATTACAAATTTATATTCCATTTAGAAAATGCAAAAATAATGACATTATAAATATAAATAAATACAATTTTAAAAATGCTGATTTTACTTTTACTTAAGTTATATTATTCTCTGCTTAACTGTAATTTCAATTTTTTAAATGAAAAAAATATTGATGCATAACAAAAATTAAACATTTTCTACGAAAGATTGTATGGCATTTTCGATCAATGTGTCCAGAAAAAAATTATTAATAAAAGACAAAAATATCCTGAATGGTTTACTCATACAATTAGGATAAAACTAAAAGAAAAACAGTATTACTATAGAAAATCAAAACAAAATAAATTTAATAAACAAGAATACACTGAAAAATATAAAATATTGAGAAGTGAAATAAAAATACTTATTAATGAAGCTCACAAGACACATATTCTTCAGATAAATGAAAGGCTAAGAGATAATCCCAAATTATTTTGGTCGCATGTTATTAAAAAAAGGAAAAATTATCCATTAGAAACTGCATTCATTTTCAAAGATAAATCACTAAATGATAATAAGGAGATAGCTAATTCTTTTGCTTAATATTTCGAATCAGTTTACTGTAATGACAATATTCAATCATTTAGTGACATTCCAGATACTCAATAGAGTATTTAGAGAGATTTAGATTGTCTTAAGATAGAGAAAATCACTGAAACCGAAGTATTAAATGCAATAAAATCAATTAATTCGCGAGCTGCTACTGGGCCAGATCTCATTCTTGGTTTCATAATTAAAGGCTGTGCATAAATTATAAGTAAGCCACTGAGTATAATTTTTAACACTGCATTAAAGGAAAACCATTTTCCCATTAAATTGAAATTAGGTCGGGTATGCCCCATATTTAAAACAGGAAATTCTAGGAATATAGAAAACTACAGACCTATAACAATATTACCGGTTATAGCAAAAATTCTTTGAAAGAATATTGTACAATATATTATCTACTCATACACAAAGAGTGATTGTAGAAGAACAACATGGTTTTGTGAAACATAGGTCTACACAGTTACTAATTTATGTACTTTTTCTAATGAAATCGCAACTGCCATAGACAATAAAAATCAGTTTGATGTTATTTTCACCGACTTACAAAAGGCTTTTGACAAAGTTAATCATAAAATATTAATTGAAAAATTAAGATTATATAATATAAGTAATAACTTATTGATATTTCTCAGTACGTACTTAAGTAATCGTAGACTTCATGTTAAGTATAATAATGTTGCATCTAACGAATTTGTGCCACTCTCTGGTGTACCGCAAGGCTCACTATTAGGCCCATTATTATTTATACTTTTTATTAATGATGTCACACAAGTAATAAAAAATTCTAAATGTTTGCTATATGCTGATGATCTAAATTTTTTTGCAGAAATATCATCAGTACATGACTGTGAAAATATTCAATTAGATATAAATAGTGTGGTTGCATGGCGCAATAAAAACATATTACTACTAAATACTAATAAATGTAAATCAATGACCTTCACTAGAGAGAAAATATCGATTAGTTATAACTATCATATAAATAATACTATGTTGAACAAAGTCGAGGACACATTAGATCTTGGAGTTAGATTTGAAAACAATTTTAAGTTTAAAAAGCACTATGTATATATCACAGAAAAAGCATATGGTAAATTAAATTTTATTTTCAGACAAGTAGATATTTTAGTGTGGAAACATTAATTACTTTATGTAACTGAAAGATTAATGGCACTGTCAAAAAAATATTCATTTCAAATTAATAACAGTAACGTTTTAAAAAGAAAATTGTAAATAGAACAATAGTTACATGGAAAGGAACTTAAAATACATCATTTCTAGCAATAGTAAATATGCAGGTATGTATTTATTTATAAAATAAATAAATATATTATCACGGCATTTTACCCATTGCTGGGTGTGCTAATCTGCTTTGTACACAGATTTCGGTAATGATGGTGACATATTTGTATCGTGCGGGCTTTTAGCAAGCGTCACCTCACGGGCACTCATTGCTGGCGTGAAGAGTAAAACACAGAGGTCAATTTTGTGCCATTTAAAATTCGAAATATTTGGCGTTGATCGGGATAGAATCGGGTTCCTCAGATTCACAACCAAACATCAGGTACGCGGCAACGAGACCCATAGGTATGTATTTAAATTAATAAAAATTAAATGGTGGGAGATATTGTGTTGGTCACATTTTTTATATTCATTTTTAGTCATTGAAGCTTACAGTACTCTTGTATTTGTAAATTGGAGCCATCAGCTCATTGTAAGTATTATTGTTGAAAATTTATTTGTATGTAAAATAGTATTTTCTGATTATTATATTTCGTTGTATTGTTGCTACGAGGTTGAACAATTTCACGCTGCGTAGATTTTATGCTTGCGCCCGAAACTGGGTTATGAGACTCCGTGTACAACACAATATTTTGTATAGTTACTATTTATTGGTTTTATTATTGTACATTCTTGCGTTGTACATTATTACTAAAATTTTGCAGTGCTTTCTGAATATATTAAATTCTGTTTTATTAAATTTCCTTTTTATTTATTAACCCTCAGTCGTTTTCAGGCAACAATATTACGGTAGGTACTACTATCTTAATATATCTTTGGTACCGTACTATTGCAATTTTTCGGGAGAAAAATTACGTGGCGCCTTTCATCCCTTATGTGGTTTCAACCCTGCCCATCTCCACAGTTTAAAATTTGGCGACCGCATACCAAACCATCTAGGGTGCGTTATGTAACTTATCGCTTTGTGCGAGGCACGTTACACTGTGCGAATTAAAGCCGAGTTGTACGCTGTTTACTGACACTCTGCTCCATCATTTGTCAAAAAGATGAAAAGATGAGCAGTTTAATTGAACGTTATCTTACCAGCTTGGTTAATGATGAGCATACAGGTGACTAATAACTTCGACCACCACAAATAACATCGAAAAATATCAACAAATTATATCAAATAAGGCACCAACTACTATTTGAATGCGTTAAAAATGTTGGAGTATCGATGGAAAATTTGTTTTGACTTAAAAATACTTATTTCTATATTAGGCTAAAAACTAATTAACTCACTCGTGAAGAACGAATAAAAGATTTCAAAATTTCTGAGTATTTGAGGACACAAATATACACATAAACGCAAGGAGGCACAAATGCATACACGTACGCATACACAAATTAGAGGTTTGCTTAAAATTTAATGATGCACTCTTCAGATTTTTCCTCTATAAATATAGTTTAGTTCTTTAAATCAGTATTATTCTACACGCATCACAAAAATTTATTCATACTTCATAAATTTCCTTTTCATTTACTATAAAGAATAAAAACAGGACAAATTATCATATATACGTGACCAACATGAAATGTCCTAAATAAGCAAAGGTCAGGAAATTCAACTGCTGCTGGTATGATTCAATTCCGTCCCGATACCGCGTAATTCGATCGTATAAATCTAACTTGATTCTCGATAATTCTTTGTTTGTGGTTGCTTTATCGTATTACTTGATTGTGTTTCGAAGTGAAGCGGACGCGGGTATATTTCAGATGAAACAAATCTTTCCCGGCATCAACGATCGGCGTAGCCAGAGGTAATGTTCAATTCCTCCGAACGTGGCCTACATAGATATGAACAATTGCAAATTATTTCCAGGGTTACGGGTTCTATTTACATAGGGATGCGGATGTGGGACTCAATTGAACGATTCGATTAAAATTTTATTTATCTTCCCAGTTACATCAACTGTGTCAATATGAATTAAAACCGCTAATTCAATATCAGAAATATTCATGTAAATAGTGAAAATATTGCAAGGTTCTTATGTAACTAAATTGTATTTTTTTACATCCGTTCAATATGTGCTAGCTGATCCCTCACACTCTATTACTTACAGTCGATGATGACACGAGTAAAAACCGGTGCGGTAAGGGAGGGTATTTGTAATAGCGAAAACATCACAGCATAGACGGTACAACGAACGCAGCAGGGGACGTCACAGCCACCGTCCTGATGTTGGAAAAGAAGTGACAACAGAGACTACCTACGCGGTCAGCAGTATCGTATAACATATTAATAATAATAATAATCACAGTAATAATAATAATAATAATAATAATAATAATAATAATAATAATAATAATAATGATAATAATAATACAAATGTTTGTGTATATATTGTACCTATAACCTGTATCTGTGAAATAAAGGATAATAATAATAATAATAATAATAATAATAATAATAATAATAATAATAATAATAATAATAATAATAATAATAATAATAATAATAATAATAATAATAATAATAATAATAATAATAATAATAATAATAATAATAATAATAATAATAATAATAATAATAATAATAATAATAACAATAATAATATATTTAATTCTCTTAACAATTAGATATCTCATACAATGCGTTGGTTATAATTAACATAATACATACGTTATAAAATAAGGAAAAAAGTGATAAATATTATAGGTAAACACTAAAAAACTCTGATGTGGCCAGCACACTACCTTCCGTCTATCCTGTGTATTATGTACAAATTCCATACATAAATTTTCTTGCGAAAGATCTTATATTTCCAGTAAAATTATTTCATAAACAAACTATGCACATTGCACTTGACAGTAACGTTTTCTTCTTTATTTTCTTCTTCCAATTATTTCTGTTTTGCATGCCGTCCTAATTCAGTTCCTTTTCCCTAAAGTCTTCCGCAATACATTCCTTCCATTCTATCTTTGGTTTTTCTTAGTTTCATCTACCTTCTACTACTAAGCTATTCATTCTTCTTCCAATATATTCATCTTTCCTCATGACATGTTCAAACCAATATAATCGTCTCTCTTGTATCTTTCTAAAAAAAAAATTCCCTCGAGCCATTTCCCTCACCTTTCATTCCTTACTCAATTTTTTCGTGTCTTCCCCTACATCGATCTCAATATCCTAGTCTCTGCCACATTCATTTTCTTTTCATTGCTACTGACAATTGACAATTTGAATTATCTGAATATATTAGCAGTTTCCATGGTTAGCATAGCTGGCTGATTTATGAACTTTAATATCTTTATAATTCTTTAACTCAATATTTATTGAATATGATGTATAAAATGCAATCAAATCGTATAGCGAAGAATATATTCTGTAAAATTTATAATCATTAAATATCAATAAATGATATTTAACTGCGGTTTCTCAAGAAAAACTGTTAAAGTTGCAATTGAGGGTACTTCCGGAAGATCAATTATAACCAAAATCTAATTACGTCTGCATATGGATCTAAACTCGAGGAATACGAAAAAAATATAATTTTTGGAATCATGGTATTGGAGTTATGCGATCCGAAACAATCGTCCCATACACATTCACACACACACACACACAAATATACGTACACACAGAGACGCGCGAGCACACGCACATGCAGACATCATCGTAAAAATAGTAAATTCGTATCTTGGGACCCCAAAACGTGCTTATTCCTTAGAAACTCACTATCGATTTTTTTGACCAAAGACAATACCTTACCTAAAGGTGACGGAAGGTAACAAATCAGAACAAAGATAAAGAAATCTAGATCCGGAGAGCAATCAGTCAATCATAATGAAGCTTCGCATGTTTAAAGTTGAGATTGTATAAATAAATATGTCGTTAATTTTTTCCTAAGTAAAATTTGGAAAAAGGTTATAAAAATTATTGCCATTCAGGTCTTCTAGTCTATATTTTTCAATAAAATATAAACGGTAGGGACGGTATATGGGGCACTGAAAGAAAAAGTGATAGAGGTGTTATGGTTGTAACCGTTACTGTAGATGTAAAATAAACGCTTGGAAAATTATATTGTATAACAAAGTGTAAATTTTTATGAATTTATTGGCATAACATTCATATGAAATACAAAATTACTCACTTTTTTGTTATCAGCTGTTCAAAAATGGTTAATAGTAACGTGGTGGACAATTTGATACACATGTCGCGACAGTTTACTTGATCCGCCACAGAGGTAATTTTTTTTTGGAGATTACAGATAGTACATAAATTTTGGCATTCTAGTGTATATTTTATATTTTTGATTATGATGCGCACATATCTTCTATGTCATTTAATTTGAATAATTATTTGTTGTTTGATTAAGGAGATTTGCATGTTTAAGTGTGGTTCAGAAGCAGACGGCGTATAAATGCGTTTATAAAATTAGTTATAAGATGAGTTTTAACATTTATTAGTATCACTTAAATGCATTTATTCACTAAACTTCTCGATTTTGTCTTTAATGCTTTTATTGTCTATATGTTGTTTTCCTACAAATGATCAAAATTTAGATGAATTAATAAAAAAAAATCAGTTAGTGAAAGAAGGTATTTCCACAATCGCAGAGTTATTTCTCAAATTTTAACGTTAATTTCTACTCTTAACATGGAATCTGGTGTGAAATAAGCACCGAAATATAAATTTGATAAATTTAGTTTGACTTTTTTCTAGTGATTCTACATATCTTAACCCCCATATTTCTGAATTACACAATATCGTTGTGTGCGACAAAAAATTCTCCTGCTATAACTCCAATACTACAATTCCAAAAATTATATCATATTCCCCTTTTGTACGTTCATATGAAGAGTTGATTATATTTTGCTTACGATTGGTTAACCGGAAGTATCCTAATTTGAAGACTAACAGTTTTTCTTGAAAAAACCCTGTCAAATATCATTTTATGATATTTTATTTTATAAATATTAAAGAATACTTTAATCTCTATTCGATTTAATTGTATTCTTTCTTCATATTCAATGAACTTAGAGATAAAGAATTATAGAGGAATACCCTGCAACCTATGCTGCTAAAAGCTGCATCACGGAAACAGAATATTGAAATATTACTATCGACAGATGTGAGTGTCAAATAAAATTTACATAATATCTTTGTGAAATGAATTTACTGGAAATATAAAAATGTAATATAATTTAATGTGGCAAAAACATCACATAAGGTAATACAACAGATTATAGACACAAGCCAATTCAACAGATTATTATGTTGTAAAAAATACATATAATGCTATTATGTATTTATTTTCTACTTTTTATATTAAAAAATATAGTTATTTTTAGGAGTAGTTCATTTCAGTTCAGTACAGGGTAAGATCAAATCATTTCTCCCCTAAAAAGAAAGCTCCTATAAAATATTTTGCAAAAAAAAAATCTGTGTGGAATTTGTACAAAATACAGTGTGTTCAAATAAAAACCTAACTCGGAGTAGGCTATGAACAGAGAAACGTATGTCTGATATTAATAATATTCAATTCAAAAGTCAAATTGTCAAAATGGTTCTTGAAATGTAATTCTAAGGAAAAAAAAGTAATAAAGAAGGATACAGTATATTGTTATTCGCCGTTTTATAATTTATTTCCATTTCTAAAATAACATTGAAAAAGAAACGCTTTGATTTCTTTTGATAACATATTTGACAATATCTCGTGTCAAACTGACATTTAATTAAATACTTTTAAATTGATATACGTTTCCTTGTTCATAGTGTACTCCTAATTAGGATTTTTTTAACACACTGTAAGTAGAATTGACGGAAGGCAATGTGCTGGCCACGTCAGATTTTTTTACATCAATTGGGGAGTCTGCAATGAGAGGTAAGTCATCTGCGTATGCGAGAATCAAAATATCTTCATAACCGTTTATGTTTAATCCTTTAAGGTTGATTTTTGAAAAAAAATCATGTAAATCATTGATGAACAGAGAAAACAGTAGTGGACTTAGGATTTCTCCTTGCAAGACTTCCTCTGTGATTTTTATTAGTTTTGATGCGAAATTATTTAGGATAATTATTTGTATGAAGGCCTCAGAATAACAGTTTTGTAAAATTCGTATATTTTTTATGCTAATTCCACGTCGTTAACCTATGCCAGAGCTTGGAATGAGAAATGGTAGTAAATGCGCGTTTAAGTCTACGAAAATGGAATATAACTTTCTTTTTTGTAGTCTTTATGACAGTGCACTATACCATTACTATACCCAACAAAGCGAATACGTTATGTCTGCTTCCTCTCCGTTTCCTAAATCCCATCTGAAATTCATGTAGGATGGTATTTTCCTCTATCCATATTTGTAGGCAATTATAATAGTAATAATAATAATAATTAAAATAATAAATTTATTGCCCAACAAAGGTCAATTTACAGGGCAAAATACAGTAATAAATAAATAATTTACGTGCATATACAAATAATTGACAAAGAAATACATAAAAATTGTAATACACATAACATAAAAAAAATATCGGCAAAAACTTTCTCCGCATTGACACATAAAGTATATATGTTGAATGTTGGTAGGTAGAAGATTCCTGAATGCCTGGTCGCTAATCTCGGTACATGGAACGAACTCGGGACAATAGGTAATGAACGTCCATCTTGTTGTGCAGTAACGGCCAGAGGAACTTGGCACTAGATAGCTCTCGCTTGGCAGCTAGAGATGGCATGGAATGTCGCTCAAGAAGTGCGTTTTGCTCTATTCCTGTATCTGGATAAACCTTATCTATTTTATAAGAAATTTTAAAAACCTACGATGTATGCGGTTTGAAGCTGCACATTGATATTCATAGAATGGGTACCAAATTAAACCTGTATATTTAAGTTTGCTCAAAACATACGCAAAATATAACTTAAGGACAGTGATGTTGAATATTTTGGATATTCTCATTATGAAGCCTAAGGTTTTGGTGGCAGTATATTAAATATTACTGTTGTGCTCACTAAAATTAAGAGTTGATGTAAAAGTGACTCCTAAATCTTTGAATATGTTTCTGCGAGTTATACTAGTAGACACATCAATGAAGATCTTTATATCATCGGCATATGCGAGGACAGTGCATGTAAATGATTGAAGAAGTTCGTTTATATAAATAATAAACAGTAACGGCGCGAGGTTTGAAGAACTCCAGGCGTGGGTACGAAGCTAGATGTTGAAAACACATTGTAGAAAACATGGGACGGTCTGTCAGTAAGATAACACAATAAGATATGCAAACTTCTTGTAATTTTTTTTGCAATACAATTTACTAATTATTTAAGATTGAATTGAATAGATTTAGACGGTATTGCATCCATTTGGGACAAAGATGTTTGCAAAATTCATTAGAAATTAAGTCATATCCCGGCGCTTTGCCATTTTTACTTTGGTTTATGGCAGTTTTTAGTTCTTCGAGTGATATTTGTTAGTCCAAAGAAGGGTGCATGTACATACTATTTGTTGCTACGTTTGTTTTATTAATAATAATATATCATCACGGCATATTACCCATTGCTGGGTGTACCAATCTGCTTGGTACACAGATTTCAGTAAGGATTATGACATATTTGTACCGTGAGGGGGCGTTTGCCAGGCGTAACCTCAAAGGCACTCATTTTTGGCCTGGAGAGTGCACCATAAGGGTCACTTTTGTTTTATTATATTGTGAAAAAATAAATTTTCTTAGGTTTCAAGATTGATATTATTTAAGCATAATTTCTTTCCTTACTTTAAATTCCGATGCCATAAATGTCCTCAGAGGAATTGAAGAAGAAACTGTCTAGAATATAAGAAGTAAAGGAAGACCAAAAATAATTAGAAGTGGTCGTCGTAGAAGACCAAGAAAAGAATATCATATTCGTCCACAGCCCAAAGAAGAAAGTTTAAGAGAAGATGCACAACACTTAAAAGAACATGGGATTTTCTTGTCCAAAATACCGATAAACGAAGCTGTCTCTGGTCCTCACGCCGCAGAGTGACTAGATGCAATAGCTGGTGATGTTGCATCAATTTTCAAAACAACACTTGGAAGAAGAAGACCATTATTGGTAGTCGATCTTTGTTCGTAATAAAGTGAATTCTAACGAAATACTCCAAAAAAGAAAAGCTCATCTAGTCGTCCAGGGATTCCCACAAAAACCCGGGGTACACTTCAACGAAACATTTTCGTCAGTAGCGAGACTAATCTCCGTACTATTGATAACTGCAGCAGCTGTAAAGATGAATATAATAGACAATACGTTTCAACAGCTTAGTTTAACGGAGACTTCGAAGAAAAATCTCTAAAAGAAGCTTTGAAACGAATTTCCGAATTAAAGATATTTGGAAATAAAATCATGAAAAAAGCAAAAAATAGCATTACATGATCTAGAGTCAAGTGATCAGATGATACTTCTAGAGGAGGCCTTGGTCTTAGGCAGGCTGGATGAAATAGGCATAAAGCCTGGATGTAGTTCTGAAATCAATAGCAGCTCGTCCTTTGAATGCCTGTCCATGAGTTTTAAGCTAAACCGAGGGAAAGCTATAGCTTTTGTCGTTACCTTTGCTAACAATATCTTGATCACATCCGATAACGACGAGATTATTGCTGAGATCGAAAGCTAATTGTCTCAAAATTTTGAATTCAAGCGCCTAGGGGAAGAAAAAACCTCCTAGGGTTCAAATTCCAACAAGAGTGACGCAGTACTACTTTAAATGAGCGCGGTTACATTGAAGAACTATTAAGAAGATATAACATGATCGATTGTAAACCACTTACGACTTCTATAGATCCTAGTATAAAATTGACAAGGCCCGAAACTGAATCTAGCAAAGAAGATATAAGAGCTGGTCGGTGCGCTGAAGTGCGTAGCGATTGCTATACAACTTGTAGTACCTAGTTCAATAGTTGCTACGATAAATTTCATTGCATTGCAGCATAACGCATATTATGATACCTAAAAGGTTCTGCTGAAGTTTGCATTACTTATCGTCCTACAGAACAATTATCAGAATACGTAAACGCTGATTGGGGTGGGAACCTATTACATCGTAAATCGTATACCTACTGACATATACTTTATATGGAGCGGAGATCCAATCACCTGGGACGCCAGAAAACAGAGATCTGCGGCGCTCTAATCGAATGAGGTAGAATATATAGGCCTCTCCGAAGCTGCAGAGGAAGTCGTATACTTGCACTGTTTCCTAAAAGAGATTTGTATAAGCGTAAATTATTATGTTTGTGTTTCAGTTTTCTTCGTGAAGCCTTGAGGAACGTCATCTTTTCACGAAGTCATGTTTCGCCAGTCGATATGAAGGCGGATATCCTCACCAAAGGATTCTATAGATCACAACACTAACAGCCGTATTCATAGCAACTTCATTATTCCGGACTTATTCCCGGTATAACTATTCCACCTAGTTTAAATTTAAAACTGGTTTAACACTTCGGTATTCAACGTTATATATTTTACACTTATTAGATTAACTATTCCAGATAAAACATTTGGCAACATTATATTTTTATTCTCTTTGACGTTTATACTTGAGCAAAAAAAAAAAATTAAATTGTTTTTGTGGAAAACAGGTACGAGTAACAGGTAAGTTTTGATCTTATAATTACAATTTGCTATCTTATATTAAATATTAAGGAAAAATTTTAAATTTTAGTGGAATTATAAAATGACAGCAAAAAAAGAAGAGATCCGAAAATTGGACGGAAGAGGAATAGAATTGGTTATTTGAATTAAATAAAATACACGGCAGGCATATAATATGTAGATAAAAATTCAAATAAAAAAATCTGATGTGGACACCACACGACTTCCTTGTACGATTATTAAACTATACATATTTTTTCAATAATTAAATTACAAAATATTGACAGGCTTAAGCCAAGCCCGAGAAATATTTTGATATAGAACAAAAAATAATTCATTTACTACTATCATTCTTAAATTAACATTAATCTAACCCGGTTCTTTTTAAAGAGAGTTTTGATTACAACAAAGAAATATTTGATTACAACAATGAATATGACTAATTTCACAATAAAAATATATTTGTTATTGTACGAATCATAAAATTGCACGTATTTAACGTAATTTGACATGAACTTTTTTTATTTTTTTGTCCTAATCCATAGCAAGCTTTATTACAAAAACAAAAAGTATATAATTTTTAAATTTACATATCTTGCTTATACAAAGGGCTAATTTAATAATACTTGATGTGCTAGACGCAGAAATTAATTCTCTAAAACTTTTATTTGAAGCATTTATTTCTAAAATCAAAATAAAATCATTTTATTCAAGAAAAACTGTTAACAACTTCAAGTAATGTACCACTTCCGGTTAGCCTATTTTTACCAAAATCTATTATGTTATTTCGATTGACATAAAAGTCTTGTATACCAAATTTGAAAAGTTTTGGATTATATTTTAAAACAGTTTTTCATTAAAATCTATTATAGGCTTCATGTAAAGTGCCACTTCTGGAAATTGGAATTGGACGTACGTATCTCGCATAACTCAAAAACGGTAAGCCGTAGAAAGTTGAAATTTTGTGTTTAGGACTCCTATAACATCTAGTTGTGCACCTTCCTTTCTGGTTATTACACAATTTCCAGAAGAGAATTAATTTCTGCGTCTAGCACATCAAGTATTATTAAATTAGCCCTTTGTATAAGCGAGATATGTAAATTTAAAAATTGTATACTTTTTGTTTTTGTAATAAAGCTTGCTATGGGATTAGGACAAAAAAATAAAAATAAAATGTTCATGTCAAATTACGTTAAATACGTGCAATTTTGTGATTCGTACAATAACAAATATTATATTTTTATTGTGAAATTAGTTATATTCATTGTTGTAATCAAATATTTCTTTGTTGTAATCCAAACTCTCTTTAAAAAGAACCGGGTTAGATTATGGTCGCTATATATCTTACCGTTTTGAAGTTAAAATTAATATTTTGTAATTTAGTTATTAAAAAAATATGTATAGTTTAATAATCGTACAAGGAAGTCGTGTGGTGTCCACATCAGATTTTTTTAATAAATAAATTACAAAATATTAATTTTAACAAAACAGTAAGATATATAGCGACCATAATCTAACCCGGTTCTTTTTAAAGAGAGTTTTGATTACAACAAAGAAATATTTGATTACAACAATGAATATGACTAATTTCACAATAAAAATATAATATTTGTTATTGTACGAATCATAAAATTGCACGTATTTAACATAATTTGACATGAAATTTTTTTTTATGTATTTGTCGTAATCCATAGCAAGCTTTATTACAAAAACAAAAAATCTGATGTGGACACCACACGACTTCCTTGTACGATTATTAAACTATACATATTTTTTTAATAATTAAATTACAAAATATTGACAGGCTATTATAGTATAGGCTTCATGTAAAGTGCCACTTCTGGAAATTGTATAATAACCAGAAAGGGAAGTGCGCAACTAAATGTTATAGGAATCCTAAATACAAAATTTCATCTTTCTACGGCTTACGGTTTTTGAGTTATGCGAGATACGTACGTCCGTACGTACGTACGTACGTACAGACGTCACGACGAAATTAGTCAAAATGGATTCAGGGTTGATCAAAATGGATATTTCTGCTGAAATCTGAAAACCGAAATTTTTCGCGATTACAATACTTCCTTTACTTACGTACAAGGAAGTAAAAATAAAAAATAAAGCCTGGAATCAAATTTATTTTGGCATGTCATAATCATTCTCACTTTCAAATGAATCTGAAAATTATAAAAAATGTAGATTGAATCCTTTAAAATAAATTTTACTATCCTATATTTAATAATAAATATCCACAATCAATCTTGATGAAATTAGGTTAGGTTTGTATGCTTTGACTACGGCTAGCTGTAGCTTTACTAGCGATCTATACTAATCATGCGTAGAACAATGCGGAAAATTTAAAATTGACAGATCTTAAACCAACTAGTTTAACGATTTATACTCAGTACCTCTTAGTTTAAATTTATTACCTTTTGGTATAAGCTAAACCTAAACATAAAAGTGTTATGAATACGAATATTTGCTAAACCTGGTATAAAAAACAAGTTTAAAGTTATTCCGGGTATAACTATTGCTATGAATGCGGCTGCAAAAGTGTATGGACATGCTCAGCTTGTCCGTCCGCGTTAGAGTGTTATAACGAACGCACCACAGCATAGATGATAGGGACTACCTACACAGTCAACAGTATGACAGTATCGTATATATAAAAGTATGAAGCGTAGTTGAAGACGTTTATTTAATTTCATGTTCGTATCGTTTGTGAATGTAGTTCATGTATATTAAACTATTATCTCAATCTACAACTCTTGGTTGGAGCGGTTCATGTATTACAAATAACAAATTATAGTAAAATATTTCTAATCTAATCGTAGAGCCGCTTTTCAGAAATCCTACTAGCATTTAACATTCCTCGGATCGATTTTCTTTAATGCAACAGTGCTTTTTTTGACGAATTATTGACTTTACAGAAAAATGTTACATACAAAAAAATGATCAAGAATGGGGGGCTAATTTATCAGTAATAACAAACCAAAAATGCAACCAGTAGTTCTCAAATGGAGGAACACTGTGTAAAATGTTACAAATTTACAGCTTCGGCAGCATTAATTACGAGGGTGGATTGAAAAGTTTCCGGAATGACATGAAATATATATATATATATATATATATATATATATATATATATATATATATATATATATATATATATATATATAGGATGTTCATTTTATGTTGTCCACTATTGCTATCTCAAGAACTATAAGAGCTACGAGGTCGGTTAAATTAGCAAACAATTTCTATTTTACAAAATTATTTTAATGAGCATAAAAAATATTTTTTCTCAACCAGTGGTTCACAAACTGTGGATACCAACTTTGTTATTTTAAATACTATTTTTTTATTTGCTTATTCGATAGAGATTTTTTCATTATAGCTAAAATAAGCGTACCATTGGTCCGTGAAGTTGGAGTTACAACATCACAATGCTTTACATAGTAATATTTTGCTAATTTTTTGCTATTTTTTCTGTACAGCATGAATGAGTCCATTCTTAAGTTATAAACAAATTAAAAATGTAACTCCATCATCACGTTGGAGTTACAACTAGCTTAAATAAAAAATGTTTTGGTACTAACATATTTTGCTCATTTTTTGCTATTTTTTGCTGTACAACATAATTTTTTGTTTAATGCATTCTTAAGTTATAAATAAATTAAAAATGTAACTCCATTTTCACGTTGGAGTTACAACTAACTTAAATAAAAAATGTTTTGGTACTGACATATTTTGCTCATTTTTTGTTATTTTTTGCTGTACAACATAATTTTTTGCTGAATACATTCTTAAATTATAATCAAATTAAAATTGTAACTCCATCTTCACGTTGTAGTTACAACTAACGTAAATCAAAAATCTTTTCGTACTGTCATATTATGCTCATTTTTTGCTATATAGCGTGAATTTTTTGCTTAATCCATTCTTAAGTTATAAACAAATTTAAAATGTAACTCCATCTTCACGTTGGAGTTACAACTAACAAATCAAACATGTTTTGGTACTAACATATTTTGCTCATTTTTGCTACTTTTTGCTGTATAGCATGAATTTTTTGTTTCATGCATTCTTAAGTTATAAATAAATTAAAAATTTAATTCCATCTTCACGTTGGAGTTATAACTAACTTAAATAAAAAATGTTTTGGTACTAACATATTTTGCTCATTTTTGCTATTTTTTGCTGTACAGCATGAATTTTTTGCTGAATCCATTCTTAAGTTATAAAGAAATTAAAATAAATCAAATATGTTTTGGTACTACCAAATTTTTTGCTATTTTTTGCTGTTTTTAATATTTTTCCTAGTCTATTTCAGCCAAAATTTGGTTATTTTAGGCTTTGTAACTTTTCATTATATTCCTAAACGTAAGATAACATCATAGCGCACAAAACTGAATCCAGTGAAAGTGGCATAATTTAGGTTAAAAATTATTTTCAACGAAATTTGTGGCTCTAAAAAGAATCGATTTTGTGGGACAATGTATTCCCAAGAATAAAAAAAATTACAACTGCTATGTACACTTCCGGTTAGTATTGCATTAGGAAAAAGAAGTGTCTCTTCATTGAAACGAATTAGGTAGTTGGTTTTGGTTAAGTTTAAGGTCCACTATGGAACAAGAAAGGTTAAATGGATTAGCTTTTTTACTATACATCGTGATTTATCCATTAATTTTGAAAGAATTAATAATTCCTTTGGTGACTACAAAAAAGAAAAGAAGACTGATTTTGTGATCTAAAATAATTAATGCGTTCTTCAGAATTTTCAATTTTTTTAATTAAAAAAAATATAAACAAATATATTTGTATCATTTACAAAAATCATTTAGCAGTATTGATTATTATTTATTCATATTAAAAAAAAATCCAGATTAACTTAAATTTGTATGGCCAGTTGCTGCGCAAGTAATTCAATTGTAACCTTCGGTTAAATTTGCAATATCGTATCGAAGCAAAATGTCTAACGAGTTATTAAATATTACTGCCAAATTTCGATATGCAGTTTTTTACCTCTCGCTAAGATAGGTATTGGTTTCATGCTGAAAATCGCATATCCAAATTTTAATTTTTAAGCACGTTTTAAGGTCCTTACAATTCGATTTTAACATTTTTACGATGATGTCTGTGTGTGTGTGTTTGTGTGTGTGTGTGTGTGTGTGTGTGTGTGTGTGTGTGTGTGTGTGTGTGGATGTGGATGTATGTGTGTGTGTGTGTGTTTGTGTGTGTGTGTGTGTGTGTGTGTGTGTGTGTGTGTGTGGATGTGGATGTATGTGTGTGTATGTGTGTGTGTGTGTGGGACGTTGGCAGGACGATTACTCAAAATCTATAAGACTTAATATTTATTTAACTACGTATTTCCCAATAGGACATTAATGGGAAGAGCTAAAAAGGTTTTGGTAATAAATGGACATCCGGAAGTAGCAGTAAAATATGATTTCTCAAATTCTATAATACTAAAGACCAGTGTAACAACGGATCCCTCAATCTAATAGTAATGGAAAGAGTTGGATAGCTTCTGGTAATAATTAGACAACCGGAAGTAGTTTTTTCTAAAAAAAAAAATTCTAAATGTTATTTTTTTAAAATTTAGGTTACTACAAATAAAAGATAATTAAATTCTCAATCTGATACATTTTTTTATTTATTATATCTCCTATAGGTTTAGAGATATAGTATATAATAATACAGGACAATCTGTTATATTAAATCTCGTTGCCCAAAAAACAGTTGAGATATTTAAATATTTGTAATTGCTACAGATAAATGCATTATGTCAGTGACAAAAATAAGCAGTTTTACTAACATTTCTGGAAGATTTTTCTGGAAGGTACGAGTACATTTAATATACCATATTGTATTATTAATTAAATATGTATTTAAAATTATAGGTGTATTAATATTACATATATTATTAAGAAATACTGCTTATACCATCAATGAATTTGAAGAATTTTGAACATATTAGAAGAGTAGGACAAAATTCATCGTAGAACGAAAGAAGAGATACAATTTCAATTATTTATGTGTACCTACAAGAAATGTTAAATTCGTTACTTATAGGACGCGAGCAGTCATGTGACTTTGTTGGCCTTGGCAAGCAGATATGGGGGTCCATGTCCAAATGACAGCTAGTAATTATTTACATAGATGTCACAATTGGCATATGTCATATTTTTTCATTCAAAATATTCTATCATGTTTGGGAACAGGTTTTTAAAATAAAACTACGTTTTAGCCTCCCTTCCACTGTAAATAATTTTTAGCGCATTTGCTTCGATCTCATTAATTTAAAAATGTTGTTATTATTGCATTTGCATCACTAGTCAAGTTTCATTTGGAACTTATTCTATAGATTGCCATTAAATCCACAATTTTTATTTTAAAATATAAAATTAATGCAATCCCTGTGACAACTTGCATAACAGAACGATCGTTTTCTATGCTACGTCGCTTAAAAACTTATTTACGATTGACACAAGACAAGTTAAATCATGTCGCTCAATTTAATTGTCATGTAAAAATTACAAATGGGCTGGATTTAAATATAATTGCAAATAGCTTTATTTAAAAAAACCCTGTACTGTGTAACATGTTTAAAATAATATAATAAGTTTTGATTTAATTTTATTAATATTAATATAAGATGTATATATTGTGACGGTGGCCCCGTCGTGATCGGTGGTTGGGCCATCGTCGAATTGTCCCTTCAGCCGTCGGTCGGAATACTCGGGCGCCTTCGGTGGTGGTAGCTGAAAGGGGGACAATATGGGCCGGGATAGCTCTAGGAGGGAGGCCAAGGTTCGCTTGAAAAAGCACGTTTAACCCGTAATAAATAAATAACTTTTATTTCAGTTTTACCCAATACAAAACAAATAAATAATAAGGATAATAATAATAATATAACAGTGTACGACAAAACTGTGTCGAGCCACAAACTGGTATTCTACAACCCCAAAAGAATGGTGACTGTGCCCCCGCGGTACGGCAATGGCACAGTCTTTTACTGACGGTAAGTAACCCAAAAAAAAATGAAATATGAAACGTGTTTCTAAGAAACAAACAAACGCCAAGTTTAAATGCAAATTGACAACTTGCGCTGACAGCAATTTCCTGTGATAGCACAACGACGGAGTTGTCTATCACCCACAAGGAAATTCGGACGGTGATTTTACACTCACCAAAACAACAGTGGTAAAATCCACGGTAAGACTTCTTTGACTAGCAACGTTCGCACTCTAATCGTGATCCTCGAGGGACCATTCAAGATGAGTTCGAGAACTGATCTCTCCAAGTGATGCTGCGTCTTTTATACCCAAAATCTGGTAATCCGGCATAATCTCGCAGAAAACTTGGTGGGGAATTGTTTTAAACTTAGTTACTGTAAAAAGGCGCTGATGGCGTTTGTACAATAAAAATAAAATATATAAAAATTACTAAAAGTCATTAAACAACCCGACTGTACCAGTTTATCACTCACAACAATCAAAAACCAATAATAAACATTATAACAATAAATAATGACAGCTACAATATTGTTGTTGTAACGGTAGGCGTCTGACAGAGTGTATGTCGCCAGTTCACGGGCTTGTCAAACCTGTGACATTGTTGTGATTGAACAACGTGAGAAATAAAAACCTGTACAAAGTAAATACACAAATGATACAACAATACAGCAATAAGGTAAGATTTACATAGTAATATCGCCAATCATTATTCAGGTAAACATGTGGTTTCAATCATAAGAAATTCGTAGGTTAGGAAGACAAAACATGCCCTACATACGATTTACATCGTGCGTGGTTTATTAACTGCCAATATACAGGGTGTCCCATAACTTCAGGTACATATTAGAAGGGCATATAGTTCTTAATGTCCTGATTACGGAACAAAAAGAATTTTTTCAAAATTCCTATAATTAAGGGTAGTTCACTTAAGAAGAACATTTTTTGTACCCCTGGATACTATAATATTTGGAATAGTGAAATTAGTTATAACTATTACATAAAATAATTTAACAATGAAACCTAATGAAATGATTGTATTATGCAAACATTTCTTATTAATTAGATATAACACAACGTAATATTAAATATTAAAACTACCTATTCAACCAGTGTCCCAAAACTGTTTCCTTCAAAAACCTCAAAAACTAATGTTTGAATTTTGAAAAAATTCTATTTGTTCCGTAATCAGGACATTAAGGACTATATGCCCTTCTAATATGTACCTGAAGTTATGGGACACCCTGTATACAGTTCAACATCAATTACTAATGCTCAACATCCATTAGTTATGAGTTTTATTCCGGTTTGTGAATGATAACAAGTTCTGATCCTGAGCAAGAGCTTCTACCGCGGATGGAATGACTTTACTGAATTTGCGACTACTCGGAGATGGACATGAGAATAAGGTACGTATCGTCACATCCCCCTCTTACTCCGGTTAAAAAAAAAATAGTGAATTACATTTAATATTTTTTTTTTCCCGGTCGTTGCTTTAAATGCAACATAAAAACTTTACAAGTGGAATTTAACGGTAATCGGCCACAGAAGAAAAACAAAACGGATAAAATCCAGATAAAAATGACGGCCTTCTGTGCACCAAAATCAACAAAAAAGACTTAAATGGCGGTACGGTAAGTAACATAAACAACCAAGCAAGAGCTTGGGAAACTAGAGTTGCAAACGCAACATAACAAAAACAAACCTTTTCAGGTTGCAAAAAGAGAACAAAAAAAATGAAAAGGCGGTACCCTTGATGGGTGCCGTTCTCAGCGGCGTATGGACTGCCGCCTCCGCCGTCTTCTGCGACGTCGTGGCTGTGACGTCCCCGGCTGCTCCACCCTCCACTTGGTCCCCGGCTGCTCCACCCTCCACGTGGTCCCTCCTCCAGGACGGCTCTCCCGCGTCTCACTCCGGCGGTATCCGGACGTTGGCGGCTGCGGCTGAGGAGGCGGCAACGTGGGGCTGGATATGGGGACGATCCCCGCCATCACACCCAAGGTCGTGGGGCCAGGAACTCTCGGGACGGGACACCCTAGGCCTGCCGTTTGGGGGGTCAGCCTCGCCCTCAAGGGTTTCCGGTCCGGCACCAAAAACGGGAACGGCGTCGACGGCGGTGCCCGAACCGGCGGTGAGTCCTTGGGCGACCGGCCTGACCGCTTCGCTGACGAAGCCGGAGACAGACCAAACAGGGCGTCCAACTGCTCCTGGCTGGCCCACCTCGGTGTCCTTGGTGTGATGGGTCGGTCCGGCGTGGTTGGCAGCGGTGACGTCTCCACCATCAGCCAGTCCACGAGGGTCCGTGGCGACAGCGTGGCAGATGTCGGCGTCGATGGAGTCGATGGCCTGAAAAAGGACGGACTCGCCTCAGGTGGATCGGGGCCGTAGCGCTGCAGGAGGGCCTCCTGCAGGGACATCTCTTCCCTCGGCGAGTCGCCAACCGACTCCATGACGATGTCTGGCCGACTCCTTGCCCTGGAGTCGACGCAGACGGTGGTGGGGGTAGGGGACGCCTCTGGCTTCGACGTTGAAGTGGAGAGGGGCGCCCGCTCGTGCAGCTGCTGCGACGGTGGCGGCTGCGGACGCTCCTCTGGTCGGCGGGCTCTCAACAGAGGCGACCCCAATGGCTGGATGGATGGACCCTTACGGCGGCGTGACGGCGGCCTCGCTGACTCGGGAACGGCGTTGACGGCGGTAGCTGGCCTGGATACCCCTGGACGACGTGGTAACAACTCACCCTTCTCCCTGTGGGGCTGAATCGCGCTTACCTGGGCGACCGGTGTGGGAGGTACTGGCAGCGTGACTCTGCGTGACGCTGCGCAGATAGTCGCTCCGAAGGTCGCCAGCGCGTCCATGCCCAGGATGATCGGGCTCGCCAGATTGGGCAAACATTGGAAGGCCAGCCGCCTCCAGATGCCGTCGATTAGGCAGCCCAGCGTAATGGTGCCTTCTGTGTTCATGGTGCAGCCATTCGCCAGCTGGACCTGTTGGGAATGGGCGCGTTGTATCCTAGCATGCTGGTCAGACAGCCCCTCGGCTGTGCGGCAATTGATATAGGAATACATGGCGCCAGTATCCACCAGTGCCTTGAACGCCTGTCCTTTAATGTTCAAGGTTAGGAAGAGACGATTGTCATGGCCGTTGGGCTCCTGAATGCCGGGTAATGGAGCCGTTGACGTTGTTGGTAATTTAGGCTCGTTGCGGCAATGGCGGCGGACGTGGCCATGCCGGCCGCATCTCCAACAGAGCACAGATGCGCCTGTCTTGACTGGTCGTGACAACGGCGGCGGTGTACGCTTGGCGGCGGCCGTTGGGCTTGTGAGGGCATGTAATCTGGTGATCGGCGGCGTGGCTTTGAGCTCCCTCTGGAGGCGTTCGTATTCGTCCATCTCTCGTATGAGGCCTCGGACCGTAGTGACGTCGCGACGGCGTATATATTGCCGGTATTCTGGCAGCATGTTGATATACAGCCGAAAGAGCTCCTGCTCTGCCGACAGCTGGCCATAGCGCCGTATGAGGGTGCGTATATCAGTCAGGTAATCTCGTCCTTTTTCACCAGGACGTTGCTTGCGTTGATTAATCGCCTCTTCTGTCCTCAGCGCATAATCTTCCCCGATGTAATGGGCGTTAAAATCGACCAGAAAGTCAGCCCAGGTCGCCCAATCACTCCGGTTGTTGCGGAGCCACTGCAGGGGGCCGCCACGGAGGAGCTCCGGTAAGGCCGTAAGCAGCTGTTGGTCGCTAAGACGGTAACTGGCCTGTAGCTCCGTCACTCTCTCGAGAAAAGACACCGGATCTGTCTTTCCGTCGAAGAACGTATTCCATTTGCGCACGGTTTCGCAAATGGGTGCATAAGCCGGTGTCTTGGGGGCCATATCGGGACCTGGAACTTTATTCACGTCGGCGACGACTTCACCCGTGTCGTCCTTTTCTGCCCCCAGCTCGTGGGCGGGCCCTGGTTTCATCAGCGCCACCATTTTCTTCCTCATCTCCTCTACAGTGCCACTTGACTCATGGCCCATGCCCTGGAGCAGTGCCTGTAGTTCTGCTTTACGCAGGGTATAAATCCAGCCAGAGCGTGGAAGTGTGGCATCGTCTTCTTCAACCAAAAGTCCCTGTTCGGGCGCCATTTGTGACGGTGGCCCCGTTGTGATCGGTGGTTGGGCCATCGTCGAATTGTCCCTTCAGCCGTCGGTCGGAATACTCGGGCGCCTTCGGTGGTGGTAGCTGAAATGGGGACAATATGGGCCGGGATAGCTCTAGGAGGGAGGCCAAGGTTCGCTTGAAAAAGCACGTTTAACCCGTAATAAATAAATAACTTTTATTTCAGTTTTACCCAATACAAAACAAATAAATAATAAGGATAATAATAATAATATAACAGTGTACGACAAAACTGTGTCGAGCCACAAACTGGTATTCTACAACCCCAAAAGAATGGTGACTGTGCCCCCGCGGTACGGCAATGGCACAGTCTTTTACTGACGGTAAGTAACCCAAAAAAAAATGAAATATGAAACGTGTTTCTAAGAAACAAACAAACGCCAAGTTTAAATGCAAATTGACAACTTGCGCTGACAGCAATTTCCTGTGATAGCACAACGACGGAGTTGTCTATCACCCACAAGGAAATTCGGACGGTGATTTTACACTCACCAAAACAACAGTGGTAAAATCCACGGTAAGACTTCTTTGACTAGCAACGTTCGCACTCTAATCGTGATCCTCGAGGGACCATTCAAGATGAGTTCGAGAACTGATCTCTCCAAGTGATGCTGCGTCTTTTATACCCAAAATCTGGTAATCCGGCATAATCTCGCAGAAAACTTGGTGGGGAATTGTTTTAAACTTAGTTACTGTAAAAAGGCGCTGATGGCGTTTGTACAATAAAAATAAAATATATAAAAATTACTAAAAGTCATTAAACAACCCGACTGTACCAGTTTATCACTCACAACAATCAAAAACCAATAATAAACATTATAACAATAAATAATGACAGCTACAATATTGTTGTTGTAACGGTAGGCGTCTGACAGAGTGTATGTCGCCAGTTCACGGGCTTGTCAAACCTGTGACATTGTTGTGATTGAACAACGTGAGAAATAAAAACCTGTACAAAGTAAATACACAAATGATACAACAATACAGCAATAAGGTAAGATTTACATAGTAATATCGCCAATCATTATTCAGGTAAACATGTGGTTTCAATCATAAGAAATTCGTAGGTTAGGAAGACAAAACATGCCCTACATACGATTTACATCGTGCGTGGTTTATTAACTGCCAATATATACAGTTCAACATCAATTACTAATGCTCAACATCCATTAGTTATGAGTTTTATTCCGGTTTGTGAATGATAACAAGTTCTGATCCTGAGCAAGAGCTTCTACCGCGGATGGAATGACTTTACTGAATTTGCGACTACTCGGAGATGGACATGAGAATAAGGTACGTATCGTCACATCATATATATATATATATATATATATATATATATATATATATATATATATATATATATATATATATATATATATATTTCATTAAATAAAAGATCTGTTGTGGCTAGTACAATACCTCTCGCCATTTTCATTCTATGTTGCATAGGGCACGAGCAGTCCTGTGACTTTGTTGGCCTTGGCAAGCAGATATGGCAGCCCGTGTCAGAATGAGAGCTAGTAATAATGTACATAGGTGTCAAGTATCATAATTTTTCATTCAAAACATCATGATTTTCGAAATCCATGTGGATGTAAATAATTACTAGCCGTCATTCTGACACGGATCCTCATATCTACTTGCCAAGGCTAACAAGGTCACATGACTGCTCGTGCCCTATAACGAATTTAACATTTCTTGTACACACTAATAATTGAAATTGTATCTCTTCTTTCGTTCCATGAGGAATTTTGTCCTACTCCTTTAATATATTCCAAAATTTTCAAATTCATTGACAGTATTAGCTGTATTTCTTAAGGATATATGTAGGTAGTATTAACATACCTATAATTTTAAAAACATGTTTAATTAATAATACAATAATATATATATTTAATGTACTCGTACCTCCCAGAAAAATCTTCCAGTAATTCTGATTTTTGACACTGACATGTTGAATTTATCTATCATTTACAAACATATAAATATTTCAACTGGTTTCCATGAAGTTTTTTGGGCAACGAGAACGAGATTTATTACAATAGATTATTGTATATTATTATATACTATATCTCCAAACCTATAGGAGATATAATAAAAAAAAAATGTGTCGACTAGAAAATTTTATGCTCTTTAATACTAATAATAAAAAAATTCAAAAAAATAATATTTAAATTTTTTAAGATACTACTACTTCCGGTTTTTCAATTGGTACCAAAACCTATTCAACACTCCCCATTAATGTTAGATTGAGGAATCCGTAGTCAAACAGGTCTTTAGTTTTATAGAATTTGAGAAATCGTGCCTCCAACAACCTAATACACATCCACACACACACACACGCACACACACACACATACACACACACACACATACACACACTTACATACATACACACACACACACACACACACACACACACACACACACACAGACATCATTGTAAAAATGTTAAAATCTTATTCTATGGACCTGAAATCGTGCTTATTAAATAAAATCTGGATATGCGATTTTTAGCATGAATCCAATACCTCTCTTAGCGAGAGGTAAAAACTATATGAAAACAATAATACATTTTATTTTTGTTGAAAGATTTTTTTGCCCCCTTGTGTAATAAAAAAGTCGGCGCCTATGGTTACACTGTAGAACAATAATAAAATGAAAAATGTACCTGTCACTAAACGTCCTCATGGTACCTATATTCTATGTGTACATATAGTAAAAGAAGCAAAAATGGTCATTAAGTATTTATATATTTAGTAAATATTATTCAAATAAATAGATAATTTTAAATTTTAAAATAAAATAGTATTATATTTATGATTATCTATATCTACATAATACGTACCTATTTGATTTGTAATATGTCAATTGTTAAAAGTTATGTTAATTACAAAATAATTATTGGGTATGCATACATACAAATTAACGCCGTTTATGTACATTGTAAGTATCTAATTTTAAAAGTGTATACAGATATTGTATAATATTTTAAATAAAATTTTAAAATAATATGTTCTTCTGTTTATTATTGTTAATACGAGTACATATCTACATACTTGAAATGAATATACATTATTATTTGTTTTATAAAATCAAAAATAATTTTAATTATATTTCATTACTGGCCAGTAGCACCGCTTATAGTTAACGCCTTAACTATACGTTAACAAAAATCTGTTGTGTCCAGCACAATACCTCCCGCCATTTTCATTTTATGTTGCATAGAGCACGAGCAGTCATGTGACTTTGTTTGCCTTTGCAAGCAGATATGAGGACCTGTGTCAGAATGACAGCAAGTAATAATGTACATAGGTGTCACGGATTATTTTCCTCGACAAATATATTCCATACTATTGATAACAAATAAACAACATGATAGAATTATAAAATTGATGATGCCCAAGTGTAAAATAGGTATTTGGGAAAAGGTTTTTAAAATAAAAATTTAAAATGTCTTATTTACACTGTTCTTTTTTAATTTAACTGACTGGTTTCGATCATTTGCATGATCATTTTCAAAGAGGAAAAAACATGCATTTACCTTTTTGCGTAGTAATTTTCTGTAGTTTGTACCGGACTTTTGATGTACTTTTAAAATTTGTAAAAAAATATACTATGTTCCATTTGAAATTTCAAAGTTGATATTAATTACTAATAAACCGGAAGTGGTATCATGAATGTACATCCGTCATCAAGTAGATTACATGTTGCTGTATAAATCATGTTATATGAAATAAATTACTAATTTAAAAAATAAACGAGATATTTGCTGGGTCCACTAAAATATAACACCTGTAATATATATATATATATATATATATATATATATATATATATATATATATATATATATCATTTTATTTTTCCACATAGTTCCCTCTGAGGTCAACACACTTGGTCCAAAGTTTTTCTAACTTTTCGAATCCCTCCCGAAAATAGTTTTCTTTGAGGTCCTCAAAATAAGCATTTACTGCTTCGATGGCTTCTTCGTTAGATCAAAATCTCTTTCCAGCGAGGAATGTTATGGGTTTTGGGAAAAGATGGAACTCCAAGGGAGCCAAATTGAGCGAGTACAGTGGATTGGGGACGATTTTAAACTTCAGTTCGGTCAATTTTTGTTGAGCAACACGACTTGAATGAGCTGGCGCATTGTCGTGCTGAAACAAGATCTTTTTCTTTGTCATTCCCGGACATTTTTCTTGAATTGCTGCTGTCAGCTTGTCTAAAAGTGTGGCGTAGTATTGTCCAGTTACAGTTTTTCCTTTATAAAGATAATCAATTAGCAGAATATCTTTGGCGTCCCAAAAGACTAACGCCATCACCTTTCCTGTCGATTGAACTGACTTCGCTTTCTTCGGGGCCGACTCACCGTGTCCAATCCACGCCTTCGACTGAAGTTTAGTCTCTGGAGTGTATTGGTGTATCCAAGTTCCATCCATGGTTATGACACGTCTTTTTAAAATCTGCTTTTGCTCCGAACTAAGCAAATGCGGCATCCACCTGGCGCACACTTTTCTCATGCCCAGCTCATTATGTAAAATATGAACTACACGTTCATAAGACATCCCTATGGCTTCATCAAACTCACGTACTTTCATTTGGTGATCTTCCAGAACCATATCATGGACTTTACTCACAATTTCCGGTATAGTAGCCGGTTGTGGGCGACCTGAACGAGGCTGGTCACAGGTGTGTGTTCGGCCACGTTTAAATTCCGAAACTCAGAAACTCACCGTGGAAAACGAAATTGACGCATTTCCAAGAACAGCATCCAACCTGGTCTTAATCTCCGTTGCCGTCTTTCCTTCCAAATAAAAAACTTGATCGTCACACGAACTTCATTTTATCTATTATCGTAGATATCATAGGTAGATCGAAACAGACGCTTTTTACAATTAGATTGATACACAGTTGTACCGAAATTTCTTGACAGTTCATATGAAGAGTTATACAAAACAACGATATAAGAATGTTTTTGAACTACCAAGGCTTTCTCAGTGATTCCGGACACTTTTCAATCCACCTTCGCAAAACTATGTCCTCCTGTATATTTGGTATTTTAGTGCCTAGTTAAAAAAATAACTATTTTCTAAATAGTACGCAATATAATTTTTTAGTCCATTAGATAAAGCTATTTTTCTGATTTTAGAGATATGTATTAAAATTGTATAATGTATAACAATTATTTCGACAATAATGGCGTTAGAAATTAGAGTGTAAAAATAAATTAGATTGCTATTAGTGTAATCTAGGCAACAGTCGTATTAATAGTTGCACATTGCATAGCCTACTCGTATTTCAATTTTGTAACATTTTTTTTTTCGTGGCCGTGTGCCTGAGTGTTTAGTCGAGAATCTAGAAACCCGGGTTCGATCCCGACCGACGCCAAAAATTATTTCGAATTTTAATGGCACAAAATTGACCCCTCTGTGATGCACTCTCCACGCAATGAGTGCCCGTCAGGTGACTCCTGCTAACGCCCACACGGTACAAATATTTCATCATTACTGATATCTGTGTACAAAGCAGATTGGCACATCCAGCAATGGGTAATATGCCGTAATATATTTATTTATTTATTTTTATTTTATTTATAATTTTTAATACGATTTTTCACGAAATAATTGCTATGCAACCCTATGCAATATTACGGTCGCTGAAATCAGAAAATAATCTCTATCTAATGGACTAAAAAATTATATAGGATACCATTTAAAAAATATAGGTAATTTTGTTCTACCGTTTGAGAATCACTTCTTGAATTTTCAGTATGTTATTACTGATAAATTAGCCAATTATACTTAATTATTTTTTGTATGTAACATTTTTCTCTAGTCATTAGTTCGCCTAAAAAAGTACTGGTTGTATCAAAGGAAACACTACAGTAAAAATTTTGAAAGATGTCCGATAAGGTCATCTGTATCACGAACGAATTAACAAATTGGCATACATTTATCTCTTTCTTTTGCAAAGGCTATAAGAGTATGCGATAAGAATGGATATAACACGCTTGTCTTTCAAAAATTCATATTGTTTCGACTAAGTTAGGACATTTCATTTTTGAACGATGCTCGTTGTTGATAATACTTTCGCTGTAACGTAAGTTTATTTATTAATTCAGATACATTACCTGGATTCATAGCCGTACGTATAACGTTACTTTCTGTCAGAGTCACTGACACTGACATTATGTCATTATCTTATTTTTAACATATTTGGTTTTACATTTGCTTACAAGCTTACCAGTTGACTTATTTTTCAATTTTGAATGCTTTTACTGTAATATATATTTTTATAATAATAAAATAACAGTTGTATCTTACGTGCCCTCATAAAAACTAAGCAAACGACACTACTGAATTTGTCTGAATGGGCGGAGCAAAAATCCGAATTCATATAATTCGTAGACGACCTTTATCGGACATTTTTCAAAATTTTTACTGTATATACATTACGCGCACAAGGACTACTACAACCAAATTTAACTTAAAAAAAAAAACATTTTTGTAATTTTAATGCAAAATTTATTAGTTTATGCACATTTTATAATATTAAAAAAAAATTCACAATTTAAAACGCATTTCTTTTATCGATCTGTATGAATTTGGGAGATATTGCGAATATTTCGCGGTCTAGTACGCGAAATACACTTTGTTATGGTAGGTAACGTAATCAATAAAATATTGACATACGTCGCATACCGATTACCGAAGTCAATGCACAAACATGAACTTTATTTGACAGTTCTAGGAAATCAATTTCTTAAATTTATAATTTTGCGTCCATGAATAAGATATTTTTATTTAGTGTTGAAATGAAATGTAGGTGTTCATATTCCAATTTTTTTATTTTGTTATATAACGTACATTGGACGTTTCGGGCAGAAAAATAGCCAATCGTCAACATAAAATTTGTAGAATATTATATATAAAACCAAAATGGAACAATAGATCTTGGTTTTACATTATACAGAATACAGAATTATATAAATTTCAGGACTTATTGATAATCACAGCCAGAACAATGAACAAAATAGTAACGTTCTCCATGGGGACAGGGGAAGATTTGAATTACAATATATTTTTACTTTCATAACACATGTTCGCCTAGTACTAGAAACCGCTGTTAACTACCTATTTCCGCCCCCGCCGCTGATAAGGTGAGGCGGTATCAAGGATTTCATTTCACATTCCTATACTGTGTAATAAACGCGACATGATACTTCCAAATTCAAACGTGCTATGTTGTCATCGGCCTTTGGTCTGTTGTCAGTTCTTATCAGAGATAGACG
Organism: Harpalus rufipes; assembly: GCA_951394225.1. NCBI lineage: Eukaryota > Metazoa > Arthropoda > Insecta > Coleoptera > Carabidae > Harpalus > Harpalus rufipes. The sequence goes on from OX596274.1 coordinate 57,817,625, forward strand.
CTTGCTACCCAGATGGCAGTTTATTCCTTTTGCTAAAACATCAATGCATTTGCATGTAAATTTCGACCTACAATGAATTTATTATTTTGCACGATTGCAAGTCCCTGACGCATTTCAGAGGAGATGTTGTAAGAAACAGCCTCCACCACCTATCTACTTTTGGCGCCCTAAGCGAAATCTGAAGCAGAGGTAACGCGACATAGTAATGAGGTATGATGTTATTGTATTGAGTTATTAGTTGTGATGAATAAAACAACATAGTTAGAGTGTAATACTAGTTTAATACAATTTAATATAAATAAAGGCTGTTTCTGTTAATAAAAACCCGTAATAAAACATCCTGATTTACGAGTAATACGCTTTACAGTTGGTATATTATGTAGATGCAGAATTTAATTCTCTACAACATATGTCTGAATCATTTTTATCTAAAATTAATAGGCCACTTTTGCGCAAGGACAAACTGTTTTCCATGTTAAACACATATGGCCCGGTTTTTGAGTTACACCCCGTATATTTTAATTATAAACATAGTTTTTAAAAACTAATTATTATTTAAGTAATAAAAAATGCCGCCCAGGACGGACCGCCCCCTTCCTCACCACTGCTACGCCTCTGCAAAGTACTATAAAATACTGAGCCCTCATGCCTATGTACTCAATTACAATTTAAAACTCAACAGTATGTATTTATAAAACTAAAATTAAGTCTTCGCATTTATTTCCACCCTTCTTTCACGAACCATTATCCCGAAAATAGTACCAATTATTTCAAAAAGCAATTGTTAAATAGTTGCTAAGATCATTATTTGCAAATAGCATATAACTGACCTCTAATGTAGGCCGTCCACAACAGCTTTGAGGTCTCGTGAGATGAGACGTGCTAAACCCCCCCAATTGCAAATGTATTCGCATTGCCGGAGAAGCAGATTGGCACACTTAGAAATGGGTAATAAGTCGTGATATATACATTTACGTAAACAAGTTTTAAGTGCATTTATTTGTTTATTATATTTACCAATGGTATTATGAAATTTATGCAAAATAGTTACTTTTCGCCTTGTTTTTTTCTTTACTTTACATGTTCATATAGTAGGAAAGTACAACAAAACATGAAAGATAACGATACTCCAGGAATATCGTTATCTTTCATCATTCATTCCGGTCAAGTAATTACCTAAATCCCACAATAAAACCTGTTTCGAAAAAAGTTTTCATTAATAATTTAATGTTGCTCATTTCAGATTAAATATGCGGTTAGAAACTCAAACGGCGGTAGTAGTTATTACGCGCGTGTATTTTGTATTTTATTCACGTTGTTTGCTGTAACTATGACGTGTTTCTTTGATATTTGTTTGCTTACTTACTATATCTTGTTCAAAAGTTGCAAATAGGCAAATACTTATATATTAAGACGTGTGTTTAGGCGTTGAAGTTCGCTGTATATGGCAATAGGCGGATGCTCGTCACAGGCGCGATTTGATAGAAAATTAAAATTTAGATGCATTCTAATACTAATAAATTCATATAACTCTGTCGCTGATGATGGTCATTGCAATAATTGTGATATTTACGTTGTGCTAAATATATTTTGTAAATGTCAAAATTCATTACTCTATGCAATGCAAAATATCAAGTTCATACTAAATATTGTTTCTTGAATGTTGAAGGATCCTAATGGTTTCTTTTGGTGAATTTGAAAATAATGACCAATCAATAGATGTTTTTATCATCACTTACCAATTAAGAAATACAGGAATTTTTTTTAAGAATATACATGTGAAAATTGAAATTTGTTTTTTTTTACTAAGGATGCCCACTTCAACATCTTGACAAGCAGTGACAAAGTTTTTTACAAAAAACAAGACAAAAAATATGAAAAATACCAACTGCGCTACCAACTAAAAAGATAGCTGTAAAAAAATAACTTTACTGAAACTTAAAATTGTTTATGAAATTATTTATGAATTTTGTGTTGTTTTTAAAATCTGTTTGATAATTTATATTGGAATTTTTATTTAAATTAATATAAAAAGTTTCTTTAAGTAATCTAGCATTATAATTATTATCTTTATCTATAATTTCAGCTTCTTTGAATTTAAATTTATGGCCTGTATTAAAAGAATGTTTAGTTAAAGCACTATGGTCAGGGTTCAACTTTTTGCAGTGGTATTCATGTTGGTTAATGCGCTTTTTTAAAGTTTGAGAAGTTTCACCTATGTAGTACTTATAAAAAGTTTTTACTCAAACATATAAATCGCAGATTACAACATTTACAATCTCAAAACAGCAATAGTGAAATTAATAATAATAATAATAATAATAATAATAATAATAATAATAAAACAGATGTTGTTTATGCTAAAATTCCTTTTGATAAAGAAATTAACTTTACTTTACATAAATTACTTAACAACAGCAATATCAAAATTTCAAACTCATCCAGTTCAACCACACATAAACTGTTCACTAAAATTAAGGATATTACCCCCAAAACTGAACAAAAAAATGTCGTGTACAGGATTGAATGTGGCTTTTGCAATAAGTACTACATAGGTGAAACTTCTCAAACTTTAAAAAAGCGCATTAACCAACATGAATACCACTGCAAAAAGTTGAACCCTGACCATAGTGCTTTAACTAAACATTCTTTTAATACAGGCCATAAATTTAAATTCAAAGAAGCTGAAATTATAGATAAAGATAATAATTATAATGCTAGATTACTTAAAGAAACTTTTTATATTAATTTAAATAAAAATTCCAATATAAATTATCAAACAGATTTTAAAAACAACACAAAATTCATAAATAATTTCATAAACAATTTTAAGTTTCAGTAAAGTTATTTTTTTACAGCTATCTTTTTAGTTGGTAGCGCAGTTGGTATTTTTCATATTTTTTGTCTTGTTTTTTGTAAAAAACTTTGTCACTGCTTGTCAAGATGTTGAAGTGGGCATCCGCTGGCAAATTTGTTGTCGATGTGGGTGGCCATGTTGGCAAATATAGTTCATAGTCCTTAATAAAAAAAACAAATTTCAATTTTCACATGTATATTCTTAAAAAAAAATCCTGTATTTCTTAATTGGTAAGTGATGACAAAAACATCTATTGATTGGTCATTATTTTTAATATTGTTTTATAGTCTGATGATGGATACATATAGTATCCGAAACGTCATATTCTTGTATATGTAACAAATAAAGTGTTATACAAATTCATGAGGATTACTAAGGCCCCAAATTCACCAAAAGAATTCATACTAAATAGTCCTAGATAAATTATAATAATAATGGCTTTAATTCATTTGGATGAATAACAACACTTGCCTGCGGCTCGTGCCGCCAACTTCATTTTCCTAAAATTAACTCATCATTACACGTTTGGTGAATAATTTAAGTAGGTAATAAATAATTGGAACAGTCAAAAATTTGTTTATTAGCTCTATTACTACTGTTTTCTAATTATTGTGTCATAAAAAGAGAATTCGTAGTTATTAAATTACTGTTTATTGTGTTTTGGATTATAAACAGAATGTCTTTGTCACGAAGAAAAGCTCCAATTAATTAATATGGTATTATTCCGACAGTTCAAACCGTTATGCATTGATTTGCAATTTAATTTCAATTCCATGTGAGCAATGTTTTTTATTAAACTTCAAATTCGATTTTACAGTTTACAAAACGCGCAATATAAAACTGAATAGTGATTTAGGTCTAGTACCCCATTTAATTATCTACAATTTTTATGTGAAACATTTTTATTTAAAATGAATAGGTAAATAGCAAAATAAATAAATTAACATTTTATTCCCTATGGTATAATAATTTTCAAATGGACCACTGATATGTATAGTAAATATTTGATATTTTTCCATATTCCTATCTAATTAAACAAATTAAACTTTTAAATTTTTTGAACATCTGAAAAACATCAAAATATTATCTACAAAATTGTAACAAAACATGTTTCTCAAGTTGTCTATTAAATAAAATGAGTTGAGCTTTACACATGTTTTACGGAAAAAGAACACTGTTTGTGTAGATATATTTTGAAGACATAGAAAGTAATGTTTTTATATGTAGATTCATATTCGTCGGTTTCCATGTTTAAAACACGGTGTAGGAATTCATAAAGCACATCAGGATATAAAAGCTAACATGATCCGGAGCAAGTTTAATCCTCCGAGACAAATTTAACAAATTAGATTTAAAAATGCTAAAAGCACATGAGACCGGCCTTACGCTTTTTGTGCTACAAGGGAGCATGATAATTGGATTAGTTGTAACTCATCTGTATTACGCACTAAGTGTGTGACACAAGAAGGGCCTTTCTGGGGATTCTAGAACATATGCTATGACTATCCGCAGCCCAACTTAGTGTTTGTTAAATCACTTCTATTTGTTGTGATTTTTGACGTATGAATTTCTAGACTTCTTAGTTTAGATCTACTTACTTGTTACTATTTTAGTCATAAATATGCTATAATATCAACTATAATCCAATACTAAACTTATTTTGTTTTACACATACCCACAAATATATATATATATATATATATATATATATATATATATATATATATATATATATATATATATATATATATATATGTACTAAATGTAATGAAGCCCGTCCAACGACGGGTACATCGCCTCTGCCGATTGTGTCACAAAGCACAAAATCCCCTTCAATAAATATTTATACACAATAATTTTTATTCATCTAGTTATATGTAAAATTTGTTATATAACATTTTCAGTATAGACATTATTGAATGAATTTTACATTATTTTCCAAGGAGTACCTAATTTCCAATAAGACCTTATCTTTCAATGTACTATTTTTTTACACATGGTATTCTGTAGGTTCAGTGGAAATATGAGATTCCAACAGGTACTAAACACTTTATTTCCTAGAAATTGTTACGAATTTCAATAAAATCAGTCAAACGGTTAGATTATTATAAGTTAGATTGATTTATTTATTATCTAATAAAGCAGAACTTTATCTAGTAAAATTAAGAATTTCATGAGCATTTGTATAACACAATTTTTGCACTATGTATTAAACCATGTGTTGAAAGTTATTTTGAGTAAAAAATATTAAACTTCTTGTATTACTTTATATGTTCTTATATTCTCTTGGAGGTACATTTTATATTTTTTATTTCTATTTAATAATTCACTTGGTGATATAGCATAATAATATAATAAATAAATAAATAAACACAAATAAATAAACTTATCTATTTCGGTTTCAGAATTATAATATGAAAAATTATAAATAAATAAATTAAAAAAAAAAACTTATCAAATACTGAATTTTCTGCAACCGAAATGGATTTGAAATTTGCACTTACAAGAATACCTAACAAAAAAGACATTTTAAATTTAGCATTTATGTATAAATAGTGTTAAAGAATTGGATGTACCTTTTCAAAAAATTATAAGAAGTTCTTGGTACCTTAGTCCAAAAAATAATCAGTTATTAAAAACTATAAAATCAATTAAAACGAAATTAAATAAAGAAAAGTTTATTTTATCAAAAGCCGATAAAGGTAACACAATAACTATCTTAAATAAATCAGAATATATTGATAAAGTTAACAATTTCATAAATAACAGCAATATTAATTTATTAAAAAAGACCCTACAAGAGAATTTCAAAAAAATATTAAAACAGCAATTAAAGATTGTCCAAATTTGATAGAACAAAATAAAATATTTAATTATATATATATATATATATATATATATATATATATATATATATATATATATATATATATATATATATATATATATATATATATATATAAATATGAATCCTAGTGCACCAATACTTTATGGTTTACCAAAAATTAATAAAACAGATATTCCTAACAGACCTGTAGTTTCTTTTATTAAAGCACCTTTGTAAATTACTTAATTCTGAATTAAGAAAAGTTTTAAATTTTAAACCTAAATATATTAAAAATTCTTTAGATCTAATAGACAAAATTAAAAATTTAGAAATTAAACAAAACAATTTATTAGTATCATTTGATGTAAACAGTGTTTTTACAAATATTCTGGAGCACGATTTAAACAAATTTAAAGAACTTTGAGGTACAATAATTAAAAACTTTTCCAAAAAATTATACATTACTTACATAAATACCATTGAGTGTAATATAGTTAATAAACCAAATAATTTTTGGAATTACATAAGAAATACAAAGAATAGTCATGACATCCCTGCAACCCTATTTCATAATTATAATGCATACAATGATGAATCGAGCTTTGTTGACGCTTTTGCTAATTATTTTGGTAGTGTTTATAAATCTGAAAACTTGCCTAATACTAACAATCTATGTATCTCTGTTTTTCACTCTAATTCTGTTCAAATCAATGAAATTACTGATGACGATATTTCACTTGCAATAAAATCACAAAAAATTACAAAATCTACTGGTACGGACAACGTTCCCTCATACATTATTAAGGGTTGTTCAGATTTATATCTTCTACCATTAAACCACTTGTTCAACTTGTCATTGAATACCACCATATTTCCTGACATGTGGAAGGAAGCTAAAGTTTGTCCAGTATTTAAATCTGGGAAAAGAAATTTAAGTTGTAATTATAGGCCAATATCTTGACTAAACTCACTAGCTAATGTTCAAAAAAATTTAAAGTCAAACACTCAGCACTATAAATTTGGAACAACATGGTTTTATACCAAAACGATTAACAACTACGAACTTAATGGAATTTATTACCTTTACTCATAATACCCTTGAAAGAAAACAGCAGGTTGATGTCGTTTATACAGACTTCGCAAAAGCGTTTGACTCAGTATCACATTACATCTTAATAACTAAATTAGAGCGTATTATTTATCAATGACATTGTTGATGTTAATAATGCTTATTGTTTGCTGATGATTTAAAAATATTTCATACAATTACAAATATTGGAGTTTGTCTTCAACTGCAATCTGATATCAACAACATCGGTCAATGGGTACTGGGTAATGATTTGTTATTTAACATCGACAAATGTTGCGTGATGACCATTAGTAGGAAAATGTTTAGCATAGAATTCAATTATACTATGAAGGATCAAACATTGAAAAGAAAAACAACAGTGAAAGACTTGGGTATAAACTTCAACAATAAGGTCCAATTTACACATCACTTAGAGTTGCTAATATCTGAAACTTACAGAATCTTAGACTTTGTGCTTCGCTCATCACGTAACTTCAACAATGTAAATACCATATTAACCTTATATTTTTCATTTGTCCGATCAAAGTTAGAATATGGTTGTATAGTCTGGAATCCATACTATGCAACTCATTTAAACAAAATTGAAAGTATAAAAAAAAATTGTAAACTGCTTTATCACCATTTGTATCGCACATAGCCGAATATGAAATATGAGGACCTGGTAACCATCTTTGATCTCGAACTATTAATAATAAGGCGCAACAAATGCTAATTGCTATTTCTATATAAATTAATTAACAATTTAATTAGTAGCCCTTTACTTTTAGCTAAACTCAATTTTCATACACGGCCATGTAATACTCGTTCATCCATATTATATCTATGCGATCTCTCAAGAACAAATTGTCAGTATTCTAGTCCTATAAACTCTATGTACCGATTATTCAATAAATTTAGCAATGACCTTGACTTAAGCGATTCTATCTCTAAATTCAGAGGCAAAATTGACAAATGCTTGAGAAATCATTCAGAAAATTAGTTGAATTATAAATTTATTTCATTTATGTATTTTTCTTTTTTGTTTCATATTAACTTGTTATAATTAATTGGAAAATTGTATTAACACTTTTGTCTTGTATATTCCATACTAATATTACTCTGTAATTGGGAATTTATTCCTGTTGGGTGATAAATAAACAAATTATAAAACCCTGCCCTAATATTATATATTTTTAATTATATTATTAATTTTTATACTTTGTTTGCCATTAAATTTATTTTTCTTGTAAATTATATTTGTAGATTCATTATTAGATTTATATAAAAAATTTGAAAGAATAAAATTTGAATTATTAAGTTTTTTATTAATTAGTTTGTCAATCAGAACTATAGAATAACCATTATTAGATGCTATATATTTACTTGTTTTAATTTCATTATTAAATTTCTCTAAATTTAAGGGAATAGAAATTAAAGGTTAACCAAAGTATGACAAGCAGCAAGTTTTATATTCATTGGGTGAAAAGAAGGATATGGTATTAAAGTATCTGTATAAGTTTCTTTACGAAAAATTTTAAAATCTAGTTTGTTATTAATTATAGTTATTGTTATGCCCAAAAAATTAATACTGTTGTTATTTGAATATTCTACACAAAATTTTATATTTTTATTAATAGAATTTAATTCTTTTAAAACAAAATTTATTTGTTCTTGAGTACCATTAAATAAACATAAAACATCATCAACATGTCTATACAAAAAAATTATTGTTAAATTGAAAATGATTTTGTTGAAGACAAGTATATAAAAGTAATAAACATTCATATTTAATTTTTAAATTTGAAGATGAAAGAGACCAAAGATTAATAATGACTTTTTTTATGTTCATCTATTGGAATAAAGAGGTTCTAAAGGGAATCAGTATACTAAACCCTCGCAAAGCTCCAGGCATAGATAGAGTGACACCGACAATGTTAAAGGAAATATCAAGAAAAGACTTAGTCTTACTTACATATATATTTATTGCCATCCTAAGACAAAAATATTGGCCTAAACAGCTAAAAACTGTTGAAATAATTCTAATCCTCAAACCTGGTAAAGAACCAAATAAAGTAAAATCCTACCGTCCTATAAGTCTTCTATCTATTATCTCAAAACTACTTGAAAGACTCCTGCTGCAAAGAATAAACACCGATCCAAATACTGAAGAATGGATACCTCTACACCAGTTTGGCTTCCGAGAAAACCATTCTACTATACAGCAAACTCATAGAATTAGCCACAAAATAAATCAAGCACTTGAGCAAAAAAAATACTGTACATCAGTATTTTTAGACGTAAGTCAAGCGTTTGATAAGGTTTGGCACAGTGGATTACTTTACAAGATCAAAGAATTCCTACCCATTACCTACTTTGAACTGTTAAAATCCTACTTAAGTGATAGGGAATTTAGAATCAAAGTCAATGAAAACGTAACCGAAAAATTTCCAATAAAATCTGGCGTACCTCAGGGGAGCGTGTTAGGTCCACTGCTCTACGTTCTATACACAGCAGACCTACCAACCAGTGAAAATACAACAATGGGCACCTTTGCTGATGATACCGTAATCCTGTCATCTGATGCAGACCCGGTAATAGCATCCACCACCTTACAAAACCATCTGAACCAAATACAGATATGGGTAGACAAATGGAAGATAAAAATAAATGAGACCAAATCCGTACAAGTAAATTTTACTCTAAGAAAAGATCAATGTCCTCCAGTATACCTGAATAACACAAATACCTTTGTCCTCGAACACAAAGTACTTGGGTATGCACATGGACAACAGACTGACATGGAAATTACACATAATAAAAAAACGCAAACAGATAGACTTGAAGATAAGAGAAATGCAATGGCTAATCGGACGATACTCTAAGCTCTCATTAGAAAATAAAATTTTATTGTACAAAACAATAATTAAACCAATTTGGTCATATGGAGCCGAACTTTGGGGATGTGCTAGTAAGTCAAATGTGACGATAATACAAAGGAGTCAATCCAAAATACTTCGCATGATCACAAATGCACCCTGGTATGTCACCAATCAAACACTCCATGAAGATCTGAGAGTTCCCTACGTCAAGGACGTTATAATAGAAAAAAGTAAGAGGCATCATGCAAAATTAGAAGGACATTTTAACACACTACTACAACCACTATTAGAAATAAGAAGAAGAAATGAAAGGAGACTGAAAAGAAGTTGGCTAGCGGACCTGAAAGAAGGATAGAGAGGACTTGTCATTGGAGAAGTCCTTTACAAGCCAATCAAGGACCAAGTATTTCTTAAGACAGCACATTAGCTTATAGAATGATGTAATTCTGATTGCAACATTTGTCGATGTTAAATAACAAATCATTACCCAGTACCCATTGACCGATGTTGTTGATATCAGATTGCAGTTGAAGACAAACTCCAATATTTGTAATTGTATGAAATATTTTTAAATCATCAGCAAACAATAAGCATTATTAACATCAACAATGTCATTGATAAATAATACGCTCTAATTTAGTTATTAAGATGTAATGTGATACTGAGTCAAACGCTTTTGAGAAGTCTGTATAAACGACATCAACCTGCTGTTTTCTTTCAAGGGTATTATGAGTAAAGGTAATAAATTCCATTAAGTTCGTAGTTGTTAATCGTTTTGGTATAAAACCATGTTGTTCCAAATTTATAGTGCTGAGTGTTTGACTTTAAATTTTTTTGAACATTAGCTAGTGAGTTTAGTCAAGATATTGGCCTATAATTACAACTTAAATTTCTTTTCCCAGATTTAAATACTGGACAAACTTTAGCTTCCTTCCACATGTCAGGAAATATGGTGGTATTCAATGACAAGTTGAACAAGTGGTTTAATGGTAGAAGATATAAATCTGAACAACCCTTAATAATGTATGAGGGAACGTTGTCCGTACCAGTAGATTTTGTAATTTTTTGTGATTTTATTGCAAGTGAAATATCGTCATCAGTAATTTCATTGATTTGAACAGAATTAGAGTGAAAAACAGAGATACATAGATTGTTAGTATTAGGCAAGTTTTCAGATTTATAAACACTACCAAAATAATTAGCAAAAGCGTCAACAAAGCTCGATTCATCATTGTATGCATTATAATTATGAAATAGGGTTGCAGGGATGTCATGACTATTCTTTGTATTTCTTATGTAATTCCAAAAATTATTTGGTTTATTAACTATATTACACTCAATGGTATTTATGTAAGTAATGTATAATTTTTTGGAAAAGTTTTTAATTATTGTACCTCAAAGTTCTTTAAATTTGTTTAAATCGTGCTCCAGTTTATTTTATTTTTTTTGTACAAATTTCTGTAGTGTTCCTTTTCCTTTATTAAAGATATAATGTTAAAATTAAACCATAGAGGGTATTTATAAGAATTACGCCGACAAGTAGCTCTAGGTATAGCTTGATCAAATATGTTATAAAGAACAGTATAAAAATGTTCTAATGCTTCGTTTACATTGTTACTTTGTAAAACAAGTGACCAGTCTGCACCTTTAAATAGATCGTATAACAGGTCATAATTGCCTTTGTTGTATTGATAATAATATTCAAGTTTTCGTTTACAACGTTTTATATGTTTTGTATGTTAAGTACATTAATAGAAAGAGGAGGATGATGTGGGTCAACCGGTATAAGGGCATCTACAGAATTTTGCACCGAGCATTCAGTATTTGAAATCCAGCAATCTACCGTTATTGTTTACAACAGTGTTGTATTGTTTGAGATTTAACAAATTACATACGTTAAAAAAGTATAAGACTTTGTTATCATTTACAATATTTTCTATGCTACCATTTACTAATGTCGGTAAATTAAAGTCACCAGTACAATAACATGGGAAGAATATGAAAGTTGTGTTTGTAACAATGCATCAAAAAATTATTCGTATTCTTCTACAGGGGATTTGGGTGGGAAATAAGTCGCTAAAATGTAGATACAAGATGATGGGAGGGAACACTTGACACAGAGATGCTCGATCATCTGCGAATCACAGTTGATATTTTGCAAGTTCAGGCTTAGCTGTAATAATTTTACTTTAAAAAAAATTCTAATTAATAATAAATTAATGAACAATGAAGGAATTAAAAATTAAGGTATTTATAAAATAACATGTAATAATTAATTTCAATTTTTTTTCAAAATTTTAAGTAGAAATTAAAATAAATAAATAAATTTAAATTATAATTTTTTATTATTATTTAATTATTATATTTATAAATTTTAATTAACATATAATATATCTTTATATTATTATATTGTATTTTATTTTAATTTATTTAAATTATTTTATTTGTACTTTTGTAATATTTATAATAATTTTGGAATTTAAAATAACATAACCTACTTTGTATTATATAAATTTTATACATTCTATCTTTTGTTATGTCAAATACTTTTATTTATATTTATATTAATTTATTTATTTATAATTTTTCATATTATAATTCTGATGATGGTTTAATAAACCGAAATCGATAAGTTTATTTATTTATGTGTTTATTTATTTATTATATTATTGTGGTATATCATCAAGTGAATTATTAAACAAAAATAAAATAAAAAATATTAGATGATGGTGTGTCCAAAAACGTTTTTCATAATGTTACACCCCATTTCAGGTGCAATTCATCAGGCACATTTTTATTAATAACTCTATTATTAGTTGCACTAAAATTTTGAGATTTAGTATGAGAAAGCAATTTATTTAGATGTACGTTTATTCTTATTTTTATTTTGAAAGAAATTTAATGCAAAATCATAAATTACAAGAATGAGTAAATGTTTCATACAAGTTTAAAATATCTAACTGTTACTTACAATACAAAGAGATATGGTAGCTGGGTATAGTTGTAAGGAAGATACTTACATTTACTCGTTAATAAAAGCCGATGCCTTGATAAAAGGTAAAAGAAACACCGCATACTTACGTTATTAGGAGTCGGAAAAATAAATTCATCAAATATTGATGTTAGCGTGGAGACTAAAACTGTTACACAAATTTACTACAGCATTGGAGCATTGTCAATCTTCCTACATATATTATTATATCAATGGTAACGCTTTAACGATAATAACGAATATATCCTATGTGTACTCCACTCTAGTTGAAATATTACCAATCAAGATAAACGTATTCAAATATATACATATATATATATATATATATATATATATATATATATATATATATATATATATATATATATATATATATATATATATATATATAATTTCCATGTATTGCTGAAGGATACATTATCTAGTAGCTAAATTGTATCGTGATTACCTAAGTAGTTAACTTGTTCCGAAAATAAGTTATATCAAAATATGTAGATTAAATGTATCGTGTAAAAATCGACATATAACTTGTATTATGAATAAAAGTTATTACCGCGTACTTAAGTTTCTACAAATTTTATGCGAACACTACAATATTTTTTTTCACTATTTTCCACATACCTACACGAAAATATAACTTAGGTTAAAACTATACTAGGTAAGGTGAAAAAGTCAACAGTTTCAAAACGTTAATAACGATATAAAAATAAGATTACTTGTCTACAAAATTATAAAGATTTACTCAATATATTTCAAAAAAACCTTGTTTAAGAAGAGGTTAGTTTGAAACATTTTGCATAAAAATAATATTTAAAATTTATATACTTCCACCATAATAATGGCAACCTAAGGATAAAAAGTGTTGCGCCAAAAAAGGTGCTTAGCGATACAGAGCCCTCTATCCATAGATATATGAATTAAAGTCGGTATTTCAGAATACTGTATTTCGGTTTTAAAATAAGGTGTAAGAACATGGAAATTAAGTTTGATATTTGTTTGTGAGGTTATATACTTTCTATTGCATTAGATATTTACTATGGGTATTAAAATTTTACATTGTCGGTGGTCGGAGAATAAATCGTTTGCAATTTATGTAGTTTTTTCTCTAAATTATAAACATATTATGAACTAACTAAATTTGTATATCTTATTTTAATATTAATTGAAAATTTAAATAAAGTGTAAGATTATCTAATAAGTTGCAATTGATATTTTATTTATTATTTAAAAAAATGGTTGTGGCAATAATACAAATAAAATTATCAGTTAAATAGTATCAAATAATAATAATAATAATAATAATAATAATAATTTATTACCCAACAGAAAATATCCAGTTACAAGGTAAATAACAAATAAATATATATAACAGTAACAAGTGATTCACAATAAAGATTAACAATCAATTTCAAAATAAGAAATTCCAGTTGAACGTAATGAATACAGTGTACAACAAAATATATCACATGAGGTACATATTTGGTTGTAGTTATCACAACAAGTGAAAATGGGCGACCTGAGCATTAAATTAGTTTTGGCAATATTGTTGTAAAAAGTATTTACTTTACGAGAAGCGTATGTAGGAACTGAGAATTTAAGTTCAGATAATAACGCACTGCAGTCAATGTCACTGTGTAATAATTTGTGTAAAAATGAAAGGCTGTGTAATATGAAACGTGTCTGTAGTGTTATTACACCAAATGATGATAATAGCAAACTATGACTAAAACCTCTTTCGGGATACACATTATGTACCTTAAACCAAAGATATTTCAGAAATTTTCTTTGCACATTTTCAACCTGTTGTTTTTGGTTATTGTATAGCGGGTACCAAACAATGATGCAGTATTCAAGAGTAGATCGCACAAGTGAATAAAAGAGTGATATTAATGCATTGATATTTATAAAAGGTTTACAATTACGTATGATGAAGCCGAGTGACTTATTAGCTGATTTTATGACATTATGAATTTGTAGATCGATTGTAAATTTAGGGTCAAAAATTACACCCAAATCTTTTATTTTGTATTCCCTGCATAATGGTAATGTATTTATGGAATAATTGTGTAATATTAAGTTATTCTTGCGGGAATAAGTGACAATTTACATTTATCAATATTCAAAGCTAATTTGTTTTTTTCACACCATAATTGCATGTGACCAATATTTTGTTGTAAATGTAAGCAATTGTCAGTTGTTATAATTGGCTGGTAAATTTTAACGTCATCTGTAAACATTAATATTTCACATGATATGTAATTAGGCAAATCATTTATGAAAATCAGGAATAATAATGGACCAAGATTTGACCCTTGTGGTACTCCGGATTTTGCAATAAACTCATTTGATGTTGATCCATTGTACATTACCAATTGTTTCCTGTCAGATAAATAAGACGAAAATAATTTAATTATTTTGGCGTGGAAGCCAATATCTGAAAGTTTGTTTAACAGGATACCGTGATCTATTCGGTCAAAGGCTTTTGCAAAATCGGTGTATACCACATCAACTTGACCACGATTATCTAACACGTTAATAACAAATTGTGAAAAAGAACACAGATTTGTCACCGTTGATCTCTTAGATATAAAGCCATGTTGATACGGTGATATATAATTTTTTATTTGTGCAAATATTTTATTATGCAAAATTATCTCAAAAACTTTTGAAAAATTTGATAGTATAGCAATAGGTCGGTAGTTACGAATATTGGATGGTTCACCAGATTTTAAAACTGGACATATCTTGGTAGTTTTCCAACAATCTGGAAATGTGCATGTATTTAAACAACAATTAAATATGGTTAATAATGGATGTACCAAAACACTTTTACAGTCTTTGATTAAAAAAGAGGGTATTTGATCTATTCCAGACGTTAATTTGTTGTTTAATCTAATTATGGCTTGGAATACATCATATTCAGATATTTGGGTGACATTTACAGATGGAGAATTTACTTCGTTTGATACATAATTTCCGTCAAATGGCATCGAATTTACATAAACACTACTAAAATAATTTCTAAATGAATTCATGATATCTTTTGGGGTGTCGTGAACTTCGTCGTCAAAAGTCATAATGCCTGGAATTCTACTTTTCTTTCTCTTGGTTTGAATAAAAGACCAAAATGATTTAGGATCCGCTATAAAAGATTCTTCGGTAGTTTTGAGATATTCGCTATAAGAAATATTTATTTGGTTCTTAATGAAGGATCTTAAGCTCGAAAATTTATTGTAATCATACGCTTTATTAAACTTTTTGTATTTAACAAAATATTTACGTTTTAATTTTAAATTACGAATAATTTCTGACGTAAACCAAGGGGGATATGAGTTAGATTTTATTAATCGCAATGGTACATGTTTATCCAAAATTGAATAAAGGATTTCATAAAATTTATTACACATGACATTAACCTCAGTACAGGATGTTAAATCATCCCAAGAAATATTAGCAAGCTCTTGATATAACGCTGGAAAATTCGCTTTTCTAAAGTTGTACTGTTTGGAAGTGATACATTTTTGAAAATTCACCTGGGAAATAAACTGTTCTGAGAACTTAATTTTAATTGATAAGGCTGGATGATATTTATCCTCTTTAACTAAAGGTGAATATTCACGAATAACATTACATTCTTGATTGGAGTACACTAAATCAAGCAGTCGGCCATTTTCATTTACAACATTGTTACATTGTTTGACATCAAGGATTAATGAAAAATTAAATAAATTATTAAATAACATGTCGGACGGATCATTATTAATGAAAGTTGGGATATTAAAATCCCCAAATATAGCAATATTTTTGGTATATAACAAACTATTTTCTAAATAACTAAGAAGACAATTTAAGTCCTGAATAGTTGGAGTAGTTGGAATGTATATTACAAAAACAACTAGAGTGAAAGAATGAATTGAACATTTACAAGCAAGTATATCGAATAATGGCAATACATTATTTATCTCATCGACATCTAATATTTCGACATTTATAAAATTTTTAGTTGCTAACAATACTCCGCCTCCTCGCGACAAGTTTGTACTATGAAAGTTACGGTCACGCCTATGAACAGTATAGGTATTAGGAAGAATAAATTCAGAATTATTTATGTCATTTGAAAGCCACGTTTCTGTAAGTGCAATAAGATCATATTCGTAATCACTTATGGATTTAGTAAAATCGTTAAATTTATTCTTCAAACTACGTACATTTTGATAGTAGCAGTCTACTTGATTTACTTTTCGATTTCGTTTTGTTGGCGGTTTTCTAAAAAATTATTCTGGGACCGTTTACGGGGAAACCAGTACCGTTTAACTAAAACACCTCTAGGCCAAAATTCAGGATCTAGCACTTTGGGAAGTGAATCGTAATTAATTCCTAATTTGAAAGATGAAAAATCACCCGCATGATCTATTTTATCGCACTTGAACGGTTCTTTCAAACCTTGTGTTTTTAAATAGTCGATAATGTCATCGGGTTCTGCATCTTTATTGACTATTTGACTTATATGTAACCATCCTCGCATGGGGGCCCCGCACAATTTGCCGTTGGTCCGGTCCTGTGCCGTGCCGATTGTACGCACCTGAGATTTTGGTGGAGGTGCTGATGGTGCTGCCTCGATACGCCGATGGGATGATTGGCCAAAGACGAAGATGGCGATGCTGTAGGAACTCGTTCAGGATTGTTTGAAGCACTAGGCGTTTTTTCAAGACCAGCTGATTTTTGAACAGCTGGTTTTTGAATCATATTAGAAGTATTTGGCTTATTTTTCGCCACCGTAGAATATTTAGGTTCCGTCTGCACCTTCATAAATTGTGAAATAATATCACCTTGTTTTATAATAGTGTCTTACATAACGATAACTCCGATTTTAGATCTTTTATTTCTGTGAGTAATTCACTTTTTAATTTATCTAATTCACTACGTAGAAGATTTATCAAATCATCACTCACATCAGTAGCATCGGCACTTCTTGTACGAATTTTACTCATTTTACCGTAGTAAAAGGTTTTGCAATTAAGAGCACAATAAAACACGTCTGTCTTAAACAACTGTTGACTGCATTTTGACAAATGTTTGTTTTTAAGTTATTTTTCTCTTTTATTTTATAAATTACTTTTTTTTTTCAAAATAATAGATTTGTTCTTGATAATATAATGAATCATAATACAAAATAAGTCAAGCCATACGAATGCATTTGGGGTTGGGCTCGTAACTATTTGGGAAAATTGTTAGTAAATATTTTGAAAACTGGTATAATATTTTTCTCTTAAGAACATATGCAAAATGCAGGTACATCTTCTCCACTCGATACCATATATAGAAACCTTTAATTCAATTTCTATAGAATTACAAATCCGTTTCGGCTTATTTTAATAAGTAATATAAGTAAGATAATAAGATATTACTTAAATAATGATTTATACCTTACATTATTCTTCATCGGTATAGATAATTAAAAGAAAGGATTAGGAAATGCCGGCCACTATACAATACATAAATTTTGAATGAAGAAGATCTAGTTGACCATTCATAGATTTAATACACCCCTTTATGTCTCTCTTAATTTCATAAGATTTTTGGAACGTAAGTGTCGAGGTTTTTCTTTCATTATGAACTATGGATGGGTTGTTTAAAATTATGATTAATATTTTTGCTCTTTATGTAGTGGTCCTTTTTGTACTTTTCATAAATTAATCATTTCTGTTTGAGTTTCATACAGTCTACTTCGTGTAATTTGGTGTTACAATTATCTGGTAATAGTGGTTGATTTCAAATTATTTTATTTAAAATGAAAGCAGCAGCGCATTGTTGTGTTTATATTAATTGTGATAATTCGCGGAAAAAGTGTCCTCATATGACGTTTTTTAAGTTACCAGTGGATGTGAACAGACAAAAAATTTGGATTGATAACAGTGGCAACTTACGTTTATTGGAACTAAGTAGAGAAAAATTAACAAAAAAAGTTATTTGTGAAAAACATTTTGATCCAAAATACACAATAGGTGGAAGTGCCCGGAATAAATTATTCAAACATGCAGTGCCGTATTATTTCGGTTTAATTACTTCATCTTTATCAACAATAATGGAACCATTGAAAGTTAAACAACTTGTGGTAAAGGTTTATACTAACAAAATGATTTGTGGTACTTCCTCACAAATTCCTTCACCAGAACGTCAGAAACTTGAATAAATACATTTTGTAACTCCAACCAAAAAAATACGTGTAAGTAAATTATTTACAATATGTTTTATTAGATTTTAAGGGTTTACTAAACAAAACTATGTAAGGTCAACCTGGGTAAAATGTAAATAACAGTATTTTGTATTTACCTTAATATTTTTGTGTGATACAATCCTAGTTGACTCTATGTATAAAACATTTAATAAGTAATATTATTTATTAAATGGTATAAATAAAAACTTGATTAAATTGAAAAAAAATCATAATCAAATAACCGAAATAATAAAAATAATATAAAATCTAGGTTTAGTTAATTTTGCAAAATTTGGAATAAATTTTCTGTAGTAACCTAAAAGTCCTAAGTATTGTTTAATTTCTTTCTGCGTCTTTGGAATAGGAAAGTTTTTAACAGCGTCTATTTTGTCAGGGTTTGAAATTTTTGTTTGAATCAATGGCTTTTTTATTCTAAATACAAATTTGTTTCAGTTTAAAGTTGTATTCTACTTTTTTGATGAATTCAAATTTGATTAATTTTTAGGAAATAATTTCACCATTTCACTATTTTCTTTACATTTGCGACCCGCTTGACCATTTTTTTCATCTAATTAACTGTAATTTTTAAATTATTCCAATATTTATTTTAGTTATCTTCAAACCGCATTACGCCTAGCCCTACTAATATTAGTGTGGATCAGAGTATAACACCTAGGAAACGAAATTTATTACAGAAATTATGTAAGAAAAATTTAACGCTAGCTAGCAAAAGAATGAAAATCAGCAGATTACAAAAGAAATATGGGGAAAAATCTTGTTTAGCTTATGTTAATAAGTTACTTAAAAATAACTCGAATGATGCTAGGGCACTGATAAATATGAATTTATTTCATAAGAATAAATCGAAATGGTCACCAAATGAAATGTCCTTAGCATTGTCATATTATTATAAATCCCCATTGTTATGTAAATATATGAGGGACAAATCAAATATTATCCTGCATTCTCCACGGACTATCAGACAATGGTTAAAATATATCATTTGAAAACAGGTGTGGAGACATCTTTAATAAGAAAATTGTAAATGAAAACAAAAACATTCGACAAAAAGATGCCGTTTGTGTTTTAATGTTCGATAAGATGTCACTCAAAAAATGTTTAGAATACAATATCACTTTGGATTTAATAGAGGGATTTCAAAATCTGGGCCATTTAGGACGATATCCAGAAATTGCCGATCAGGGGCTAGTGTTCATGGTCCGCGGTTTATTTACTTCGTGGAAACAGCCTTTGTCATATTATACATCAAAAGGCGGCATTCGGGGAAAATCGCTGCTAGATATCTTATATAAAAGTTTAGAAAAATGCAATTCAATTGGATTGAATGTAGCAGCAATTGTCTGCGACCAAGAACCAGACAACCGGCATCTTTTCAATTTACTTGCAGTAACTAAAACGAAACCATACTTTTTTATGAAAATAAGATGATTTTTGCTCTATATGATACTCCACATCTTATTAAATCGATAAGAAATAATTTACTAGCCAGCAACATTTTCATAAATTCAAATCGTGTGTCGTGGAGAGATGTAAGAGCGACATTTAATATCAAAAAAAACTGTACCCTTGCATCATCATTAACAAAAATTACAGAGAGATATATCTTTCCAAATAATTTCGAGAAAATGTCGGTTAGATTGGTAGTTCAAATCTTTAGTAGAAGAATGTCCGCTGCAATGGAAACAGCCATAAAAACAATTGATTTAAATACACCTACAGCTCAGTATACGGCAGAATTTATAAGGAAAATAAATGACATGTTTGAATGTTTAAACAGCAAAATATTGAATGACAGTTATCCATTGATAAGTGCTTTGTCTGACAAAAATAAAGAAATAATTGTCACACTGAATGACGCCCTAGAATATTAAGAGACAATAAAAGTATTTAATGTAAAAAATATAGAACGCAAAAATGTTTATTGTTTCAATGGACTTATTCAAACAATAAATGGGATTTTACTTTTATTTAAAAAAATAAAAAGGAGGGATATGAATTTCTATTAACGAATAGATTACAACAAGATACCCTTGAAAATTTCTGTTATTTCTGTTAGGCAAATGCTACCTGTTACAACACAAGTAAAACTTTTTTCTGACCACTCTGGGCTCCCATATCTCAATATAATTTTTTACTTGCACGCTAGAGGCAGCACTAAACAAATACTAACTATTCAAACTAACGCAAACGATTTTGTCCATTAGGTTGCCATTATTGATATTACTTATTAAATGCTTCCGCTAATACCTACATCTTTTAATACTATTCACGCGTAATGAAAATAAAGTAATCAAGAAATTTTGCTAATTTAATGACCTTTTTAGACAACTGAAATATGTGGTTATAGACGTAAGAATATAAAACTTTAAGAATTGGACACTTCGAAGTATGTAATGCCAAGAATTAACAGAACTATCAACACACAAAGAAACACCAATTATCGACGCCAAAATCATCTTTATCACATGATTGACAGAATGATATGAATATTCAAATATTTGAAAATTACATTTGTTCCCGCGGTTACAGTACGGTTTCTTTTTTGTTTTTGACGTCGGTTGGACAGAGATAGCGTATACCCCTCTGATACACCCACGATAATGAGATAGGGAATAAAAGTCTCATATATGCCATATGTGTACGACAAATATACGGGATAAAAGTTTAGTAATTATTACATCTGAAATTGATGACGTATACAGTATACCTTCATATTCAGCAATGTAGAGGAATATGAAATTTATTATTTTTCTCTTCGTCGAGTGTGCAGGATGACACTGAAGCACGAACTACTCAAATAACTTTTTCATTTATAATTAGTTTTTATTTCTCTAAATATTTGTAAACTATGCTATTTGTTTATGATGATAGCGTTTGACCAGAATTGACTTTATCTTTTATATTTGAAATGGGACACCTATATATATATTTATATATTTGGAATCTACGTAAAATTACGGATTCAACGATATGTTAGAGGTGCATTTTTATTGAAGAAATAAATTACAAAAACGTAAGTATATTTTGACACATACGAAGGGCTGCATACCTGTGTCGCACAGAAGGGGCACTGACTAACTAACGGGTTTCGTTGCGGAAGCAAGGTTCGATTAATAAACTTGTGTTGGATGTAGCCCAACTAAATGTCTTGTTGCGAAACTGGGAACGATTCAGGCCGACGCCAAAATTATTTCGAATTTTAAATAGCACAAAGAGATCCTGTGGTGCAATTTCCGCGCCAGCAATGAGTGTCTGTATGGTGATGACTGGAAAAATACCCGCACGGTTCGAATATGTCATCACCATTACTGATATCTGCGTATAAAGCGGATTGGAGCACCCAGAAATGGGTAATATGACGTGATGATATATTTGTTAATTTTATTTAACATGCACAACGTTGCGCTTGCATCCGTAAATCATTCAACCCACTAAAATGCCTAGTATAGTTTGGGAATCAGTCTGAGAAATCACTTTTTGTCCATGCGAGTAACTCGTTTTATCGATTCTGAATTTCGTTGATTATGAAACAGGAATCAATTCAAAATACAGAAGAGAAAAGTTACTTAATGATAGATTCATAACAGTTGACACAAAATTAGATGATATAAATGAAATCTATACCTTCGTCGTAGCTTACCTCCGTAAGCTACGACGAAGGTATAGATACACGCAGACACAACAACTGAAATTCTTCAAAGAGCTACAAAATGTAATCGATAATAAAGGAGACAATATTATATTAACGGGAGACCTAAACGGAAGAGTAAGAGAAAACAACAAAGGTGTAGAATGGTGCTTGGGAAGACATGAAGAGAAAACAAGAAATTCAAACGGAATATGAATTCTAGATTTACAAACACAACATTCGCACATAAAGAAATTCACAAATACATAAGAGCAAAGCAAAGCAGACGGGAGAAGTCAATAATGGACTACTTTTTAGTAAACAGGAACGTCTGGAAAATAGTTAAAGACGCAAGATTGAAAGTAGGACCAGATATTGGAAGCGGGCACTACCTGTCACATTTAAAACTAAAAATTAAAGCACAAATAAAAACATAGACAACAAAAGGAAAGTAGTAAAATAGAAAATAAACACCTTTGAACGGAAAAAGCCAAAAATCAGATCAAAATATCAAGAACTAATAAAACGAAACATGGAGAAAAACAAATTGGAGAGAGGGTTAGTCGCAAAACAGGAAAAATATAAAACGACATTACCGCAACCAGAAAAAATAAGCTGCGGCTTAGTTAAATAGGAAATAACAACATGACACGAATCCCATAGTGTACAGAAGACATTAAAAAAATTGTCACAAAAGAAGAAAAAATGAGAAGATTATCTAAAACAAGAAAAATGAAGGACTACGGAGAATAAAGTAAAACGAAAAGCAGTGAAAGTAAAAATCAAGGAAGCAAAAGAAAAAACATGGATAGAATTTGAAAACAAAATTAAAAAGGACTTTTACGACAACCAAAAGCTTTTTGCAGCAATTAAACAAAAGAGAAAGAAAAAATAAATAATTAAAAAATATGAGGAACAAACACGGGGAAAAGTAACGAATTATTAAGAAGAATTATTTTGATGCAAATTTTATTTTATAACTTCTAACAGATGAAATGTCATTACATTTGTTTGCCGTTTTATTTCAATACCATGGGTAATACTAAGAAGGAGTCACTTTTACAAAATTTTAAATTCAATTTTCTCAATTATGAAATGTGCAAAATAAAATCTGATTATTGAATTAGATGAAATTTTTATTCTATAAAACATTTATTTGAAGCATTATTGTTTAAAATTAATAGACCACTTTTGGAGGAAAAACTGTTTTCCCATGTTAAATGCCTATGGTCCGGTTTAGTTAGAATTGGTTGGCAACATTGAGGGCTGGTATAATTGCTATTATTGTTGTGATTATTATAATAAATCGTAATTGTTCAGTGTTTTAATGTTATATTAGTGTATATATTAGTACCATAAGATAAATTAAATAAATAAATGATTGGTATTATTATTTAAGCCCACAATAAATAAAAACGTTACAGTACTCATAGTCACAAAGGTATTCAGTGCGTAATTTCAGGGGTATAATTTCACGCACGTTAAAAGTCACCTGAATTAAATTAATAGTTATTTAAGCAACAAGTACAACAAAAATCAAGACATTTTATTATTAGATTATTAATCGCAACAGTTACAATATTAAACGTTGCTCGTACCTTATAAATTTAGAAAAAATCTAATATTATTCCACGACAAAAAAATTAGATTAGTAACGTTTAACAATTACAGTTTTGCATGCACGCACTCACACCCACCCAGAAAGAAAGAAATGCACACACATGCATAACTTGAACACGAGTTTTCTTCACTAAAGCCTTATCATTGACTGTTTTTTTGCCCAAAGACAATAAGATACATATTTATAGGTGACTGAGGCTAAAAATAAAATAGGAATGGGAAGTCATACTCTTCAGTTTTCCTGTAATTCCCACCCTGGCTATAGATCTCACGGGTACTGTTGCTTTCATCATCCCTACCCACCGATCATCAGCCAAACCGATATGTATGTAAATCACTCCGCTACAACTAGATTAGCGCACTGATTAACACAAAAATAAAACTACACTTCATTAACATGCTAATTACCTATTGAACCAAAAATGTTAAAATGACATCAAACCTGTTTTAGTTGTATTACATTTATACATATGCACTGCATAGAAAAATCAATTATTCCGAAACTGTTTCGTGCACTATTGTGCTAATTTACATGTCCCTACAATAAATGTAAAATGTATACCTGTATATTGTTTTTATCGTACCAGAACACATATACGTGCCTTCTTATTGAGAATTATTGCAGAGCCATTGCACTTTTTTTTATTAATTTAATTATTAGTCAATAAATATTTTTAAAAATCTCATGTGGCCAGCACCGTCCGTCAATCCTGTGTATTATGTACAAATTCCATACATAACTTTTTTTGCAAAATATTCTAAATTTCCAGTAAAATTATGACACTGACATCTTCTTCTTCTTTAGCTTTTCCCATTCGTTAAGGGTCGCTATTTTTTATTTTCTTCTTCCACTCATTTCTGTTTTGCGTGTTTGCGCATTCAGTTCCTTTTCTCTCGAGTCTTCTGCAATGCAGTCCTTCTATTTTATCTTTGGTCTTCGTCTGTTTCTTCTACCTTTTATTACTCTTCCAATATATTCTTCATGTCATATTCAAACCAATATAATCGCATCTTTTGTAACTTTCTAAAAAAATCTATCACTCGAATTATTTGCCTTGTCTTTCATTCCTTATCTTATCTTTCTGTGTCTTCACTAACATCTATCTCAACATCCTCGTCGCTGCCACATTCATTTACTTTTCATTGATATTCGATTATCTAAATTTATTAGCAGTTTCCATGGTTAGCATAGTTGGCTGAATTATGAAATTTAATATCTTTAAAATTCTTTAACTCTATATCTCTTAAACATGAAATATAAAACGCAATCACATCGTATAGATAATAACATATTGTAACGTTTTTATTTATATGGGTGAAGTGTAAAATAATCAGACAAATATTATTAACAAAAAGAATACGTTTATTAAACGGTAAATAAATATTAAAAATATAATTAAAAGATAATAAATTAAACTAACACTATGATAAACAAATATTAACACTAATTTAAACACTAAGAATATTATAACACACTTAAACACTAAGATTATTTATTTAAACAATTAACACTACTCTTTATGTCACTAATTTATGTTCACTTGTCGACTGTTGTATATATCACAACCTTTATTTATATCAGACTTCTTTACTCGTCACTTCTATAATACAGAATGTCCCCTGGCTTTCGCGGTGGGTTATATATATCTGGCTAGATTATCTCTGGAACCTCCTAGAGAACATCTAGAGGTAAACAGCGTGAACAATAGATAACCTCACTGCGACCTTATCCTAACAAGTTCGAACGTGTGACTCTGTGACGCGTAGTAGCGCGGCGGCGGCGGCCGTGGGGGTTACGTTACACTGCCTCCCCCCCTTAAGACTGTTTCGTCCCGGAACAGTCCGTGATGACGAAATCTGCATGTACTACCCTTGGTGCATTTCGAATTCTTAGAGAAGTGACAGTCGATGGTCCGCTCGACTTCTTCTTTCTGTCCGTTAGGGTTAAAGCTGCAGACGAGAATTTCAATGCCGGTGAAACGGAAGAGGATCTCTAACATGTTCTTTACAATCCTCCAGCCCAAACCGTCTAGACCACAACCTAACTTCGGTACTGCTAGCTTCAAAATGTCATTCTCCAGTAGATGATCCCTCAAATCGCACAGCGAGTTCCATAGGCTTTGATACGACGGCTTCTTGTACGCGCGTGGTTTTGAAAGAAGGTAGTAGATGTACCGCTGATGGTCTGAATTGCTATCTCTCAGTCGTAGCGTTTTCCCAACAGATGGACGTTGGTTGGCCAGTTCTTGTAGTCGTCCATATTTTGCCTTAAAGACTGAAGCTATGCCGCGGGACATCTTTAAGTCTTCTGATACGCAGTGGCCGAGGGAATAATCTGAAGACACGGTGAACAGATCTCGATGTTCTTCTCTTGTCACGCCGTACCGCGCCTTGCGCCCAAAGGAATAGTTCTCCATGAAATCTTCAAAAGTCGGTTCTTGAACTATAATCCGACGAACTGTTGCTCCATTATGATCATCGTGGTTGTCTCCGGCAAAAGGGGCTAGCCGATTAAAGTGTACCACTCTCGGCTTTCCAGTGGGTCGTTTCTTAATTCTATATACCACATCGTTTATTCTTTTGACTATTTCATAGGGGCCCTCCCAATTCTTTTGCAGCTTTGGTGATAACCCGCGGCGCCTTTGTGGGTTGTAAAGCCACACTAAATCCCCAGGTTGATATCCACCTTTTTCGGCTTTGATATCATACCGGTCCTTCATTCGGTCGCTGGCAGTTTGAATGTTCGTACGGACTTGTTCATGAATGTCATCCATTCTTCTCCGTAAGCCCGTAACGTAGTCTTCTCCGGCCAGGTCTTCCCCAGGTTTGCTGCCGAACACCAAGTCGCATGGTAAACGCAACTCACGTCCGAATAAGATGTTCGCAGGAGTTTGCCCTGTTGTCTCATGCACGGATGAACGATAAGTCATCAGGAACAGATGAAGATGTCGGTCCCAGTCTCTTTGGTGGTTGGAAACTACCTTCGACAAATATCGGTTGATCGTTCTGTTCATTCGTTCAACCATGCCATCGGACTGCGGATGTAATGCAGTTGTCCTTGTTTTATTAATTCCTAATATCTTACAGATATTTTGGAAAACGACAGACTCGAAATTTCTTCCCCGGTCGGAATGAAGTTCACGTGGTACCCCGAATCGGCATATACATTCTTTAACTAAAGTTTCAGCGACCGTGGTGGCTTCTTGATTAGGTAATGGATAGGCTTCAACCCACTTGGTGAAGTAGTCCATGACAACTACGATATATTTATTTCCTTCGTCACTTTCTGGAAATGGTCCAGCCACATCAATCGCAATGCGCTCAAATGGACTGCCAACGTTGTATTGACGCATTGGAGCTTTTCGTCGTCTATGAGGGCCGTTACTTCCAGCGCAAACCACACATTTCTTGCACCAGTCTTTAGCATCTTCGGTGAAGTTGACCCAGTAAAACCGCTGGCGCAATCTTTCTAGAGTTTTGGTGACTCCAAAATGGCCTCCAGATCCGTCATGGATCTCTTTCAACACGTCTGGTATTCTACTCTTAGGAATGACCAACTGATTTTTCTTCTCAGTTCCATCGGCATTCTCTACCACACGCTTCAACAGGCCATCCTCAATCGCCATGGAGTCCCATTGCGCCCAGTACGCTTTTACACTCTGTGAGTGTGGTGCAACGTCTTCCCATATTGGTTTGCATTCTTCTGCTTTCCACTCCAATATAATTTTTAAATTTGGGTCATTTTCTTGGTCTTCGCGTAGTCCATCGGGCTGCCAATTAACATCGACTACTGTTGTCCTGGCGACGGTAAACTGTTTCTCCTCAAGTCGACTACAATGTTTGCAGTCATCTTGGCAAGGCCTTCTGGACAATGCATCGGCATTACGATGGCTGGTACCTATCCTGTGTTCGATTTTGAAATCGTATTCCTGTAGTCTTTCAATCCATCTAGCCACCTGATCTTCAGGATTCTTGAATTGTAGCAGCCATTTTAATGCAGCACGGTCAGTTCTAATCAAAAATTTTCTTCCGTACAAATATTTGTAGAAATGTTCCACGGATTTCACGACTGCCAAGAGTTCTTTTCTGGTCACACAGTAATTCCTTTCTGGTTTTGACAAGGTCTTACTAAAGTAGGCAATAACCTTCTCATGCCCATCTTGTATCTGGGAAAGAACGCCACCAATTCCGACGTTGCTGGCATCTGTGTCTAGAATGAATTCTCCTTCAGGTAAAGGATAACTCAAGACGGGTGCGCTTGTCAAAGCATGTTTTAGTTCTTTAAATGCAATTGTACAGTCCATTTCCCAGATAAATCTTCTTTCTTCTTCAGTAAGCCTTGTCAATGGCTTGGCTATGTTGGCAAATCCAGGTACATATCGTCGATAATAGGTACACAAACCAGGCAAACTTCTGAGTTCGTGTTTGTCCCTAGATGCTGGCCAGTCTCTCACAGCCTTTATCTTCTCTTGGTCAACTGCAATACCCTTACCGGAAACCACGTGTCCCAGGTAATGAACTTCTCTTTGAAACAGGTGACACTTCTTCGGGCTAAGTTTCAGGTTAGCCTTCCTCAATCTCTGGATAACCTCTTCCAAATTCTTCATGTGGTCCTCGAACGTCTTACATACCACAATAATATCGTCGAGGTACACTAAACAGGTTTTCCAAGATAGCCCAGCCAATACCGTTTCCATGAGTCGTTCAAACGTTGCAGGAGCATTGCAGAGCCCAAACGGCATTACGGTAAATTGCCAGAGTCCTGTACCAATGGTGAAGGCTGTCTTCTCCTTGTCTTTTGGATCCAAATCCACTTGCCAGTAGCCGCTCTTTAGATCCAAAGTGGAGAACATTTTTGAGCCAGCCAAAGTGTCTAATGTGTCGTCTATTCGAGGTAGCGGGTAGCTATCCTTCTTCGTCACGTTGTTAAGTTGACGATAATCGACTTCTTCACTAACACCACTGGTGAAGCCCATGGAGTGCTTGAAGGTTCAATCACACCTTCCATCTTCATGTCCTCGATTATTCTTTCTGCTTCCTCACGCTTCGCCAGTGGTAGTCTTCTTCCTGGTTGACGGATGGGTCTTGCGTCTCCGGTGTCTATTTTATGGTGAACTACATTAGTCCTCCCTTTGGTTTTCTCATCAAATTGGAACACATCTTTAAAATTTTCAATTAGATTCTTTGCCTTTGTTCTCTGGTCGGCGGTCAATTCTTCAAATGATGTTGTCAATTTATTGATTAACGTGTCCGGAACTTTCTGAGATGTGTTCCCTTTGGCCTTTACAGTTCGGATAATCGAGGATACTGCCATGCATTCTCTTACAATTGTTCCTCTCTTCAGAACAACAGGATAAAAATTTACGTTCATTATCCGAACTGGTATTACCTGGCTGGCTTTGACCAGTGATTTTCCGACAACAACTCCAGTGCCGGTTTTGGCATCATCATTCTTGGGCTCCAGCATAACGATACTTCCCTCACAGAAACTACCATCTAAATGTGCTTCCAGGATAGTTTCAGTTCGTTCTGGGAGGGTAACGTCCTCAGCCATTAGTACGCGCACAGCTTTGTCATCTCGTAGATTTAATACGAGTTCTTCTTCATTGACCATCATCACGCCCTTCTTCAGGTCAAGTTTAAAACCATGCTTTGTCATTGCGTCCATTCCGAGTATTAATTCATCTTCAACTTCAGCTACCAGCGCACGATGTTTAAAGGAGGTGTTTCCAATAGAGATGGTGACATCTACTTCTCCTAATGCGGTAGCTTGTTCTCCCGTTGCTGTGCGTAACCGCCACTTAGTTGGTTGAAGTTTTCCTTATCAAATCGGGTCTGATTATAGTTTTTGTCGCACCCGTATCCAGTAGCATTTTCAATGGCCTTCCGTTAATAGAGCCATCCACATAGATGCTATTGGCTTTATGATGAAGAGATGCGACATAACTGATGGATTGTGGAGCTACTAGATTACGGGTCGACAGTTGCCCCTTCGCATCAACCCGATTTAGTTTTCCGACTCCTTTTCTTCCTTTGTCAATTCCGTCTTCTTTCGAGGGTTTCTTTCTTCCAGCAAACACTTCACTTGCAATTCGTCGCATTGTTTCTTCTAGATCTTCAGAGTTTTCCTTTCTCTCAGCATCGATATTTCGCAATCGTGATTGGTTACGTGAAGCTTGTTTGGCGGCTTCATGCTCCAATGCATATGAGAGTGCGTCAATTAAAGTTTTTGGACGGGCCAATCGCAGTGCTTGTTGAGTTTCGCTGTCTCGAACTCCGTAGATAAATGATTGAGTGACCAAGCACTCCAAAACGCTGTCAGGAGCTGTAGGATGTGCGAGATGAACTAAACGAGCTACGTCAACTTCAAATTCTTGAAGGCTTTCTTTTGAACTCTGATACCGGTTTCTCAGTTGCGTCTGGTACACCTGCTCCAGATGCGCATTTCCATACCGCATATCCAATCGTTTGACTAGCTGGTCGTAGTCTTCTTGTTCTTCTTCTTTCAGCGTTTGCAAGATGTCGATAGCTTCTCCGCGCAACGAGACAGTCAACGCCGTAGCCTTCTCCTCGGACGTCCAATTATTCGCTTTTGCGGCCGCTTCAAATTGTTTTAAATAATTCGGCCACGAAGACTTCCCATCAAATTCTGATGTTTTTATGTGCATTTTTGAAGTAGTATCAGGTTTTACTACTCTACTTCCTTCTATTAGACTTGGCTCAGCCACACCAGAATTCGGAATTGATGAGGATGTAATTTTAGTGAATTTTTGTTGTATTTCTTCAATCTTCTTGTCATACACCTCTTTTAAATTCTTCAGGCCTTCTTCAGTATTTTCCATTAATTTTTGTTCTAAATTTCTAGAATTTTCTTCCAATTTTTCTTCTAAACTTCTAGAATTTTCTTCTAATTTTTCTTTTAATTTTTGTTCTAATGCTCCTGTCAATTCTTCTTTTAATGTTCGAGAATTTTGTTCTAATTTTTCTGTCAATTCTCCTTTTAATGTTCGAGAATTTTCTTCTGCCTTTGTAGAACTTTCTATTAATTTTTCTTCTAATGCTCTAGCATTTTCTTCGGCTTTTCTAGAACTTTCTGCTATTTCCTGTTTTAAACTTTGTTGTATCTGTTTACCAATGTCGGATACGTCATCCGGAATTTCGAATAGGTAATCTTCAGGATTTTCCCCAGCATCGGTTAATGCCTGCCGCAGTCTTTCTTGAAGTGTTGATTTCCTTCCTGTTGTTTCCACATCCCGTTTTTCTAGTTCTCTCTTGAGATCACCTACTTTTAATTCACTTAATTTTAATTGTTTAGTCGCCATTTTATTTATTTTTATTTATTTACACTTCACAGTTTAACTACCCCACACCTGACACCAATTGTAACGTTTTTATTTATATGGGTGAAGTGTAAAATAATCAGACAAATATTATTAACAAAAAGAATACGTTTATTAAACGGTAAATAAATATTAAAAATATAATTAAAAGATAATAAATTAAACTAACACTATGATAAACAAATATTAACACTAATTTAAACACTAAGAATATTATAACACACTTAAACACTAAGATTATTTATTTAAACAATTAACACTACTCTTTATGTCACTAATTTATGTTCACTTGTCGACTGTTGTTTATATCACAACCTTTATTTATATCAGACTTCTTTACTCGTCACTTCTATAATACAGAATGTCCCCTGGCTTTCGCGGTGGGTTATATATATATCTGGCTAGATTATCTCTGGAACCTCCTAGAGAACATCTAGAGGTAAACAGCGTGAACAATAGATAACCTCACTGCGACCTTATCCTAACAAGTTCGAACGTATGACTCTGTGACGCGTAGTAGCGCGGCGGCGGCGACCGCGGGGGTTGCGTTACAATATTATTTAAAATATTTATGACATTAAATGTCAATGAATGATATTTAACTGCGTTTTTCAAGAAAAACTGTTAAAAGTCGCAAATGTGGGTGGGATAATTATAACCAAAATCTAATTACGTATGCATATGCATCTAAACTCGAGGAATACGAAAAAAATTTAATTTTTGAATTTGTGGTTTTGGAGTTATTCGATCCGATACTATCGTCACATACAATCACACACACACACACACAGACGCACACACACATACATACAGACATCATCGTAAAAATAGTAATTTCGTATTCTAGGGACCTCAAAACGTGCTTATTCATTAGAAACTTACTATCGAATTTTTTGACTAAAGCAATACCTTCTTTACCTAAAGGTGACGGAAGGTAAAAAAAAAACATTGTATAATTTGTTCGCAATGAATTATTTTTATCTTCTTGTTTAAAATATAATTATAATGCGACTATAGTTCAAATTATAAATCTATATATACAGTGTGCGATTAAAGTGTGGAATATCAAAAAAAAGCCGAACTCAGCCGGTTTTTATAAAAACGCTGAAACACGTCGATTTTAATTTTTAAAAATACACATTAATATGTACGATTCATCTTCCGACTTTCATTTGTTTTTCAGTTATGACGTCATCACAAAAAAAAAATGACAACATAGATTTTAGTAGTGAAATCCGATAGTGTTTTTTCTTCTCTTTATGATCATGTAAATAAATCATAACGTTGCATAACAAAAATTCTGAGAAAAATCGAGTTGAACATTTAATAATAATGAATAATCAAGATACCTACCTCGATAAAAAATTTATATGTAGCAAACTGTTTCATTCAATTATTCTGTCAATCTTCAACTCTCTAGGCATAAATATTGTAGTTTATTGTTGAATTTTAATAATATTCTTCTAAATTATCAAGGCCATGGCGGATTTAACAATAAGGCAACGAATAGAAATTTTAATTTTTCTTGGGAACCTTACAAGATCCCAGCAAGAAGTGTGTGATATGTTTAATGTAAAATACCCAAATCGACCTATTACGCAATCGGCAGTTAGTAAAATCAAAAACAAATTTAGGGAGACGGGAGATGTTAAAAATATTTCATAAGGCTTTATTTTCATTTAATTCATTCACATTCATTTAATTTAATACTGTTAATATTGTTTGCTTTATTTTTATTTAATTCATTTACATTCATTTAATTTAATAGTGTTAATTTTGTTTGCTTTATTTTTCAGTTTAAAACTTTTCGTTTTTCATGTTTTATAAGTTATAAGTTCCATAATCAACTTTTAAATGTTTTTATCAGGGTATCTTGATTATTCATTATTATTAAATGTTCAACTCGATTTTTCTCAGAATTTTTGTTATGCAATGTTATGATTTATTTACATAATCATAAAGAGAAGAAAAAGCACTATCGGATTTCACTACTAAAAATCTATGTTGTCATTTAAATTTTTTTGTGATGACGTCATAACTGAAAAACAAATGAAAGTCGGAAGATGAATCGTACATGTGTATTTTTAAAAATTAAAATCGATGTGTTTCAGCGATTTTTTTAAAAACCGGCAGAGTTCGGTTTTTTTTTGATATTCCACACTTTAATCGCACACTGTATATATATATATATATATATATATATATATATATATATATATAGGTTGTAACAGAAATAAGTACATTAAATTTAACCAGTGATAGAACTCGTCGAGAACAGCAATAATTCTAAATAACTTTTTTTCCATATCTCATTTTTTTATATATATTATATTTTTACTTCCCTTCCTCCTTAAGGAAACGCAGCTCAAGGTCGGCAAATTTATTTGAAACGTTTTACGAATCGTCAACTTCTAAACGTCCGCACTTTTCTACATGTAAATAAAATAAATAAACCTCCGAGATCATGAGGCCTGTAAACCTGCTACTCAAGATCGTGGTAGAATTCGCCCTGCTCACATAAAGAATATTGAAGAGGATGTTTTGGAGTCAATCAGGGTCTAATACTCAAAGAATAGCACTACAACACATATCATCATTTCATCGAAACCATCAGTATTGTATTGACAATGACGGTGGCCATTTTGAACATTTATTGTGATTTAATTTAAGACTGCATCACTTCATTATTTTTATGCGTTTTCTTGTTCCGTCAATTGTTGAGTTGTTCTTGGTCGACTGCATCCTATAAATGTCCTACTATTTTTGGATTGAAAAATCTGTTGTGGCCAGCATAATACCTCCCGTCAATCCTGTGTATAATGTATAAATTCCATACATAATTTTTCTTGTAAAAGATTCTAAATTTCTAGTAAAATTATTTCATAAAAAAACTATTCAAATTGCACTTGACACTGACATCTTCTTCTTCAGTTTTTCCCATTTGTTAGGGGTCGCTATTTTTGCGTGTCGTTATCATTCAGTTCCTTTTCGCTCAAGTCTTCCGCAATACAGTCCTTCCATCTTATCTTTGGTCTCCCTCTGTTTCTTCAACATCCTATTACTAAACTATTCCTTCTTGTTCCAATATAATTCTTCATTTCTCCTCATGACATGTTCAAACCAATGTAATCATCTCTCTTGTATCTTTCTAAAAACTTGTAATACTAGAGTTATTTTCTTACCGTATCTTTCCGTGTTTTCCCCAACATCTACTTCACCATCCTCATCTCTGCCACATTAATTTAGTTTTTATTGATACTGACATCTATCAATTTGAATTATATGAATATATTAGCAGTTTCCATGTTTAGCATAGCTGGCTGAATTATAAAATTTAATTTCTTTAAAATTCTTTAACTCTGTATCTATTGAATATGAAGTATAAAATGTAATCAAATCGTATAGAGAATAATATATTCTTTAAGTTATAATAACGTTAAATGTCGATAAATCAAATTTAACTGTTAAATCTTCAAATGAGGGTACTTCCGGTTCACCAATTATAACCAAAATCTAATCATTTGTTCTTCTGGATGTAAACTTGAGGAATACGAAAAAATTATAATTTTTGGAATCGTGGTATTGAAGTTATGGGATCCGGAACTTTTGTCACACACACACAGACACACAGACACACACACAGACACACAGACACACACACAGACACACACACACACACACACACACACACACACACACACACACACATACATACATACATGCATACGTACATACATACATACATGCATACATACATACATACATTCATACATACATACATACATACATACATACATACATCATCGTAAAAATGGTAAAATCGTATTATAAGGACCCTAAAACATGCTTATTCAGTAAAAACTCATTATTGAATTTTTTGACCAAAGACAATACCTTCCTTACCTAAAGGTGACGGAAGGTAAAAATTGACGTATGATTTTTTTGTTACCGTAGTCGAGGTATTCCATTCTCTCTTATCTTTTCCGATTTGTGTATAGTTTCGCCTTCCGATGTATCTATCAACCTATTCGCCAGTTTTTAATCATTCTTTCATTTTATTCAGTCACAGTCACAACGGAAACAAACTGCTGTTCGTTGATGCACACCACACGCACGCGCAGACTAATCCCATTTTGAATTTTGGCATTATGCAACGCGCTCTACTTTTAAGGCATGTAGTTGTTATTTTATTTAACCATAGACGGGCAATGAAATTTGTGACAAAACTTTAAAGAATTTTAACTCAATATCTAGAAGATTTACAAGAAAAAATTATTAAGAAATATTGTTGCACTCGACGAGTTCTATCACTGATTACATTTAATGTACTTATTTCTGTTACACCCTGTATTTTGTATCTTCGGTCATCTATAATAATAACAATAATAATAATAAAAAAAATTACTTTATTGAGTAAAAACCTAACCAGAATATTACAAAGAAAACATATGTAGTCTAATATCAAATATATAAACCAATAAACAGATGCATATAAGAACTAAAATAGTATATAAAAGATAACATAAATTGAAGACAAAAATAAATAACTATAGGTAAAGACGGTCTTTAGTTAAAAAATTCAATGATAAGTTTTTAATGAATAGGCTATATCGTGGAAACAGTTAAGTTATTCAAGAATTACCAATTAATAGACGTCATTGTCAAGTATAATTTATATTGTTATAATAATTTTTCTGGAAATATATAATCTGTAAGAAACTTTCTTCAGAATATTTATATAAAATACATAAAATTGACAGAAGGTAATCTGTTGGTCACAACAGATATTTTATATGAGTAAGGATTTGTATACATTGAAATCTTGACAAATCTGTTACTTCAAATCTATTCAAGGAATCGTTTGTTTTTTTATAATATGAAATATTTACTTTTTCGGTATTAATTCGAAAAACATTAAAATTTAATGTAGATAGGTTGAAGTAGAACAGTGTTTCTCAACTTTTTTTCTTGACATATCCCACCAGTGTAGGCTGTATCTCAAGTATCGATGACGATTATTTTTGGAAAAACAAAACAAATAATATCTGCCATTTTATATAGAAAGCCAGGCTTATCCCCTAGCATTACTACTCGTACCCGTATGGTTTCGCGTTCTTCCGGTTGAGAAACAAGTATTGCAGAATTTGATTTTATTGTAAAATTATTTTTAAAAATCTCATAAGAATTTGCATTTTATTTTAAGTACGTAATGGAGCCTTCCACAATTAATATTTTTTTTTTTTTTAAGAAACTTCATCTAAATTGATATTCAATGATATATTGATACAAAATCTGATGTGGCCAGCACATTAGCTTGCGTCATTTATACTTATTTAGATCAAATTCCACAAAGAATTTTTTTTGAAAATTATTCTATGGGCGTTTTCTTTTTAGGGGAGAAATGAATTGATCTTACCTCGTCCTGAACTGAACTGAACTACTCCTTAAAAGAACAGTGTTTTTTTTTAAATAAAAAGTAGAAAATAGAAAATATATATAGCATTATATTTATAATATAATCTGTTGAATTGGCTTGCGGCTATAATCTGTTGTATTACCTTACGTGATTTTTTTTGCCACATTCAATTATTTTACAATTTTATATTTCCAATAAAATCATTTCACAAAGATTTCACGACGTATATTAATATAAAGTTTAAGTTTTGATTGCATTGACAACCTTTGTCATTAAATATATTACGTAACCAAAAGCCATCATAGCCTTTGGGGTTATAAAAATCAAATTTAGGCCCAGGAGTGAGTTCTCGAGAGAGGTTTGGGCTCCAACCAGCTAAACAGTGGAGACGGAGTGGTCCTACGTTGCTGAAATAAGGATGGTAAAGGAAAGGCGTTAGTCAACTTAAAACAGAGCCTACAAACGGTTGAGAGACAAGTCCTCGGGAACGTAAATGCGGGAACGGGAAGGCAACAAGAATCACTCAATTTAAAATATGTAGGCAACTATGGCTGAAGGTCGACGTTATGTACGCCTTAAGGGCGTGACGTTGCAAAAGGGGTAAGGGTACGTTGTTAACGTGAAAGCACAATAAAGATATATATGTGAATTACTTTGGCAACGTCGACGTGCGGTAGCATGCGGCGTACACGGCCTGTACTAGCTGGGTGGACGCGTCTCCTATCTACTAAGTGGCATTTCGTTCTGGTGACATGGTAGGACACGAGTTGGTAGGTCTTGGGTCCTGAAGTCCGCTACGGGGCCGTTACACCGGTTGTACGACGGGCCTCCTCGGCGGAGTGGGTCGGCGTAGTTTTTGTGATGATGGCGGTAATGGAGACACCGGGCAGATGTTCCTAAGCCACTGGAGGGTGGTCTGAATGTCGGCACGGGTAGTACTGCGTCCTTGGCATTTAAGCAAGGGAGCTAGTGCTAGCCTTCTCAAGCAATGACCGCTTCCGACCTTTGCAGCAACCCGTGATGTTTGACCTGGCCTTTTCGGCGAGCAAGGATATTGCTCTGGTCTTTCGGCTAGCAGAGATGTTGCTCTGGCCTTTAAAGCTAACAGAGATTGTTGCTCTGTCCTTTTCGGCTAGCAGAGATTGTTGCTCTGGCCTTTTCGATTAGCAGAGTTTAGAGTTAAGGATGCTCTGTCGATCTCGTCTGCAAGCTACGCCGTGTTGTCAAACGGTGATTGACGGGGGCTTCTAGCGCGTGCGTATAAGTGGACGATAATAATTGTAAATAATTGTTGTAAATAAAATAAATAAGTTTATTTATTCACCAAGTACATCTACAACTGTAACACTACTGTACGGACACAACGCTCAGCGAAGTGGGGTCAAACTAAGAAAAAACACTAATTACTAGAATAACGAATTGAAAATGGACTATTTAATTTTGTAACAATTGAAGCAACAAAATTAAAAAAAAATAAGTGAATTCAAAATGATTAATTATTAACAATTTTATTATAACAAAATACGTTATTTTAACGTTATGAAGGGAAGACTAAAATTAGAACATTACAAACGCATGTAAATTCTATTTGGCGTGGCATCATGCATTTAAACAAATATTCTTTGTATTATGTCTATTTATTCACACGAAAATTGATTTCGTATTTCAAAAAGGTGATTCTAAAAGGCTTGAAAGTAGTAATAATTTGGGATAAAGTAGCATAAAAATTGGAGTATTTTACAAACTAATATTTTTTTGAAATTTTGATAATACTACCATGATGTAAAATCTAATTTTAATATAATTAACCAATGATATAATTTCTTAATATGATTGAGGACCCCATTTTTAACGGCCTAGCATTATAGTTAACTTTCTACTGGTGATTTAAAATATTCGTTGTATAAATATTGTAACGCGGAAGTGAAACTATCTTTTACAATAATCGTGAATGTCAATAATAAATTACCCTATATTGTGTTGTTTAAACATGCCCAGAACTTTTACCTCTAATCTAAGAGAGGTATTGGAATCATGCTAAAAATCGCATAGCCAGATTTTAGTGAATAATCACGTTTTAAGGTCCCTAGAATCCGATTATACCATTTTTACGATGATGTCTGTGTGTGTGTGCGTATGTGTGTGTATGTGTGTATGTGTGTATGTGTGTGTGTGTGTGTATGTGTGTGAAGTTGTTGGAGGTACGATTTCTCAAATTCTATAAAATTAAAGACCTGTATAACTATGGATTCCTCAATCTAACAGTAATGTGAAGAGTTTAATAGATTCTGCTAACAACTGGACAACCGGAAGTAGTAGTATTTTAACAAAAATCTTCTAAATATTATTTTTTGAATATCTATGTTATTACAAATATTATAAAAACAAAATTCTTTATCCGACACATTTAATTTTTTTATTATACCTTATACAGATTTAAAGATATAGATTTATAATTTATAAAATAATCTGTTGTAGTAAATCTCACATCCTGCTCACAGCCCAAATATCTCCATGATAACTATTGTGACGATACGTACCTGGTCACAGTGTCTTTCCCAGTTATTTTTAAAATCCGTATAATTTGCTGACGGAGTTCATTGACTCCGATCACATGTGTTTGTGTCCAGAGCATGTTGCCGCTCATAAACCGTATTAAACCTATAAAATATATGATGTTGAGCGCTATTTTGATATTTGTTGCCATTTACCTGGGCCTATAGCGAGCCACAAGCGATGTAGATCATATTTGGTTCCACACTTATTGTAAATGTAACCCTCAAAGTTTGCACAAATAAACACATGTTTACCTGACCGATGATTGACGATGTAACTGTGTAAATCATACCTTGTGTATTATATTGTTGTATTCTTTGTTTATTTGCTTTGTACAGGTTTATTTTACTTTGTTTAACCGCAAATTGTGGCGGCTGTCATAGGTTAACAGCACGGAAGTTAGCAACAAAGCTCTGTCCGACGTGTACCGTTACAACAATAATATTGTAGTTGTCATTATTTATTTTATAATGTTTATTGTTGAATTTTTATTGTTGTGGGTTACAAACTGGTACAATCGGGATGTTCAATGACTTTTAGTTATTTTTATTTATTTTATTTTTGTTGTACAAACGCCAGCAGCGCCATTTTATACAAACTAAGTTTAAAACTTTCCCCTCCAATAAATTTGCGAGATTCTGCCGGATTACCAAAATTTGGGTATAAAAGACGCCGAATCGCCTGGAGATATGAGTTCTAGAGTTCGCCTGAATGGTCTCTTGGGATCATTGGCTGGAGCTGCGAACGTATGAGCGAAGTTTTCCTTTGGAACTGGTACCGTTGTTTGGTGAGTGTAAAACCGCCGTCCGTGCCTCTTGTGGATGATAGAGGCTCCGCCGCCGTAACTTTGCTATCACATAAATTGCTGCTGGCGAAAGTTATATTTAACTACCGTTTATTTTTGAACATACTTCATTATTTTACTTACTGTTGTCAGAGACTGTGCCATTGCCGTATCGCGGGGGCACAGTCGCCGTTCATTGGGCCGTACCGTAACAGTTTGTTGTCCGACACGCATTTCGTTTTGTCTACATTATATTTTTCTACTTTCTTTGGGTTGTATTTTTGGTTAGGAAAAATAAATATTATTTTATTACGGGTAACAAGCGTGCTTCTTGAAATAAACCTTGGTCCTCCGCCGCCAGCTATCCCGGCACCACGATCTTCCTTTTTAGCCACTTCCTTTGACGGCGCCCGAGCAAACCTACCGACGGCTGAAAGGACGGTACAACGATGGCTCAGGCACCGCTCCAGGTGCCACCGTTACAAATGGCGCCCGAGCAGGGACCATCGCTACACTACTTCGGAAATTGAAATGTCTGTAATTAACAGATAAATGTCACTAATGTGTAACTACGGATTCCTCACTCTAACAGTAATGGGAAGAATTGAATAGATTCTGGTAACAAATGGACAACCGGAAGTAGTTGTATTTTACCAAAAGTGCAGGCGTCTCGCAGATTGTGTCCCCCAGGTTGATGAAAAGTCAAACATATGGCTAATCGCAGACTTACGGAATGTCCGACTGTGTATAATAATTAGCCGTTTCACCAATGTACGAATATAGGTTCACAGACATAGAAGATGTTATTAACGGTACGGTGTAGTAATGTATATACAAAACCAATTAGCTGTATAAATGTTGGTTACGACGTTGTTGGAAATTGCAGCTGAACCACAAAGTAGTACGTGACAACCTGTTATCTCGTCGCAATCTTACGGGCAGTAAGTAACGTTGCTGGAAATTGCAGCTGAACCACAGAATGGGACGTGTAGAATTATTATCTCGTTCCTACTGACAGTTTATTGATAGTTTATCGGCATACGACGTTGTTGGAATTGCAGCTGAAATACAGAGTGGGACGTACACACTGGTGGTGGGAACCGGTTTCGGTTCGGTTGCATTTTGGTTCCAAAATTACCCGGAGACTTGGTTATTTGCATCGGTAATTACCTGCTTTTCGGTTCCAAACCCGGTTCTCGGTTCTGAAACAGAAAATACCTGGTTCTCGGATCTGGAACCGATACCACTCAGTTCTCGGTTCTGGAACCGAAACTACCCGGTTCTCGGTTCTGGAA
Organism: Harpalus rufipes; assembly: GCA_951394225.1. Lineage (NCBI taxonomy): Eukaryota > Metazoa > Arthropoda > Insecta > Coleoptera > Carabidae > Harpalus > Harpalus rufipes. Next base: position 57,859,126 of record OX596274.1, read on the forward strand.
TTGAATCTCATCGGTTCTTGATTCGGGAATCGAATCTCATCAGTTCTCGGTTCTGGAATCGAAACTCATCGGTTTTCGGTTCTGGGACCGAATCTAATATGTTATCGGTTTTGGGACCGAAACAGGGTGAATCTCGATTTTGAAACTGATAGTACTTGTATGAATATTAATCTCGGAAACTTTTCAGATATTTAATATTTTACATTACAGTATTACAACCCATGACTTAGATTTACATGTTATGAATCAATTTGTTATGATTATGAATAATTTTATTATTTTGAAAGTTGTTTTTTATAACTAATGTGTAACATGGGCTAAACGGAAACACTGGATTACTGAAAATGTTTATTATACATGTTTTACTTAATATTATAACAAGTACAAGTACTTAATAATTATGTTCACATTCACTTGAAGCAATGTTCAATCCATAGACAATGACCACCATACTCTAGAGCAATACCATTACAAAAACACGACGCCGCAACAACCTCCGCTAGCCCGGCCTTTGACAGACTGACTCCGTTCCGGGGCTTCCTCCTGGAATCTTTAAGATCTTCCGCAAAGCGTCTTCACGGGCGGCCCGCCGGGGTAAGACCCGACGCCTCAATATGGAGGCCACCTTGGGCTGGCGGAGACCCTCTCCGGTCTTCAGGGATAATAGCGGCGTCCGCATCAGCTGGTGGTGACGAAGCATCGTTGACGCCGGAGGCATCAGGACAGGCAGTATAATGTTCGTTTTCATCCTCACTAGTTGGATGCTCAGATCTTTTACAGGTAGACTATCTTCCTCGAAATTGGAGTGCTTAATAGATCGGCGAGGACTGAAATCAGATAGGCAGGATCTGGACCTGAAGGACATACTAGTTACAAAGACGGATTCAGTAGGGATATTTTTCGATCAGTAGAAGGTGGATGTTTTGTTGGGCAGACAATACAGCCGAATTTCGATGTCGCTCTGCTGGAAGACCTCATGTAGCAGATCCTTCACTTTTTCCATCCTGCATCCCGTGCTGGCCACAACCGAGCATCTGAATAATAAACCGTCGGCGTCCTAAGGCTAGCATCTTTCTTTGTAAAGCCATTACATATCTTTGCAACTGGGCGTACGTCGTCTTATGTTAACTCCTTCGTTTGGTTACTAGGTAGAATATAATCCGGCCTTATCGATTTCACATGGCCACCGAGTCAACCTCGATATTCTGTTGCCGAAGTTGGTCTACTCCACCATAACGTTATCGAAAATCCACAGCAATCCCGGCTCCTATTTTTAAGTCTTGGGAAACACAACGGGCTATATCGTAATTATTAGAAGCTGCAAACAAATCTTGAATAACTTCCTGCAACATAAATTTGGTAGTAGACTGTATTGGCTCTTTTCGCCGTCGTTCAGGAAGCCGGCACAAAACATAACTCAAGGGCAAGATTTTGACACAAACCATATTGAATGAAAATATAATACGAAACTGAAAGTGTAATATGCTATTATTTGCTATATTATGCGATTACATTTTCTAAACAGTTTTTAGCATCCTCTTGCGTTTAGTATAATCATATTTACACATGATTATTTTCATTTAAATATATATAAAAAAAATCTATTTTGGCCAATACAATACCTCTCGCCACTTCCGTTTTTGGTTACATAAGTATAAATCGCGAGCAGCCATGTGACTTTGTTGGTCTTAACAAGCAGATATGGGGGCCTGCGTCAGAATGACAACTAATAATTACCTACATAGATGTCAAATGTCAGAATTTTTCATTCAAAATTTCAAGATTTTCTAAGTTCGCGTGATTAATTTGTCACCAGGAGTGTGAAACTTGTATAGGAAAATAAATTACATGGAATTAAAAATCACGAAATTTAGAATGAAAAAATTATAATATTTGACATCTAAGTACATAATTATTAACTATCATTCTGACACGAGCCCCCATATCTGCTTGTCAAGGTTAAGAAAGTGACATGACTGCGCGCGCCTTATTTTATTTACCAATTCTTGTATACCTACAAACTACACATCTATTCTTCATATGCATATTTTTTGAATTTAAATTCATTCTATGAAGAAATTCTTCTCTTCTAATTTTTCGAGATGTTTCCAATTCATTGTCGGGTTTAACAATATTCCTGAAGGGTATGTGTAATACTCGTATACCTATAATTTTAAATATTTAACTATTCATACAATAAGTAATAATATATGTATGTACTTCCGAGAAAAAGTCTTCAGTAATGTCTTCGGATTTCCGACACTAACATTTATCTCTCAGTTACAAACATTACAACAGATTATTTTATATATTATAATATTTATTTTATCGCTAAATCTGTAGAAGCTATAATAAAATATTGAAATGTATCAGATAGAGATTTTATTTTTCTTTAATATTAGGAAGAACAAAAAAATTCAAAAAATAATATTTAGAAGATTTTATTTCCAAGAATCTGCGGACTTCCGGATATCCAATTTTTACCAAAACCTTTTCAACTTTTCCCATTAATATCCGATTGGGAAATATGTAGTTAAGCATATATTAAGTCTTATAGTTTTTGAGAAATCGTCATTTCATCATCGTTACACACACACATACATTCACACACATACATGCACACAAATACACGCACACATACATCCACACACACACATTCACAAACTCGGAAACACAAACACATACACACAGATATCATCGTAAAAATGTTAAAATTGGATTGTAAGGACCTTGAAACGTGCTTATTCATTAAAATATAGGTGTGCCATATTTTAGCACAATCCAATACCTCTCTCAGCGAGAGGTAAAAAAATAATATGTGTCATTTAATAATATTTCTCGAATGTATAATACATAGGCGCTTATGATCGTTACGTTTAATAAAATTACGGATAATAAAAGGATAAAATGTTTGAGAAATTACAAATGTCATAGCATTTAATTTTATATTACAATAATACGTAATTATTACACATGGTGACAGTATAAATGCAGAAAACTCATAATAATCCTAGGTACCACGGTATAAACTAATATAATGTCTACAGGAACCGCGTGGAAAACGCCCGATGAGTTTAATCTTACAAAAGCGCAAGAATGGCCACGATGGATCCGAAGGTTTGATCTATTTAGTGTGACTTCTGGTTTAGATACCAAACCAGAAAAGCAACAGATTACGGCTCGTGTTTATTGCATGGTAAAGCAGGCCGACGATGTATTCAAAAGTATTGGACTCAGTAAAGACGATGCTAAGAAATACAATACATCAGTAAAAGCATTGAAGAAACATTTTATAGTTAGAAACTTAGTATACGAATGAGTTTTATTTAACCAACGGTATCAAAGAGAGAGTGAGACTATGGAGGAGTCTCGGGACTAGTACTTTACGCGAAGAACTTTTAAGTTAGCGGAACGTATGCAGCTCACGGCCGACCTTAAGTTGGAGACGGCAATTATGATGGCAAAACAGAGGAAACAAGTTGAGTTCCAGTTACCATAACTGCAATCCGAGATGTAAAAACTCGATTTAAATCGGATTCATACCAAAAAAGATAGAAAGGCTGAAGTTTGGCGTACAAAGTGTCAAGAAGGAATGAAGTTCTAGTTCCAAAATAAGTCATGACCAAATAAGAAGCCGAACTAGTCAACGGACCGTTGTTGACGATGTGGCGGTGATCAACATGCGGTACGTCAATGCCCGGCTCAACGGGTAAAAATTCAACAACTGTCATAAAAATCAGACATTACATGAAAATGTACCGAAATAAGAAACGGAGCGTCCGTGAAGTCACAAATGAGGAAGAGGGCTACATAGGAACCATCACAGCGATCAGACGACAGGGTACATGGCGAACTGTCGTTTACATAAGGAATTCAAAGGTCAGTCTTAACATTGATAGTGGAGCTGACATTACTTGTATTCCAGAGTAAACATACAAGGACTTTTTCTCTAAAGTTCTTTTGCGTCCTACACCAATTCGACTGTACAATGCGAATCGTCAAATAATGGAAACCTTAGGAACTTTCTGGGAGAAGGTGCAATCTGGAAATAAGTCAGTAATGACGCAAATATATGTCGTACGAAACCTGACAGACCCTCTACTAGATGGCAACACGAGCGAATAATTTAGCATAATTAAGAGATTCAACGCCGTAGACTCCGCGAAACTGTTTTTGACCCAATCAAGACATATCTTGAACTGTTGAAAGGGCTTGGAAGAATTCAAATACCGTATAAGATAAATTTAAAGAAAAACGCAGTAACATACGCACTCAAGGCTACTCGTCGCATCCCGATTCCAATGATGAAAGAAATCAAGGCAAACCTCGACAACATGATTCAACTTGGAGTCATCGAGCCAGTGGAGGAACCTACCGATTGGTGTGCATGCTTAGTACTAACACAAAAACCGAATGGGACCATTCGTATGTTGACTACGTACACCTTGACAAATATATCCAAGGAGAATTTCATCCGATGCCAGTTACAGATAATATATTAGGACGTCTCGGTAAAGCAAAATTCTTCTCCAAGATCGACGTGAAAGATGGTTTTCGGCAGTGCGACTTACAGTTGCTCACAACATTTATAATTCCATTTGGAAGGTTTAAGTACAAAAGACTTCCTTTTGATATATCATCAAAAGACTTCGATGATTTAACGCCAAAATTTCAGAGAATGCGACTATGTCTAACGCATTACTCATGCAAAATGATGACAAAGTCTGGATTACTGACCTTAAACGACCCGGAACTGTTCTTAGCAGTAGAAACGAACCAAGATCTTATATGGTAAATAAAAAGAAAAGAACCGTACGGAGAAACCGATTTAACTTAATTCCATTCCCTGACAAAATAAACGAATCCGATGGAGATGAGTTGTCCGTCGAATTACCATCTATTTACGAACATTATCCACAAGAAAATCAGGAGGCACCAGATGTAAATCGTACGAGATACAGAAGAATCTTAAAGCCTCCAAATAGATTAATTCTTTAATTGTTGTTATTTAATTAAGAACGTACTTTACATGTTATATAATTTTTATGTATAAAATATTTGTGAATTTGTAAATTATATTAGTAAAGGATAATAAAAGAATAAAGTGTTTCAGAAATTACAAATGCCATTTTATTTAATTGTATATTAAAATAATACATGATTATTATACATCAAATAAAAAGAAAATCTGTTTATTTCAAAATTATAATTGAAAATGTAATCACCGATTCCGGTCCGAAGATCGATGCCACTACTCGGAACCGGAACCAAAAATCGGTTCCACTACTCGGAACCGAAGAACAGTTCCACTACCCAGAACCGGAACCGAAAATTGGTTCCAATACTCGGAACCGGGACCGAGGATCAGTTCAATTACCCGGAACCGTAGCTCGGTCCAACTACTCGAGTACCCGGTTACCCGGAATATTTTTCCCGTTCTTGACAGCACTACACATGTTGTCTCGTCTTAACCTTGCGAGGAGTAAGTAACGTTGTTGTAAATTGCAGCTGAACCACAAAGTGGAAACGTGTATACCTGTTATCTGGTTATTAATGACCGTAATAATAAATAAATAATTGTTGAGATATATACGCATTCAGCTAGTTTACTTGATTATATATTTGACGAAATATATTATCATGAGAGTCCATGAAATGTTTTGTTAGTAGTTGTTGTTATGTAATTTTTGATATGTGTCTAAAAAAATAAATATTTTTTTTACTTGTCATTATATTAATAAAAAGGAGTTTGTGTTTCGTATTGTTGTTGTATTATTGACTATTAAGTATCGTTACTGGAATTCCTATGGTTATGGGCCCAGCGTGCAGTCCCAGAGGATAGTAACGGAAATATTATATTTATCTTTATTATATATATTTTTATTGTTATATATTTTTGCTATCAGGTGATCGTTTGCGAACGTACGTGACGTGCACAAATCATGGCACATGAAAATGTCAAAATGAACACTTTTAACCTTCCACTAGTCGTATCAAGTCTCACAGACCCAACCAATTTTTATTTATTGTTTATTGAAGGGTGGGGGAGAGGTGATACTTCCGCAGCTGTGTAGCTTTCCAGTTTTTGATTCTGTACAACACAGTTATGTTTGATATCAGTACGTTTTATTGTTTGCCCTATAATTAGCGATAAAGTCTGACAGACCCGGCGCGACTAGTTGTGTTCCTCTTTTATTTTTCATTATTTTATTGTCGCCTTTAATTGATTTCGGAAATGCAAGGTAAAGTTTAAATATTTTAATAATATATTTTTATGTATAACCAAAGCATATATTTTAGATGAATTATGAAAAAGAACAGGAGCATTTACGTCATTTATGGGATGAATTAGAAGCAGAAGAACGTTTCTTTGACAATGATTCGGGCTCTGAAGAGGATATTGTGGAAGAACAAGAAGAAAGTAGTAGAACAGAACAAGATGCAGTATCATCCGAAGATGAAGACTTTGAAATGAAGAGAAAGAAACCTCGTGTACCGTCTTTTATTGGGAAAGATGGTATAACAAAATGGAAGAAACAAGTTCCTAACAGAAATATTAGAACACGGAAATGTAATATAATTACTCATTTATCCGGCGTTAGACCGTACGGTAAAAATGCAAAAACACAGACGGAATGTTGGAGACTATTTTATTCTGACGATTTATTAGATATAATTGTACAAAATACAAATAGAGAGATAAATACCCACGCTGAAAATTATTCGAGAGAACGTGATACAAAAAAAACAGACTTGGCTGAAATAAAGGCGTTATTGGGCCTGCTTTATTTAGCTGGAAATTTAAGGAGCAGTCGTCTTAACGTGGATGATTTGTGGGATCGAAATGGTACTGGCGTCGAAAGATTTTGGTTGACAATGAGCAAACAGCGTTTTTTGTTTTTACTAAGGCATCTACGTTTTGATAATAAAGAGACGAGAATTGAACGGAAAGCTGTTGATAAATTAGCTCCTATTAGGGAAGTTTTCGAAATATTCAACGAAAATTGTAAAAAAGCGTTCACAATTGGCGAATTCGCAACGATTGATGAAAAGTTGGAAGCATTTAGAGGTAGATGTGCTTTTAAACAATACATGCCAAATAAACCGAACAAATATGGCATTAAAATATTTGCGCTGGTAGATGCTAAATTATTTTATACACAAAATCTAGAAGTCTATGTTGGAAAACAACCTGAAGGACCCTATTGTGTTCAAAACGATGCAAGTAGCATTGTCGAAAGACTAATTGCACCTATATCAGGAACAAATCGTAATTTAACCTGTGATAATTGGTTTACATCATTTCCGCTAATAACAAAACTTTTAAATGATCACAATTTAACATACGTAGGCACTGTTCGAAAAAATAAAAGAGAACTGCCTCCTGAGTTTGTAAACACTAAAAACCGTCCAGCTCTATCTAGCATGTTTGGATTCAAGGATAACACTTCAATTGTATGATATGTACCACGAAAAGGAAAAAATGTTATTCTTGCTTCTAGCATGCACTACGACGATACCATCGACGCGTCTACAGGTGATAAGAAGAAACCAGAAATAATTGTCTTCTACAATTCTACAAAAGGTGGCGTGGATACCGTAGATAAATTTTGTGCCACGTATGACGTAGCAAGAAATACTCGACGATGGCCCATGGTCATATTTTTTGCTATGATGAATGTGGCTGGAATCAATGCCCAAATAATTTACGCGTTAAATAATACCCAAATCAAATGTATAAGAAGATTATTTCCAAGAGAAATAGCGTTGTCGCTAACTGAAGACTACCTGAAGCATCGTGCTCAAGTTACAAATTTCCCTCGAAATGTGCGTGACAGAATACAAGCAGTAGCTGGTGTAAGTATTTCAGAGGCAGTGGAACAACCCAAAGGTCGAAAACGCTGTTATTTTTGCACAAAAGACAGTAAATCTAAATATTTTTGTGAAATTTGTAAAAAATTCGTTTGCCTGTCACACGCCAAAATGCTTTGCCCAATGTGCACTAATGTAAATACATAATTTTTTTTTCTGTAAAACTTATTTGTCATGAATCCACCATTTTCTGTATGTAAAAACATTTTTATTTATTTTATAAACAAAATGAAACTTTAAGTTTGAAAACATGTAATTTTGTTGCTTTATATTTCAGAAATTTCAATAATAAATAATTTTGCAAATATAATACTAAAAAAAAAAAAACTTTAATGACACGTAATAGTAACCATTTAATGTAAATTTAGCTAAAATTGTCATAAATAAATTAATTTTCAAAATATCATAAAAAGTCTACGAGACCCAGCGCGACCAGTTGCGTTCTAAAAATAAGCGCGACTAGTGGAAGGTTAAATGGCGGAAACTATGTTTTCTGGAAGACAAAATTGAGAGCAATTTTGATTCGCGACGATCTGTGGAACGTTGTAAGCGAGCCAAAACCAGAAAAAGTAAATAATGATTGGCAAAAACAGAATAACAAGGCGATGGCGTATATTACACTCAGTGTGGAAGATAGTCAGTTAATACACTTTGCACATCTTGATGATGCATATGAAATATGGGAGGCGTTAAAGAAGAAATATGAACGGTCTACATTTGGCAGCCGCTTATATTTGAGAAGGAAGCTGTACGGTATTCAGTACCGGGGTGGATCAATGAATGATCACATAGATTCAATCTTGGAAGTCGTAAGTTTACTCCGTGGATCCGGTAAACCACTCGAAGACGAAGAAGTAGTCGCAGTATTACTGGTAAGTTTACCAGAATCGTATTCAGGGCTTGTTACAGCGCTTGAAGGTAGAGATGAAACTAATTTGACAGTCGAGTATGTGACCGGTAAAATAATGGATGAATACCAAAGACGAATCGAGTCAGGCGACAACAAGAAAATTATTTCGGAGACAGCAATGAAATCTTCAATTTCAACATTCAAAAGGAGTGACACATATCATCAGGTTGGTTCAAGCAAGAGTGAAAAGGGAGGAAGAATAGGAAAAGACGAGAAAAATAAAGAGTCCCGAGTTTGCTTCTTTTGTAAGAAACCAGGTCATATAAAAGCAAATTGTTTTTCTTTTAAAAGACAGAAAGGAACATCTTCAGAGTCAGCAAAATCTTCTGTGGCTGTAAAAGAAAGTCATGTCAACTGAAAGAATTACGGAAAAAGGTCATCGAATTATCTTCGAGGGAAATACTTGCAATATCTACCAGGGTCAACAAGTTGTTGCAACGGCAAATAATAGAGGAAATTTATTTAGACTCAACGTGGTAGGAAACGAAGAATCAACTAGTATTGCAAGTGCGGCAGTAAGTCTTCACCAATGGCATCATCGTTTAGGACACAAAAATTTGGGAGCAGTTAAGTGTTTGGTTAAGGAAGAACAAGCCACCGGCATCAAAATTTCATCATGGTCAGATGATGTTATCTGCGAAGATTGTATCAAAGGGAAGTTGGTACAAAAGAAATTTCCAGAAAGCAGTCGCAGAGAAACAGAACCGATGAGACTAATTCATTCCGACCTATGTGGCCCCATGCAGACTGAAACTCCAAGTGGCAACAGGTATTTTTTGACATTGATTGACGATTATTCTCGTTTTACAGTTGTCAGATTGGTTAAGTCAAAAGATGAAGTACCTGGTGTGGTGAAGGACTACATAGCTGCAATGTTTACGAGATTTGGTAGAAAACCTGTTGCAATACGAACAGATAACGGGAAGGAATATATTACTCGACAGCTAGAAGATTATTTGCAGAGAGAAGGGATTCAACACCAGCTAACGCTGCCATATACTCCGCAGCAGAACGGTGTGGCGGAGAGAATGAATCGCACCTTAACAGAATCGGCAAAATGTATGTTATTAGATGCTGGGCTGCATAATCGATTCTGGGGCGAAGCTGTATTGACTGCAGCGTATTTACAGAATCGCACACCCAGCAGAGTAATCGAGAAAACCCCTTTGAAGCTGTTTACTGGGTATAGGCCAGATTTGAGCCACATTCGTGTGTTTGGGTCAAAAGTTTACTCCTTGATACCTAAACAAAAACGAAGAAAATGGGACGACCACGCTGAAGAAGGTGTTCTTATTGGATATGATGGGAACTCGAAAGGTTACAGAATTCTAAATCCGAAGACGAATCGTATTTGGATTAGTCGATCAGTTCGGATTATAGAAAATGACGCCAAGCAGCCAGATCTTCGACAAATTCCGAAACAAGAAGGGGCTTCGGATATAGAAGATTCAGTTCAAAATGTATCTCATTTTGAAATAGAGTTTAATACTCCTGACAGCAAGAAAGAAGAAAGAGATACAGCAAGGGAACAACACCCGATCAGAATTCCCGAAGATGAAGATGAAGATAATTTACAAGTTCCTCTTGTCGAGCGTGAAAGACGAGTTTCAAGTAGGAAAAGTAAAGGTATTCCACCAAAGAGACTCATATACAAGGTAGAAACAGGCGTTGTCAATGAACCGAATTCTTGGAATGAGATGCTGAAATTACCACTTCGAGAACGAAACTTATGGATTGCCGCTGCAGAAGAAGAAATAAGGTCCCTGAAGAAATATAAAGTATGGGAATTATCTGATCTTCCACCGGGAAGAAAAGCAGTGACATGTAAGTGGGTTTTCAAGGCTAAGTTAGACAGCAAGGGTCAGGTGCATACATACAAGGCTCGTTTGGTTGCTCGAGGATTTTCTCAACGTTTCGGCGAAGACTATGACAATACGTTTGCACCGGTAGTACGACATGAAACTATCAGAGCGTTGTTTGTCGTGGCAGCTCAGAAGAAGTTGCACGTGCGCCAGTTAGATGTAAAAAGTGCATATCTAAATGGCGAATTAGATGAGGAAATATATATGGAACAACCTCCAGGTTTTGTGCAGACTGAGAGTGAGACGAAAGTATTAAGACTACATAAGATTCTTTATAGTTTGAAGCAGTCTGCACGAGTATGGAATAAAAAGGCTACCGAGGTACTCAATTGTTTGGGTTTTCAAAGAGGAACCGCCGATCAATGTCTTTTTACCAGGCAAGAAAAAGATGGTAAGTTAAGTTATGTACTACTTTATGTTGACGATATGTTGGTGGTTGGTGTGTCTGTCAAATTAACCGAAGAAATAAGTAAAGAAATTGCTAGTTATTTTGACATTAAAGATATAGGAAATGTCAGTCATTATCTCGGAATAGAAGTTGAACGTGCAGCAGACGGATCATTTATTCTATGTCAGAGAGCTAAAATTGCAAGAGCTCTTGAGAACTGCGGCATGCTGGAGTCAAGACCAGTAGCAACTCCGATGGAAACTGGTTTTTTGCCTGACAAGATAGAAGACAGTCCCAGATTACCAAACAATTCACAGTACAGGCAAGTAATAGGTTCATTACTTTACATTGCTACTGTTTCCAGACCTGACATCTCTTCTGCTGTGGGAATTTTATGTAGAAGTGTAGAAAATCCAAGTGAAAGAGACTGGAAGGGAGTGAAACGTGTTCTACGCTATCTAGCATCCACAGTTAACAAGAAGTTGAAATTATCTTCGGAAGGAAGTCTGGAACTGAGATGTTATACCGATGCGGATTGGGCTGGGGACAGGAAAGACCGGAAGTCAACCAGTGGTTACATATTCCTGCTAGGTAATGGAACAGTGGCGTGGTCCAGTCGCAAACAGACTTCTGTGGCAATGTCGTCCACAGAAGCGGAATATGTGGCAGCGTCATATGCGAGCAGAGAACTTCTTTAGCTGAGACGATTGCTACAAGACATGGGTGTGCTTGCTGTAGGTCCAACAACTATCTACGAAGACAATCAAGGGTGTATCCATTTAATTGATATGGATAGAAGCGGAGCTCGAACCAAGCACATAGACGTCTGTCATCATCTGCTTCGAGATTTGAAAGAAAAAGGGGTGATCGACGTTAAGTACTGCCCATCAACCGAAATGATGGCAGATCTACTGACCAAACCCTTGGCAAAGGAACGTTTTCTGGAATTAACCAGAAGAATGGGACTACAATAAGTCAAACTTGCTGAAGCGAGAAGGGGTGTTGAGATATAAACGCATTCAGCTAGTTTACTTGATTATATATTTGACGAAATATATTATCATGAGAGTCCATGAAATGTTTTGTTAGTAGTTGTTGTTATGTAATTTTTGATATGTGTCTAAAAAATAAATAATTTTTTTACTTGTCATTATATTAATAAAAAGGAGTTTGTGTTTCGTATTGCTGTTGTATTATTGACTATTAAGTATCGTTACTGGAATTCCAATAATAATGAAGATGAAAGGCTTAGCCAATGAACTCACAGCGATACCAACATATACCACCTATACCAATGCCTCAAATTTACGAATAATCATAAAGCTGATCAAGCTACGAAGATCCTGGTCGAAAGAAACATGTCTTTCCGAATGTTGTGTATTCAGTTATAAGCACACAGGCGTCATCCCTAAAGGTTGGGTGTGGGAATGATAGTAGATTAGATGTCCATAGGTCAAACTGCAACAAACAGAAATTTCTGAACATCACCTTAATTTGCGTCTCATTTGCTAATGCCCTGCATATTGGGGGAAGTTTCTCCATATGAAGATTATGTGTTGGACGGAGACAGCTTATAATTGTTGATCCTTATGTGTTCGAATTCATCTCAAGTAGATATCTTTGGTCCCGTGTACTGTGCGGAGGAAGGAATTCTCGCCTATTGATTTGCTAATTAGTCACATATGCCTTATGTATTAAACAAATACAAAAATATCTATACTCTGAGTGTAAAACAAGGATTCCACGAGGTAGTGATGGTATTGTGACCCTTGAAATGAGATGTTACTTTTTGCATAATTGATACGAAATGAGTTTTGTAAATATCTTTATTTTCGCGGCAATGCTTTGGTAGGATTTGACGGCGGTAAGTACAAATTAACTGAATATATGGTAAAAAAATGTCAACACAAATTTGTAATAAACTCTATCTGCAACAAATAAACCGTACAACAATATACACAGTGTACAAGCTTGATATCATGGTTTTACAACATATAGGTGATATACATTTATTTCTAAATCTCTGAATAATTTACTATTCCAGCAGTTACATAATTTATGGCTGGCTACAAAACTATAGGGAAAGTTGTATTAATTCACAAGACAATTATTGCAACAGACTGAGACGGGGTATGTATCGTCACATTGTGGATTAATCATAAAAAAATGATAACGTTGAACTAATTACTCTAAATAGAAAACTACCGGGACTAAAATTATGTAAAAATAAACAATTATTTCAAAGTCCTCATTTTTTCCTTTTGTTACCCAAATCTGGCGGGATGATTTCGTCAATTTTAATATAAAATATCCTGACTTCGTTTGAAATTTTTTCCATAATATTTAAAATAATTGAGTTTACAAGAGGGAAAACATCCTTATTTTTGATTTTACAAAAAAAAATATAGAAAGATTTATTTTTTTGCTTGACTTTAAAGAAACTAATCTGCAATTGAAATTACAGTAATAACTTGGGGTGGTTTAATAATCAAAAGAACAAAAATTATTAGATTTATTTTTGTTAAAACATTCAAACAAAAATCAAATATTAAATTATTCTACTAACCCTACAACTTCGTCGCTACCTAATACAATCCTCCAACGCAGCGCTTCAAAACTGTTTTGCTTTTCCTAAACTGTTAAGGCGGATATAGTATATCTTATGCGAATTTTTAATACCTCTGCATCATTGGGTAAATTTTCTGCATACACTAGTTGTTTTAAACGTCCCCACAAATAAAACTTTCCACATTAAACTACATACAAATATTGCAATAAAAATAAGTTTTGCGATATGAATGGTAATGACACATGTCAGAATAAACATGACACTTGACATATTGCAAATGGGTTAATCAAGCCATGCATGGAATGCACTTTCCTAATTTAGAGGATGAAAATAAAAAAAACCTAATGATAATATTATTATTAAAGGTTTAAATGACAGAATTAATTGTTTCCAGTCGAGCAAAAAAGTTCTTCCCATAACATTTTTTTGTAAAATCAAAAATAAAGATTTTCGCAACTCAATCCGGGGAAATACTGTGTATTATATTTATATGGTACTCTACAAGTTGTTTTGAAAGAAATTTTATAAAATCAGCCCCAGCCCGTTTCACATACTAGCCATAATTAAAATATGATGCCTATGTAGTTAAAAAAAATCAATTGATTCGGTTATAAATAAGTGAAACATACGAACAACACTTAAGGGTAGATAGAGCCACGGTACCAAACCATCAGAGTAAAATTTGAAAGCAGTGGCAATGGCAATGACAGCTAGTATTTTTATTTGGGGTTGGTTGGGACTCATTTGGTCACAATGGAATTTAAAAAAGATAAAAAGTGAATTGAAAAACCATGTAGTGTCTACGTAATAATAAACAAGTACTAATGATAAGTATTTTTAATATCTTATTAATCATAAGTAAATAAATATTGTTTTTTATGTGTAAGTTGAAGAACTACGATAGGAACAATAATTTTGATGCTATTGTACATCACGGGGAAATTATGTATTTCTTAGTAATTGTAATGTGTACAAGGACGTGGATGGAGAAACTGAACTATGTATCAATTTTACTAGAGAAACTACAGAATAAGTTTAATAAGTTGCAAATATTTATGGTATAGTAAATGAACATGTTGTCTCATACGTTGGTATATCAAACAAAGAAACTCAAACATAACCTACACAAAATTGATAAGAACAAACATAGATTTTTTTAAATATTCCAGCAGTTTGTGCAAGCACAAGATGTGTTACGTGCACATGTTTCATTACATTATTTTAGAAAGTGCTTTAGTCACGTGGCGTCACCGTTGCACAAAAACAAGTTTTCAATACTTTTCTATAAAATGTTACCTCGAAAATGTATTTTTTACATGGGTCATATAATCGTGCTATATTTTGAGGATTATATATCTGAATGTTGTGATATAATTTTTAATGTTTCAATAAATTTACATTTTATTTTTGATTTTAAGGAACATGTTCACAAATTTTATTAATAATTTCAAGCATGTTATGATTACTACGTAATGTGTCAATATAGAAAGTGATAACAAACAACAGTTTCAGATAGCAATAAAAGAATTATTTGAAATTAGTACATACATAATCTTTATTATTTCTTCCTTTTCATTAGGATTGAAATCTATCCTTACATTTCTGTTAATATAAAATTTAACCAAGTTGGGTAATGTACCCTTACCTACACAAATACATATTTTCTATTACAAATAACTCTTATTTTACTAATTGACCTCATTCGATATCTCCTTAATTTTCACTAAAACCATCTTCATCCATCTTCTAATAGTTCTTCCCGGGATCTTTTTCCTTTTTTAGTCCTGTGCATATCCTGAAATGCTCCACATTTTCTTCTTTCCATTTACATATTCTGCATAATCGGTCTTCATATTCTCTCCAATATTCGTTTTTCTCTCTTCGTTTCCACATCTCATTCTTGCAATCCTTTTTGTTCTTTCACTGTCTTGTGTTCGTTTTAGGTATCTTGGAAGGCTTAATGTGGTTATTTTATGGTAGTTATTATTATACCTTGATGTTCTTATTTTATTGTACTGATATTGTTTTTGTATTTCTTCAGCTCTATTTTGTATAAATAATTTAATGTTTTCTTCTGTTTTCCTCTTGTTTTCCACTTCTCTAAGCGACAGGCCGTGTCTCTCATAAAATACTTTCCTCTTTGTGAGCCAGCTTTTATCAGGCTGTCGTATCTCGTTAATCTGTTCTTGTTTTTTAATATATCTTTCCAGCATTCAGATAGCGTGATTTTTGTTAAGCTCTGACTGACTTTATTTTCGAAGTTTGCTGCTCTTATTCCAGCTTCTTTACTTAGGTTACCTCTCTGCGTTTCTTCCAATAAGATATATGATGGTATAGATATATTTAGCCCTAG
The DNA here is from genome assembly GCA_951394225.1 of Harpalus rufipes. NCBI lineage: Eukaryota > Metazoa > Arthropoda > Insecta > Coleoptera > Carabidae > Harpalus > Harpalus rufipes. Next base: position 57,875,080 of record OX596274.1, read on the forward strand.
TATCCATTTTAGGTATTTTAGTTGTATTTGATCCACTGCTTCATATACTTGCCAACCCCAGATTTCTGCGCCATATAATAGAATACTTTTAACAATGTAATCAAACATAAGAATTTTTACCATGTAGTTTTTATTAAACTTCCTTTCTCCAATACCCCATATTTCTCTTAAAGCAATTGTCGCTTTTTTAATTCTACTTTTTACATGGTGTTTTGGATTATTATTGAAGGAAAAGATGTAGCACAAATATGTAAATTGTCTCACTTTCTCTATTACGTTTCCTTTCCATTCCCATATATCCTTTTTTTCCCTACCTCCTTTTTTGAAAATCATAATTTTTGTTTTCTTAGTGTTTAGTGTCATTTTCTTTTTGTCCAAGTATTTTTCAAATGCCTTCATGAGGCATTTCATTTCATTTTCTTTTTTTGCCAGTATGGCCATATCGTCCGCGTACGCCAATGAACATATTTTTGTTTTTCCAATTACAGTCCCTTCTAGTTGTTCATTCTTTAGCCGCTGTTCCAAATCTGCGATGTATATAGCAAATAAAGTCGGGCTAAGCGGACATCCTTGCCTTACTCCTTTACTTGTCCAGAATTCATTTGTGCATCCGTTTTGTAATTTTACAACATTAGATGTTTCTTCATAAATTTCTTGGATTTTTTTCTATTAAGTGTTTATTTACCCCTGTTTTATTTAGCATTTTTATAAGTTCCTCCCTGTCCACAGTGTCAAAGGCTAGATCTACAAATAAAGCAAATAGTTTACCTTTTTCTTACATAGTTCTTGTTCAACTGCGAGGTTTAAAATGTATATATTGTCTAAATCACTTCTTCCCTTCCTAAATCCTGCTTCATTGTCTGGTAGTATACATTTAATTTATATTTCTTCTCTTAACTTCGTTTCTAATATTGTCGCATATATTTTGTAGGCTGTGTTTAACAGAGTTAATCCTCTATAGTTTTTAGTTTCGTCTCTTTTCCATTTATATATATATATATATATATATATATATATATATATATATATATATATATATATATATATATATATAGGCACAATAATACCTTTCCTCCAACTTGTAGGGAATGCTTTTCCTTTCCAAATATTACATAATATTTCAGTTAGGATTTTGATTACATTTTCATCCGCATATAACCAAGCTTCATTCGGAATCTCATCCTCGCCTGGGGATTTCTTCTTTTTCATTTTCTGTATGGCTGCTTGTACTTCTTCCATTGTGATATCTGGTATCTTTTCCTCACCTCCATTCAATCTACAATTAAATTATTTAATATGCCATTCTTTCTTCCCCTTCTAACAATTTTATAAAATGTGCTTTCCACTTTTCTGGAGAGATATTATATGGCATTGATATTCTTGTACACCTTTTTTTGCTTATATATTTCCACGCTTCTGACTCTGTTTTAATGTTTTGAATTTCTAAGCTTTCATTCTTTTGCCAAATCATCTTTTAATACACTTGTATTCTTTGTATTTTTTTTATATTCTTCTTTACTTCCTCTTCCTTTCTGAAACTGTTTCAGTGCTTTTTTCACCTATCTTTTTTCATTTGCGTCTCCTTGTCCCACCAGTTTTGTTTTATTACATATTCTTTACTTTCAATATTTTTCCTGGTCAGGCATGTTTATATTTTTCGTTTTATTTCTTCCATCTGTTCAATTACTCCCGTTTGTGTTACTTGTATATCTTTTGAGTTTGCTTTATATTGTTCTATTATCTCGTCATTCCAAATGGTTACTGTCTTCTAGTTGATCGTTGAAAGACAGCCATTTTTCTTATGATCTAGATACACTATTATAGGTTGGTGATCCGATTCTATTCTGGAATCTATTTCAAAATCATTTACTCGTCTGTATGCTTTTTCATTTACTATGGCATAGTCTATCACACTAGTGTCTCCTCTTCTGTTGATATACGTATAATTACCTTCCTTGTCACCCTCTGTATTTCCATTTAATATATTCCAGGCCCTTTCTTCAGTTAATTCAAGTAACATTTTTCCTCCCTTATTTAATGTGCAGTCTTTAGAGTGCCTTTCAGTTTCTATTCCTGTTGCTGGGTCTATTATACCTCCTTTATTCCCTATTCTGACGTTCCAGTCACCTCCTATGATTATATGTTTTTCTTCTGTCTCATCAATTTTATCTTCTAATCCTTTTTTATGTTTTCAAAGTTCTCATTATTATAAATTGTTACTATTCTGTACTCTTCGTCTTCTAGTAATATTCTTCTCTCCATAACCGGTAGTTCTCCGAAATCAGTCGCTTGCTGTTCTTTAAGATTTTCTTTTACACCTGTAATGATTCCACCCATTGCCCTTCCTTTTTTATGTATTTTTCTTGCGGTCAAGATTTCCCATTTAATTTTTTTTGGTAATTTTTCTTCCCACTTTTTCCATTCTGCTACCGTAACCCAGGTTTCCGCTTATACTATTACATCAAAGGTTTGAATATATTCCCAAAAGTCTATTCTTATTTTTAATCCCCGCAACATTCCAAAAACCTATTTTAAATTTTTCTATGCCTTTCTCCTCCCTTATTAAAATTTTTGTTGTTTTATTTGCATTCTTCAGCTAACATCAGCTTCTTTTATTAATATTTTTTCCTGTCATCCCATTTATGCCATTGTTTGTTTATTTTAATTTTTTTGTATGCTACCTTAGTCTGATTACCTTCTTCTTTTCCTCTGCTGCAATTCTTCTAAGCAATATATATGTTTTCTCCCCTCAAGCATTTCTTATTATTTAATATTTTTATTTTATTCTCAAAGTTATTTAATTCCAGTATTATTAACTCAGGGCCTTGTTTTAGTTTTTACACAGTAAGCGTTTATCATAGTCATATAGTTGGAAGTATTTTATTAAAAATTCATTTATTTTTTCTTTTACGTTATCAACTCCCACATTTAGTCCGGTTATTGCAATGCAATTTTTCCTTTTTATTTGTTCCATCTTTTCCAGTTTTAACTCCATTTTCCAGATATCTTCTTTCCAATTTTTCTTGTTTCTCTCCTACCTTACCTTTTTCTATCAGTTTTTCCATGTTTTCTAATTTCAGTAAAATATTTTTTTTCTCTATTTGTCACAATTCCTCCTTCCTCTTTTGCTCAACAATTCCTCTTCTATTGTCCTCAATTAATTGTTGTAGTTGTTTACTATTCTCATCAAATTTCTTCTTTATTTCTTCGTTGTCATTCTTCACCTCCTTTCTTAATGAATTCATATTTGAACATAGTTCATTCATGAGTTTCATAAGATCTTTCATGTCGTCTTCCCCCCGTTCTTTCCGCTTTCTTGTCGGTGATCTTTCTGATCTTTGGCTCTTTGCAAATGGACTGGTTGTTCTTTCAATACTGCTGAAACTCTAAACTCGCTCTTTTAGTGGTGAATTCCCACTCATTTTTTGCAGTTGTGTGAATCTGGTTGCTCTCTTCGCACTTTAACACCTGAGCAGTTAAATGGCGTTAAGTGCAGCTATCTTATGAGTTATCTTTTTCTTAAAATTTTAACCTAAAAAGTATAGCACTCTTTATTTTCAAAAAGGATATCTGTAGCTTATTTTTTCTCCACTTCTCGATTTTCTGAATGGACCTCCTTTCTCTCGGCTTCCTAAAACTTATAGTTTTATTATTTTTCTAAAGCTTTTATCTTGTAATTGATTACTCATTTCTTTTAACTTTGAAACCTGCTATTACTCAACTTGGTTCGTTCACAAACCTATTTGAAATTAGTAAGTCTCATACAAAAAATTATTTCCTGTTGTTGACAGATACAGTTGAAAATTTAAATACATTCACAATTTTTTTTATTAAAATGTGTGGCGATGTGGATCTGTCACAAGTTTTATGGTTATATAATTCAAAGCCATTTAGCTCAGCACTTATAAATCCGCGGACCGTGGAAACTTTTCTTTCCGGCAATTGAAGCAAGGCGCGTAATTTGACCGGGAAATTAATCGCATAAAGAGCCGTTCACATCGTGTTCCATTTTAAACCTTTTTGCCCTGTTCTTCGTCATTACTGCCGTTAGACGCCGATCCAACGCGAAATCAGCGTCGCGACGCTTGACGTTCATCACGCCAAAACCGTCCGAACACGTTTCTATACGGATCCTCACCGTATCTACCGTTTGCCCGCCGCCGTCACCGCCATCGAGAAACGTAGCGTTGGTCACACCGAAACCATCCGCGCACATTCTTAACCGCATTTTTTTATATCCGTGCATCTACCGATCATACGCCAACATCACCGCCATCAACGACCACCATACTATTTTGTACAACGAGTTATCATACAATAAAGTTGTCTTGTACATTTTATTTTAAGTGTTCTTCATATTTCACCCTATTTCCAAACCTGCCATCTAACCATTGGCGCCCAAGAAATCTCATGCAAACTTTCTGCCTGCTATTCCCAAAATAGCGTTACAGAATTAGGCGCCCGAACAGGGACATTTAAATGAAGAACATAATGGGTACAAGTTGGGTGTACCAGCTGAAGTACGAAGAAGTACGATATGAAAGATGACGAGAATGTAGAAGCCGAAGATGGAGAGGAAGAGAAAGAGGAAGGTGTTGGAGCAGAAGAAGATGAAGACGAGGAGGAACACCCCGAAGGTACTGTAGTGTAATCAGAAGACAAAGATGTTAGGATAGGAAGAAGGGCTGGCACAGGACGGATCACCAACGGCACCCGGCCAGGGATCCGTATCCTGGAGAACCGCTTCCTCCGCCCAGCCCGCACTGCACCACTATCACCGCCCCGCAAGCCAGCTGAGCCCCACGTACCTGGATGGAGACCTGAAGAGAGCGACAAGATCCTCCACGAGGCCTTGAACGTACGGTTCTGGACCTACCCGCACAAACCTGTCAAAGACGCCAGTAATCCTGTCGTACCGGTTGCTTTCTCCCGATGGCGACGTCATCCAACTGGCTGTGTCTCCCATATCCGACGCCGAAACCGATGGAGACGCATGCCAGGCGATGCGGCACAGAGACCCCCTGGACAAGACAGCTCTTTCTTTTGTAGGTCTCAGCCGCCCACCAGAAACCCCCACCGTGACGGAGGCCGTCACCGAGCTCTGGGGTATTTTAACATTCCTCAGCCCCGACCACTCGAGTCCACGCCTACAGGAACCACCTGTGGCCACCCCGACTAGACAGCAGGCACCACCGCCGTCCGTGGCCCCAGCTTGCCCCCAGGATTACGACGCCTGGTCCTGAGTCTACGGCCGAAAGGTGTGCCCCTGTTGAAGCAGCTGCGGTTCCGGCTCTCGAACGGCACGAGGGTGACCATACCCTCGATGAGACGCTGAAGCCTCCCTACAAATGAGTGAGTGCGTGCCCCCTCCTCTTTTATATTGACCAGGCCCAGGACACTTAAGTGCCGCCCGCGGACAATTTTGTTTTGGTTTTTTTTTCCTTGGTTGAGTTTAGTTAAGATTTTTTAATTAAGTTTGTTTTTAGTTAAGGTGTTTGGTATTTTTTTTACCTTCCGTCACCTATAGGTAAGGTCTTTGGTCAAAAAATTCGGTGGTGAGTTTTCATTGAATAAGCACGTTTTAGGGTCTTTACAATACGATTTTACTATTTTTACGATGATGTCTGTATATGTGTGTGTGTGTGTGTGTGTGTGTTCGTATGTGCGTGTGTGTGTGTGTGTTCGTATGTGCGTGTGTGTGTGTGTTTGTGTGTGTGTGTGTATGTATGTGACCGCTTTTTCGTGCACGATATCTCCAATACTAGAATTCCAAAAATTACAATTCTTGCGTATTCCTCTTCGTTACAACCATATGCAGACATGTTTAGATTTTGGTTATAATTGGTCAACCGGAAGTACCCTCATTTGAAGGTTTTAACAGCTTTTCTTGAAAAACTCAGTTAAATGTTATTATAACTTAAAGAATATATTATTCTCTACACGATTTGATTGCATTTTATATTTCATATTCAACAAATATAGAGTTAAAGAATAATAAAAATAAAAAATTCGTATAAATTTCATAATTCAGCCAGCTATGCTAACATAACCATGGAAACTGCTAATATATTCAGGTAATTCAAATTGACAGATGTCAGTATCAATAAAAAGCAAGTAATTGAATGAAAAAATAAGGGAAGTAATTCTAGTGTTAGAAGTTTTTAGATATAATAGAGACGATTACATTGGTTTGAACATGTCATGAGGAGAGATGAATAAATTAATAGAAGGTGGAAGAAGCATAGGAAGACCAAATATAAGATGAAAAGACTGTATTGCAGAAGACTTGAGAGAAAAGGAACTGAATGAGGACGACACGCAAAACAAAAATTAGTGGAAGAAGAAAATAAAAAATAGCGACCCCCCTAACGAATGGGAAAACTAAAGAAGAAGAAGATGTCAGTGTCAAGTGCAATTTGCATAGTTTGTTTATGAAATAACTTTACTGAAAATATAGGATCTTTTGCAAAAAAATTATGTATAGGACGTGTGCAGTGACATGACTTTGCTGCCTTTGGCAAGCAGATATGGGGACCCGTATCAAAATGACAGCAATTAATTATGTCCATAACTGACAAGTGTCATCATTTTTCATTCAAAATTTCATCATTTTCTTATTTCATGTGATTTGTTTGTTATCAGGAGTATGGAATTCCGTTGCCGAAAAAGGGAATCATAAAATACCAAAAATTTAGTATCTTTTGCAAGAAAATTTATGTATGGAATTTGTACATAATACACAGGATTGACGGAAGGTATTGTGCTGGCCACATCAGATTTTTTGCTGGGTGTATTAACTCCGTTCTTTTCTTTTTTACCTTCCGTCACCTTTAGGTAAGGAAGGTATTTTCTTTGGTCAAAAAATTCAATGATGAGTTTTTACTGAATAAGTATGTTTTAGAGTCCATATAATACGATTTTACCATTTTTACGATGATGTCTGTATATATGTAAATTTTGTTTTTGTTTTCGAAGTTTTATAAAAAAAATTAAATTTTAATTTCTAACTTCAAGTTTTTATTGTGACAAGTTTTTCTTAAATGTAATTACAGTTTGAAGAGTTGATACAAAAAGCCCGTGTACATTCTGTCTTACTACTATTTATGCATTTCTTATCTCATATACTAAGAAAATGAAATGACGTTGTTTATAGTGTCGAATATTGAAACTGCAGCGTTTTCAAGATTCATAATTCCTCCCCATCAAGAAACAACGTTATTTCAGAGGATTTAAGTCTAAATCTTTATTATTTTGATTCACAATTCTTTTTTGTTTATATTTTACAATGAGGGTATATATTTTGCTTTTACATAACATTAGAATAATAATAATAACTATGATAACTAAAATAGCATAAAATATTGGTATATGGTGATTGCTAATTTCTTCGATGGATTCAATTTGATTTAAATGTGTGATATTTAATTTTACTTCATTTAATTTAGTGATTTCGGGTACTTCGTTTATTTCTATATTATTTATATTGTCAAAAATGTATTCTTGGTATAAAGGTTCATATTTCTGAAATTGCCAATTCTTAATAGCGCACGTATCTTGGTCGTTAAGAAAGATGCCTTGTAATTGTTTATATTTATAATTATTTCCGCAATTGAATTCTAGATTTTGTAAGTTTGGTGAGAAAATAATTACTTTATTTGTGAACGGTATTTGAGAAATATAGTTCTTTGTTGTAATTTCTTGGCTTAAACAATCATCATATACTTGTTTGTTTAATATATTATTAATACAATTATTTATAGGGTTATAGTTTGAGATACAATACTTATTATTTATAAACTTAAGAATAGATACATATTTGTTATTATACGTAATAAACATATTGTTTTCCTCTAATATTTGTTTGTATGAAGAGTCGTAATATGGTGTAGGTGTGAACTGTTGTATTTTGTGTAAGTCTTTTGTGTAGTTTGGGACAGCTAGAAGGATATGAATTTTGTTGTTTTGTAGTATACATGTGACATATATTGTCTCAAGCATTTGTAGGATATTCGGATTTTGTGTAATGTTTTGAAGGTTGTTAGGATCTATAATTGTGATATCTAATTGATTTAATGAACAGAACTCTAGTGATTTTATAATGTTATCTACCGTATTTTTAAGTCGCTGGATGTAAATTAATATTTTATTAATTTGCACTTCTGTGTGTATGAGTGTTTTCCAACCCTTTTCTTTTTTATTATTACCATGATTTCATTAATTGATTCTCGTAATTTGTCCTCGTTTAGATTTATGGTTTGTAGGTTTTTATTGAATTTATCTGTCAGTGTTTGTTCTTGATGTATGATTTCATTTGCTTGTGCTTGTAATACTTTTTGATTGTTACTAAGTTGTTCTAATATCGAATTATATCGTTCTTCATCAGCGGCGTCTAAATTTCCAGTTATACATTTTATTATGGATCCGAATCCGTTAATTAGTCCTCTCCTATTTCTTTTGCCGAATAGTTTAATTATGTTAAGTTCAAGTTCTTTAAACATATAGTTTATAATTTTGCCATTTTCAATGAGGAATGTTTCGTTCATTAATTGTTTAATTTCGTTATTAATGAGCAATTTGAATTTTGTGTATTCATCATATATGGGGCTTATGTCGTTATAAAAATAATGTAACTGTTCATTTTCTTTTAGATAACACTTACCGATGGTATGTAACAGGAAACCGGGATTACTTGTAATGTTCTTTATTTCTGCGAATCCATGAGGGATTCTGAAACAGTTAAATTTTTATTTTGTCAATTTTTACTTTTCGCTCTCTAATTTTATCTTTAGCATTTATTGTTTTATATTTATCATTATAGTTTCTTATCTTTGTTTTAATGTATAAAGGTTTTTTGAATTTTGTTATTAAACGGGGATTTTGTTTTATATAAGCTTCCGTGAGATTCTTCAATTTATCGATTTTTTTATTTTCTACAGGATTTCTGAAACGTTTCTGTTTTTCTTTGTTAATATTAATTTTTACTTGTTCTAATTCTTTTTGTCGTTTTCCTGTGTAATTTTGTAATTTGTTTTGTGTGTTATCTCTTGGGCCTTAGGTTTGTATAATCTTTTCCGTATAGTATTTCATTCGGGGTCATGTTTGTGATAGACTGGACTGAGTTATTGTACGCGAAGATGCAATCATTTACTAATTCTTCTAAAGGTTTTATAAAAAAAATTAAATTTTAATTTCTAACTTCAAGTTTTTATTGTGACAAGTTTTTCTTAAATGTAATTACAGTTTGAAGAGTTGATACAAAAAGCCCGTGTACATTCTGTCTTACTACTATTTATGCATTTCTTATCTCATATACTAAGAAAATGAAATGACGTTGTTTATAGTGTCGAATATTGAAACTGCAGCGTTTTCAAGATTCATAATTCCTCCCCATCAAGAAACAACGTTATTTCAGAGGATTTAATTCTAAATCTTTATTATTTTGATTCACAATTCTTTTTTGTTTATATTTTACAATGAGGGTATATATTTTGCTTTTACATAACATTAGAATAATAATAATAACTATGATAACTAAAATAGCATAAAATATTGGTATATGGTGATTGCTAATTTCTTCGATGGATTCAATTTGATTTAAATGTGTGATATTTAATTTTACTTCATTTAATTTAGTGATTTCGGGTACTTCGTTTATTTCTATATTATTTATATTGTCAAAAATGTATTCTTGGTATAAAGGTTCATATTTCTGAAATTGCCAATTCTTAATAGCGCACGTATCTTGGTCGTTAAGAAAGATGCCTTGTAATTGTTTATATTTATAATTATTTCCGCAATTGAATTCTAGATTTTGTAAGTTTGGTGAGAAAATAATTACTTTATTTGTGAACGGTATTTGAGAAATATAGTTCTTTGTTGTAATTTCTTGGCTTAAACAATCATCATATACTTGTTTGTTTAATATATTATTAATACAATTATTTATAGGGTTATAGTTTGAGATACAATACTTATTATTTATAAACTTAAGAATAGATACATATTTGTTATTATACGTAATAAACATATTGTTTTCCTCTAATATTTGTTTGTATGAAGAGTCGTAATATGGTGTAGGTGTGAACTGTTGTATTTTGTGTAAGTCTTTTGTGTAGTTTGGGACAGCTAGAAGGATATGAATTTTGTTGTTTTGTAGTATACATGTGACATATATTGTCTCAAGCATTTGTAGGATATTCGGATTTTGTGTAATGTTTTGAAGGTTGTTAGGATCTATAATTGTGATATCTAATTGATTTAATGAACAGAACTCTAGTGATTTTATAATGTTATCTACCGTATTTTTAAGTCGCTGGATGTAAATTAATATTTTATTAATTTGCACTTCTGTGTGTATGAGTGTTTTCCAACCCTTTTCTTTTTTATTATTACCATGATTTCATTAATTGATTCTCGTAATTTGTCCTCGTTTAGATTTATGGTTTGTAGGTTTTTATTGAATTTATCTGTCAGTGTTTGTTCTTGATGTATGATTTCATTTGCTTGTGCTTGTAATACTTTTTGATTGTTACTAAGTTGTTCTAATATCGAATTATATCGTTCTTCATCAGCGGCGTCTAAATTTCCAGTTATAGATTTTATTATGGATCCGAATCCGTTAATTAGTCCTCTCCTATTTCTTTTGCCGAATAGTTTAATTATGTTAAGTTCAAGTTCTTTAAACATATAGTTTATAATTTTGCCATTTTCAATGAGGAATGTTTCGTTCATTAATTGTTTAATTTCGTTATTAATGAGCAATTTGAATTTTGTGTATTCATCATATATGGGGCTTATGTCGTTATAAAAATAATGTAACTGTTCATTTTCTTTTAGATAACACTTACCGATGGTATGTAACAGGAAACCGGGATTACTTGTAATGTTCTTTATTTCTGCGAATCCATGAGGGATTCTGAAACAGTTAAATTTTTATTTTGTCAATTTTTACTTTTCGCTCTCTAATTTTATCTTTAGCATTTATTGTTTTATATTTATCATTATAGTTTCTTATCTTTGTTTTAATGTATAAAGGTTTTTTGAATTTTGTTATTAAACGGGGATTTTGTTTTATATAAGCTTCCGTGAGATTCTTCAATTTATCGATTTTTTTATTTTCTACAGGATTTCTGAAACGTTTCTGTTTTTCTTTGTTAATATTAATTTTTACTTGTTCTAATTCTTTTTGTCGTTTTCCTGTGTAATTTTGTAATTTGTTTTGTGTGTTATCTCTTGGCCTTAGGTTTGTATAATCTTTTCCGTATAGTATTTCATTCGGGGTCATGTTTGTGATAGACTGGACTGAGTTATTGTACGCGAAGATGCAATCATTTACTAATTCTTCTAAAGGTTTTAATTTACATGTTCTTGTTTTAATTCGCAAATGTTCAATTAGTGTGGAATGGAATCTTTCTATAGCATTTGATTTTGGATTTTGAGCTGATGTTATATGTAATTCAATCTGATTATTATGACAAAATGTTCGTAAGGATACATTGTTAAATTCACAGCCTTGATCGCATATTATCTTTTTTGGGGGAATTTTTATTTTAATAAATGTTTCCAGTGTTTTTACTATAATTTTGCTTTCTTTAGTTTTAACTGGATATGCTTGTGCATATTTCGAGAATTGGTCGTATATTGTTAAGTAGTATTGTCCGTCAAGAGTTAGTAAATCAATATTTATAATTTCAAAGGGTCGTTCAGGTGTTTCAGTAAGGTTGTCAGTGAGTTTGATTGGTTTTCTGTCGTATTTACATTCTTTACATATTTGGCAGTTATTTATGAGTGAAGTGATGGTATTAATCATTTTAGGCCAGTAATATTTTTCTTTTAATTTATTATACGTTTCCATAATTCCGCGGTGGTTTGTTTTCCCTGTGTGGTACAAATATACAATTTCGTTTTGTTCGTCTAATTGTTCTACGTCTTCAACTTCTTTATTTACTTTTATAATATTTATACTATTTACTTCAAAATCTTTTTGAATGAGTTTGTTTAGGATATTAAAAATTTTGTCGTTGCATATGCAATAATATCTAATCTTAGGTACAATATAATTTTTTATGAATTCGCGTAGTTGTTTTTCTGCGTCATTTTCTTCAATAGTGACTGTTAGTCGTTGTTTTTTATTACCAAATAGTCGTTTAATTTTTACATCGTATGTTTTATTGAAAGAGAATATAATTTGGTTATCGGCTACGTTTATTCTATTTGCTAGGATTTTTAAACCATTGACTGGATGTTCTTGGTCAGAATGTATAGTTTCGATATCATCTTGTATGCTAATTATACCTTTTATTGAATCATCGTCTTGTTCTATGATTTTTTCTAGCTCGATTCTTGATTCTAATTCGTCACTTAATACAAAATTTTGGGGTAATGAATAGATGTTAATTTGTATGCAAGTGTTTTCAAATATTGAGTTTAAAATTTTGATTAATTCTTCTTTTGGTAATTTATCTAGTCCAAATGATAGATAGGGGATATTAATTTCATATATATCGTTTTTTATTAGATAGTCGCGTAATTGTATTAATGAAAGTTTTAATAATTTTTTATTACATTCATCCTTGAATGATTCTTTTGAAAAAAGGTGAAAGATTTGTTTATTGTGTTCGTTTTGAATTATAATTTTGTTTGGTAATTTATCAATGCAAAAGGTTTTACTGTTGAATTGCTTATCAATTTGTTTTGCTAGACCTTTGCCGAATTTGTAATCTTTTGAAATGCAATGTGCAAAGATAGGGGTTGTTGTTACGTCGCCTGTTTTATAATTAATTTTGAATGTGTTTCTGATTCTGCTTAAGAAGTCCGCAATTTTATTTGTTTTTCCCGCTATATATTTAATTTCGAAGTTATATTCGCTGAGCTCGATTTTCCAACGCATAAGTTTTTGGTTTGCGTTTTTCATGTTGAAGAGCCAGATTAATGGTCTATGGTCTGTGCGTATTACAAATTTTCGTCCGTAAAGGTATGTTTTAAAATTTTGAATAGCCCATACTATTGCTTTTAGTTCTTTCTCGACCGTGGAATAATTTTGTTCGTGTGAGTTAAAAGTTTTTGAGGCGCAAGCAAGTGGTCTTTCTTCTGAATTTTGAATTTGACAGTACGGCACCCATTGCGTAATCGGATGCATCCGTAGTCAATATAATTTTTTTATTAAAATCGGGGAATGCAAGTATTGGCGGGTTTGTAATTAATTCTTTTATTTTAATAAAACATTCTTTATATGCGTTATTATGGATATCTATTACGGAGCCTTTGCGTAAACAATTTGTAAAAGGTTTGTTACGGTCTAAAATTGACTCTAGAACATTTTGCTCCAATATATTATTGCCCTAGATATACGTACCTTCCTGTCGTCTAAATCTAGTTTCCCTTGTCGTATTGTTCCTATTACTCTGTTCAGCATTCGTGTATCTTTGTATATTTATAGTGTTTCGTCCAATGAATTCTTTCTGCTGCTTCTCGTCTCCGTTTTTCTTTTTTGGTTGTAATTATACATCAAGTGTTCCTATAGTGTCATTTATGTAAAATATGTTTCACTTCGAATCTGTAACTTACCTAAATCCCTTTTCTGGCTATTTTCGCCCTATTTCTAAATGTATTCAATATATTATTCTTTGGCGATCATACGAGGTTAAATTATTGTTTACTTGTTGGACATGTTACTATTTGTCGAGTTTACCAGTGGCGTGGAGCTTCGTTTTTTTTCTTCACTGCATTTCTTCTTTTTATTTTGTTGCATTAAGCGCCCTCTTGTTCCGGCAAAACTTTGGGGTGCCGGAAGAAGTTTTCAACCGGGAGGACTCGAGTATCTCACGCGGTGTGGACCGCACGTACTTTTTTTTACGAGCGCATTTTGGCACATGGCTGCTGTTCGACGTAGAGTTTTGGTATAGTTTTTTTTGTGTGTTGACGTAAAGTAGAGTGCTCGATTGTTGTCGTTTAGAGCCAATATTTGTTGGTGTCGCTATTGTGCGGATTTTGACAACGTTGGGGTGCTTTTGTTGACTGTCCAGTTTTGGTGTTTTTCGGTAGTGTTGCGTGTGTGATCACGAGCACTGCATTTGGTTCCTGGAAGTCATATCGCCATGGGCGGATTTGGCCACTCTACCGTGACGTCATTATTCATTGTTGGGACATCTACCACCTGGAGTTCTATCCGTCGACATCGCCTGACTCCGTAGCCCTACTGCACTGTGCGTGCTTCGTGAGATAAGTACTGTATTCTGTTTTTAACATCGTCTTTCTAGTTATGCTTATTGTTGCGAGGAAGACCTAGAGTATATTTTAAATTTAGTGTGGCCTTGGAGGACTGTTAGTCCTTACTGTTAAGTTTTATTTGACGCCTCCTTATTGTTGTTTTAGTGATATCATTGTTTTGTGTTATTTAGAATTTACTGAAGTTTTGTAGAGCGTCATTTATGGTTGAGTATTTTAGTATAACTATCAAATGGAGCCTTCAGCTCAAGTTGTTTTGATGTTTTATTTAACTGCATTACCCATTGTAGTAACTTGTAATCTCGCGACGTCTACCGCGTCAACTGGCATGTTTGCCCACTTTATGAAATGGATCCACTTCGCATTGTTGTAGCTGTATTGTTGGTAGTCGAAACTGGGTTATGAGTTCAGGGTGTCACATTACCTTATACTTTAATTAATTATTCAATTCTACATTGTTGTACACTTCATAATTTCTTATCAACTTTGTTCGTGCCTTCAGCACGTTTTAGCCTGCTTTTATTAAACTCTGTTTTACAAAATAATTAATTTCTTTTTGTTAACAACCCTCAGTCGTTTACAGGGACACACTGAATTACGGTAGGTACCATCACCTTATATATCGTTGCCACCGTCCTTTTCGTAATTCTCCGGTTAAGAATTACGTGGCGCCCATTCAACCCCTTTCGGGGGTTGTCCACTTCATTTCAACCCGCTCCCGTCTCCACTGTTTAAAAGCTGGCGGCCGCACACCAAACCAGCTAGGGTGCGTAAGTGCATTCCAATCGCTCACGCAGCGGTTTGGCACGTAACAGGTTTAGTTAATTTTGAAAAGTCTGGGATAAATCTGCGGTACCAAGATAATATACCTATAGAAGCGATTTTATTTCTTTAACTGTTTTTGGAATTTGAATATTTTGTATGACTTCTATTTTTTTTGTATTTGGCTTAAGGCCTTCATTTGAAATTACGAAGCCTAGATACTCAACTTCTGTTTTAAAAAACTCGGATTTGTCTAGTTGTATTTTTAAATTTGCATTTTTTAGGTATTCGAAAACTGTTTCAATATTTTTTAAGTGTTCTTGTTCCGTATTGCCGAAAATAATTATATCGTCTAGGTACACGAGACATATTTTGCCAATTAAATCTTGCAGTATTTCATTCATACATCTTTGAAACGTAGCAGGGGCGTTAATTAAGCCAAAGGGCATACGTAGGAATTCGTAATGTCCTGAAGTTGTGCTGAAAGCTGTTTTTTCTCTATCGTTTTTATCTATAAGTATTTGATGAAATCCCGAGTGCAAATCTAATGTGGTGAAGAATTTTGGATTATTTATTTTATCGAAGAGAGTGTCGATGTTTGGTATGGGGAATTTATCTTCTTTAGTTTTTTGATTGAGTTTACGAAAATCGATTACTAATCTAGTTTTTTTTTTGCCGGAGGCATCCGCTTTCTTTGGCACGATCCAGATAGGCGAATTGTAGGGACTTCTTGATTTTTGTATAACTCCGGTTTTCAATAGGGTTTGTACGTGCTCTTCGATGTCTTGTTCGTAAATTTGTGGTAATCGGTAATTTTTAGTGTACATAGAGATATCGTCAGTAGTATAAATTTTGTGTTGTATTCTGTTTGTAAATGTCAATGGTTCGTTTTCTTTTGGGAAAAGTGAGTCATATTTTTCTAGCAAACTGTATAGTTTATTCTTTGTTTTTTTTTTTTGTAAGTGTTCGTCACGTATCTGTACGTAAGATTCTTGACTCTTTTTACTTAAGTTACGGATATTAAATTTCATCTGTCTCATTTGAATGATATCTTCTGAGAAATTTATAACAGTATTTGTATCACGAAGTATTTCTGTTCCGAATAATAAATTACATTCCGTGTGAAAATTTAGAATAAAAAATTTATATTTTTTGTTAAATATTTTAATTTCAACATACTTATTACATTTTACTTTACTTGTTGCGGTTCTAAAAGTTAAAAATTCTTCAAAAGTTTTCATATTATTTTGTTTTACAGTTTGTTCTGTTATTAAATTGATATCTGATCCTGAATCTATAAGAATTTTAAAATTTTGATAAGTGATGATCGGTATTGTTTTTGTGTTTGATAACATTACGTACTTTCTTCTGTCTGGTCTGGGTCGTACTCTAAAAAAGATTGATTTTCAAACGTTTCGTCTTGATCATCAAGTTCATCTTCGTTATTAATTTTGTCGTCATAAATGTCTTCGTTATTTTGCGCTTCTAAAGCGTAATTGCGTTTTATAGTTTGCGCGGACATTGGTAGTGTTGATTTTGTTATACCTGACATGGGAGTTGGTTTAAATTGTCGTCGCGTTTCTATGCCGTTTTTTATATTTTGTCTAGCAAATGCTTGTCGTCCTGCAGGGCGTGCATGTTGAGGATTGAATGGGCGTGAGGGAAATTCTTGTCCGGGAAATTTTTGTGGTGGAGGATTGGACTGTCTTTGTGTATTTTGTTGTGGTGTTCTATGCATGGGTGACCTATGTAGTTGTATGGAATTGAACTCGTTTATTAAGAGTTGTTCACAGGCATCTAGTGTTTGTGGATTTTTGCTTATAAATGAGGCTCTAAAATTTATTGGTAGTAATGAAATAAAATGAGAAACTACTGTTTTCTGTGTTTCGGTTATTAAACATTGTTTTCCGGATGCTTCATATGATAATAATTGTATTTTTGAAGTCATTCTTTGATATAAATTTTTATATTTGTTTAGAGTGTCATTTATATTGTTATCTATTTGTGTAATTTTTATCGCTGTTAATAAGAGTGTATTGTAAGTACTTTTGTCTTCAAAGTTATTTTGCAAATACCTTTTTATATCGGCCCATGATGTAAATTCTTGTGTATCTAGTATGTCTTGTGCTTTACCAATAATTTTTTTTTGCAACATTGAAAAACAATATGTTTTTTGAATAGGGGTTAGACTTAGGGTCTCCATTACTTCATAGAAGTTATCAACTTCTTTTATGAATCTAGGGAGAGATCTGATTTCTCCATTATACTCAGGAACTCCGTCAATATAGTTTCTGATTTCTGTAATTGTTGTGGTTGCCATGTTTATGATTGATTTAGATTTAGTAAGTTCCTGTACTGGGTATGTTAAAGGTGTATTTACTTCTTTAGTAACAGATTGTTTAATTTTACTACTATTTCCTAATTTACTCGGTCTAAGTGCAATCGGAATTGTTTGAAATTTCCTAGTTAGACTTTCGATATCTTCGTCCGAAGACATATATAAACATTTATAAGATTAAAATGTGTTATTGTATGTTTGCCTTGTGTCGGGGCTCGTTTTGTTTCCTAACAGCGTTAGCCGTACCACAAAACCCTTATGTAATTGTGTATAACAATATTTATTCACAGACCGATTGTTAAGACCGGCAAAAATGTATTATTTACTATGAAATTTAACTTACAACAGGAATATCATGAAGTAGGTTGCTGCTTGCATAGTAATGGTTGTCTTGATGCGCTTCAAGTGGGCGGGGGTTGTATCTCTGTCACGTAACTCTTCGGGTCGGTTGAGCTAGTGGTGTTGATGGAAGGGGTGCCTTCACGGAGGGGTAGCTGGTGGTCCCGTTGTGTAAAGATGGGTCGTGGTTAGACCCTGGTGCGACCACTGTTTAGGTCGTTTGAGGAACGTAGGTGATGTTCGGATAGCTCTTGTGAAAATTTTAAAATTTTCGACAAGTGTTTCACAGACTTACGAGGATTTTTCTCTCACTGGATTCTTGTCGGCTATCCTACCGACTGCGCCAATTTTGTTTTTGTTTTCGAAGTTTTATAAAAAAAACTAAATTTTAATTTCTAACTTCAAGTTTTTATTGTGACAAGTTTTTCTTAAATGTAATTACAGTTTGAAGAGTTGATACAAAAAGCCCGTGTACATTCTGTCTTACTACTATTTATGCATTTCTTATCTCATATACTAAGAAAATGAAATGAGGTTGTTTATAGTGTCGAATATTGAAACTGCAGCGTTTTCAAGATTCATAATTTGTATATATTTATATATGTATATATGTATATATGTATATATGTATATATGTATATATGTATATATGTATATATGTATATATGTATATATGTATATATGTATATATGTATATATGTATATATGTATATATGTATATATGTATATATGTATATATGTATATATGTATATATGTATATATGTATATATGTATATATGTATATATGTATATATGTATATATGTATATATGTATATATGTATATATGTATATATGTATATATGTATATATGTATATATGTATATATGTATATATGTATATATGTATATATGTATATATGTATATATGTATATATGTATATATGTATATATGTATATATGTATATATGTATATATGTATATATGTATATATGTATATATGTATATATGTATATATGTATATATGTATATATGTATATATGTATATATGTATATATGTATATATGTATATATGTATATATGTATATATGTATATATGTATATACGAGGTGTGTTCAAAAACTATCGCGAATTTTGAATTTTCGCGGGTTACGTATATTCGAATTTCGATCTTTTTGTGGCTTTATGTTGGTACTCATGTCTCTCACTTATGTCGACAAGCTCGGCCATTTTGAATGTTCACTTACTTGTTGACAGCTGCTTTGCTTGCACGTGTTTTGGATCGTCTTCGATTTTTACCTATTGTGCTTATTCGTTAAAAACTGACTATGAATTTTTTGACCAAGACAATATCTTGCTTATCTAAAGGCGACGGAACGTAGAAAAAAATAATTCATTTAAAATTTGTCATTGTCATAAAATGTTTTTATCAAAGAAGTTATTTCATTTCTACGAGTAGAAAAAAAAAATTCATAGTCAGTTTTTAACGAATAAGCACAATAGGTAAAAATCGAAGACGATCCAAAACACGTGCAAGCAAAGCAGCTGTCAACAAGTAAGTGAACATTCAAAATGGCCGAGCTTGTCGACATAAGTGAGAGACATGAGTACCAACATAAAGCCACAAAAAGATCGAAATTCGAATATACGTAACCCGCGAAAATTCAAAATTCGCGATAGTTTTTGAACACACCTCGTATGTATATATGTATATATGTATATATGTATATATGTATATATGTATATATGTATATATGTATATATGTATATATGTATATATGTATATATGTATATATGTATATATGTATATATGTATATATGTATATATGTATATATGTATATATGTATATATGTATATATGTATATATGTATATATGTATATATGTATATATGTATATATGTATATATGTATATATGTATATATGTATATATGTATATATGTATATATGTATATATGTATATATGTATATATGTATATATGTATATATGTATATATGTATATATGTATATATGTATATATGTATATATGTATATATGTATATATGTATATATGTATATATGTATATATTTACATCTTACTATCATCCGAGCGTCTTTCCGAAAACCGGTTGTCGAGCGTCCGATTATTTTAAATGTTGTATAAAGTATTTTAATAGATGTTCGTACAAGTATATTCCAGAATTAACTTATAATAATTGATATTTTTATTACTAATAGCTTTTAATAAAATAAATTTCAATTTAATCATCATTGAAGCGTCCTTCTACATAGGTATCATTAGAGCGTCCGAAATATACAAATATATTTCATTTTGTCGCTTATACAGCGTCCGCTATATACATCTCTATATAATTAATAGATATTAAAGCGTCCAGCAATGTTGCCACAGATACTTCACGTACTTATGATTTCACTTCATTATTTGGTCTCGAATCAGGGCTACCTTGATTTATTCGTGCTGCTGAATGTCTTACGATTAAATAATTACCGTTTACCAATTATCAAAATTAACATAAATGATTGTACAGGGTGCTTCCGAAGTAGCCCAATTTAAAATATTAATTTAGAACCTCAAAACAAAATACTTCCAAAAGCTTTGTTTAAATGATACGGACTTTTTACACAGGAATTAATGAAGACATTGTTTATTTTTAAGTTTAAAAAATCGATTTCTGTTTTTATTTATAAATACTCCGAACAAGAAACAAGAAAATTAAATTTTCTTGTTTTGAGGTCCTAAACTCTTATTTTCAGTTCGGGAGCATCCTGATTAATAAAATGGTCGGTAATCTTATGCTCAACAAATTCAAATCATCATAGTTTAGGTTCTCAACAGTTTTAAAAGCATATAAACTATTAAGAAAAAAAACTACTAGCAATAATTATTGTAATTATACAAGGTTTTTCATATCTCCTCGGTAATGAGAAATTTGAATCAATTTAAAAAAAAATTTGAGATTGGTTTACAGTTTACAGGAATACATTTATACAAAAAGGTTTATAAGAATAAATTGAGTACCAATTTCAAAACGATTTTAATCTAAAACTAGTTACCAAGGAATAAAACAGATATTTTATATGTAAAAATAACGAATAACTATATACATCAAATTGTAAGCGGACAACAAATTTCTAACACGTCCCGCATATCTTCATTTAAAAATTACTGCATTTTCACATAAAATTTGTAACAATTGAACTCCTGTCAAACTTAAGATTCTTCAAAATCAATAATTTTTTAATTTCTCAGTTAATTTTCATGTTAATGTACATATGTTTTATACCATTTGAAACAGAAAAAAAATCTCTATTCAACAGTAATAAATACAACTTTGTGCTCTGCATGAAAATTGAAAGTTAGTATAAATTTCTCGAAAACTGTACGAGCTTTGAAAATTTTGAAGACGGTTGTGAATTCTTCATAAAAAAGTGCAAATTAGAAACTTGTATAAATTCGCACAAAAAAGTTATAAGCCAAAAACGAAATTGGCAAAATTTACATTTTCGCTTCTATCTAGGTACCTGTGCATTTTAATGGAAAAACAAAAACACATCTAAGATGGTTATGAGGCAACTTTTCCCTAATTTAACCGACTTCGTATCTCTTACGGTTCTCGAGATCCCAATAGTGCGTATCGAAAATCGGACATCTGTATATTTATTAAAATAAATTGTTAATATTGTACGTTGAATACTAATATCAGAGGGACTTATTGGTTGATAATCGGGATCTTTCACGGAATCATCCTGATCATTATGAATAAAGTCAACGTCCTAAAATAAACGTTATAGGTTTTTACAATGGTTTTATTGGGTATGGTTCTGTAATATTGTAAGTCGAACACTAACATCAAACAGACTTGGTTGATAACTGGGATCTTTCATGGAATCATTCTGATTATTCTGAGTAAAGTCAACGTTTTTAAATAAACATTATAGGTTTTTACAATGTCTTAATTGGGTATAGTTCTGTAATATTATAATTGTATACTAACATCTGGGGGACTTGGCTGATAATCGAGATCTTTCACGGAATCATCCTGATTATTCTGATTAAAGTCAATGTCCTAAAATAAACATAAGTTTTTACAATGTTTGTATTGGGTACTAGTTCTGTAATATTTTTATTGAATCAACATCTCGAAACCAGTGTGTTGCCTTCTTCAGAATAAAAATTAGTAAAAATTCTGAAGAAGGCGACACTGATGTAGAAAATAAATATTACAGAACTTTATCGAATAAAGCTCTTTTATTGTAAAAACGAGTTCTGAAAGTTTCTTCCATTATTATCGGTTCTTCATCATAATTATAATTAGTAATAAAAAATAATCTTAAGCCAGAAAAAAGTAATAATATGGAGAGTATTTATTGGATAAGTTTTTTACAAAAGTATGTTTACTTAAGGCGATTTAAATTACATTTACATTTAATGAACATTTTTAAATTTGAATGTTATACTATGGAATTAACTGAAAATGTAGAATTTAATACTATACATTGAATATTTTCGTGACTTTTCGCGTTCAAATAGACAAGGGTTTTGATTTCATATTTTATTTGTTATACACGTAATGTATAATATGTTCCAAAAAATAGTGAAATATATCAGAAATGAACTAGTATCTATTTTGCCGATTTTTAATCAAATATGATTAATTGTAAAAATGAAAAATATACATGTTCGAAAGGGTGTTCGGTTTAAATCAAGGTGGATAAAACCACTATTTTAAACCGACCTAGACTTTATCTAATTTCGACCAGTATTTTTTGTTGAATGACCATTTATTTGACAATAAGTTCTTCCCTATTAATTTTAGAATAAAATTGTAAATATAAAAGATGCATAGAATTAAAAAGCATATCCAATGACCACAATTTTATTGTTACAATACGTTCCTGTCACAAAATAGTGGTAAATTAAAATATTCATAGGTATTCAACCTGTTAACAGAGTACCAAGAGAAATTAAACAATCAGACAGACCCAAATAAATATTAATATTTATTATGGGGTGTAAGTTAAAATAAAAATTTATTTGCACTAATAAAAAACTTTTTAATTTGTAGAAAGTTCATTTATTATTTTTAATAATAATAAAATCAATGTAAGAATTAAAGTACAAATTGGTCCAACTCGAACTATACAAAATAATGCAGTTATTTGCTTAATTTATGATGGCATTTTGGAAACAGCTTGAAGATGGAAATTTCAATTTACGTCTAGTTAGTGACAGGATTATTTTATATCAATAAATTTAGGATCATTGCTTGCACTTTTAAATTCTAAACATCTACAATTAGTAAGGATAAACTTATCAAAATTTTACCATTGTATTTCCCATCAAACAAAAAATTGTAGAAACCCGGAACACAGATACACATAAGTGTAATTTTTACCTATGTAGAGGTTGAAACAATAATAAGAATTTATAAATAATTTTATTCAATTTTAACGTTTTAAACCGTCATTATTAACTCCATAGCAACAATTATAAGTAACTGTTTATTTGCTAGAGATTTTTTTTTAAGTCACTCTAACAGAATTTTAACTCACTCTGCAACAAATAATGCAGTTAAAATTACATGAGGTACGAAAATATAACCTTCAAATATTCGTATAACTTAAAACATGTTGCCAAATGTACGGACGCCCGTTAATCGAAAAACTGTATGAAATATATATTTTCGCAGATATACGCCGTTCAACACTAGCGACACTAGTGGGAAACGGCAGAACTGCAATATACGGTTTATGATTGAAATTATCCAAATATGTTACAATAAAGCGCCCAGGACAATTTTTGCCAAACACTAACAGATGGCATAAGACGTTGAAAAATGACCATTTTAACAGAGATACAATAGAGCGTCCGTATACGGACGCTTCATTGAAGGTGGACGCTTCAATGATGGTAAAAGATCAATTGACGGACGCTTTAATGTCTGATAGATGTATATATATATGTATATATGTATATATGTATATATGTATATATGTATATATATATTTACATCCCACTACCATTGTGGCGTCCCCTGTGTCATTTTCTACATTCAAAGTGACGTCCTTGTGCATATGACGTCCGGTATACGGACGTCACTTTAAAATGCCTTGTAATTTTTTTTCTGGCATCAGGGGGGCCCCTAGAATCGTTTGGCAAAATTTGTTATGGACGTCACAATGATAGCGGAGTGAAAAATGTATATTTTTTGTAGTTCAAAAAAATTCCACTTGTGGTGTTAGTGTCGTCCGGTGTATATACACTGTATATACAGAAGTTTCATTCCACCGACAATCTGAACTCCGTATACTTGGCAACAGTGGGCACTGGGCAATACATTAGCGCGCAAGTCTTTTAATCGTATTTAAAGTTATATTGTGCACTCCTGATAATATATTAAATTAATATTTAAATAATCAAACATTTATTTTGTACTTGTAAAATCCTCTTAGTAAAGACAAAATCGATAAACTATGATGTCAAAATAGAAATGTACTCAATTTAAAAAGGAAATTATTTAAATAACATAAAGCTGAATTATTAATTACAAAATATTGTGCAAATTGTAAATAAATGCCAATTGTAAGGATAACAAAATTTATGATTAAATGTATGGAATAAATATAAGGACGGTATGCTACAGTGAAATATAAAAATAAAATCTTTATAAACTTTTATTCTAAAATATCAAGATTGAAATTTGAAATAGAGTAGAAAAATGGAGAATCTAAATAGAAAAAAATGTTTTAAACAAATTAACTCTCAATAAACTAAACTATTTATTAAAACATATAGATAATTTAATTACTCTTATTTAGATGCTTATTTCGATTTCCCCTCTACTTACTAAAGTGTTTAGCCAAAGTGAGTTGCCGAGTAATTAGAAAATATTTTTATACTTACTCGTAATAACGATATTTATACTTATTAATAAATATTTTACGTGCCTATAACTAATAGCATAAGTTTATGGGTCGATTCTGTTCACATCTATAAGTCTTACAGCCCTCTAAATCTCTAAAAACGTCATAAAAACACATCTATTCTTGTTGATTAATATAAAATTATACATAAGAGTGCCAGCTTTCGTTGCGATTTTGTTCATTATTTACAGATTTACAAATGCGTATGACTTTAAGATGTGAGCAGAATATAGACCCATTAGATAATTTTGTTTACAAATATAGGTGTAGGTACCTAAAACAAAATTTATAAGATTATTTTGTGAAAAAAATTGTTAAGCTATTTGCTTTTTATTTTTATTATAATGTAATTTGAAAATTGTGATTATATTTCTTTGCATTATGTAAAAGAACAATTTTCAAAAATTAATAGCTTTTAAAAAGCTAAAATTTTATTGTAACCTACACTACTTAGAAAGAAACGCGGAAAATTAATTTATTGGCAACAATAACGAATTTGTGTGGTTTTTGAAATATTCTTTCTGGAAATAAACTGAATAGTTCTCCATAATAGTATTTCATGAATTTAAATCATTTGGTAAAGATATTTATGAATAAGTATACATAATTAAAATCGTTATTACTAGTAAGTATAAAAATATTTTCTAATTACTCAAAACTACGGAGCATTTTTCATTGAATTTGCGGGTCAAAGCTGTAAAGTTACCAACACTTCTTAGTATTATCGTAACTAAGTAAATTAATTGTTGCTATTATGAAAGAGACATTTGCTTCTGTAACAGAATGAAACATAGATCGTAACTAGGCGTTGGGAATATTTTATTTAGTGTCAAATCAGTAATTTTAGCGACACAATAATAATACTCGTATTGGTACAAAAGTAGATAATTTGTGCACAAAACTGATTTCGTGCGGGACAAAATAGGTACTTAATTATTTATTGAGTGTATAGATTGCTGTTGATTTGAAAATAGTTTAATTAATTAAATTAAAATGAAATTTAAGACAAAAATAAATGTGTGGGATTAAGTGAATCTCGGGTCTTGCGTTTGGTAACTAATAAGTATTTTGGTGATAAATTCCTTTTTACTATAGCAAATATAAAGACGAACCCCGGTTTACTTGTATTCATTTTCTTTATAAATGTATAAATAAATAAAAAAATCAGTGTAGTAAAACAAACTGCATATTGTATTAATGCGTCACTGTTACAAAATAAGTGAAAAATGAACTTATTAAATATATTTATCTAAATCACAGCAAAATACAGATAATTATTTTTAGTAACCACTAGGCATGTAATATGAACTGAATTAATAATTGATGTTTTTTTTTTGTAAAATTAGTCTCCATTTCCTTGGAATTATATTATATAAAAATTGTACTTTTGCGAAATTCATTTTTTTCTCTTTTAATATATGGTACCCAGTGGCCATGCGCCTGACATCAAAATTATTTCGAATTTTAAATGACACAAAAGAGACTCCTGTATTTCACTTTCTACACCAGCAGTAAGTGCCTGTGAGGTGACGTCTGATAAACGCCGGCATGATACGCATATGTCATCATCATTACTGATTTCTGCGTTCAAAGCTAATTGACACACCCAGAAATAGGTAATATGTCGTGATGATATATTTTTTTGTATATATTATATTAAAAGGATATTCAAATTTTGAAGATATTTCGAATAACGGCACGAAATTAGTTTTGTGTAAAAATTATCTACTTTTGCGCTAATACAAGTATTATTATTGTGTCGCCAAAATTACTGATTTGTCACTAAGGAAAATATTCTCAACACCTAGTTACGATCTATGTTTTTTTCTGTTACAGTCGCCATCATAATAGCAACAATTAAATTACTTAGTTACTTTAAAAATAATAAGTTTTGGTAATTTAACAGCTTTAACTCGCAAATTCAATGAAAAATGCTCCGGAGAACGATTTGCAAGGGGTATGGGTCAACGCAAATATATGCATAGAACACGTGATCGTAAAAATTATATGAATCCTATATATTATTGAACTCTACTTGAGGTTTAGAGTTGAATGGTCGTAATGTAAAAATCGATTTTGCATTCAACAGAACTAGTTTTTATCTAACATTAAATTTCAGCTCTTCCTTCATCCTAATTAAACCACGATTAATGGTGTATTTGCCGTCCGTGAGAAGTTATATGTATATGTATATTAAGCGTCGTTGGGAGCCAACACGGGAGCGAAGCGGAGAATTTTCATGAGTAGGGGCCGGTATTTTCACTTCCGAATAAAGCTATAGATAAATTTAACCTTGGGATAAATATTTTTGTTGTCTTTTCACTTGCAAATAAATTTATTCGAAAGAATAACATGTTATTCGCGGAATAATTTATTCGCTAGTTGGGTAGCGAATAAAGGGTTTATTTGTATGTACATTACATTTCTACATAGTGTACATTTATTAACAAAGTGGATATATTAAATATTTTTAATGATTCTGGTGATTGTTTGAACTATGAATGAATAAATAATGCGAGAAATCGAAAACGCACGATCAGACAGCAACCTAACCACACGCATCAAATTTTTGACAGATTCCGATTATGAAAACAAACAGTTCTTATTTTATTATTACAAATTGAGTTTCGTATTTGATCTCAAACAGTGCATACATAGGTAAATCCCTCCTTGGGTAAATCATTATAAAGATCCTGACATTTGATGTTAGTAAAATATTTTCGGATTTTGAATACTTTTATACAATATTCATTTACCTCGAACTGAATTTCTTTTTACAATATACATATATTTCGTTTACCGTGTATGATTACTGCAATAGATTACTTGTTAAACTACACTATCACGGGGCTAAAAATGCAGGAGGATATAGATGACAATAAGGATGTCAAACAAAATTTTGACAAGTACGGATTCAAAAGAATTTGACACATTTCATCCTTGTCTGCCTAACGTGGCTACGCAAAACTCCATCCTTCTCCACTGACACAAATTCACTCTGCAAGGTTACCAATTCACGAATGTTAAAATTATTCGACAGATAGCTATTTGTTTTTGTCAAATGTGTGAAAAGACTCAATGAAGTTATTTGTTGAATAAATATATAGAATAAATTTATTTAACGAATACTTATTCGAAACTTTATTCTGAAGTGAAAATACCGGGCCTAAATCTTTTAAATGATGGAAAATATTTAATATTAAAATGTATTTTTAGTTTAATAATAATAGATTTATTGAACGCCCGAGGCCATACAACATAAATACAGTGTAAACATTATTAACAAAGACGATTTTTTTAATGTTTGATTGGTTTCAATGATAACAGGAATGCATTAACAGATATTTGTATTGAAACAATTTGGTGATCAGAATTTAGTGATTAATACCCTATCTATAGGAAATACATACAATGGTAAAATTTTAGTTTTAAAACAAAAGTTTAAATAATAAAGTTACTCATAATTTAAAATGGCAATTAATTGAAATTAATACATTCCTGTTCCTGTTACGAAGTAGTAGCAAATTAAAAGTTTCTTTTTATGTTGCTTATACAGATAGTCATGAGAAATGATGATATGAAACAGGCAGATAGACCTAAATAAATGTCTCTTTAAGGCTTGAGTTAAATTAAAATTAATATTTTCACAAGTAAAGACCATTTCATTTTATTAAGAGGTTCCATTATCTTTAATAACAATAAAATCAAAGTAAAAATTACATAAACACAGACCAACAGTTTATTATTTGTTATATTTCTCATGGCACTGTGTAAACAGCTTGAAAATAGAACTTTTAATTTACATATGATTAATGACAGGATTTCTAGCACATCAATAAATTAGGATTCATTGGATGCCACTTTTAATTTGGAACATTTTTTTTGTAATTACACTTTTGATCTAAAAATTATAATAGGGAATTATCTATAGCCAAACGATAATTTTACCATTGATTTCTTACACCGGGTGCCGGGTATTAGGGTCAGGTTATTATGTTAAATATCCTTTCTTATAGCAAATAAATCATATTACAAAAATTACAAGAAAAATTACACATTAAAAACTGCAAAATTATTTTTGTAAAATATCGTTAGGTTTAGATTAGGAATTTTTATGGAAAGGAAGATTACGTTGATCAATTTTCGTTAGTTTAATGATAATAATTTTTTTTTTAATAAAATAAAGTATCTATCCTGCTTTAAATCTTCAAACATTGAACTAAACTAAATCAAATAAGTATCAGACATTTATATCATTACCAGAGATTGTAAAAAATCTCTAACATATGGGTGTGCATATGACTATGAAAGATTGCGCTTTGGTTTCTACATCAGAATAATGTATTTAATATTGGCAACGTTGCTGGACGTCATTGTAACGGTAGTATGAATAAAAATATACAAATCGGATGTCACAAAGTACGGGATATGCATGAAGTATATACTCTGGACGTCGGATTCACTCAGTTTGGAGGAGTTCATAATATCGTGAAATGAACGGAAACGTATATCGTTGTAAATTGACTTAATTGAAATTTGAACCGAAATTCATAATCAGGGGAAAAAAATAGTCGATATACTTCATAAAATCGAAGCCTATCTCTATTCCTTTCGGTGGTTGCCACAATGTCTGAGCCATGAAAGGACGCAGCAATGATAGTGGGATGTAAATATATATATATGTATATATGTATATATGTATATATGTATATATGTATATATGTATATATGTATATATGTATATATGTATATATGTATATATGTATATATGTATATATGTATATATGTATATATGTATATATGTATATATGTATATATGTATATATGTATATATGTATATATGTATATATGTATATATGTATATATGTATATATGTATATATGTATATATGTATATATGTATATATGTATATATGTATATATGTATATATGTATATATGTATATATGTATATATGTATATATGTATATATGTATATATGTATATATGTATATATGTATATATGTATATATGTATATATGTATATATGTATATATGTATATATGTATATATGTATATATGTATATATGTATATATGTATATATGTATATATGTATATATGTATATATGTATATATGTATATATGTATATATGTATATATGTATATATGTATATATGTATATATGTATATATGTATATATGTATATATGTATATATACAAAGAAATAGTAAATATGTCATATAAAAATCTTGGATTTATTATACGCAACACTCAGTCATTTAAAACTATCTCTTCACTCAAATCTTTATATTTTGCATTTGTGCGTACAAAACTGGAATACGCTCTTCAAATATGGAATCCGATTTATAACAAGTATTGTCACACAATTGAAACAATTCAGCGCAAATTTGTTAAATACTGTAGTTTTAAAATTTCTGGAATTTATCCAGGACATGATTATTCTTATGATAACTTACTATCAAATTTGTGCTTGATATCCTTACATAATCGCAGAAAGATTCAATCTTGTCAATATTTGTATAAATTATTAAATAATATCATCGATGACTCAAACACCCTATCATATATTCCACTTTTCGTTTCGCGCACATCTTCACGTAATAAAGTAATGTTTAAGTGTACTCTTGCTCGAAGAAATTATGAAATGAAATCTCCAATCCGTCAATTATGTACTATTTTCAATGATGCAAGTACTAGAATTGATATTGATATATTTGCAGACTCTTTTTCTAAATTTATACGTTTGTTAGCTACTATTTTTCTACCTGTTGTACCTCACTTGTAATTTTACTGTATTGCAATGATTTTGTTTATGATGCTGTAAATCATCTAGATATGCTTTGTAAAGGTTTCTTCTTTTTCATTGTTGTAATATTAGTATATATGTGTAATATTACCTATTCTTTTTTGTCTAATTTGTGTCTACACAATAAGTTTGTAATATATTTTTCATTCATCCCCCTGTAATTGGGACTTCTGTCCTGTTGGGTGGATTATAAATAAATAAATATATGTATATATGTATATATGTATATATGTATATATGTATATATGTATATATGTATATATGTATATATGTATATATGTATATATGTATATATGTATATATGTATATATGTATATATGTATATATGTATATATGTATATATGTATATATGTATATATGTATATATGTATATATGTATATATGTATATATGTATATATGTATATATGTATATATGTATATATGTATATATGTATATATGTATATATGTATATATGTATATATGTATATATGTATATATGTATATATGTATATATGTATATATGTATATATGTATATATGTATATATGTATATATGTATATATGTATATATGTGTATATGTATATATGTATATATGTATATATGTGTATATGTGTATATGTATATATGTGTATATGTATATATGTGTATATGTGTATATGTGTATATGTGTATATGTATATATGTATATATGTATATATGTATATATGTATATATGTATATATGTATATATGTATATATGTATATATGTATATATGTATATATGTATATATGTATATATGTATATATGTATATATGTATATATGTATATATGTATATATGTATATATGTATATATGTATATATGTATATATGTATATATGTATATATGTATATATGTATATATGTATATATGTATATATGTATATATGTATATATGTATATATGTATATATGTATATATGTATATATGTATATATGTATATATGTATATATGTATATATGTATATATGTATATATGTATATATGTATATATGTATATATGTATATATGTATATATGTATATATGTATATATGTATATATGTATATATGTATATATGTATATATGTATATATGTATATATGTATATATGTATATATGTATATATGTATATATGTATATATGTATATATGTATATATGTATATATGTATATATGTATATATGTATATATGTATATATGTATATATGTATATATGTATATATGTATATATGTATATATGTATATATGTATATATGTATATATGTATACATGTATACATGTATACATGTATACATGTATACATGTATACATGTATACATGTATACATGTATACATGTATACATGTATACATGTATACATGTATACATGTATACATGTATACATGTATACATGTATATATGTATATATGTATATATGTATATATGTATATATGTATATATGTATATATGTATATATGTATATATGTATATATGTATATATGTATATATGTATATATGTATATATGTATATATGTATATATGTATATATGTATATATGTATATATGTATATATGTATATATGTATATATGTATATATGTATATATGTATATATGTATATATGTATATATGTATATATGTATATATGTATATATGTATATATGTATATATGTATATATGTATATATGTATATATGTATATATGTATATATGTATATATGTATATATGTATATATGTATATATGTATATATGTATATATGTATATATGTATATATGTATATATGTATATATGTATATATGTATATATGTATATATGTATATATGTATATATGTATATATGTATATATGTATATATGTATATATGTATATATGTATATATGTATATATGTATATATGTATATATGTATATATGTATATATGTATATATGTATATATGTATATATGTATATATGTATATATGTATATATGTATATATGTATATATGTATATATGTATATATGTATATATGTATATATGTATATATGTATATATGTATATATGTATATATGTATATATGTATATATGTATATATGTATATATGTATATATGTATATATGTATATATGTATATATGTATATATGTATATATGTATATATGTATATATGTATATATGTATATATGTATATATGTATATATGTATATATGTATATATGTATATATGTATATATGTATATATGTATATATGTATATATGTATATATGTATAT
Organism: Harpalus rufipes; assembly: GCA_951394225.1. Classification (NCBI taxonomy): domain Eukaryota; kingdom Metazoa; phylum Arthropoda; class Insecta; order Coleoptera; family Carabidae; genus Harpalus; species Harpalus rufipes. Next base: position 57,907,648 of record OX596274.1, read on the forward strand.
ATGTATATATGTATATATGTATATATGTATATATGTATATATGTATATATGTATATATGTATATATGTATATATGTATATATGTATATATGTATATATGTATATATGTATATATGTATATATGTATATATGTATATATGTATATATGTATATATGTATATATGTATATATGTATATATGTATATATATATATATATATATATATATATATATATATATATATATATGTAAAAGCGACCTTTTGGGGACCCTTCAATATTATTGTAAATATAGGTAGTAAATAGTGTATTATGCAACTAATTTCAAATTCGCAATGTTTTGATACATATAAATGTGAAAAAACTTAATTTTTCATTTTTGACTGACAGATCACATATTCTCTACACTTTGAGGACTTTGTTCAGTGGGTAATGTAGAGACCATTTATTAGTGGTTCAGTCATCAGCGGACACCGGACCACGCACCAATACTACAGAGAAAACTGCGGTCATCTAGTGTACTGCTTTTAGACACATCCGCCGTGTGGTGCTAATGTCAGGCCTTCTTGCAATTTAAATCATTCAAATTCGTAATCTGAGTTTAAAAGAAAATTATTGCATTTTTTCGTGATATTAAGCTATAAACAATTTACATACAAAATTTTATAGTTTGTTTTAAACATATGAAAGCTAAGTTATTATAATAGATATTTAAGAAAGAAAATATGCTTCAAAACAAATATTAATATATTTATGCATTTTTATTACAAATTTTGTAGTTTATATTATATCAAAAAAAACTGATGTTTGTCGCACTGCGTACACATAGTTTATTGCATTTTTCGAATATTATTTCAGTCTCATCAAAATGCAGTAAGTACTGTAATAGGTATCATATTTGCGTTAGCACAAGGAAATACAATGTTACCGCTTAAAATAACTTTTATTAATTATTAATAATAAGTTATTTGTTATAATATTCATAAAATTTTGCAATTATTAAAGAAAAAGCCGAGCTGCGTACATTCATCCCAATCCTATATTTTCACTATTTTGTTGACACGTAACATATAATTTGTTTAACAAATGCATATTTACTTAGACTAAATATATTAAAACCGGTATTGATTATTAATAATAAGTTACTTGTTATAATATTCGTAAAAATACGCAATTATTATACAGAAATAGCCGAGCTGCGAAGAACAGTTCATTGCTATATATGAAAAACGGTATTGATTATTAATAATACGTTACTTGTTATAATATTCGTAAAAATATGCAACAATTACAGAAATAGCCGAGCTGCGTAGAACACATAATTTGTTTAACAAATGCATATTTACTTAGAATAAACATATTAAAATCGATATTGATTATTAATAATAAGTTACTTCTTATAATATTCGTAAAAATATGCAATTATTACAGAAATAGCCGAGCTGCGTAGAACAGTTCATGCTATATATTTTCACTATTTTGTCGACATGCAACAAATAATTTGTTTAACAAATGCATATTTACTTAGACTAAACATATTAAAATCGGTATTGATTATTAATAATAAGTTACTTGTTATAATATTCGTAAAAATATGCAACAATTACAGAAATAGCCGAGCAGCGTAGAACACATAATTTGTTTAACAAAAACATATTTACTTGGAATAAACATATTAAAATCGATATTGATTATTAATAATAAGTTACTTCTTATAATATTCGTAAAAATATGCAATTATTACAGAAATAGCCGAGCTGCGTAGAATAGTTCATTCTATATATTTTCACTATTTTGTCGACATCCAACAAATAATTTGTTTAACAAATGCATATTTACTTAGACTAAACATATTAAAATCGGTATTGATTATTAATAATACGTTACTTGTTATAATATTCGTAAAAATATGCAACAATTACAGAAATAGCCGAGCTGCGTAGAACACATAATTTGTTTAACAAATGCATATTTACTTAGAATAAACATATTAAAATCGATATTGATTATTAATAATAAGTTACTTCTTATAATATTCGTAAAAATATGCAATTATTACAGAAATAGCCGAGCTGCGTAGAACAGTTCATGCTATATATTTTCACTATTTTGTCGACATGCAACAAATAATTTGTTTAACAAATGCATATTTACTTAGACTAAACATATTAAAATCGGTATTTATTATTAATAATACGTTACTTGTTATAATATTCGTAAAAATATGCAACAATTACAGAAATAGCCGAGCTGCGTAGACTAGTTCATTCTATATATTTTCACTATTTTGTCGACATCCAACAAATAATTTGTTTAACAAATGCATATTTACTTAGACTAAACATATTAAAAGCGGTATTGATTAGGTATTAATAATACGTTACTTGTTATAATATTCGTAAAAATATGCAACAATTACAGAAATAGCCGAGCTGCGTAGAACACATAATTTGTTTAACAAATGCATATTTACTTAGACTAAACATATTAAAATCGGTATTGATTATTAATAATACGTTACTTGTTATAATATTCGTAAAAATATGCAACAATTACAGAAATAGCCAAACTGCGTAGAACACATAATTTGTTTAACAAATGCATATTTACTTAGAATAAACATATTAAAATCAAAATTGATTATTAATAATAAGTTACTTCTTATAATATTCGTAAAAATATGCAATTAATACAGAAATAGCCGAGCTGCGTAGAACAGTTCATGCTATATATTTTCACTATTTTGTCGACATGCAACAAATAATTTGTTTAACAAATGCATATTTACTTAGAATAAATATATTAAAATCGGTATTAATTATTAATAATAAGTTACTTGTTATAATATTCGTAAAAATATGCAATAATTAAAGAAATAGCCGAGCTGCGTAGAATAGTTCATGCTATATATTTTCACTATTTTGTCGACATGCAACACATAATTTGTTTAACAAATGCATATTTACTTAGAATAAACATATTAAAATCGGTATTGATTATTAATAATAAGTTACTTGTTATAATATTCGTAAAAATTTGCACTTATTACAGAAATAGCTGTACAATAGTTCATTGCTATATATATTTTCACTATTTTGTCAACATGCAACAAATAATTTCTATAACAAATGCATATTATTATTATTATTATTATTATTATTATTATTATTATTATTATTATTATTATTATTATTATTATTATCCTTTATTTCACAGATACAGGTTATAGGTACAATATATACACAAACATTTGTATTTTTCGGGTGTAATCTCAGTAGTATGCGCCCACTTCCTGTTCCGGGATTTACACTCCTTCCAGCTGCTTACCAAGCAGCTCAGGTAAGGGTGTTAAGTAATTGTTTTTCTTATTATATGTGCAGTACCGTATATTGCAGTTTTTTGAATTTCCAGTGCGTCATGTTTACCAGGGATTTTTTCTATAGTTTTTTTAAATTCTGCATCCACAAATCCTGTCCCTCCTACGATTATTGGAATTATAAATGTTTTTGTCTTCCACATTCTACTAATTTCAATACTTAAATCTTTATACTTTAGCAGCTTCTCAGAAAATTTTGATATTATATTTTCGTCTGCTGGAACTGAAACATCCAAAAGATAGGTAATTTTTTCTGTTTTTATTATTATGTCTGGTCTATTGGCTAACACAGTTCTGTCAGTTTGTATTCCAAAATCGTACAAAATTGTAACTTTATTGTCTGCACTAGTTATTACATTTACAGGGTTATGGTTATACCATTTTTCAGTTAAGTTTGTACATTTATAATGTTTGCATAAATTATAATGAATGAGAGTGCAAATTTTATTATGTCTTTTAACGTATTGATTTTTAGCAAGTTCCGAACATGAAGATATTATGTGATGTATAGTTTCATCATCCTTTTTGCATACTCTACAATATTTATCTTGTCTATTACGATGTAATTTATTTGCAATATACCTTGTAGTTAATGCCTGTTCTTGAGCTGCTGTTATAAGACTCTCAGTTTCACCTTTAATAGTACCACTTGTTAACCATTTGTACGATTGTTCTTTGTCTATGTTTAAATTTTCCATTTGTCTAAATTTTTGTCCGTGCATAGATTTATTCTTCCAAATATTGTATAATTTTGTTTGACATTGTGTTTTTATCTGTGTAGGTGTCCTCCTTTCTTGCGGCTGAGTTTGTTGTGTTATTTGAATTTCATCTTCTACATTTTCTACGTTACTTTCAGAACTTGTTACCCCACTATATATTTTTTCTTCTATTTTCTTCGATATTTTTAAAAGAGATCTGTTCTGTGGAAGGCCCATTTCGTATCTTTTAATGTTGCTTATTATTGGATCACGGTTACTGTTTGTTCTAATGTAAAAACTTAACTGAAACATTGTTGCATAGTAAGCTGCTTCTATCTGTTGAAGTCCTCTTCCTCCCATTTTTCTTTTTACATATAGTCTTTCAACATCCTGACGTGGGTGTAATTGTCCATTGATGGTAAGTAATTTTCGTGTTTTTCTATCAACCTTCTTTATTTCTTCTAGGGTCCAATGTACTATACCAAAACTGTAGCGGATTACTGGGATAGCTAATGCTCCTATGGCTTGAAATTTGTTTTTACAATTTAGATGAGTATTTAATATTTTTTTAACTCTTGCTAAATATTCCTTTTTAATTCTTTCTTTAATTGTCTTGTGATCTATTCCATCGCCTTCATTCAACCCTAAGTATTTATATGTTTCTCCATGCTCTAAAGATTTTATACTTTCATCTGAATTTATTTGTATATTCTCTGTCCGTATTATTATTATTATTATTATTATTATTATTATTATTATTGTTTTCGAGTTTGTGCTAAGCCACTAAGTTGGACATGCGTGATTTTAATGTGAAAATGATTAGGTAAAAGACTCACGTCATCAACCTGAAAAAAACCTTATAAAATGTAATATAACTTGTAGAAATTATTGGGTTTTATTTATTCTTAAAAGAAGAAGAAAAAAAGTACTTGTATTAAGTAATGTATATATTAATGATATTTACAATTATTTCAAGTCAATCGTTATTTCTTTTACGGAATATAAAATTATTTGAAATAATTGTAGTTTATTTTCGTACCATACGTTGGCGTTGGCACTACTGAGAATGACCATTTTATGTCAAATAATTTTATATTCCGTAAAAGGAATAAGGATTGACTTACAAATAATTGTAAATCTATTAATATATGCGTTTCTTTAATACTAGTATATGTTTTCTTTTTTTTTTAAAGGTAAATAACATCTAATAATTTCTACAAGTTATATATCTTTTTATAAGGTATTTTTCAGGTTGATGACGTGAGTCTTCTGCCTAATCATTTTCACCATATGTATGTATGTATATATATTTTTGACATATTCGTTATATTGAAACTAAAATTAAATACTTGAATTATTCGGGGTTTTCGAATTTGTAGCGTGAGCGTGTACAGCTGGTTCCTGCGCAAGCTGTACTACGCAAATAGGTTCCGCCCATTACATTAATTACATCTGTTCAGCCTGTTCCACAAACGCAATGTCCGTGTTTTTTATGTTTACAGGTTTACAGACGAAGCATTCCATAGCGTCTAAATGTCATAGCGCCCAAATTCCATACGTCTAAATTCCATACCCTCTAAATTGCATAGCGTCTAAAAGATGCCCCCCCACCAATTGCCATAGCGGCTAAATTTGACCTGGCTTATTTCAGCCACTACCAGTGGTGTTGGTAATACAGCAAACTGTAAATATGTCTACATTTATTTGGAATTGTGAAACAGATGGCGAGTTTGTTGTGTAGTTAATACAGTGCCACAGTGCGTATAAGGAGGTACTATAGTAGTCAACAACAGTTAACCAAATAAATACTGTAAATAGTTTACGAATACAACGGGTTTGTAATGTAAATGAAGAATATGCACTGAAAGACAAATATAATTCAATATATAAACATAATGTAAATAACACAAATATGAATTAACTATTATCTACCTGTTTCATCAAATTTACCAATATGAAAGTACATGTAATAAGTGCATTTAAATATAAGTATGTAAAAAAATGAAAATTTGCATGTTTATATTTATATTTGGTATGGATTAAAATATAAATCGTTTTATTTAAAAAAAATAATTACTCTAAATTCATACAGATAGCCAGAAAGAAGGTTTACAACTTTATTATTAAATTATAAAATATAAAAATAAAATAAATATATCATCACGGCATATTATCCATTACTGGATGTGCCAATCTGCGCTTGTACATAAATATCGGTAATGATGAAATATACAGTGTGTCCCCGGATTAAGTATACAAGAGGGAAAAGATCTTTATTTCTAATTTTACAAAATAATGTTATAGGACGAACTTTTTTGCTTAACTTGAAACTCTTTTGTCATTTAAACCTTTAATTATTAATATTTTGATTTCCATCCTCGAAATTAGGAAAGTGCCTTCGATATATGGCTTGCTTAACCCACTTGCAACATGTGTCATGTTTAATATGTCATGTGTGGTTATGTTTTTATAAGTAATACGAGTAATATCGCAAAACTTATTTTCATTGCAATATTTGTATGTAGTTTAATGTATTAAAAAATTGGATAAGAGATACTATGTCTGCCCGTAACATTTGAGGAAGTGCAGAATAGCTTTAAAGAGCTGTGTCGGAGGATTGAGTTATGTAGCGACGAAGGTGGAGGGTTAATAGAATAGTAGATGATGAAGCTTCTTGACTGGATGGGTGTATGGAAATTAATAGATTACTGGATTGCAGTCAAAATATTAACAAAAAAATAACAACATCCCGTCAAAACAGTTAAAATAAATAAATAAAAGAAAATACTCGAAAAGTCGTCAAAATCTTTTAAAAATAAAATAAATATATATGTGAATTTTCGGCACCCTTATGGAAAAAATATAATTTGGTTTTAACAAGTATAGTTCGGAAGTTTGTTATTTTACCGCAAAAAAATTAAAGAATATTTTATTCATTCTTCTTATTGTTTAGTCTTAAGTTTAATTATTTTTATTGTATTTTAAAATGTTTGTACAGTAAATTTTTTGAAAAATGTCCGATCATGGTTATCTACGAATTGTATGAATTCAGATTTTTGCTCCGCCCATTCTGACAAATTCAGTAGTGTCGTTTGGTTAGTTTTCATGAGGGTACATAAGATACTACTGTTATTTTATTATTATAAAAATATATGTAACAATAAAAGCATTCAAAATTCAAAAATAAGTCAACTGGTAAATTTATTAGCAAATGTAAAACCAAATATGTGAAAAAGAAGATACTGACACAATGTCAGTGTCAGTGACACTTACAAAAAAAAACGTTATTCGTACGGCTATGAATCAAGGTAACGTATCTGAATTAATAAATAAACTTACGTTACAGCGAAAGTATTATCAAAAACGAGCATCGTTTTAAAGTGGAACGTCTTAATATAGTCGAAGCAATATGAATTTTTGAAAGACAAGCGTGTTATATCCATCCTTATCGTACACGCTTATAGCCTTTGCAAAGGAAAGAGCTAAATGTAAGCAAATTTGTTAATTCGTTCATTATACAAATAACCTTGATCGGACATCTTTAAAAAAAATTACTGTAGGTATATATAGTACTTAATTTGGGATTGCATGAAACATACGAATACTTTTGTATAGCCTTCTTCAAATCACGACTTATGCATGTTTCGACTCCGCAAATCTAGTCAATGTAGTTGGCGCGTACCAAAATACTCAAATCTTGACGACAAAGATGGCTGACAATCTCTAATGGTTCGTTCGTTTGTTCACCAAGATTTCATTTTAATATTGTTTAGTAACTTTTTATTTCTTTTCAACGGAGTAAATTAATATTTTAAAAATGAGTTGTTAATAATTGATATAAACATTTCGCTTTACAAATAATTAATATGCTATATATAACAAAAGAATATCAATTTAACAGCCTGTTATATGAATTTAAAAAACCAAATTGTTGGTGATTAAATTTGTCATCATTCTGAATTTCAATTAATATTTGTGTTTACAAATATTTAAGCATTCAATACATTACTTATTTGAGTAAAAGTATTGTAAAACAATTAAGAAGGTTATGAGGAATATGTAAAAGAAAAGGCATCCAATATTTTGCATTAGTTATAATAAGCTGGATGAAAGGATAAATAAGTAGTGAAAAAATAATAAAATATTTATTTATAATGACAAAGAAAATGATAAGCTTACAGTTTTAATTTACACGATATTTGTGGTGTGATTAACCTCACTTCTGGGATACTAAAATTTAAAATTGCTATTTTAAATTTATCTCTGTTGCTGTTTAACTAATTTTAATATAATCTTCAAGAGATCAACACAGCATTTGACCAAAATGATTGCGAAAGTATCGTACATCGTGATGTCATGATTACTGCTGGCTGGCGTTATATTTACGAAATAAAGGCTGACACATGAGGTATCCAATATTTTGCGCAGTACAGTTATAACAAAGTGGATGAAAGGATAAGTAAGTAATTAAAACATAATGAAATTTATATGTAATTTAACATTAATATAAATTAATATTACAGATGATGTAATTTGCTACCAGGAATATAAGTAACCAATTTTGAAACAAAAACAGATAACATAGAACTTGTTACGAAGAATACAACTATTTTATTGTAAAATTAAATATAATTACCTATAAGATATAATTGGGAACACACACATCGTCCTAATGTTCATACATCGCCCCGTTTACTTCTTGTTTCATTCAGTTTCCTAACGTTAAAATCTTGACCATGAAATTCGCGCAGATGAACTTGGCGCGCTCACAATTTAAAAAGTACACTCCTGAGTACAAAATATACCTGAAAATTATTTATTGAATCGGAGTAGGTAGAGTTTTTGTTAATATTTTTTATTTAAAATTAGTACTGCAGAATGTACTTTTAAAAATGTGGGCGCGCGAAATTCTCTGCGCTAACTTCATGGTCAAGATTTGAACGTTATGAAACTGAAAGAAACAAGAAATGACAGAAGGATGTATAAACATGACGCTGCATACGTAAAGCCTAAAATATTGTATATTAGTATAGTTATGTATGTATTTCGTAGAGTTCATAAATAAAGATATTTAGATATTTAAATTAACTTTTATGGTTCTAAAAAGGGTTAAATTCTTTACGTAGTGTAAATATTAATTATCATTATAATAATTCAATAAATTGTTTCATTTTGTTTAGTTTAACTTTGACATTTTAACAATTAAAAAATTAATCTGTTGAAATTAGTAGTGTTTTAATTGGCTAATTCATTTTTTTTATGGTGGAACTTTTTAAATAATACCTGCCAAATAAATATACACACAGAATGTAGAATGTATCAAACAAATAATAAACAATCACAAAATTACAAATAAAACATAACGTTTAAAATATATGAAAAAATAGTTTATTATCTTTGTTACAGTTTTCTAAATATGTTATAAAAAGAGAAATCGTTACTAAAATAAAATTATGAAAAATGTACGAGTCCTGCGCCAAAAGAATTGGGCTACATCTATTTATTTGTTTAATTTTTCGTATAAAATTACTAAATTTAATAACTGAATTTGTTTCTCTGTTATTTAATGGGGTCTCATAGCCATGTGCCTGTGTGTCTGGTCGCGATCCGGGTTTGATCCCGATCGATGCCAAAACTTAATTAGAATTTTAATTGGCACAAAAGTGAACTCTGTACTCTCCAATCCAGCAATGAGTGCCCGTGAGATGACGTTTGATGGTAAATGTCCACACGGTACGAATATGTCATCGTCATTATCGATATCTGCATAGAAAGCAGCTTGGCGCACCCAGCAATAGGTATGCCGTGATGACATTTTTTAAAATTTAATTTATTGTTTACACTTATTCAACTATTAACCCTAAACTTACTTTTGTATTATTAGAATTAATTTATTGCTGAAACAATACGCGTTATCATTAAAAATGTATACGAGTTGTTGCCTTGTAAGTTAAGAAAAAGATGTAGGCCAATTCTTTTGGCGCAGGGGTCGTACTTCTTCCAATGTTTTCATTCGCGTGTGGAAAATGAGTGTTAAATCGCAATTTCGTAGAAAAAAATAATCAAAAACTTATTTTTTATTCGATTATATCATAATGTTTTGATAGTGTGACTCGCCTTATATTTCCGTATAATCTCAGATATCTCCTATAGAAGTCCGCGTGCCGCCATGAAATTATTATAAATAAACAGTAAATATTATAACAACTTATTTAATATACATTTCAATATGGCACCATCCGTAGAGGGATGTGAAAAAAATTCATAAAGATTGTGTGATCCGTCCTAGGAAAGGAAAGTACAAATCAAATTATAATAACCATACATGTATATATGAATATATAATATTTAGAGGGAAAAAAATATTATAAGGTCTAACAAAAGAAATTCTCCAGAAACTACATTTACCGAGTGTAAGTTTGGCTTGCAAAACGCGGCAATTTTAACAAATTTAAATTTGTGCAGTGTATCCCATGTACATACATACATATATTTTTCATATATCTCCTATATGAAATATGAAACTGTTTCGCTTACGAATTATTATAAATAAAAATAATAACATTATAATAAATTACTCCTTATTTTTTGTTACAGTGCCACGCTAAGGAGAGGTACAAAAAATAACTTGTTTTCATATCAATTCATTTGAAACAAAAAACAAGATATCTAAAAAAAAATTAGATTGAGCTTGCTTTATTATACATTTATGACGAACATTGTTTAAACTATACCTTTATGTTTAATTTGCTCTATTTGAATATTCTTAATATTATTAGAAAATAAGGATCTCATAATTTATTGAGCGGAAATAATAACAAAAATCAACAAGTATATATATATAAAGAACTTTTATCGATATTAATCTTTTCATATGAAACTTTTCTCCCATATGGCTGTGTAGTGCATGTGGTTCTCAAGTGAGGGAAATACGTTTTTTTTATTAAAAATTCTGTCAAAGTACAATTAATGTCTTAATATATTTTTTTTTCTATTAATGTTATATGTAAATCTAGCTTTATGCTACAGTGCCATCTATGATACAAGTTATAACACAAACATAAATTCTAACCTCTATACATTTTTAAATTGTTAAAGCAAACACAAAAATTAAATGCAGCAAATAGAAGTATTTAATATAATTTATTTGTATTTATTTTCCTTTCCTTCAGTTTATTTTCCGTGTGTAATGAAATTTCTGCAGGTATTTTTCCGAATTACAACAATGATTAAATTTTGATTTTTTTTTGTATCCCTTTTACGGGGGGCGCTATATTAAAATACATTAAATAATTTGTTATAATACATACTATTTTTTTATAATAATTTCGAAGCGGCACTCTCAAAATATTTAGGGAATAAATACATACTGCCATAACCTATAAAATTTGTGTGGTTAGTATCATCAAAATTAATAAATGAGTCTGATAATTTTATATGTATTAGAGGGAGTTTTGGAAAAATCGTTGTCGCTATCCCTATCGCTTATTTCCTTGCTGAACAAATTAATTATTGTAGACAATTTTTCATTTTTAGGCCGCGTTCAGCACGTCTCAGCACAGAGCACAGAAGTTAGCCGAATACAGTTGCTGGACCAATCGCATTTTTCCATTTATTGCGTTCGGTAAACTTCGGTGCTCAGAGCTGGGACGTGCTGGCCGCGGCCACATCGGCATATGTCAGAAAAATATTAGAAGTACAAATTTAAATCAAAAAAATACTGTTTAATATACCTTCTCACAAAATAAAATATCACTTTAATACAATAAATACTTATTATCTGGGACATATTTAATATATTTTGGAAGTCTTGTTAAGATAATATTTTTTTTTTTGCCAAATATCCATGATGTTTACTTTTTGAAAAAATCACACAATTTCATGTATTTTGGTATGCCAACATTGTGTTTTACGTTTAACATGGCCCTCACCATGGAGTACTGGGACCACAAACTAGAAGATTTCATTTTCTCGGATAAATTTGCAAAATATGCTGGTATGACATTCTTTGGCAAACGATTGAATATTTTTTCTCCTATCCATAAATTTCTAATTTCTATGCTTTCTTTGTAAATTTCTTTTGATTTTTATGGCAGCAAATCTAATCCCGCACATCTGGATTTCATGATATTCCAATTCCATGTGGTTTATTTTCCTCGACAAGTAAATTCCTCATACCTGGTTACAAATTAACCACGTGAAAAATTATGACATTTGACATTAATGTAAATAATTACTGCCATTTTGACAAGGGCCTCCATACTCGCCTCCATATCTGCTTGTCTAGGTCAAGTATGACAAACTACCTACGTGAATTTAGAAAATCTCGAAATTTTGATTAAAAATTCTAACATTTGACATATATGTACAAAATTAATAATTTTCATTTTGACACGAACCCCCATATCTGCTTGTCAAGGCCAACAATGTTACATGACTGCTCGCGCCCTATACTTATGTAACCAAAAACGGAAGTGGTGAGAGGTATTATTGTGCTGGCCACAACAGATTTTTATTTTTGGGCAAGTGCGGGATTTTTTTTAATACAAAGTGAAAAGCATTATTTTACGTATTATACATAAATATATAAATAAATAATTTAGCTATATTCATTTATTTATGGAATAAATATTGAAAATATTCATAATTTTATAATAAAAATGTCTCCATACGATAACAAAACATTAAAATTATAAACAGTTTATGCAGGATGGATTCATTCTCTATTTATTTGTAAGAAATGTGATATTATTATAAAGGAATATTAAATAATCACACCATGAATCTATAAAAGTAATAAAAATTCATTTATATATAATAATAATAAACAAAAAAAATAGTTTTTTATTAAATTATTCAAACAAAAATCAAATATGAAATTATTCTATTAACCCTCTACCTTCGTCGCTACATAACTCAATCCTCCGACGCAGCTCTTTAAAGCTATTCTGCACTTCCTCAAATGTTACGGGCAGATATAGTATCTCTTATCCAATTTTTTAATACATTAAACTACATACAAATATTGCAATGAAAATAAGTTTTGCGATATTACTCGTATTACTTATAAAAACATAACCACACATGACATATTAAACATGACACATGTTGCAAGTGGGTTAAGCAAGCCATATATCGAAGGCACTTTCCTAATTTCGAGGATGGAAATTAAAATATTAATAATTAAAGGTTTAAATGACAAAAGAGTTTCAAGTTAAGCAAAAAAGTTCGTCTTATAACATTCTTTTGTAAAATTAGAAATAAAGATCTTTTCCCGCTTGTATACTTAATCCGGGGACACATAGTATATTTCATCATTACCGATATTTATGTACAAGCGCAGATTGGCACACCCAGTAATGGATAATATGCCGTGATGATATATTTATTTTATTTTTATATTTTATAATTTAATAATAAACTTGTAAACCTTCTTTTTGGCTATCTGTATGAATTTAGAGTAATTATTTTTTTAAAATAAAACGTTTTATATTTTAATCCATACCAAATAAAAATTTAAACATGCAAATTTTCATTTTTTTACATACTTATATTTAAATGCACTTATTACATGTACTTTCATATTGGTAAATTTGATGAAACAGGTAGATAATAGTTAATTCATATTTGTGTTATTTACATTATGTTTATATATTGAATTATATTTGTCTTTCAGTGCATATTCTTCATTTACATTACAAACCCGTTGTATTCGTAAACTATTTACAGTATTTATTTGGTTAACTGTTGTTGACTACTATAGTACCTCCTTATACGCACTGTGGCACTGTATTAACTACACAACAAACTCGCCATCTGTTTCACAATTCCAAATAAATGTAGACATATTTACAGTTTGCTGTATTACCAACACCACTGGTAGTGGCCGAAATAAGCCAGGTCAAATTTAGCCGCTATGGCAATTGGTGGGGGGGCATCTTTTAGACGCTATGCAATTTAGAGGGTATGGAATTTAGACGCTATGGAATTTGGGCGCTATGACATTTAGACGCTATGGCACGTACTCTACACGAGTATGTACGACAGTCTCTGTAAAGAGTACGTGCCATAGCGTCTAAATGTCATAGCGCCCAAATTCCATCGCGTCTAAATTCCATACCGTCTAAATTGCATAGCGTCTAAAAGATGCCCCCCCACCAATTGCCATAGCGGCTAAATTTGACCTGGCTTATTTCGGCCACTACCAGTGGTGTTGGTAATACAGCAAACTGTAAATATGTCTACATTTATTTGGAATTGTGAAACAGATGGCGAGTTTGTTGTGTAGTTAATACAGTGCCACAGTGCGTATAAGGAGGTACTATAGTAGTCAACAACAGTTAACCAAATAAATACTGTAAATAGTTTACGAATACAACGGGTTTGTAATGTAAATGAAGAATATGCACTGAAAGACAAATATAATTCAATATATAAACATAATGTAAATAACACAAATATGAATTAACTATTATCTACCTGTTTCATCAAATTTACCAATATGAAAGTACATGTAATAAGTGCATTTAAATATAAGTATGTAAAAAAATGAAAATTTGCATGTTTAAATTTTTATCATTTAAAAAAAATAATTACTCTAAATTCATACAGATAGCCAGAAAGAAGGCTTACAAGTTTATTATTAAATTATAAAATATAAAAATAAAATAAATATATCATCACGGCATATTATTCATTACTGGGTGTGCCAATCTGCTTTGTACATAAATATCGGTAATGATGAAATATACAGTGTGTCCCCGGATTAAGTATACAAGAGGGAAAAGATCTTTATTTCTAATTTTACAAAAGAATGTTATAGGACGAACTTTTTTGCTTAACTTGAAACTCTTTTGTCATTTAAACCTTTAATTATTAATATTTTGATTTCCATCCTCGAAATTAGGAAAGTGCCTTCGATATATGGCTTGCTTAACCCACTTGCAACATGTGTCATATTTAATATGTCATGTGTGGTTATGTTTTTATAAGTAATACGAGTAATATCGCAAAACTTATTTTCATTGCAATATTTGTATGTAGTTTAATGTATTAAAAAATCGGATAAGAGATACTATATCTGCCCGTAACATTTGAGGAAGTGCAGAATAGCTTTAAAGAGCTGCGTCGGAGGATTGAGTTATGTAGCGACGAAGGTAGAGGGTTAATAGAATAATTTAATATTTGATTTTTGTTTGAATAATTTAATAAAAAACTATTTTTTTTGTTTATTATTATTATATATAAATGAATTTTTATTACTTTTATAGATTCATGGTGTGATTATTTAATATTCCTTTATAATATCACATTTCTTACAAATAAATAGAGAATGAATCCATCCTGCATAAACTGTTTATAATTTTAATGTTTTGTTATCGTATGGAGACATTTTTATTATAAAATTATGAATATTTTCAATATTTATTCCATAAATAAATGAATATAGCTAAATTATTTATTTATATATTTATGTATAATACGTAACATAATGCTTTTCACTTTGTATTAAAAAAAAACCCGCACTTGCCCAAAAATAAAAATCTGTTGTGGCCAGCACAATAATACCTCTCGCCACTTCCGTTTTTGGTTACATAAGTATAGGGCGCGAGCAGTCATGTGACATTGTTGGCCTTCGTGTCAAAATGAAAATTATTAATTTTGTACATATATGTCAAATGTTAGAATTTTTAATCAAAATTTCGAGATTTTCTAAATTCACGTAGGTAGTTTGTCATACTTGACCTAGACAAGCAGATATGGAGGCGAGTATGGAGGCCCTTGTCAAAATGGCAGTAATTATTTACATTAATGTCAAATGTCATAATTTTTCACGTGGTTAATTTGTAACCAGGTATGAGGAATTTACTTGTCGAGGAAAATAAACCACATGGAATTGGAATATCATGAAATCCAGATGTGCGGGATTAGATTTGCTGCCATAAAAATCAAAAGAAATTTACAAAGAAAGTATAGAAATTAGAAATTTATGGATAGGAGAAAAAATATTCAATCGTTTGCCAAAGAATGTTATGCCAGCATATTTTGCAAATTTATCCGAGAAAATGAAATCTTCTAGTTTGTGGTCCCAGTACTCCATGGTGAGGGCCATGTTAAACGTAAAACACAATGTTGGCATACCAAAATACATGAAATTGGGTGATTTTTTCAAAAAGTAAACATCATGGATATTTGGCAAAAAAAAATATTATCTTAACAAGACTTCCAAAATATATTAAATATGTCCCAGATAATAAGTATTTATTGTATTAAAGTGATATTTTATTTTGTGAGAAGGTATATTAAACAGTATTTTTTTGATTTAAATTTGTACTTCTAATATTTTTCTGACATATGCCGATGTGGCCGCGGCCAGCACGTCCCAGCTCTGAGCACCGAAGTTTACCGAACGCAATAAATGGAAAAATGCGATTGGTCCAGCAACTGTATTCGGCTAACTTCTAAGCTCTGTGCTGAGACGTGCTGAACGCGGCCTAAAAATGAAAAATTGTCTACAATAATTAATTTGTTCAGCAAGGAAATAAGCGATAGGGATAGCGACAACGATTTTTCCAAAACTCCCTCTAATACATATAAAATTATCAGACTCATTTATTAATTTTGATGATACTAACCACACAAATTTTATAGGTTATGGCAATATGTATTTATTCCCTAAATATTTTGAGAGTGCCGCTTCGAAATTATTATAAAAAAATAGTATGTATTATAACAAATTATTTAATGTATTTTAATATAGCGCCCCCCGTAAAAGGGATACAAAAAAAAATCAAAATTTAATCATTGTTGTAATTCGGAAAAATACCTGCAGAAATTTCATTACACACGGAAAATAAACTGAAGGAAAGGAAAATGAATACAAATAAATTATATTAAATACTTCTATTTGCTGCATTTAATTTTTGTGTTTGCTTTAAAAATTTAAAAATGTATAGAGGTTAGAATTTATGTTTGTGTTATAACTTGTATCATAGATGGCACTGTAGCATAAAGCTAGATTTACATATAACATTAATAGAAAAAAAATATATTAAGACATTAATTGTACTTTGACAGAATTTTTAATAAAAAAAACGTATTTCCCTCACTTGAGAACCACATGCACTACACAGCCATATGGGAGAAAAGTTTCATATGAAAAGATTAATATCGATAAAAGTTCTTTATATATATACTTGTTGATTTTTGTTATTATTTCCTCTCAATAAATTATGAGATCCTTATTTTCTAATAATATTAAGAATATTCAAATAGAGCAAATTAAACATAAAGGTATAGTTTAAACAATGTTCGTCATAAATGTATAATAAAGCAAACTCAATCTAATTTTTTTTTAGATATCTTGTTTTTTGTTTCAAATGAATTGATATGAAAACAAGTTATTTTTTTGTACCTCTCCTTAGCGTGGCACTGTAACAAAAAATAAGGAGTAATTTATTATAATGTTATTATTTTTATTTATAATAATTCGTAAGCGAAACAGTTTCATATTTCATATAGGAGATATATGAAAAATATATGTATGTATGTACATGGGATACACTGCACAAATTTAAATTTGTTAAAATTGCCGCGTTTTGCAAGCCAAACTTACACTCGGTAAATGTAGTTTCTGGAGAATTTCTTTTGTTAGACCTTATAATATTTTTTTCCCTCTAAATATTATATATTCATATATACATGTATGGTTATTATAATTTGATTTGTACTTTCCTTTCCTAGGACGGATCACACAATCTTTATGAATTTTTTTCACATCCATCTACGGGTGGTGCCATATTGAAATGTATATTAAATAAGTTGTTATAATATTTACTGTTTATTTATAATAATTTCATGGCGGCACGCGGACTTCTATAGGAGATATCTGAGATTATACGGAAATATAAGGCGAGTCACACTATCAAAACATTATGATATAATCGAATAAAAAATAAGTTTTTGATTATTTTTTTCTACGAAATTGCGATTTAACACTCATTTTCCACACGCGAATGAAAACATTGGAAGAAGTACGACCCCTGCGCCAAAAGAATTGGCCTACATCTTTTTCTTAACTTACAAGGCAACAACTCGTATACATTTTTAATGATAACGCGTATTGTTTCAGCAATAAATTAATTCTAATAATACAAAAGTAAGTTTAGGGTTAATAGTTGAATAAGTGTAAACAATAAATTAAATTTTAAAAAATGTCATCACGGCATACCTATTGCTGGGTGCGCCAAGCTGCTTTCTATGCAGATATCGATAATGACGATGACATATTCGTACCGTGTGGACATTTACCATCAAACGTCATCTCACGGGCACTCATTGCTGGATTGGAGAGTACAGAGTTCACTTTTGTGCCAATTAAAATTCTAATTAAGTTTTGGCATCGATCGGGATCAAACCCGGATCGCGACCAGACACACAGGCACATGGCTATGAGACCCCATTAAATAACAGAGAAACAAATTCAGTTATTAAATTTAGTAATTTTATACGAAAAATTAAACAAATAAATAGATGTAGCCCAATTCTTTTGGCGCAGGACTCGTACATTTTTCATAATTTTATTTTAGTAACGATTTCTCTTTTTATAACATATTTAGAAAACTGTAACAAAGATAATAAACTATTTTTTCATATATTTTAAACGTTATGTTTTATTTGTAATTTTGTGATTGTTTATTATTTGTTTGATACATTCTACATTCTGTGTGTATATTTATTTGGCAGGTATTATTTAAAAAGTTCCACCATAAAAAAAATGAATTAGCCAATTAAAACACTACTAATTTCAACAGATTAATTTTTTAATTGTTAAAATGTCAAAGTTAAACTAAACAAAATGAAACAATTTATTGAATTATTATAATGATAATTAATATTTACACTACGTAAAGAATTTAACCCTTTTTAGAACCATAAAAGTTAATTTAAATATCTAAATATCTTTATTTATGAACTCTACGAAATACATACATAACTATACTAATATACAATATTTTAGGCTTTACGTATGCAGCGTCATGTTTATACATCCTTCTGTCATTTCTTGTTTCTTTCAGTTTCATAACGTTCAAATCTTGACCATGAAGTTAGCGCAGAGAATTTCGCGCGCCCACATTTTTAAAAGTACATTCTGCAGTACTAATTTTAAATAAAAAATATTAACAAAAACTCTACCTACTCCGATTCAATAAATAATTTTCAGGTATATTTTGTACTCAGGAGTGTACTTTTTAAATTGTGAGCGCGCCAAGTTCATCTGCGCGAATTTCATGGTCAAGATTTTAACGTTAGGAAACTGAATGAAACAAGAAGTAAACGGGGCGATGTATGAACATTAGGACGATGTGTGTGTTCCCAATTATATCTTATAGGTAATTATATTTAATTTTACAATAAAATAGTTGTATTCTTCGTAACAAGTTCTATGTTATCTGTTTTTGTTTCAAAATTGGTTACTTATATTCCTGGTAGCAAATTACATCATCTGTAATATTAATTTATATTAATGTTAAATTACATATAAATTTCATTATGTTTTAATTACTTACTTATCCTTTCATCCACTTTGTTATAACTGTACTGCGCAAAATATTGGATACCTCATGTGTCAGCCTTTATTTCGTAAATATAACGCCAGCCAGCAGTAATCATGACATCACGATGTACGATACTTTCGCAATCATTTTGGTCAAATGCTGTGTTGATCTCTTGAAGATTATATTAAAATTAGTTAAACAGCAACAGAGATAAATTTAAAATAGCAATTTTAAATTTTAGTATCCCAGAAGTGAGGTTAATCACACCACAAATATCGTGTAAATTAAAACTGTAAGCTTATCATTTTCTTTGTCATTATAAATAAATATTTTATTATTTTTTCACTACTTATTTATCCTTTCATCCAGCTTATTATAACTAATGCAAAATATTGGATGCCTTTTCTTTTACATATTCCTCATAACCTTCTTAATTGTTTTACAATACTTTTACTCAAATAAGTAATGTATTGAATGCTTAAATATTTGTAAACACAAATATTAATTGAAATTCAGAATGATGACAAATTTAATCACCAACAATTTGGTTTTTTAAATTCATATAACAGGCTGTTAAATTGATATTCTTTTGTTATATATAGCATATTAATTATTTGTAAAGCGAAATGTTTATATCAATT
The DNA here is from genome assembly GCA_951394225.1 of Harpalus rufipes. Lineage (NCBI taxonomy): Eukaryota > Metazoa > Arthropoda > Insecta > Coleoptera > Carabidae > Harpalus > Harpalus rufipes. Next base: position 57,927,897 of record OX596274.1, read on the forward strand.
ATTAACAACTCATTTTTAAAATATTAATTTACTCCGTTGAAAAGAAATAAAAAGTTACTAAACAATATTAAAATGAAATCTTGGTGAACAAACGAACGAACCATTAGAGATTGTCAGCCATCTTTGTCGTCAAGATTTGAGTATTTTGGTACGCGCCAACTACATTGACTAGATTTGCGGAGTCGAAACATGCATAAGTCGTGATTTGAAGAAGGCTATACAAAAGTATTCGTATGTTTCATGCAATCCCAAATTAAGTACTATATATACCTACAGTAATTTTTTTTAAAGATGTCCGATCAAGGTTATTTGTATAATGAACGAATTAACAAATTTGCTTACATTTAGCTCTTTCCTATAAGCGTGTACGATAAGGATGGATATAACACGCTTGTCTTTCAAAAATTCATATTGCTTCGACTATATTAAGACGTTCCACTTTAAAACGATGCTCGTTTTTGATAATACTTTCGCTGTAACGTAAGTTTATTTATTAATTCAGATACGTTACCTTGATTCATAGCCGTACGAATAACGTTTTTTTCTGTAAGTGTCACTGACACTGACATTGTGTCAGTATCTTCTTTTTCACATATTTGGTTTTACATTTGCTAATAAATTTACCAGTTGTCTTATTTTTGAATTTTGAATGCTTTTATTGTTACATATATTTTTATAATAATAAAATAACAGTAGTATCTTATGTAACCTCATGAAAACTAACCAAACGACACTACTGAATTTGTCAGAATGGGCGGAGCAAAAATCTGAATTCATACAATTCGTAGATAACCATGATCGGACATTTTTCAAAAATTTTACTGTACAAACATTTTAAAATACAATAAAAATAATTAAACTTAAGACTAAACAATAAGAAGAATGAATAAAATATTCTTTAATTTTTTTGCGGTAAAATAACAAACTTCCGAACTATACTTGTTAAAACCAAATTATATTTTTTCCATAAGGGTGCCGAAAATTCACATATATATTTATTTTATTTTTAAAAGATTTTGACGACTTTTCGAGTATTTTCTTTTATTTATTTATTTTAACTGTTTTGACGGGATGTTGTTATTTTTTTGTTAATATTTTGACTGCAATCCAGTAATCTATTAATTTCCATACACCCATCCAGTCAAGAAGCTTCATCTACTATTCTATTAACCCTCCACCTTCGTCGCTACATAACTCAATCCTCCGACACAGCTCTTTAAAGTTATTCTGCACTTCCTCAAATGTTACGGGCAGACATAGTATCTCTTATCCAATTTTTTAATACATTAAACTACATACAAATATTGCAATGAAAATAAGTTTTGCGATATTACTCGTATTACTTATAAAAACATAACCACACATGACATATTAAACATGACACATGTTGCATGTGGATTAAGCAAGCCATATATCGAAGGCACTTTCCTAATTTCGAGGATGGAAATCAAAATATTAATAATTAAAGGTTTAAATGACAAAAGAGTTTCAAGTTAAGCAAAAAAGTTCGTCCTATAACATTATTTTGTAAAATTAGAAATAAAGATCTTTTCCCTTTTGTATACTTAATCCGGGGACACACTGTAAATTTCATCATTACCGATATTTATGTACAAGCGCAGATTGGCACACCCAGTAATGGATAATATGCCGTGATGATATATTTATTTTATTTTTATATTTTATAATTTAATAATAAACTTGTAAACCTTCTTTCTGGCTATCTGTATGAATTTAGAGTAATTATTTTTTTTAAATAAAACGTTTTATATTTTAATCCATACCAAATATAAATTTAAACATGCAAATTTTCATTTTTTTTACTTACTTATATTTAAATGCACTTATTACATGTACTTTCATATTCGTAAATTTGATGAAACAGGTAGATAATAGTTAATTCATATTTGTGTTATTTACATTATGTTTATATATTGAATTATATTTGTCTTTCAGTGCATATTCTTCATTTACATTACAAACCCGTTGTATTCGTAAACTATTGTACAGTATTTATTTGGTTAACTGTTGTTGACTACTATAGTACCTCCTTATACGCACTGTAGCACTGTATGAACTACACAACAAACTCGCCATCTGTTGTACAATTCCAAATAAATGTAGACATATTTACAGTTTGCTGTATTACCAACACCACTGGTAGTGGCCGAAATAAGCCAGGTCAAATTTAGCCGCTATGGCAATTGGTGGGGGGGCATCTTTTAGACGCTATGCAATTTAGATGGCATGGAATTTAGACGCTATGGAATTTGGGCGCTATGACATTTAGACGCTATGGAATGCTTCGCTCGTGTAGACCTTCGGTTACATTCGAACTTGACAATATGCGGCAATATTTGAAATGAAGTTAGATAAGTGTAAAGTACTTATAAATGCACGTGCATACATTTTGAAGGACATTTTTGCAACAGAAAAAAAATGTCGATAAGCTCTGTAATAAAAAATACCTAAAATTCACGAATCTGCCTACTATAATGCCCTAATATTATCAAATACCTATTTTGCAATATTTAGTTTATTACCCTTAATTAACAATTTTATTTAAATCAAAAGCATATCTTCATAAATTGTGATTTATTAAAATCATACACCCATATGTCAATGAACTCTTGTATTAAAAAGCTTCAAATCGTATATTAGAATGCACTAATGTTGTCAGATACCTATGTAGGAATATTTATTCTAATTATGTGGTCGCATAGCTGAGTGTACAACGAATCAAGATCACGAATTTATGGTGCCAAGTTCGAGCTCGACCACTGCCGAAAAAAATATTTATAATTTATAAATGGCACAAAATAACACCTGTCATGCGCTCTTCACGCCAATTTCGGGTGTCCGTACGATGACCTCTGGTAACCGACCTCCGGATGAAATATGTCCTCTCATTACCGATATCTGCTTATTTGCAGATACGACACACCCGACAATTGGTAAAAGCCATGATGACGTGATGATATTTTTTATTTATTTACTTATTTATATTAAATTCTAATCCTATATAAGTTTACGGGCAAGGTCGCACAATATTTTGATAAAATATTTAATAATAATGGAATAAACAAAATTGTTTAATTATTTGTTCCATGAGTAGTTTATAACGGTGTACATACATCTTCACAATGGGCCCATAAACCATTTTTTTAAATGAAAGTTCGTTTAATTTTGAAGCAATTCGTGGTATCAAAAAAGTCATACTTGTTTCTTTATAACTGCATTTGATTTTTGAAGAAACCTATAGCTATCTTTCTCACATCGTTTATGTAGTAGGCTGCGCGAGAAAGATACCAATACCAATGTGACGTCATCCGTGACCCTGGAAATAAATTCAAATATCTCGAAGTATTTTAAGGATAAAGTATACATTTTATTATTTTTGTTATGGTTTATGGGCCCATTTTACCAATTACTTAAAAAAAAATACATATTTTAATTTAAAAAAGAACTACGTTTTTCTTTGATAATTTAATCAATTTTGTCCTTTGTTTCTTTTCTGGGAGCAGATAATCGTAATCTAGTTTTTTTTTTGCCACGGCGCCAATCTCGAACATCGGGTTATAGAAATATACAGCCAATAGTAACAATTTACTACGAATACAAAATATACCCCGCACTGGCATTGACCAGGGTTGGAAAACCATCCCCTCTTCTATTCCTCTCTACCCGTACTCCACCGCGCCTAGACTAGGGCAACTCATTTCAGCTTCCGTAAAATTCCGTAAAATTTTGTTTAGAAATTAGTAAATTACATATGTAGGTTTAAAGATATAACAAAATTTCAAAACGGGCATATAGAAGGAAAGTGATACTATGCTTCTACGTTCTTATATTTTCCAATAAATGTCTATTTAATTAGATATATTGTGTAAACTGTGTTTTTCTAAGTTAATTTCAAATTTGCCGAAAATTATAATGAGCAGCAAATTATTAATATTTAATACCGATTTTCACATGTTTATTGAAACTAAATTGGCAATTGTTAAACAAATTATCTATTTCATATGAATAAAATAGTGAAAACATTTAACATACGTTTGAAATTGTGCATTTTGCATTTTTCTAAGTTAATTTCAAATTTGCCGAAAATTATAATGAGCAGCAAATTATTAATACTCAATACCGATTTTCACATGTTTATTGAAACTAAATTGGCTATTGTTAAACAAATTATCTATTTCATGTGATTAAAATAGTGTAAACATTTAACATACGTCTGAAATCTTATTGTACGATTCTAGTCTAGTCTAATCTAGTCTAGTCTAGGTCAATGCTTAAAATTAATTATTTATGATTTTTTAATAACAATTTTATAAATATCAAAACTATATTTTTATCAAATGCGATTTATTACACTCATACATCTTAATTGGGTCGCTGAGATCTGTAATAAAAAACGTTATTTTTTTTTCATTACATATTTTTCTAGAATTATTTAATAATTTTGTAAATAGCAAAGCCTTATTTTTATAAAATTCGAATTACTTAACTGAAATCTACAATTACGCTGAGATCTTTAGTATAAGTTGTGTACTAAAAAATCTTGGATCCTTGGTTTATATACGCTAGTTTACAAATAAATCAAAAATATTTAAAAAAATTAAATAAAAATTTAGTAAAACATGTACATATATTTATAATATAAATTTTACGTGGTTTTCAAATTTGTAAAAATTGGCTGAATATTCACTTGAACAAAAATAATATGGTATAATATTAGCTCAATGATAACTTATCAGACTGTGAAGCTAAGAACCCAGGTTCGAATTCCACAATCGATAAAAAAAAATTCATCATATTTAAAAATTACCTCTGTGGCTCCCTCGCCACTAATATCTTTATGGGCCGTTAATTGACAGCTGTTAATCGCACGCATGGTTAAAAATACATCGAATTGATATCTTCAATTAGCGAGATCTGCTTCTATTGGAAACACCAAATGGCTGAGTGGGAACCTGTAATTTCAAATCTCCGAGTACGGCAAACAGCATTATGTGCAACCTATACATCGCAAGCCGGTATCACAAGAAATGCTGGCCGTGCGGCACGCCGGGGGTGAATTAAGGCGAAGCATGCCACACGTTATAATCCTACAGTTTATAATTCCCACAGTTTATAAATGCCAGAGCTCACAATCCCACAATTTATAAAGTTACCCCCACCACCAATGACGTAATGTTCAGAATTCATAATCCCATAAGTGATAAAATGGTATGAATTGAGACAGGATGAATAGATTTTCAGGGTTTAAAACTGTAAACCGAATGTACCTATTTCACCTATTAGACTACAGATGGCGCTGGTGAAAAATTAAAAAAATAAAGAGCTCTTTAATTGGTAATAGTTAAACTCTGTTTCACCTAGTCAAGTCAGTAGATGGCGCTCGTATTAGCGCCAGTTTTAAAGAGCCAACATTAAAAAATAGCGTTATCAACTGACATTTTATTAAAATATCATAATGTCATCGAAACTTTGTATATTATAGTCAATAGGTATGAAATATAGTAGTATATTACGTAATGAGAGATATAAGAAGCAGATTACGTACGAGTAAAATGATTGACACACGAGACGCGTAGCGTCGAGTTTGTAATATTACGAGTGAGTAATTGTTTTACATCTCGAATTATGTACTATACGTTTTCTACGACCAATCATTACTATTTCTAAAGTGAAGCAAAATTCAGATACATAGTTATAAATTTTTTTTTTTTTATTGCATTACTTACAAATTACAAATAATATTATCAACTAATTTTGTTTATAATAATAATTATTACCTCAGCATATGTATTTGTAATCACACAAAAAAGAAGCAGTTCGAAACGTCAAAAAGTTTGGTGGGTTTTATTTACAAAAATAAAACTGCGCAACAATTGCCTAATCCGTAAGAAAATACCAACCGAATGGAAAACGTGCTACATCTCCTCAATATTCAAAAAAGGGGACAGAAAAGATCTTAATAATTACAGGGGATTAAGTGTCATGAGTACTGTTAGCAGACTGTGGGGCAAAGTAATACAAAAAAGGCTTAGATATGAAGTGAACCAACAGATATCAGAAGACCAAAGTGGATTCATGCCTGGCCGGTCATGCACGGACAATTTGTTTACATTGCAACAGTTGATAGAAAAAAAGAATACTAAAAATGAGGAGCTACACATGGCTTTTATAGATTTAAAGAAAGCGTATGATACCATTCCTCGGAATAGTCTATGGAAAACTCTCAAAGAAATGAACATAAGCAATTACTTGATTGAAATAATACAAGAATTATATGAAAACAATTTAGCTTACATAAAACAGAATGGGTGCCTTTCAAATCCTATACATACGTCTAAAGGCCTGAGACAAGGCTGTAGCCTATCCCCACTTCTTTTCAATATATATGTAGAAGTGGCATTGAGAAAATGGAAGAGATCCTACCAAGGTGTGGGAATCCCAGTCAATGACACACACCTCCTTACTTTACAATTTGCGGATGATCAAGTTGTAATCGCTCAAGACGCTTATGATCTCGAATTCATGTTAACAAGATTATATGACGAATACCAAAAATGGGAGCTTCAAGTCACTCTTGAAAAAACTGAATACCTAGTCACCAATTCAGACACTAAATTCGATGTGTTATTGAAGAACAATACGACGGTGAAACAAGTGGACAACTATAAGTACTTGGGTACAATAGTAGATAAAAATGGCATAGGCCATCAAGAAATAAAGAGCAGAGTACAGAAAGCAAAAAAAAAATGTGGGAGCCCTAAACGGAGTATGGTGGAATAAAAACATAAGTCGAGAAAATAAGAAACGCATAGGACAAATGATGGTGGAAACAGTTATGAGTTACGGCAGCGAAGTATGGCCCTTGAAAGAGGATGATAAACGGAAAATATTAACCATAGAAATGGATTATCTCCGAAGAAGTGCAGGAGTGTCTAGAATGGACAGAGTCAGAAATGAGGATATACGAAATCGCATGTCGGCTCAAAAAACAGCAATAGATAGAATTGAGAAAAGAAGTTTAAAATGGTTTGGGCATCTTTTAAGAATGGAAGAGACGAAATGGCCAAAAAGAATTTTCAACTGGCAACCACCAGGAACAAACCGAAGAGGACGACCAAGGAGATCATGGAACGAGGGAATTTGAAGAACCATGAGAGATCGAGATTTAGAAGAGGAGGTAGCATACGACAGAGAGGCCTGGAGACGAAGAGTGAGAAAACAACATTCAGTTGTATAATTATGGCACTGTATTTATAATTTATAAATACTGTACTTAATTAATCCCATAAATATATATATAGATCCTATATCATTTTTTATTTTTGTAAGAACTGGATGAACTAAGAATTTTAATGTAAACGCGACTTAAAAATTTCAAGTAATTAACGAAATATGAATTTTTAAAGATCAGAATGGGGTTATTTAAAAAACTCATTATTTTTTTTATAAAATCGTGAAATTCGTCTCATTTCATAAATATAGTAATATAAAATAACATGAAATATGCGACTTTTCATTCATAAATTTGCTAATAAACTTTCGCGGTTGTAAAATTCGTGACGTCACGGTTTGTTACACAAAGACATTCCTCTCACACATTTACGGCCCACGTGGTTTCCATTTGCTGTTGTAAGCAAACTAATCTAAAATTGTGACAGGTGACAGCAGAGTTAAGAGTAAAGGTATGTAAATAAAACATTTATTAAAATAAATATCAAAAGTTGTATGAAATATCTTTTTAGTTAACAATATGTTGCTGTCACAAAATCTAACTTACAAGTGATAATCCAAACAACCATAGTTCCAAACAAAAACGGTAGAGCTTTACTGCCGTATCCGCTAAGACCGTGACGTCAGCGTCCAAATATTTGAAATTAAAAACAACTTTTAAAAAATCATATCTCTGATTCTAAAAACTTGTAAGGTGTAAAACATACACTTACATATGGTGAAAATGATTAGGCAGAAGACTTACGTCATCAATCTGATAAAAACCTTATAAAAAGAAATATGACTTGTAGTATACTTTTTTTCTTCGTATTTTTATAATAAATAACACCCAATAATTTCTACAAGTTATGTTTCATTTTATAAGGTTTTTTTCAGGTTGATGGCGTGATGAGTCTTCTAACTAATCATTTTCACTATAAATATAAATAGGATTGCAGTCCAACCTTTATGTAAGGAAGGTATTGTCTTTGGTAAAAAAAAAACAATGATGAGTTTTTAGTGAATAAGCACGTTTTAGGGTCAAATATTACGATTTTACCATTTTTACGATGATGTATGTGTGTGTGTGTGTGTGTGTGTGTGTGTGTGTGTGTGTGTGTATGTGTGACGAAAGTTTCGGGTCGCATAACTTCAATACCACGATTTCAAAAATTATATTTTTTTCGTATCCCTCAAGTTTACATCCAGAAGAACAAGTGATTAGATTTTGGTTATAATTGGTGAACCGAAAGTAGCCTCAATTGAAGATTTAACAGTTAAATATGATTTATTGACATTTAACATTATTATAACTTAAAGAATATATTATTCTCTATATGATTTGATTCCATTTTATATTTCATTTTCAATAGATATAGAATTAAAGAATTATAAATAAATTAAATTTCATAAATCAGCCAGTTATGCTATCCATGAAAATTGCTAATATATTTAAATAATTCAAATTGGCAGATGTTAGTATAAATAAATAAAAGTGAATGTGTCAGAGATGAGGATGTTGAAGTAGATGTTGGGGAAGGCACGGAAAGATACGGTAAGGAAATAACTCTAGTGTTACAAGTTTCTAGAAAGATACAAGAGAGACGATTATATTGGATTGAACATGTCATGAGAAGAGATGAAGAACGTATTAGAAGAAGAATGAATAGCTTAGTAATACAAGGTAGAAGAAACAGAGGAAGACCAGAGATAAAATGGAAGGACTGTATTGCGGAAGACTTGAGAGAAAAGGAAGTGAAAGAAAATAAAAAATAGCGACCCTAACGATTGGTAAATGCTAAAGAAGAAGAAGTCAGTGTCAAGTGCAATTTGCATAGTTTGTTTATGAAATAATTTCACTGGAAATTTAGAATCTTTGCAAGAAAAATTATGTATGGCATTTATACATTGACACAGTATTGACGGAAGGTATTGTGCTGGCTACAACAGTTTTTTTTTATTAAATATGAAGCCAACGTTTCGCTGCCACTTACAGCTTCATCAGGACAAAAGACGTTAAAAATAAATAAATAAACAAATATAAATATATTTGTTCAAACATAATGTTATCATACATTAGGCGAATTTTCGCGACGAACCAAAGCGGTCTGGTTAATGAATTTTATGAACCAGTACGTTCTCGCCACGAACTAATGACGTCAATCATGGACCAGGTTCGACGAATTACGAACCGAACTAACGAGCAGGTTCATGAATCTGGTTAATCGGTTCTCTCTTTCTAATCTCAATTCATCTCAGTCTACCTTTGTTTTGTTTATACACTTGAGCGTTTGAGATTTTGATTTAAACTAGAATATATTACAAACATGGAAAAAGTCACAATTTCCAATGGATTAGAAATGCTTGAAGTGGAAGTTGACAGGGGAACTGGTGATATGTTAAATAAAGGTAAAAGTTAGGTTAAAGTTTTGTTTACAAATAATACAATCAATTATTTGCATATCCTGTAGTTACAAAATATTTCGAAATGTGTAAAGATCGCATAATAAATAACTCATGGCCATCTCCATAAATTCATCTATAATATAAATGATATATTTCTCCATCGTTTAAAATTAACCGCCCAATGATGCAACAGGTTTCTCGCGATATCCTATCTTACGTCATAACAGTGACGTTTTCATGAACCAAACGTATAACCGTGGTTCATGTTTGGTCCGTCGCGAAAAATCGCCTATTATATTCATGAAGAAATTATTATCAAGCATAAATATTGTGATTGTCAGTACGACGGAACAGTTAGGAAAACTCATGTAAGTTAACTATGTTTTTTTATATTTAAACCAATGTAATTCAATATATTATTGTATTTTTTTCTTCTGTAAATGTAGCCCTTGAGGAAGACACATGTGGTGTCGAAACTAGTCGAGAATGAAATAAAGTTGACTGAATTCCAAAAATATCGTTTATCTTTCATTATCCATCCCAGTCAAGTAATTTACCAGATCATGTATAAACATGTAGAAGTTTAAACAATCAGTCGTTTTATCAGTATCATTGAAAATTTAAAGTTAATTAGGTTTGCAGATATTCTTTGTTAAAGTGCGCTTTTGTGAAGATCGAGGTTCGACTAGTTAAATAAAGTCGGGATTGCCACTTGCTAACGCAATTACTTTATTTATGTCCACGACAGTTACAACAATAATATTGAATCAAAAAACAAAACATATTATAAGAATGAATTTAGATGGCGGTACTAGGTGACAGTGCTGTCAGGTGGTCTGGCGTGGCGGGAGAATTTGAACTGGTGGAATTGCATCTCTCAACATTCTTTAATGCTTCACTATTGAAAAAAAAAGTTTAAATAAAGACAACGTTTAATAATTGATTACAACAAAAACTGTTTGATTGATACAAAGAAAATGATTGATTACAACAATGTATTTCATTAATTTTAAACACACTCCGTAAAAATGTAGGTTTTTGTACTTTTAACATCTTTTAGGATTATTTTTTGTAATAAATAAAATTTTATTCAAATTTTAAAACTTATTTTCTTTCTAGCATTAACCATATGATTACATCTGAAGAAACTTGCCGTTACGAGAAAAAACTATCGCCAAGAAAAAGGAATATTGACCAAAATGTCATCATGGTATTAATAAATGCATATTGTAATATTTATATACATAATAAAAATAATCTCGATAAATGTTGTCTTCATTTATAAAATAAGATAATTATAAAACAAAAATATATAATTGAATCAAATAGGCGCTGTAAATTTAGTGCGCCCGAGCGTCGCTAGTATATTTATAGTTTACACACTTAGGGCCGGTTTCATAAAGGTCCAATTAAATTTACTTGTGAATTTAATTGTGTGAACAAATTCGAATCAGTTTCCACGTTCTTATGACATTAAATTTATTGCTGTCAAAAAATCGCAGTGCATTTGTTCAAATTTTTAAATTTACTTTGGAAGTAAAATTTAATCATAGATTAAATTGTTTTATGAAACCGGGCATTAAAGTCGCTGAAAAACGAAAGATTTTTGCTGGAAAATAAGATGGGAGTAAATCTGTCAATAATATTTATGTAATAAATTAATTTTTATTATCTTTTCATAGTATAATTATTTAATATGTTGTAATACAAGAGAACGGGCACTCAGCTGTTTCCGGTAACCTTCGAAACAGCTAATCTTAATGCCCCCGACTTGTAATTCACTTCATTAGCAAATAAATGAGGCCGAGCGACAAGTTCGCCATCTATTGAAAGCGAGTTTTCCTTAGCGGTAATTCAAAATCTGAAATAAATTTGTTGTCTTACAAAACGAATTTCTCTTGTATTTCATTATGCGAGTTTAGTTATGGTTTTTTTAATACATGATACATGTGTACTGCAAGAAGTTACCATCTGATATGCAACCTCGTTATGTAACAAAAATCAAGTTAATTTGTAATATTGACCCGCACGATTGAGATGAAAGTGAGTTTTCGAAGGATATATAGGATTTTCCGAATAATTTGCCAATGGATATAATCAATTATTTTGTTACCAATAAAAGTGTTTACACCCAAGAGCAATTAGTTGGGTACGCGATATTAATGTGAAGAAATTTGGAAAACTTGTACCTACTAGTAAAAGAAAAGGTGAGTAATCTATTTATATTGCAATATATTAATTTAATGCTCTATTATACACATTTTATTACAAAAAAAACATTGCTAAAAATGAAAATACTTCTTTATCTGAGTCTTTCATTATTTATTGAATGGAGAATATATCCTGAGACGGTAGTGGTGGAACAACGTAGGACCGTACAAGTCAAAGTTTTTTAGCCTCTTCAGACCATAGTCCAGCGTCAGCTATTTTTCCATGTCTTCCACGAGGAAATTTCCATTTGTTTTCCAAACCCGTTACGGACATATCTTGTATAACTAAAAGAACTGTCGCTAAATGATTGCACGTTTCCGAAAGACTCGATGTACATCTGCAGTGACCACTGTGAACTCTTTCAGCTTTTTCGGCAATTATCCACACGACCAATAACTCTTCGTTCACTATTTGTGAATGCATAACCTATAAAATAATATTACATATAATAATAATTATGTGTATAATAAAGCATTAAACTAACATATTGCAATATAAATAGATTACTCACCTTTTATTTTACTAGTAGGTACAAGTTTTCCAAATTTCTTCACATTAATATCGCGTACCCAACTACACCGGTAACACTTTTGTTAGTAACACCTTCTGTAATATCAATCGAATATTATTGAAATGCATTTAAATAATTGTCAAAAGTTGGAACCAGGGCATTGAATCCGCCAAAAACTAGGTTCGGTTCAGGTATAACAATCTTTATATAAAAATAATTTAAAATGCGAGCAGGGATTTACGCAAGACAAGAAACGAACACAATTTTCACGAAAAGTTAACACAGGCAGCAAAGCAGACGCCGAATGCATCAATTATCGGCTGTATTACGATTACGCTCAAGCTTCGAACAGAAAAATAACCTAAACCGGAGTTAAACCCTGAACCCGAATTTTAATATCCGGTTCGGTTCCGACTTAGATATCTGAGGTTCGGTTCTGGGTTCGCTAAAATGGTACGGTTTGGTTCGGTGAAAGTTCGGGTTCGATGCTCTGGTTGGAACTGAACCGGCCGATCCACTACGGGCACATTTTACAATTCATGTTCCAAACATAGTGTATGGTATGAAGCTAGGTATTATATCAAAAGCTTACAAAGCATCACGCTGTAAATCTTCAGAAGGAATACTGCTGCAGAGCATTTTTGGAGCTGGAAAGATAGAATCAACAGAAGCCATGAAGAGTGGCGTTCTTTTAGAAGACAAAGTATTGGCCGTTGTTGAAGAAAATATAAAGATTAAAATAAAAATGTGGTGATATAGTAAACTCTTCTATTCCATTTTTTGGGGCATCTCCTGATGCAGTTAGCAACAATTATTGTATTGAATAAAATGTCCTAGCAAAGATAAAAGTGTATTAAATTATGTACACGGCCGGGGCTTGCTATTTTGCCGCCTGAAGCTAACTTTTTTATTGCGCCCCATCTTGTATATTTCATTTCAAAATTAAATAAGTACTCTACAGGCTCACTATCACTGAAATAATATGGAATTTGGGTTTGCACTTCTTTGGGACACTTTTTTATTTTCTTGCGAACGACTTATACAATTCAAATATTTTGGTCGCCATCTAGTGCGTAAAAAAGTATTTAATAATTAGTTATGTAGTGAGCAAGATTTAGCTCTAAGTTTGACGTTTATCACGTGATCCATATTTGGTCCCACGTGATCACAACAACCATTGTTTGACAAGAAACATATGTCTGAGACTGAACACGGAAGTTGAAATAATATGATTAATATAAATTATAAATTGAATATGAATTAGTAATGTATTTACAGGAACCTGTAATAAAAAAGGAAGTTTAATTATGTACAAAATAACAATAAAATGACGCAAACTTATGTTTGTAAAGTGAACAAACATAATCAAACTTATTTTGGAAAAACAAGTACAGCAATTCAAGCAACTTTAATAAAGCTGTCTACTAATAAAGAGACACAAGTTTATATTAATAAAAACACATATAAAAATTGATAATAAGCAAAACAACTCCACACAAACAGAAATAAAGATTAATAAGGAAAGTAGTACCCAGTCAACAATTATTATGTAAGAAAGTAATTTGGTGCTGTAGAGACATCTAGAAATGAAACTAAATTTGTCAATAATTGGAAACTAAATTATAATTTATTAAGCAATGATGCTGTAAAATTTATATATTTCACCGGCTTATCAGTAGAACATTTTAATGTTCTATATGATTTGTTAAATCCCACAATTATGCCAAAATTGAAATACAGATATTTCCAAAAAACGCCAAAGAAAACTAAATTTATTAATTTAACATCCAGAGGCAAATTATGTATGACTTTAATAAGGTTAAGACCTGGATATACACTAAAAGAAATTTCATTATTTTTTTCCGTCTCTCTCAACAGTGGAATTTGTAGTGTTTACATGGATTCAGTTTGTTTTTTCAAATTGAAACGATGAAATCGAATTTGTTTTCCCTCCGTGAGAATCAGAAAGATTCAATTCCGCAATGTTTCATTAGTAACAATCACTACAATAATAACTTAACCAAACTTTGCTGACTAAATAACAAATTCTTTGATCAACGGGTAGGTGCTGAAGAGGGAAAGCATTTGATCGACTCGGCCATGGTATATCACCTCGCTTCTAAAAAAATCTTGTCCCTTTCTAAATTATGTAGAGGAAGGTCCGCTGCCGATCCGTCGCCGATGACGTCAAAATCATAAGTCCCCGAGTTATGAGTTCAAAATTATGATTTTTATATAGACGCCATATTGGAAAGTTACATCATTAAAATAAGATTTTTTAGCTTTCCAACGATGTATAACCCCTGATCACATAACTAACAGATTTGCCAAGTCCGTATAAAATTTGGCAGGCACTTTCATGATTAGTTTGCATTCGGTGTCCAGGGGGCGCCAGTATTGCATTGTAGTTTTGACTTCAACAACTAGATGGCCGCATTACTACCGATAATTATGGTTTCTGCAATATCATACTATTTGAGCAAATTCAAACTGATTTTTTACGTTTCAAATATAATTATACTGAATAATTAACATCTTTCGTACACGTATGAATTATAATCTGCTTTATTAAAATAAAAATTTAAATATTAACGTATTTTATTGAGATCACAAAAGAAAATAGCATACCAAGTGCTGAAAGTGTTTCTTTGTGGAACCAAAATACTTTGCTCAGGCTGCAATCGTTTGTGTTCGACAAAGGACTTTCAACACGTGTTATACACATTATTTTTCTACTCCTGTAAGATAAAAAATAAGTAAATAAAAATTATTTTTTAAAATAATTTGACATTTATTTGGGATGCGTTTCTATGCCAACAAGTATTGTATACAACCAGGGATAGGGATACAACAATCATACGTAAAATTCGTTGCTAGGATCCCGAAGCAGCACGCAAAGAGTGCTTTCAGCATGAAAAACAAACCAGAAAATTGTATTTTCAGAGGAGTAGAAAAAAATATGTTTTTGAATTTTGAACAGTGTAATAAAATTTGTAATAAATAGAAACAAATGTATGTAAATGCAAAGGGCAGTTGACCCCACCCCTAGAAATAGACTAAAAAAATATTGTTAACATTTTAGTATAAAATCAAAATTTACAGTCAACTAAAGTAAATAAAAGTTTTTCGCAAATAATGTATCATAATTTTCATAGTGGATATTTGCCACGTAGTAGCGTAACATGAGCCTGATATGCGACAATTATCAATTATTTTTGACGATTTAACGCACGCCCAACCCCAATGAATTTTAAATGCCTCCATAATTATTTATGTCTCATACTGTAGACTGCGATGCTGTGAAAAAAATCGATGTAATCGATCTGATCAGAAGATCAATTAATCGATCAGAATTATCACAGACATTTAATCGATCAATCGATTAAGGGCCGGTATTTCAATCTCCTAATAACCCTCAATTTTTATTTACGTAACAACCATTTTTTTGCGTATTTCAATGTCCAAACAAGTTATTAGGTACCTTATAAATTGTTTATTCGCTATCAAATTTGAGAGGAACTTGCAGTAGATAATAAATTTGTTAGCTACCTAATAAAATTTAAATCTGAAATAAAAAATATAGTAAAATGGAAATGTTTTGATGAAATTTATTATAGTATATTGGAAGAGGGAAAATTTGAAAATATTGATAATATTAATACGGAAAATTTATACTGTACGAAACAGACCTAATAATTTAAATTTTGACGAATTATTTCAAAGGTTTCGGATTTTAAAACCTAGCTTAGAATATTTTAGAATTAATAAGAAGTAAATATAAATAAATATTCATCATGGCATATTACCCATTTCTGGATGTGTCAATCTGCTTTGTACACAGATTTTGGTAAATGTAACTTGTTCCTACCATGTGGGTGTTTACCGAACGTCATCTCACGAGCACTCATGGCTGAGTAGAGAGTGCACCACGGAGGTCACTTTTGTGCCATTTAAAATGAGAAATAATATTAGCATCTGTTGGGATCGGACCCCCGAGTCTCCAGATTCGCGATAAGTCATTCAAGCATATTATATATTATGTGTAATTATATAAAATATCTTTTTGGATAGTAATATTTTTGAAAATTCTGGGTAACGAATGTGGTTTGGGTCTGATGAAAAATGTAATAAATTAATTTTAGGCGATGGTTAATATCGGTTAATAAGCGAACTTCAGCCATGGAAAAATTTGCAGTTCTTTTCTTGTCCACATTTTTTACGAAGTATATTTCCATCTTACAAAAATGTCTGTGTCGTCATATTTTAATTTATTCTAGTTTTTACAACTAGATTCGTCCCATTTGTTAAGACCGATCAAACTGATTACATACTACATTTAATCGATCGTAGACCCGATCAGTATGGATCACAGCCACAGCTGATAGATTTTGATAAATTAATCGATAAGATCGATCCGATCATAAATTTTGAAGATCGAACAGCCTTAATCCGTACAGCCCCTCCCCGTCAGACTACATTAACATGACAACATGAGTACACCGTACACCGCTTATCACGATAGGACGCGCCTCTGTGTAAAATTTACCCAGCTCATGATTTTTCTTTCCTCTGTTCAGGGCCGGGTAAAAGGTTTTGAGCGCCCCGGGCGAAATAAATTTTGGCGTCCTTTTCTTATACAGTGCAATAATGAATACTATACATTATTTTTTAAGAACGACCACAACCATTGTTGTCCGTCAAAACCGGGGTATTATCCAATCAGAAAATAGAAAAAAAAACGTAAATTCTTTAATGAAACCAGCTCATTCTTCAAATTGTGAACCTGAAAACTACGCATTTTTAGATACGAGTACTCTTTTACAATCATCTTCAACTTCAACAGCGGAAGATGTAGACAGTAATGGAAGTTCTAATTCTGAATTAGTGGTAGGATCCGGATAGTTTCGGTTTCGGATCCAAAAATATCCGGATAATTGAATGTGGAACTATCCGGATCTCGGATCCAAATCTCAGTATCGGATTTTGAATCCGGATCTGAGTATCGGATTTTGGATCCGAATCTGAGCATCGGATTTTGGATCCGAATCTGAGTATTGGATCTTGAATCCGGATCCGAATATCGTATCTTGGAAACGGATTTGAGTATCGGATCTTCGATTCAAATATGAGAATGAGTATCGGATTTTAGATATGGAATTTCAGGATTCGGATCGATTCTCGGATTCGAATATTCTCAGTATTGAACCGTATATTCAAATATTAGCATCGGGTTTCATCAAAAGCACATAATAAATTAATGAAATTCATGTCATATTAATTTGGATCCGGATCCGTCAACAAAACATCGAATCCGGATCTGGATTCAAGTCTGGATCCGGATTCAAGTCCAGATCCGGATCCGTAAACAAAATATCGGATCTGAATCCGTATCCAAGTTCAGATCCGGATCCAAGTCCAGATCCGTATCCAAATCAGGATCCGGATCCAAATTTGAATTAAATTGAAAAGCTTATGTATTTCTTTACTTTATTGTTTAATGTAATATATTTTTATTTGTTTCTATGTATCTGTAATTTTTTGTCACAGAATGGATTTGTTTTTGTTTAAAAAATCGAAATATTACTGACGATTATTATTATTATTATTATTGTTGTTAGTTGACACGTCCTTAATTAAACATTAGTAATTTAATATAAGCAACAAATGTTCAAAATTTTTAGTGTCCGGAAACTTTTGTCGGAACTTTTAAAACATGAAAATTATTGTTTGAATTTAATATTAATACAATAATACCTACCTATAAATTAAACAGTTGAAAAACTTGTAAACTTGTTGCATATAAGGAAAAATAATTATTTTATTTTAAGTGTTTATTTATTTATCATGCATTGCTTTATAAACATCAGTCCTGTCCCAGTGTTCTGTAATAATAATTTTCCCGAGACCGTCAAAAGTCTTGAAAGTTCATATTTGTAGTACAAGGTATGTAAAGTTTTATATGACTTTTTTGAATGCTGCAGTGGATATTAAACATGGATACACAATCTGTCGCTTTTGATTGTTTTTATTGAGTCTGTTTTGATTTTTAACTCGCCAATGACACTAATAAGTGCGAATTAAAATTCCAAATTTTTTATCTATTTATATTTCAAATACATATTTCGTTTTTCTCTCATTTTTCCGAAATATATTTGTTATTTAATAGTAAATTATTATTATTATTATTGTATTTCTTACTTACTATTATGTTATATCATATTTAATAATAAATGATTATGATCCTTTCAACTTACAATGAAGCAATAAATAAAGGAAAAAAATGGAAAGAAGCAATAGACAAACGCTGCCATGTGTCACATTTGATATGTTAATGACAAATTCGGTTATCGTCATTTTAAATGCTAAATATGTATAAATAATGTGTAAAATTGAAGAAAATAATATGAACTAAACGAGGTAGGTTTATTAAATGAATTTAAGCTATGTTTATTGTTAATTTATGTTTTATTTTGTAAATAGGTTTTTCAGAATGTCTGAGGTTATTAACATATCGGTGGTCGTCCTTTTAAATGCTAAATATATACAATGATTATATATTGAACTACTAAAACTGTCAAAAGTCAAATAGAATTGTACGCCTGCGCATGGAATACATTCAACATATTTGGTTAGAAGTACGAAACAAACTAAAAAATCGTTATAAAATACCGTATTTTGGTCAGTATTCATTGGTAATTCATTCCTTTAAAGTTACATGCAGTTGCAAAGGAATGTGTGAAATTTTAGATTCATTTGGACACAAAAAGATTTAGCATCTTTGAACCGAATTGGAAGAAAATGAAGAACCACAATCCTTCGCAATATGGCAAACAGCATTCATAGAATTAAATGAAGTAAATGGTATACAAAAAAAAAATGTTATTTTTACTGCATTAAAATTATTACTTCTACATTTTACATATACAGGTAGTTTCTGCCTCTACGAGTCATCTGCTTGAAAAAATTGAAGAACTTACACTGAAATATATGAATATTATGATATAAAATGCTGATAGAATGAAGTATTGGCGTGTATTGCTAAGCGATATGACATCTGGTGGCAAAATAATGAACTACAGGTTGACTTGGTATTAAAGTATGTAATTTTAGAAATTTGTTAAATATCATACGTTGTTATAGTTTTAGGGGTTCGCTGTCTGGTAAATAAATCGCATGCACTACTTCCAATATTTTATTCCCACACCAAATAATAATATAATAATAATAATAATAAAATAACTGTGATTTACAACTGTTCGCTACTGCGGTTCGACGTACAATATCAAAATGTCTGAGAGCGAGAGCGCAAGTAGTATAATGTTTAATTAGTGGACAAATGGATGGTTTATGCAAAAAGGAATTTACAATTTGCAACAATATAACATACGTATTTGTGTATTTAAAGTGACATATATTATAATATGAGTAACAATTATTGCTGCTTACTTGAGTGCACATTGTCACGTTAGAAAGGTAATAAATTATGATGTCACGAATTCTCGCGTAAACGAAAAGTTCGTCTTTATATTAAAAATATGCTTGACACGATGAAAAAAGATAATAATACAGTGCGTGAATCAGAAAATTATAAATTAATATATCCCCGTCTTGTGTACTTTGACGATTTATTCATTATATTTCAAAGAAAACTTTATTTCAAAACGAGGTTAGTTGTGTAAATGTTCACAATAATATCATTTAAGGGTGCATTAAAAAAAAAACAGCGCCATGAGGTGATGCTGGGTTAATTAGGAACTATTTGTTAAATACAAAAGTGTTTCACAGATGGCTCTGTGACTGCAGGTTTGGATCCTAGCTAATATGTAATGTTAACTTCTGTACGGGGGTGGGGGTCATACTAGCGCAAAATATTCGGGGATAGAGGGATGTATCAATGTATTCTATTATGCAAGCTATCAACTAATTGTTGTCAAATAGAAAAAAATACAATTATGTTATGTAATTTTTTTATATTTATCTACCAAATCACTATACATTATACGAGTAATTACGCTTTTGTTATAAATAATACAACATCCTTTAAATAACTACTAAGGCTTTAAATAACTACTAAATATTCGAATTGAAACGCACCGTTAAGTTATCTTAACATCCACGAATACATCCTTATACTGATGTTCACAAGTGAATACGAAATATAAACATGAAATTTTGTAATTTTAATTATTTTTTTGAAGATATCATCTAAAACAGAAGTGGTTATACAATTTAAGTTAAAAATTTATAAAAGTATACTAGGAATTTTACATTAATTTACCCTTAATGGTTAATATAAAACCTACTATAAAATAATATAAAAAGAAATTTAAATATAATACAGTACTATGAGAAATACACAATTCTATAAATTATGTGTCCATTTAACAGTATGTTAACGTCATATTTCGTTCAACCTGTAGTTCAGAACTTGCCACCCCAGCGCTCCGATCTTAAAAATACTAAAAATACATCCCAATAAACGTAAAGTTTAAATAAATCTATTTTAACAACATATGTAATAATTTTACGATTTACAGATTCTGCAAAAATTTGAGCCATCAACTTTTCAAACTTTATTTTGGTTTCATTTTAATAAAGGTAAAATAAACTTTTTCAGTTTGTATAATTGAATAATTGTTTTTTTTTAATAGTTACTTAATACACATCTGTGGAATCGTTTAAAGATCGCGCCATGGAAGAGAAGGAAGAAGAATATATAAAATTTATAAATGCCATTAAAAAAGTCTCGTATTTAACACTGCCTCACCTTCCGAAAGAGGCCGAACTGTATCACCAACATATACTGTAATGTTCACAGACATTATGAGTAATTTATATCCAAAAAAATTAATATAAACACGGCCCGTACTACGATCACGGTTTTAACTAAAACGCTGTTTTAAGAAGTGTCAGATATCATTATTTAATAACAATAATAAATAATATCGAATTTATCAAAATAAGATTTAAAAGCAGAACATAGTTTGTATTCAAACAAATATTTTTAAAAAAATCGATCTTCAAACATACGTGCAAAATTAAATGTAGAAATTTGAATTTGACATTTTTTAAAACAGCGTTTTTATGGGTCGATTCTGTTCATCTTTCTATAAATTTGTAAATTTATAAATTTGTAGCTTACAGTTGATCTGTAAGTTTACCCTTTACGAATTTACAAATAAGGTAATTCTGTTCGCATGTCTGTAAACAGCTGCGCTACAGATACTATAGTTACAAGGTTATCTCGTAAGAGGCTCTTGCGCAGGGCCCTGACAGTCCAATCAGCGCGCGCTTTCCTCAATATTAGTACGTCCGAGCGCTGTTAGAGGCGCTGCGTACGACATTTTTTCATTTTTGGGATCATAGCAGGCTTTGAATTTATGGTTGTTTTGCGTTGTTATTTTTAAAAATCACGCTTTGCTTGTCATCCATTTTATTTAGAGTTGGAGTAAATAATTATAATCTGCGAGAATAATCATCATCTTATTTTTTTCCACGGACAAACTCTTATTTTCGTCGTTAAGTGAATATATATTTCATTTAAATATTATACAAACGGTAAGCAAAAATACATATATATGTTATAACCTACAATAATAGATATTTGTAACTCGTACTTATTCAATTAAATAAACTTCTTTAATTTTACAGAAATTCTTCATAAAAGGCAGTTTTGTTTCCCGAACAACTAAGACAGACAGTTATTAACCGCAGTTGCAAACGGCATAAAAAAGGAACTAAATTTTAGTCAAATACCGCAATCTGGCAATCTGTATTTCCCAATCATTTGTGGAGTGACTTCTGATCTCTGAGGAATGTACGTAATTATAAGTTAAATTTCATGTATGTTTTAAATATTAAATTCCAAATACAATTTCTAGAACCTACACGTACAAGTAGTACATGTATTCCTCAACCAGAACTTCAACTAGTTATAAAGGAAATAACGCATCAAGGTAAATTTTGCAACCTTTGCATTACTGTCAATAATATCTTAAAGTTTAGTCGAGAGTTTAGTATAAATTAGAAAATGCAGTTTCAAAATAAATTTCTTGTTTAGTGATTTTTATACTTTTCTGATATATTTTAAAATTTACAACACTTCGAATATGCAATCAAACAATTTAACATTTTCTTTGTTGTAATCAAAGAAATTCTTTGTAATAGCTTTGTATTTTTTTTCGTAATTAAGTATTAATTTTATTGAAATTAAATATTCTCATGATTTACGTACGGTCTCATTAAAATATATATAAACATGTAGAAGTTTAAACTATCATTCGTTTTACCAGTATCATGGAAAATTGAAAGTTAATTAGGTTTGCAGATATTCTTTAATGCTTCTCTATTAAAAAAAACGTTTAAATAAAGATGTTTAAGAATTGATTACAACAAAAATTGTTTGATTAATACAAAGAAAATTATTGATTACAACAATGTAGTTGATTCATTTTAAACACATTCTGTAAAAATGTAGGTTTTTGTACTTTTAATATTCTTTTAGGGTTTTTTTTGTAATAAAATTTTAAAACATTTTGTTTCTAGTATTAACCATATAATTACGTCTGAAGAAACTTGCCGTTATGAGAGAAAACTATCGCCAAGAAAAATGATTATTGTTCAAAATGTCATCATTGTATTATTAAATACATATTGTAATATTTATACACATAATAAAAATAATTGCGATAAATGTTGTCTTCATTTATAAAATAAAAAATAAATATATAAGTAATTATGAAACAAATAAAAGTATATAATTGGATCAAATAGGCGCTGTAAATTTAGTTCGTCCGAGCATCGCTAGATGTCGCTAGTAACTTGGGTTGCCTAGGGTACCTTTATATACAGGGTATGGCCATGAGGCAAGATCGCCGCCATAAACGAGCCAATGTCAAACATATTGATAATTCATTTCCCTATTTATTTGTGAGAAATGTGATATTAAATAATCACACTATGAATCTAAAAAGGTAATAAAAATTCATTTATTTACGAGATACACAATTATTATTATGACAGATTTAGAGGTTATGTAGCGCATAGGATATAGGTTGTTATTATCACATCAAATTTAATAACTGTAGTTATTATTTACATAATAAGTATATATTTTAAACTTACCTTTTAAAAATTTAAATGTTTGTGCTTAATATTGGTAATTTTTATGTGTTTTCAATATTGCCAGTCATCGTGGTCAGTATCTCAAGAAAATATACATATAAATAAAATAAAAGTATTACTTACACTTTAAATAAATATTAGAAGTATATATAAATGTGTTTTGCTTTAAAATAAAACAAGTAGCCACGAAAATACATAATAATTTGCGCAACAACAACGAATATGACAGTGGCCCTCTAATGGCGGACGAAACGTGAGCCACGTCATGGCCATACCCTGAGTATATAGGTACCCTAGGGTTGCCTAGGGTACCTTTATATACAGGATATGGCCATGGGGCAAGATCGCCGCCATAAGCGAGCCAATGTCAAACATACTGAAAATTCATTTCCCTATTTATTTGTAAGAAATGTGATATTATATTATACAGGAATATTAAATAATCACTCTATGAATCTATAAAGGTAATAAAAATTCATTTATTTAAGAGATACACAATTATTATTATGACATAGATTTAGAGGTTATGTACAGCATATGATATAGGTTGTTATTATCACATCAAATTTAATAACTGTGGTTATTATTTACATAATAAGTATATATTTTATACTTACCTTTTAAAAAATTAAATGTTTGTGCGTAATATTGATCATTTTTATGTATTTCAATATTGCCAGTCATCGTAGTCAGTATCTCAAGAAAATATACAAATAAATAAAATAAAAGTATTACACTTTAAATAAATATTAGAAGTATATTTAAATGTGTTTTGCATTAAAATAAAGCAAGTAGCCACGAAAATACATAATAATTTGCGCAACAACAACGAATATGACAGTGGCCCTCTAATGGCGGACGAAACGCGAGCCACGTCATGGCCATACCCTGAGTATAAAGGTACCCTAGGGTTGCCGGAAATAACCCATAGTGTCCCGTCTGGAGAGGGGTGGTCCGTGCTCTTGCGCTAACTTCATTCCAAACATTTTTATGTCATTCAAATATTATTTTTCTGCTATTACAACAAACAATTATTTTTTATTTGAATATGCCGTCAGGATTATCAATATAAATATATATTAAAGTATTTTTTAGTAAAGATTATCGTTTACGTATAATACAACATTATAACCTATATTGTAAGATAACAAACTTGAAATATTGATTCAGAAACTATAATTTAGAAGAGTGTATAAAAGCTGTGACATAGAAGTCTGACTTTTGGTAATCCAATTATTGCAGCCAACATAATTTTGAAATGATCCTGTACCTGAAAAGTTGGGAGTACCTAGCACCTATAATAATAAAAAGGGGAATATATATCGGGACGGCAAATTAGGGGTTCGGCGGTTCGGAACGGCAATTCATGCGCCTCAGAATATGTACTTGAACTGATAAATTAGGGACTCTATTTATCTGAGTTTTATAAATTACTTTTAACGATCTCAGCGTATGTTAGGTTTGGTAGATAGTAATAGATGAATTAGCTGCTCTTTTACACTTTTTGTCGCTAGAATACATATATTGCTGCACATTTACACTTTTTGCTATGAAACTACATATTTTTTTGCTCAAATACAAAAATTGCCGTTGTCAATACATAATTTGTCGTCAAAAATACCTAATTTACCGTCTCGAAAAATGACACCCTAATAAAAACAATTAATAATTAGATACCTTCAAATGTATTGCAATTGCGTCGCTTCGCAATGGAGGTAAATGTGGTTGCAAAATTGCAATTAAATTGATTACAGTTTTATTTTATCTAGTCTAAACATTTTTTTTTTTAAATTATTTTCTGGCTCTTCAAAAAGATTTGTCGTATCCCTTAAATTTTTACGAACTAACCTCACATAATTCCTTAAATGTACATTATTACAAAATAATTACATAATTTTTTACTAATTTGAATAATTGCTTGCTTGTTATCATCTTCTTCTAATAATATTCCAATAAATAATAAATTTTGTTGTTGATTCATTATAATAAGGTCAAAGTATGTAAGCTTATGGCTAGTTCATCTGTCCCTGTAAATATTTACGAATCTGTAAGAGTTTACAGAAAAACTGTTAGCTACGGAAGTGATCAGAATCGCAGTTTTGATCGTAGCGTCATACAGGCGTAACGAGAAGCGTTACAGACCTTACAGATATGAGCAGAATCGACCCAAAAAAGTTAAAACCGTGATCGTAGTACATTATATATAAGCAAAACACTTTTACTACACCACCTCATTATGACAGTGACTGACGCTTTCAGTGTTGCCAACAGTTCTCAATTATTTCCCAATAGTTCGGACCGTAAAAACCATCAGAAAATGCTAAATATAATAAAAATAGGGCGCGAGCAGTTATGTGCCTTTGCAAGCAGATATGGAGGGGCCGTGTCAGAATGATAGCTATTAATTATATCCATAACTGACAAATATATTTCTTCATTCAATATTTCATGATTTGTTGCTATTGTATGATTTATTTTCCTCGGCAACTGAATTCCACACTCCTGATAACAAATAAACCAAATGAAATAAGAAAATCATGAAATTTTGAATGAAAAATTATGACATTTACTTGCTAAGGGTCAGCAAAGTCACGTGACTACTCGTACTCTATAGCTGTGATTGTATATTTTTATATTTTAATAATTGCTTGAAAGCAAATTTTGAAGCGGTAAATAGAAGAGATAATATATTTATTAGAGAAGGGAAAATATAATGTACACATTTACAGATTAACAAAATAAATGTAAATGAATATGTATGCGTAACGCGCAAGTCGCACTTACGAGTAACGGAATAATTGGTAGCTGGAGTGGTGATAGTAAAATTTAAATGCTCAAAAGATAACAGATGGCGCTAGTATTAAAGCGAAACCATGGCGGTAGGAATAATATGGAGAAAGCGTAAATTTGAACTATGGACAAGTGTAATGCAACCCGGTGGGCACGGAGGCAGGTACGGTATTACGACACACCGTAGTGGGGATTCGTGAAACATCTAAAGAAAAACTAATATAAAACACGAAATATATCAAAAAGTGACGAACAAACGTCGACGTACAAAAGCATTGCAATTCACAATTGACAGCAATAACCTTGTAATTTCAAAATGATATGCGGCACATTGTAGAGGGGGAGGCGACTTCACTAGTGATTGCAAATACTCCCTCCATATTATTCCTACCTCCATGAGCGAAACAGTAAATATATGAAAGTTTTAAACGTGAACTATCTTAAATAACAAAACTTAAGATATGAAACCGCTAGAAAACCCGCTAAACCGTCAAATGCAAAATGATCCCGCTAACGATATATAAAAACCACTAGATTTAGCGGTAAAATCGCTACATTGGCAATACTAGACGCTTTGTTATCCTTCGTGCAAGAAACGAAAGAAAAATGGCAATATTGAGAAGTATATGAAGGGATCATTGAAGTCATTAAAAAGATGAATATTTTAAAAACTTTTTTTTTTAAATTCTGACGGTATATACCGTAAAGTATTGAGTTTTAAGGTATAATTTCTATGTAAATGAATAATTTTCTTACTTGTTAATATGATGGAAGACGATATAAAGTTATTTGACATTGACTGATTTTTAATAATTAACCTGATGTTCATAAGTCCCTATAATATTAAAATACATCAATATGTGCAAGAATTGATCAAATATGCATACTTTTCATGATTTTCACTTAATAAAATTATGTTTGCAAAGTGTGCAATGGAGAAGGACCTGCGCGTAATTTATTTGTAATTTATCCGCTAATTTATAATTTCACATTCCTGCTACCAGTTCCACTATATTTTAAGAAGGTAGTCAACGGTCACACCGATTTCAACCAATTTTGATCATTACGACGCTGGCGTCGTTTTAAAGTTAACATGGTTTTTTCAAAAACACTCATCGGGAATGGATACATACGAGCGACAAAAACATCAACGCCGAAAGCAAGCGTAACGCCATAATTACAGCACACATTTTAGAATTCGTTTTTTAGCCCAACGGATTCGCTAGATGGCTAGATTATTACTAAATATAATATTATTTCGTCAATTTCAATGTCCATTATCGACTCCTAATAAAATTAACAGTCAAACTCAAATTGAATTTACGGTCACTGTTTACCGTTGCTATGGTAACAACAGCGTACTCAGCGTACCGTTCAGAGCGAACTAAATATCGCTTTTTCACATCGCTGCCAGCGATGAGAGGTGCTGAACGGGCCCAATGATACTTGAATTGATTTAGATAGCAGGTAAATAATAGTACTTTTTCTACTACCACTACTGTAAGATGGTCATTACTGAACAGACTACTAACAATGTAAGTTCGTTTTTATGAATAGTGTTACGTAATGAAATTTCATTACGTAACACCGTTACATAATGAACAGAAAATTTAATTTGGCAGGACTAATTGTCAAACTGTAAGAAATGATTAAAATTTGATAAATAAAATTTAAGATTTAAATATAATAGAATGAAATTTATCACATATACATATAAATACATATTTTTTGGGTTATTATATTTATATAATATAAATATAATAATTATGTCAACAATACATATTTCATTTCAATCAAATTTGCAGTAGGGAACTATTTTTCATCGTATATCCCTACGCTTAGCAATAACCATGGTAATATCGTTGCGCAGTTTTATTTTTGTAAATAAAACCCACCAAACTTTTTGATGTTTTGAACTGCTGATTTTTTGTGTAATTACAAATACATATACTGAGGTAATAATTATTATTATAAACAAAATTAGTTGATAATATTATTTGTAATTTATAAGTAATGCAATAAAAAAAATTAATTAATTTATAACTATGTATCTGAATTTTGCTTCACTTTAGAAATATTAATGATTGGTCGTAGAAAACGTATAGTACATAATTTGAGATGTAAAGCAATTACTCACTCGTAATATTACAAACTCGACGCTACGCGTCTCGTGTGTCAATCATTTTACTCGTACGTAATCTGCTTCTTATATCTCTCATTACGTAATATACTACTATATTTCATACCTATTGACTATAATATACAAAATTTCGATGACATTATGATATTTTAATAAAATGTCAGTTGATAACGCTATTTTTTAATGTTGGCTCTTTAAAACTGGCGCTAATACGAGCGCCATCTACTGAATTGACTAGGTGAAACAGAGTTTAACTATTACCAATTAAAGAGCTCTTTATTTTTTAATTTTTCACCAGCGCCATCTGTAGTCTAATAGGTGAAATAGGTACATTCGGTTTACAGTTTTAAACCCTGAAAATCTATTCATCCTGTCCCAATTCATCCCATTTTATCACTTATGGGATTATGAATTCTGAACATTACGTCATTGATGGTGGGGGTAACTTTATAAATTGTGGGATTGTGAGCTCTGGCATTTATAAACTGTGGAATTTGTGAGCTGTAGGATTATAACGTGTGGCATTGCTACGTTTTATAACTTCTGGGATTATGTATTCTGAACATTACGTCATTGGTGGTGGGGGTAACTTTATAAATTGTGGGATTGTGAGCTCTGGCATTTATAAACTGTGGGAATTATGAACTGTAGGATTATAACGTCTGACACGCACTCAATTAAGGTTCCATTTTTAAAAATATCGTCAGAAAAGTCAATAAAATTGTTGATATGTATTTCATAAAGGAGACTACTTTGTATTTTGTTTTAAATTTAGCTTCTACAATAATACCGCAGCGGATGCACGTCGTAATTGTCAAATAAAATTAACACTCAAAATTAGCTAATAATAATATTAACAATTTAGATGATATTTTCGTTTATATTTTAAATATTACGTTGTTACAGTAAACTTGCCTGCAGCAGGTTAGTAATTCGTACATAGGTATTTTTTAAACATGACCTTCCAATTTTAAAATTATTAATAACAATTACAACTTAATAATTTACTTTAATATTATACATACCGAAAAATACTATTAGAAGATATTTTGTATTTACATATAAAAGCGCAAGGAACTGTAATACTGCAATCAAGATGTGAAGTTTTAAAATAAATATGATACAGGTATTAGATATTTCGAAGGAATTTGTTACAGGAGATATCAAAATTTAAAACATTTTATGAATGTAAATTAAGTAAACAATTCCGTCTGTATTTAATAATATGCAAGTTCTTCATTCGAATAAAATATATCGGATACAATTAACATATTTTTATAATACCTGCATTTAGAAATAGGAAACAATTATCAGATACCATAATGGAATTTAATACATTTTATTACAAATTAAACGTCTAGCTTATAATTCGAAATTTTTAGATGGTACATCAGCTTTTTTTTTAAATAATAACTTTTGTTTATAATACCTACATTATTAGTGTTATTTATGTAAACAAGTGTGTGTAAATGTTAATACATCATCAAGGCCTTTTTCCCATTACTGCGTATGCTTGCTATTTTTTTTTATGGAAATAAAAAATGTAAACAAATTAATAATATCATCCCGGCGTTTACACAACTACAAATTTACCAATAATAATGTTCTGACATCACCTTACCTTACAGGAACTCATAGCTTCCGTGCTTATAGGACAGCATAGAAAAGTATAACATTTTATCATTTTAATATCTTGTGCATACAATATTTTCTCTCGTTTCAAAATGTTTTACAATATAAACAATAAAGAAAAGAGACTGAGAAAATAAGAATAGAACGAGTACGGTTATTTATTTTTAACCTAGGAATACTGAAAATATTTTACTAAAAATCTGTTGTGGCCAGCACAATACCTCTCACCATTTTTATTTTATGTTACATAGGAAGCGAGCAGTCATGTGACCTTATCAAGCAGATGTGGAGGCCCGTGTCAGACTGACAGTTAGTAATAATGTATATAGATGTCAAGTATCATAATTTTTCATTCAAAATATCATGATTTTCCAAATCCATGTGGATTATTTTCATCGACAAGTATATTCCATACAATTGATAACAAATAAACAACATGATACCAAAATATTTTGAAATTTTGAATAAAAAAATGACAAAAAAAAATATTTGTTGACTTTCATAATGCAATTAAAATGAAACTAGTGTAAAGAACGGGTTATAGAAATTACTACGAGTTAAGAACGTTATAATTACTGTAATTATTACAAATGGCACTTGGTATTATTCTATAAATAGTGCTAAATATTTCTTAAAATCATTTTATTAATAATATTCAACACCGATTTTAATATGTTTACTCTAAGTAAATAGGTTTTTGTTAAACAAATTATTTGTTACATGTCAATAAAATAGTAAACATATGTGAGAAGCAGCTGTTTGCGTGCATTTCGTTTATTTGTGCAATAAATTCAAATTTTACGAAAATTATAATAAAAATCTTATTATTCATACTCAATACCGATTTTAATATGTTTACTCTAAGTAAATAAGTATTTGTTAAACAAATTATTTGTTACACGTCAATAAAATAGTAAAGAAACGTGAGAAGCAGCTTTTTACGTCCATTTCGTTTACTTATGTAATAAATTCAAATTTTACAAAAATTATAATAAGAAGCTTATTATTAATATCGAATACCGATTTTAATATGTTTATTCTACGTAAATAGGTATTTGTTAAACAAATTAGTTGTTATATGTAAACAAAATAGTGAAGAAACTGTTTGGGTGTATATCGGCTATATTTACAATAAATTCAATTTTTTACAAATATTATGATAAAAAGCTTATTATTAATATTCAATACCCATTTTAATATGTTTATTCTACGTAAGTACGTATTTGTTAAAAAATATATTTGTTACATGTCAATAAAATAGTAAATAATATGTGAGAAGTGAGAAGCAGCTGTTACATGCATTTCGTTTATTTGTGCAATAAATTCAAATTTTACGAAAATTACAATAAGAAGCTTATTATTAATATTCAATACCGATTTTAATATGCTTACTCTAATTAAATAAGTATTTGTTAAACAAATTATTTGTTACATGTCAATAAAATAGTGAAAATATGTAAGAAGGAACTGTTTGCGTGTATATCGGCTATATTTGCAACAAATTCAAATTTTTACAAAAAATATAATAAATAGCTTATTATTAATATTTAATATCGATTTTAATATGTATATTCTACGTAAATAGATATTTGTTAAACAAATTATTTGTTACATGTCAATAAAATAGTGAAAATATGTAAGAAGAAACTGTTTGGGTGTATATCGGCTATATTTGCAATAAATTCAAATTTTTACGAAAATTATAATAAAAATCTTATTATTAATATTCAATACCGATTTTAATGTGTTTATTCTAAGTAAATAAGTATTTGTTAAACAAATTATTTTTTACATGTCAATGAAATAGTGAAAATATGTAAGTACCAACTGTTTCCGTGTATTTCGGCCATACGTGCAATAAATTCAATTTTTTACGAAAATTATAATAAAAATAGTATTATTAATATTCAATATCGATTTTAACATGTTTATTCTAAATAAATAGGTATTTGTTAAACATGTTAATAACATAGTGAAAATATGTGAGCAGCAATTGTTTGTGTGCATTTCGGCTATGTGTGCAATAAATTCAATTTTTTACAAAAATTATAATAAGAAGCTTATTATTATTAATATTCAATAATATAGATAAAAACAGGCAGTAAAAGAATTATGTCATTCGACGATTTCTAATTTATATCTATATTAAGATCACCATATATCGGTAAAACGCTTTGCTTGCTTCTAACCAGTAGGTACAAGTCCATGGTGTTATAAATAGATATGGAGAAAGCGCTAGCCGAAACGAAACAATAGCATCGTAGCCGGTGACAAAAATTGCGACGTTGCCAAATTATGATGCTGTACTATTCATTTAGTACACTTACTATATTTTGCTTTTTATTTAATAATTATATAATGATTATAAGCTAGTAACCACTAATTATTGTTGTTTATTTCTATGTATTTTTTTTTCCTACCTTCTTATTAGGTATATTGGGTAGTGTACTTTAAATAAATAAATAAATAAATAAATTAAATAAATAAATAAATCAATTATTCAATGAATTTGTTAAAATATCATTGTATTTGTCAAATACAAATAAAGATACATCATCGGCAAATATTACATTTGTTTTTTAGACACATACATATATTTTTACACAATAAAAATGTAAAATCCCTAGTAACCAAAGTATTTTTAAACAATTTGAAAAGTATCACAGAAATTGATTAAACAATGACTGTTAAATATCAGAAACAATTCATTTATATCTCTAAGAACACCTAATAAAAAACATTTGTTCATTAAACGCATACATATATTACAAATACAAATGTTTAATCCCAATTAGCCATAGTATTTTTTAGCAATTTAAAAATTATCACGTAAATTGTTTAAACAATGAATGTTAAATAGCGGAAACAATTCATTTATAATCTTAATGACAAAAATTTGCTTTTTTAGACATATACATACATTTTTACACAATAAAAATGTTTAATCCCTATTAGCTAGAGTGACCTAAGGAAACTATTGCCTTTAGTCAAAAAATTCTATGGTGTTCATCACGATTTAGGGTCCCTAGAATACTATTTTACTATTTTTACGATGTACCAGGGTACTCCAGTACCACATCTCCAAAAATTATAATTCTTTCGTATTGTTCTTCTTTACATCGATGTGAAGAGCTGATTAGATTTTGGTTATAATTGGTTAACCGGAAGTACCCTCATTTGAAGTTCTTTACAGTTTTTCTTGAAAAAATGCAATTAAATATCATTTTTGACATTTTATGTTTATATAAATACTAAAGAATATTTTGTTACCTATACGGATTGATTACACTATTTCCTTCATATTAAATAGATTATAAAGAAATTAAATTGACAGGTGTCAGTGTCGGTGCAATTTACATAGTATGTTCGCGTTATAATTATGCTGGAAATATAGAAATTTTCCAAGGAACTTTCTGTACTGAAATTGTACAAAATACATGGAATTGACGGAAGGTATTGTGCTAGCCACATCAAATTTTTCTTGTTGTTAATATCAATATCAACATCGCGTTTTAGCAATGAAATATATTTTCTAATCAATGGGGATTATAAATAATGAACGCCTGATCGTACACATGTTTGACATTTGTTTAAAAATAACCTTATGATTGTTTAAATAGAATTTTGTAAAATGTTACAGAAAATAGTGAGTGCGGTCTTGGTTCGTCGTATGTAGTGGTATTCTGTGACGTGACTCATAAGTCACGATAGTCGAGATAAGAGAACAAAAGAGTTCTGGGAATCCTCAGGTATCAGACCCTGCGAACGTTTCGTTAGTCAAGCCGACGGACAGAGTGATATTTTGTTCTGTTTTGTAATTAGAAATAAACATTTGTTTCATAAAGTAATATATGTTTGGGCAATTTCAGTAAATGTTACCAACCAAAAACAAACCAATTTTAAACCCTGAGATTTAAATTAAAGTTTTGTCCGCGTCATTACTTGGTTGTTTATCTGCAATTTTGGATATACGTAAATAATTTAATATTTTTTAAGAAATTATCCATTTTGTAGCAACGTCTATATAAATTGAGAATATATTTCCGTATATGCTGTTTTTTTATCCCTGCGTTAGTGTGGCAGGTTATGTTACACCCTAGCTTTCTATTTTTCTTTATAATTAAGTAGCCAAGTTATACGAAAAGATATACACACTTTTGTAGAATTACATGGAAGATAAACTATGTTGGATGAAAAACCAGATAGAAAAACCATGTCTTTGTGAAGCCTGCCATAAATCGCTGTGTTTGGGACATGTGCTTTTTTGTGTCATAAGTGTTTACTGAAAATACTGAAAGCGAGTAACACTAAAGATAATATTAGTTTTTCAAAGAATTGTCATTTTTATGTAAGAATAAAATGTGTTCAATTTTTTTAATGTAAAACGAGTTTTTCTGGTTTGTTAATGAGTTTTGCGTTTAAATTCGAAATTAAAGCAATAGATATGTTCTGTATACGTATCTCTTCATTTATTATTATTTATTTTGTTTTTTATTTCACTAGTTACAAAAAACTAATGGGGTTTTGTACACACAACCACACTAACTATGAGATAAATGCCCACCGAACTTAATGGGTTAATATCTTGGTAAATATGGTCACCTTACTATTAGCCATAGTATGTTTAAACAATATAGAGAATATCACGTAAATTATTTAATCAATAACTGTTAAATAGCGGAAACAATTTATTTATATATTCTCTAAGAACATCTAATGAAAAACATTTACTTTTTGAACGTATACATACATTATTACATAATATAAATATTTAATCCCTATTAGCTATATCAACGAACTAGAAATTAAAGATTAAATTAAGTGGAATTGTTGGTTAGATAAGCGCGGCTTTTAAATGTAATTGTACAATAAATAATTAACGTATGGTTATTGTTATTGCCCAATCACACTTTATACATATCTTCTTAACCAGAATTAGGAATTATTAAACAAATTCGTCTTCTAGTTTTCATAAAATAGTGAAAACAAAACCAGTGTGCAGTGCGGGACTAGAACAAAAAATCTAGAAATCAAATGTGGTTAAATAATACAATAATTATAAACAAATGACATATATATATATATATATATATATATATATATATATATATATATATATATATATATATATATATATCTATATCTTTTAAAATCGTATTATAAGAATTAAAGATTTACACCTAACGAACTAGAAATTGCTGGAGATCTCTAATACTAGAAATATGATTTTAAGAAATATTTAGCACTATTTATAGAATAATACCATGTGCCATTTGTAATAATTACAGTATTTATAACATTCTTAACTCCTAGTAATTTCCATAACCCGTTCTACACACTAGTTTCGTTCTAACTGCATTATGAACATCAACAAATATATTTTTTTTAAAAATCCTAATTTAATTTTCCTGGCAGTTCAAACTTTCCCGCTAAAATGCAATATGTAGTGGTGAGGTAGAGCTCGTGCGTTTAGAGAAAAAAAAACAAATCAGCTTAGTAAGGCGCCGTAGAAGTTGTACTACCCAAACTACAAATTTTAACTGTATTATTACTTGTTCAAAAAACATTTAACTGAATAATATTTAAATGTTATTAATTTTATGTATATATGTATATATGTATATATGTATATATGTATATATGTATATATGTATATATGTATATATGTATATATGTATATATGTATATATGTATATATGTATATATGTATATATGTATATATGTATATATGTATATATGTATATATGTATATATGTATATATGTATATATGTATATATGTATATATGTATATATGTATATATGTATATATGTATATATGTATATATGTATATATGTATATATGTATATATGTATATATGTATATATGTATATATGTATATATGTATATATGTATATATGTATATATGTATATATGTATATATGTATATATGTATATATGTATATATGTATATATGTATATATGTATATATGTATATATGTATATATGTATATATGTATATATGTATATATGTATATATGTATATATGTATATATGTATATATGTATATATGTATATATGTATATATGTATATATGTATATATGTATATATGTATATATGTATATATGTATATATGTATATATGTATATATGTATATATGTATATATGTATATATGTATATATGTATATATGTATATATGTATATATGTATATATGTATATATGTATATATGTATATATGTATATATGTATATATGTATATATGTATATATGTATATATGTATATATGTATATATGTATATATGTATATATGTATATATGTATATATGTATATATGTATATATGTATATATGTATATATGTATATATGTATATATGTATATATGTATATATGTATATATGTATATATGTATATATGTATATATGTATATATGTATATATGTATATATGTATATATGTATATATGTATATATGTATATATGTATATATGTATATATGTATATATGTATATATGTATATATGTATATATGTATATATGTATATATGTATATATGTATATATGTATATATGTATATATGTATATATGTATATATGTATATATGTATATATGTATATATGTATATATGTATATATGTATATATGTATATATGTATATATGTATATATGTATATATGTATATATGTATATATGTATATATGTATATATGTATATATGTATATATGTATATATGTATATATGTATATATGTATATATGTATATATGTATATATGTATATATGTATATATGTATATATGTATATATGTATATATGTATATATGTATATATGTATATATGTATATATGTATATATGTATATATGTATATATGTATATATGTATATATGTATATATGTATATATGTATATATGTATATATGTATATATGTATATATGTATATATGTATATATGTATATATGTATATATGTATATATGTATATATGTATATATGTATATATGTATATATGTATATATGTATATATGTATATATGTATATATGTATATATGTATATATGTATATATGTATATATGTATATATGTATATATGTATATATGTATATATATATTTACATCCCACTATCATTGCTGCGTCCTTTCATGGCTCAGACATTGTGGCAACCACCGAAAGGAATAGAGATAGGCTTCGATTTTATGAAGTATATCGACTATTTTTTTCCCCTGATTATGAATTTCGGTTCAAATTTCAATTAAGTCAATTTACAACGATATACGTTTCCGTTCATTTCACGATATTATGAACTCCTCCAAACTGAGTGAATCCGACGTCCAGAGTATATACTTCATGCATATCCCGTACTTTGTGACATCCGATTTGTATATTTTTATTCATACTACCGTTACAATGACGTCCAGCAACGTTGCCAATATTAAATACATTATTCTGATGTAGAAACCAAAGCGCAATCTTTCATAGTCATATGCACACCCATATGTTAGAGATTTTTTACAATCTCTGGTAATGATATAAATGTCTGATACTTATTTGATTTAGTTTAGTTCAATGTTTGAAGATTTAAAGCAGGATAGATACTTTATTTTATTAAAAAAAAAATTATTATCATTAAACTAACGAAAATTGATCAACGTAATCTTCCTTTCCATAAAAATTCCTAATCTAAACCTACCGATATTTTACAAAAATAATTTTGCAGTTTTTAATGTGTAATTTTTCTTGTAATTTTTGTAATATGATTTATTTGCTATAAGAAAGGATATTTAACATAATAACCTGAAATCAATGGTAAAATTTTCGTTTGGCTATAGATAATTCCCTATTATAATTTTTAGATCAAAAGTGTAATTACAAAAAAAATGTTCCAAATTAAAAGTGGCATCCAATAAATCCTAATTTATTGATGTGCTAGAAATCCTGTCATTAATCATATGTAAATTAAAAGTTCTATTTTCAAGCTGTTTACACAGTGCCATGAGAAATATAACAAATAATAAACTGTTGGTCTGTGTTTATGTAAATTTTACTTTGATTTTATTGTTATTAAAGATAATGGAACCTCTTAATAAAATGAAATGGTCTTTACTTGTGAAAATATTAATTTTAATTTAACTCAAGCCTTAAAGAGACATTTATTTAGGTCTATCTGCCTGTTTCATATCATCATTTCTCATGACTATCTGTATAAGCAACATAAAAAGAAACTTTTAATTTGCTACTACTTCGTAACAGGAACAGGAATGTATTATTTCAATTAATTGCCATTTTAAATTATGAGTAACTTTATTATTAAAACTTTTGTTCTAAAACTAAAATTTTACCATTGTATGTATTTCCTATAGATAGGGTATTAATCACTAAATTCTGATCACCAAATTGTTTCAATACAAATATCTGTTAATGCATTCCTGTTATCATTGAAACCAATCAAACATTAAAAAAATCGTCTTTGTTAATAATGTTTACACTGTATTTATGTTGTATGCCCTCGGGCATTCAATAAATCTATTATTATTAAACTAAAAATACATTTTAATATTAAATATTTTCCATCATTTAAAAGGTTTAGGCCCGGTATTTTCACTTCAGAATAAAGTTTCGAATAAGTATTCGTTAAATAAATTTATTCTATATATTTATTCAACGAATAACTTCATTGAGTCTTTTCACACATTTGACAAAAACAAATAGCTATCTGTCGAATAATTTTAACATTCGTGAATTGGTAACCTTGCAGAGTGAATTTGTGTCAGTGGAGAAGGATGGAGTTTTGCGTAGCCACGTTAAGCAGACAAGGATGAAATGTGTCAAATTCTTTTGAATCCGTACTTGTCAAAATTTTGTTTGACATCCTTATTGTCATCTATATCCTCCTGCATTTTTAGCCCCGTGATAGTGTAGTTTAACAAGTAATCTATTGCAGTAATCATACACGGTAAACGAAATATATGTATATTGTAAAAAGAAATTCAGTTCGAGGTAAATGAATATTGTATAAAAGTATTCAAAATCCGAAAATATTTTACTAACATCAAATGTCAGGATCTTTATAATGATTTACCCAAGGAGGGATTTACCTATGTATGCACTGTTTGAGATCAAATACGAAACTCAATTTGTAATAATAAAATAAGAACTGTTTGTTTTCATAATCGGAATCTGTCAAAAATTTGATGCGTGTGGTTAGGTTGCTGTCTGATCGTGCGTTTTCGATTTCTCGCATTATTTATTCATTCATAGTTCAAACAATCATCATTAAAAATATTTAATATATCCTCTTTGTTAATAAATGTACACTATGTAGAAATGTAATGTACATACAAATAAACCCTTTATTCGCTACCCAACTAGCAAATAAATTATTCCGCGAATAACATGTTATTCTTTCCAATAAATTTATTTGCAAGTGAAAAGACAACAAAAATATTTATCCCAAGGTTAAATTTATCTATAGCTTTATTCGGAAGTGAAAATACCGGCCCCTACTCATCAAAATTCTCCGCTTCGCTCCCGTGTTGGCTCCCAACGACGCTTAATATACATATACATATAACTTCTCACGGACGGCAAATACACCATTAATCGTGGTTTAATTAGGATGAAGGAAGAGCTGAAATTTAATGTTAGATAAAAACTAGTTCTGTTGAATGCAAAATCGATTTTTACATTACGACCATTCAACTCTAAACCTCAAGTAGAGTTCAATAATATATAGGATTCTGTAATTTTTTCGATCACGTGTTCTATGCATATATTTGCGTTGACCCATACCCCTTGCAAATCGTTCTCCGGAGCATTTTTCATTGAATTTGCGAGTTAAAGCTGTTAAATTACCAAAACTTATTATTTTTAAAGTAACTAAGTAATTTAATTGTTGCTATTATGATGGCGACTGTAACAGAAAAAAACATAGATCGTAACTAGGTGTTGAGAATATTTTCCTTAGTGACAAATCAGTAATTTTGGCGACACAATAATAATACTTGTATTAGCGCAAAAGTAGATAATTTTTACACAAAACTAATTTCGTGCCGTTATTCGAAATATCTTCAAAATTTGAATATCCTTTTAATATAATATATACAAAAAAATATATCATCACGACATATTACCTATTTCTGGGTGTGTCAATTAGCTTTGAACGCAGAAATCAGTAATGATGATGACATATGCGTATCATGCCGGCGTTTACCAGACGTCACCTCACAGGCACTTACTGCTGATGTAGAAAGTGAAATACAGGAGTCTCTTTTGTGTCATTTAAAATTCGAAATAATTTTGATGTCAGGCGCATGGCCACTGGGTACCATATATTAAAAGAGAAAAAAATGAATTTCGCAAAAGTACAATTTTTATATAATATAATTCCAAGGAAATGGAGACTAATTTTACAAAAAAAAAACATCAATTATTAATTCAGTTCATATTACATGCCTAGTGGTTACTAAAAATAATTATCTGTATTTTGCTGTGATTTAAATAAATATATTTAATAAGTTCATTTTTCACTTATTTTGTAACAGTGACGCATTAATACAATATGCAGTTTGTTTTATTACACTGATTTTTTTATTTATTTATACATTTATAAAGAAAATGAATACAAGTAAACCGGGGTTCTTCTTTATATTTGCTATAGTAAAAAGGAATTTATCACCAAAATACTTATTAGTTACCAAACGCAAGACCCGAGATTCACTTAATCCCACACATTTATTTTTATCTTAAATTTAATTTAATTAATTAAACTATTTTCAAATCAACAGCAATCTATACACTCAATAAATAATTAAGTACGTATTTTGTCCCGTACGAAATCAGTTTTGTGCACAAATTATCTACTTTTGTACCAATACGAGTATTATTATTGTGTCGCTAAAATTACTGATTTGACACTAAATAAAATATTCCCAACGCCTAGTTACGATCTATGTATGTTTCATTCTGTTACAGAAGCAAATGTCTCTTTCATAATAGCAACAATTAAATTACTTAGTTACGATAATACTAAGAAGTGTTGGTAACTTTACAGCTTTGACCCGCAAATTCAATGAAAAATGCTCCGTAGTTTTGAGTAATTAGAAAATATTTTTATACTTACTAGTAATAACGATTTTAATTATGTATACTTATTCATAAATATCTTTACCAAATGATTTAAATTCATGAAATACTATTATGGAGAACTATTCAGTTTATTTCCAGAAAGAATATTTCAAAAACCACACAAATTCGTTATTGTTGCCAATAAACAAATTAATTTTCCGCGTTTCTTTCTACGTAGTGTAGGTTACAATAAAATTCAGAGTTTTTAAAAGCTATTAATTTTTGAAAATTGTTCTTTTACATAATGCAAAGAAATATAATCACAATTTTCAAATTACATTATAATAAAAATAAAAAGCAAATAGCTTAACAATTTTTTTCACAAAAAAATCTTATAAATTTTGTTTTAGGTACCTACACCTATATTTGTAAACAAAATTATCTAATGGGTCTATATTCTGCTCACATCTTAAAGTCATACGTATTTGTAAATCTGTAAATAATGAACAAAATCGCAACGAAAGCTGACACTCTTATGTATAATTTTATATTAATCAACAAGAATAGATGTGTTTTTATGACGTTTTTGGAGATTTAGAGGTCTGTAAGACTTATAGATGTGAACAGAATCGACCCATAAACTTATGCTATTAGTTATAGGCACGTAAAATATTTATTAATAAGTATAAATATCGTTATTACGAGTAAGTATAAAAATATTTTCTAATTACTCGGCAACTCACTTTGGCTAAACACTTTAGTAAGTAGAGGGGAAATCGAAATAAGCATCTAAATAAGAGTAATTAAATTATCTATATGTTTTAATAAATAGTTTAGTTTATTGAGAGTTAATTTGTTTAAAACATTTTTTTCTATTTAGATTCTCCATTTTTCTACTCTATTTCAAATTTCAATCTTGATATTTTAGAACAAAAGTTTATAAAGATTTTATTTTTATATTTCATTGTAGCATACCGTCCTTATATTTATTCCATACATTTAATCATAAATTTTGTTATCCTTACAATTGGCATTTATTTACAATTTGCACAATATTTTGTAATTAATAATTCAGCTTTATGTTATTTAATAATAATAACAGTTTATTGTATATAAGATTCATACATCTTTTCAACAATGGTTGGTTACAAAAAATATTACAGATTCCCCTTAGTAGCATTTATATATGATAATAGGTATTATTAATTAATAACAACAATAATAATGACAATATCAAAATGACAACATCGATATTTATAATATTATCAACAATATTAAAAATACCAATAGTAAATAATAAATTTTATTTTATTTTTAATAATATATTTCCATGTACAAATAACATATTTCTTTAACGAGACATTAACTTATTTAAGAGTAGTAGCTATAACGAAAACCGGTAAAATAGTCAATAGTAAATAATAATAATAATAATAATAAAAAAAATATATATTGCAGTTGTAGTATTATACATACTTTAAAGTTTATTATTCATTCAGACAAAAGGAACGCAATTTCAAGGAACTCATAGTATAGTAGAATATTGAATTTATCTTAGATTGTTCGACACTGTTCCAGAGTAAATAATAGTTTGACTCATTTATAGTTAAATTATTGTCTAACAGTGGCATTATATATTTCTTACGATAAGGTTCGTAAATCGGACATCGGTAGAAAAAGTGATAGAGATCATCTTTTTCTTGTAGGTTACATATCGTACAATTACACAACGGGTTGAGCTTGTATTTAGTTTTATTTATATTTAGTGTTATTATATATTTTGATGACATTCTTAATTGAGCTATGAGTTAAACTTTACACATTTCAAAATTATTATTTAAATAACTTTCCAAATCATAGTCGCTCTTAATAATTTTGTAAAAATTATTGTAATTTGAAGCTGTTGTTTTATTTTTATCTGATATAATCAAATTATCTTCAAATTTTTCAAGTATATTTTTTGTGTCATTTTTGGTAATGAATTGGTTCGTCCAAAGCTCACCGAAACCAAGTGACACAAGGATTTCTTTCAATTGAGAAGCCCAATTATAAACTGATTTATTTGATTCTGATCTATCGAGAACTAGAAGGCGATTAAAAAGTAATTTTGGAATTCTGTGGTCTTCCATTGTATATAATTTTTTATGTTATTTAAATAATTTCCTTTTTTAAATTGAGTACATTTCTATTTTGACATCATAGTTTATCGATTTTGTGTTTACTAAGAGGATTTTACAAGTACAAAATAAATGTTTGATTATTTAAATATTAATTTAATATATTATCAGGAGTGCACAATATAACTTTAAATACGATTAAAAGACTTGCGCGCTAATGTATTGCCCAGTGCCCACTGTTGCCAAGTATACGGAGTTCAGATTGTCGGTGGAATGAAAC
Source organism: Harpalus rufipes (assembly GCA_951394225.1). Lineage (NCBI taxonomy): Eukaryota > Metazoa > Arthropoda > Insecta > Coleoptera > Carabidae > Harpalus > Harpalus rufipes. The sequence continues at coordinate 57,971,369 of OX596274.1, forward strand.
TTCTGTATATACAGTGTATATACGCCGGACGACACTAACGCCACAAGTGGAATTTTTTTGAACTACAAAAAATATACATTTTTCACTCCGCTATCATTGTGACGTCCATAACAAATTTTGCCAAACGATTCTAGGGCCCCCCCTGATGCCAGAAAAAAATTTACAAGGCATTTTAAAGTGACGTCCGTATACCGGACGTCATATGCACAAGGACGTCACTTTGAATGTAGAAAATGACACAGGGGACGCCACAATGGTAGTGGGATGTAAATATGTATATATGTATATATGTATATATGTATATATGTATATATGTATATATGTATATATGTATATATGTATATATGTATATATGTATATATGTATATATGTATATATGTATATATGTATATATGTATATATGTATATATGTATATATGTATATATGTATATATGTATATATGTATATATGTATATATGTATATATGTATATATGTATATATGTATATATGTATATATGTATATATGTATATATGTATATATGTATATATGTATATATGTATATATGTATATATGTATATATGTATATATGTATATATGTATATATGTATATATGTATATATGTATATATGTATATATGTATATATGTATATATGTATATATGTATATATGTATATATGTATATATGTATATATGTATATATGTATATATGTATATATGTATATATGTATATATGTATATATGTATATATGTATATATGTATATATGTATATATGTATATATGTATATATGTATATATGTATATATGTATATATGTATATATGTATATATGTATATATGTATATATGTATATATGTATATATGTATATATGTATATATGTATATATGTATATATGTATATATGTATATATGTATATATGTATATATGTATATATGTATATATGTATATATGTATATATGTATATATGTATATATGTATATATGTATATATGTATATATGTATATATGTATATATGTATATATGTATATATGTATATATGTATATATGTATATATGTATATATGTATATATGTATATATGTATATATGTATATATGTATATATGTATATATGTATATATGTATATATGTATATATGTATATATGTATATATGTATATATGTATATATGTATATATGTATATATGTATATATGTATATATGTATATATGTATATATGTATATATGTATATATGTATATATGTATATAAGTATATAAGTATATAAGTATATAAGTATATAAGTATATAAGTATATAAGTATATAAGTATATAAGTATATAAGTATATAAGTATATAAGTATATAAGTATATAAGTATATAAACATGTATTATATGTATTACATGTATTACATGTATTACATGTATTACATGTATTACATGTATTACATGTATTATATGTATTATATGTATTATATGTATTATATGTATTATATGTATTATATGTATTATATGTATTATATGTATTATATGTATTATATGTATTATATGTATTATATGTATTATATGTATTATATGTATTATATGTATTATATGTATTATATGTATTATATGTATTATATATATTATATGTATTATATGTATTATATGTATTATATGTATTATATGTATTATATGTATTATATGTATTATATGTATTATATGTATTATATGTATATATGTATATATGCATATATGTATATATGTATGTATGTATGTATGTATGTATGCGTGCGTGCGTGCGTGCGTGTGTGTGTGTGTGTGTGTGTCTGTCTGTGTGTCTGAGTGACGAAAGTTTCGGATCGCATAACTTTAATATCACGATTCCAAAAGTTATAATTGTTTCATATTTCTCAAGTTTACATCCAGAAGAACAAGTAATTAGATTCTGGTTATAAATGGTCAACCGGAAATACCCTCATTTGTAGATTTTAACAGTTTTTCTTGAATAAACGCAGTTAAATATCATTTATTGACATTTCACGTTATTATAACTTGAAGAATATATTATTCTCTATACGATTTGATCGCATTTTATATTTCATATTCAATAGATATAGAGTTAAAGAATTATAAAAATATTAAATTTCATAAATTAGCCAAATATGCTAACCATGGAAACTGCTAATATATTCAGATAATACAAATTGACAGATATCAGTATCAATAGGTGCGATCAATGAAGTAAGCAATTCAAGCAAATGCTAGGTAAACAAACGAGACTTGTTGCTTAGTACACTAAAAGATTTGCTAGCTATATGACGAACTGATTTTCACAAATGCCATCGAGAAAGTTATACAGTTGTCAAATTTAACATGTGTGTATCTCATTTCCCTTCTATTGGTCTTGAAAGTTATACAAAATGAATTTATAGAGAGGTACAGTTATTTGCAGATGGTGGAATTAATTTTGAACATTTTTTTAGGTCTAACAAAATATTTTAAATTTAACAATGTTATGAACATTCATCACAAAACTTTGAAAGCCTTTTTGACATGTAATTGATATAAACACACCATAAAATGAGATAGAAACAAATTAAATTCATGTATGTATAATTTGCATTTCCCGCCATTATATTTCATAAGTTAGCAAGACAAGCGAGAAATTTGGCGCTTGGTTTGCTTGTGAGCAAATCAAGCAAATGCTACTCCAGCAAAGTCGTTCAAAATTTTTTACTTCCGATTGCTTGTTTTCTTGGGACTTACTAAACGTACCTAATGAAAAGTAAATGAATTTGGCAAAAGATGAGGATGTTGAGATAGATGTTGGGAAAGACACGAAAAGATACGGTAAGGAATGAAAGAATAAAGAAAATAACTGTAGTGTTAGAAGTTTCTAGAAAGATACAAGAGAGAAGATTACATTGGTTTGAACATGTCATTAGGAGAGATGGAGAATATATTAGAAAAAGAATGAATACCTTAGAAATAGAAGGTTGAAGAAACAAAGGAAGATCAAAGATAAGTTGGAAGGACTGTATTGTGGAAGACTTGAGAGAAAAGGAACTGAATTAGAACGACACGCAAAACAGAAATGAGTGGAAGAAGAAAATAAAAAATAGCGGCCCGTAACGAATGGGAAAAGCTAATAAGAAGAAGAAGCAGAATAAGATGTCAGTGTCAAGTGCAATTTGCATAGTTTGTTTATAAAATAATTTTACTGGAAATTTAGAATCTTTTGGAAGATAATTTATGTATGGAATTTGTACATAATACACAGGATTGACGGAAGGTATTGTGCTGGTCACATCAGATTTTTTTCCGAAGTAACCCGGGAATGTGACGATGTGTATCTGTCACAAGTTTTATGGGTTATATAGTTCAAAGCCGTGTATCTTAGCACTTATAAATCCGCGGATTGTGAAAACATTTCTTCCCGGAAATTGAAGCAAGGCGCGTAATGTGACCGGGAAATAAACCACATAAAGGCCGTCAACATCGTGTTCCATTTTAAACCTTTTTGTCCAGTTCTTTTATGCAGTTACTATCAGTATACAAACTTAAGCTGGTTTAATTAGACGGGCTATATAAAAGCAAGGCCGGCGATTGTAGAAGATAGTTGTTGACTGTGAGTATTGCTCTCAACAACCAATAATCCGATTGTGAGTACTCCATCGATATTTGACTGCGAATAATCCATCAAGACATCGAAGCCGACCACCAGGTGAACAAATTTTCCGTTTCTTTAATAACCCGTACCGTGAGCTCTCCTTGCGAGTTGCGTATTGAAAGTTAGTCTTAGTGTCTCGTTGAGAGATTCATGCGCTCAACGTCGCAACGCTTGTTGAGCGTAGGTCAAAGCATCTTCGAAAGGCGTATTTGAAAACATCCAAAGACACTACAACTGACACCGGCCGTAATCATCTGGCGTGTCTAGCCATTTTACAGTGACTCGTTGCAAGTTTTACCGACTTGACGTTTCGACGCCGCCGGCGTGTAAACCCGGGCGTTACAGACGTCGAATCCGCGTGTTTATCCAGAGTTAATGTAAAACGGCCCGTTATCCCGAGGCGTCTATTTTATTGTGCATCGACTCAAGTGCATTTTTCCGACTCTGCGCCGCAACGCCCCAGTGCGTACGCCGGGGAACTCAAGGCCTAGAGACTGTAAGGTTTGCCTGGGTTGACATTCTTGTCGTGCACCGCATATACCATCGATTTCAACGTACTCCGCGAACATCCAGTTAGCCGCCGATCCAACGCGAAATCATCGTCGCGACGCCTGGCGTACATCGCGCCAAAACCGTCCGAACACGTTTCTATACGGATCCTTAAGATCACCGTATCTACCGTTTGCCCGCCGCCGTCACCGCCGTGGCGACGCCTAGCGTCGGTCACACACATGCCTATCCGTATTTTTAATATCCGTGCATCTACCGTTCATTCGCCGACATCACCGCCGTCGCGACGCCGAAAACCAGTAATTCAACAATTTGTGCATCCAGCATCCAATTTTACCCATCAACGACCACCATACTACTTTATACAAAGGGTTACCATACAATAAAGTTGTCTTGTACATTTTATTTTAATTGTGTTATTCATATTTCACCCTATCTCCAAACCTGCTATCCGACCGTTGGCGCCCGAGCAATCTCACGCCAACTTTCTGCCCGCTATCTCCAAAATAGCGTTACAAATGGTTGTTGTTTGCCTTAGCCACATTTTATATTTTTTACATTCTCTAATCTAAATTATTTCAAACACTGAAAATCCTAATAGCTGTCAGGTCCCTGCTTCGACAAACTATTTGTACTTATTGCAAAATTCACATGTCAAATAGTATTTCCGCCTTTACCTGTTGTGAAATAAAAAGATCTCCAGAATTATATTGCCAACTGAAACAAATTTAATACAGGCCATCCCAATTATTGTTTGCGAATTTTCATATTGATCAGCTTTTCTTATCACATAAAACTGAGTGACTCGTGTGGGTTACTTTTGCGATATTTGACTCCCTGGGTCATCCGTAATGCAACATAAGTGGACCTACACGTTACAGGAATCTGTCGCTGACTATATTCAAAAGCCTTTATAGAATATTGATAAAAATCTTATTTTCAGTGTTTAATTTTGAGCTTTTAGGTTGGCCCTTTATAATTCTGCATAATTCAGGTACCGAGTTCTTTAAAGATTTATGTTTTGCATAATTGTCATTCATTCTCAAGAGAAGCAGATGAAAAAACTAGATTTTTCTTTATTTAATCCTCACTTTTGTTAGTGTGGAGCAATCTATTGATTTTGCAGCACGCTTGGGATAATTCAAAAATGCTAAGTTATTAGAGAGTTATAAGAGAAAACCTGGTTCTAGGAAATATGTATAAGGATTTTAAAGACAATGCCTTAAATCAACTATTCACCGAGAGTACAAATCCTGGGGAACAGACATTATTTTCAAGAATAGACGAAAAACATATCTTAAATGGGATAAATAGCTGAGAAGTTATCATAACCTACCATTAAAGAAAACTATACATTCAGCAGTTAGGTGACCTATATGACATTTCAGAATTACCGCTAGTCAAATATATGTTAGTTTATATATATATATATATATATATATATATATATATATATATATATATATAGTAAAAAAATTGAAAGATGTATCAAGGTTATCTAGGAAATGTATGAATTCAGATTTTTGCTCCGCCCATTCTGACAAATTCAGTAGTGTCGTTTACTTAGTTTTTATGAGGGTACATAAGATACTACTGTTATTTTATTATTATAAAAATATGTGTAACTATAAAAGCACTCAAAATTCAAAAATAAGTCAACTGGTAAGTTTATTAGCAAATGTAAAACCAAATATGTGAAAAATAAGATACTGACATAATGTCAGTGTCAGGGACACTGACACAAAGTTACGTTACTCGTACGGCTATGAATCAAGATAATGTATCTGAATTAATAAAGAAACTTACAATCCGATTTTAACATTTGTACGATGATGTGTGTGTGTGTGTGTGTGTATGTATGTATGTCTATGTGTGTGCGCATGTTGGAAGGACGATATCTCAAAAACTATAAGACTTAATATCTGTTCATTTACGTATTTCTCGATAGCATATTAATGGGAAGAGTTGAAAAGGTTTGGTAACAATTGGACAGCAGGAAGTAGAAGATTCTTGAAAAAATTCTTCTAAATATAATTTTTTGAAAATTTTTGTTTTGCAAATATAAAAGATAATTAAATACTCTATCTGATACATTTAAATATTTTATAATATCTTCTATATATTTAGAGATAAAACATAAATAAAATAATATAAAATAATCTTGTAATAAATCTTACAGACGAAATCATGATATGGAAACCAACTGAAAAATTGAAATATTTGTAACTGAAAAATAAATGTCAGTGTCAGAAATCCGGAGACATTACTGAAGACTTTTTTCTGTGAAGTACATACGTATTAGTTCTTATTGTATTAACAGTTAAATATTTAAATTATAGGTATATTACACATACCCTTCAGAAATACTATTAATCCCGACAATGAATTGGAGACATTTCGAAAAATTAGAAGAGTAGGACAAAATTTCTTCACAGAATGAATTAAAATTTAAAAATCTAAATATAAAGAATAGATATAAGTAGAATTTTTGGTGTAGAGTGTAAGTATACAAGAAATTGTAAATACAGTGGGGCACGAGCAGTCGTTTGACTTTGTTGGCCTTGACAAGCAGATATGGGGACCCGTGTCAGAATGATAGCTAATAATTATGTACGTATATGTCGAATATAATTTTTCATTCTAAATTTCGTAATTTTCCTATTCCATGTGGTTTATTTCCTCATTTAAAAAAATAAAAAGAACTCGAACCCTTTGTTAAATGTAAAATATGTAGAATGCTACCCCAAAGGCACATGATTGTACCGTTTAAAAATACCCGAGAAAAGTGTCCCAAGTCACCTAGTTTTACGGTAGACAACAGTATCTGTACAATTTGTTCAAATTAATTGGACTTGGAAGTCGCCTTAAAACGTTATAACCTTGATATAAAAATTAGAAGAATATCGACGGATGATGGATAAATTGAAGGAAATAAAATATACTCCTTGTTGCAAACGTTTCGGATATTATTAATCCATCCTCAATGCTGGAGGACAGGAAGAATAAACATGTTACAGAGTAAAAAACAGCATAAACCAGCAATAATTATTGCTGGTTTATGCTGTTTTTTATTATTACACATTTGAATACCAACTATACATCTACTTGATATAAAAGTAATAAAATATAGCAAATTTAAAGAATAAATGTGGGAAATCTTTTATAATAATATGCATCAAAATTTAAGTACTGGAGCGCTTTAACAATCATCCGAGGGCGAATAAAAAAGAGCTAATAAACATATTTTATTCTGTGAAAAATGTTAGGAATATAGTAGGAAGACAAGTCCAGGATGTCGACTGATTTAAATGATAAATTTTAATCAATTACGATAAGCATCCTGATTTTTCAAACGTGAATTTAAACAAGCGAGATATGTCCAGGCCGTCAGCGTCAGTTCGTCGCGGATAAATGGCAGTTGTCGGACGCTTTTTTCCAGCCCCGTCGCCTCGATCGATACGATATTTCGGCGTTGGGACCTCAAGAGTGGTTTAAACCTCCGCGTATGAGAAATAACGGTATTTATTTCCAACTCGACTATATCCCGTGATGGATTCGCGTAAGCCCGTGCAAGGACCGTATACCACCGCACATTAAATCATTATCTTCCTGTTCATATTTCTCTGCTTTTTATGGAAAGATCGGGCTATCTGCTTTAAGTGCTGCCATCAGACCTTTATCCCGCTCGATGGATTATTTACTATTTACTGCTTCGCAAACCTAAATAAACTATTTAATATTTCTCTTTACAAACAAAATGGTATTATTTTCAACTCTGAAAAAAATTATATTTTTATTATTTACATATTTAATTCGCATTTCTTACCATTCAAAACAGAGGAAATAATTAAGGAAAATTATGTTTTTCAAAGTTTAACTTGCCTTGGCATTGATACACGAGCTAATAAAATTCTCTAAACTAAATAATTTTAAAAATATCATGTTTTTAATATCATCTGATTTTATCATAGTTTAAATGAAACAAACTAACATACGCCAAAATTATTTCGAATTTTAAATGGCGCAAAAGTGACCCCTGTGATGCAATATCCACGCCAGCAGTGAGTTCCCATGAGGTGACTCCTGGTAAACGCCCAGACGGTCCCAATATATTCATCATTACCGATATCTGTGTACAAAGCAAAGTGGCACACCCAGCACTGGGTAATATGTCGTTATGATACATCTATTTATCTTATTTATGTTATGTTTATAATTTAAGTGTGAAACATTTAAGCAAATAAAGAAAGAAGTTAATTCGGACAAATTATATTGGTTTTTTTAGCGTTTATCTAAATTCCGGTTTGGTAAACGTGTTAAGATAATCTACACATGCAAGTGAAGGGAGATATTCGTCTCAGTTAAGTTGCGGTTGGGGTAGCCGCAGCTATACAACGCGCGCTCCGCTCATTGTAAAAACATTGTTAGATATCAGGACAATAATTCACCACGTTCCATAGATAACTGTTAATGTCGGTTTAGCACGCGAGGCTATATATCTCCGTAGCCGTTTCAGAGATGCAGCCCGGAAATCGTAGCCTACAGTTTTATGGCGTGCATAGCTACCAGATTCAAACGCATGCCAGTTAATGGAATCATCACCCGTCAACTTGTTCCACTGTTTATCGCACTAACATACGCCTATCTCATGCACTTTGTCTCCATCATTCTATTAACAACGCAATATCGCTTTTATAAATTGACATATTTTTCAATTTATCATTTAACGTAAATTGAAAGCGAATAATGTAATCATTCAGCTTATAATCCCATTCAATATGGATCCTGCATTACTTTACACATGAACTATTGACAAATGAAATTAACAATATTAAATTACCAATATATTTCGGTGCTATTCATCTTATTTAAATATATACGCACATATTAGTTACATGTACAAATAATTTAATTTTCAGTATTGTGAACATGAATTATGTTCAAATTAGTAATGTTGAATTAGTATTTTGTTAATTATTTTTAAATTATGAGATTAAATTATACGTATAAATAAATTTACCATTAGTAAATGAAGCTGCCATATTATTGAATGAATTTAATATAGGTATAGTAATTATCCTCCTACTCTCTATATAATAACTTCATATATATATATATATATATATATATATATATATATATATATATATATATATATATATATATATATAAAGAAAGAAATCTTTTAAAATAAAATGTAATAAAAATAAGAAATGTATACCTACTATCTCCATTATATTCGTGATCGACAGCTATCAAATTATTAAATATTTTGAAAGGTATATTTTATCATCTTTTGTGTTATGCAACAAACTTAATAATAATAATAATAATAATAATAATAAATTCGTGTGACGTACGAGTATATTTTCAGTATAATTTTTTTTTAAATCTGTTGTGGCCAGTATTCATTGTATGTACATAAGTAACGAATTTAACATTTCTTGTACACACAAATAATTCAAATTGTATCTATTCTTTCGTTCTATGAGAACTTTTGTCCTACTATTCTAATATGTTCAACATGATCTGGTAAATTACTTGACTGGGATGGATGATGAAGGATAACGATATTTCTGGATTTCAGTCAATCTTTATTTCAAACCCGACTAGTTTCAACTCCGCAAGACTCATAGCGGAGTTGAAACTAGTCGGGTTTGAAATAAAGATTCACAGAAATCCAGAAATATCGTCATCCTTCATGTTCAACATACTTCAAATTCATTGGCGGTATAAGCAGTATTTCTTAAGGATATACAGGTGTTTGGCGTAAGTCCGGCACCACGAATATTTCGTTTATTTTGAGAGATACAAAAAAATGTTAAAAAGCAAAGTTAAACTAGACAAAGTGGCTCATAAGATGATCATAGCAGAAATTTTGTATCGCTTCCGGTTTTAGCGGAAATAAGTACAACTTTAAATCTAGCATAGAGAATCGGTATTTTTATATATTTTTTCAGAATATACATAAAATTAGCTTCACAATAATACCAAATTATTATAGTTTTACTTTAACCATTTCAAAATGGCGACCATTTATTCTTAAAATATGTATTAATAAAATTCCATACAAAATAAAACATAGCTAGCTATGAAAACAATTTTATTATCTTATAACAAAAGAAAAGAATTTACTTACATTTGTGATAGTGAAAATTTCTTGTAATAATTAAATAATTATAGCTCAAGTGAATTACACAAATGAATAAATGGTTGATATGATTTTAATATTCGGAGAATGTCAAAGAAATTCTGATAGAGCATTTCAACTTTATGGAGAGAGGTATCCTCACCAACGACAACCGAGAAGACAATATTTTAATGAAGCTGTTAATAAATTGAAAACACATGGATCATTTAAACTGAAAAATTGACGTGCAAGAAGAGGAAATGAAGTAGATAATCATCGAGATGAAGAAGAAGAAAGAATATTAGCTTACATTAATTACAATCCTGAAGCGTCGGTGAGGGAATTAAGTAGAGAATGCGCGGTATCATGTTGGAAAGCATTCAAAATTAAAAAAAAAACATAGTTTTAATTCTTATAAGATGCACATTAGTCAATCTCTTAGGGAATATGACTATGATCGTAGAATAAAAGTTTTGCAATTGGTTTTTACAAATGTGGCAGAATGATAACAGATTTCATCATAAAATTTTATTTTCTGATGAATCATATTTTTCGAACAATGGGCTTTTTAACAGAAATAATGTAAGACGTTGGGCAACCGAAAATCCCAGAATACTGAGAACATCCAGGCATCAAGAAAGATTTGGTTTTAATGTTTGGCTGGAAATAATTGGGACCAGAATTGTTGGCCCTATTATATTTCAAGATAATCTGACAGCAGAAAGGTATTTACTATTTTTACAAAATGAAGTGGAAGAGCTGCTGGACGACTAACCTATTTTCAATACCATTGGTATGTGGTTCCAACAAGATAAAGCGCCAGCTCATAATGCAAGAAATGTAGTGGCCTATTTAAATGAAAAATATGAAGATAATTGGATTGGAACAAATTCTCCAAATCCTTGGCCGGCACGATCTCCTGACCTTACGCCACTGGACTACTTTCTCTGGGGTTATGTGAAAGATAAAGTATACCGAACACCTCCAACTACTTTGGAAAATTTAGAAATAAAAGTTAGAGCGACTGTTAGAGAAATTAATGAGTATATCATAGAAAATGTAATGAAAGAGTTTTTATTACGTATAAGAAAATGTATAGAAAATAACAGCGGCCATATTGAGCATTTGTAGTTTTTCACATTTACTGTTTCTGTTTTGGTATCGTTGTGAACATGCTAAAAAATATAAAAATAATACCTCACGCCTAATTTTTTTTTAATTTCTTCTTTTCTTTTGTTATAAGATAATAAAATTGTTTTCATAGGTTCCTATGTTTTATTTGTATGGAATTTTATTAATACATATTTTGAGAATAGATGGTTGCCATTTTGAAATGGTGAAAGTAAAACTATGATAATTTGGTGTCATTGTGAAGCAAATTTTATGTACATTCTGAAAAAAAATATAAAAATACCGATTCCGTATGCTAGTTTTAAAGTTGTACCCATTTCCGCTAAAACCGGAAGTGATACAAAATTTCTGCTATGATCATCTTATAAGCCCCTTTGTCTAGTTTGACTTTGCTTATTAACATTTTTTTGTATTGATGATATTAAATTTCATAAACTAGCTAGCTATGCTAACCATGGAAACTGCTACTGTCTATATTCAGAAAATGAATGTGGCAGAGATGAGGATGTTGAGGTAGATGTTGGGGAAAATAAGGAAAGATAGGGCAAGGAATTAAAGGATAAGGGAAATGGCTCGAGTAATAGAAGTTTCTAGAAAGATACAAGAGAGACGGTTACATTGGTTTGAACATGTCATGAGTAAAGATAAAGAATATATTGGAAGAAGAATGAATAGCATAGTAGTAGAAGGTAGAACAGAGGAAGACCAAAGATAAGATGGAAGGACTGCCTAGCGAAAGATTTGAGAAAAAAGGAACTGAATGAGATAAGATTTTGTACACACTGTTGATATTTAAATGTTTTATATTACCTGTTATCAGTCAGGTACTCTGGTTTGTTACATTTTGCGTTGTACCATGAGATAATTTTAGGAAGTTTGCGCTTCGAAGTAATTGTAAAATTAATGTACCGACAAAAATTCTGTTACTTATATGTTCGCTGCCCAGAATAGGTTGCTTTATCGTGCAGAAAAACATCTGTATTTTAAATGAGAGCCGTAATATTTTATGTGAAGCAGAAGAAACTTATATTATTTATAAAAATTCAGATAATAAAAAGGATATATTCCGTTATTCTCGTAACCTGCGGTAAACGGCGACAGCTGGCGCTGATAATTTTTACAGTGCCTCATCACACGTTGGTAAAAAAATAATCGGCAATAATGTTGGCGCCTATATACCGTGAGTATTTTTTAACATGAAACATGGGATTTTTTATATCCATGGTTACGACTTGCAATTTAATTGACAGCAATGTATTTGCCTGTCTCATTTAAAATGAAACATATAGGGGATGAATTTGACAGAAATATTATATTTAAATATTAAATAAACCAACTAAGTAAGCAATGACCCAATCTATTATAAAACTCTTGTACCACATTCGATAATTGGGCAACTGTAATATGTTGAGAAATGTTTCGAATTTGTATTTTTAATTGATGTAAATTTTAAAGATTCCCCCGTTTAAACTTTTGATTTTAAAAATCCCCAAATAAAAAAAAATCTAGAGATGTAAGATCGGGTGACCTAGCAGACCATTCTACTTCTCCACCGCGTCAAATCCAGCGACGGGGAAATGTTCTATTTAAAAAGTTTCGTACAATTTGGGCATTATATACAGGAGCGCCGTGATGTTGAAACCATGGGTCTTCAATGTTTAATAATCTGATCGCAGGTATGACTTCATTTTCCAATAAATATAAATAATTTTGAGTAGTAATATCCCCGTTAATAAAAAATGGCCCAATAATGTGGGTTCCTATTATGCCAGCCCAAACGTTAACTTTCTCGGGTCGTTGAGTCCTCGTACTGTGATACAAATGTATTTTCCCTGGACCAATAACGACAATTTTGTGAATTTACCTCGCCATGTAAATAAAAAGTTGCTTCGTCCGTAAAAAGTATATTTTAATGAACATTTTCAAACATTGTTTCTCAATAATTTATTCTTCGTCCCGTGTCGTCCACAACTAACTCTTGGTGATTTTGGAAATGATATGATCTGTTATGCTCTTTTTTAAATAGCCTATGTACAGTAGCTTTGCTTACAGCTGTAGCTTACCCAATCTCTCTTAATGTTAATATGTTGTTATTTTGTATTAAAGTCAGAATTTTATGTTTTTTCTGTGCAGTTAATATAGTAACAGGATCTATTCCTTCTGTTATGTGCAGGTTGGACGCAACCATTTCATTTAAACGTATTCACTTCACTATTCTTAAAATTGTTGCTGCACTTGGTGTAGGCCTGTCGGGAAATGAAGCGCGGCAAAGTCCAACACTTGCCTTTAACTTTAAAATTCGAATAATTTCATGTAATAATCTGCACCTTCTCTTCCAAAGTATAAACCATTGCATTTCAAATTGGATTTTTTTTTAACACTGACAAATTAGTGGACAAATGTCAAAATTGTCCCCTATCTTTCATTTTAAATAAGACAGGCAAATACATTGTTGTAAAACAAATCGTAATCATGGATATGATAAATTCCATGTTTCATGTTAAAAAATACTCACGGTATGAAATGCCAGTGTGACAGTGTTTGACAAATAAATATTCGGAGCAAAATTAATATTTTTCAATAGTTATACTAATGTAATTTTTCAGTTTTATAAATTTAAATACATTTGTAAAATAAATAAATGTAAATATCATTATTCAATGAGCATGTAATGCTATTACTCAGGAGAATGAAGTTTGCATTAAGAGCCGGAAGGCGAGTGATGTAAATCATTTCATATAACAATTTTTCCATAGACTACTAAAATACTATAATCTCTTTTTTATTATCTCTCACTAAGAGAGGTATTGGATTCATGCTAAAAATCGCATATCCAGATTTTATTGAATAAGCTCGTTTTAAGGTCCCTACAATCCGATTTTAACATTTTTACGATGATGTCTGTGTGTGTGTGTATGTGGATGTATGCGTGTGTGCGTGTATGTGTGGGATGTTGGAAGGACGATTATTCAAGACTATAAGACTTTATATCTGTTTAATTACGTATTTCCCAATCGGATATTCATGGGAAGATCTGAATAGGTTTTGGCAACAATTGGACAACCAGAAGTAGAAAATTCTTGAAAAAAAACCTTCTAAATATTGTTTTTTGAAAAATTTTCTTAGTAGGTAATATTAAAGAAAATTAAATTCTCTATCTGATACATTTAAATATTCTATTATATATTCTATAGATTTAGAGATAAAAGAAATATAATATATAAAATAATCTGTTGTAATAAATTTTACAGCCGAAAAAATGCCATGAAAAATAATTGAAAATTTAAAATGACAGATAAATGTCAGTGTCAGATATCCGGAGACATTACTGAAGACTTTTTATGGGAAGTACATACATTATATTATTTCTTAATGTATTAATAATTAAATATTTAATATTATAGGTATATTACATATACTCTTCAGAAATACTGTTACTCCCAACAATGAATTGGGAATTAGAAGAGTAGGACAACATTTCTTCATAGAATGAAGTTAAATTTAAAAAATCTAAATATCAAGTATAGGTATAAGTAGAATTTTTGATGCACAGTGTAGGTATACAAGAAATGTGAAATACATTAGGGCGCGAGCAGTCATGTGACTTTGTTAACCTTGACAAGCAGTTGGTAAAATATTAGTTCCTTTTATTCAGACATGGTTGCAGCACTAATACCTGCTTAATGAATATTATCGATGAAATCATTAAAAATCATGATAACACTAAAACAACTTTTTTAATCCAAATAGATTTTTCCAAAGCTTTCGATATGGTGGATCACAGACTCTTATTAGCTAAACTACGATATTATGGATTTAGTGATAATGCAATTAATTGGTGCAGAAGCTATTTTTTTAATAGAAATTTTCATGTAGTCATGGCACCCGACTCATCCATTCATCAATCGCGGAGATTCCCTCTTCATCAAGGGGTTCCTCAAGGCTCTATCTTGGGTCCATTATTTTTCCTTTTGTATGTGGCCGACTTATCATCCAGTCTGCAATACTGCTCCTCTCATTCATATGCTGATGATACTCAGTTGCTAGCAACCGTTAATAAGATGAACGCCAAGGATGAATGTGAGACAATAAATGAGGATCTGGAAAAGTTGTCGACTTGGACTACTAATAATGGGCTCAAGATAAATACTGATAAATCTTCGCTCTTAGTAATTGGAAATTGTGATACATAATATGATGTAAAACTGCAAGAAGAAATCTTAAATCGTGGTCCGGCTATTAAGAGTTTGGGTATGATAATTGACAAAGATCTTAATTTCCGTGACCATTTGACAAAAAAATTAATAGCGGCTAGACTTAGACTTCGACATTTATACCAGTATCGCAAGTTGTTATCAGCTGAAATAAAATTAAGACTAATTAACACCTTGATACTACCTATACTCGACTACTGTGCGTGTGTATATGTTCCACACTTGACACAAAACGACAAAAATAAAATAACGCTATTTCAAAACTCATGCCTACGATTCGTTTATAATGTGCGTAAATATGACATTATTTCTTCATTTCGCATTTCATCTAATCTACATTATATTGACGAACATGTGCAGATATTCTATCTTTGTCAAATTCATAAGATCATACTAACAGGTTGCCCTTCTTATCTACATGAAAAACTTAAATTAAAAGAACAGCATTATCAATTACGTGATAAGAATTCGTATATCGTACCTTCATATAAAAAAAAATCCAAAAATGCATTTTCTTACCTTGCACTCAAATTGTATAACAATCTTCCTGATGAATTAAAATCTCTGTTTTTACACTCTTTCAAAGCTCATGTTAAAAATTTGTTCTGTTTAAATTAATTAATCTTTTTCAATAATTTATTATAGTGTAAGCAAACTAATCCTATTTATCTGCTCTTTTGGCATATTGTGCTATGTACTTATGTTGTTTTCTTTTTTCTATTTTATTGTAATTCATATGTACTGGTTGGGTGGAAGAACAGCCTTTAACTGAACCCCGCCGTTGACTCTGGTCAATAAAGTTATTATTATTATTATTATTATTATTATTATTATTATTATTATTATTATTATTATTATTATTATTATTATTATTATTATTATTATTATTATTATTATTATTATTATTATTATTATTATTATTATTATTATTATTATTATTATTATTATTATTATTATTATTATTATTATTATTATTATTATTATTATTATTATTATTATTTTATTATGCTAATACATACATTACATTAGAAAATTATAATACAAATTATAGTTATAGTAGTCCTGATATTCTAGACAGATATGTATTCCGCAGTTCGGAAGAACCACTCCATCCGGCAGCTTACCAAGCAGCTTAGGTATGGGTGTCTACTTTAGCACCTTTCTTATGATATGTGCTGTTCCAATTATTTCCGTTGTCTGGATTTCGGTAGGGTCATATTTACCAGGCATTTTTCAATGTTCTTTTGAAACTCATCGTCAACGAAACCCGTAGCTCCTATTATTATGGGCAAGACAATAGTTTTTGTTTGCCACATTCTTTTAATTTCTATTTCTAAATTTTTATATTTGAGAAGTTTCTCGGCAGTCTTTGCAATAATATTTTTATCCGCTGGTACAGATACGTCTATAATGTAAGTAATTTTCTTTGTTTTTATTACAATATCTGGTCTATTAGCTCGTATTTCTCGGTTTGTTTGGATTCCCATAACATATAATACTATAACTTGATTATCAGCGCTTATACTCGTAGTTACTTTTTGTGGTTCGTGTTTATACCAGTATTTTTGTATATTATTACTATTATTATTATTATTAAGTTTACTAATTTTGCCTGAATTTGGGCTGCGAACGAGCCTGCAAAAATATAAAGTATCATGGCTTCCAAATATCATATTCAAATTTCGTATGTCTCTAAATGCATTAGTAAAAAGAAGATGAAGCTAGGTATTAGATATGCGCATCGAAGAAAAAATGAAGGAAACCATAAGACAAAGTTAAATGTAATGGTAAAACTGTAATGCTTATTATCTGCAGCTAACTGATTTTTTTTCTGGAATTCTTTTTAAACGAAGAACAGGATTAGTTCATAATTTTTTTTCTCAAAACTAGTCCAAAATCCTCTCAAATAAATATTTGTTTCACTAGCAAGGATTAATTCAAATGTACATACATACATTTGACATTTTCTGTTTTAATTTTATTATTGTATTTTTCAATATGTTATCGACAGTTGATAAAACGTCGTATGCATCTAGTGAAATTAAATTTGCTGGATTCAGGAATACCGAGCCTCGGTTAGTAAAATTGTCCTTTCGAGACATGTTACTTAACCGACAAGATTTTACAACAAAATTTGTTTTATTTGTATCTTAAATTGATGTAAAGAGGCGGAAATGGACAGAATCATATTTTTCGGCAAATTGTTTCCTGCATAACATCAGTATCATTTATGTAAATAGGGCATCATTTTGTTATTTCTATGAAGAAAATTTTAAATAATGTTCAAAGATTATTGTGTAAAACTTGAATAACGTTATTTAAATATTATTTTTAAAACCGAGAACAATGGTTAAATGAGAATACCTTTGATCTTAGAAGGAGCAAAAAACCCGCCAACACTTCTCATTGCTGGCTAAACAAACAATAGTTAAAAAGCACAATTGAACAAAAAAATTGAGGCGGGCGCTCGTCAGCCCATGACAGCTAATCAATGTATGCTTAGTGAGATCGATGCTAAGAACTGTGAGACCGCATTGAAAAGTATTTCATATAAAAACCGGCTTTGTTTTTAGGCTTGGTAGTCGTTGTCGTGCTCGCGACTCGTGGCTGCCGAGTGAGCGAAGCAATGAAAACCCCATTTTCTCCTGGGTTTTTACAACCGGTACCGCTTAATCTTAAAATCCCTGCGCTGCACAATACTTTCGCTGCTGCCTTTGCGCAACAAAGCCTGGAAGCGAGCTTTCCGTGTCTACTTCACACACATCTGGAGTTGCTTTAAGGATGTTTATTCCCTGGTATACCATTTGATATAGTATGACAAATTTAAAAACTAAAACTTTTTGTCAAGTTTTTGCAATTAAAGTTCTACAACAGCATTCATTGTAATAAATTCGATAACTTGTAACTCAGTAACTGCAAACAATGTTTATACAGCCTGGCAAAATTTCTGAAGGATATATATATATATATATATATATATATATATATATATATATATATTTAAATAATTACTTAATAATACAATTAGAAATATTAAATATACTACCCAGAAAAAGCCTTCAGTAATGTCACACAATTATACAGATTGATTGATTGGTCTTTTCCTTTTTAATAACTTAATTATTTAAAATAAAAATAAAAAAAAATCAAAAGAAGTTTATTTTAAAATAAAATATAAAATCTACAGTATAGGATTTTGTGCAGGTGTTCCATTTCTACATAATAGTATGCAAATTTATATTTTCTAATGGAACTTCCTATATATTTATTCAAATTAGTTAATACAGAAGTGAGATTTATTACAATAGATTATTCTGTTATTTTTTATATCTCTAAATTTATAGAAGTTATAATAAAAAATCTGTTGTGGCCAGCACAATACCTCTCGCAATTTTCATTTTATGTTGCATAGGGCGCGAGCAGTTATGTGACTTTGTTGGCCTTGGCAAGCAGATATGGGGGCCCGTGTCAGAATGAGCTAGTAATTATGTACATGGGTGTCAAGTATCATAAGTTTTCATTGAAAACTATGATTTTCAAAATCCATATGTATTATTTTGCTCGACAAGTATATTCCATACTATTGATAAATAAACATCAGAATATTTTGAAATTTTGAATGAAAAATGATGACATATGGCATTTGTGACATCTATGTAAATAACTACTAGCCGTCATTCTGACACGGATCCTCATATCTGCTTGCCAAGGACAACAAATTCACATTACTGGTCGCGCCCTAGAAGTAACGAATTTAACATTTCTTGTACACACAAATAATTGAAATTGTATCTCTTCTTTCGTTCTATGAGAAATTTTGTCCTACTGTTCTAATATGTTCAAAATTCTTAAATTCATTGACGGTACTAGTGGTATTTCTTAAGGATATATGTAATATTAACATACCTACAATTTAAATACATATTTAATTAATAATACAATAATATATATATATATATATATATATATATATATATATATATATATATATATATATTAAATGTACTCGTACCTCCCAGAAAAATCTTCCAGTAATGCTAGTAAAAATGCTAATTTTTGACACTGTCATTTTGCATTTATCTGTCAATTACAAACATTTAAATATCTCAACTGTTTCTTGGGCAACGAGAGTTATTACAACAGATTATATATTATTATATACTATATTTCTAAACCTATACGAGATATAATAAAAAAATTAAATGTGCGGATTGAGAATTTAATTATCTTTATTATTTGTAGTAACAAATTTTAAAAAAATATTTTTCTTTTTTTGAAACTATCACTTCCGGTTGTCCAATTGTTACCAAACCTATTCAACTCTTCCCATTACTGTTAGATTGAGGTATCCGTAGTTACACAGGTCTTTAGTCTTATAGAATTTGAGAAATCGTATCTCCAACATCCTCACACACATCCACACACACACACACACACACACACACACACACACACACACACATACACACACACACATACACACACACACACACACACACACACACACACACACACACACACACATAGACATCATCGTAAAAATGTTATAATTGGATTCTACGGACCTTAAATGGTGCTTATTCATTAAAATCTGGATATGCGATTTTTAGCATGAATCCAATACCCCTCTTAGCGAGAGGTAGAAAACGTAGTTACTAACTTGTAAAATTTTAACAAGTTAGCTGCCAATTTTACAAATTAGTAGCTAGTAACGATTAACGTTCAAAAGTAGTAGGCGGTATAAAAAAATAATGGATGATTTTGACGCTCTAAAGTA
The DNA here is from genome assembly GCA_951394225.1 of Harpalus rufipes. Lineage (NCBI taxonomy): Eukaryota > Metazoa > Arthropoda > Insecta > Coleoptera > Carabidae > Harpalus > Harpalus rufipes. Next base: position 57,991,737 of record OX596274.1, read on the forward strand.
AGAAGCAACTTAATGATCGCAGTACTTATTTCGGTTTTTGTACGATCAGCGCATTTACAAAATTTAAAAATATTTGAAAATTATTTTGACATAGTTCATCAAATAAGCTTTGATCGTAGTCATCGTTTATTTTTTATTTACTTAGGTACTGTCCCGCCGCCTGATCCGTAAATAATCACAGTCATTTACCAATCAGTAATTTGTGAAGATAATACGGCCTTAGAAATCGTATTTGTAATTAAAAAAAAAACTGGATCGTCTAAAATATTTAAGTTCTGAGGTAAGTAAGTGCTTCCTACCGGTTGAGGATGATTTTGAAGATCGAAGAGTACAATTTTTTCCTTAAAATGTGCTTATAAAGTAGATCTTTTTTTAACAGAAAGTGTGAAAAGAGTACTCGTTTTTAACGGAAACGGATGATATAATAAAACGCTATGGCACTTTTTTTCATACTTTCATTGTAGAATAAAAAAATCTGTTGTGGCCAGTACAATACCTCTCGCCATTTTCCTTTTTATGTTGCATAGGACGCCAGCAGTTATGTGACATTGTTGGCCTTGGCAAGCAGGTATGGAGGCCCGTGACAAAATGTCAGCTAGTAATAATGTGCATAGGTGTCAAGTATGTTCCATACTATTGATGAGAAATAAACATCAGAATATTTTGAATGAAAAATTATGAAATATGACAATTGTGACATCTATGTAAATAACTACTAGCCGTCATTCTGACACGGATCGTCATCTGCTTACCAAGGCCAACAAAGTCACATGACTGCTCGCGCCCTATAAGTAACGAATTTAACATATCTTGTACACACAATTAATTTAAATTTTATCTCTTCTTTCGTTCTATGAGACATTTTGTCCTCCTATTCTAATATGTTCAGAATTCTTCAAATTCATTGACAGTATTAGTGGTATTTCTTAAGGATATATGTAATATTAACATACTTGTAATTTAAATACATATTTAATTAATATTATAATAATATATATTAAATGTGCTCGTCCCTCCCAGAAAAATCTGATTTTTGACACTGACATTTTGCAGTTATCTGTCAATTACAAACAATTAAATAACTAAACTGTTTTTCGGACAACGGAATTTATTCCAACAGATTCTATATTATTATAATATACTATACCGCCAAACCTATGCGAGATATAATAAAAAATTTAAATGTGTCAGATTGAGAATTTAATTATCTTTATTACTTGTAGTAACAAATTTTGAAAAATAATATTTAGAATTTTTTTTAAAAACTACCACTTCCGAGATCCGTAGTTACACAGGTCTTTGGTTTTATAGAATTTGAGAAATCGTACCTACAACATTCTCACCTTCTCTCTCTCTCTCTCACACACACACATACACACACAGACATCATCGTAAAAGTGTTATAATCGGATTCTAGGGACCTTAAAACGTGCTTATTCACTAAAATCTGGATGAGATTTTTAGCATGAATCCAATACCTCTGAGCGAGAGGTAAAAAGGGATGTTACTTTAAATGTGAGTCAGAAATGCATTGCGTCTTTCGCCTCGTCATCGATGTTCGACCACTTTTTAGCAAATCTACTCTTTTCTGTACTCACGTGGTTAATTTGTCACCAAGAATGTGGACTTTACTTGTCTATGAAAATAAACCATATGGAATTAAAAAATCACGAAATTTAGAATGAAAATTTATGTTGACATCTATATACATAATTACTAGCTATCATTCTGACACGGGCCCCCATATCTGCTTGTTATGGCCAACAAAGTCACGTGACTGCTCGCGCCTTGATGTATTTAACATTTCTTGTATACCTACACTCTACACTAAAAATTCTACTTATATCTATTCTTTATATTTAGATTTTTTAAATTTAAATTCATTCTATGAAGAAATTTTGTCCTACTCTTCTAATTTTTCGAGATGTTTCCAATTCATTGTCGGGATTAACAGTATTTCTGAAGGGCAAGTGTACTATACCTATAATATTAAATATTTATCTATTACTATTACAATAAGAAATAATATATGTACGTGAGATCTGCTGACGTTATTTTTATCTAAACTGTGTTCATTATGTATCTTATGTATCCTGTTCATTATGCATCTTTATTAAATTATGATTTTTTTTGTTTTGTAGCTATTTAGTGGGATATATTATGTCATGTCTACGGTATTTAAAATGATGTGACTACATTTATTATTGTGCTGGGTGCTGGGAAAGGTGAACGTTGTGAAATAAATTGGTTATAAACAGTTTTATGGTTTTGTGTCCTGATGATTGTTTTTTTGTGGCCCTGCATCCTCCAAATCTAACATGTATGTACTTCACAGAAAAAATGTTCAGTAATGTCTCCTGATTTCTGACACTGACATTTATCTGTCAGTTACAATCGGATTGTAGGGACCTTAAAACGTGCTTATTCATTAAAATCTGGATATGCGATTTTTAGGATGAATCCAATACCTTTCTTAGTGAGAGGTAAAAATTGTATGCAACTAGAGTAAAAAGTTTCCTGTTTCACTCATAGGATTTTAGGTCAAACTTCCCTATTCGTGAAATATGACTATACTTTTTAAGCATGTTACATAAATAAGTATTATTAACGACTAAGTTGTATTGATCATTTATTTATTGATTCATTTTATTATTTATGGCCAGTTGCACAGCTTATAGTTAAATTGTTAACCGTTGGTTAAATTGACAATATCGCATCGAAGCGAAATGTCAAATGAGTTGCTAAATATTACTGTCAAAATTTCGATACGCATTTTTTCTGTTAATCAGTAGTTAAGCCATTAACTATATGCTGTGCAACTGGCCATTAAAGGCTTAGAGCTTAAAACATTGTGTTTTGTAAAGCCGTATAATGCACAGTATAGAGAACATAAGCAGAAGCGACACTCTTGTCGGAACCTTTTATGTTTCATTCCATGCTGCTTGGTGGTAATAATGAGAAGCGCGAAATTTAAAGAATATATATATATATATATATATATATATATATATATATATATATATATATATATATATATATATATGTATGACGTGTGCTACTCCAGTGGTCCAAAAAATCAAGTAAACTACCCGTAACTTTGCGAATTTTTAAAAATTCTTTTTGTTTCATGATCAGCAAATGTAGGTACTGCCCAACCGGTGTGGATCTACAAAGTGAGAGTTGTGCCTAGATTTTTAAATTTAGACGATTCCTACACAGGCCACTGCTTTAGTAGAACTTCGACAAGTCTTCTAGCTAATGCTGGAGGAAGTATGAGTGATATCTTGCGCCATGGAGGATGGCATAACACTAGCGTTGCTGAGGATTATGCAGAACAATCGAAAAGGAAGTAAATTGAAATTGCGGTAGAAATTTGAGCACAAAAGATTACCTCTGGAATTGAAAGTGAAAAATAAAAGATACGAAGAATGAACTAGAAGAACCATTGTCGATATGTGGCAATGTTAACTGTGTAATTAATATCAACTTTAGTTAATTCTGATTTTTTCTATTTAGTGTAGTTTAGTTAGTTTAAGGTATTTATCTGTAATAATATGGACAATAAATATCATAAATTGATAGATTTAAAGTTTCTTTTGACAGAAAATGCTGTCAAGACAGGCGACCGTTTTACTTTATCATTATGAACTAGTCTATAATATGATACTTTATGGCTTCTAAACAGTAAAATAATATTGTCATTATGAGGCAGCTAAACATAATAGTTATTTATGGATCTGTTATTGTACTCAATCCTATTATGAAAGGCCGTAGTGTACTCAAATTCAGGTTTATAATATTGACATCGATACAACCGCATATAAAAACAATATTTCGATAGCCCTATCAAATCATGGAACATAACTTGCTCATTTAACCTATTTCGTAGGTATACTTGTAACCTTCGACCGTGAAAACTGTTTATTTGGGTGTAGTGTAAAAATCAAAGAAATATTATTATTTGATATAATACGTTTACTAAACGAGGAATAATTAAGATAAATATTAAAAATATAAAAAAAAATAACTAACAATATGATTAAATAATTATAAACATTAATTTAAGACAAAATATTATTAAATACTCAAAGACTAAGATTATTTATTTAAACAATATTTATATCACTACATTTATTTATATAACTACATTTATTTTCACCACTCGTAGATTGTTTATTTATATCACCCACTGTTCCTTTCTCGTCTAGACGCGCATGGGTTTTCCCCCGCCGGGGATTACGTTATCGCTCGAGAACATTTTACAAGTGGCGGCGCTCGAAATGGGGCGCGTCGGTTAGGCGCGCGCTAAAATACTATGACATGTATACAGATATAATTGTATGAAGCGATATATGAAACTCATTATATAATCTGCCAATTTCCCGTTATAAAGTTTTATGGGACATGCGGTAATTTTTCCTTGAGCCAGGTAGTTTTTTCTGTCATGGACCGTACCCGAAATTTGTAGTACTCTGCACTAAATCTGTTATATTTATGTTGTTCATTTGTTATATGTAAATATTTTTCGCAGTTAATAAATTAAAATTTGAAGTTTATAAAATTTATACAAAAATTCAGTAAGATTTTTTTTAATACGGGCCATTTCTTACCCTTCAAGAGATGCCTTCAAGTTCGAGAGTTCTGGCCGCTAAGCTACTCAGCCAGTCATGATGCATAATATAAATTATTTTTTGAAACATTTATACTACATAGTTTTATTATATCTATTTGTTGAACTGAATAATGAACAAAAATAAAGGAAGTAAAGATAAGTATTATAATGATCTTTATTGTAAAACTGGTGTAGTTTGCGTAATTGAGCTGTAGGCGAGTTAGGCAAAGTACGATTATTACAAATGGACATGGTAATACGTGTTTTTTCTATTATTTTTCGTATTTCGCATTAGTTACTTTTACTTCAAAATTATTATTGAAACAAATAATAAAATATCAAAGTTGGTAACACTGACAGTTTCAATTTTCAACATTTGAAATTAGTTTATTTTGTCATTTGACATTTCGTCAACATTTATTTAGAAGCTTAGAGTTAAAATTTATGTTTATTACATTAAGAGCCTACAAATAAACACTTTGACTTAAAAGAGTATTTTACTGTTTGATGTAATTATTTTTCTATAAAAAATCTAAATGCAGTAATTATCATATTCATATTCATTTATTTAACTATTTTACAATTTACATTGTTTATAGCACGTCCTTAAATACTAAAGTACATAAATAATTTATTTTAAATTAATTTACTATAAAAATTGGTTTACATACCTATCAAATCATTTCATTTATTTATTTACCCATTACAAAGAAGAAAAAAACAATATTTTAGACAATATTAAGTAGGTAATGCCTGTTTCAACAATGTTGGACAAATATTTTTCAATTGAATAAAAGCAATGTTCAAGAAGATACATTTTGATTTTCCTCTTAAAAGAATTATAGGATAATTTTTTCACAGAATCTGGTAGAGCATTATATAGATTTAAATTTAAGGAATTTTGTTGAGACCTGGCTAATCTGAATCTAGGTACACGAATTAAATTGGAAGAACGTGTATTGTGACTGAATATCAGATATCAAGGTAAAACTATTTATGTTATTATGGATTTCTAGGAGAATGTGGTAGATAAATAAATATGGTAGCGGCATAATTTTTACTTTTTTGAAAAGTGGTTGGCAGTGCTCCCTTGCTCCAACACCTAGGATTATTCTAACTGCCTGCTTTTGTAATTTGAAGATCCCAATAGCGTGAGGAGAGTTGCCCCATAAAATAATTCCATAGCTTATGAGCGAGTGAAAAAGGCTGAAGTATGATAAGATTAGTGTTTCGAAATTTAAGTAACGCTTTAGATTTCTGAAAAGAAAATTTATGCTTGCAAGTTTGGCACGTAAATATTCAGAATGTGCGGACCAGGTTAATCCGTCATCTATGTTCAAACCCAGTAACTTAACTGATTTGCCTTTTGTACTTTTTTGGTTTGAAGATATAGTCAAATTTTTTGACTCTGTCGGGTACAGTAATAAAACTCCTTCTCCTTCTGGATGTAAACTTGAGGAATACGAAAAAAATATGATTTTTGGAATCATGGTATTGAAGTTATGCGATTCGAAACTATTGTTACACGCACACACACATAGACACACATCCATACAGACATCATCGTAAAATGGTAAAATCGTATTATATGGACCCTAAAACGTGCTTATTCACTTAAAACTTCTCATTAATTTTTTTGACCAAAGACAATACCTTCCTTACCTAAAGGTGGCGAAAGGTAAAAAAACCTGAAAAAGTTGAAAAAAATTAAATTTGTTTTTTTCAGTATAACAGTAACATTTTTTTCAATTAATTATTAATTTTGATCTGATCTAATGTAAAGAGATCAGTTATAATATTTCGTTAAAAGAGGTAACATCTTTTTACTATAACATACGAAAAATAAAATAATTAAACGCCACGAAGTAAAAATATTACAAAGCATAATTAAAATACATAAAATTATACACACTAAAAAAATTTAAATACTCAAATCTACAAGTAATTGGAAGAAATCGCAAAACTATTCGTTTTCATTGTCAATGATACAAACAAAATTCATTCATTCAACCTGTTTGCAAATAGCTCTACACTTTAAAGGAGCACAATCTCCTTTCCTCGTACCTCAGGTCATCGGCGTTAATACGTTGTGTACCCTAATACAAACTATTACGTGGCTATAGTATCCACGGTCAAAATTGGTAACGTAAATTTTATTTGTACATGTGCGTCTTCTATCAATTTTGTTTCTTAGTCTTTGTTAAATTATTATTAATTTGTTCTATTTCAAATAATCTTGAATATCAAATATTTAATTACCCAATCATAGTTTGTGTTAATATAGGCTGTGGACGTAATACAGAGAGTGTACGTATTTTTACAAGTATTTACTATAATGTTAAATTTCAGGAAGTTTCCATATTATGTAATAAATTTTGTACTTCAATGTAGAGCACTGGTCAGCAATGCAACATTCTTGAAAGCCGTGTATTTTAAGAAGTCCAACTATAATTTTACATAGAAACGTTATGAAGTGGATTCGTATTCATGCACTTGTCTCTAGACCACATTTCGACTTGAGCTAGGCTGCTTCCACGCGCAAGCATGCATAATGGCGCTCAAGTACTTCATTATAATACATGCAATCTACATGCGCTCCAATTTTTCATATTTTACGAACATATATAAAGCGTTTTCCAATAAGAGGTGTTATTTTGAATAGCCCGCTATTTCGGTAGATGTCGCTTTTGAAGCTGTCATTTTTTGACATTTGACAAGTAGAAACTACGCCATTAATAAAAATGGAACGATACACGCTTCAACAACGCATTGAAATTATTAAAATTCACTATAAAAATGGTGAAAATTTGGCAGAGACGGTTCGTAAAACTCGACAATTTTTGGGTCGTCGTGAAGCACCTTGTTGGACCGCAATACAGAAATTGGTGGAAAAATTCGAGCTGTTGGGACAAGTTAGTGATGTGAAGAATAAAACCCATGCACGTCGCTCAAGAACAGCCGAGAATATTGCTGCTGTAGCCGAAAGTGTTGAAGAAAACCCAGGTTTGTCCATTCCTCGTCGTTCTTTGGAATTAGGCATTCCACAAACGTCATTACACCGTATTTTGCATAAAGATTTGGGTCTTAAGGCTTATAAAGTCCAGTTAACACAAGAACTCAAGCCGGCCGATCATCAACAACGTCGTGTCTTTGCTGATTGGGTCGTTGAAATGCATGAAAATGATCCGGAATTCCATCGAAAAATCATCTTGAGTGATGAGGCCCATTTCCACCTCGGTGGCTTCGTCAACAAACAAAATTGTCGCATCTGGGGCTCAGAAAACCGTTGAAAAGCCTCTCTATCCTCAACGTGTGACTGTTTGGTGCGGTTTATGGTCCGGCGGAGTCATTGGACCTTATTTTTTCGAAAATGAGGCTGGAGCAACAGTTACGGTGAATGGATTGCGCTATCGAAAGATGATTAACGATTTTTTATGGCCGGAATTGGATGGTATTGATCTGGACAACGTTTACTTTCAACAAGACGGCGCTACGTGCCACACAAGCAACGAAACCATTGATCTTTTACGGGAAAAGTTTCCGGACCGTGTTATCTCTCGAAGAGGTGATCACAATTGGCCACCGAGATCTTGTGATTTAACACCTTGCGACTTCTTTCTTTGGGGCCACGTGAAAGAGAAGGTCTACGCCAACTGCCCAGCGTCGACTCAAGACCTCAAAGATGGAATTCGTGAGGCTATCGAGGACATAGGACAGCCACTTTGCGATTTGGTTATGGAAAATTTCATGAAAAGGATATTGTCCTGTCAGCGTGGTCGTGGTGGTCATTTGCCTGATGTTATTTTCCACTATTAACGGCATACCTTCCTCTTTATAATGAAATAAACATCCGATCATTTATATTAAAAAATGGCATTTTTCTTTGAATATCAAAATAACACCTCTTATTGGAAAACCCTTTATATACTGAGGAAATATCCTCGTCAGTACATTGTAATAGAATTAAGGTTAAGAACAGATTTTAAATGTTGCATTTTAAAATAAGATTCCTATATATATATATATATATATATATATATATATATATATATATATATATATATATATATATATATATATATATAAACATACAGACATACATACATACATACATACATACATACATACATACATATATACATACATAAAATCACGCGTGTTCCACTTAGTGGGTTCGCACAAACCCGATAACAATAATAACAACATCAACATCATACAACAAATTATTACTCTTAAACATATTAAAGTGACCGATTTTCGGTAGCGAAATACCGCATCCGGATCACAATAATAGTTAGGAAACAATCATCCTTCGCCACACATTCCTAGCTAAGCAGACTTCTTTCGCCTTGGCCACACTCATAATCGCATTCATACATGCTCTTCTTCTCTTCATACTTGGAAACTCTCTCTCATTAAGCACCCTACCTATCACATCCATCCACTTACACATTGGTCGGCCACGCAATCGAAAACCCTCAACTTCACCAAGATATATACGCTTCACTCGCCATTCTCTCCACATGCCCAAACCATCTCAACTGACTCACACCAACTCTCTTCATCACATTGTTCCTAACCATACATTCTTCATACACCAAATTATTCCTCACGCGATCCCGTCTGACATACCCACATACACCACGTAAATACCTCATTTCTACGGCAGTCACTGTATGCTTTCCCGTCCATGCCCAGCATTCGCTTCTACACATCAAAGCAGGCACTAGCACTCCATTATATGCACTTAACCGAGTATCCCTTGATACGTTAACGTTTCGTGCAAACGTACCCAGAGCACCCATTATCTTACATCCCGCACTCACTCTCCTTTCTACCTCTCGATCAATTCGACCATCCCTCGCCATCATGCTACCCAAATATACAAACTCATTTACCTGCTCCAGTTTCACTCCATCCACCAACACATTGCACTCAGTCACCAATTTACTCCTTTCAAATACTAACACTTTAGATTTATCAACATTCAACATCAGATTCATATTTCTTCCAACTACATGTATTCTCTCTATCATTCTCCTGAGTTGCTCTTCATTTTCTTCTAAAACAACTACATCATCAGCATACGTTAACGCAGGCACTACACTTTCACCAATATGTACACCATCCAATTCACTCAAAGCTCTCCGCAATAACACATGCATATACAAGTTAAACAACTACGGAGACATACCACAGCCCTGTTTCACACCAACATTTATACGAAACCAATCACTCAACCTACCATCTATTCTCACAGCAGCCTCACTACCCTCATACAACGCTCGAATCGTTCCCAACCAGTTTCCATTCACGCCGTACTCTCTAAGTACATCGCATAAAGTATCTCGAAGAACGCTATCATACGCCTTCTTTAAATCAAGACAGCCACAGAACACCTTCTTGTTCTTGTCAAGTGACTTCTCAACAATCATACGAAGAGCAAACAATTGATCGACACATCATCTCTAAGGCAAAAAACCACCCTGTACATATATACATATATGTATACATATATATATACATATATATATACATATATATATATATATATATATATATATATATGTATATACATATATACATATATACATATATACATATATACAAATATACAAATATACATATATACATATATACATATATACATATATACATATATACATATATATACATATATACATATATATATATATATATATATATATATATACATATATATACATATATATATATACATATATATATATATATATATATATACATATATACATATATACATATATACATATATACATATATACATATATACATATATACATATATACATATATACATATATACATATATACATATATACATATATACATATATACATATATACATATATACATATATACATATATACATATATACATATATACATATATACATATATACATATATACATATATACATATATACATATATACATATATACATATATACATATATACATATATACATATATACATATATACATATATACATATATACATATATACATATATACATATATACATATATACATATATACATATATACATATATACATATATACATATATACATATATACATATATACATATATACATATATACATATATACATATATACATATATACATATATACATATATACATATATACATATATACATATATACATATATACATATATACATATATACATATATACATATATACATATATACATATATACATATATACATATATACATATATACATATATACATATATACATATATACATATATACATATATACATATATACATATATACATATATACATATATACATATATACATATATACATATATACATATATACATATATACATATATACATATATACATATATACATATATACATATATACATATATACATATATACATATATACATATATACATATATACATATATACATATATACATATATACATATATACATATATACATATATACATATATACATATATACATATATACATATATACATATATACATATATACATATATACATATATACATATATACATATATACATATATACATATATACATATATACATATATACATATATACATATATACATATATACATATATACATATATACATATATACATATATACATATATACATATATACATATATACATATATACATATATACATATATACATATATACATATATACATATATACATATATACATATATACATATATACATATATACATATATACATATATACATATATACATATATACATATATACATATATACATATATACATATATACATATATACATATATACATATATACATATATACATATATACATATATACATATATACATATATACATATATACATATATACATATATACATATATACATATATACATATATACATATATACATATATACATATATACATATATACATATATACATATATACATATATACATATATACATATATACATCTATCAGACATTAAAGCGTCCGTCAATTGATCTTTTACCATCATTGAAGCGTCCACCTTCAATGAAGCGTCCGTATACGGACGCTCTATTGTATCTCTGTTAAAATGGTCATTTTTCAACGTCTTATGCCATCTGTTAGTGTTTGGCAAAAATTGTCCTGGGCGCTTTATTGTAACATATTTAGATAATTTCAATCATAAACCGTATATTGCAGTTCTGCCGTTTCCCACTAGTGTCGCTAGTGTTGAACGGCGTATATCTGCGAAAATATATATTTCATACAGTTTTTCGATTAACGGGCGTCCGTACATTTGGCAACATGTTTTAAGTTATACGAATATTTGAAGGTTATATTTTCGTACCTCATGTAATTTTAACTGCATTATTTGTTGCAGAGTGAGTTAAAATTCTGTTAGTGACTTAAAAAAAAAAACTCTAGCAAATAAACAGTTACTTATAATTGTTGCTATGGAGTTAATAATGACGGTTTAAAACGTTAAAATTGAATAAAATTATTTATAAATTCTTATTATTGTTTCAACCTCTACATAGGTAAAAATTACACTTATGTGTATCTGTGTTCCGGGTTTCTACAATTTTTTGTTTGATGGGAAATACAATGGTAAAATTTTGATGATAAGTTTATCCTTACTAATTATAGATGTTTAGAATTTAAAAGTGCAAGCAATGATCCTAAATTTATTGATATAAAATAATCCTGTCCATCTTCAAGCTGTTTCCAAAATGCCATTATAAATTAAGCAAATAACTGCATTATTTTGTATAGTTCGAGTTGGACCAATTTGTACTTTAATTCTTACATTGATTTTATTATTATTAAAAATAATAAATGAACTTTCTACAAATTAAAAAGTTTTTTATTAGTGCAAATAAATTTTTATTTTAACTTACACCCCATAATTAATATTAATATTTATTTGGGTCTGTCTGATTGTTTAATTTCTCTTGGTACTCTGTTAACAGGTTGAATACCTATGAATATTTTAATTTACCACTATTTTGTGACAGGAACGTATTGTAACAATAAAATTGTGGTCATTGGATATGCTTTTTAATTCTATGCATCTTTTATATTTACAATTTTATTCTAAAATTAATAGGGAAGAACTTATTGTCAAATAAATGGTCATTCAACAAAAAATACTGGTCGAAATTAGATAAAGTCTAGGTCGGTTTAAACTAGTAGTTTTATCCACCTTGATTTAAACCGAACACCCTTTCGAACATGTATATTTTTAATTTTTACAATTAATCATATTTGATTAAAAATCGGCAAAATAGATACTAGTTCATTTCTGATATATTTCACTATTTTTTGGAACATATTATACATTACGTGTATAACAAATAAAATATGAAATCGAAACCCTTGTCTATTTGAACGCGAAAAGTCACGAAAATATTCAATGTATAGTATTAAATTCTACATTTTCAGTTAATTCCATAGTATAACATTCAAATTTAAAAATGTTCATTAAATGTAAATGTAATTTACATCGCCTTAAGTAAACATATTTTTGTAAGAAACTTATCCAATAAATACTCTCCATATTATTACTTTTTTCTGGCTTAAGATTATTTTTTATTACTAATTATAATTATGACTGAATAAGAACCGATAATAATGGAAGAAACTTTCAGAACTCGTTTTTACAATAAAAAAGCTTTATTCGATAAAGTTCTGTAATATTTATTTTCTACATCAGTGCCGCCTTCTTCAGAATTTTTACTTATTTTTTTTATTCTGAAGAAGGCAACACACTGGTTTCGAGATGTTGATTCAATAAAAATATTACAGAACTAGTACCCAATACAAACATTGTAAAAACTTATGTTTATTTTAGGACATTGACTTTAATCAGAATAATCAGGATGATTCCGTGAAAGATCTCGATTATCAGCCAAGTCCCCCAGATGTTAGTATACAATTATAATATTACAGAACTATACCCAATTAAGACATTGTAAAAACCTATAATGTTTATTTAAAAACGTTGACTTTAGTCAGAATAATCAGAATGATTCCATGAAAGATCCCAGTTATCAACCAAGTCTGTTTGATGTTAGTGTTCGACTTACAATATTACAGAACCATACCAATAAAACCATTGTAAAAACCTATAACGTTTATTTTAGGACGTTGACTTTATTCATAATGATCAGGATGATTCCGTGAAAGATCCCGATTATCAACCAATAAGTCCCTCTGATATTAGTATTCAACGTACAATATTAACAATTTATTTTAATAAATATACAGATGTCCGTTTTTCGATACGCACTATTGGGATCTCGAGAACCGTAAGAGATACGAAGTCGGTTAAATTAGGGAAAAGTTGCCTCATAACCATCTTAGATGTGTTTTTCCATTAAAATGCACAGGTACCTAGATAGAAGCGAAAATGTAAATTTTGCCAATTTCGTTTTTGGCTTATAACTTTTTTGTGCGAATTTATACAAGTTTCTAATTTGCACTTTTTTATGAAGAATTCACAACCGTCTTCAAAATTTTCATAGCTCGTACAGTTTTCGAGAAATTTATACTAACTTTCAATTTTCATGCAGAGCACAAAGTTGTATTTATTACTGTTGAATAGAGATTTTTTTTCTGTTTCAAATGGTATAAAACATATGTACATTAACATGAAAATTAACTGAGAAATTAATAAATTATTGATTTTGAAGAATCTTAAGTTTGACAGGAGTTCAATTGTTACAAATTTTATGTGAAAATGCAGTAATTTTTAAATGAAGATATGCGGGACGTGTTAGAAATTTGTTGTCCGCTTACAATTTGATGTATATAGTTATTCGTTATTTTTACATATAAAATATCTTAGTTTTATTCCTTGGTAACTAATTTTAGATTAAAATCGTTTTGAAATTGGTACTCAATTTATTCTTATAAACCTTTTTGTATAAATGTATTCCTGTAAACTGTAAACCAATCTCAAATATTTTTTTAAATTGATTCAAATTTCTCATTACCGAGGAGATATGAAAAACCTTGTATAATTACAATAATGATTGCTAGTAGTTTTTTTTTTCTTAATAGCTTATATGCTTTTAAAACTATTGAGAACCTAAACTATGATGATTTGAATTTGTTGAGCATAAGATTACCGACCATTTTATTAATCAGGATGCTCCCGAACTGAAAATAAGAGTTTAGGACCTCAAAACAAAAAAAAATTCCTTTAATTTGCTTGTTTCTTGATCGGAGTATTTATAAATAAAAACAGAAATCGATTTTTTAAACTTAAAAATAAACAATGTCTTCATTAATTCCTGTGTAAAAAGTCTGTATCATTTAAACAAAGCTTTTGGAAGTATTTTGTTTTGAGGTTCTAAATTAATATTTTAAATTGGGCTACTTCGGAAGCACCCTGTACAATCATTTATGTTAATTTTGATAATTGGTAAACGGTAATTATTTAATCGTAAGACATTTAGCAGCACGAATAAATCAAGGTAGCCCTGATTCGAGACCAAATAATGAAGTGAAATCATAAGTACGTGAAGTATCTGTGGCAACATTGCTGGACGCTTTAATATCTATTAATTATATAGAGATGTATATAGCGGACGCTGTATAAGCGACAAAATGAAATATATTTGTATATTTCGGACGCTCTAATGATACCTATGTAGAAGGACGCTTCAATGATGATTAAATTGAAATTTATTTTATTAAAAGCTATTAGTAATAAAAATATCAATTATTATAAGTTAATTCTGGAATATACTTGTACGAACATCTATTAAAATACTTTATACAACATTTAAAATAATCGGACGCTCGACAACCGGTTTTCGGAAAGACGCTCGGATGATAGTAAGATGTAAATATATATATACATATATACATATATACATATATACATATATACATATATACATATATACATATATACATATATACATATATACATATATACATATATACATATATACATATATACATATATACATATATACATATATACATATATACATATATACATATATACATATATACATATATACATATATACATATATACATATATACATATATACATATATACATATATACATATATACATATATACATATATACATATATACATATATACATATATACATATATACATATATACATATATACATATATACATATATACATATATACATATATACATATATACATATATACATATATACATATATACATATATACATATATACATATATACATATATACATATATACATATATACATATATACATATATACATATATACATATATACATATATACATATATACATATATACATATATACATATATACATATATACATATATACATATATACATATATACATATATACATATATACATATATACATATATACATATATACATATATACATATATACATATATACATATATACATATATACATATATACATATATACATATATATTTACATCTTACTATCATCCGAGCGTCTTTCCGAAAACCGGTTGTCGAGCGTCCGATTATTTTAAATGTTGTATAAAGTATTTTAATAGATGTTCGTACAAGTATATTCCAGAATTAACTTATAATAATTGATATTTTTATTACTAATTGCTTTTAATAAAATAAATTTCAATTTAATCATCATTGAAGCGTCCTTCTACATAGGTATCATTAGAGCGTCCGAAATATACAAATATATTTCATTTTCTCGCTTATACAGCGTCCGCTATATACATCTCTATATAATTAATAGATATTAAAGCGTCCAGCAATGTTGCCACAGATACTTCACGTACTTATGATTTCACTTCATTATTTGGTCTCGAATCAGGGCTACCTTGATTTATTCGTGCTGCTAAATGTCTTACGATTAAATAATTACCGTTTACCAATTATCAAAATTAACATAAATGATTGTACAGGATACTTCCGAAGTAGCCCAATTTAAAATATTAATTTAGAACCTCAAAACAAAATACTTCCAAAAGCTTTGTTTAAATGATACGGACTTTTTACACAGGAATTAATGAAGACATTGTTTATTTTTAAGTTTAAAAAATTGATTTCTGTTTTTATTTATAAATACTCCGATCAAGAAACAAGAAAATTAAAGGAAAATTTTCTTGTTTTGAGGTCCTAAACTCTTATTTTCAGTTCGGGAGCGTCCTGATTAATAAAATGGTCGGTAATCTTATGCTCAACAAATTCAAATCATCATAGTTTAGGTTCTCAATCGTTTTAAAATCATATAAGCTATGAAGAAAAAACTACTAGCAATAATTATTTTAATTATACAAGGTTTTTCATATCTCCTCGGTAATGAGAAATTTGAATCAATTTAAAAAAATATTTGAGATTGGTATACGGTTTACAGGAATACATTTATATAAAAAGGTTTATAAGAATAAATTGAATACCAATTTCAAAACGATTTTTATCTAAAATTAGTTACCAAGGAATAAAACTAAGATATTTTATATGTAAAAATAACGAATAACTATATACATCAAATTGTAAACGGACAACAAATTTCTAACACGTCCCGCATATCTTTATTTAAAAATTACTGCTTTTTCACATAAAATTTGTAACAATTGAACTCCTGTAAACTTTGCTTGGAACAAAAGATTCTTCAAAATCAATAATTTTTTAATTTCTCAGTTAATTTTCATGTTAATGTACATATGTTTTATACCATTTGAAACAGAAAAAAAATCTCTAATCAATAGTAATAAAGACAACTTTGAGCTCTGCATGAAAATTGAAAGTTAGTATAAATTTCTCGAAAACGGTACGAGCTATGAAAATTTTGAAGACGGTTGTGAATTCTTCATAAAAAAGTGCAAATTAGAAACTTGTATAAATTCGCACAAAAAAGTTATAAGCCAAAAACGAAATTGGCAAAATTTACATTTTCGCTTCTCTCTATGTACCTGTGCATTTTAATGGAAAAACAAAAACATATCTAAGATGGTTATGAGGCAACTTTTCCCTAATTTAACCGACTTCGTATCTCTTACGGTTCTCGTGATCCCAATGGTGCGTATCAAAAAACGGACAACCTGTATATTTATTAAAATAAGTTGTTAATATTGTACGTTGAATATTAATATCAGAGGGACTTATTGGGTGATAATCGGGATCTTTCACGGTATCATCCTGATCATTATGAATAAAATCAACGTCCTAAAATAAACGTTATAGGTTTTTACAATGGTTTTATTGGGTATAGTTCTGTAATATTGTAAGTCGAATACTAACATCAAACGGACTTGGTTGATGACTGGGATGTTTCATGGAATCATTCCGATTATTCTGACTAAAGTCAACGTTCTAAAATAAACATTATAGGTTTTTACAATGTTTTAATTGGGTATAGTTCTGTAATATTATAAATTGTATACTAACATCTGGGGGATTTGGCTGATAATCGAAATCTTTCACGGAATCATCCTGATTATTCTGATTAAAGTCAATGTACTAAAATAAACATAAGTTTTTACAATGTTTGTATTGGGTACTAGTTCTGTAATATTTTTATTGAATCAACATCTCGAAACCAGTATGTTGCCTTCTTCAGAATAAAAAAAATAAGTAAAAATTCTGAAGGCGACACTGATGTAGAAAATAAATATTACAGAACTTTATCCAATAAAGCCTTTTTATTGTAAAAATGAGTTCTGAAAGTTTCTTCCATTATTATCGGTTCTTATTCAGACATAATTATAATTAGTAATAGGAAATAATCTTAAGCCAGAAAAAAGTAATAATATGGAGACTATTTATTGGATAAGTTTTTTACAAAGGTATGTTTACTTAAGGCGATGTAAATAACATTTACATTTAATGAACATTTTTAAATTTGAATGTTGTACTATGGAATTAATTGAAAATGTAGATTTTAATACTGTACATTGAATATTTTCGTGACTTTTCGCGTTCAAATAGACAAGGGTTTAGATTTCATATTTTATTTGTTATACACGTAATGTATAATATGTTCCAAAAAATAGTGAAATATATCAGAAATGAACTAGGACCTACTTTGCCGATTTTTAATCAAATATGATTAATTGTAAAAATGAAAAATATACATGTTCGAAAGGGTGTTCGATTTAAATCAAGGTGGATAAAACCACTAGTATAAACCGACCTAGACTTTATCTAATTTCGACCAGTGTTTTTTGTTGAATGACCATTTATTTGACAATAAGTTCTTCCCTATTAATTTTATAATAAAATTGTAAATACAAAAGATGCATAGAATTAAAAAGCATATCCAATGAGCACAATTTTATTGTTACAATACGTTCCTGTCACAAAATAGTGGTAAATTAAAATATTCATATTCAACCTGTTAACAGAGTACCAAGAGAAATTAAACAATCAGACAGACCCAAATAAATATTAATATTAATTATGGGGTGTAACTTAAAATAAAAAATTATTTGCACTAATAAAGAACTTTTTAATTTGTAGTAAGATCATTTATTATTTTTAATAATAATAAAATCAATGTAAGAATTAAAGTACAAATTGGTCCAACTCGAACTATACAAAATAATGCAGTCATTTGTTTAATTTATAATGGCATTTTGGAAACAGCTTGAAGATGGAAATTTTAATTTACGTCTAGTTCGTGACAGGATTATTTTATATCAATAAATTTAGGATCATTGCTTGCACTTTTAAATTCTAAACATCTTCAATTAGTAAAGATAAACTTATCATCAAAATTTTACCATTGTATTTCCCATCAAACAAAAAATTGTAGAAACCCGGAACACAGATACACATAAGTGTAATGTTTACCTATGTAGAGTTTGAAACAACAATAAGAATTTATAAATAATTTTATTCAATTTTAACGTTTTAAACCGTCATTATTAACTCCATAGCAACAGAATTTTAACTCACTCTGCAACAAATAATGCAATTAAAATTACATCAGGTACGAAAATATAACCTTCAAATATTCGTATAACTTAAAACATGTTGCCAAATGTATGGACGCCCGTTAATCGAAAAACTGTATGAAATATATATTTTCGTAGATATACGCCGTTCAACACTAGCGACACTAGTGGGAAAAGGCAGAACTGCAATATACGGTTTATGATTGAAATTATCAAAATATGTTACAATAAAGCGCCCAGGACAATTTTTGCCAAACACTAACAGATGGCATAAGACGTTGAAAAATGACCATTTTAACAGAGATACATTAGAGCGTCCGTATACGGACGCTTCATTGAAGGTGGACGCTTCAATGATGGTAAAAGATCAATTGACGGACGCTTTAATGTCTGATAGATGTATATATATACATATATACATATATACATATATACATATATACATATATACATATATACATATATACATATATACATATATACATATATACATATATACATATATACATATATATTTATAAATGGTATGTTAATAAGCCCGAGATACTAAAGGACCGCTGTTGCACCCACTGTTAGAAATACTAAAAGGGGTGTATATTTAAAAGTTATAGTTACATTTCATTAAATTTAAACGAAATTCACTTAGAGGGGTAACTTTTTACTTGATATTGGTTCATTTTATATTTGCAGTTCCTTGCGTAGCCCGAGGATATACAAGATATAATTATTACGTTATAAATCCTTTTTATATACAAATTGCTATCTTACGGTCATTGTGTATCCCGACAGTGTTGCCGCTTTTATCACCATTTTTCTACACCTGCATGTGTTAACGCATAGAAAGCTACAAAAGAGATTTGCCACCCGAGGTATCACTGGTTATAGTCATACGTATTTGTATTTGTCTGAGTACATATTATACCCTAGAAAACTAAGTTTCATCGAACTTTTAAGTAGAATCTGTAGTATTACTTGATTTTATGGAGATGATCCGCAGAGATCGCTTTTGTCTTTTGTGTCAATTAAAAATTAAAATATATACGCTCATTTTATCTGAAAATTAATGAATAGGCAATCCATGCTACATTTCATAAGTGACTTGGTTTTTAAAATTTTGTTTTGATCTTGTACCTATTGTGATATTTCGATTTAAAGTACTAATATTTACCAAGTGGCTTATGAAATGTAACCCGTTTTGTTTCTTCGTAAAATTTCAAGCGGGAACATATAAAATGGGCACGCTGTATAAATATAAAGGGCCCATTCCGTAAACATGCTAGATAATATCATTTCGAAAATAATTTCAAATTTCCTAAGTTAATGACAATTTAATAAATTATAATTATTAATACATGCTACTTCATTGAATAAATAATGATCTTAATTTGAAGTTTTTTCTACGAGAGAATAATAATTTAGTAAAGTAATAGTAGTAACAAATAATATATCAATATCCAATATAATAATAATAATAACAGATCACTAATTTATTCAATTATTTTTATGGAAGACGCAACTTATATAAAAAATAACGAGAATATTCAAAAATCAATATTTTTCATAACTAAAAAAAAAATTCCTATTGTCAAAATGTATTAATATAAATATTTTATATTGATAGTCATTAATGGTACTAACGTATGTCCCATAAGTTTTGGCACAAATTTCAACAATTATTTTTTGTAAACATATATGTATTTATTAAAGTTTTGTAATACTTAAAAATGAACTGTTTCATAAGCAACCAAATCAAATAAAGAGGCAGTGTTCTTCCAGAAGACGCAACTTTCTGCGGACACCTAGCATTAGGTTTTGGACGACATTTACATCGAGTCCTCGGACTTTCACGTATATTATACGTCGAAGATCCGCCTCAATTCGGGTTTCCCATCATTTATCGTAAGCTTTTCGAGATAAAAGAGCCCAAAACCTTCTATGGGACGAGCCGGAGGAAGGTCCTCGGGGATTGTCTTTTTGCGACTAAACCTTGTGTCCTGTCACTATGCAAGACAAATTCATTGGCCAACAGACCAAAACGTATCTTTGTACCACGAAATGACAATTCCCTATAACCTTCCTTAAGCTCATCTCATAGACGATTTCTGGGCTTCTTTATCTTGAAAAGAAAAATTGTAAAAGCGCACCATGCGTACACGCGGGAATACAATAAAAAAATCTGATGTGGCCAGCACAATACCTCCCGTCGTTTCATTTCTGTTAACTTAAATACATACATATATACTAATGCTGACAACTACATTAAGTTCCTTTGCATGATATAATATAACTACGAGCTTTCGCTAGTAATATAACTATTGTTCCAATATATTATATGTATTATCCGTATTTTCTTCTCCAGAATCTTACCATAATTTTATTTTGTGATGTAACTTTAATTTCGTTTCAATTACGAACATATGTAAATTAATTTATTGATTACATATTTTAATGTTTTCTTCTTAAAATACTACCATTATTAATTTGAAATGATTATTTTATTGACATTGACATGTATCTGTCAGTTATATAAATTTGAGATCTGAACTGTGTAACCTAGGAGATATGCTTGTCTTCAAAGCATAGACTCCGGGATATATAAAATAAATTATTTTATAAATTTATTCATAAAATAAATAGAAAAGTTTTAATACATATTTGTACAAAATTTAATAATCTTTATTTTTATAATAACATAAATTGCGAAATATGTAATTTAAATGAATTTTTCGAAGAAAAACTGTTTTGAGCTTCAAGTAAAGTGCCATTTCTGGTGATTATGATTTACACCAAAAATCTAATAGCTTCTTTCTAAATATTAGTATAAGGTATAAATACAAGGTTTCAATTCTTTTTATTTAATGATAATATTTGAGTTAGAGCTAAAGAGAATCCACACACACATACAAGCACACATACATTCACACACACATACATCCACACACACCCACACACATCATATTGAAAATATTAAAATCTGAATCTACGTCTCTACAATACATTTTCACGATGATGTCTGTGTGTATGTATGTATGTATGTATGTATGTGTGGATCCTGTTTACGCTCTAACTCAAATACTATCATTCAGAAAGTTTTGAAACCATGTATTTCTACCTTATTTTAATATGGAAATGTCTGATTAGATTTTGATGGCAATCGGATAACCGGAAATGGCAGTTTACTTGAAGCTCAAGATAGTTTTTCTTCAAAAAATACCTTTAAATGTAATTTTTTCTCAATTTGATATTATAAAAATTAAAGACTATTCCATTTTCTACAAGTTTGCTTTAATACTTTTTCTATATATTGTATGGATAAATTTATAAAGTAATATAAAAATTATATACATAGGTAAATGGCGGGAGGTACTGTGTTGGTCACATCAGATTTTTTTTATTATAGCTTCCACAAGACGTAAATATGTCCACCAGCAAAAATTTCAAAATTATTTGTTGCAGAGTAGAAAAGGCTCCTTCATATTATAATGGTATAACTTCAAGAAAATGTAACTACATATTCGAATGAGCAGACGGTGTGTAATAAGCCGGGATGGGATAACGTTTACAAATTGTTACCTTATTTCATAACGTTGTAAAAAAATACGTTGTATAACGTTATAAATTACTTAATAAAAAAAAAATAACATTATGTAAACTTACATTAACCGTATTTTTGTAATAAAATTTCATTAAAATGTAAAAATAAAAACAATGTTAAAACATGTACACATTTATCTTATTCTAGAAATGAAATATTGTTCAATATCGGAATTTGACCACTATAAGGACATCTGTTCATTATAAAACACGAAATAAAATAACAGGAAATTATACTTTCAAACGTCAAAAATCCCGTAAAAATTGTAAAGTTGGATAACATAGTGAATCAATATTTATGTTAGGGTTACCTAACGTTATGTTTTAATAACGTTATAAAAAAATAATAATAAATCGTAAAACGTTATCGGGTATCGTTACATTACGTTTTCCATCCCTGATCAAAGACTTGTTAATTCTAAACAAATATGTAAGTCTTACAGATTTGTAAATAATAAAAATATTGTAAAAATGCGGTGGACAGAAGACAAAAAGAAATTAATAAAAGAGAACATTAAAAAGAAACCATCACCTAAAAAATAAGAAATGGGAATTTTCATATCACAATACAAAAAAACATTTAAAAGCAGAAACTGAATAACAGTGAAAGGTGTCGTGTAGAATACTTATAAGAAAACAAATAGTTTATATCAAATTGTTCATGTATATGTACCTATATTAAAAAATTATAATATGTATAGTAAGTATATTGATTTGTAAAAGTATTTTTCTTCTCCCGTTATTTTAAAATGACAGCGTTAAATTACATTTTAACCACAACTCTGAGCATAGTGAATTTTATTGTAATGCAGTGTTGTCATATCTCGGGCTACACAAGATCCAAAAAGTATGATTACATATATACACTGTGTGACGCGCCATCCACAGTGAATGCGTTGAACTATTCTGTATATTTGTATGGGTAAATAGCACATTGTATAGCCCTCTCAATATTTGTCAGGGAGGTTACTGTTGATGTAACTTAGTGAAAAATGATGAAGCCTGGAGGTGGGCTTAACAACGTCGTTTCGGGCCGATCAAGGTATCATTTGTGTATGAATTGGGCTACACAATGACCGTTTATAAGTCTATATATATATATATATATATATATATATATATATATATATATATATATATATATATATACACATATATACATATATACATATATACATATATACATACATACATACATATATACATATATACATATATGCATATATGCATATATACATATATGCATATATGCATATATGCATATATACATATATACATATATACACATATATACATATATACATATATACATATATACATATATACATATATACATATATACATATATACATATATACATATATACATATATACATATATGCATATATACATATATACATATATACATATATACATATATACATATATACATATATACATATATGCATATATGCATATATACATATATGCATATATACATATATACATATATACATATATGCATATATACATATATACATATATACATATATACATATATACATATATACATATATACATATATACATATATGCATATATGCATATATGCATATATGCATATATGCATATATACATATATGCATATATACATATATACATATATACATATATACATATATACATATATACATATATACATATATACATATATACATATATACATATATACATATATACATATATACATATATACATATATACATATATACATATATACATATATACATATATACATATATACATATATACATATATACATATATACATATATACATATATACATATATACATATATACATATATACATATATACATATATACATATATACATATATACATATATACATATATACATATATACATATATACATATATACATATATACATATATACATATATACATATATACATATATACATATATACATATATACATATATACATATATACATATATACATATATACATATATACATATATACATATATACATATATACATATATACATATATACATATATACATATATACATATATACATATATACATATATACATATATACATATATACATATATACATATATACATATATACATATATACATATATACATATATACATATATACATATATACATATATACATATATACATATATACATATATACATATATACATATATACATATATACATATATACATATATACATATATACATATATACATATATACATATATACATATATACATATATACATATATACATATATACATATATACATATATACATATATACATATATACATATATACATATATACATATATACATATATACATATATACATATATACATATATACATATATACATATATACATATATACATATATACATATATACATATATACATATATACATATATACATATATACATATATACATATATACATATATACATATATACATATATACATATATACATATATACATATATACATATATACATATATACATATATACATATATACATATATACATATATACATATATACATATATACATATATACATATATACATATATACATATATACATATATACATATATACATATATACATATATACATATATACATATATACATATATACATATATACATATATACATATATACATATATACATATATACATATATACATATATACATATATACATATATACATATATACATATATACATATATACATATATACATATATACATATATACATATATACATATATACATATATACATATATACATATATACATATATACATATATACATATATACATATATACATATATACATATATACATATATACATATATACATATATACATATATACATATATACATATATACATATATACATATATACATATATACATATATACATATATACATATATACATATATACATATATACATATATACATATATACATATATACATATATACATATATACATATATACATATATACATATATACATATATACATATATACATATATACATATATACATATATACATATATACATATATACATATATACATATATACATATATACATATATACATATATACATATATACATATATACATATATACATATATACATATATACATATATACATATATACATATATACATATATACATATATACATATATACATATATACATATATACATATATACATATATACATATATACATATATACATATATACATATATACATATATACATATATACATATATACATATATACATATATACATATATACATATATACATATATACATATATACATATATACATATATACATATATACATATATACATATATACATATATACATATATACATATATACATATATACATATATACATATATACATATATACATATATACATATATACATATATACATATATACATATATACATATATACATATATACATATATACATATATACATATATACATATATACATATATACATATATACATATATACATATATACATATATACATATATACATATATACATATATACATATATACATATATACATATATACATATATACATATATACATATATACATATATACATATATACATATATACATATATACATATATACATATATACATATATACATATATACATATATACATATATACATATATACATATATACATATATACATATATACATATATACATATATACATATATACATATATACATATATACATATATACATATACAGGGTGATTCATGGGTCTGTCCTCTCTTTATAACTCTTTTATTTTAAGTTAGATAGAAAAACTCTTCAGATAAAATTTATATGATATATTATTGTCTATCTACGTACTATATGCACTTGTATACAGGATGCTCCGTTGAAGCACAACAATATGTAACTTTATATTTCTTAATGGAACACCCTATATATATTTATTTATTTTGATAGTAAATTAGATTTCCTTTAAAAAAGTATTAAGTAATAAGGGGTCTAAAATTATAAATTACGAAGTTATTTACCTTTAGTCGTTGAATGATACAAGTTTTCGAGCATTTACTATAATTTTGCATTATTTAGTCTGTCACTAAAGTTTAATAGCCTCTTTGTAATTAGTGTAATGTTTAAAATAAGTATTAATAAAAAAAAATCAAAATTTTGTATTAAATTATGGTTTTTTCCACTATGAACTACTATTTTTTATGAACGTAAATAACATCTTAATTTATAATTTTAGACCCCTTATTACTTAATAGTTTTTTAAAGGGAATCTAATTTACTAACAAATTAAATAAATATATATAGGATGTTCCATTATAATATAAAGTTATATATTGTTACGCTTCAACGGAGCACCCTGTATACAAATGCATATAGTACGTAGATAGACAATAATATATTATATAAATTATATTTGAAGAGTTTTTCTATCTGACTTAAAATAAAAGAGTTATAAAGAGAGGACAGACTGATGAATCACCCTGTATACATATATACACATATACATATATACATATATACACATATACACATATACATATATACATATATACATATATACATATATACATATATACACATATACACATATACACATATACACATATACATATATACATATATACATATTTATTTATTTTATTTAATAAATCATTCCAACAGGATTAAAAAGAAAAATCCCAATTATAGGAAGATTATAAACGAAGAATACAAAAAATAAATATATGCGTAAGCATTAGCAATGAGAATATAAAGAGAAATAGAATTATTCTAATCTATTACAATACATATACATAAGTACTTATAACACAAAGATGAATTAATAAATATTTTGCAACGATATGAAAGTTTTGCATGTAAATAGTGAGTCTGCAAATATGTCAATATCTGCACTGAAATTATTAAAAATCGAACATAGTTGCAGTACAGGTGATTTCAACTCATAATTGGTTTTACAGTTAAATAATAATTTATAACGAGAAGATATTCGGGGAACATTAATTAAAATACGCTTCAAAATATTTGGATCATCAAAGATACAATTCACTAGTTTATAGAGAAATTAAACATGACGTCATTTTTCTTCTTTGTTCAAGAGATGTAACATGAAACTCTAGAAATTTAGACCTTAATAAACCAGTATAAACTATATCCCTTTTAATTACCACATACTAACCGATTAAAATAATATTATTTGAGAATGTATCAATATACCGTACTTTCATTCTAACATTGAGCTTTGTAAATTAATTGCTCCAGCAGCGTGTTGATGTGTACTTTAGTTTATGGTTAATGTTTATTTACTGTTTATGCACTTACGTATTTTTATGTAGCGCCTTTGAAAATTTTGAGAATTTATTTATATTTTCTTTTATTTGTTTGATGTGTACTTTAGATTATACTTAATGTTTGTTTAGGTATCTATGCACTTACGTATTCTTTTAATTTTAGAAATGCTTGTTTATTTGTTTCGAAATAAAACTGTAGTTAATAAGTCTATTTGTTATTTCTTATTATGACTAGGAAGTAACAGGAAAATTGTAAAATGCCTGAAAATAAGCAGGCAAAATGAGATACGTTTTCTTTCACTCATGTTATGCCGGCATTTTGACAAATTGCCTAAAATTATCTAGTCATAACGCAATAAAGTCCTAAAGAACACATTTTGTCGGCTTTTTGTAAAATGCCTAGGCATTTTATCAAACGCCTGAATTTGCATTGTGCCTACGACATATATGTATACAGAAAAATTTTTGAAAGATGTCCGATCAAGGTTGTCTACGAATTGTATGAATTCTGATTTTTGCTCCGCCCATCATGACAAATTCAGTATGTCGTTTGCTTAGTTTTTATGAGGGTACGTAAAATACTGTTATTTTATTATTATTACAGGAAAAGCATTCAAAATTCAAAAATAAGTCAACTAGTAAGTTTATAAGCAAATGTAAAACCAAATATGTTAAAAATAAGATACTGACACAATGTCAGTGTCAGTGACTCTGACAGAATATAACGTTATACGTACGGCTATGAATCCAGGTAATGTATCTGAATTAATAAATAAACTTACGTTACAGCGAAAGTATTATCAACAACGAGCATCGTTTATAAATGGAATGTCCTAACTTAGTCGAAACAATATGAATTTTTGAAAGGCAAGCGTGTTATATCCATCCTTATCACACACTCTTACAGCCTTTGCAAAAGAAAGAGATAAATGTATGCCTATTTGTTAATTCGTTCGTGATACAGGTGCCCTTGATCGGACATCTTTCTAAAATTTTACTGTAACTACATTTATTTATGTTAACAACTCGTACAATGTTTATTTATATCACCCACTGTCCATTGTTCGTTGCTTCTATACAGGGTGTTTCAGGACTAGTGTAACAAACTTTAACAGCTTATTCCTGAGGTCATTTTAAGCCAAAAATGTCTAATGAACATAGGTCCTATTCCTTCTAGTTACCAAAATACAAGAGGTTGAAGTTCTATAAATAACACGAAATTTTCTAATTTTTGTAATCAAGGTACTTTCGGAAAACAAGAGTTATTATTGAAAAGTCATACCTTATTTGTATTAATTAATTTTATTTACTAATATTAACGAATACGATTTGGACAACAAAACATACGATGACACAATTATTAAATAGACAAATAAATAAATTCTAAACACAGAAGAACATGGAATAGGTTAACACAATATGAAATAAGATAACAAATTTTAAAAAAATTACAGCAAGTGCTCAAAATGCGCGCCTTGAACTCGTATGCATGCTTGACATCGGCGAATCATAGAATCATATACACGAAAAATTACATTTTGATCGTTACGAATGGCAGCAGATGCATTCATAATTTGTTCAAGTAACTGTTCACGCGTGTTTATTTGTACCCTATAAACTTCTTGTTTCAAGTGTCCCCATAGATAGAAATCAAGAGGATTTAAGTCTGGAGATCTTGCAGGCCAAAAGTTTGGACCTCCACGTCCAATTCACCTATTGGGAAAGTTTTGGTTTAACCACTCAGTTACTTGTCTACCATAGTGAGGAGGAGCACCATCATGCTGGTACCACATCTGTTGTCGTACAAGAAGTGGAACATCTTCTATTAGTTCATGTAGCCTGTTTTCCAGAAAGTTTCTGTAGCCATCAGCTGTTAATCGGTCAATTAAAACTTCAATTTCTAGTAATCTAGTATTGAAAATTCCTGCCCAGACATTTATGCCAAATCTTTGCTGAAAACGGGACTGAACAATCGCATGTGGATTTTAAATGCTCCATATATGGTAATTATGGAAATTGTTGACTCCATCTCTTGTGAAATGGGCTTCATCAGACCATAACACTCTGGAAATAAAGTCAGGATCATTTAAATTTTGACGGAGAAACCAGCGACAAAATTCTAAACGAGGACCATAGTCTCCGGGTTGCAGTGCTTGAACTCGCTGAAAGTGATAGCGATGTAATTCCTCACGGTTTAATATCCGCCAAACAGTGCTGTGAGACATGTGTAATTGAGCATCGATGCGTCTTGTGCTGATTTCAGGATTATCGAGAACAGTATCAAATACATTCTCTTCATATTCAACGTTATTATTAACACCAATGCCATCATTTTTAACACCTCCCCGTACAGTTGTTGATCCAGTTTCACGTAGACGCTGAAAAATGCGCGCAAATGGGCGATGTGAAGGTTGGCGTCTATTTGGATATCTGTCTTGGTATTCTCTGGACGCATAACGGGCATTACCATTACATAATCCATAAATAAAAATCATATCTGCATATTCAGCAGTACTATAACCATCCATTATGAAACAAGAATACAATCAAAAGTACAACAATTTTTAATTAAGACAATTAATTAATTAATACAAATAAGGTATGACTTTTCAATAATAACTCTTGTTTTCCGAAAGTACCTTGATTACAAAAATTAGAAAATTTCGTGTTATTTATAGAACTTCAACTTCTTGTATTTTGGTAACTAGAAGGAATAGG
Source organism: Harpalus rufipes (assembly GCA_951394225.1). NCBI lineage: Eukaryota > Metazoa > Arthropoda > Insecta > Coleoptera > Carabidae > Harpalus > Harpalus rufipes. The sequence continues at coordinate 58,023,043 of OX596274.1, forward strand.
ATCTATGTTCATATGACATTTTTGGCTCAAAATGACCTCAGGAATAAGCTGTTAAAGTTTGTTACACTAGTCCTGAATTACCCTGTATATCAGACTATATCTCCGCTTTTCTTCGGATGGTATTTATACAGACCAGTGTCCTTCTGGAACGTTACAACGCCACAACGCCGTATGGGTCTTTCTCCCTTTGGTTTTCTTGTCGAATTGGAACACATCTTGAAAATTTCCAATTAAATTCTTTGCCTTGGTTATCTGGTCGGTGGTCAATTCTTGAAATGATGTTGATATCTGGTTGCTTAAAGTGTCTGGGACTTCTTGAGATGTGTTTCCGTTGGTCTTCACAGTTCGAATAATCGACGATACTGCCATACATTCTCCTACAATTTTTCCTCTTTTAAAAACAACCGGATAATAATTTATGTTCATTATCCGAACTGGAATTACCTGGCTGGCTTTGACCAGTGATTTTCCGACAACTCCAGTAACAGTTTTGGCATCAAGAAACTACCATCTAAATGTGCCTCCAGGATAGTTTCACTTCGTTCTGGGAGGGTAACGTCTTCGGCCATTAGTACGCGTACAACCTTGTCGTCTCGTGGATTTAATACGAGTTCTTCTTCACTGACCATCATCACTCCCTTCTTCAGGTCAAGCGCAAAACCGTGCCTTGTCATTACATCCATACCGAGTATTAATTCATCTTCAACTTCAGCTACCACCGCACGATTTTTAAAGGAGGTGTTTGCAATGGAGATGCTGACATCTACTTCTACTAATGCGGTAGCTTGTTCTCCCTTCGCTGTTCGTAAATGCCACTTAGTTGGTTGAAAATGCATATTGCCAGTTTTCTTTGCCAAGTCGACCTAATTATAATCTTTGTTGCAACCGTATCCAGTAACATTTTCAGTGGCCTTCCATTAATAGAGCCATCCACGTACATGCTGTTGGCTTGATGATGAAGGGATGCGACCTAACTGATGGATTGTGGGACTACTAGATTACGGGTTGACAGTTGCTCCTTCGCATCAACCCGATTTAGTTTTCCGATTCCTTTTCTTTCTTTGTCGATTCCGTCTTCTTTTGTATTCTTCTGCAAAGTCTGTGGATGGCCCAGTTCACCGCAATTCCAACAACGGAGTATCTTTCTTCCGGTAAACATTTCACTTGCAATTTGTCGCACCCTCTCATCTAGAACTTCAATGTTCTCATTCCTCTCAGCATCGATATTTCGCACTCACGATTGGTTACGTGAAGCTTGCATATGCATATGAGAGTGCGTCAATTAAAGTTTTGGACGGGCCAATCGCAGTGATTGCTGAGTTTCGCTCTCTCTAACTCCGTAGATGAATGATTGTGTAGCCAGGCACTCCAAGCCGCTATCGGGAGCTGTAGGATGTGCGAGACGAACCAAACGAGCTACATCGGCTTCAAATTCTTAAAGGCTTTCTTTTGAATTCTGGTACCGGTTTCTCAGTTGCGTCTGGTACACCTGCTCCAGGTGCGCATTGCCATATCGCATATCCAACCTCTTAACTAGTTGGTCGTAGTCCTCTTATTCTTCTTTCTTCTTTCTTGTAGGATGTCGATAGCTTCTCCACGCAACGAGACGGTCAACGCTGTAGCCTTTTCTATGGGTGTCCAGTTATTTGCTTTCGCAGCAGTTTCAAATTGTTTTAAATAGCCCGGCCACAAAGATTTTCCATCAAATTCCGATGTTTTTATATGCATTGTTGAGGTAGTATCTGGTTTTACTACTTTCCTTCCTTCCAATACATTTGCCTTTGCTACACCAGAATTCTAAATTGAGGACGATGTAATTTTAGTGAATTTTTCTCGTATTTCTTCAATCTTCTTGTCATACTGATCTTTTAAATTCATTAAGTCTTTTTCGGTTTTTCTAGAATTTTCTTCTAATTTTTCTTCTAATCTTTCTTCTGAACTTCTAGAATTTTCTTCTAATTTTCGTTCTAATGCTCTAGAATCTTCTTCTAATTTTTGTTCTAATGTTCCTGTCAATTCTTCTTTTAATGTTCTAGAATTTTCTTCTGCCTTTCTAGAACTTTCTGCCATTTCCAGTGTTAATTTTTCTTTTAATGTTCGAGAATTTTCTTCGGCTTTTCTAGATTTTTCTATTAATTTTTCTTCTAATGTTTTGGAATTTTCTTCTGCCTTTGTAGAACTTTCTATTAATTTTTGTTCCAATGTTCTAGAAGTTTGTTCTAATTTTTCTGCCATAAGTTTATCAACGTCGGATAGGCATAGGCCATATGAAATTTCGAATAAGTAATCTTCAGCATTTTCACTAGCATCGATTAATGCTTGCCGCATACGAGATTGTAAAACACTTTTCATTCCTGTCATATCTAATTCTCGTTCTTCCAGTTCTTTCTTTAGATCACTTTTAATTCACTTAATTTTACTTGTTTAGTCGTCATTTTATTTATTTTTATTTACACTTCACAGATTATTAACAACCCCACACTTGATACCAATTGTAACGTTTTATTTATTTGGGTGAAGTGTAAAAATCAAATAATTATTATTGGTTAAAATAATACGTTTATTAAACGATAAATATTAAAAAGATAATAAAAGTAACTAAAACTATGATTAATTAATTATAAATAATTATAATATTATTAAATACTTAAACACTAAGATTATTTATTTAAACAATAATTATATCACTATATTTATTTATACAACTACATTTATTTATGTTATCGTACAATGTTTATTTATATCACCCACTGTTCATTGATCGTTGCTTCTATATATCAGACTATATCTCCGCTTTCCTTCCGACGGTATTTATACAGCCCAGTGTCCTTCTGGAACTTTCCGACGCCACAATGACATTTAATACAATGGATTTAGGTCACCGGTGTAATTAACTCGTCTAGCCGTATGGGTCTTTCTCCGCCGTAGGGGATTACGTCATCGCTCGGGAATATTCTACCAGTAGCGGCGCTCGTATACTCTTAAGGCAGGGCGCACGTTACAATATATAAAAGTGTGCTGCGAAACAAGATAGACGGTTTCCTGTCAGCGCTGGTTTTGCCGGCCCTTTTTGGATTTACGAAGCCTTTTTCTGAGAATATTTTGGTAATTTCGGAATCAGTTTATGCAGTTTTTCAGATAAGTATTATCTTTTATTTTCATTAGAAATTAGGTTTGATTTACACATTATATTATTCAGTATTTTTCAAAAATTACATTTTGTTTAGGTTACTAGATTGGGATAATTAAAATATTTCGTGACAGATTGACAGATTATTAATTAAAAATATATAAAAAAATTATAAAAAGAAATTGATTTAAATATTTGTGTGTACGTATGTATGTAAAGTAAAATTATAAGGCTTACGTAAGCTCTTTCTTTTATATTTTTCTTAAGTCAAGGACGATCCTGGTAAGCTGCTTTGACTTCTTCTGTTACCAAAAAACCCCATTTTTCTTTCTTTTTTAACATTTCTATTTTATATAAATGAAGAATAAATGGAGAATGTATGATGAGTGTAAGTTGGGAACGTGGAATGTTAGAGGTATGAATTGGAAAGAGAATGAGTTGATGAATGCAATGCGAATGTACAGTGTAGATATTTTGGGTGTAAGTGAGACAATGAGGAAATGACATAGTGAGGCAGAAGTAGACAGTGAAAGAATGAAGCCGTTTGTACGAAGTTATGGCTATATTTCTTCGCGAGTTTCATGGATGAAATTCAAGGTAGGCTATATACGAAACTTCGTTGTGTCCGCCTATGGTCCATCAGAGTCTGAAAGTGACCTTGAAAAAGAATACGGTAAATAGCGTAATTGATTTGTTTGATCCGGGTGAGAAAGTGATAGTGTGTGGTGATTTAAATGAATGGGTGGGTGTTAAACGAAGTATTGGGACGTTTTGGTGATTGTCGAGTGAATGGCAATGGTGAGAGAATTTTTTCATTATGTTTGGAATTTATTTCGAATTCCATTTTTAAACATAAGTTAGCTCACATATACACCTGGGAGAATGTGGTTCAGAATAAACGTAGTGTGATTGACTTCGTTATATATGATGAGCGATTGAGGAGTATGGTAGTAGATACGCGTGTGAAACGAGGCGCTGAATTGGGTACGAATGATCATTATTTGGTTGTATCACGAATGCGATTGAATAAATTTTGGAGAATGAAGGTGAAAAGTCCCGGGAAAATGTTTCGCATAAAATCCTTTGCTCTTTTGAATGAAGATGTAAGAATGCAATATGTTGAAAGATTGAATGAATCCTTGCGCGAATGTGAGTCTAATTTTGATTTTAATTTAAATGAAGTTTGGATGTAATTTAAGGATTCCCTTCTCAAATGTGCAAAAGAAATTTGTGGTGAAATCAGATTAGGCTCTAGCGATTTCTGACAAAAAGAGGGCATATTTAAAGTTTTTAAATGTTGAGAATTCGCCCGGGCGTTTGCGTGAAGAATGTTGGAGTATAAAAGGAAGAATAAATGGATGAAGCAAGTGGTGAGAGAAAGTAAAAAAGCCATTTGACGACTTGTTGAGTGAAAGGTTGACATATGAATTTAGTACGAATAAACGACTGTTTTGGTTGAGTGTGAAGAGACTGCGGGGTGGTAGTGGTTGAGTTATGAAAGCTGTGAGAAGTGCGAATGGAGAGTTATTGTGGAATGAATCAGATGTGAGGAATAGATGGCGCGCGTATTTTAAAGGTTTGTATGGAGGTGAGATTGAGAGGGATGATGGTAGGAAAACTGGCAGTAAAATAATAATGAAGATGATTATAATATAGATGAAAGTGATGTATGTGATGCATTGGCGCATGTAAGAAATGGTAAAGCTGCGGGTTTGGATGGGATTACAAATGAGATGTTAAAGTATGGAGGAGAGAAAGTTTTTGAATGGTTAATTTATTTATTTAGATTTTGTTTCATACTTTGTGTGGTTCCTAATGATTGAAAAAAAGCTGTTATTTGCACATTATTCAAAGGCAAAGGCAGTTCGAGTGAATGTACGAATATTCGCGCGATAAGTTTGTTGAGAGTAGTAGGGAAACTTTTTGGTAAGGTTTTAACTCATAAGGTGCGAGCCTTAACAATTTAAAAAATTAGTGACGTTCAGGATGGTTTTTTTTTGCCTGAGAGGAGATATGTCGAGCAATTATTTGCTCTTCGTATGATTGTTGAGAAGTCACTTGACAAGAACAAGAAGGTGTTCTGTGGCATTCTTAATTTAAAGAAGGCATATGATAGCGTTCTTCGAGATACTTTGTGGGATGTACTCGGAGAGTACGGTGTGAATGGAAACTGGTTGTGAGCGATTCAAACGTTGTATGAGGGTAGTGAGGCTGCTGTGAGAATAGATGGTAGGTTGAGTGATTGGTTTCGTATAAATATTGGTGTGAAACAGGGCTGTGGTATGTCTAACTTGTATATAGAGGAATAATTTGGTGTATGAAGAAAGTATTTTTAGGAACAATGTTATTAAGAGAGTTGGTGTGAGTCAGTTGAGATGGTTTGGGCATGTGAAGAGAATGGCGAGTGAACGGCTTGTTAAGCGTATATATCTTGGTGAAGTTGAGGGTTTTCGATTGCGTGGCCGACCAGTGTGTAAGTGGATGGATGTGGTTGGTAGAGTACTTAAAGAGAGAAAGATTCCAAGTAAGAAGAGAAGAAGAGCATGAATGAATGCGATTATGAATGCGGCCGGGGCGAAAGAAGTGTACTTAGATAGGAATGTGTGGCGAAAAATGATTGTTTCGTAACTATTACTGTGTTCCGGATGCGGTATTTCTATACCGAAAATCGGTCACTTTAATATGTTTAAGAGTAAGGATTTGTTGTATAATGTCGATGTTGTTCTTATTATTATCGGATTTGTGCGAACCCACTAAGTGGGACACGCGTAATTTTATGTATACTGGGTGTTCAATTTAAGTGTTTCACTATTGCTATCTTAAGAACCGTAAGAGATACGAAGTCGGTTAAATTTGCAAACCATTTCTATATTATAAGACTATTAAAATGAGCATTACAAAAAATATTTTCAACCAATGCTTCTCAAAATACAGAATTCAACTTTTTAATTTTAAATGAGAACCTACTTTTTTTATTCGCCTATTGGATTCATAATTTTTTTCTGAATACAAAGATATAAAATATTTACACCCTTACATAACGAAAAAAACCAGAAAAATGCAAAAGAAAAATTATTATTTTCATATTTATTTCTACTTGTAATCAGAGTGCCATGACAAAAACAATTGAATATTTTGTTTTCATCATTGTTTGGGAGATTTAGATACTTTAAAAAATATTATAAAAATTGTTCAAAATTATTGCCATGCTGATTTATACATAATTCCAGCCTTCTGAACATATTACTTCTTACTTTTCTTAAATTTCGGCCGCCTATGTGGGAAATAATATTTTCTATTGCATTTTTTAAAGGCTGAATATTTGGATAGATAGTTTTGTAGACTTCATCTTTAACATAACCACGGAATAGGACCATAAGTACCAATCCACCGATTTGAAAACCGTTCGTTTAGGTAATCCCTAACTTGACGCGAATTGTGAGCTGGTGCACCATCTTGCTGGAAATAAATGTTTCCCAACTCAGCTACTGGTATATCTTCCAAAATAATAACCAGCATATTTTGAATTAAATTCAGGTATCTGTTACCACTCAATGTACCTTCGTACATGTGTACGTAAATATTATCACTGAAAATGGCACACTAAACATTTATATTAAATTTTCGCTGGAAACTTCTCTCGAACAACAACAGGATTTTCTCGGCTCCAGTAGTGTGTGTTTTTTCTATTTGACAAAAATTGGCTTCGTCCGTCCAAATAATTGATTTTATGATATCTGGATCCTCATTTATCAATAAATTACAAAATTCTAATCTTCGCTCACGATCACCAGGACGTAAATGATGAATTTTAATCATCTTGAATGGTCTGTATTTATGTTTCTTTAAAATCCTATGGATCATGCCCACACTTAAATTACACTCAGCGGCAGCCATTCTAACTGAAGCTGTCGGATTAGCTTCAAAATATGTTAATATATTTATCTCAGCTTCTTGATTTTGTACGCTAACTCGCTTCGATACGAATGCATCCGTATTAGCGCGCAGTGATACTTCTAATTTTCTAAAATACTGACGACAAGGAACTCGCCGTTCAGGATAACGTTTCCTATACATATAGTATACAGTAGAGATAATATGAAAACTTTGTACATATCAATTTTTTCTTCGTGCGTAAAATTTATTTATATATACCGGGTGATCATTTGAAAACTTCCCACCTTGAATAACTCTTTAATTAATAAAATTATCAAAAATCACTAAAACAAGTCAATGTTATTTTGGAGGGGGACATTTAATAACCTATTCCAATCAGTTGGGAAACTTTCACCCTCCCCTCCAGCCACCCCCATCCCAAAATTTTAAATGGCACTACCCCATGTGTGATACATCATTTTAAAGGTTGTAAAATTCTCAATATTTTAAAGCAAAGAAAATTAAAATCGGCCGAGCCGTTCATGAATTAGAGACAATAATGTATTAAACCGGAAAATTTACAAAATACCTAAAACTAAAACTCACAAACGTAAACAATTAAATTTATCGTAATAGATGCTCGAATTGCGCTCCATTGGTTGCTAGGCAATGATAAAGCCGATGTTCAAACTCTCTTCTAACATTTTCGAAAACTCGCCGCGGAATTAATCGGCATTCGGATGTTATTCGTTGTTTCAGTTCGTCGATGTTGGCTGGGGGAGTTTGATAGACGATGGATTTAAGGTGGCCCCAAAGGAAAAAGTCGAGAGGGGTTAGGTCAGGAGACCTTGCTGGCCACTCTACTGCTCCTCTTCTTCCAATCTATCTCTCTGGAAACTTGTTATTCAACCAGTTTCGAACTGGTACCACAAAATGTGGTGGGGCACCATCTTGCTGAAAATAAACTTGATTTTCATCCAAAATTAAGTTTCCTTCGTCGTCTACTTGATTTTCCATTGCTTCCGTAATCAAGGGGTCTATGACATCTTCCAACATATTGAGATAAATAGTACCATTTAAATTTTCATTAATAAATAACGGACCAATGACCGAGTCTCCCAGTATACCAGCCCACACATTAATTTTTTGTGGCCACTTAGTATGCGTTTCTCTAAATAGATTCGGGTTTTCATCATCCCAATAACGACAATTATGACGATTAACATAGCCATTCAAAAAAAAAGTACATTCGTCACTGAAGCAAATATTTTGAATTAGATTTGGAGTGGTATTTATCATCACAGTCATTTGTTCACAAAATTGAACTCGTCTATCGAAATCATCTTCATTTAGAGCTTGGTGATTTTGAAGTTTGTATGGATGCCATTTATGAAGTTTTAAAACCTTATGAACAGACCTATACGAAAAACCAGTTATGTTGCGCACTTACCGAATTGAGCTCGTAGGATTTGCAGCAAATTGTCCTAATATTTCTATTTGAGAGTCCTCATCCACAATTCAAGGTTGTGTCCTTTTTTTATTTGCTACTGATCCAGTTTCTTCAAATTTTTCTACCAAATCTAAAACGTATCGATGGGATACATGTTTATTTAGATGTCTTGCATTAAATTCATTGGCTGTACGTCGAGCACACTGATTTTCAGATCCATAAATGAAAATTATTTCAATTCTCTCTTCTAAAGTGTATGTCATTTCAGTGACACAATTGGCACAAACGCTACCCCAAATCAAAGTAATCTAAAGTTATCTGAAGCGGCGATATTTAATTCCTGAATTCTACAACACTTGACACTTTGAACTTGTACGACGCACGTTCTTTTGTTTCAAAGCAAAACGTAGGTAGATGGCTTGATCAAACACTCAAAATGGGCATACATTTTTGTCTCTAATTCATGAACGGCTCGGCCGATTTTAATTTTCTTTGCTTTAAAATATTGAGAATTTTACAACCGTGTATCACACATGGGGTAGTGCCATTTAAAATTTTGGGGTGGGGGTGGCTGGAGGGGAGGGTGAAAGTTTCCCAACTGATTGGAATAGGTTATTAAATGTCCCCCTCCAAAATAACATTGACCTGTTTTAGTGATTTTTGATAATTTTATTAATTAAAGAGTTATTCAAGGTGGGAAGTTTTCAAATGATCACCCGGTATATATATATATATATATATATATATATATATATATATATACAGGGTGTTAATAAAAAAACTTTACACACTTCAGCAGGTGATAGTAGAGATGAAAACAAGAAAAAAATTCTAATACACTTAGGTCCAATACTCATTGGTTTTTAGAAAATTTATGTATGGAATTTGTACATAATACACAGGATTAACGGAAGGTATTGTGCAGGCCACATCAGATTTAACAACTAAGGACTCTAGGTGTTTACGATAAAGTGCGTGAGTCTCTTCGACGACGGCTGCAACTTTGTTTACAATTGATCGTATACACCTAGAGTCCTTAGTTGTTAAATCTGATGTGGCCAGCACAATACCTTCCGTCAATCCTGTGTATTATGTACAAATTCCATACATAAATTTTCTAAAAACCGATGAGTATTGGACCTAAGTGTATTAGAATTTTTTTCTTGTTTTCATCTCTACTATCACCTGCTAAAGTGTGTAAAGTTTTTTTATTAACACCCTGTATATATATATATATATATATATATATATATATATATATATATATATATATATATATATATATATATATATATTGAACTATGAATTAAAGAAATAAGATATTAGTTATTTATGTTTATACACTTAAGAACTACATGAAACTAGTGAAGAATTTTTATTTTAACTTATTAAATGCTCAAAACTGGCACCATTAACTTCTAAACAATATCCTAAAGAATTATAAAAAGAATTAAAAGCATTCATTATTTGCTAGGGAGTAATATTTTGTGAAGCTGCATTTATTCTATTTTTTAAATGTTCAATGTTCATTCTCTCACAATTTTACATATTTTTTAAGTGTTCTCAAAGAATAAAATCATTGGTGCAAGAAATAATTATTATTAAATGTTGCAGCAAATACATCTGAAACTTAGTTGTTTAAATTATATCATGTCATAATCTGCACTTTTTTTTTTTTTAAAAAAATCATTTTGAAATGTGACAGTTTGACTTGTCTGACAACTATTTCCTATGTTTACTTATAAAATAAAGGCTTCAATAGATAGATAGATAGATCATTTAATTGCGTAAGTAATACAACTTGTGCAAAAGTGAGGTTGACAATATACTAATTATAGTAAGTTGACCATTACTACATATACATTTACGATTATCTTACAATTAATACACTTAAAAAAGAATACATCTAAAACATGAACATAACATAAATAGTTTATATTGCATATGTATGCGCCTATTTAACTTACATATATAAACACTTATTTAGTAAAAAACAATCTTAAAAATATATACATATATCTAAATTATTCATCTAAGATGTATTAAAGTAATTCTAATATTAAACAAATAGAAATAATAAATTAATTTTTATTATATATAAAGACAAAAATAAATATTTAGTAAAGGAAGAGTTCTATCCTTTATTAATAAATATTCGTTCCTTTAAGGCAAAGTAAATAAAATGGTAAATATCAGATAATTTGCGAGGATTTTCAATTGTGAGTATTGAGCCTAGTAAGAAACATTGGCTGTTAAAGTAATTTACTTGGTAATCAATGTATATCTTTCTTAAAGCTTTATGCAAGGGACATTCAAAGATAAAGTGAAATATATTATTGTAGTTATTTGAGTTACAGCATTCACAAATTTCCTCTGGGTTAAATATATATAACTTATTTTCGAAATAAATTCTTGATTCTAAAGAGCCTGCAACTCTGAATTGACTCACAAGCCTAAGTATTTTTATGTTCATTTTTTATGTTAAGTACTTTTCTGGCCCAAAGGAAAATTTAATGTGTTTATACAAAGTATGATGTTTTGAATTATTCATTCTCATTGAGTCAAGATTTCTTAGTTTTTTCTCCAAAGTTTCTAAGATTGAATTCATATTATTTTTAATAGTATTTACATTTTGAGATTCCCAGATATTCTCGAGGTCTAAGCTGTGCAAAAGATCTCTGGGATGACATGCCCAATTAAGTTTTTGATTTCTTTCTTTGGTAGCGGACATAGTGACAAGGCGGTCAAAACACATTTTAGGTAGTCTAGAGTCTTGCATTTCTAATATTTTAACCCAATAGGTCAGCATATGTTTATGGATTATATTACTTATAGGATATCTTCCAGTTTCTAGACGTACTACATAATTAGCGGTATTACGTGGCCAGTTAAAGATTGACTTAAAAAACGACGTTTGTATTGACTCTAACTCTAAAGTGTACCTACAGCCCCAAATTTCCGCGGCATATAGAAGTGAGCTTAGAATTGTTGCATCGAAAAGAACATTTTTATCTTCCCAAGAGTTAGATTTGCAATTACCCAAGGTTTGTTTCAAGCAGTTTAAAGCCTTAGTAGCTTTCTGTTTAGATAGTATCAACTGATCTTTGAATCCACCATTACTATTAAAAATTAGACCGAGATATTGGAACTTTTTAACAGTTTTATTCTTTCATTTTTGTAGGTAAGATTGAATGATTTCAAATTATCAGAGCGACCACTTAAACTGAAAAGCATTATTTTTGATTTATCGACATTTAAAGTTAGATCATTCTCTGTGCAGTAACTTTCTAGTGTTCGTAGTTTACGTTGCAAATCTATTTTTGAGTTTGCTAATAGAGCAATGTCATCTGCATAGGATAAAGCTATGATTTCATTTTTTGGATTTATGCTAACTCCTGTATGATTATGTAAATAAAAAAAATTCTCGAAGTCACTTGTATATAATATAAACAGTAGAGGGCTCAGTGAATCTCCTTGCAAGACTCCCGAGGTCACATTTACTTCCCGCGTACACTCATTGTTAAAGCGAATAAATACCGACGCAGAGCTATATAGTGAGATAAGTGTATTTAATATTAATGAACTCATTCCTAGTTGGTATAGTTTAATCCAAAGCTTTTCATGATTCACGGAATCAAATGCTTTTTTAAAGTCTAAAAAATCGACTAAAAGTTTTCTGTTTGAATGTCTGGTATTTATTGCTATTAAACTATTTAAGGTAAAGAGTTGTTCCGTGCATCCCCGATGTTTTCGAAAGCCTGCTTGAGTTTCTGGCAGAATATTATTTGTTTCTGCCCAATTTAGAATTCTACTGCTTAATATTGATGTAAATATTTTTACTATGTTATTTATGAGCGATATTCCACGATAGTTATTTGGGTCAGTTACCATTCCTTTTTTGTAAAGCATGAAAAGAATTATTTTGCCCCAATCTTTTGGAACCTGTGCAGAGGTTAATATTTTATTATACAAATATAGCAGAAATAATTTCCAAGGAAGTGGGAGATTTTTAAAAAAATCATTTGCAATTTGATCTTTACCAGGACTTTTGTTAAGCTTTAATCTTTGTATAGCAAGTAGTAATTCGTTGAATGTTACTGGGTTATCTAAAGTAGGATGTCGTGCATCATAAAAATTTGAATTAAATCTTGTTGAGTTTTGTGGGTATAAGCTTTGTAAATAATTTTCCCAATCATTTATTGCGATATTATTGGCAAAGGAAAGGTTATTATATCGAAAAGGTTTTATAGCTTTCCAAAAGTCATTCTGATTTTTTGAGTTAACCAGTTTTAATCATAAGCTATTAAAGTATTCTATTTTTGAGTTAGTAATGAGCTGTCTATATGTTTTTTTACTATCTAAGTATTGTTCTCTAGTTTCGATTTTGAAATTAGTTGCACGAAAATTCCTGTAACAGTTTCTCACAATCTGTTTTTGCTCTCTGCAGGCTTTATTGTACCAATTTTGTTTGTATGTACTCCTATTATTGTACTTTTTTATTGTAGTAACCATATTATATAAAAAACATAACACAGGCTTCGCTACACATTGTCTAGAACATGACCATACATATAACGGTAACTTCAAAATATTACACGTGCAGCAAAAAGGTTTAAAGTTAAGCTTATTAGAAAATCTAGAAATTCAAAAAGCAATTTTACGAAAATACAACATTGTATTAGATTTAGAATTAGAATTAGATTTAGGTAAATCCCCACTATTATTTTCTGTAATCACTTAGTATTTAAGCAGGCAATTTTACTTTGTACTTTAGTTCACCTAATGATGATCGAAAGATCGAAACGATCGTTGTGAAAATTTAATAAATATTTTGTGAAACTTACCAAGTGTGTTTTATTCAAACTTAATTCATATTAGCAGAGTTTGCTGTTTGATAAATGCTACTGACAAGAAATTCATAAAGCTCATCCTGTTTATAATTATCTAAAGGCGGTGCTTGAGTCGCGATTTCTAGTAATAGGTCACTATATACATTTTTAAATTGATTATTCCATTTTAAAATCTTTTTAGTTTCCTGTACCATAGGCGCATTCACGTTTAATAATTTGGAAAAGTTGTAAGTAATTGTACCTGCTAATATAACAGAAGTTGGAAAATGATCTGACAAATGAATGGAATCAAAGACTATGAAATCTATGAAATATTTGCAACAATAATAGTTTATCCATACCAAATCAATGACACTAAATCCACCAGATGACGTACATTTATTTTTCCCTCCTTGTCACTTATGCTTCTTCCATTCACCAAAATAAACCCGCATTCTTCCATGAGCTCTACCATTTGAATCCCGCGGCTGTCCACTTTATCATCCTCAGACTCTCTGACACAGCTTAGCCGAAGACTAGGGATATAATCTTCTTCATCATATTGATTAAGTTTACCGACCCTGGCGTTGAAATCCCCGCCAATTATAATGTTTTCCTGAAAATTATTTGAAAAGTAGGTCACAATATTTTTGAAATTTTCTATTTCTGTACAACATTGTTTATCTGGTCTAAGGTAAACTGTACCAATAATGTAACTAATATTATGGCAAAATGTTCTAAAAAAGATACAAAATTCTGTTTCGAGTAACAATTCAAATTTAATATTATTTTTATAAAAAATAATTATACCGCCTCTACCTCTTCCCTTTCTATATATTTTATTGGCTAGAATTATATACTTGTTATAGCTTTGAAAATAGTTAGGAAATTTATTTGGAATTGATGTTAGCCATGTTTCACTGAAACACAGTAGTTCGTGTCCCAAAAGAAAGTTGCAATCCTCTGTTGAAAATCTGTACAGATTATTAAACCCATAAATATTAAAGAAAATTACTTTAATAGCAAGCTGTGTGTCAATGTTCATGGCTTTATCATTACATTGTAAATTACTTATCTTTGTTAAGTCGATGTTACTTGTTTCGGGGGTAATCCTAAAAAATTGTCCAAATTGCTGTTGTTCTTGTTCGTAGTGTCATTGCCGTCCTTGCTGCTTGAGTTGAAAACTGGATAGTACTGTTTTCTGGATTTAGTTGCTTGGGGAGTTTTTGTTGGAGTATCTTCGGATGATACACGATCCCTCTTAGTACCCTGGCTGCTGCTGTCTGCGCCGGTCATGATTTGAATTTTATTTCTGACAATTTTCGCTTTAATGCCCTGTGCCCTGTGCTTGATAGTTTTTAAGTTCTTTAACTAAAGATTTTCGGTTTTCAAGCTCACGGACCGTCAGGTCTAGGTTAATGTATATGTTTGAGTTTTTTAGCTGTCTACGCTTCGAAAATACTTCATTCTTCGTTTTCACACTTAAAAATGCAACTAAAATTGGTCGTGTTTTATTCTTGTCGAATTGACCAAGCCGATAAATTTCATCAATGTCTAATTCCTTTGTATTTATTTGTAGCTGCTCATTTATGATGTTTAGAACATTACTTGTAAGCTCTGTGTTATTTTTCTCACCTTCTTGAACACCAAAGAATAACACGTTTCTTCTTTTGGCATTTCTTTGCAGATGTTCAATATTCTTTCTTGTGCTTGTACTTTAGCTTCTAACAAGATTATATTTTGAGCATAATTGTTGATGGAATTCTTAAAGGTATTTATTTGTTGCTTAGTTTCCTCAATGTCCGTTTTAATTGTGTCCAGCATACTTATTTTTGAAAAGATAGCATCGATTTTCTGTTCCATTGTATAATTCATATTGAAGTTATGTTTATATAAACTTCAATAGTTCCGCAAAAACAAATTATATTTTTTACGTTTTAGTACTTTAGTGCTATTTTTATAACTGCACAATATAGATTTGAGAATTATTTTGTAAATTAAAGAATGCAGAAAATAGTTTTATATAACTTTCACTTTTTACACATGTGCTTCTAGTTTTACTTATTGCCAACCCTACAATAAGCAATAAAGGCTTCAATATATTGCTGTCATTTTGTAACTATGGAAATGAAACTACTCGATGTTTACTGATAAAAGAAACTCTGTATATATAGGGTGTAACACGAAAACCGACCACTGCCATTTTCATTGTTATTATAGTTACAAAAAAATACTATAGAATGAAGTTATAGGAGACTAAGGGGAACATCCCATTAGAGAAGAAAATATTAAACACAAAGTTAATTTTTTTTAAATATGATGATATATATTTTTTTGGTCTATTCGATAAAGATTTTTTTTTTAAATTCAACTATGTGATTTTTTTATATCATAACAACAAAAATATTGAGAAATATTCAATAAAAATTTAAATAAATTTTATGTTTATACTTATTTTTTTAGTAGGCTATGAATGAAAAACAATTGAGCTTAAATTAAAATGAAATAATTATTTGTTAACAACGTTATAAACAGTGGTTTATTTGATTTCTATCCTAAATAATTCGAATTGACAAATAATAGTTTTTGGTTGTTCATAAAAATCAAATTTATTTAAAATTTATTTGATTTTGTTTCAATATTTATATTATATAAGGATATAAAAGTAATACATGGTTGAATTCAGAAAAAAAATACGCTATCGAATAGACATAAAAAATATGTATGTTTCTTCTGTAATGGGATGTCCCCTTTGTTCCATAATATTTTATATAACCGGATCTGGACTTGGATCCGGATCCGGATTCGATGTTGTGTTTACGGATCCGGATCCAAATTTTAATTCTGGATTCGATTCTTCATTTTAAATGTGAAAGGTAACATCTGGAATTGCGTTCAAATTCAAACTTCAAACCGTTAATGTGGGCCTGTACAGCGGTCTGTAAACACTAGTAAACAAACAGTAATACATTTTATAATATCCCTCTCTGTAAACACTAGTAAACAAACAGTAATACATTTTATAATATCCCTCTAATATAGCCAGGTAGTTTTTGCAAATGTAAAGAAAAAAGGAATTTATACTTTCACAGAGTCTTATTTAGTAAATTGTGAATAAAAAAATCTAATTTGTATTATTTTTATTACACATGTAAAGTAACATTAATATGACATGAATTTCATTAATTAATTATGTTTTTGATGAGACCCGATGCTAATATTTGAATGTAAGGTTCATTACTGAGAATATTCGAATCCGAGAACCGATTCGGATACTAAAATTTCATATTTAAAATTCGATACTCATACTCATATTCGAATCTAAGATCCGATACACAAATCCATTTCCAAGATTCGATATTCGGATGCAGATTCAAGATCCGATACTCAGATTCGGATCCAAATTCAAATATTCAGATTCGGATCCAAAATCCGATGCTCAGATCCGGATCCAAAATCAGATACTCAGATCCGGATCCAAAAACTTCTCAATTCATACTTATGTAATCGTACATGCTATGTATTTTATAATGGTTTTTCATCCATTAGTCTTATAGCTTCCTCAGGCGTTCCCGAAGGATCGAATCTTGGACCATTACTATTTATTTTATTTATTGATGAACTGCTTACATCCTTTTCTTGTCAAGCCCTCGTATATGCGGATGATATTAAACTTTTCTACGATATTAGTTCGACAAATGATGCTTTGTTCTTAAAATCCAACATTGACAATTTAATTTTATGGTGTAATAATAACAAGCTTCTAGTTAATATTGATAAATGTTGTGTTGTGACATACACTCGTAGTTCAGTTAGTATCGAACACCTCTATATTATTCACAATACCGCTCTATATCGAAAAGTTTCTGTCAAAGATTTAGGAATAATTTTTACCAAAAACTTTGTTTTCACAGACCACATTAATTATATTTGTAACTCGGCAAGTAAAACTGTAGGATTCCTTATGCGAATATCCAAACTGTTTCATGATATTTCATTAATGAAAACTTTATAATTTTTCTTTTGTATTGAGCAAAATTGAATACTGCGGGTTTAATTTGGTACCCAATTTATGCATATCAATGCTTAGCCTTAGATAGAATCCACAGAAGATTTCTCAAATTTTTGTCTTTTAAATTAGAAGGCGTCTATCCTTGCAGAGGAACAGAGCAGGACTCTCTTCTAGAACTGCATGACATGCCTTCTTTAGTTTCCAGGAGAGAAGAATCTAGCGCTAGGTTTTTGAAGTCATTACTGGAGAATAAAGTTGATGCGCCAGACCTGCTATCCCGTATTTAATTCAATGTCCCTAGATTGGCGTCAAGACATCCACAGACGTTCTACCGACCTCCTACGAAGTCCGCTATTATTCAACGTTCACCTGTCAGCATTATGTGTCGTTGTGCTGAGAAATATTATGAGGATATATTTTCATATTTTCTTATTTTTGAACGTTCAATCATTTTTATTTATGTTAATGTACTATTTTTCTCTATTATTTTTGTATTGTAACCCTATAAATGGATTATTCTGTTGGGCTAATAAACTATTATTATTATTATTATGATATTATTATATTGTTGAATTCAGAAGAAAATTCACTATTTAATGAGTTAATAAAATATATATACTCGTATCATTTAAAAATATATAACATTGATCCATAAGTTGATTACCACTAACTCTAAAATAATAAGTTATGCCAAAATGTGTCCCCCTCTATGCTTTACAAAATATCTTAATTACTTTTTTGTGTAACTTTTCATATTCACGAATAAATGGCACTGTTCCATTATCTTGATACACCCAGTATATATAAACATGATACACTATATTTAGAGATCTATTTTAGTTTCTGTAAACTGAGTTATTACTTATTACTTCAAGCATTTCAGAAAGATAAAGAATTGCCAGTTCTGAACAAGTATAGTATTGAAAAAATATGATCTCTTCTACTTTTACGCGTATACGACTGTAAATAATGAAATTATGCTGCTAATCCAGTGCACTACCTATACTAGTCTACACAGTGTCAAAATATGGACTCATAAGTATTTGGATCAAACCAATGGCAACTGGGTCGTTAGTTCTAAATATCTTTCTTGTGATCATTCAAATTCGAATAATTTTAATCATAGTTTTGATTGAATTTCGGTGGTATCATATGATTTGAAACTCTATTGCAGTTTATTTGAGCTATAATTAGTACAAGAATTTTAACTCACGTTTTTATCCATCTAAGCAAACAAGATAATCACAAACTTACTACATTATAAACTGGACTCTTTCGTAATGTAAAGTTTTTAAAATGTTCTTTAATTAAAATAAAATGCTTAAAAGACAAAAAAAACTTATCTAGTTAAAGTTTATAATACATTTAAAACGCCATTTATAATTATTAATTAAAATTAAAAAGATTTATATTCATGTAACAATATTGAATATTTTTTTTAATAAATATAACAGTCCTAATTGCGAATCTTAAATTAACTATTTTGTTCTGGAGATCCATAAATTATTAATTTAAACTACGTGCATCATAAAAGGGCATTTTTGTTTAAATTAATTACACTTAGATGCATCATCATTATCAAAAAATTGTCTGTAATGATAATTATTTGTGATAAATTGTAAATTACAATTAAAATTTTCAACTTTTGAAAAAATCTATGTAACGATGCTTCAGAAACACATTACGATTTGATGTTACTATAATAAAAAGTCGCTAGATGGCAAAGCTGTATTACACGAAACAGATTGTGCCTGTAGAATGAAACTCTATCATTTCCAAAGACTACAAGCGTGTGCTATAAGGATGGCTGTAACACGTTTATCTTTCAAAAATTCATATTTTTTTCAACTAAGTTAGGGCATTTCATTTTGACAATATTTTCGCTGTAAAGTAAGTTTAGTTATTAATTCAGATATATTACCTTGATTCACAGCCGTACGAATAACGTTTTTTTCTGTCAGTGTCCCTGACGCTGACATTGTGTTAGTATCTTATATATCACATATTTGGTTTTACATTTGCAAACAAACTTACCAGTTGACTTAGTTTTGAATTTTCAATATTTTACTGTAACAATTTTATAAATATAAAATAACAGTAGTATCTTATATACCCTTATAAGAACTAAGTAAACTACACTACTGAATTTGACAGAATTGGCAGAACTAAAATCTTAAATCATACAATTCGTAGATGACCTTGATCGGACATGTTTAAAAAGAATTACTGTACTTATATGTTTACCAATAATGCAAATGTATTAAGTTTTTTTGCATAATAATATAGCTATTGTTCATATTTTCTACTCCGTAATCTTACCATTACTTATATAAATTCAAAATTATTTTGTGATACCGACGTTTATGTTTTGTAATTTGAAATGATAAGTTTTTTGACAGTCATATGTGTCAAATACATACATTTGAATATCTCAACTCAACACACACACACACACACAGGCACACGCAAACTCACACGCACCCACACACACACACACATACATTCACACACCCACACACACACACGCACACACACACACACACACACGCACACACACACAGACATCATCGTAAAATTGTTAAAATCGTATTGTAGGGAAAACGTGTTTATTCATTAAAATCTGGATATGCGATTTTTTGCAAATTTCTAACTATACAATGTTGAGAAATGTCACTTGTCTACATTATTAATGGAAACGTTTAGCCAGGAACTAATGGCACTGTAGTGACACGTTTACCACCTTTACAAATAAATCTGACATAACTGCGCTGTCGGTATATTACATAACCAAAAAAAAAAATGCCGTACTATTGTGAAAATAAAATAGGGCATTAATTTACAAAAACGAAAGTATAAAATGTTTAGATTAGATTGAAGCAATAGGGCAAGAAGAATGGGAAATAACGATAAATTAAAATTAAATATAAAACTCGTTTTTTCTTTATATTAATCCTTATTAATTGAGTAGTAGTGTAAGTACAAAGTGTACATTTTGTTATTTTTTGTTATGGTGGAGGACCCCACTGTGGCGACTGTAGAAAAAATCTTGTTTGTGTTTCAAGCACAAATGGACATTGTCGATTTCGAGAGAATGCAACAACCTCTCAATCGACAATGTCCTATTTTGCGCTCTTAATACACAAATAGCTATTCTAAGAAAAACTTTTCCGATTGGCACCAAAATCTAATGGGCTCTTCCCATATTAGAATAAAGCAAGAATATATGGTTTCAAAATTTACTGAATGATAGTATCTGAGATAGAGCGTGAATTGGATCCACACACTCACACATACACATACACACACAGACGCACAGACACACACACACACACACACACACACACACACACACACACACACACACACACAGACAGACAGACGTCATCCTGAAGATATTCAAATCGGATTCTAGGGACCTTAAAGCGTGCTTCTTTACCAAAATCTAAATATCGTATGATATTTTTAAGACGATCCATATATCTCCCTTACCACGGGTAGTGGGAGATAAAAATGGGTCATTGTACGAACAAACAAAAAAATACACAGTATTTTATTTTTACCTTTCGTCACCTTTAGGTAAGGAAGGTATTATCTTAGATCAAAAATTTAGATAGTGAGTTTCTAATGAATAAGCACGTTTTGGAGTCCATAGAATACGAATTTACTATTTTTACGATGATATATGTGTGTATGTATGTGTGTGTGTGTGCCTGTGTGAATGTGTGTGTATGTAACGCTCGTTTCGGATCGCATAATTCCAATACCACGATTCCAAAAAAATTTTTTTTTTCGTATTCCTCGAGTTTAGATCCATATGCAGACAGCATTAAATTTTTGTTATAATTGGTCCACCGGAAGTACCCTCATTCGCAACTTTTAACAGTTTTTCTTGAAAAGAAAAGAGTTAAATATTATTTATTGACATTTACCGTTATAACTTAAATAATATATTATTCTCTATACGATTTAATTGCATTTTATAGTTCATATTCAATAGATATGGAGTTAAAGAATTATAAAGATATTAAATTTCATTTGTACATTATACACAGGGGAGACGGAAGGTAATGTGCTGGTAACATCAGATTTTTTTTCTCATGTTAAAAGTTATGTAGCATGGTAAAGTTAAGCTTTTGGATATAAGGGTTTCCTGGAAAAAAACAAATGGATTTACCCTCGTTCATATTATTGAGCCGGACCTAGACAGTATAGTAATAGGTCCAGATTCTTATTTATTTAGTAATAAAAGAATTAGTATACAAATTTCTCAAAACAGAGTTACTCAAATAATCGTTTGCTTATTTTCTAGTGACGTTTGTGATAAAAATCCCAAGTTTAGAGTGTTTTAATGCTTTGATAGACTGGATGAGATTCAGATATTTTTCATTATACGAATTGCTTGAATTTTTTTTTATTCTACTAATTACATTGATTTTAGCCCCTGCGTCTGTAATTATGAGGTAACGCATTCTACTGGTTCATTATTTATGCAAAGATTGGCTGGATTTGTTATAGAAAAACACAGTACAGAAAAACGAAATTTACATAATGGCAATAAGGGTATAAAACATGTACAAAAAAATATTTATGAAAATTGTAATTCGTAAAGGAAATAAATGATGAAGGAACTATAAAATGTGCTGGTACAAGCAGTGTATGAAAAGTGGACGATTAGTAGGTTTGACCCGATGGTACATGAAAGTTAAAGAGACTAAAGCAGGGTGAGTCCATTGATTGATTAAGCACATTTTGCACCTCTAATCAGATAATAATAATAATAATTAAAAATAAATATTAGTTTAAACTTTAAAATACTACTGCCCCGTGTTTCGATATAAAACCGTTACAGTGGCTGGAAATGGGCAAATAAAACGATCTATGAAATTGACTTGAATCTAATCAAAACTGAAATGAATGTCAGGATGATCGAGTGAATGACGTTTTATAATCAGTAGTTATACAACAAAAGGTTCGAAAATAATCGAATAAACAATTGAGAGGACGAGACGTGTTGCCTGGGAAATACGACACCGTAGGTGGAGTTTTATTTCATAGGTAATACATCGAGTCCGCGAACTGTATATTCAGATGATTTTCGACACTCGAGTTGTATATGTTAAGACTATACAACGAATCCACCAAATATATTACACAAATTATTTATTGAACATAAAAAAAATATTTATTATAATACATATTAAACGTACAATTATTATACACTATGTTGTCAGTAGAATTACAGCTGGAGGAAGCTGAAGATTGCACGGAAATATTTTCAGTCAATGGATTTCTTGGTTTACTTCCATTTAAATTTGTTCGCAAAATTTTGAGAAGGTTCTCATGATGGTTAGCACTCAGTTGCAAATAAGGTTGCAGGGAAGCAGCACTATTATGTCCAGTAATTTTAGTGATTTCTTGAGGACTAATACCTGCGTGCGATAACTGACTAACTGCGGTTGACCTATTTGAATGGTTTGTAATTTTCACATTTTTAGTGTCGATTCCAATGCTTTCCGCTGCAGTTTTTGTCCATTTTCTAATTTCGTTTTCTCCTAAAGGTACATTTTTGTGCCAATAACTATTTTCATATTTATTCCAATCTTTGTTCACCGTCAGGAAAAGGCGATCTGTTTTGATGTTGGGCGTACGTATAGACATTTTTTTTGAATAACCTGACTGGGCAGATATTTTCATTATTTTTATTGGAAACTATTTTCTGTCAGTGGTATTTTTGTCAACCCCTTGCGCAGTTTTCCCAAAAAATGCATTATATTCGACGCGTCCTGTCGGAGAACCATTTCTTCCTTAAAATGTTGCATTAAACATTTACCTACTTCCTTACCTCTCCAAGCTAATTCCACTGACACAATATGAAAAAAATTCTTCTGTAGGCCGTGAGGAGTTTCTTTATTAAACGTTTGTAATTTTTTTTGGTGCTCAGTTAACGTCAATGCTACTGAACTTTGTTTACGTTTAATAGCTATACCTTGTAAAACTTTTCGTTTGCAATTTCGCGCATCTCTTGTCTTTTGAAATGCAACCCCTTCAAAAGGGTCAATAATTTTATTGAACTGCTTATAGTAAGTCTGCTGAATGTGCTTAGCAGTAAGATTCCATAATGTTTTAACACACCTTCTTTATATTCTTTGCCATTCACTGTACGCACATTATAAGCCCAATCTTCTAATATAGCACACATCTCTTTTTCAGACTTTTATTCATTTAAACAATACTTCTTTTTACAAAATTCTTTAAATTCCCGCAATACATACTTTTCAATTCTTACTGTGTTAATCGGCTTTGTTAAAGATACATTTTTTCAATTTCTTCGCTTGAAACTGCACCAAATCTATTCATTTTTTGCGAAATGTCAAAAATATTAATTCATGGATGATATGATTACATATGATTCATTTGTTTGCGACCGGAACACCACTAGTTGTGTTTCGCGAAATACAACTTAGCAACGCAAATAATCGATGTTATACAGCGTAACTAAGAAAAATTTAACTAGGTATCTGATTGGTCTATTTTCCGATGAGTTGTATAGTCATATATTATACAAGACGATTGAAAATTCTCGATTATACGAAACGTGTTGTGTTCCAATAGGCAACTCGTTGAGTATGTCGAGAATTTTCTATTGTCTAGTTGTATACAGGTAGACTATATCATGAATAAAAATATAAATTAAATAGTAAATTTAACGTAGACCTGTGGTCTATTTTATATTGACAGAAACGTCAAACTGTATGCTACATAACCTATCTTTTTAAATATAGTTGTAGTAGTATGTAATATTACATTGAAATGCTCGTATTTCAAAGTGAATGCTTGTATTTCAAATAAACTAGCAACAGTGCAGTTTCTAGATTTGTGATCCAAACAATTATTTTTTTACCTGTCTAATTTGTACTTCAATAATGCCTTGCTTTCAAATAATAGATGCGTTCAATTATTTGTTTCGGTGCACTTGAAGCTGTCAGTGTGATTTTAAATGTCCACTTAATGCATACAACTATACAACGCATGATTTTTCTCCTCAAAGTCTAACTACAGATTCATTTATATACTCGATACTGTGTTCGAAGGAAACAGATCATGTCCATAAATATAATTAAAAATGACATAGCCAGTTCTGAGTACATAGAACAAAATAACCAAACGTACTTATAAGTGAATATACGAAGGTAGGTATATTCGAATATACAAAGGTTCGTATATTCGTTCACCATGGTTACTTAATAATAACCGCTGTAATACGTGGTAACTTAAGAAAATCACGAATTCTTATTGGTTTACAACTCAATGAATGATATAGTCAGCTATAGTTTGATGGTTAGTGTGTCTGTTTGGTGATAAGCAGTTAAGTAACATAATATGCGAGTGTGAGTCGCATTCCGCGGTAATTGAGGGCTGTCTACTCCTTTTAGGTTACGGGTTGATCCGATTACTTGCTTTACTGAATGCAAGTAAAATTCGGTAAGGGAAACTGGTGAAATTCTAGTCGCACAAGCCCCACATAGGAGTGGACTTGCCAGAGTCAGGAAATCGATGACGGAGATCATTTTATGGTTCCATGTTGTGGAAATTGACGATATAAATCTAAAAAGTTATAGAGAGTTAAACCTTTGGTGATAGTTTTGGTTTCGATACTAAAAGCCAATAACGCTTAGCATCAAGACATGTTGAAAACCAGGAACGTTTTGATCAAACCTTGTAACAACTAATTTTTCTTCATAGGGAGTCGCGTAAATCACATAAATGAAGTAAAAAGAATCTGATGTGGCCAGCACAATACCTTCCGTCAATCCTGTATATTATGTATAAATTACATACATAAATTTCTTGCAAAAATTCTGAATTTCCAGTAAAATATTATAAACAAACTATGCAAATTGTACTTGACACTGATATCTTCATCTTCTTTTTTACCTTTTCCCATTCGTTAGGGGTCGATATTTTTTGTTTTCTTCTTCCACTCATTTCTGTTTTGCGTGTCGTTCTCATTCAATTCCTTTCTCTCAATTCTTCCGCAATACATTCCTTCCATTTTATATTTTGTCTTCCTCTGTTTCTTCAACCTTTTATTACTAAGCTATTCATTCTTCTTCCAATATACAGGGTGTTTGACGTAAGTCCGGCACCACGAATATTTCGTTTATTTTGAGAGATACAAAAAAATGTTAATAAGCAAAGTTAAACTAGACAAAGGGGCTCATAAGATGATCATAGCAGAAATTTTGTATCACTTCCGGTTTTAGCGGAAATGGGTACAACTTTAAATCTAGCATAGGGAATCGGTATTTTTATATTTTTTTTTTTTCAGAATATACATAAAATTAGCTTCACAATGATACCACATTATCATAGTTTTACTTTAACCACTTCAAAATGGCAACCATTTATTCTTAAAATATGTATTAATAAAATTCCATACAAAATAAAACATAGCAAGCTATGAAAACAATTTTATTATCTTATAACAAAATAAAAGAATTTACCTGCATTTGTGATAGTGACAATTTCTTGTAATAATTAAATAATTATGGCTCAAGTGAATTACACAAATGAAGAAATGGTTGATATGATTTTAATATTCGGAGAATGTCAAAGAAATTCTGTTAGAACACTTCAACTTTATGGAGAGAGGTATCCTCACCGACGACAACCGAGAAGACAATATTTTAATGAAGTTGTTAATAAATTGAAAACACATGGATCATTTAAACTGAAAAATCGACATACAAGAAGTGATAATGAAGTATATAATCATCGAGATGATGAAGAAGAAAGAATATTAGCTTACATTAATTACAATCCTGAAGTGTCGGTGAGGGAATTAAGTAGAGAATGCGCGGTATCATGTTGGAGAGCATTCAAAATTAAAAAAAAAAAGTTTTAATTCTTATAAGATACACATTAGTCAATCTCTTAGGGAATATGACTATGATCGTAGAATAAATTTTTGCAATTGGTTTTTACAAATGTGGCAGAATGATAACAGATTTCATCATAAAATTTTATTTTCTGATGAATCATATTTTTCGAACAATGGGCTTTTTAACAGAAATAATGTAAGACGTTGGGCAACCGAAAATCCCAGAATACTGAGAACATCCAGGCATCAAGAAAGATTTGGTTTTAATGTTTGGCTGGGAATAATTGGGACTAGAATTGTTGGCCCTATTATATTTCAAGATACTCTGACAGCAGAAAGGTATTTACTATTTTTACAAAATGAAGTAGAAGATCTCCTGGACAACTAACCTATTGTCAACACCATTGGCATATGGTTCCAACAAGATGGAGCACCAGCTCATAATGCAAGAAATGTAGTGGCCTATTTGAATGAAAAATATGAAGATAATTGGATTGGAAAAAATTCTCCAAATCCTTGGCCGGCACGATCTCCTGACCTTACGCCACTGGACTACTTTCTTTGGGGTTATTTGAAAGATAAAGTATACCGAACACCTCCAACTACTTTGGAAAATTTATAAATAAAAGTTAGAGCGACTGTTAGAGAAATTAATGAGAATATCCTAGAAAATGTAATGAAAGAGTTTTTATTACGTATAAGAAAATGTATAGAAAATAACGGCGGCCATATTGAGCATTTGTAGTTTTTCACATTTACTGTTTCTGTTTTGGTATCGTTGTGAACATGCTAAAAAATAAAAAAAATAATACCTCACGCCTAATTTTTTTTTTGATTTCTCCTTTTCTTTTGTTATAAGATAATAAAATTGTTTTCATAGATTGCTATGTTTTATTTTGTATGGAATTTTATTAATACATATTTTGAGAATAGATGGTTGCCATTTTGAAATGGTGAAAGTAAAACTACGATAATTTTGTATCATTGTGAAGAAAATTTTATGTACATTCTGAAAAAAAATATAAAAATACCGATTCCCTATGCTAGTTTTAAAGTTGTACCCATTTCCGCTAAAACCGGAAGTGATACAAAATTTCTGCTATGATCATCTTATGAGCCCCTTTGTCTAGTTTAACTTTGCTTATTAACATTTTTTTGTATCTCTCAAAATAAACGAAATATTCGTGGTGTTGGACTTACGCCAAACACCCTGTATTCTTCATCTCTCCTCATGATATGTTCAAACCAGTGTAATCGTCTCTCTTGTATCTTTCTGGAGACTTTTAACACTAGAGTTATGCCCCTTATTCTTTCATTCCTTACCGTATTTTTCCGTGTCTTCCCCAACATCCTCATCTTTGCCACATTCATTTACTTTTCATTGATATGTACATCTTTTAATTTTAAGCCTTGGCAGAGGCGATTTGAATCGAATTCTTTGTTTTGGGCCTTGGCAGCACCAAGTTGAGTTGACTTGTTTATTTTGAGTCTTGGCAACGCCGAGTTGAATTGATTTGTTTTGTTTCGAGCCTTGGCAGCACCTAACTGAGTTGAATTGTCTGTTTTCAGCCTTGGCAGCACCAAGTTGAGTGGTTCGTTTTGAGCATTGACAGCACCGAGTTGAGTTGAGTTGTTTATTTTGAGCAATGGTAATTTTTTTTAAGCCTTGGCATAGGTTCAGGTGGAACCGTTAATTGGTGGTGGAATGTTTATTTTGCGCCTGTAATAGCAGTGTTGGCTTGATTGTCGAGCCTTCATTGGTGGTTTAATGTTGTTGAGTCTTGAATTGCGCGTTGAGGCATCATGGGGCTTCGTTTCTACGGAGAATGTGGACAATTAGATGTATTTGGTTGTGCGAAGGCGCACAGTTTGAAAGGTGGCCGTGTTTGGTTACGACTGTTAAAATTTCTAACTACTGCACATTATTTTATAATTGTTCATTAACAATTACAGCCCAGGCAAATGCCGACGTAATTTCATCGTTACATCATAGACAACGGCTGGCCGCCAATAAATCAAGTATTAGTAGTTCAGTTGACTTGTAAACCTTTAGAGAAACGGTTCAATATAACAATTTAAAAGGATACAGTTGTTTTATTTGTTATAATCCTCACTTTTACTAACATTCTTTCTATCTTATATATGTAGAAATTTTCCACATTTCCTCATTATGCACATGTTCTTGACTTGTATTCTCTTTTTACGAATCCAAAAAGGCAGTCATATTCAAAATATTTGTTGTGATTTTTCGTCCGTTCTGTGCTATAAAAGGTGTTTTTCCCATTTCCCAATTTATTCCAGTTAGTTCTATTTAAAATAAGAATCACAAGTTACCACTTCAAGCCAAACATCGTTCTTGACATCTTTAGCAGTAAGTGCTTTTCCATGTCTACTAGTTCATTCAGGGGGTTAGAAATAACACATCATCCTAATTATGTCACTTTTTTGTAGAAAAATAAATGTTGACTGATATTTTTAGTGCCATTATCTGATATAGGTAATTGCTTTGATAATTTGGTACACAAAACAGGTAACCTCATTCTTTCTAAACCGTTTAAAGTCCTTGAAGGTTATAAAATTTGTGTAATTTCTGAATGAATACCTTTTGTATATCTCATAAATTTTCTATTTCAATTTTTCTTGTAACAGGTCCGTTGATAATAAGGTTCTCCACAAGTTAAAGATTTTAACTAATAATAATTCTTTGATTTATATATATATATATATATATATATATATATATATATATATATATTTATTGCTAGATTGTGATTATTACACATCTAGGCCCACTTCTACCACCACCAGTTAAAGTGACTGTTAGTGTTAACCAACGGTTATGTTGTAAATTTGTTCTTACCACCTTTGGTTAGAGATAACTGGAAGTTAAAACTGTTGTTCGCATCGCTTTTAATTTTCAATTTAATTCTTAACTAATGCTTATAGTCGCCGGGAAATAAATATAGATTGAAGCTCAACTTCTTCCCTTCTCCACATCCTGTCCCTTACCGCGCGATATTGCCGTTTCTCATAAATTAGCATTTTCAACATTGCCCATGAATTGGCAACAGCGTATAAATCATTCCATTTTTTTCTGTTGCAATCAATGCAAATATAACACTCATGTTCGTAATAGATATTTCCAGCCCCGATTATTCAACCATCTGTCTCGATATTAGTTTGTTCGAAGTTCGATTTCCAGAAATCGTCAAATTTCAAGCGTTGTAAATAAATCGACACTCGAAAAGCAACGCGTTTACCTAATATTTTGGTTATAAGCATAATATCAGTCTCATTCACTCACTATTTGAATATACTGTTGCTCTAGGTCTATAACGATATTGACGAAATTTTGTTTGTAGTAAATATATTTAATTTACTAATTTTAGTTCATAAATGTTTATAAATTTGGTTTACATATCTCAGAATTTAATTTTATAACTTCAAGCTTAGCAAAAGTGATATTAATCAATTCATCGGGGGCACCCAAAATTGCTCTTTGTTGAAATTTACTTTGCCTCTAGTTTCTTGAAACCATAGGCTTCTCAATTTTCACTTTATCTTCATGATTGTTCTTCCATATAATGCCAATAAAGATTAAAAATATTCAATTTCATAAGCTTAAAAAATCCTAATCAAAATTCAAACTTTCCGTGTTTAAGCGCCATAACTTTTGTATTTATTTGAAATAAAACTAATGAGTAGCCTAAAAACAAAGGTTATGTTTGTTTATTAATACCGGTGTACAATGCAACTTTTTTATATTTTTATTCATTAGAAAATTGAATTCTAAAATAAATTATATATTATCATACTCCCACATAACTATATGTATGTACTCGTATATAAAGTGTTAACGTTTAAATAATACAAGCAATCAGTTACCTAATGTTGATAATTAAGTCTTATATTATGTTAGATTTTTATTTCGTATCAAAAGCATATGCGTATTACTACCTACAAACATTAAAACGTATGTATATGGTATATTTATTTATTTATTTATAACATTAAGGGAAATCAACAGTATAGTTACACCAATAACAGGTTTCCACGGTTTAAGTAATACAAAAATAGTACAAGTAATACAAAAATAGTACATAAATTATACCTAAGTGATTAAAAGTTCAATACATATAATATAATAATTGAATTAATAAAGAAATCAGTGTTATCACCAGGAGAAAACATTTATCACCTCCTTTTTAAAGATATATAGTGATACGTGAAACAAGTCAATATGCACAAACCTTGAATTATAATTTGACATGATTCTATTTATTGGCGAATTTTTGTAACTGTAAGAATTAATTGCTTGTAATGAAAAAAGACTATTTGACCGCGTACTTTTTGTGTGTACAGAAAATCTTAATGTAAAAGTTATTGAGTTGAATCTATTATGTTATTGATTAACTTGTATAAAAAAATCATGTCAGCTTGAATTCTTCTATTTTCTAAGGAATGCATATTAAAATGTTTTAACAGAAGTAAGTAGTTAGTAATGTCTAAATTAAATTTGTATTTTAAAAGTGTGATAATTTTTTTTTGAATTTTTCTATAAGTAATATGTATTTTTGATAGTAAGGATTCCAAACAACAGATGCATATTCTAGCTTAGGGCGAACTAAAGTGTTGAACAGATGTATTAATGAGTTGGGGTTATGAAAATGTTTACAGCTGCGGAATATGAATCCAAGTGTCCTATATGCTTGCTTAACAGAAATATATATGTGGTCATTGAAAAATAGTTTCGGGTCAAAAAACACTCCCAAATCTTTAATAACATTCTTTCTTTCCAGTACAATATTATTAATATAATAATCAGAAATCATGGTTTCACGGTTCCTTGTAAAGTGCATTACATAACATTTTGATTCATTTAGTGTTAAGTAATTAGATTCGCAATATCTTTGTAAATTCCTTAAATCATTTTGAAGCAAAATGTTATCATTTCTGTTTTTTATAGTGCAGAAAATTTTTAGATCGTCGGCGTATAGAAGGAAACTAGAGTTTTGGAAACAAGTTATATCATTTATGAACAAAATGAAAAGTAGGGGGCCCAGGTGCGACCCTTCGGGTACTCCAGATGTAGTATAAATGTATCGTGTCTTGAATTCATTGCAATTAACTAATTGCGATCTGTTTGTGATGTAAGATTGAATCCAACGCAATAATGATCCATGAATTCCCAGCAACTCTAATTTGTGAACAAGTGTAAGGTGATGGACACGATCAAAAGCCTTACTAAAATCCGTATATATAACATCCACTTGCGTTCTTTTATCCATGTTCGAACTTAAATATTCAGTAAAGGGAACTAAATTTGTAGTAATGGATTTACCGGGACAAAATCTATTTTGTTCCGGAATAATTATATTATAAAGGTCATTTTTAATTACATTTATTACAAGAGCCTCAAAAATTTTACTGAATTTCGTCAGAATAGATATAGGCCGATAATTAGTTATATCATTTATGTCGCCGGATTTATGAATTGGCGTTATATATGATGTCTTCCACATATCAGGAAAAATTCCGGCAACAAGTGATTCGTTGAATAGAATATATAGCGGTTCTGTTAAATAATACGCACATGTGCGAATAAATTTGGCTCGAATATGATCGGGTCCAGGACCTTTACCTGTATCCAATGTTGAGAGGTACTGAAAAATTGATTCATGATCTAAATGCACTTTGTGTAAGTTAACTACATTTGGGTGGTTATTTATAATGTTAGGGCAATTCGTAGATGCATTATCATTTACAAATACTGATTCAAAGTAATCTGCAAATAAATTGCTAATTTCTTGGCCGGAATGCGCTTCACAATCATTATAGCGGACAAAATTTGGAATTTTATTCTTATTGTTTCTGAAGGTTTTAGTGTACGTCCAAAAAGTTTTGGGATTGTTTTTTAAGTTTAGTTCCGTACCACTTACAAATGAGCTGAAATCTTGTTTTATTTTTTGCTTGACTCTATTCCGTGCGAAAGTGAAGGAATTATAGTCTGATTGTCTTCTGTACACCTTCCACCTCTTGTGATATTTGTTTTTCTCTTTAATTAATTTCTGTAATGAAAAAGAGAACCAGATTGGGTATTTATTCTTGCGTAATGGTTTAGTAGGTACATATTCATTAATCAAGCTTTTTAATATAGAATAAAAAGTATTAATATTTTCGTTTATATCATTATTATTAAATTTATTTGTCCAGTTAACTACAGCGAGTTTGGAAATTAAGTTTTCATAGTCGCATTTATTATAGTTGTATATTGTTACATTATTGTTTTTAAGGAATTTAAAATTATTTAGTTCACAAGATATTACAAGAGGGGGATGATGAGAATCTATTTTTGATATGGGTGTATCACTCAGACTTATTTTACAATCATTAGAACTTATAACTAGATCAAGAATTTTGTTGTTTGCATTTGTAATACCATTAAATTGATTAAAATTGCACATATTTATACAATTAACAAATTCTAAATTAACTGAGTTTCTATTGCAAGTAACTGCTTCGTAAAAATTATCCTTAGGAGACCAGTCCAATTGTGGAAGGTTGTAGTCGCCGATAATTAAAAAATAGTCTTTTGGGTTTTCTAGTCTAAGGTCAGATATTTTGTTCAGATGTTCCTCGTATATATTAAAGTCTGTTGATGGTGCTAGGTAGACACAACACATGTGCACTTTAAAGTCGAGTTGTGAAACAGTTACCCAAATATCTTCCGCTGATGATGACCAAGAACACTGTGTGAATGATTTTAAATTATTTTTCACTAAAATTAGCACTCCACCACCCTGTAATTTAGTATCATCACATCTATCCCGTCTATTCACAAAATATTTATTAGTGTCACAGATTTCTGAATTTAAAATACTATCATTTAACCATGTTTCTGTTAAGAATATTAAGTCATATTCATTAGCCGTGATTTCATTATAAATATTATTAAGTTTCGATTTAATACCTCGGACGTTCTGGTAATAAATATTTAGTCATCATGATAGTATGGAATTTAATATGAAGTTTTTTTTTTTTAATCTGGAAAAATTATTTTATTTTATGAATATCACTTTCCGTGTTTATTATTAAAATAGGAGAATTTTCGTTTCTGCGCACAAAAATTTTTGAAGATTTTACCCATGTAAATTTATAATTGTTCTCTTTCGCTTTATTCTTAGCTTGCTTTAAGATATTTTTGTTGTATGGGCTCAAGTGATCGTTTACAAATATTTTATTATTTTCTTTGAAATTTATTAGTGTTGAACTTAAATTTTTAATTTTACGCGCACAAGAGACGAAATTATCCTTTTTAATTCGTGAGGTGAGCCTGACAATAATGTTTTTCGGTTTATTTTTGTCATAATTGAACGGTGCTACTCGATGAACGGCATCTATATCACTTTCATTGATAGGAAAGTTAATTGCTTTACTCAGGTTACATAACGTTTGAATTCAATTCTCATTTTGTTTTTCTGGGACTCCAGTGATTTCAATATTGTTTAGTCGTGAGCGTTGCTCCATATCATTTACTTTTGCTTTCAGTAGATCACATTCTGCTTGTAATTTATCAACTAATTTAACTTTGTCAGAAAATATATTAATTTTAGCCTCAAAGTCGTCAATTTTGTTACAGCAAAATTCTACTGAGGTTTTTAATTCATTTATAGCATGCATTACATCTGCTAGCGTGGGTTGATTATCGCCAGTTAATTGTTGAACCGGAGAAGCATCTGATCTACAATTTGTACACATCCATAGAACTTCGGGAGATGGAGTTGAAGTTTGTGCATTTTTTCAACTGAAGAGATTGTTGTGCAGGCAAAGTGGTAATATTGTTGACAGCGCCCCGCACATGCCAACCCTGGATTACTTCGGTTATTGACATTGATTTTGCATTTGGGACATTGGTTGACCATCGTGAATATTAGTGCTAGATTTGCGAGTATTTGTAAATTATTTATATGGTCAACTGTAGGTTATTGACTGCCGATGTTGGAGTAATTAATAGTTTTAACTTGTTTATAAGTTCGCACTTACAGATGTAGGAAAAAATATTGATATGCACTTACTTTAAAACCATATATTCTGTCGAATTTCAATTAAGTAGAGCACATATGTGAGTTTTTACACTTAAATTTAAATGGATACACTGTGAACTATACTTTAGATACCAAAATTTAGATAAAAACTTATAAAACACTAGTGAAACATACGATTTAATTCACCACTGAGACACGACGTCTGTACAACTTAAGAAATTATATATTAATAGATGATATTTTTTTACAATGAGGATGCATTTATGTTTTCAACAAATATTAAAATTATTTTTCTGTGGATAGATCCTGTTATTTAAATATTACCTATATGTTAGTATTATGTTAGTCAGTTTGTCAGTAGAGACTAAACAATAAATCATTTGGAGTGTTTTTTTTATTGTAGTTATTGAAACGATTTTGTTTTTGTTTCGCGGATTTTTTTTATTTTTTTGTTAATTTATATTATTCCCGATATCTCTACCAGCGACATCCGGCCTGGGTAGCTGGGAAGATTTTGTTGCGGTAGCGGGGAGAAGTAATTCAGACTCGATGCTGGACGGTTGTGTTGTTTTTTTGTTATCTAGAATTATTTTTTCTTGCATTTATTTTTGTTATCAGTATTCATCCATTTTATACTGAGTTTTATATGTCTTGTGCTTTAATTTTGAGTTTGAGTTCATCCTGGATGAGATATTATTTTTTTAATTTTGTTTAAAAAAGCATTATTAACCGTACTTTGGGATAGGCGTACGCCACCAATTTCGAGTTTGAAGTCCTTCTTTGGGAATTGTAGTTTTTTATATTCAAAATTTATGGTTCCCTTTAAAATATATTAATTTTTCTTTTGGTATTTCGAGTGGGTTGGTTCGAAATTCATATTTATTTATATTATAAGATAAAAACAACACGTGTTTTGTTCAAAAAATTTAATATCAAAATTTCTTTTATTATTGTTTAGAGAGGACTTTAAACATCCACAACTTTTTTTTATTACTTTTATGTAGTCTTTTTGCGATTATTTGTGGTTCGATTTTTATTTGTTTTGGGGGAATTTTAGGACTAAGCCTTAGCCGATCTGCAGTCTTGTGCAAGGTGTGGTGTTACTATTTATGTTGTTATTACTGTTTAGTTTTTCTTATCTTTTTTTGTGGATGCCATGATCTTACGCTGAGCCTTTTGTTTGTTGGCATCCATTAGAGTAACACACTGCCTAATTCCCGCCTTGAACTTATTTTATTATTTAATCAAGTCTAACTTTTTTTCATATCTTTTGTTCTTTTTTACCTTCCGTCACTTTTAGGTAAGGAAGGTATTGTCTTTGGTCAAAAAATTCGATGGTGAGTTTTTAATGAATAATCACGTTTTGGGGTCCCTAGAATACGAATTTACTATTTTTAGGATGATGTCTGTATGTTTGTGTGTGTGTGTGTGTGTGTGTGTGTGTATGTGTGTGTGTGTGTGTGTGTGACAAAAATTTCTCCTGTGCTAACTCCAATACTCAATTCCAAAAATTATAATTACTTCATATTCCCCTTTTGTACGTCCGTATGAAGAGTTACATAGATTTTGGTTACGAATGGTTAATGAGAAGTACCCTAATTTGAAGATTTTAACAGTTTTCTTGAAAAAAAGCGGTTAAATATATTTTTTTGACATTTTATGTTATTAATATTAAAGAAAATTTGATTCTCCATTTATTTTTATTTTGTCATATTCATTGCATATAGAGATAAACAATTACAATGAAATATCTTGCAATCTATGCTGCTGAAAACTGCACCATGGAAACAGAGTATTCAAATCATTCAAATATTACTAATTGACATATGTCAGTGTCAAATAATATTTACATAATATCTTTGTGAAATGATATTACTGGCAATAAAATAATTTAATGTGGCAAAGACAAATCACATAAGGTAATATAACATATTATAGCCACAAGCCAATTTAGCAGATAATTATGTTATAAATATAAAGCTTGCATAGAATAGAATGGAATAAAATAGAATAAGGAATTGAATTGAAATTTTTAAGACCATTTATAGTTTGCGGAAAAATGCCACTTTTACAGTAAATTAAATATTTATTCTTTGTGCGCCAATTTCACAGTTGTGGAGTAGATATGTCATTTTGACAATTGTATGTTTCGTGATTAATAAATATTTATTATTTATATCTGCGAGATGGACAGCCAAATTGATTATAACTGATGAAGGCTTCCACGTTCGATTTCTGCCGCCACAGAGACTTCCTTGATTCATGGCTACCCTATCAGCTAGGCAGTTTACGCACACACTGTCCTACGCCTTCCTCGTTGCTTCGTCATGCACACGTTAGTTTGTGTTTTCTATGGTCATGCACTAGGCAGCTTTGGCCGCTGTCCGCTGGCCCTGTGTTTACCTTATCGATGAACGACCACTACTCCAACCCCCAGGCTCTCTAACTCCGTTCTGATCAATCTAGGACCGAAAATTACTTTAAACATTTTCTTTTATTTTCATTACAATTATTACTATTACGTCACAATAT
This sequence comes from Harpalus rufipes, assembly GCA_951394225.1. Taxonomy (NCBI): domain Eukaryota; kingdom Metazoa; phylum Arthropoda; class Insecta; order Coleoptera; family Carabidae; genus Harpalus; species Harpalus rufipes. The sequence continues at coordinate 58,059,798 of OX596274.1, forward strand.
ATGCAAAGAACAATTATTTCTCTGGACTAACAGTATAAGCAATCCAAATTTAATTGGTTTGGTATACTTATTAAAAGTTATAATACGGAGATGAAATGCTGAAATATTCAAATACCACAAGCTAAATAAAAAAATAACTCCGTGAGAAGTAAATCAAATTAGCCTATTTAATTTTCTCATCATATATGAATCCTATTGTGTATTCCAGTATTCTACAAGAGAAGATTCAAATTAGTTTCCGAATATACTGAGGAGAACTTCGGATACAAACACTATATTAATAACAAAGTATTCCACTTATAGTCGAAAACTAGGGATGAAAGAAAAAAAGTACCATAGCGTTTCATTATTTCAGCCGTTTACGTTAAAAAAATTGTATTTTTTTCACACTTTTATGTGTTAAAAATGACACAATTTATAAACCCATTTTAATAAAAAAGTGCTTTTTTAACATACGTAAAAATATATATTTATATATCTGCAGGCATATAGACATTGTGTATCCATGCCGTGTGGAAGAAAGATAGCGTGAAATTGGCACTGAAATGATGCCAGGGACTAGTCTAGCGACACATAAAACCCTTTTATTGCAATTCTAGCCTATCTAGGTGACGCGTCGTCTCGCAGCGTCTCCATGTTCAACTTCGGGTTTCCTTGCGGCGTGTGGTGTGACTTGAAACGACTATCGCTTCGCAGGGTTTGCTTTCACAGCTTTGTCGCGAATTTATTGTTTATGCGCCGGAAAATAACTGCCTACGAGGAACTTCCCTCACAGTTTTTTTTTTTTTCAATTTGGATTTAAAGTAAGCATCGACAAGTTTACCTTTTTGAAGGAGCTGTAATATTACCAGATATTTTGAAACAAATTGTATTTTTTTTTTATGTATGTCAAATGATTTTAACATTCATTGTGTATTTTATAAGCTCGAATGCGGTGGACATACGTTGAATCATATAGTCATTCAATTATGAATATATACTGGGTGTCTTTTTTATGGACCATAATATATACAATGGTAAAATTTTCATATGGCTCTATGCCACTAAAGTGTAAATACAAAAAAAAATGTTCAGACTTAAAAGCTACATCAGATGAACCCAAAATTAATTATTTATTTATTAATATATATATATATATATATATATATATATATATATATATATATATATAACTCCGCGTATCCCCAAATAAAATTTAAGGTCGTCTGCATAAAGAAGGTAAGGGACGTTTTCGAAGACAGAATTTATATTGTTTATGAATAATAGGAATAGCACAGGACCCAAATGAGATCCTTGAGGTACTCCACTTGTTGCAATAAAACTGCAGGAAAGATGTGATTTAATTTTAACACGTAAGGTTCTGTTATAGATGTACGAAGATAACCAGGTTTATAATGGGTCACGAATACCTAAAGATTTTAATTTCATAATTAACAAGTTGTGTTCGACTTTATCAAACGCTTTGCTGAAATCTGTGAATACCGCGTGAACTTGTATTCTATCATTAAAGCATTTTAAAACGTAATCTTCATATAGAACTAGGGTTGTTACGGTGGATTTCCCGTTTATAAAACCATATTGTTGAGGAATGTTTATTTTTGTTATTTCGGGGGAAACAAGCTTTTAATTTTTTTTGGTATGGCCGATAAAATTGTAATTGGGCGGTAACAGCCAATGTCTGATTTATCACCAGATTTATGAATAGGTGTAATGTGACCTGATAGTTGGAAAATGACCGTATTTTAAAGATTTATTGAAAAGGATAAATAGTGGGTAACTAAATTCGTTTGTATAAACACGCAATAGTTTTGGTGGTATAATATCTGCACCTGGTCTTTTGGTAATATGTATTTACAGAGTTTAATGCAATAAATATATCAGTATCGGACAAGTGACAAGTGGAGATATCAACTTGATTTAAGTAATCTGGAATATAATTTATAGTGGTGGTATTGTTAACTGTGTATACGCTAGATAATTGTTGAACAAACAAATTAGCAAGTCCAGAGATATCACTTTGAGTATTAGAATTTAGGTACATATTAATTGGTAAATCGTTGTTTTTGCGAGTACAATTAACATAATTCCAAAATGATTTACCATTAGAATGAATCGAGTTTTCAATATTGTTCAAATATATATATTGTAACATTGATTAGTTAACAATTTACACTGTGTTCTTAATTTAGAGAAAATATTATAGTCATCAACAGACATTGTTGTTTTGTATACCATGTATGCTTCTTTCTTCTGAATAACTAGCTGAATTAATTATTCACTTGAGTACCAAACAGGAAAGTGTCTTTTTTTGATGCGTTTTGTAGGAACGTGTAAATTAATGGCGTGGTACTCAACATAATAAAAACAATTCACTATACTAACAATATCCATATCATTTAATATGCACTAGTTAAAACTATGAAGAGAGTCCGAAATAAATGTATAATTAGCACGGTGAAAATCGTGCACTAACATGTTGTAATCTAAGGTTTGCACTTTAGTGTTTATAGTGCTTGTTATGTAAATTGGAGGATGATGTATTCGGGCGGAAGAATGGGACCAGGTGAGTGTATAGTTGAATAGTAATAGTTGTTGGTGATGATCAGATCGAGAACTCTCCCATTGTGATTTCGAATATCGTTTATTTGTTTTAAATGTAAGAAATTTAACATGTCTAGTACAAGTCTATCTTGTGGGTAAATTTTAATCTCCAAATAAGAAGATAAGGTAGTCAATGTATTTGTTTATTATTTGTTCTACCTCAGTAAAATGAGCTTCATAACTTGCCATATTGGATCTTGGTAGTATACAGGATGTTTCCTTTAAAACAACCAGTGCTTTTTTGGGCGAACTAATGACTTTAGAGAAAAATGTTATACACAAAAAATTACCAGGAAAAAGGGCTTAATTTATGAGGAATAATAAATAAAAAATTAAACCAGTGGTTCTCAAACGGTAGAATAAAATTATATTTTTTTAAATGGCAACCTATATAAATTTTTTGTCCATTAGATAGAGAATTTTTTTCTGATTTCAACGATATAAATATGATATGGGGTTGTATAACAATTATTTCGAGAAAAATGATATTAAAAATCAGAAATAATTCTACAATATTGAAGTAGGCTATGCAATAAACAAATGCAAACAAATGATACAGGTGACAGATAGTTTTGTTACTTACGTTATTAAGTGTTTGTTTTCGTAATTGTTTAATTACTTATTAATAAAAAATGGCTTTGCAGTTGCAAGAATTAACAAATTTAGACTATTTTAATCTTACTGTTATGTATGGAGAGTGTGTTAGTACTATTATTTTTTGATATTTCTTCGTTATGTAGTTCATTTGTTATTATGAATTTCTTAGTAAAACAAGTTATTTTAGATATAAGAAAATAATATACTATCGTAACCTAGGCAATAGTCGTATTAATAGTTGTTTATTGCATAGCCTACTTCAATATTGTAAAATTATTTCTGATTTTTAATATCATTTTTCTCGAAATAATTGTTATACAACCCCATATCATATTTATATTGTTGAAATCAGAAAAAAAATCTCTGACTAATGGACAAAAAAATTATATAGGTTGCCATTTAAAAAAATATAATTTTATTCTACCGTTTGAGAACCACTGATTGAATTATTTATTTATTATTCCTCATAAATTAAGCCCTTTTTCCTGGTAATTTTTTGTATATAACATTTTTCTCTAAAGTCATTAGTTCGCCCAAAAAACCGCTGGTTGTTTTAAAGGAAACACCCTGTATAAGTACAGCCAATTATAATGTTCACATGTTCTAATTTAACAACGACAAATAAATGCTCCACATCATTATTTGTTAATTTTATGGACATTGAAAAATATTTGTTGTTCCGTCCGTTTTTTTGAGTATTTAGATTTTATGATTTTCGGGTAACCTTTAACGTATGTAATTGTTAAATTCTGTTCACCATTATTTGTTCTCGTAGTGAGTTCCTCTTTTAATAATTTAAGGTACTGAGTATCTCGAGGAGTTCGGTCAGCTTCAATCCTGAGTGGAAGAACTTTTGGTAGGCTCTTTAAAATATGAATAATATACCTTCAGTGATTAAATAATACTTTCAGACGTCGATTTTGTTCCCGGAGGATTTTCCTAGACGAAACAAATTTATGTTGTCTAAATTTATATTAATGTTACCGTTTTTAGTAATTTTAGAGATAATTTTGGTTTTATCAATATCGTGTTTATTTTTTATTGCTTTATTGGTTTCATCAAGTTCTGTTAAATTGTAAATAATAATATTCGATGCTCTGCTTTCGCGGTCACATATTTCGGCAATAATAGGTTCCATAAAATTCTCTACTGCTGTTTCTTTCTCAATTATGTGTTTTTTAAAGGAAATAAAATCCTCTCTTAGTGACATAATTCATGTTTTAAGATCATTGTTGCTAGTATTCTTTTTATCTTGACATGGAATGCAGATATATCGTAGAGAGCTGGAGGATGCAAAAACAACAGCTAGTACGGATCTAGGTAAGTCAGTACACACCCCGTAAATCGCACGTAAACAGTGGTCGCAACGGAGTTTATCTAATTCTTTATTGTTTATAGGTTTTAAACACTTGAAAAAGTCATCCAAATTTATAACTGGCATTGTATTGCATGATTTAGGTTTATTTTTTAAATATCAAAGAAATTTATTTGCACTATAGTTGGCAATAGTAACTACTTGCGATTAATTTAAATAATATTTAAAATTTATTGTACTTTTTATTAAGCCGATGAGTAGCAACACTGATAAGTTGACAACTAATGCTCAACAGTAGGCGAAAATAGCCTTTAAAGACTTTAATAAGTAATTTTAAAAGTAATATTTACTTATTGATATAATAAGTTGTTGCCATGAGATAAACGTCAAATAAAATATCCGCCTTTAAGCCTCTTTTACAGAGTGCTATGCAAGACAAAACGTACAATTCAAATACTCGTAATGTTTAACTTTGACACATAAAAGTTTTTTAATTTATATTTAATTGTTATTATTGTTCCATTGATTTTTTTCTGAGATGGTAAATGAATTCATGATTACAGATAAATAAATTAATGAATTCAGTAATTATTGGAAATTAATAAATTACTGGAGTGCAGTCAAATTATTTTATTTTAAATTTCGGCCTCAACCGGTTTCGGCATCTCTTGCCTTCAGGAGCTATAAATTGATACAAAAGTTTGGAAACTTTTTAATTACATCGTATTTTTAAACTTACGAGAAAAGATGTTTTATATGTGTATGAACACATTAAAATATATAAAACCATAGATGAAGAAATCAGGAAAAAAAACACAAAACAATTGTAACAAAATAATAAAATCTCTACATGATAAAAAATACATAGACCCTACAACTAAAAACAGCTAACTAAAGAAAACTAGGTTCCTCTACGCATTTACGGACTAATAAAGGTACACAAGCAGAACTACCCTCTACGGCCTATTGTCTCGGGTATTAACTCCTCTCTGGATGGAATTTCTAAGTTCCTGGCGGGCAATTTAAAAGGGCTAGAAGAAGTAGAATATTATGTCAGAAATTCTTTCGAATTCCAAGAAACAATCACAAAAATAAATAAAACAAAAATAATTAAACTTAAGACTAAACAATAAGAAGAAGGATAAAATATTTTTAAATTTTTTTAGCGGTAAAACAACAAACTTCCGGACTATACATGTTAAAACTAAATTATATTATTCCGCATAAGGGTGCCGAAAATTCACGCATATATTTATTTTGTTTTTAAAAGATTTTGACAACTTTTATTATATTTATTTATTCATATTTTAACTCTTTTGATGTCCTACGTGTGTTGCTATTATTTTAATGTTAACCGGTTAAGGCCGAAACTTAAAATAAAATAATTTGACTGCACTCCAGTAATTTATTAATTTCCATATACCCATCCAGTGAAGAAGCTTCATCATCCACTTCAATAATTATTAAAACTTTATGACAGATATCATCTAGCAAACTCAAGCAATAAAACTGTTTAACATTTTGTGCTACTGTTTATGACACAAATTATTACTTTCATTTTGCCTCTCTTTCGTAAACGAAAGCACGTAAATAATAATTTTCGATATATTAGATGCAGTTTTTAATTCTGAACATTTTTGTATTTACCTTTTTGTTCCAAAATTAATAGGACAGATTTTACAGTTACGCATGAAAATTTTACCATTGTATTTCCTATCAAAAGTAGAGACCCCGTATAATAAATTTAATTGTTTAAAAAAAGTTTTTTGGTCATTTATATAAATATTTGTACGTCAAAACCGTTGATAGCCTTCTATAGTATATTGAAAGGCAAGTGTAAAGGTTCTCCCAAACCAACGCAAAATATTCGCAGCGGTAGCGAAACTTTCGCTCCAAATTGTCGTCGACTGAAATTATACAGCTACAAATGACGGACCCCACAGTGGCGCGAATTTATCGCGCAAACGTCTACGAAACTGCAGGGATTTATTTAAATTTGCTGCCTGCACAGTTTTTGTCACCATCGCTAATTATTCGCTAGTGATTTCATTGACATTTAAAAAAAATAAAATTAAATGGTCATAAAATATTCAATTTGTGTCCATTACTGTAATATAAATATAGAACCGTTGTTTATCTTGTCGAAATTGTGGCACCAGTTACGATTTTTTTCGAAATCGTTATTCTTTGATTTTATGAATGAATCCACTATATTTTCTTTTTCCTTATACATGTATGATTTAAAGCGGTATACAAATAAAAATCTGACATAATGTTGATCTAAAGTCTGAAGCAATCAATTAAAGTGCCTCTTCGTCTTTCAGTATATTATATATTATGGCAAATTCTAATCCAGAAATGACGCTGTGGTGGGATATCTACGCGAACTTCTTTGCCGCAATGAACGCAAAAATGTCGTCGTCGCCATCGCTGCGAATCTTCCGCGTTGGTTTGGTAGAGCTTTTACAATTATCCGTATTTATATGAGTACAGTTTGAGTAATCGAGCGGTAAGCGAGTTACGCAAAGTACGAGTAATACAGATGGACATTATAATATGTGTTTTTCATACTATTTTTGCTATTTCGCATTAATTTACTTTTATTTCAAAATTATTATTGAAATAAGTATTAAAATATACAAGCTGGTAATATTGAAGTTTCAATAAACATTTGAATTTTAATTTATTTTGACATTTTGACAAAAATTATTTAGAAGTTAAGTTAGAGTTAAAATTTACATTTATTATGTTATGAACCTACAAATAAATATTTTGTACATTGGGTACGTTCAATGAGACCAGCAAAAGTAGCAAAAGAAAAGCAGCAAAACCAACAGGAGAGGTAGCTGTTGAACGACACATTTTATGGTGGGACACCACCGATCAAAAATCTAACCTAAATTTTCTTGTTTACTTCACTATCGTAAACTATGTGCAATAAAGGTTCAGATTCATTTATTTTACTATCAGCAGACGAGAGTTTGTTAATTGAAGGTATGATAATTATTTTTGCAACAAAGTTCATTATTTAATTCCAAATCATTTGTCACTGTGACAATATGACATTCAAGTATTAATTATTTAAGTTAGATCAAGTGATAATGTAAAATAAACAAGAATTAATAAAAATGTCGTGACAGCTGGTTGTATTTTTGAATCGTTAGTGAATTGGTTCTTCAGAGCCGGATTTACTATAATAATCATTATTCATTTAGGTAATACAACTATTACATTGGTTCTTCAGAGCCGGATTTACTATAATAATCATTATTCATTTAGGTAATACAACTATTACATTGGTCCTTCGAACCATTAAAGAACTAGCTCGTGGAGTAACAGAAAATGTCTGAAGTACGACGTAGTCAAAGATTGATAAATAAGAAACCTTCGGAGACAGTGCCGAAGAATGAGAAGAAAGAATCTGAGAAAATTTCTTTTAGGGGAACAAATGCCAACAAGGTGGGCAATGGATCCCAAGATGCTGACAGCAGAAAGAAACTCTCAGCAAAATCAAGCAACAGAGATAAGGTTGAGAAAATTTCTTCTAGTAAAACGGCTAGAAGAAAAGCAGAACTTCAGGCAGAAATTAAGAAAAAAGAATTGGAACAAGAAATCTTGAAAAAACAGCAAGAAATTGAAGATTTAAAGCTAGCAATGAAACTAGTATCAAGCGAAGACGGAAGTATTATAGAATCAGAAGCTTCAAGATCTACGAAGACTTCTAAACCAGATATTTATAAATGGATGGAAGGTGAAATGCCATGGAGTCAGAATACGAAATACAAAGAAATATATTCTACTTCAACCCCTAAAACATGTCAAATAGATAACCAACACCTTATAAAAATACTATCTAGACAATCTATTCCAAAAGACCTACCTATATTTTCGGGTAATCCAACTGAATGGCCTAATTTCATATATCAATACAAAAATTCTACAGAACTTTGTGGCTATTCAAATGAAGAAAATCAGATCAGATTGCAAAAATGCCTTAAGGGTAATGCCAAAAATGTGGTACAGTCTCTTTTAATATTACCACAGAATGTGGATAAAGTGATTAGTCTTTTGGAAAACAGATTTGGCCGCCCTGAATACGTAATTCATTTACTGTTAGAAAAAATTAGAAATATACCAGTCTTGAAAGAAGATAAATTTGACATGATAGTAAAATTCTCAGACGAAGTGAAAATTTTTATAGCAACAATAGAAGTTTTTCAAGAAGATGATTATCTGCGAAATCCTTTTCTTATCCAAGAATTAGTTAATAAATTACCTACAAGTTATAAAATTAAATGGGTAGAATATATTTCAGAACAGAAAAATGTCAAGAATAAGCTAATTGAATTTTCTAATTGGCTTGACAGAAAATCAAATGCCATCTGTCAACTTCAAATGCCAAAAATTGACAGTTCGGATTATAGTAAACAGAATGACAGAAATTTGAGAAAAGGAGTTACATTAACTACTGGTCAAGTAAAGCAAAGGATTTGTATTTGCTGTAAAGAAGAACTAAAACATAAATTAAATGAATGTTCTAAATTTAAAGCAATGTCTACTACTGAAAAATGGTCATTTGTCAAACAGAATAAAATTTGTTTTTCATGTCTAATTCCCTATCACAATATTAAATCTTGTGGAAAAAAGAAACCTTGCAGTATTGGAGGTTGTGGCAAACTACATAATAAATTGTTACATTCTGAAGTTGTTCCTGAGAAAGTTGAAAGTTTAAGTTGTCACATATCAAATAACAAAATTGTATTATTGAAAATTTTACCAGTTGAAGTTTCAAATGGTTCAAAGAAGATACAAACATTCGCTCTTTTAGATGACGCATCTACAGTTACGTTAGTAGAAGAACAGTTAGCTAAAGATTTAAATTTAACAGGACGTCAAGAACCTCTCTGTTTGCAGTGGACAGATAATCAAACCAGGGAACAAGAAGATTCCCAAGTTATTTGCATGAAGATTGCTTCCGTAGATAATAATAAACAAAATTATTATTTAAGACGCGCAAGAACTGTAAGGTGTCTATCTTTACCGAAACAAACTATTGACATTAGACAAATATCATTAGAATATCCATATATCGACAGAAGAGTGAAATCAATGAAAAATGCTCAGCCATTAATTTTAATTGGACAAGATAATATGCCCTTATTATTAAGCCGAAAAACAATTATGGGATCTTGGAATGGACCTGCTATGTCAAAAACCCGACTAGGATGGGTCATTCATGGATGTTGCAGTCTTCAAAATCCAGTACTAAACAGTCAATACGTCTGTCATGTAGAATTCAAAGGAAAAGATGATTTGGATATTTTACATGATTTAGTAAAAGAACAATGGAAAATTGAAACTATGAATCTTGACAAACGAGTTATGTCCAAACAAGATTTGAAAGCTCAAAAAATTTTGGACACAACGATGCACAGAATTAAAAACAAATTTGAAACCGGACTGCTTTGGAAAGAAGATGACGTAGTTATGCCAGAAAGCAAGAATAACGCTTTAAAGAGATTATATTCTATAGAAAAGAAGATGGACAAAAGCGAAGAATTTGGGAAAGCATACTGCGAAAAAATTAAAGATATGGAAACAAAAGGATACATTTCAAAATTATCTAAAGAAAAATCTGGAGAATTTCATCACAAAATATGGTATCTACCCCATTTCGGTATAATTAACCCAAATAAAAAGAAATTGAGAATAGTTTTCGACGCTGCGAGCAAATCCAATGGAGTGTGTTTAAATGATTTCCTTCTAACAGGTCCAGATCTATATAACTCTTTGCATACTATAATAATGAACTTTCGCATTAAAAAATATGCTTTCACCGCTGATATAAAAGAAATGTTTTTACAAGTCTTAGTAAGAAAAGAAGATCGTGCAGCACAAAGAATTTTATTCAGAGGTATGGAGAGAAATAAAGAAATAGACACATATGAAATAAATGTAGTTTTCTTCGGATCAACTAGTGGGCCATGTCTGGCGCAAGAGGCAAAAAATAAAAATGCTCGGGACTTCGTACAAAGTCATCCAGATGCAGCGAAAGCTATTATTGAAGACCACTATATGGATGACTATTTGGGAAATTGCAATACAATAGAAGAAGCTAAAAAACTTATAAGAGACATAATTTATGTTCATAAAATGGGTGGATTTACAATTTGCAATTGGATTGCCAATTCTGAAGAAATTTTAAAAGATACTGACACATCTCTGTTGGCTCCTAGAGGAAAAAATCTTGAAAATAATCTACAAACACCAGAAGAAAGAATTTTAGGAGTATGGTGGAATCCTGAGAATGATACATTTTGTTTCAGAACAAATTTTCACAAAATAAATAAAGAAGTACTAGAAAATTCAAGAAGACCAACGAAAAGAGAAATGTTAAAAGTAATAATGTCGGTTTTCGACCCATTAGGATTTTTAGCAAATTATTTAATCCAAGGAAAAATTCTACTTCAAAAGGTGTGGAGGAATCGCATAAATTGGGATGATGAAATAACTGATGATGTATGTGAACACTGGGAACATTGGATAAAGAATTTGCAAAACATAACTCGTCTAAAAATTCCAAGGCAATATTGCGAATATGATTTGGATAAAAGCATAATACAATTACATATATTCTGTGATGCTTCCGAAGGTGCATATGCTTCTGTCGCCTATCTCAGATGGCTCTTAGAAGATAATATAAAAGTTTGTTTTTTGACGGCTAAAACAAGAGTTGCTCCGTTGAAACCTATGTCAATACCAAGACTTGAACTTCAAGCTGCTCTGATTGGTTCAAGATTAGGACACAATCTAAAAAGTAATCTAAAAATGAAAATTTCTAAACTTTTCTTTTGGACTGATTCGAAAACAGTTCTACATTGGATACGTTCTGAAGCACATCGATTTAAAGTATTCGTAGCACAACGTATAGGAGAAATTCAAGAATTAACCAATGTAACAGAATGGGCTTATGTTCCATCAAAGGAAAATATAGCAGATGAAGCTACGAAATGGAAGAAAGTAGATTATTTTGACATAAAGAGTAAATGGTTTAATGGGCCTGATTTTTTGAAACAAAAAGAAGAATTTTGGCCTACAGAAAAGAAAGAAAATTTAGTTCCAAAAGTAGAAGATATTGAAAAGAAAAATGAATACTTATTTTTAATACAAGTTAAAGAAAAATTAATTACTCCAAATTCAATTCGATTTTCTAAGTGGACCAGATTGTTAAGAACTACAGGATGGTTATTCAGGTACATAAATAATTGTAGAAGACAAAATAAAAGTGGAGAATTAGATGTAGATGAAATAAAACAGGCAGAGAATTTACTTTTAAGAAAAATACAATTAGATAGTTTTCCAGAAGAAATAAGTCAACTTAAAACTAAAGGACAAATAGCGACTTCAAGTAGATTGTATAATTTAGATTGTATATTGGAAAATAATTTAATACGATTGGATGGAAGACTCAGCAAAAGTATTCAACTAAATGAGGATGCGAAAAAACCGATAATACTAGATTCACTTTCATGAAATGGTAAATCATCACGGACAAGAAATAGTAATAAACAAATTAAGAGAAAAATATTGGATAATTAATGTCAGGCAAGCTGTCAGAAGCTGTTGGGCGAAATGTCAAAAATGTAAAAACAGAAAATCCGTACAAAATATTCCGATTATGGGACAGCTGCCTTCCTGTCGTTTGGAACCAACAATAAGACCATTTATCAAAACAGGAGTCGATTATTTTGGACCAATCGAAATTACTGTTCGTAGAAGACATGAAAAAAGATATGGCGTGATTTTTACTTGCATGGTAACCAGGGCAATTCATTTAGAAATAGCCAATGACTTATCTACAGACGGATTTTTACACGTATTTCGACAGTTTGGTAATAGAAGAGGTTTTCCTGAAGAAATCTATAGCGATAATGGTCAAAATTTTAAAGGCGCTTGCAAAGAAATTGCAGCAAACTTAAAAGAGTTAAATCAAACTGAAATATCAAAATTTTGTTCTGTTAAAGGGATACGATGGCACTTTAACCCGCCGTACAGCCCACACATGGGTGGGACATGGGAAAGACTCATACAGTCTATAAAGAAAAATCTACATGAAGTATTAAAATCCAAATATCCATTAGAATATGTTCTGCGAACAACTTTAATAGAAATAGAAAATATTCTAAATTCCAGACCGCTGACCCATGTATCTACAGATCCAGATGATCCAGAACCACTGACACCAAATCATTTTCTTATTGGCCCATCTTATGCTTCCTTACCAGGAGCTAAAATAGACGTTGATAATATAAATTTATTATCAAAATGGAAAGCAGCACAGAAACTTGCAGATTTATTTTGGAAAAGATGGTCCAAAGAATACGTTTCAACTTTAATTCGAAGAAACAAATGGCATAGAAATCAAAGAAATGTAGAAGTAGGAGACATAGTTTTGATCATTGATCATGAAGGTCCAAGAAACATATGGCTTAAAGGAAAGGTCGAAAAACTTTATACCGGCAGTGATGGAAAAGTAAGAGTAGTAGATTTGAAAATTGCCACAGGCGCAATTTTAAGAAGATCCGTAACCCGATTATGCATTTTAGATGTTCGGCAAAATTCTTAGTAATTGTTTTAGCACAGACTACTTAATTTAAAAGCAAAAACAATTACTAGGGGGGAGATATGTCACTGTGACAATATGACATTCAAGTATTAATTATTTAAGTTAGATCAAGTGATAATGTAAAATAAACAAGAATTAATAAAAATGTCGTGACAGCTGGTTGTATTTTTGAATCGTTAGTGAATTGGTTCTTCAGAGCCGGATTTACTATAATAATCATTATTCATTTAGGTAATACAACTATTACATCATTTTTAGATGAAAATATACTTTATGTTCAATCATCGCAATTGACAGACTCGACTGAGGAGCAACAACAAGATAAATTTAAATTCGATCATGCTACCGTTCTCTTAATGTTGAACTTAATAGGAAATAAAAAGGAGAAACTAAGAGAGAGAATGCACAAGAATAAATTTTGGCAAGAAATTGCGGAATCCTTCAACAAACTAGGCTATTTCGTTATTAAATTTGTTATTAGTGACAAATTAGAATTATTTAACTCGTTTATACATTTCAACAAAGTGTAATGTTCATGATTATAAAAAAATTCTCAAAGTAGTACTTTATTCATATTTACAGTTTTTCGTATTCTACCGCACTTTTCACAATAACAGCAAAAGCAATTTTTATTTGATCGACCATCATACTAATAAAACGATGTAAATTTTAATGAATACTTGCGATTCAAGTCGCCTTGTATACTAAAACTGTTACGGGCTGTTCCATTCTGTCATTGCTGTTAGACTTTGACTGTCAGTCACATGCGCAATCACAAAATATCGTTCAATACTGTTACAACCGTAATAATGACAAGTTTGCAACTAGTGGTTTGTCTTGTTCGACCATCATAAACTAGTTGCTGATAGTTTAAACTCTAAATAGTCAGAATTTTCCTGCTAATCATAGCCTGCTTAATTAATACAAATTCAGTATTAGTTTTCATATTTACATAAGATCAAATTATAAATATTATTATTAGATTATTAAATAACCATGAAACATATTTCATGTAATATGTATTTAATATTATATTTTTCTTATTATATAATTTTATATTATTTTTAGAAAAATGACCAACGAAGATATTAGTTATTTGTTGTTGTTAAATAATTTATTTAATTTTTAGATTTGTTAGCTTGTATGCAACAAATATACGATTTGGTACTGTCACTGTCAGTAACTAGTTTATATACACGCAATCAGATATAAGTTGCGAACTAATCCAAAATTACCGACCGGAACAAAGCTATTAAATATAAATGCATGAATATCTGTTATAAATAAATTGGAAAATTTCATTTTCACGAAAATAAATATGCCACAAAATATTATTAATTCAAGTTTTATTTACATATTTCAATATTTCCACACGTTTTACAAAATAATTTATTTAGGAATTAATTTAACCCTTATTTGTTAACTGGTGTAAATGAGGAAGAAAGAGAAAGCAATCTCCTATGTTTAATGATCACGTCGTCTCCTAATTTATAAAGTAAATATTTTCATTTGTACAAATTTCAATCGATGTCCGTGTATTACATGTTTCAATCAAAACAAACAATTTAATTTGAGGAAACACTGTTTGACGTTGGAATATATCGGGTGAAAAACAGAGTGCAATACGAGGTGCAATACTTTCAATGCAGCCGGACGAGGCAGTCAATATTTGTTTGTAAAACAAAACTAAAATCTCCGATGTTTTCTTTCATCAAACAGTTGGAATACATTCGTGGATTTTATTTGCAGAAGACGATAACCTCGAGCTAGATTGAAGAAAGACGGAATATGAGTTTCCTTTTTACAAATGCAACCCCTCTAGCAATAATATGACTGTAAACTGTAATAAAAACTTTTCTATTAAGGTTTAGTTAGGATATATAGAAAATTTATTGCGAGATTAATCCTTACATCCAGAATTGTTCATTATAGTCTCTATTGTTCTTGCATTTCAGGTAAAGATTGCCGCATTATCTGAGTCTAGTGTAAGACTTAAATTTCAGAAAAAGATCAACAATATAAATCAATAGAAAATTAAATTAAATACGATAAACCTTTGCAGTATTCATCGTGTTTTCCTCATTAAAATATAATATAAAATGTTTCTTTTTTTATAAATTCAACTCGTAGTTAGACAATCTGGTTTACTATTATAATATTTTTATGGGATTTGGGTTGAAGATATAATGCAACCAGCAATACACAAATGTGACGGAGATCAGCGTCGAAAGGTGGCTATTTATTTGCCGCCTCATATACAATTGCAGGTAAAGGGGATACCACACGTAAGCACATGAGCGCAAGTAGTAATATATTTTCTGCAATTTTGCCTATTTATAAGTTAAGAGACTGATTTCATGCAATATGTTTGAAAACTTCGTAGACAAATTGCGGATAAGCGCGTACAAACGATATACGCATGCGCGGTAAGACCCTAAATACATGTGTTTATATTTTGATGTGAAGTTTAAAAATGTGTTTCGCAGGCAATTATTTGGATACATATTTGGAAACGATAATAAATTTAATTAGGAATGTTTAAGAATTATTGGATATAAGACGTATAAAAAAACATTACCAACATTAAATATGTAAATAACCTAAAATATATGTTACTCCGCGCACATCTGATAATAAGAGTTGGGTATTCAGAAAAGCTGCTTCAAATCAGTTGCAGATACCTGCGTACGTGTGATACCCCTTTAATGCATTTCATATCCATAGGCGTGTAACAAGTAATATTTACGGGTACATTTTAACTACATGACCTACATATTTGAAATTTAGGCTACTTTTGAAATAATGCTTTATGCTTTTCCTAAAGTTTAATCTTCACCTATGCGCCAAAAAACAAAAATATGGACTTAGCATACGCCATTGTTAAAAGTAATGTAATGATTTACTAGAATTGCTGCCTCAATATTTTTCTACTTCTTATAATATTTACATTGTTTATTTAATATTTATATCTAACATCCAAAAAATGGTCACTTTTTATAGATATGTCGGTAAAGATAGTTCAAGGAGCATCACTAATAGACAATGGGGTCCTCCACTGCAGTAACAAATTAGTACATTAAAACTGTATGCTAAGGACTATCAAAGTTATTAGTTTTTAAAATAATCGAGTTTTTAATACCATTTTCTCATCTCTATATCTATATCACACATTTATTCTTTTCAACACTATCGCTACTTTCTTACTATTTTAAATGCAAAATCTATTTACAAGTACATGAATGCAGAAAATAACTACAATTAACACCATGGAAGTAAACCAAATAACACTTGTTTAAATTTATTCTAGACACTATAGACGCGTTCCTTCGGGCTGTGATTCACAATCTAAATCATCAAAGTGACCATGATTAAGAAGTATGTTTTTTCGTTTCTTATTCGTTATCCCCACTTTCTCATTTTGTGATCACTAGACAACCTTCCCCTTTCCCTTCCGAATCATCCTTTTTGAGTGATCACACAGATTCATTTCACAGCAAATTTAAAAATGACTAACGACAATAGATTTTCGAGCGTAGAAATTTATCAATGTGGGGTATATGATTTTCCTACAAAAGTATGTAATGATCCACCATACTTTTGAAAACAAAGAAAATATGTTACATAAAAGATTTGTTTTAAGTAAACATACTTCATATGTTACCAAGAACATTTTTTTTTACTTCTATATGATCCATTTTTAATGTGCTGGCTATAATACTCGACAGTAGATTATTTATAAAATAAAATAAATTAGTTTGCATTGGTCTGAATATGATATTTGACGCTAGATGGTGTTTATATTATTCAAGTTGTTTTCTTGATATAATTTTTAAATCATGATTCAAAAGGATCACGATTAAACTAATCAGTATTCACAAAATCACAATCACAGCCCGTAGGAACACGGCTTATGTGTTGCTATCAAAGTGAAAGATATGTTAAATGACATATGCTTTCGGTGGTACTCAGATCTTGGACTAACAATATACGTAATTTTTTATTAATTATTTTATTAAATAGGCTTATTATACACGCATAATTCCAATTATTGACCACAAAAGTTATTTTATCATATTTATATATTTTTATATTTGTTTATAATGATCAATTTAATATATGACTCCAATTATTAGCGAAGTTTACATTTCTATGTTTACGTCACAGAATACTAAAACAATATTACGGCTTAATGAATAGCAATAAAGGCTTTCTAAAAGAACAAATCGATCAGCTATATATTAATTAAAAAAATATTTTAAAAAGTTATAATACCAGACGTCGTATTGAAAAATAAGAAGTAGTCTACAATAAATTACACATCCTGAAGGATTATTCTTTGATTACGATTTCATTTCATTAAATGTTATCGTATTGAACTGATCATTATTAAGAAGACTGAGTACACCTTTACTAAAATATGACGCGATAATTCAAATAACATTCTAGTATTAGAACTATTAACATTTAAAAAAAAAATGCAAAATTAGACATACCTACTTGTGATATTAGACAATTAGAGGGACAATAAATAATCAGTAACATTTTTTGTTGTCCCTGTTTTGTTTATAATTATTTTTTAATTTTCTTGATATATTTGTAAACTAGCCTTGGTTTCTCACAAATCATGGTATTTGGCATGATGATAGCGCTTCCGGTTAAACCGGAAATGACATTAACTTTCTTATTTCAAACGGGACAACTTATCTATTTTTATATATTTAGAATCTACGTAAAATTTCGAATTTACCGATATGGTTGAAGTTCATTTTTGTTTATGAATTAAAGTATAAAAACGTAACAGAAAATTATGCATAATCAACCTGCTAAGCAATGATACCAGGCAGGCTATGAAAACAGTTGGGATAATAATGAGTAATATTTAAGTTAATTGTTTAATAGTAAGTTATTGTTGTAAGATTCTAAATTTTGTTACAAAAGAATTATCAATTTTTTACCACAGCCAATCTGGTTAATTATTAATTATTTTCTCTTATATTTCACCGCAAGCATATCACTGAATTCGTAATTTTACATAGATTCCAAATATAGGTAAATATGTATATAGGTGTCCCATTTAAAATATGGAAGTTAATGTCACTTCCGGTTAAAGTGAAAGAGCTACCATCATACCAAATATTATGATATGTGAGTCCCTAATCCTAGTTTACAAATGTAGCAAGAAAATTAAACAATAATTATAAATAAAAAAGTGATTTTGAGTAGCCAGTTTTTTAGTGTCACTCTGTATTATACTATCGACTAATGTAATACATTCGATCTGAATACTGATCACCACTTACCACCATGTACTTATGTCTTGACGTGCTTGTTTAATCGGTGCTTAAACTGCTAACCAATTAAATTTGCAAACTAGTATGCTCCGTATTGTATGTATACAGGTGACTCGGAAAAACGTTCCACTTAAAATAAGTAAAATAAAAAATAAATAATAATAAAATAACTTTTTTATTTAAAATTATTTTTTAATCTTCTTTATAGGGAAATACATGCAAGTTAATTAATACAAAACTCATCATGTACAATTATTTATCTAATTTTGGAAAACGTAGGCCTACTAAAAAAAGACGGATTTCATAATGTCAACGAAATAAACAGGATGACCATCCAAAATATTTTTTTCATTTATTATATATATATATATATATATATATATATATATATATATATATATATATATATATATATATATATATATATATATATATATTGTAAACTAGGCTTCGGGGCTCACAGATCATAGTATCCAGAACTAGCTTCCCTTAGGACTCTGTCGATAGTGTTTTATGATAGTCTGTACGTACTGTGACGATACGTACCTCATCTCAGCATTGTTGTTGTGAAACAATTGTAGTTAACCTCAACGATGTAATATCGTAAATAAATCGCAGCGTCCTGGAATTATAACAAGTCAGAGATTTGCAAATAAATGTATGTTTGACTTACCTGTAATGTAAAACCATGATACCAAGCGTGTACATTGTTGTATATTATTGTCATGCTGTTCATTGGTTGTAGATAGGATTTGTTACACATTTATTTGATCGCTAGAACTGTCATTGTTTTTGAGGTTATGTTCAACGCTGTGAATTGAGTGGCATGCTTAATTCTTATTATTGTAAAATATTATTTTATAATATTTGTTACAATGTTTTTATTGTATTTTACGACAAACTATGACTGCCTGAAATAATTATTACAATTTCTATTAAATTAGTTTTTGTTGAAGGAGCGTTCGCAGCGCCATCAGTCATATGTCAAAGTCTCCCCTCTTAAAAACACGCGAGATTTTTCCTGGTGTACCAAATCTCCGGTATAAAAGACCGCGCATCGTCCAGAGAAAGGAGTTCTTCAGTTCGTACGACTGAATCTAGTATCTGGGTTCCGGCTTCGAGCTGCAGCTCAGAGCGACTTGGTCGAGCTCTGAGAAGAACGCTTGAGTCGTGGAGTTGTACCGCCGAATTTCTAAGTCGAGTTTGGGTGATTGAAATTCACCACTCACTGAGATAAACTGCCGTCCGTATCTCCGATACCTTATGTAGAGGAGTCCGTTTTGTACTTTATTTTTCATTAGATAATTGCGTTTTTACTTACCGCCGTCAGAGATTATGCTATTGCCGAATCGCGGGAGCACAGTCCCTTTGTAGATTAAACACAGTCCGTCACAGTTTTCACAAAGGGTTTCATTCTTTATTTGTTTATTTGTTACATTTTAATTTTACATACGTTGGGAATAATAAACTAGTTGGTTAAGTTAACTACGTGCTTTTCTGAGACAAACCCTAACCCACCTCCGCAGATAGCTATCCAGCAATCCTCCGTCTCTTTCAGCATGCGCCGCCGTAGGCGCCCGAACAAACCGAACCTTGCTGGCAGAGAGGATAAGATGGCGCCTCAACCCATCGGGCTAGCGTCACAAATGGCGCCCGAGCAGGGACCGGCGTCACAGTACATCCAATCCGTCTAGGCACACTTTAAACGCGAAGTTCTAACGCTAACATTATTCTCATTATTTCAAACTTCAGACAAAAGCTGATCGACCTGTCAAAGTTTTGACACTGATGCCTGACAGCCTTTAACAAGACCTCTCATTTGATGCCAAACACGACATTTTTCTGCCAATTTTATGCAAAAAAAAAACAAAACCCGATTGAGTTGTCATATATTTGAAATTTCTGCCTGACGGCCCTTCAGAAAATATTTCATTTCATACCAAACACGACAAATTTCTAACAATTTTATGAAAAAAAAAACAATAGCCGATCGTCATATTAAAGTTTTGATACTGGTGCCTGACTCCTTTATAAGACCTCTCATTTAATACCAAACACGACATGGTTCTGACGACTTTATGCTAAAAACAATAGCCGATCGAGTTTTCAAAATTTTGATAATTCTGTATAGCAGCGCAGAGGCAACTATCTAAACAGAAATTGCAAGTTCAATGCTTTTGTATTGTCATAAGTTCGCCATCCATCAACATTTGCAACTAACTAAACCACGGTAAATAGATTTGTAAAATGTTGTCCGTGTGTGTTTCTAAAATTATTTTTTTTAATATTTAATAGAAAATATTGTATTATGAATATATATTTAAAATATAAAGTGTAAAAAAAAATTAATTGCAGAAGAATAATGAGTAGGTATATAAATAATATTAATTTGAAGATATGTTGAAAAGAGACGTATTCAACCTCCATTATCTTCATAGTTCTTCACTTAACTTATTTAGCCGTAACTTTATGAACGATATTGTCCGCTTTTACATATGTACTTGGTTTTTATTTCATTTTGCGTTTGTTCCCTTGTACCTTCCGTCAACTCTAGGTTAGGAAGGTATGTCTTTGGTCAAAATTTTCGGTCGTGGGTTTTCATTGAATAAGCACGTTTTAAAGTCTTTACAATACAATTTTACTATTTTTACAATGTCCGCGGCTGTGTGTGCGTGTGTGTGTCTGTTTGCGTGTGTATGTGACCGCGGTTTCGGCCGCGATATCTCCAATACTAGAATTCCAAAAATTACAATTCTTGCGTATTCCTCTTCATTACAACCATATGCAGACTTGGTTAGATTTTGGTTGTAATTGGTCAACCGGTAGTACAGTTTTTCTTGAAAAACTCAGTTAAAATTATTATAACTTAAAGAATACATTATTGTCTATACGATTTGATTGAATTTTATATTTCATATTCAACAGATATAGAGTTAAAGAATTATAAAGATATTAATTTTCATAAATCAGCCAGCTATGCTAACTTAACCATGGAAACTGCTAATATAACCAGAAAATTCAAATTGACAGATGTCAGTAACAATAAAAAGTAAATAAATGAAAGAATAAGGGAAATAATTCTAGTGTTAGACGTTTCTAGAAAGATATAAGAGAGACAATTACATTGGTTTGAACATGTCATGAGGATAGATGAATATATATATATATACAGTACTGGACAAAATAAATCATACACCTAACATTAATTTCAAATTTCTGTTGTATTTTTTTTATATTATATGCAAATTTATTAATATATACAAAAATGTAAAGGCATTTTAATGTACTTCAGTTAAATATATAATATAGAATAAAAATATTGTTAAATTATTTTTATATATTATTTCTTCTCTTTAAAACATAATATGCCTTGGACAGAATAAATCATACACTTTATAAAACTATTTATTTAATTATTCTGTTATCATTCATTATTAAGAAATTTCTGTTATAATAAAACTCTGGAATCTATCTTTTTGGTAATGTGCTCTGGGTAAGTATTAGTCGTAAAACAATGTCAGTAAGACAAATTTTCATTGATTTTCGTAACTTGGTCATCCGTGATCGACAGAATGGAGTATCTATTAGAAAAATTGCTGAAAAATATTCCATTTCCATTGGAGTAGTTCAGCATATTTGGAAGAACTTCGAAATTCAAGGAATTGTAACAATATTGTATTTTTATCAAAATATGAAATAAAATATTTAAATTTCAAC
Source organism: Harpalus rufipes (assembly GCA_951394225.1). NCBI lineage: Eukaryota > Metazoa > Arthropoda > Insecta > Coleoptera > Carabidae > Harpalus > Harpalus rufipes. Next base: position 58,081,945 of record OX596274.1, read on the forward strand.
TTGAAATAACTCTTTTGTTTTTAATTTTAGAGGCATAATGACAATGAACTTTTATATTCAGATAATAAAAATCTTTTAAATGGTACCATTTTCAATATGGCATTCCATTTAAAAAAATGTTAACTTGTTGAATAAGTCGTGAATTTGATGTTCAATTGTTTTGTATTTTTCACCGTTAAATTTTTCGTATAATATCGCCCAACTTTGTCCATTTAATCGTCTTTCTATCTCTTCAAATAAGAAAGTTAGTAATGGTGGCCCGCTTACAGTGGACACACTGTACATTCTGAAAAAAAATATAAAAATACCGATTCCCTATGCTAGTTTTAAAGTTGTACCCATCTCCGCTAAAACCGGAAGTGATACAAAATTTCTGCTATGATCATCTTATGAGCCTCTTTGTCTAGTTTAACTTTGCTTATTAACATTTTTTTTGTATCTCTCAAATTAAACGAAATATTCGTGGTGCCGGACTTAACCCTTGTATATATGTATATATATATAGAAGGTGGAAGAAACATAGTAAGACCAAATATAAGATGAAAAACCTGTATTGAGAGAAAAGGAACTGAAGGAAGATGACACGCGAAACAAAAATGAGTGGAAGAAGTAAATAAAAAATAGCGACCCCCTAAAGAATAGGAAAAACTAAAGATGTTAGTGTCAAGTGCAATTTGCATAGTTTGTTTATGGAATAATTTTACTGGAAATATAGGATCTTTTGCAAGAAATACTATGTATAGGGCGCGTGTAGTGACGTGACTTTGCTGACTTTGGCAAGCAGATATGGCGACCCGTGTCAAAATGACAGCTATTAATTACGTCCATAGCTGATAAATGTCATAATTTTTCATTCAAAATTTCATGAGTTTCTTATTTCATGTGGTTTATTTGTTATCAGGAGTATGGAATTTAGTTCCAGTGAAAAGGAATCATAAAATACCAAAAAATGAAATTGTGAATGAAAAATTATGACATTTGTCAGTTATGGACATAATTTATAGCTGTAATTCTGATACGGGCCCCCATATCTGCTTGCCAAGGTCAGAAAGTCACGTGACTGCTCGTGCCCTATACATAAATTTTCTTGCAAAAGATCCTATATTTCCAGTTACATTATTTTATAAACAAACTATGAAATATTATTTACACATTTAATGTTATTATAAATATTAAAGAATATTCTATTATGTATACGAATTGATTGCATTTTATATCTCATATTCAATGGATTGTTTTGTTTGAGGAAGTAATTATATTTTATTACTTTACCCTGTATTTTTGAGGTGCAATATAAAGAAAATACTCAAAAGTCTTATTTTTGAAAACTGTATTCAATTATTTTTTTTACAAAGCAAACTTATAAACTATTAATCTTAAACATACTCCCGGCCTTGAAGACAAGGCCTTCAACAAAATTTTACAGTTCAATTTGTATTATAGTTACATTAATGATAATATTAATCTACACTTTTGCCACTTTGTACAGATTGACCCTTTTATTCACTTATTAAGAACACTGGCCCTATTGTTGATATTGGGAAGAGGACACACCTTTGCAACAGCTCTTTTGATTACGCCTTTTGCTGTTTTGATGCTGATAACTCGGACGACTCCATCGAAGCCAGGATGCAGGTCTATCACGCGGCCCAGGGCCCAACAAAGTGGTGGAACATTGTTTGTTTTGATCAAAACGATTTAATATCGCTGAATGTTGCCTTGCTTTATTTTCCATTTTGTTCTTTGCTGCAGTTCCGATATATATATTCCTTCGCCCATCGTTTCCAGAAATGATGATTTAATTGTTGTATCCTTTGATAATTAGATAATTTATTGTCTGGTATTGACAATAAATTGGGGTCTGCGGTCTGCCAGAGACGTGAGTGATCTTCCGATGAGAAAGTGTGCTGGTCTAAGTGGAAGTGGATCTGAGGGATCGGATGACATTTGGTTGATTGGACGTGAATTCATTACTGCTTCTACCTAATTTACTAAAGTTAAGATCTGTTGATATGTTAGATGAGCGTTACTGGCTATACGTTTGATATGAAACTTGGCAGATTTAATACCGGCCTCACATAACCCTGCCATACGGCGTGAATTGACTGGGATAAATTTCCAATTTATTCCTTCTATACTAAATGATTTTTCCAGTGCTACTGCATTGGCAGCAATAAATTTTACTAATTGTTTTAATTCGACATTTGCAGAAACGAAATTTGCTGCATTATCAGAATGAATTTCTAAAGGTTTTCCTCTACGTGAGACGAAACGTCTAAAAGTTGCAATAAAGGCATCTTTAGTTAAGTCTGAAACTATTTCTATATGAACAGCTCGAGTTACAAAACAAACGAATGAAGCAATGTATGTTTTATAATATTTATTATTTGTGCCCTTTCTATCCTTGAGTAGAAATGGACCCCCATAATCGACTCCGCAATATGTAAAGGGAAATGACCGAGATACGCGTTGCGATGGATGATTACCCGTTATTGGATAAATTGATCTAGGTTTGTTTCTAAAACACGTTGTGCAATTTCTGACAACATATTTGGCTGTATTTGTTTCTGACAAAGGTCAATAATGTTCTCGTAGTGAATATAATGTTTGCTGTGGGCCTGAATGTAGTATTATTTTATGTTCAAATTCAAATTTTATTTTTTTAACAAATTTCTTTCCATATAATAGAATTGTTTCAAAGCATTTTGTTTAGAATCACCCAATAGGTTTACTGGTTTGTTAAAGGGTATCAAAACAATGAACCGACCTTCATTATCGCGTTTATTATATTTATTAAAATGATTCTCACAATCTATTTCTTCCTGTGATTTCACTAATTTTTGAGATAAACATTCTTCTATTGTCCAAAATTTAGTTAATTGTACTTGAATTTCAGAGTCGGTTGTTATTTGAATTACGAAATTACAGTATAATGAGTTTGATGCTTGCGAAATACTACCGGTAATTATCCAACCTAGAACCGTATTTTGTAATATAACGTCACAGGAACTTATTTTAATTTGTTCTTGCTTTATTAAATTCCAAAACACTTGTGCACCCAACAAAATATCAATTTTTGAGGGAATGTTAAAGTCTAGATCGGCTAATTTAACATTAACAGGTAAATGTAACTTTGAAACTTGAATCCTTTTGAAAGGAATTGACTCGCATATTGTTGGTAACAAAAAGCAAGGAATATTCGAACTATATTCACTCCATCGCGATTTTAATGGAAATGTAATTTTTGAATTTATAGTTGGTCGTTGACCCGACGCCTGATAGAGTGACGTTTATAGATGTAATTGGTAATACTAATCTCTGACTAAATTCAGTTGTAATTAAATTAGATTGGGAACCACAGTCTAAAAGAGCTCTAGCTGTTTGCATCTCTCCTTTCGAATCTATGATTTGTACTAAAGCAGTTGCAAGTAACACTTGTGATTTTGTCATACGCTTATGATGATTTTGTGAAATTTCGGTTTCTGAAGAATTTTGTTTAGACAAGTCACTAGATCGTGGTGATTCATTGAAAACAGATTTCGTCTGTTTGTCAAATGTAATAATGTGTGATGCTTATTGTTGAATTTCTGACAATATCTGGATTTGCAATCCTTTATTACGTGACCGGGCCGTAAGCAATTTATACACAAACGTTTATTTTTTACGTGTTTTAATCTATTTTCGATAGACAAATTATTAAAATCTGGACACGCCCAAACTGTGTGCGAATTAGAACAAAATACACATTTCGTGTTAATCGTTAACAATGAATGACTATAATTTTTTGTATTGAATTTTTTATCAGCAGATTGATTTTTGGAGTGATTACTAATATTATTACCTTCTAACGATTCTAACATTTCGGCACGTATTTTGAGAAACGATATAAGATCCTGAAAGGTTACCTTTTCCTTAGAGATAGTATTAATTTCAAATTCTCGTGCATTTACTAGATCTAATTTGTTTGTTATTAAATAGATTATAAATATACTATTATTTTCGATTTCATGTTTGAGGAAGTAATAATATAATAAAAATAAACTTAAAACTCAAACTTCTTCTACTCGCAAAATGGCAAATAGTGAAATGTCAAAATATATGTGAAGTTGTCGAGCTGTCTTATGCAACGTTGCCAAATATTGTACTTCGTGTAATTCGTGTTCATACGACACGCGAAACGAAGACAAGTCGAGAATACGTTTTAGAGTTACTCGCATTCGTGAGAATACGAACGATGTCGAGAATTGAGCCCCTGGGGCTCGATTCTCGAACATTCGTAATCGCCAAGGTTATGCGCTTTCGCACGAATAGCTGCAGAATTGTATTCTCGATTCTTCGTTTCGTTGCGAATTCATAGAATACTGTTCGTATTGCAGCGACAGGGTAAAACCATTCGCTTTCGTGTTAAGTCATTCGCTTTCATATACTTGTGTCTTGTTGACGTTGTTTTTACCAGTGTAAAATGGACGAATTATTTAATTGAATACTAATACATCGATTAGAAAATGAAAAATTAGATGAAGAATATCAAAATGTAATAGTTGGAATTCCAATAAATGAATTATCGGATATTTCGCGTTGATAAGCGATTTTTCGAAATTTTATTGGATATGGTAGCATCTTTTTCAGGAAATAGCCGCCTTTTTAGAATATTAAGCTACATCTATAATAAAACAGTAATGTAATAATCATTTTTCAAATATTAACCTAAGGTTGCAGGTATCTTGAAGACGTTTAAATATGAGAAATGTTAAAATATGTTTTTTTATGTTTACATTTCTCTTGTGTTTAATTTTGATGAAATGTAAGAATAAAAAGGGTTTCATAATTAACAAATGTATGTATTTATAAAATTAAAATTACCTTATAATTACCGATAACATAGAAATAGTTTACCTATTTGCTTATACATACATACATGCATACATACATACATAAAATTACGCGTGTCCCACTTAGTGGGTTTGCACAAACCCGGAAACAATAAGATCAACATCAACATCATACAACAAATACTTACAATTTTACAAAACATTTATAACTCATCACACGTATATAAAAAAAAATATGGCGAGTATATTCCATCTGAAATTAATCGTTAGGAGTAAATAGATAAATAATAATAATAATAAAAAAAAACTTTGAAAGAAGCTATACACAGTGGATACATACTTATTTATTCTTCCACCATAAAAATAATAATTAGTATATTTTTTACTTTTTGAATTTTTTTTTAAATTTAATATTTTAAAGGATGTCGATAGATGATGTATAGTTTAACATTAATCGTATTTTTATATGACATTGCAAGTCTATACCGTTTAGCCCTGCGCATATAGTAATTTTAGTGTTATAATTATGTGTATCACTTACTTTTGTATATTTATTTATATTTTTATGTATTTCAACAAAAAAATCCTCCTTTTTCTTTCAGTCTTTATATGTAAATGGTTTAGTGAATTTAGAATTTAGTACGAAATTATTCATTTCTATTTATTCTATAAGTGTTTTTCTTTCCGATATTTTCTAACTATTTTGTCTAATTCCATGTTAATATAATAAAAATAAACTTAAAACTCAAACTTCTTCTACTCGCAAAATGGCAACAGTGAAATGTCAAAATATATGTGAAGTTGTCGAGCTGTCTCATGCAACGTTGCCAAATATTGTACTTCGTGTAATTCGTGTTTATACGACACGCGAAACGAAGACAAGTCGAGAATACGTTTTAGAGTTACTAATCGCATTGGAGCTTCGCTTCGGTTTCGCATTCGTACGAATACGAACGATGTCGAGAATTGAGCCCTAGATTGAGCCCCTGCCCACCCGAACTGCCCACGAAACAATCTGAGCGGACAAATTTTATAAAAACAATTGACTGAAACGATACATAACGCACAGAACTCGGATTCAGATAGATAGCTGCTTTAGGAAGACAGTGAAGTAGGTTGACAATATTTGGCTAAGCGGTAAAACAAAAAATATATTTTTTTTTATTAATTTTATTCCGTTTACAAATTTGCCCCTTTCTCCAACCAATTAAAAATTTGTCTCAAATATTCTTCAAACCTAACCTAACCTGTGCTTATCTACTCATCAAAACAGATTTGAAATATCTTTCCCCATTTTTGTGTTATGATTTTTTTTACCACCCGTGTCAAAGTATAAGTTGATTTTTTTTTTTAGTTTAACAGAATTTTGATTTTCAATGACGGCCCTGTCTTTAAAAATTCATAATTTCAAAATGGGAAGGGAAAGATATTTCAAATCTGTTATGGCGAGTTGATAGGAGAAGGTTTGAAATTTAATTTTGCCAAATTTAAAACCTTTTGAACAAAGGGTGTAAATTTGACTAAGCGCTAAAAACAAAAAAAATGTGTAATTATCATTATATCAATTTAATCCCGTTAATAAATAAATAAAATAAATAAATATATCATCGCGGCATATTACCCATTACTGGGTGTACCAATCTGCTTTGTACACAGATTTCGGTAATGATATATTTGTACCGTGGGGGCGTTTACCAGGCATGTAGACAGCGAAGATATTTTCAACATCTGAACGTAAATTTTCGGTAGGTGGATGAGGCATTGTCTAATAGAAGAATTGCTATTATGGACCAGGCTTTTTGAGTTAAATATTTTCTGACCTGGGAAATTATTTAAATTAAATGTCAAGTTCTTGAACAATTAAATGTTTAGCACGTATCGACTTACTTGAACAATAAAACAATTATGGAACCAATTTTCAAAAATTCCTGATGTCATCCAAGGAAGGTATTGTCTTTTTTGATGAATAAGCACATGAATAGAGTCCCTACAATACGAATTTACTGTTTTATACAATGATGTCTGTGTGTGTGTGTTTGTGTGTTTGTGTGTGTGTTTGTGTGTTTGTGTGTGTGTGTGTGTGTGTGTGTGTGTGTGTGTGTGTGTGTGTGTGTGTGTGCGTGCGTGCGTGCGTGCGTGTGTATGTGTATGTATGTATGTACAGTAAAATTTTTGAAAGATGTCCGATCAAGGTCTTCTGTATCATGAACGAATTAACTAATTAGCATACATTTATCTCTTTCCTTTGCAAAGGCTATAAGCATGTGCGATAAGGGTAGGTATAATACTCGTACGCTTGTCTTTCAAAAATTCATATTGTTTCGAGTAAGCTAGGACATTCCACTTTAAAACGATGCTCGTTGTTGATAATACTTTCGCTGTAATGTAAGTTTATTTATTAATTCAGATATATTACCTTAATTCATAGCCGTACGAATAACGTTATTTTCTGTCAGAGTCACTGACACTGACATTGTGTCACTATCTTATTTTTCACATATTTGGTTTTACATTTGCTAATAAACTTACCAGCTGACTTATTTTTAAATTTTGAATGCTTTTATTGTAACATATATTTTTATAATAATAAAATAACAGTAGTATCTTATGTACCCTCATAAAAACTAAGCAAACGACACTAGTGAATGCGCGGAGCAAAAATCCGAATTCATACAATTCGTAGACGACCTTGATCGGACATCTTTCAAAAATTTTACTGTTTGTATGTGTGTGTATATGTGACAAAAAATTCTCTTTCGATAACTCCAATACTGCAATTCCAAAAGTTATAATTCTTTCATATTTCTGTTTCGTACGTCCATATGAACAGTTGATTAGATTTTGTTTATGATTGTTTAACCGGAAGTACCCTAATTTGAAGATTTTAACAGTTTTTCTTAAAAAAAACGCTGTTAAATATAATTTTTTGACCTTTTATGTTATTATAAATAAAAGAATAAGTTATTCTCTATTCCATTTAATTCTATTTTTTTCGTCATATTCAATGAATTTAGAGATAAAGAATTATAAAGCAATCATTTGCAACCTAATGCTAATAAAAGCTGCACTATGGAAACAATTAGAATATTCAAATATTAATAACTGATAGATGTCCGTGTCAGATAAAATTTATATATCTTTGTGAAATGAGATTTAACTGGAAATACAAAATAATTTTAGGTGGCAAAAACAAATCATATAAGGTAATACAACAGATTATAGCTATAAGCCAATTCAGCAGATTATTATGTTATAAATATGATATATATATATATATATATATATATATATATATATATATATATATATATATATATATATATTCTACTTCATATAAGGTAATACAACAGATTATAGCTATAAGCCAATTCAGCAGATTATTATGTTATAAATATGATATATATATATATATATATATATATATATATATATATATATATATATATATATATATATATATATATATATATATTCTACTTCTTATTTTAAGAAACATACTCTTCTTTTTAGGAGTAGATCAGTTCACATCAGTTTTTTTTTTAAGGAACATACTGTGGATTTGGCAATGTCATACTTTCGTGCAATATGTGAAACACTTTTTCTTCCAAGCTTTTTATAATTATACTTTTATCTGAGAGATTTAACACTTTTCGTTTCATATTAAATTTTTGACTTACCATAGAAAAAATATAAAAATGAATTACTATGGGCAACAGGCGAATAAAACTGCATACACGATAATACGAAGTAAATAGTATAGGGGAGTACCATGTTTTGCTACCAACAGATGTGAACAGGGCACTCTTTACCACTGTTCACATAAACGAGATTAACCTTGTTCACTCTACAGAACCTACAACGTTATATTTTTTCTGTTCACTCCAGTGAAATGTTTATACAATGAAGTATTCATATAATCGCGCGTCTATCGTACTTCACTATTTAATTTTCCATTTAGGAAAGCTGATGATACATTCAGTTGTCGTAGTGGCCACTTCTTAATACCTGCTAGTGCTATTAACTTTCTTATTGTTCAAAATCTAGCAACTGGCGCTTAAACGTTTTCATTACATTCTTCTTGGTAACCTTCTGCTACTAATCTTGCTTTCTTGATTCCATTGTCTTTAGTTTCAAAATCCATTTTGTATCAATAGCTTTCTTCCCTTCTGTTAAAGTTGATTTTTCCCATGTTTCTAATTTTTCTAACAAATTTAATCTTTGTCTATTGCTTCTTTCCGTCCTTTTCCTTTACTTATTGCTTCATTGTAAGTTTGTGGATCAGATTTCTGAAACAGACAATATGTAGTATAAAATTCATATTCACTAAATTTTTATGGTAGCTACATTTCTTTTTGATCTTTCTGTAGTTTCTTTATTTGTTTCTTCCGTATAAATATCTTCGTCTAATTATTCAATTTCTTCTGTTGTAGCGTGTGTTTGGTAATATTTTCACTTTATCATTTTCATCAAATACAACGTCTCGTCCACAAATTACTTTATTTTGTTTTGAATTCCATAGCCTATACCCGTTGTCACAATATCCAACCATTTTATATTCTGTTGCGCTATCTTCTAATTTGCTTGACTTTGGTAATCTACGTAGCCAAGCCCGAAACCTAAAGATTCTCAATTTGAATATGTTGTTTTTTCATACCATCGTCTTGCTGGAACGTCTCCTTTTAACGCATTTGTTCAATTAATATGCAGCAGTTTTAATTGCGTCTCCACACAATATTTTAGATAAATCTGATTTTCCCAATATACAGAACTAAACACTTAATTTTTATAATAGTATTCTTCAACGGTGTTTGTTCAATATCAGTTTCCCGCGCTTTTTCTATCTAGAACTAAGAAAAAATATTTCATATTTATTATATTCATTCTTTTTGAATACTTACAACATATCTAATCTACTTTCTCATAACTGTAGTTCATTTAAATGATAAATCCTTCTAATATATTATTTGAAAAATATTTCCTTTTTTATCTGTGTGAAATAATTGCCCATTCTTTCCAAAATATCTGTAAGATATTAGGAATTAATAAAACGATGGAGTACATATTGGAACTCAGAATTCTTCAACTTCAACTTTCCATAAGTCCGAAAACTACGACAGCCGAACACGTTTCGTTTTCTGTTGGAGAAAATTTTGAAATCCGCATTACTCATCAAAAATTTTGTGACATTAAAAATGTTTGTTTAATAAATTACAAATATGTTTTAACCGTATAAATATGGATCAGAAAACCTAACCCTACACTGGCAATCCGCCGGAAGCCAATCACTCCGTTTCGCTCCGTGTTAATATAATATCCCTAACTTTTCAGGGACGACAAGAACTAAATTAACCGTAGTTTTTACTGGGATGAAGGACGGGTTGTAATTTAATGTTGGATATATATTAGTTCTGTTGGACCATGTAACCTTTGTAAATATTTTATTACTATATTTGAATGGCTGGCAGATAGCTACATAAATTTCTTTTAGGAAATAAGAGAGGCATATATTCTCCTAATGTTGAATCTACCTTTCTTCTGCATATGTATTTTTTGCCAGTGTAAATCGAACTTTGCCCAGAGGACCCGATATGCGTAGGACTTGTTGACAATTTTTAGTTGTACAGCATCGGAGCCATGAGACTTCAGGATTGCGATGTGCTCCCGTTCGATGTCATGGTCGAATGATCAGAACGATCCACCGATATTTGTCGCAGGTAGTCTCCAACCATCAAAGAGACTGGGACTGGCTTCTTCACCGTTCCTGATGACTTATCGTTCATCCGTGCATGAAAGAACAGGGCAAACTCCTGCGAACATCTTATTCGGGTGTGATATGCGCTCATCATGCGACTTTGTGTTCGGCAGTAAACCTGGGGGAGACCTGGCCGGGGAAGATTGCGTGACGTATTTACGGAAAAGACTGGATGATATTCATGAACAGGTCCGTACAAACATTCAAGCTGCCAGCGGCCGAAGGAAGGACTAGTACGACATCTAGGCCAAAAAAGGTGGATATCAACCTGGGGATTTAGTGTGGTTTTACAATTCACAAAGGCACGACGGTTTATCCCCGATGAAAAGAAATTGAAAATGTCCTTATGAGATAGTTAAGAGGATAAACGACGTGATATACAGTATTAGAAAAACACCAACAGGGAAGCCGAGAGTAGTGCACTTTAATCGGCTAGCCACTTTCGCCAGTGACAATCATGAAGACCATCATGCAGCAATGGTTAGTCGGATTATAGCTCAGGAACTGACTTTTGAAGACTTCATGGAAAAGTATTCCTCTGATCACAAGGCTCGACATGGCGTGACAAAAGAAGTACATCGAAATCTCTTCACTGTGTCTCCAGAGCATTCCCTCGGCCACTGAGTATCAGAAGACTTAAAGATGTCCCGCGGCATAGCTTCAGTCTTTAAGGCAAAATTTAGACGACTACAAGAACCAGCCAAACAAAGGCCATTTGTTGGGAAAACGCTACGACGATAGCAATACAGAACATCAGCGTTACATTTACTACGTATCGTACGCGTATCGCAATCTTTGGAACTCGCTGTGCAATTTGAGGGGTCATCTATTAGAGGAAGACATTTGGAAGCTTGTGAAAAGTTAGGCTGTGGTCTAGTTGTCTGGAGGATTTTTAGAAATATGTTATAGATTCTCTTTTGCTTTACCGGCGTTGAAATTCTCGTCTGCAGCTTTAACTCTAACGGACAGAGAGAAGAACTCGAGCGTACTATCGAATGTCACTTCTTTAAGACGTCTAAATGCACCAAGGGTAATACATGCACGTTTCGTCATCACGAACTGTTCCAAGACGAAACAGTTTTAAGGAGGGAGCAATGTAGCATGCGCAGCCGATGCCACTGAGTCTAGTCAGCATGCAACCGACGCCACTGGACGAACGCTATAGAACATAATCGTTTCTTAGAAGGCGAAAAATGCTGCGCCTCAGGCGACTGATGCGATCAAAAACAGATGGCGGAGATAAGATTAATTACACTCGATGGACTGACCCTTTTTACCTTCCGTCACTTATAGGTAAGGAAGGTATTGTCTTTGGTCAAAAAATTGGTGGTGTTTTCAATGAACAAGCACGTTTTAAAGTCTTTACTATACAATTTTACTATTTTTACAATGTCCGCGGCTGTGTGTGCGTGTGTATGTGACCGCGGTTTCGGCCGCGATATCTCCAATACTAGAATTCCAAAAATTACAATTCTTACGTATTCCTCTTCCTTACAACCATATGCAGACTTAATTCGATTTTGGTTATAATTGGTCAACCGGAAGTACCCTCATTTAAAGATTTTAACAGTTTTTCTTGAAAAAACTGAGTTCAATATTATTTTACTTAAAGAATATATTATTCTCTATACGATTTGATTGCATTTTATATTTCATGTTCAATAGATTGTAGAGTTAAAGAATTATAAAGATATTAAATTTCATAAATAGCCAGCTATGCTAATTTAACCATGGAAACTGCTAATGTATTCAGATAATTCAAATTGACAGATGTCAGTATTAATATAAATAAATGAATGAAAGAATAAGGGAAATAACTCTAATGTTATAAGTTTGTAGTAAGATATACGAGAGACGATTACATTGGTTTGAACATGTCATGAGGAAGAATATATTGGAAGAAAAATGAATAGCTTAGTAATAGAAGGTGGAAGAAACATAGGAAGACCAAATATAAGATGGAAGGACTGTATTTCAGAAGACTTGAGAGAAAAGGAACTGAATGAGGACGACACGCAAAATAAAAATGAGTGGATGAAGAATAGCGACCCCTAACGAATGGGAAAAACTAAAGAAGAAGATGTCAGTGTCAAGTGAAATTTGCATAGTTTGTTTATGAAATAATTTTACTGGAAATATAGGATCTTTTGCAAGAAATTTTATGTATAGGGCGCGTGCAGTGACGTGACTTTGCTGACTTTGGCAAGCAGATATGGGGACCCGTGTCAAAATGACAGCAATTAATTACGTCCATAACTGACAAATGACATAATTTTTCATTCAAAATTTCATGATTTTCTTATTTCATGTGGTTTATTTGTTATCAGGAGTATCGAATTCAGTTTCCCAGAAAAGGAATCATAAAATACCAAAAAAATAAAAAATTTGAATGAAAAATTATGACATTTGTCAGTTATGGGCATAATTAATAGCTGTCATTCTGATATGGGCCCCCATATCTGATTGCCAAGCAAGTCACGTGACTGCTCGCGCCCTATACATATAACTGGGGAAAACTTTCACAGAAACGTTTCAACCTTTGAAACAAGCTTACGGAGATGATTATCTGGGTCGTAATAGAAAGTGGAAGAAACAGAGGAAGACCAAAGATAAGATAGAATGATTGTGTTGCGGAAGACTTGAGAGAAAAGCAACCGAATGAGGACGACTCGCAAAACAAAAATGAATGAAAGAGGAAAATAAAAAATAGGATTTGTACATAATACACATGACTGACGGAAGGTATTGTGCTGGCCACATCAGATTTTTTTTCTATTGTTCGGGAACGTACTGAAAAATTTCTGTAATGTTCTAGAGTAATGAGAGATAAACGACGCAGCTCTGTGCGAGGAGGTAGTTCAGTTGAAACAAGTATAGAGTTCACGAGTTCAGTGACTGGAGACAGTTGGTAGTGTGACAAACAGATGTGAAATAAATAATGAGTAAATAAATAGTCTTCTGTTATTGTTCAAATAAATAATCTTAGTGTTAATTGTTTAATATTATTCTTCGTTTTACATAGTATTTAATATTAATTTCATCATAGTATTCGTTATTTTTATAAAATGTAAAATTTATTACAACAAATTATTTTATATATTATATTTCTTTTTTCTCCAAATCTATAGAATATATAGTAAAATATTTAAATGTATTAGATAGAGAATTTAATTTTCTTTAATATTACCAAGAAAAAATTTCAAAAAATAATATTTAGAAGACTTTTTTTCAAGAATCTTCTACTTCCGGTTGTCCAATTGTTACCAAAACCTTTTCAGATCTTCCCATGAATGTCCGATTGGGAAACACGTAGTTAAACAAATGTAAAGTCGTATAGTTTTTGAGTAATCGTCCTTCCAACATCCCACATACACACACACACACACACACACACACACACACACATACACACATCCACACACATACACACACACACACATCATCGTAAAAATGTTAAAATCGGATTGTAGGGACCTTAAAACGTGCTTATTCAATAAAATTTGGATATGCGATTTTTAGCATGAATCCAATACCTCTCTTAGCGAGAGATAAAAATCTAGTTTTTTTTTTAATTTCTTTACGGTTTAGTGTAAACTATGGTTTGTTTGGACAGTAATAAATTGAATTTACACGTGTTTTATTTGCTTGAGTGCATTTGTGTATTTTATGTGGTCCATTTTAACTTATAAAAGTGCAATTTTGGAACACACTGTAGTTCAAAGTTGAGTGAATGTGAACATATGATTTTTACCTGAGATACTTTTTTATACTTTGTGACATATTTGGCTTTACTAAATATATAGTTGTGATACTTAAGTAAAAATTACTTAAATTCTAATTAAACAAGTCTGCATACCTACGTGACTTCATTACTGCAACAAGTTCTTTAGTAACTTACATTATAATTCTGGTAGCCCATTCTACATATCTGTCTCGCTTCTTGTGTATCAAACATGGCAGGACATGACGAAGCAACTAATCATGATATTATGGTATACTTACAAACAGAATTTAAGATGATAAATGACAAATTTACTGGTATAGATACTGCATTACATAATTTCACTGTAAACACTACAATAGAATTAGAAAATCTTAAAGATGAAAATAAGATACTTTAAACTAAATTAAACACTTTGGGAAAACAAGTAAAAGCTAACAACATTATAATTACTGGTCTGTCGGAGCAACCTCTCATTAGCAATAAACTCTAATGATATTAGTCATATAAGGAGACTTGGCAGCAAAATCCTCGTACCAAATAAAACAAGACCAGTAATAGTTAAATTCATAAAATATGACACAAAAATTAAAATTATGAAAAACTTTCCTGTCAGAGAATATAAAAAAAAATGAAAAATATCAATTATTTTAACTAAATATGTTTATTTAAGTATTACAAGTAATACAATACAAAAAAATATTTTTTTTATATTTATTTTCAACAAAACTTGTATTTGTTTACAGGTTACATGGTGAAACCACTATCTTACATGTCAACAAAAAACTTATTCGTATATATGTATAAAACAAAATTAATTTTTGAAACTTTATAAAAACTATTTTCATTTATAATGAAAGTTTGCGAAACAATTCTTTTCAAAATTAAGGCACAACCCAACGTCATACACAGAACATGACCATTTTGTTTTATGGGGTTTCTTTGTTGTACTGCAATATATATATATATATATATATATATATATATATATATATATATATATATATATATATATATATATATATATATAACGCCGTGATGAAGCGCGTATTGGTAAATGTTTAGCTTGATCGGTTATCGTTTCGGGAGGAATGTATGACTTGAATTTATGTTTTATAAATGATTTATTATTGCTGGGACCAGGAGTTCCTATGACGGAGTTGCATTGAATCAATTCGGTTACTAATCGACAATTCTTTTAAGTATATATTACTGTTAAATTTTTTTTTTATACAATATGAATGAATTAACTATTGTACTGTCCACAAAGTGCCAAAACAGTCGATGCCACCATTTTCTGCTTTTGCGGTCTATTTCATATGTAGATTTTAGCATGTCAAATTTATCGACACATCCTATGCCCTGTCTGTAATTATAAACAATAGCAGGGCACGATATTTCACTGATGCTTCCATCCTTTTCCCTTCTTCCTATTTGTACATTTTCAGTTGGTGAATCAATCGTTGACAATAGTTGTACTACTCTTTTATCTTTCCATTTTATACAAGAAAGATCTTTATTTTTTACGGCCCAATCCGTATCACCACGTTTCATAATTTTATCATCTTCCAGCTTAGGTAGATTTTTTCTATTGCTACGAGCTGTACCACAAGAATAGATATTTTTTGCTTTTCAGTGATTCCATCAGTCGAACCGATGTGAAAAAAATGTCGAAAAAGACGTGGTATGCTTTTCCTTGTAATTCTTCCGTCAAGTCTTCAACCACTCTATTCCCCAAACTGTTTTCAACTTTGTTATCTTGCTTGCCAGTATATGTCTGGAAATCACACATATATCCTTCTTTATCCGCGCGAACCCATATTTTATAACCCCTTTTCACGGGCTTTAGTAGCATATATTGCTTGAACGATATCCTGCCCTTGAACTTTACCATACTTTCATATATTGCTTGGACTTTAGTCGGCTTATAATTTTTTTTGTAATTGGTTTTAAATTTTTCTATATACGACCAAATTTTGTATAACTTATCGTAACCTGCAGTATTTCTCTTTGGCATCAAAACATTATAGTTTAGATGCAAATGAGCGAGAAGAAAAGAAAATCTATTCAAGCTCATTTTAGAAGAAATATATTGATCTCTCAATTCCGTATGTGAAGACCACATATCTTTATAGCTAGGAGTTTGTTTTATACCCATTAGTATATTTATGCCCAGAAATATTTTTAATTCATTTTTATTAGTCGGTTGGATTTTTTTTCCACTTTGAGTACAATATAGATTAGTTTGAAAAACAATCATATCAAGTATGTCATTATCAAACAAAGTGAGAAAGAAATCCACTGGTTGTTCAAATCCATCAATATTCTGTGGCCCCACATCTTCCAAAAATGGTTCTACTTGAGAAATAAAGTCCTGTTTTTTCCATATATTACTTACAAGTACAGCTAGGGGTAAATCATTTTCGTCTGTTTCTGTTTCATAATTGTTATAACTCTTGTATTGGACCTTCAATTATACACTGTATATTTATTTAATTCTATTTATTCAATAAGAAATGATACAAACAAGTATATGTAATTACAGCCATTTTGTTTTCTTCTGTCTGTTGATGACCTTCTTCTTCTTGTTCTATATGAGTGCATTCAGTACACACAATTTCGACGACCACGTAGACAAGTGGATGCGTTCAGTAAATAACAGTCTCCCACACTTAATGAGAAACATATTCCTTTAGGTATGATGGTGGATGTCGAGCCCTTGCTGAACGTCGTACGTCTAGTAGTTTATTATATGTTGAGTCAGAGATATTTACACCCGATATACTTGGGGTTGTTGACTGGGTTGCTTCTTGTTTGATTTTCTATATCTTGATTTGATGCGGCTCTTAACTCTTTAGCGGTTGAATTTTTAGTTAGTTCGGATTCTGTTGATTGTTGGCTTCTCAATTTTATTGAGGGTAATGGTTCTAGATTAAAATATACTCTGTTTTGATTTGATTTCTTCTTTATTTCGTATTTCTTTAATTGATTTATATGGCGTTTTAATACATGTCCATTATCTAGGGTAATTTGATAGTGTAATTCTCCTAGTCTTTTAAGAACGGTGCCATAATTCCATTTATGTTTTCCAATATAATTTCTTGAAAGTACTCTGTCTCCCACACTTAATTGGCGTTGGGCTCGTGTGTCTATATTTGATGTGTTTCTTGTGACTTCTGGTGGACGAATTTTATCTAAATTAATTCGAAGATTACGGTGGAGGTATTGCTCTGCTGGTGACTTATTATTTTGCAATGGTGTGGCTTGGTGGAAAAGTAATATTTTCCTAATTTTATTTTAATGAAACCCGTTTCACTTTCCATTTCTTTTAGTTTATTTTTTAAAGTTTGGACATACCTTTCATCTTGCCCATTTGTAGCTGGATTCCCTGGAGCAATGAATTTTTGGATTATTCCACGATCTTCGCAATACCTTTTGAATTCGTGACTGGTGAAAATAGTTGCATTATCACTCACGATTGTCTTTGGAAACCCATGGCGTGCAAATAATATATTGTCAAGATTATCAATTGATGATTCTGTAGTCGGACTCGAATGACTAATGCTTGCTATTCCAACTGGACTTGCGTCGCATGATACAACGATAGGTAGGGCTGGGTTGAATGGAGTTAAAACTTGATCGCTAGCAATCACTTGTTTGAGCTAAATAAATGCGGCTTCGCAATTTGCTGACCAATGAAACTTCCGATTCTTCAGTAGCAATAATCTGAGTGGATAAGTAATAGTAGATACATTCTTAATGAATTTCGAATAATATGTTATAAGCCCTAAAAATTGTTGAACTTCTTAAACGTTCTTCGGACGTGGGACATTTATGATTGCTTCGACCTTTTCTGGTGATTTTGAAATTTTAGTATTTTCTATTTGGTAACCCAGGTAATTTATCTTCGTTGGGAAAAAACTGCACTTCGATTCATTTACATGTAAATTATATTTTTTTAATCGGTCAAGACATAAAATTAATCTCTTTTTACATTCTTCGTATGTCGACCCTCGAATGACTATGTCATCAAAATATGATGTGACACCATCGAGATCTTGCAGCAGCTGATCTAGTATACGATGAAATTCGCTAGGTGCAGTTTTTATTCCGAATGCAATCCGATTAAATTTAAATGTGCCTTTATGTGTCGTTATGGCCTGGACTTGAGCGCTTTCTTCATCTACTTCGACGTGATAATATGCCTTATATAAATCGGGAGTACAAAAGTACTTCGAATTTCGTAAGTTGTTTATGATATCTTTGATTTTTGGAATAGGATATTGTGCATTTTAAAGCAACTGATTTACTCCAACTTTATAACCAACGCATAATCTCACGCTACCGTCAGGCTTTGGAATACTTACAAGTGGTGATCCCCAGTCTGAAGTTTCTATTTTTGTGATTATGCCATTTTCTTCAAGCGAAGTAAGTTCTTTTTCAGTTTGTTCTCGACGAGCGAAAGGTACATCTCGAGCCTTATTAAATACTGGTTTTAAGTGAACATTTGAGATTTGGAATTTTTCCGATCTTTTGTTCAAATATTTCACTAAACTGTGTTTTAATTTCTATAATATCTATTTCTACAACATCTGCTAAATTAGCTGATAATGTATTATTCCATTTTGCCTTGTACGTTACTATTTTCAGAGTCAAGTTCTTTGAGATTTATATCGAGTCTTCGGATCCACGTTCGTCCTAATAATGGTCCACAATTCTCAACAATATATGCTTGATCCTTAATTGTTTTATTTTATACTGGATTTCTAAGTTGACCAAGCCGTCCGGAGCAAATATTTTTTTGCAAACAGAACGATATCGAATATTTGTTGGTTGTAGTTCTTTCGAATCTCTAAAATATTTGAAAATACTTCGTGGCAAAATTGTATATTCAACTCCAGAATCTACTTCGAACTTTGCTGGACGACCTTCAAGATTAACTGTGACGTAATACTTTTCGGCAAATTTCTTTGGAGATGACGATCCTTGGAAAATATCGACGATGTGATAGAGATCTTCGAGTTTATTTGTGTCCTTTGGAGGTTTGCTTGTATTTTGAGACTTATGATCTCTCAGCAGAGTCCGTAATACAGACTTTCGACGTATGTCCTGCCTTATGGCATGATTTACAAAATAATTTGTCTCTTTTTATGCGACAATCTCTTGTTGTATGATTATTTCGGGCACATTTTAGACAAAGATCTGCAATACCTAATGCTTTATAGTCAACACGACTTTTCGAGCGGTGTTGGCGTGTTTTTGACGGATTTATTTCTTCATAACGGTTCCGACTTTTGCTTTTAATGATGTATCTTGTTTATTTCCTTCGGTGTTATGGTATGAGATAAGTCTTGATTTGCTATTTCCTTACTATCAATTAATGATGCTTCCAGTGCTATTTCTGCGTCCACATTGGACTGAAAATCAAGCTTTCCAACTTGTAAAATCTTCTGGCGAATTGTATCATCGCGGATTCCTCTAATAAATTGAGATAATAAGAGGGTATCTGAGATTGATACCTTACATTTTCCACATTCAAGTGCGCAGTTTGGAATGTGTTTTCGGATCTCCGCTACGTAAATGGCAATTGATTCGTTTGGTTTTTGAGATCGGGTGAACAATCTGTGACGTTCGACCAACGGGTTTGGCTTCGGGCAAAGATGAGTCTTCAAAAGCTTAATAATGTCATCATATCCTTTCTCTGTGGGTAGTACTGGTGCTGTGAGATTTTACAATAAGCCATTGTTGGGAATAATCAAATATCCCGCTCTTCTTACGTATTTTTTGAGTTGGCAACGACGCTAAATCAATCACAGTGTATGTTGATCAACTGAATGAATCGACCAATCCGAATGCCTATTTTGAATGTAAATAGAAAAACATTGCTAAAATTTGTACTTCTTCTTTTCCGTTTATTATTATTACTGAATGTAATGAAATCGAGTCAGATGGCCACGTTCTGCCAAACATCGATAGTTTAAAACGTGCAAGCAACAAGTATAATATTTGTCAATATAAAGGCGCCTTTATTGGCAATTCTAGTCTGTACACAACTTTTGAAAATAAATACTATTTCAAATTAATTGTAAAAGTCATTTCTCGCCCCTCAATGGTCGCCACGTTTCATCAGCCATATAGTTTTGGTCCAATGCAATTTAATAAGATTTTTTGAAATTTATCTTTATCAGTTTTCACATTTACAAGTGAAAAGTAATTTTCTAATCTTTGTATATATTGGTGAAACGTTTCCTTATTGCTGTCAAATTGTTCAAAGGAATAAAATGTTTTCGATTCTGAGGCTGGTGCAGATGGATTGCCAGCTGAGATTTGTTGTAACAACATATTCATGAATGCTTGTTGTTGAGCTTGTTGAGCGGCAAGGATTTCTTGTAATTGTGCGGCATCCATTATTACAATTGAATTGTTTTTTTCTTCTCAGTTAACGTCACTCGCCGATTGCTAATCGTCAATCAACGCTGTGTAAATATAGTCATAGTCTGTTAATAAAGTCAGCCGAACATTGTATGTTAAAATAAATATTGAAATTGTCTGCCATGGAGTCGATCAAGACAACTTGAAACATTGTCAGAGGACGCACAGGGCAATGTAAACTATACGTCTTGGAGGTTCAAATTGGACCTAACCTTAAAGTCCAAGGGAATTTTTGCAATCACCATAGGTGCGGAAGCCAAACCGGAAGATGAAGCAAACGAATAAAATGTAAAACAATGGGTTAAAAGGGACTTAGAAGCGCAGGTATTCATAGGGTTAAATGTTAGTAGTAACATGGCGAAGAAAATTTAAAATTGTACATCAGCCGCACAAATGTTAAATAAATTGAGCATACTATACTGAACGAAGTCTGAAATGTGGATTGGAAATTTGCAAAGATCGTTTTTCGGATTTAGGTATGATGGTGACAAGTCGGTGGTCGAGAATTGCATGTCAATTCAACAATTAGCGGATGATTTAGCTGCAGCAGGGGAACATGTCAAACAGAGCTGGGTGATGACCAGGATTTTGGGAGCACTACCACCCAAACTTCATCATTTTAGGTCTGCTTGGGACAAGATGAGTGCCGAGGGAAAAATCTCAATAAACTCATCGAACGTCTAAGGTTGGAGGAGGACCGACTGAACGAGAACGAGCAACCTATCGAATCAACGTCCAGGAATGCATTACTCTCGAAAATGACGAAAAAGCAGAGAAACCGTACTCAGATCAATCTGCACGCTCAACGGTCGAATGCTTTAAGTGTGGAATGAAAGGTCACATAAAAAAGTTCTGCAAAAATAAACCATGTCAGAAATATCTGAATTTTTGCAAAAACAACTACGCATGTAACAACTGCCAGCAAAAGGGCACTTCGCCAAAGACTGTCCGAATGAAACATCTGTGAGAAAGTCCAGTCATGGAAAGAACAAAGATGAAGGAAGCAGTCGTCGAGCCCTCGTCACCATAAGTCTGTCCACAATTGAGCTAAGCTGTAACGGGCCGAAACAAGAAAACGAAGAATGTTGGTAACAGGATTGTGGAGCAACACAGCACATGACCTACCGCAGGGAGTGGCTGTCAAATTATGAAGACCTGGAAAATCATCTGAACGTCGTCATTGGGGACGCGTCTGAAATTAAAGGAATAGGGAACGTCAGGCTGGAGGTTTTTGACGGGACGAATTGGCAGAAAGTCGTTTTGATCAATGTCTTATACGTTCCCAAACTAACCTTTAATCTGTTTTCCGTTTCACAACTGCTCGATAAAGGATACGTTCAATCAGCCAACCGGAGTAAGTCAATTTACAAAACAATTGACGGAAAGGACACAGTTGCAATAGCTGAACGAGTCGGGAAGCTATACAAAATGAAATTTCGCCTAGAGCAGTCAGACAAGTGTCTATCTACATTGTCCATCAGACAATGGCACGAACGACTAGCTCATCAAAATGTCCGACACGTCAGAGACGTATTGAAGAGAAACAACGTCAAATTCATAGATGATTAGGGAAACCATGTCTGCGAAGGATGTACATATGGAAAGCAGCACAGGATACATCATCCACCGAATCCCAAGGTCTCGGAGGAGATACTGGATCTGATACACGTTGATTTGGGGGAGATGAGTAAAGCATCACTAGGAGAAGCCAAATATTTTCTCCTATTTAAGGATGATTTTTCACATTATAGAACCGTCTATTTTCTCAGGAATAAAGACGAAGTGGCAGGAAAGCTGGAGACATTCTTGAGGACTGTGGAGAACCAATTTGGAAAAAGAGTCAAGGAACTAAGATCAGACAATGGAACGGAGATCAAGAATGCCATCACCAGAAAATTGCTGGACGAGCGCGGAATTTTTCATGGCAAGTCCAGTCCATATTCGCCGCAGCAGAATGGACGCGTGGAAAGGGAAATGAGAACAATAGTGGAATGTGCACGATATGTGATAAACGCTCTGTATCTAAATGAGAAATTGTGGGTTGAAGCGATAAACTACGCTGTATTTACTATAAACCAGACCGGGACAAGCTCCGTAGAAAACAAGAGTCCCGCCGAACTTTGGTTTCGACGTCAGCCCAAACTCAGCCAACTGCATAGCTTCGGATCAATCTGTTATGTATTAACTCCAGATCACAAGCGGACAAAACTATCCAAGAAATCAGAAAAAGGAATCTTTGTCAGATATGATTCAGGCTCTCCATGTTTCAGGATATTTGTGCCAGGACGACGAGACGTCGTCACTTCAGACAGGGTGATATTCAGTGAGGCCAGTGAAGACGAGACGAGACAGCTGAAAGACGACGAGATAAACAAGAGAAAAGGACAGAATCAAGAAGGGCAGGAAGACAGACAGATGCAGGGAGAAAGGGAACAGGGAGGACTGGAGCTGTACCAGATGGAACACTCGGAAGAACTCAACTAGGAAAGTTCGTCGGAAAGCGTGTACGATGACATCTCTGAGAATTTTGAAATACCGGATAGAGTACCAGAACGAGAGGCTACAGGTCGAGTTCTGCGAGATCGTCGGATGCTGAGAATGCCTGTCAGGTATAATGACTATCAAACTGCTCAAATTGAAGATCGCAATCAAGCCGCCATGATAGAGGACATCGAGGACATTCCAGTCAGAGAAGCCTTGAATGACAAACGATGGCGCGCTGCTATAAAAGAAGAATACGAGACGTGGAAATTAGTGAACCACCTGAGAACGTAAAGCCCCGCACTTGCAGATGGGTTTTGCGCGAAAAACAGGACGGAAAACCAAAAGCCAGATTGGTGATAAGAGGGTTTGAACAGAGGGAGGGAGTTGACTACTCCGAAACTTTCAGCCCCGTGGCTAGGTATGACTCTATCAGACTTACCCTCAGTCTGGCAGCTTCGAGAAAGATGAAATTAGCCACGTTCGACGTTCGTACAGCCTTCTTGTACAGCGACCTAGAAGAAGAGATATATATGCAGCAGCCACAAGGTTTCAACGACGGAACCAACCGTGTCTGTAGGTTGAGAAAAAGCTTATACGGCTTAAAGCAAGCGCCGGAGGTATGGAATGACAAGATCTCCAAGTATTTAAAGTCCCTAGGTCTCAACAATACGGATGACGATCCGTATGTTTTCTACAATGCAGACAGAACCATATTGGTTGCACTCTTTGTCGCTGATGGGCTTATAGCGGGCATTGTGGAAGAGGACATGCGTGATTTTCTGCACAGACTGAATCGAGAGTTCGAAATCACCTATGACAAAACCTTTCCTGGGAAACTGTCTTATCTGGGAATCGAAATCAACCAGCAACCAGACGGGATTTTTGTGAACCAAGCGAATTAAACAACCAAGATTGTCAAACGATTCAAACTAGAAGGAAGCAATCCAGTATCCACACCAATAGAGCGAGGCATGCTGGCCAGTCCAGAGGAGCAAGTGAATGACGAACCTGCACCGAAGTCTACCTCATATCGCGAAGCAATAGGAAGCCTTCTATACTTAAGTTATATTTCAAGACCGGGCATTAGTTTTGCAGTGAACCACCTGAGTAGGTTCAGTGACAATCCCATGAAGAGTCAGTGGAAAATGGTGAGGCGAATTTTCCAATATCTGAAGGGCACCATCCACTCAGGCATATTTTACAACGGAGACATCACCTTGATAGCTTACTCAGACTCCGACTATGGAGGAGATTCCGAGTCAGGCCGCTCAACGAGCGGAACATTAGTAATGCGCGGAGGACCGATCACTTGGAGCACTCGAAAGCATCGTCTAGTGGCGACATCCACAGCTGAGGCGAAGTTTCGAGCAGCAGTTTCGGCGATAGACGAAGTTTGTTGGATACGCCGAATTGGAAAGGAGTTGTGGATCAAGGACTACAAATAACCCACTACCTTACTTGTGGATAACCAGTCGGCCATATGTATACTGAAAAACACCAGTGAGGGAAGGGTCACAAAAGGAAAAAAAAACACATCAACATATCAAGGAAGTTCATCAAGGAACATTTGGAAGTAACAATTCAACCACAACATGTAAGGAGCTCGGAACAACTCGCCGATATTCTAACGAAGCCCCTCAACAAGAGGGTCTTCGAAGGGCTGAAGGAAAAATTGATTATGGAGGAGTGTTGGGAATAATCAAATTTTCCGCTCTTCTTACGTATTTTTTTAGTTGGCAACGACGCTAAACCAATCACAGCGTGTGTTGATCAACTGAATGAACCGACCAATCCGAATGCCACTTTTGAATGTAAATATAAAAACATTGCTAAAATTTGTACTTCTTCTTTTCCGTTTATTATTATTACTGAATGTAATGAAATCGAGTCAGATGGCCACGTTCTGCAAGACATCGATAGTTTAAAACGTGCAAGCAACAAGTATAATATTTGTCAATATAAAGGAGCCTTTATTGGCAATTCTAGTCTGTACACAACTTTCGAAAATAAATACTATTTCTAATTAATTGTGAAAGTCATTTCTCGCCCCTCAATGGTCGCCACGTTTCATCAGCCATATAGTTTTGGTCCAATGCAATTTAATAAGATTTTTTGAAATTTATCTTTATCAGTTTTCACATTTACAAGTGAAAAGTAATTTTCTAATCTTTGTATATATTGGTGAAACGTTTCCTTATTGCTGTCAAATTGTTCAAAGGAATAAAATGTTTTCGATTCTGAGGCTGGTGCAGATGGATTGCCAGCTGAGATTTGTTGTAACAACATATTCATGAATGCTTGTTGTTGAGCTTGTTGAGCGGCAAGGATTTCTTGTAATTGTGCGGCATCCATTATTACAATTGAATTGTTTTTTTCTTCTCTGGCAACACTTGCTTTACCTCGTCGCCACTTTTGTTATAACTCTTGTATTGGACCTTCAATTATACACTGTATATTTATTTAATTCTATTTATTCAATAAGAAGTGATACAAACAAGTATATGTAATTACCGCCATTTTGTTCTCTTCTGTCTGTTGATGACCTTCTTCTTGTTCTATATGTGTGCATTCAGTACACACAATTTCGACGACCACGTAGACAAGTGGATGCGTTCAGTATAGAACAATAACATTCATCATTTTCGGTTTCAATCCCAAGTAGCATTGGAAGCTGTATTCTGAATACCACAACGTTCTCACAACTCACAACCGTGCTAAAATCTTTTTAGCAATAATTACCATCTACCGCAACGTTCATACAACCGTTTTAAAACGTTTTCCTTACGAAATTGGGGAATTATTTTATAGCTTTGAAAACGTTTTGGAAACTTATGAATTAAAGCTAATTTGTCAGTTCACAAATTATATTGACTAAATCTTTGCCATAATGCAGCAGTATTAAAACTAATTAGTCAGTCCATAGATTATTGTGACTAAAATATGACCACAACGTAACGAGTTTACAACTAATAACTTTTCATAGCTTCAAAATAACTAAAAAGCAGTAGCTTTATATTGGTCTTAAATAGGGTATTACCTTGAAATTGCTTATTTATAACTATGGATATTAATCATAACAAAACTTTTTTCAAGAAAAAAAGACCAAAATGTTATCTACTTATTAACCATGTGTTTACAAGTTTATGCGCTTGCTCAATTCTAACTAATATGCAGCCAATCGTTTATAAACTAGAATATTTTCAGAAATTTTGCTTTCTTATGTCCTCATAAAATAACTAAGTTCAACATTTCATCCATATTACAGATAATTGCAAATAAATGTCTCTTATTATAGTAAAAATTGTTTTCAAGTTAAGTTGGTCAATGTTCCAAATTTTACTGCGACCGCTATTTTTATTGCAATATTTATGACGATACTTCGAAAAACTTCACGCACCTTTCCAAAATCGTTTTCTTAAGTATTTCAAAAATATTAATGATATATTATAGGAAACAATATTTTTTATCTGAAGTGAAAATTATGTTCAAATCTTGAATGGACTTTTTAATAATAATTAAAATTCCATTAAAATATAAAAATTCGCCTAAAAGCATGTTCTTTTTAAATATCATCATTCTTGTTACAAAATGGATGATGTCTCTTTAGTGACAAAATATGGCGACCATCCGAAAAAGTTAAATAATTATAATATCTAACTAAAAGCTTGCGTACAACGTTTTTATTTCGAAATGACATTTTACAATCAATGAGTTATTAAATAGTCACTGTTCTATTATTATATCCAGAGTACAGTTTTTATAATACTAAAAATATTGATTAACAAGAAATTATGTAGCTATTACATCTAATTTTTTACTTCAAAATCATTAAAATATAATCGTAGATTAAATGCCATTATTTGGATTTTTTTGGTTATTATAACTAAAAAATAACTACAATAGTAATTGTAATGTACGACTTTGAAAATTGGCTCTTGTTTTAGTTATTTTAATAATTTAAAAACTAAAATAAAATATAACAACCGTTGACTGGCATTTGTTCCCTTTTGGAACGGTATTGATATATGTACTGTTGATGGTGTCTTTAATAAAGTTCGTGAACCATTTGGAAGATGCAAAATATTTTGCCTAGATAAAATATTTAACAATGAATTTATAGCTGTGTGTTGTATATTATAAGTAAAGGCCCAATTTCGTAGATCCTCAGAAAGGACGGTTGTTTTATAAATATATTGTTCTTCTGAATCATCATCACTATCACTACTCTGAGGATATTCATTAATTTCATCATCTTCTATGGTGTCATTACAAGCAAATTCATTATTGTCTATTGACACTAATGGATAATTCAAGTTATGGATGCTTTATTTCGGCTATATTTAAAAGATTGCTGCTTCCGAAATTTTTCTCAGTACAAAATGATACGTTACTGCAACTAGGTTTTTTAATATTTTCACTTTTTTATCGGATTGTTTTAATAAGTGAAGACCATATTCTTTATTTGTTTTTACACGCTGCTGCACTTTTCGGTAGTAACTTGTGCTATATTTAATTTTTTTTAAAGATTTAAGATCAGTTCCAAGCTGCGCCATTTTGCACTATATGAACTGACAGATAGAATTTATATTTCAGAAATAATAAAAATTATAATGGCCACAATGTAACAGTAAAGTTATGGGCATAAAAACGTTTTTAAAACCTAACTAAATTAAAGATGGTATAATTCTGTAAAATATGTTTTAGCATCTATAGCCAAAAAATAACTTATATTAATCGGGAAACAGTATAGTTGTGTCCTAGGTAATATTTTAGCTATTAAAGCTGTGATATATATTTATTAATGCTAAAATAGTTTGCTTATATTTGAGTTGTACATACAAAACCTAAAACGTTTCCCAGACCATTTAGAAATAACTAAAAACCATTTGGATACAGAATTAGTTATAAAAAGGTTTTGCTGCTTGATTGTAATAGATTATTTATTTATAACGTATTGAAAACCTTTTTGAAACTCAAAGTTGAGACCACAATATGACTTGTTTCAATAACTGATCCACAACTAAACTGTAGCGATGAAAACGTTTTAATAGCCAGACAATAGTTACTGTGCCAAACAAGTCAAAAATTGTTACTTGGGTATGTTCTGTAGACACATTATTGTTATTCAATTCATTTTCACTTTCTTCAAAATCTGAATCGGATTGACCATCTGACGGAAGATCATCCAATAATTCATAGACTTGGGAACATGTTAAGTTGCTTAGTTTCTACATAATTATTTCTGGAATAAAAAAAACCTCATTTTAGCTTTTATGGCAAATAAGTCACAGTGGTTTTACACTAAAACCGATAATATAAATTGACACTGACAGTAATTCATAAAATATTTGAATAATCTATTATTAAACTTTTATTTATTAATATTTTTGTTCTATAATTAACACTAAACCTACCTTTTACAACGTTATTTATTAGTAAATAAAACATCAACATGTGCGTAACTTGAAATGTCAACAAACGTAATATTATAAGTCGGTATTATCGGCATTTGTACTGAAAATTAATGTTGGTACAAAAGCACTGTAGCTCAATTCTTCTTGAATGCCTCCAGCAAAGTGGATGCAACTCCGGCTGATCTACGTATTTCCCAAGTTAGTTCTACTAGATATCTCGGCGTCTTCTTCGATGAGGATACCAAATGGATCACGCAAACTTGCCACGTAATAAATAAACTTAACAAGTGCTGTTATTGTTTCCGAACTCTAACTTCTATGTTTGATACACCCAGTCTTCTAACTATTTATTACGGATACTTTTACTCAATTATCACATACGGCATCACCATATGGGGTACCCCATCATTTATATACGACGTATTTATCGTGTAAAAGAGTATTACGAATTATTTCAAAACTGCATCCTTTGAGTTCTTGTAGGGGTTATTTTAAAAAATTAGGCATTTCTAACTGTACCTTCTATTTAGATTATAGAAATTATTGAGTTTGTTTTAAAAAATCTCAGCAATTTCACAACCCTCAATTCACTGTAGTCCACTAGACAAACAAATACAACTTTACGCGTACCCAAACATAGAATCTCCGCTTATGAAAATACGTGTGAATATGTTGGCATTAAAATATACAATGCTTTACCTGTAAATCTAAAAAGTGGTACTCACAGTTCAATCATAAAAATTGTAAAAACATTATTAATTACCAATGAATATTATAATATTCAAGACTTCTTTGCAGACTGTGCTAATAACCTCTTTTTTTAATAAACATAAAATTAACACGACTAATAACAAGAGTGAAGCTAGTCTGATCTGTACAATTGTTCGTTTCTTTGTTTAAAAAATCTTATTCGTGGTGTGTTTTTTATCCTTCTGAAAAAAAATTACTTATCTTATATTTATTATATTACAATGTACTGTACAAGTAAACTATTTATTATTATCATAGGTTATTTGTTCTAAATATTTATATTGCCAAATTGTTATTGTACCAAATGTTTCTCAAAATAACTTATTGTATCTTATTTATTGTATTACTAACTTCAGGGTTTGTTTGAAAATCAACTGTTGTAGCTGAAACAAATTCATTTATACATTTTAAGTGAAATAAACATTATTATTATTATTTAGTTCAACATGAGTCCATAAATTTAAATAAAAAAAGATTAGGGATCTTGTTAGATTAATAGCGGAAAAAATGTCATTTTTAACAATTTTATTTAAAATAATAATTCACAAAATTCTAAAAAATACAAAATTAAAAAATCTGATGTGGCCAGCACAATACCTTCCGTCAATCTTGTGTATTATGTGTAAATTCCATACATAAATTTTCTTGCAAAAGTTTATAAATTTCCAGTAAAATTATTTCATATACAAACTATGCAAATTGCACTTGACACTGACATCGTCTTCTTCTTCTTTAGCTTTTCCCATTCCTTTCGGGTCGCTATTTTTTATTTTCTTCTTCCACTTATTTCTGTTTTGCGTGTCGTTCTCATTCAGTTCCTTTTCTCTCAAGTTTTCCGCAATACAGTCCTTCCATTTTATATTTGATCTTCCTTTGTTTCTTCAACCTTCTATTACTAAACTATTCATTCTTCTTCCAATATATTCTTCATTTCTCCTCATGACATGTTCGAACCAATGTAATCGTCTCTCTTGTGTCTTTCTAGAAACTTGTAACACTAGAGTTGTTTCCCTTATTCTTTAATTCCTTAGCGTATTTTTCCGTGTCATCCCCAACATCTATCTCAACATCCTCATCTCAGCCACATTTATTTACTTTTCATTAGGTGCGTTCAATAAGCCCCAGGAAAACAAGCAATCGGAAGTAAAATTTGTTGCCCGACTTTGCTAGCCATGAATTTGCTTGATTTGCTCGCAAGCAATACAAACGTCAAATTTCTCCCTTGTCTTGCTAACTTGTGAAATATATTGGCGGGAAACGCAAATTATACATACATGAATTTAACTTGTACTGTTTCTATCTCATTTTATGATGTGTTTATATCAATTACATGAGGCTTCAAAGTTTTGTGTTGCATGTTCGTAACATTTTTAAATTTGAAATATAAAAAATAAAATCAAAATTAATTCCACTATCTGTAAATAACTGTACCTATCTATAAATTCATTTTGTATAACTTTCCAAACCAATAAAAGCGATATGAGAGATGCACATGTTATATTTGACAACTGTATAACTTTCTCAATGACATTTGCGAATATCAGTTCGTCATATAGCTAGCAAATCTTTCAGTGTACTAAGCAACAAGTCTTGTTTGCTTACCTAGCATTTGCTTAAACTGCTTATTTCATTGAACGCACCTACTGATACTGATATCTGTCAATTTGAATTATCCAATTATATTAACGGTTTCCATAGTTAGCATAGCTGGCTAATTTATGAAATTTAATATATTTATAATTCTTTAACTCCATATTTATTGAATATTAAGTATAAAATGCGATCAAATCGTATAGAGAATAATATATTCTTTAAGTTATAGTAACGTTAAATGTTAATAAATGATATTTAACTGCGTTTTATCAAGGAAAACTGTTAAAATCTTCAAATGAAGGTACTTCCGGGTGACCATTTATAACCAAAATCTAATCACCTCTTCTTCCGGATGAAAACTTGAGGAATATGAAAACAATATAATTTTCGGAATCGTGGTATTGAAGTTATGCAATCCGAAACTTTCGTCACACACATAAACACATACACACACACACACACACACACACACACACACACACACACACACACACACACACACACACACACACACACACACACACACACACACACAGACAGACATACATACATGCATACAGACATCATCGTAAAAATGGTAAAATCGTATTATATTACGTACTTATTCACTAAAAACTCGTCATTGAATTTTTTGACCAAATGCAATACCTTCCTTACCTAAAGGTGACGGAAGGTAAAAATTATTATTTGTGTACAGTAAATAAACTATTTTACTACAAAAAAAAACGTAAATACAAATATTTAAAATAGCCTCGACATAAAACAAGAGGCGGTAAAGAAGTTGATCATTGAGCGTTAATTTCTCTGCGCATTCTCGGTAACATGCTGTAACATGTACCATGCACAACCAACACTTGCAAAAACTACAACAGTACCGGGTCTTCCTCCTTTAGATAGGAGGGATTCCCCCGAAATTTTTAATTTAGATTTTGCCCATAATCTTGTTTGGAAGAAAGGAAATCTCGAGGGAAATTTACTACTTATAGTAAGAAATTAAAGAAATGCAATATTAAAATCACACTAAAATATACAAAAAAATGATAAAAAATAAATAAATAATATATTTTTTATTCACAAAAACTATAAGATACATTATTGATTTTTTTTATTAAAATTCGGATTTTGATATTTGTGAAAGGTACATAGAAGATAAGGGTCTCATAATTTTTCTTAAAATTACAGCAATATTTATGTATTGCACAGTTCACAGAGGCCTCACCCGTCCATTGGAGTGTAAATAATATATCTCTCATTTTTACACTTCACCCAAATAAATAAACGTTACAATATCATTAGAATACTTTTGTTGATAATGCAATCAACACGATTGTTAGATTATGTGCATATGCATGTGAACGAAAGATGCTTATTTAAGGTCACATTTTCGAAGAAAGTTTAGTATGCAGTATGTATATTTACATTATGGTGTGTCACAGATGTAATGGTGTCATTATTGTCGAACACAGTAAAAGTAATACTGGCGTGTATTTTAGAGTTACAGAAGACTATAAAACTTTAAGAAAAGTATAAGGCATTACTTTAAAAGTAGCTTAAGTTTCAAATATGTAGGTCAAAATTAGTTTTACAGTTAAAATGTACCCATAAATATTACTTGTTACAAACAAAATGCGCCAATCTAAATAACTCTTTTATTTATAATTCTCTTTAAATATTTATAAACTAGACTTAGGGGCTCACAAATCGTGGTATTTGGCATGATGGTAGCGCTTCCGGTTTAACCGGACATCCTACATATAGTTATATATTTGGAATCTACGAATTCAATGATTTTTATTGATGAAATAAAGCACAAAAACGTAAGAAAAAATCTGTTGTGGCCATCAAAATACCTCTCGCGCCCTTTCCATTGTGGTATATATATAGAAGTATTGTATTTAACATTTCTTGTACACACAAAAAAATCTAATTGCACCTAATCTTTATATTTACGTATTTTCTATAATTAAAAAATTCATTCTATGAGCAAGTTTTCTCCATTTCTTCTAAATGTTCGAGGTTTTTCCAATTCATTAACGGGATTGGTGTTATTTCTGAAGGGTTCATGTAATATACCTATAATTTTAAATTTAAAATTAATGATACAATAACAAATATTAAATATCGTTCCCAGTAAAAGCCTGCAGTACTATCTCTGAATTTTTGACACTGACATTAGTGACATTTATCTATCAATTATAGACATTTTAATTTCTCAAGGAGTTACCATGGAGATGTTTGGGCTGTGAGCAGGCTGTGAGAATTACTACAACAGAATATTTATAGTTTATATATCTATATCTTTAAATCTATAGAAGGTATAATAAAAACTTTAAATGTGTCGGATAGAGAATTTTGTTTTTTAATATTTGTAATAACATAAATATTCAAAAAATAATATTTAGGAGATTTTTGTTAAAATACTACTATTTCCGGTTGTCCAATTGTTACCAGAATCTATTCAACTGTTCCCCATTACTGTAGATTGAGGAATCCGTAATTAAAAAAATAATATATATATATATATAATAATAATAATAATATAAATAATAATAATAATAATATTAATAATAATAATAATTTTAATAATATAAATAATAATAATAATATTAATAATAATAATAATTTTAATAATATTAATAATAATAATAATAATAATAATAAGTAAATTATTTTTGTACGATTTCATAATTTGTTACAAAAAAAATCTGTTGTGGCTAGCACAGTACCTCTTGCCATTTCCGTTTTTTGTTACATAAGTATAGGACGCGAGCAGTCATGTGACTTTGTTAGCCTTGAGAAGCAGATATGGGGGCCTGTATCAGAATGACAACTAGTAATTATGTACATAAATGTCAAATGTCAGAATTTTTTATTCAAAATTTAAAGATTTTCTTAGTTCACGACGTTAATTTGTCACCAGGAGTGTGAAATTTACTTGTCGTGGAAAATAAACCGCATGGATTGGAAAATCACGAAATTTTGAATGAAAAATTATGATATTTGACATCTATGTACATAATTACTAGCTATCATTCTGACACGGGTCCCCATACTTATCAAGGCCAAGAAAGTTACTTGACTACTTGCTCCCTATCGTATCTTTTATACCTATACTCCACACAAAAAATTCTACTTATACCTATTCTTTATATTTAGATTTTTTAAATTTAAATTTATTCTTAGAAGAAACTTTGTTCTACTTTTCTAATTTTTCGAGATGTTTTCAATTCACTGTCGAGATTAGCAGTAATTGTGAAGTGTATGTAATATACCAATTATTTTAAATATTTATCTATTAACACAATAACAAATAATATATGTATGTACTTCACAGAAAAAGTATTCCATAGTGTCTCCGGATTTCTAACACTGACATTTATTTGTCCGTTACAAACATTTTAATTTTGCAATTGTTTGCCATGACATTATTTGGGCTTTGAGATTTATTACAACAGATTATTTTATCTATTATATTCTTTTATCTCTAGATCAATAAAAGATATAATAAAATATTTAAATGCATGAGATAGAGAATTTAATCTTCTTTAAAATTAAAAAAAAAAATATATTTAGAAGAATTTTTAAGAATCTGTTACTTCTTGTCGTCCAATTGCTACCAAACCCTTTTCCCATTAGTGTCCGATTGAGAAATACGTAGTTAAACAGATATTATGTCTTACAGTTTTTGAGAAATCGTCCATCCAACATACACTCACACAGACATTATTGTAAAAATGTTCAAATCGAATTGTAGGGACCTTAAAACATGCTTTTTGATTAAAATCTGGATATGCGATTTTTAGCATGAATCCAACACCTCTCTTAGCGAGAGGTAAAAATGATGAATTTATTATTATAGTCTACCTAATACGGCTTACCAGGATAATTATTCATAATTTGCTCTAATGGTTTTGTAATTTATTTCTGGAATAAAAATTCACTTCAATCATATCGGTGAATTCATAACTTTACATATATTCCAAATTTATAAAAATATATAGGTTCTCCCATTTGAAATATGAAAGTTAATGTCATTTCTGTTTAAATCGGAAGCTTCACTATCATGCCAAATATCATGGTTTGTGAAACTCTATGCCTAGTTTACAAATATGGATAGATAATTAAAAAATAATTATAAATAAAAAAGTTAATTTGACGGGCCGTTTTTCACCTTTATATATAGTGTGTATAGTGTAAATATTAGCGTATAATATAAATTAAGTAAATAAGCACTTGGTATAAATTTTTGAACCCAAACTTTACAATATGTTAAGATTTCAAGGATAAAATGATTAAACGTTTTAATATTTTTTATGCAGTTTCTCAAGACATTGTGGTGAGTTACGATATTTCTTTTCTTATATCCTATCCATTGCAATCGGTTATTTTTTGCGTGCGCTTACTGCATGTTATCAGCTTCTTCAGGTGCTGGGTTGAGCGTCGTCGACATCGCTGCCGGCTGCCAGTTTGGCAGATAAGTGTGACAAACTTGTGATAAATTAGTTGAACGATGAAGTTTCCAAAGTAAAACGCTATCACACACAGTTATTAATAATGGCGAGGAGAAGGAAATTACTTGCACGCCTCAAATGTTCGCAGACCGTATATTAAATGTGAATTTTAATTGTGTCGTTCCCGAAATGTCACGGCTGCGTTATAAATTATGGGCGGATTACCGACCATTTTCAGCTAGAGGATTTTATTTTACACGTTGATCTATGGACATGTTGGACGTTTAAGACTTTTAAACTTACATTTATTAGATACAACTTCATCATTCCCACTCAGGTTTTCCTGTATATGCAATGCTAAAACTTTGGTGTTATTATCATTTACTAATGATTATCCTTTGTAATATATAGTTGCAATTTTTTTTATTAATACTTGAAAAACTAATCGTTGTCGATTTATGAATGTTAAGTGCAAGATTTAATGAAGTAAATCAAGAAGATAAGTTTTCAACAATGTACTGTTGACGATAGAAAAGCAATATCATCTACATTTAAGATGAAATTGTTATAGTGAAGCATATTTTTTATTCCATTAATATATAAAATAAATAATATTGGTTTCAAAATCAAACCTTGTGGAACACCATAGTTCATTGGTGGAGGATAGGACTTTTGACTTTCATGAAACACAATTTGTTCTCTGTTAGTGAGATATGAGCGAAACCAATCAGTACAGGTTCCTCTAAATCCATAATTTTCCAAAATATCCAGAAGCTTATCATGGTTTACGCAGTCAAATGCCTTAGATAGATCTAAAAATATGCCACCTGTATCTATTGCATTATGAATATGTGATCCAAAAAAATTAATAAGGCAGATGTTGTGTTGCAACCTTTTCTGAAGCCATGTTGATCTCCAATTAAGTTCTTATTCTTTCGAGGAATGTGAGAACTCTTAGAAACATAACCTTACAAAAAGTTTATGAGAAACAGCAACTATGGCAACAGGTCGATATTTTGGGACGTTATTTCTATCACCTATGTAAAGCAATAATTTTAACCGATTTTAACATCTCTGGAAATACACCAGTTTACAAGTTCAAAATAGTTTTCTTTAAAAAATACATTTAAATGTTATTTTTTCGTAATTTGTTATCATAAAACTTAAAAGGGTGTTAATAAACTTACCAGTTGATTTATTTCTGAATTTTGAATGCTGTTATTGTAACATGTAATTTTATAATAATAAAATAACAGTAGTATCTTATTATATGTACTCTCCGAAAAACTAAGCAAACGACACTACTGAATTTGTCATAATGGACGGAGCAAAAATCTGAATTCATACAATTCATAGATGACCTTGATCAGACAACTTTCAAAATTTTTACTGTATATATATATATATATATATATATATATATATATATATATATATATATATATATATATATATATATACAAACTGCTATCAATGAAGCGTCCGTATAAGAATGTTCAATTGAGCGTCCGGCAGCCGTATATAGGTAAAAATTACAAATCGTTATCAATGAGGCGTCCTTATAAACTCTTAGTCGATATGGCGTCCGCAATATACAAATTTTGTAAAAAATACCGATTACCGAGCGTCCAGCAACGTTGCCATATTTATGAGCACTACTATAACAGCATCAAATAGAACGATTGCATATAAAAAATTTGCTGAAACATTATGAACGAATGAAACGAGTTTAAACCCTGACATATAAACTAAATTTAAACAACTGTTACATGTTATTTGAAAGACATTAAAATTTTAATTTCATATTTCTTA
Source organism: Harpalus rufipes (assembly GCA_951394225.1). Lineage (NCBI taxonomy): Eukaryota > Metazoa > Arthropoda > Insecta > Coleoptera > Carabidae > Harpalus > Harpalus rufipes. The sequence continues at coordinate 58,119,186 of OX596274.1, forward strand.
AAATCACTCATGGCTAACCCTCCATAAAATCCACTGAATTTTTTTCTTCTCTATAACTATATCTTATTTATTATTATTATTATTATTATAATTATTACTATTAATAATACAAATTTTACTATTATTAATATTATTATTATTATTATTATTATTAATATTATTATTTCTACTGTTATTATTATTATAAATAAATAAATTAATATTTCATCACGGCATATTACCCATTGCTGGGTGTGCTAATCTGCTTTGTACAGATATCGGTAATGATGAAATATTCGTACCGTGCGGGCGCTTACCATGCGTCACCTCACGGGCACCCATAGTTGGCGGGATTGAACCCGGGTCCCCAGATTCGCGACCAGACACTCAGGCACATGGCCACGAGACCCCATAACATACCTATTAGTATTATTATTGTTATTATTATATATTGTTATTATTATTATTATTATTATTATTATTATTATTATTATTATTATTATTATTATTATTATTATTATTATTATTATTATTATTATTATTATTATTATTATTATTATTATTATTATTATTATTATTATTATTATTATTATTATTATTACTAATTACGACTAATTTCGTCGTGACGTCTGTACGTACGTACGTACGTACTTTCTGGTTAATACACAATTTCCAGAAGTGGCACTTTACATGAAGCCTATAATAGATTTTAATGAAAATCTCTTTTAAAATATAATCCAAAACTTTTCAAATTTGGTATACAAGACTTTTATGTCAATCGAAATAACATAATAGATATTGGTTAAAATAGGCTAACCGGAAGTGGTACATTACTTGAAGTTGTTAACAGTTTTTCTTGAATAAAATGATTTTATTTTGATTTTAGAAATAAATGCTTCAAATAAAAGTTTTAGAGAATTAATTTCTGCGTCTAGCACATCAAGTATTATTAAATTAGCCCTTTGTATAAGCGAGATATGTAAATTTAAAAATTATATACTTTTTTGTTTTTGTAATAAAGCTTGTTATGGATTAGAACAAAAAAAATTTTAAAAATGTTCATGTCAAATTACGTTAAATACGTGCAATTTTATGATTCATACAATAACAAATATTATATTTTTATTGTGAAATTAGTCATATTCATTGTTGTAATCAAATATTTCTTTGTTGTAATCAAAACTCTCTTTAAACAGAACCGGGTTAGATTATGGTCGCTATATATCTTACCGTTTTGAAGTTAAAATTATCAAATTAATATTTTGTAATTTAGTTATTAAAAAAATATGTATAGTTTAATAATTGTACAAGGAAGTCGTGTAGTGTCCACATCAGATTTTTTACTTCCTTGTACGTAAGTAAAGGAAGTATTGTAATCGCGAAAAATTTCGATTTTCAGATTTCAGCGGAAATATCCATTTTGATCATCCCTGAATCCATTTTGACTAATTTCGTCGTGACGTCTGTACGTACGTACGTACGTACTTTCTGGTTAATACACAATTTCCAGAAGTGGCACTTTACATGAAGCCTATAATAGATTTTAATGAAAATCTCTTTTAAAATATAATCCAAAACTTTTCAAATTTGGTATACAAGACTTTTATGTCAATCGAAATAACATAATAGATATTGGTTAAAATAGACTAACCGGAAGTGGTACATTACTTGAAGTTGTTAACAGTTTTTCTTGAATAAAATGATTTTATTTTGATTTTAGAAATAAATGCTTCAAATAAAAGTTTTAGAGAATTAATTTCTGCGTCTAGCACATCAAGTATTAATAAATTAGTCCTTTGTATAAGCGAGATATGTAAATTTAAAAATTATATACTTTTTGTTTTTGTAATAAAGCTTGCTATGGATTAGGACAAAAACATAAAAAAAATGTTCATGTCAAATTACGTTAAATACGTGCAATTTTGTGATTCGTACAATAACAAATATTATATTTTTATTGTGAAATTAGTCATATTCATTGTTGTAATCAAATATTTCTTTGTTGTAATCAAAACTCTCTTTAAAAAGAACCGGGTTAGATTATGGTCGCTATATATCTTACTGTTTTGAAATTAAAATTAATATTTTGTAATTTATTTATTAAAAAAATATGTATAGTTTAATAATCGTACAAGGAAGTCGTGTGGTGTCCACATCAGATTTTTTATAGTTTTATTTTTTTCTTAAGCTTAAAATGTAGCTGAATAGTCGGATTAAAATTTTCTGCTAATTGTCAAATCACTTCATAGTTTTCTTAAAACAAATACCCAGTAATCAATGCTAACTATGTTTATGTTTGTGAACAAATAATTTTCTAAATTTTTTTAGGTTATTTCTAATTTTATAATAGTACACTATGTTATTTTTTGACAGTTGTGGATAAAGTATAGTATTCTATTCGCATGTAATGGCTATTACTCACTCGAAAAATTTACATCACTCGCCTTTCGGCTCGTGATGTAAACTTCATTCTCATGAGTAATAGCATACATTACATGCTCATTGAATAATATACTATTAAGTCATTATAAAAAAATTTAATAGACTGCTCTGTCATAAATATGTACCTATAGACCTAAAATTCCAGACCTAGATAACTGTACGATTTATAAGTATACGGAGTGGTATATAAATAGGTATGATAGATTCCAAGATCGAAATCGCTTATTTCAAAAAACAAAAACAGCAAGAATGCGTTACAGATTTATTCAAACTTACAAAGACGGAAATTTATTTTTTTAGATTTCTAATCATACTGTATCTTAACGCACAACTTCAAATCCTGGTCTCCTGGTCGGTATTTGTTTATTAGTTTTCTAAATATATCTTTAATATAACCTAACCTAACGCACAAATATTAAATGATTTCGGTCTTTGTTCGTTTTTAGTTACACAATGCATTAAGGTCGTGTGTTTCGCTTACTGACCGATTCCACTCTTAGAGCCTAACATGTATAAACTACAAACTAAGGCCTGGTATTTTCATCTCTGATAAACTATATGTCAATCTAACTGTCTGTCAAAATAAAAATATAGCATCGCTATTATAGCATAAGTTAGTTGTAAAAATTACATATGTCAATTTTTCGTTTTAATTTACAGGTACGAGTAAGTTAACAGACAGTTTAATCGGAGATGAAAATACTGAGCCGAAGTTTGAATTTAAATTTGATGATAAATTTCTTTAAATATGAAACAAACATAAAACGATATCAGTGTAACATCATCTTCAGTTAAATACATATTTTTAATTAAATTTAAATACGCAATCTCATCTTTTATTGAATAAAATTTATTCAAAATACATTAAAATGGTTTTACAAAATGATTTGACACAACATGATCATTTCTAGTAGTGCCAACGTATGGTATGAAAATAAACTATAATTATTTCAAATAATTTTATTTTCCGTAAAAGGAATAACGATTGACTTAGAAATAATTGTAAATATCATTAATATACACATTACTTAATACTAGTAGTTTATTTACTTCTACTTTTAAAAATAAATAACATCCAATAATTTCTACAAGTTATATTTTATTTTAAAAGGTTTTTTTCAGGTTGATGACGTGAGTCTTTTGCGTAATCATTTTCACTATAGTCAATTACATTCTTCGTAATTATTAATTTTGTTAAGATATTAACTACAGTGCA